>CM055838.1:18031416-19281416 GCA_029490765.1 Euthynnus affinis | reverse complement strand
CAGAAAAAGAGAGCAGATAGATGTGAAATTCTAAGAAAAAATCTACTGAC
The DNA here is from genome assembly GCA_029490765.1 of Euthynnus affinis. Classification (NCBI taxonomy): domain Eukaryota; kingdom Metazoa; phylum Chordata; class Actinopteri; order Scombriformes; family Scombridae; genus Euthynnus; species Euthynnus affinis. Next base: position 19,281,366 of record CM055838.1, on the reverse strand, counting down.
ATTTGATCTGTAGTAGGCGTCCATATCTCTCCTTCTACTAGATTGATGAATCAGTTGAACAGCAACAAAAGAGTTTCACACAGATGTCACATCCTGTCTTCTCTGGCACTAACTATATTCAATAACACATTTTCTGACAGGACACACATTACAGTGTGCAAAGAGAGCAAATCAAATAAATGACATTAGCTGAACTAAAGGAAAATTGTACATTTAGAGACATTCGTACAAGCAGCATAGCAGTGGGACAAAGAAAAGCATCATCCCATTAAGAGTTTCTTCTTGGAAACTGAAACTGTCTTCCTGGTGAATCATTTTTTTACATTTGCACTTTAGAGAATAATATTTCATACAGTATGTAGACCGACTCTAGGTGAGAACATGCCATATTCTTGTTGATGTCTCTTAGCAATACCAAGATAATTATTCATGCTTTTATGTATTCACACCTAGATTATTGTAACACCTTGTTTACCTGCTTTAGTGCCCAAGCTGTAGCTCAACTTCAGACTGTGCAGAACTCCACAGCCAGACTTCTCACATCACCCCAGTTTTAGCCTCTTTGCACTAGTTACCATTAGAAACCATTTTAAAATCCTACTCATGACTTACAAGGCTTTACATGGCCAGAAGGCAGAGTACATAAGTGAACTCTTAACTCCTTAATGTCCAAAAAGGCCTCTTAGAGGCCTCTTAGCTTCTGCTGTACTAGCACCTCAGCTCTGACCTTAGCCCTTCCAGTTGCTATTGCTGCTGGCACTGTTTCTGCCTTTAAATCCTGTCTTAAGACACATTATTATTACATTATTATATTATATATACATTTATATATTTTTGTATTATTGCTTCCTTATGACCTCTTGGACCTGACAGATTTTTGTTCAGTTCAAACTGAAATTACCTCAGCATAAAGGCAACATAAGAACAATACAACACTATAGAAGATGTATAAAATACTATAACTAGTGATAAAACTTCAAGAAATAGGAGTAAGATAAAGCACTCGTCTTGTTGCATGTGGAATAAGTGTAAATTTGAGTCTGTCACACCTAATTTTCATAAACTGGTATCTCTCGCCATAGAGGAGGATGTCAAATTCCTTAAATAAGATGGACTCTCCATGTGTTTTGTAGGTTAAAATCTCTGACAAGACCACTCATCAGTGGTTTTGCTGTGGTCTGTGCAATGGACCAATTAAATAAGACATAGACCAATTAGCTGTCTGTGTTTGAACATGCCCTGAAAAGATATCAATATGAAAACTTTTCAACCAAAGAGAAAATAAATGAAGAATTTTTCATCTTCAGCTGGAGTTGAATCTGAAGGTAACAAAGAAATCGTGAGCCGACAGTCTACTGCCCTTGACTTCTTTCACTAAATCTGTATTGACTGGAAAGACAAGGAATTACAGTGCTGCTATTTAAGGAGATATGCCCAAGGACACAGACAAGCTACGTCTGTAATTGGTCTCTCATTCACCAATGTTTCTCTACATTTATCTAAACAACAGAGAGTTTGCACAGTAAAAACTCCTAAAGCAAAAAATCTATTATCATCGCCAAACACTCCCTACATGATAAGTCCATGCAGGTGCTCTGCAGTGAGCAGTAAATAGAGATTTCAGTCTCACATTAATCAATATTTTGTCCCACTGCTGCGGGTGTAGTGTTGAATAACTGTGATTTACAACTGTTTCCTTAGGAGCAAAGGCTGTGATGCAACAACCACATTTTTGGAGTTTTAAAAGTTAATTCCTGGCCCCACCTCAAGGCCCCTTGAGGTGGGGCTGTTCTGGAGCTTTTGATAACATAATCTTCATCATCTAGATGTTCAAATTTCTTATTTCTTAGAGGAAGTTTTGTCCCTGGTAGCTACTTGTTTTGTTTCTCTAGCACTCAATAATGTAATAACTTGACCAATAATGTAATAAAATGTCCTGGCTGATACTGTAATTTCATTTTTACCGATAAGGGAAGTTGCTGTAGCCTAAATGGCTGTTTCAATTAGACGGATTTGCCCTTTCATGTCATGTTGAGTTGAACACTCTGTTCTGTGGGCTATTGTAATGAAATAAACATATCAAACAAGTATGGTCAAGTTTGGCTTCTTTACTCAACGTAGCATAGTCATAGAGTTAAATCTGTTCCTGTCTCTACCACATAATATTAAAAAATAATAATTGTGGAATAGGCTATTGCACTTTTGCACCAGTAGGTGGTATAATCAAATGAATTGCAATAACCTATTCCACAATTATTATTTTTTTAAATCAGCCTTATTCTCTTGATAGTTGCTCAGCAGGTGCGTTATTTTCTTGTGCTTGCCAAAACAATTAGGCTGTGTGCTCTCAGAAATATGACAGTACTATACTCAATGGAAAGTGGTGCTAACTTTGCCATATCAGGAAATAATTCATCAGGGGTGTAAAAAGTACCTAGAATGACCAATCAGCATGGGTATGGGTGGGTTCATTTCCCATTAACAGGAATTTTAGTATAATGTATCTTTGTCTGATAACAACATGCCACTTGCCATCTGTTGTGAATTTCAAATTCTGCATAAAGCTGAGAGTTTACATTTCCAAAGATGAAATGAGCGTTAGATGTTAGTGATTTCAGAAGGCTAACATGACTCTAACGGTAAATGTCCCTACTGTCCATACCTATGATCATGACTTCCACTGTGTCTAGTGGGGTTGATCTGTTAAAACTCAGGAGACGAAATTACAGACCAAATCAGCTTAATAGCATTTAGCTATCATTTTATTATCTACACCGGTTTCTAGTTTCCTGCTGTGACATGTCAAAATGTCTGCTGTGAAAAAGGTCTATTGGCTGAGATGAGAGAGTTGAGTCAGCAGTTGATCTAAGGTACTCTCATCTGGGCTCCTAAACTGTGTCATAGTACACATCCTCAAACATTCACACTTTCATTGCTTGTGTTGATGATTTTCACACCTTATTGTGTTTTTTCATATTCTTTAAGCCATCTGTAGACACTATAGTATGAAAAGTGTATCATTTAGACATTCAAATAGAAAGGCAGAAAGTGAGTTTTTTCACAGCCTTGTGGGAGACAAGAGTCAAGGGCTTCCTTAGTATGTACACCAACTGTTTTTGAGTGTATTTATTTTTATGTGTAATATGATTTGGGGCACCGTCTGCATACTGACCATTTTTACTGTATTTTATTTAGTCATTTTCCAGTGTGAACACACAACATATTTAAAACTAGTTTTAATATGTACAGTAGAGTGCTCCTGCCAGAGCTGTCCATGGTGCTGAATTTGAAGGGAGTGCAGGTTGAGGTGTAGAATAACAATTTGGTGTTAATGTTATTTTTTCCAGCATTCTGTGATATTGGAGATGTGGATGTACTTGTCCTTTGAATGTCAATGCGGTCAACACGGGGCAGTCTAGTTTAGATACAGTACTAGGCAAAAGTTTTAGGCACTAAAAGTAAAGTGAGGATTCTTTCAGAAATAATGCCATGAATGGTTTTTATTTATCAATTGACTTTGTACAAAGTGCAGTAAACAAAAGAAACCTATATGAAATCAATATTTGGTGTGAGCAAACTTTGCTTTTAAAACAGCCCCAGTTCTCCATAGTACATTTGCACACAGTTTTTCAAGGTACTTTGGTACAGGTAAGTTGTTCCTGGATCTTGGGGAACTTGCCACAGTTCTTTTATGAATTGGGGTTGTCTCAGTTGCTTCTGTCTCTTCATGTAATCCCAGACTGACTTCTTCTTTATGACTCTAGTTGTATGTTTGAGATCATTCTCATCATTAACCCTTTCTGGTGGTATTGCATAATGAATAGTATGTTCAATCTTAAAAGCTTAAAGTGTTTTGCCTTACTTTAACTAGCAGGTAAAGATAAGCCAGGAACAAGATTATGAAGAACAAAAGTATGGATGCCATTGTGGCTACAACAACAGAGAAAATTCCATGAGATGACATGAATGCAGAAACATGGCCTTGAACAGATTATGAAGCATACGTCTGCTCATATCTGCTTGGCATACCTATGACAAGCAGATATGAATTGAAATAGTGTGAAATTCTTTAAAAAGGCATAGACACTGTATAGTTGTCTCATTTAGCTTCATGAACCATGCTACATAATGTGTACACAGTCATCCACCATAGCATGCAAATAAGTAAGAAAAATTATAGTTAATACTACTACTATTAACCGGTTAATGAGAGGATTCATTTGAAAAGAAGAGCTGTAATTGCAGGTCTTAATTTAGGCTGCTAATGCACTGAAGTCCAAAAAATATCTAAGTAACAAACTGACATTCACCTCGTAATGGCGACATTACATTTTGTTGTGCAGGTATCTAAGGAAACTGATGACGGACTCTGATGTGTCTGTCTAAAATAAACATGTGGTCAGGCTAAATGGATGTAAATGACATAACTAGGTGTTAGTAGCTTTTTATGTAAGGTCAGTTTGGTTTGCTTATTATTAATTGAGTTGAGCTGTGTTTTATAAAAGGTTTGACTGCGGCAGTGTCATCATGTACCAATACAGTTTACCTGACATCACAGATGTACTAGCAACTCTGTCTCCACAGTGTAAATGTACAGATGCAGTGACTCATAAACCTCAGGTCAAATTGGTAATGACAATTTTAATGACTACTGTGACCTATGCCGCTGGTGGAAATTACTCTGAACTTTTTTTATTCTCAGATGATTTGTTGCTCTACATGCTTCATCACTAGGGAGAGACCTGAATATTAGGGATTTACAACCAAAATAAAATTTCATTTAATGCATCTGCATGAATTAATAATTTATAATTCTCAGTTTTCTCCCTCAATTTAGCAGTGATTACAGTGTTTGATTTGCTTATTTATACTTATTTATTCTTCATTACTCTTGATAACCTGTCCTGTCCTTTCCTCTTTTTCCATTATTTGCTAATCTACAGACATAAAACAAGCTGAAAGGATATTTTAATACATTTTGATGGTGCGATCCTGTTTGAGGCGAGATACTAATCTCTTCTTTATAGCAGAGTGCCACAGTGGCTTGAATTCTGGGCTGCCTAATCAAATCATAACTACAGTCACCCTGAGCTTAATTCTCAAGATAGTTGGATTTGGTGCATATTTGAATGTTCTGTTTCAGACCGAATTATGTCCACTTTATACAGACAGATAAAGCCAGATTTTGGAGGCATTATCCACCTCCCCTCCAATTCTCTATTACGTGCCTCTACAATGCAGAGAACAATTAGCTTGGGCTTCATATAGACCTAAATGACATCAGCAGGCTTCTCTTTCAGTTAGCAGGCTAGAGACTTAATTAGCTGGTTAGATGTTGGTTTGGTCATTGCTGTTTAAATCCCTGTTAGGAACAGCCTTTACTTTGTCTCCAAGCCATATGGTGTAACTCAGGTAGCACCCCCTCCCATCCAGCTGACACAAAAAGGAGCATTTCTGATATTTCCCCTAAGACTTGTTTCCTTCATTCTAGTAATTCAAACTATTAGCATTGTGTTAATATGTTATAAAAATTGATTGTGATTGGTTGTGATTGAGAGTGCTCCATCAGGATATTCCCAAATATCCCAAGGTTGCCCAAAAAATCTATTTGTTATAAATCCTACTAGTGAATCACAATTAGGCTGATTATCTGTCATACAACATATGGATTCAAAAAGTATGGAAATATAGCAAATGACATATGTACTAGGCTCCAAAAGCCCAGATTTATGAAGAGTTGTCATCATTTAATGGCCCTGTTAATGCAATAAAATTATTAAATCCATTTTATATGTTTTCTAAAAATTGTCCATCATCATGGAGAACTAGACAGGATTTTGACATGATTGCACTCAAAGGAGAAGGAAGCATTTTTTCTTTCCCTCAGTTGGTTGACTGGATGTTGTTCAATTCCCAATGTCCTCTGAGTCCAGTCAGTGCAGCAGGAAATGTTGCATATCAGCATTGACACTTAGATCATCACTAAATTAAAGTGTCACAGTACAGTCACAGTAAACAAACATATAAGACTATTTTCTTTTAAAGAAACAGCTTTTGATATTTTTCAATACTTCAGATATGATAGCACATACAAAATGAATTAAATGAAAAATGCTTTCTGTCAGTTGCCGCTTTGACTGTAAAAATGCTTTCAGTAATAAAATGGCTTGATCTTTACACTCTGCTTTACAAGTGAATGCTGGCAATAATGTAGTACCTAAAACTAAAAGTGAAATGCAAATAAAAACAAGAGGTAAAAAAAAAAAAGATAAAAATGAATTCTAAAATTAAAACTCCATCAGCCCTGTGGACTGGACAGCTCAGTCAAGATTGTGGCACCATTGCTAGAGGATCTCAAACAGTAATCAGATATGGAGTGAGTAGATGACAGATATATGTCGCAGCCTGACCATCTTAAATCTTAAAATCAATTACAAAACTCACTTATAATCAGTGGAAGGCAGGAAGGATGGTGTGATGTTGACATTTCTCTCCGCATGTGTTAAAAGCCTGGCAGTAGGTCTTGTTACAGTCTTTGGATGTTTTGCATGCTCAAATCAGAATAAAGTATGTGGCAGTTATCAAGACTGCAGGTGATAAAAGCATGGGTGACCTTTAGATCTGTGAATGAGAGGAATGGCCCAGTCTTGATTAAATGTCTCAGATGGATGTCTCAGCATCAATGTATCACTTAGCTCAGCATCAAAAGTCAACTGTTAATCAAATGACGCAAGGGCTACAACTAATGATTCTTTTCATTATCGATTAATCTGGAGATTATTTTCTTCATAAAATCAATTAGTTGTTTGATATATAAAATGCCAGAAAATTGGGAAAAATTTTGATCACCATTTCCTAAAGCCTGTGGTGATGTCCTCAAATGTCTTTTTTTGTCCTGACCAACAGTTCACAACCCAAAGACATTCAGTTTACTGCCATAAAGGATTAGAGAAACCAGAAAATATTCACATATGAGAAGCTGGAATCAGAAAATTTGAAAATCTTCTTAAAAAATGACCCAGAACGATTAATTGATTATCAAAATTGTTGGTAGTTAATCTAATAGTTGGCAACTAATTGGTTGACCAACTATTCTCTGGAGCTCTAAATGACACCAAGGTTATGTACCTCTTTTTTAAAAAGAATATTAGATGGGGCACTCAGACTGATGAACAGAAATTGGAGCTGATATTAGAATTCAGCCCACCAAAATAAATGCACACATGTGTACAGATTAAGTGTTTTTTTTTTTTTTTTTTTTAGCTCTGACCAAGAGATTTGTCTGTGTGGTGGTTTCTCTCAGGTGATTTTACATCCTTTGAGACCTCGCATGTCTCCGGCACAAGGCGGTGTTTGGGTAGCTGTTATCTGGATAATGGCCAGCTGCTTCTCCCTCCCACATGCAATCTACCAAAAACTGCTGACACTTACATACAGGTAAATGACACACACTCATACAGATCAATAAGGACTGATCAATTGCAAATATGTGATAATATTTTCAGTTGAATCTCTGTGGACATCCATTATGGTGGTGATGGGGAGGTAGTGGGTGGCAATGATATTTAAAGAACTGCAACCAAGGACTGGGAGAAAGAACATTTGTCAGATATGGTGACATCATAATATCTACTTTCCCACACTTTGACAGTGTGGGAAAGTGGAGATGATGTACAAGATTAAAATGAGAAGGTATACTATAGCAGAAATTCACCCACTGACAAATAAAGAGAAAAAAATTAATTATACAATTTCATCCATTTCTACCTGCGAATATATCCCTGCACTCAGAGAGAACTTTATTAGGAACACACCACCACGTACTTCAACCTCAATAATAAATATAAAGTAGTGATATAAAGTAGTAGTATTGTCATATTTCTGACAGTTTCATCAAAAACTGAAAATGTATAAGCTTTGTGAAAGTATAATTTATGGTAGAGCTGTTGTATTGGATTGCATCAGACTGCACAGGTGGTGCTAATAAAATGCTCAGTTAGTTAATTATCCCTTATTCCTCATTTTCTTAATATTTCTCTGTCTATATCTGACTTATTTCTCACCTCTCATGTCCTCTGAATGTAATCACCACTGTCCTCATTCTCACTTCCTCCACTAGTTTTTTTTTATCTGCCTGTCTTGCTTCCTCTGTAATTTGCCTCACCAGTAAGGAGAAGGAGCGCAGCCTGTGTGTCCCAGACTTCCCAGAGCCATCAGATGTCTACTGGCAGTACATTGACCTCCTGACCTTCATACTTCTTTACATGCTGCCGCTTCTCATCATCACAGCTTCTTACATCACAGTGGCTCGCCGGCTGTGGCGCAACAATGCCATCGGTGACACCACGACAGCTCAGCATGCTGCCCAGAGACGAAAGCGGCGGCGGACCTTGGCCATGTTGCTCCTGGTAGTTGGTGTTTTTGCTGTCTGCTGGTTCCCCCTCAACTGCTACGTGGTGCTGCTATCCAGCCAAGCCATCCACTCTTCTAACGCTCTTTACTTCTGCTTTCACTGGCTGGCTATGAGCTCCACCTGCTACAACCCTTTCATCTACTGCTGCCTGAATCCCACCTTCCGCCAGGAGCTCCGACTCCTTTTGGATATGTGCAGGAAGAGACGGAGGGCAGTGGTTGGGTTGGAGCCAGAGCTCCGCCCTGCAGCTGCTGGCGCTCCCTGTCACAGAGCTGCCTGGCCTGACAACCACCAGTCCTCGAGGCCAAGGCATGCTTTATCACAATCAGGCCACGCTTCTTCACAGCAGAGTCACGCCTCTTCCAGTCAGTCTCATGGTCTTAAAGATACACATGTGCTCTTCACTGCTAGGCAGGTCCTCTCAGGTAGAACTGACATCCTCTCAGTGGAGCCCATCGTGGCTGTGAGCTGACTGGAACACTACTACTATTTATGATTCTTAAAAGGGACCTGTTTTCCTTATTTTCAATCACATATATAACGTTACAATGTCGAATAATGAGGTAACCAAATGTAGAAGTAATTCCTGTGAGCAAAAAGCAACAGCTTCAGACTGCTCTGAACCCTCGGTTTCCAACAGATTTTTCAACTTTCAGCCCGAGCTGATGTCAGCATGTGATGGATTTCTTTACATGGTCATCTGCTCCACGCACAGCATGTGAGTTCACTGCTGTGCTCCACTAACATTATGGCATTTTTCCTTTGTCCTGGGGGTAGTCATGCTGAGCCACGACTGGAGTTGAATCATGCTGTGAGTGTTTTTTCCATTACACAGCATGACAAAATTAAATAAGTAGTTTAACTGTTGCGCTGGTTGTCTGCAGCTCATCATCACTGTTACTGTTTCTGCTTGTATTATTCCTCCCTGCATTATTTCTCACTGATGCTGAACAAACAGCTCCAAATATGTCCATCTGTTGTTGTTTCAACTTGTTTTTAGCAAGGCTAACAAATATCCGCTAATTTGGTGAGGCACATGTTTAATTTCCTGTAAATTCTTCACATTATTTGTTAGCCCCATTATTTAGTTAGTCCCATTATTTAGTAATTTAAAAGCTTTTAATTTGAAGCAATAAAGCAGGAGATGTTGGGTTTGCATCAGCTGTAACTTAACACGACTGATACAGATACCCCTGATAGGCTTCCAGAAAGGGGCTTTAAAGAGACAGGAGCTAAGTCTGCCTGTTAAGAGAAAGAAGCTGAATGGAGGGGCTGCATAAAGAGCCGATATAAGATAGAGTTTGTTAGGTCCCCTTTGATACTATTTTGGGATTTCATCATGTTCCAAAGAAGACAAGAAATTTGAAAATGTAAATGAGATGTATGGCTGGACCCACACAGGACTGTAATAGCAGTAAAATCAGAGATGACTTTGTGATAAATTGAGGGAAAACTGTAATTGTGCTTTCCATTTGAAATTGAAAGGATATATTTTTTCCTTATCCAACTTTTTCTCTTTTCATGTTGCTTCTTGTTGTTCTTCTCCTTGTATGCGCCATTTTGTGTTAAGAACTGAGTCTTCCACCAGAAAACAGACCAAACAATCTCACCACAAGCCAGCCAAACTTGTTATCTGAGATAGTGCTACTGTAATTCATCAGAAACATTGGTAAATCCTCATCCAACACTCTTGTAATGTTAAAAATGAAGTAATGTCTTTAAATACAAACAATAAAGCACAAAGACACATATTGTCCGCCTTGGTTGTCCAAGTATGTTGCTTAATCTAAGCAGCCAAACAAGGTTGTGATGAATCAAATAAGAATCTGACTTTACATACTTTACACTTTACACTTATAATACTAGAGCTAACAAGCTTAACACTGCAATGCAAAATCTTCTACATACATTATTGGGTAGTGAGGATGCTGACATTTTGCTCTTAACATACAGTTTTAGCTTCAAGTACAGATTTAATATCACTTTCACAGGCTTCTTGTTTTTAAAAATGAGTCAGGCAAAGACAGCGTTTTCAGCCACTTCATAGAGAGAGATCTTAAAGGGGACATGTTTGCTTTTTGTGATTTTCTGTCATTTACATACTTTGATTTTCTGTTATTTATATACTATAATATATATTATAATGTTGGACATCTATGTTAAACATGATCAAATTTCCAAAATTTGAGGTTAACATAGGTAGAAATGCTCCCTGCAAGTCAAAATCCCAGGCTTCTAAATGCTGTGAATGCTTTGTTTTTCAATTTTTTTCTACCTTGCTGAGAATACCCATAAATGACCCTCCATTATGCAATTTTCATTGAGAAAAGAACAAGAAAAAGTTGTGAAATCCTACTTCTACACACTATACGCCTTTTGAAAGTTAACCAATCAGAACAGAGTGGGCTCAGTGGGAGGGGGGCCTTAAAGAGACAGGAGCTAAGGAGTGTATTTAATCCCTGGTTTTCAGTTCTGTCCTTGTCGGTTCATTTTGGTTTTGGTTCTCGTCTTGTCGTTCATCGTTTTGTCACAGTCATAGTCATAGTCATAGTCATAGTCTTGCCTTGCCTTGCCTTGTTTTTGGCTTCAAAATAAAGGATTTTTGTCACTATGCCTCTGCGCCTGGGTCCTGCTTCTGCGCAATACCTTGACACAGATCAAATACGACCAAAGTTAGATTTGGTTCACTCACCCTCAAAAAACAAAACAAAACAAAACAAAACAAAAAAAAAACTTGAATAAACCAGCAGAACACAATTTCCAAATAACTATATAATCTGGAATATATAATCTTGAAATTATTCTTTGCGCTAACCATTTCATAATCTGCAAAATTTTGGTTATCTGTGATGTTATAGTGTTGGGAGCAAACTGACATGGCAGCATATTTTATACCTCAGGTACATATCAACAGTCTCTGCAGTGTTGTGTTTCATGAAGGCCATTATAAAACAAAATGTGTTTATACTTAGAGAAATTCAGATACAGCAACAATCTCTTGTTACTGGTATGACCAGTTTCTAGCCATTGCATGCATATCTTTTCAACCTTTTTCATGTATTCACAGAACTGATCTACATTGGCAAATGTAGGGTAAATGTGGTCACTTTATTTCTGATATATGAAAGGAAGCAAAACTGTGTGTGTGTGTGTGTGCATGCACATATGAAGATGCCTCATCTCATCTTGTAATTGTGTGGAGTAATTGAAAAGGAAAAATATGTTTCCTCTTGAAAGACGAACAAAGACAGCTCAGGGTCTATCTCCACTTACAGGTCTGAGAAACATGAAGTGCAATGAAATGTGAAAGGTGTTCTCTTAGGGCAGCTGCAATGCTAAATAGACAGCCATAAATTTACTGGATATGGTTTTCAGAACATCTTGATAGGAAACTATAAGCAGTATGATTACATTGTTTCCACATAATTAGAATTTCTTTTCTAGTTTAAAACTTTTGTTACTGTGTTTTTTATGCACATAAGAATGAATCTTGTGGTTCAAAAATATATATGTTCAGCATTGATGGATATGGAAGCATTGTGAAATGAAAAGGACCGTTGGACTCACTCTCTCTCAGACTGCTCTAAAACATGCATTAAAAACACGAATGAAACTGAAATGTACTGAGAATATATTGCTATCAATGTAGAGTGTTGTGTCTCAGAAGGTGAAACTAGTAAAATAGGTGTACATGTGCATGTGGTTGTACATGTGTGTAAACAAAAAAGTTTTTTTCTCACTGTATCTAATGAGTCTGATGCTTTTATTTTTGGGCTTGTTTGTTGCATCATGGGAGCTATGTAATATCAACAGAAGAAATATAATATAAAAATGTATAAAATAATATATTTGCAAGTTAATGGTTCCTCTTCCAGTCAGGGTCATGGTTGAGGATTGTCAGTAACATTGTAAATGTGTTTTGTAAGTTTTTCTGTGTCTGTCTTTTTCTTCAATTGTCTATGTTAGGACCTGGCTTAGGGGGAACCATGGCGCAATATGAAAGATGAGACTCCCCTCTTTCTAGCTCCCAAGAACCACCAGCAACAGAGGATTTGCAGGCCTTTAAAGGTTTATTTTAAAGTCTTTTAGATCCAGGGTGAGAGTTAACAGTAAAACAAACACAAGGGAACTAAAGCTGAGCAACCTAAAGTTACCTACTCAAACAAAAGGAACAAAAAGTCAAATCACTAACCTAACTCCTAGCGTAACAGAAACAGGAGAAAATAGAATTAAACAAAAATGCTATCTACCCCTACCAAACCGGGCTGGTATATCACGTTAGCAAATCTAGATACAACATTTAACAGCAAAACTTATTGGTCAGCAGGTTAGTTGGAAGTGGGGAGAGGAGAGCCTGCAGGAGCCGGGGGAAGTCGCCCCTTAAACTGCAAACCTGGAGGCTTGAACCAGTCAACTCCCTGCACACTCACACAGTAACAACCATTCAATCAGACAACTATTCAATCAGACAAGCTCATCTGCAGTCCATCACACACAAGCATCACCGAGAGGGAGTAACACACATGCACAGAGAGGATATATAAAGCACATACACAAATACATAGAAAATGTTCATACAACCTCAGAGTTGTAACATCTGTTGTTTGTAATTTTTTTTGTCATATTGGCTTATGTCTGTCAGGTAGCCAGAAACACAACTACAAATAAATGCTAATGTTGCTCCATATCTGACGGATTTGCAAATAGGTAACTGCTAAAGTACAATGTGAAGAATTTAGTGGCATCTAGCAGACCGGACTTGGAAGAAATGGAATATAAAGTATGTTTTCATTAGTGTATAATCATCTCAAAACAAGAACTGTTGTGCTTTCATTTCATTAGAGCCCTTTATATCTACATAGGGAGTGGGTCCTCTTCAGCAAAGCCATATTGCACTGCCATATTTCTACAGCAGCCTAAAACAGACAAACCAAACACTGGCTGTAGAGAGAGCTATTGCATTTTTTGTGAGTTTTGCTGCCACTGTAGGTTTCCTTACATGCTCGGAAGGGGAGAGGGAAGGGTGTTAAGTCGATTGCAATTTACAACATCACCGTTAGATGCCATTAAATCCTACACACTGGTCCTTTAAAAGGTGATGATATGTCAGTGTTTACTGCTTGCTTCAGATGCCCCCAAGTGGCCAGAAAAAACAAAACAGTTACTTAATAAGTGAAACATGTCAGGAAAGTGTAAATATAGGTTGTTTTAAAGGTTGTGGCAAGCAATTTTTACATATATATATATTTTTTGATGTCAACAAATCTGGTGTGCAGAGCCAAGCCAAATATGAACTGATGTACTTAGTACAAGTATTCTGTGTGTATCCAAAGTCTGATATGTCTTATTCCTCTGTGCTGTAGACCTCTGTTGTTGTCCAAAAACTATTAAAACTAAGTAGCACTATTGTGCTGAGTGACATGTTCCTTCATTACAAAGAGTTTGGGTACAGTAACTTGTTAAGAAATGGCTTCAACAAGATCATGTTTTCAGTCTCTGGAGAATGGTTCTGTGTATGGCAGACGTCACTCTGCATGGGCAGAAATATGACTGTTTACAGAGCTTTGCTAGCATGCTGTACTTCATATCACAGCCTCACAACTTTGTGCTCAAGTTCTTTGAGAAATTATAGTGTCTGGATCAGAGTCTGATCAATCACAGGACTACTCTCCACAGACTGAAAATATGATCACTGTTATTAATCTTTGGAGCTGTTTCTAAACCAGTGGTTATTTTTTCTGCCAAAAGAGTGTGGAAAACACCCACCAGAAAACATGGGATGGTGAACCTGGCCATAACTAACTTCAGGCTTCAACAAAGCTTCTTATTTGAAGAACTCATACTTCCAGTAGCAGTTGAAATGTGTGAAGTTGTGCTTGGGACAGGCAGCTAATAAAGCTGTCAGTCACAGCTACTGGATAGTAGGGGTGTGCGTAGAACATTTGTATCTATAATTGTTGAGGCAGCAAAATTATTTAAATTTGTATTTTGTATTGGAATAAAAGCGGAAATGGGTGTAAAAATACAATTTTTGTTTTTATTACACTTTTAGTTTTAGGATATTAAAGTGTTAAAATAAGTGTTTATGAATTAACTATCTTCTGAAGGAAGTCCCCATACCGGTTCTCAAACTAGAATCTTCCAGATCATAGATGACTGGTCTGACTGCTGAGCTAAAACAGAGTGTGTTTAAAATGCGCAGACAGACCTACTGACTGACACACCTGTAACACAGAGACAGCACAGTGCATAATGTGTAGAGAAGAATTGCAAAAGCAATTATTGCTTTGCATTTTTCATTTATTGCCTATTTTTTACAACCTAACTTTGTGGAAAGGAGAAGCGGACCAACAGATTATGGGGAGTCCCTTTGGAGCACTTCACCTGTGTCAGTAGCTCAGCTTTATCTCTGGGGAACACCCCCAACTCTGAGAGTGATGTCCAAATTAGAAAATGTGCATCATGTAGCAGGTGGATGTGTCTCCCCTCATTGAGACATGCTCATAGACATAACAGTGGAGCAGAGGAGAGAGACAGATGGCGATGTAACTGACCTGCACACTGATATTTGATATTGTTTTTTTTTTTCTGTCCAAAACAAATATTTTTTTTAAAAAATGTTTATATGAAATAAATGTTGGTAAAAACCCACTATCTGTGTTTTTGCTGAATAACGTATTTATATTGGGGCCCATCCGCACTGGACAGATTGTATTCCTTTGAGCAATTTCCTGTTCATTTGGACGAATCAGCAGACATTGCCTGTGCAACTCAGTCAATTGTTTTTGCTCACTATCCATAGGAAGGGAAGATTTTGAAGGACTTTTGGTTCTGCAAGGAGGTGCCTGGGAGGACAAGGGGTGAGTATAAATGCTTGAGTCCAAGCGCAATTTAAATAAAATGACCCTCTGTTTAAAAGTATATATGGGGTATCAACATCATGCAAATTGACACGTTTCTGTTTATGTTTCATTATGAAACAGGTCTGAAGTATTTAGGTTGACAGAATATCAATGGTTCCTATGGTATATAAACCCCTGTTCTAAACAAACACATCACCTTTGTGATGAAGGAAAATGTCACCCAGTGCAACTTACAACAATGGAGGTCTACGGCACAGAGGAATAAGATATATCAGGCTTTGGTTACACACAGAATACTTAAGTATATCAATTCATTGTTGGTTTGGCTCTGCACATGAGATTTGTTGGCAGGTAGAAAAATATAGAAAATCACCAGCCTTATCATTTAAACATTTGAACAACCAGTGCTTTAGTAAGAAAACAGCTGCATTAAAGTTAGTACAAATGTTTATTCTTTTTGATAAAGTTGTATCAAAAGGTTTCACAAAAGTATTACAAAATAATAAAAAAGTAATGGTCTAGAGATAGTTTGTTCCACAGCAGTTTTCTTTCTCTGAAGATTAACAGACATGATGAAAGAGGTCTTTGATCTCAATGGATGAAAAACCTGCTTTGGATGCAGAGACAAAAGAATCCACCAGGTTCAATAAAACCAACCGCAGCACAGATGACATACCATCAGGCTCAGAGGATTTGGATTGTTGTGCTGAAGCTAAAGCTTAAGTTCATTTTGTGTGATAGGATCAGTCTAAGTCATAAACAGACCAACAATGTAACTTACAGGTGCAGGGATTTCCAGAGCCAATGTCCAGGTGCTGCATAAATACGTTAAAAACAAGACAGAAAAACAACAACACACTTCTATCTTTGAGTTACATAGTACAGCACTGAGCAAAAGTTGTAGGCACTAGATATTTAGATTCTTATCCATTATGCAATACCATCAGGGAGGCATCTGATCTGTCCCACATTTGTTCATGACAATGATCCCCCAAAGTACAGCCAGAGTCATAAAAAACTATTTTCAACAACAACAAGAACAAGGAGTCATGCAACAGATGGTTTGGCCCCTACAGAGCCCAGATCTCAACAACATGGAGTCAGTTTGGGATTACATGAAGAGACAAAAGCAACTGAGACGCCTAAATCCACAGAAGAACTGTAGCAAGTTCTTCAAGATTCTTGGCACAACCTTCCTGCCAAGTACCTTGATCTTACACTTGAGCACTTAGGCCTTTGTTGTCCTTTGACTCTGATGAAGACACAGTAGTGTCGAAACGTTGGTCTGTTTGCATTATCAAATGCTACAAATCAGTTGGTGCTCCAGTCTTTTTTCATCTGATATTTGCTGTCCCTGACCTGAGAAGCACTTGATTCAGCTGCACATTGCTGGGAGATGAGAACCCCTTTCTACATAAAGTTCCCTCTCTGGAGATGAATACAGTTAAAATAGTAATCTGTTTTGGGTTACTTGAGCTGGAAAGGTGGACTTACCTTGAACGTTAAGAGTCTTAAAATCAGCAGCCCCCATATCAGGAGTGTGCTGGGCCTTTCAGTGATTTTGAAATATTTGTGTGTGTGGTGTGATTCAAAAAGCTGGTAGTATTAGTCAATAGTGGAGCAGTTTTATTAATGGTCTCTAACTGCGACTTCTTGAAAAAAGATATTTGTCGATGCATTGCTTCTGCTTACAGTCTAAAGTGACTATTGTGTATTATTGATTGCAGACAAACTTTGGTATTATAATATTATTATCATCTGCTGTCCTACCACCAGAATACAGCTTCTTTCCTCAGGCTGTGAGATTCCTCAATTCATCCTCCGCACTCCAATATAAAAGATAGTTCTTATTTTTATTACTTATTAATCCATTTATATAATTTCTGTTTTTGTGAGTAGCACAAGGGACTACAAACTACATTTAGTTATATGACTGTGTGTTGTAAAATGATAATAATAAATGAATCTTGAATCTTGAAAAAGAAAAACTAAACTATAATAGCTGTTTTGTAACACACAACTTAAGAAACCAAAGCAAAAACTTCAATCATCAATTTTCTATGCTGCCAAATTTGAGGCAAATTTGTAATTTATGCTTTTGGTCATTACATAAATAAAATTGACTGTGTTTTCAAGATTCCACTGCCAGTGGAAATTGTTGAGAGAAGACAACATCAAGCATGCTGAAGAAAGTATCTTCTCCTTTCACACATCTAGCAAATCCATTTCCATCACAAACCCTCTGCTCGCCACCATTGTCACTCTCTATCACAGCAAATGAAGGAGTAAACACAATGTCTTTTGTTATTAATGATTTCATCATAATTGTCTCCTATTCAGCGGTGAGACAAGGCACACCTTCCATTGTTGTACTATCAGAAAATAAACAAAAGAATGTAAACACCATTACTGTTGGGTACATATGCATGATGAAGCCTGATAATGTATGACACATCTGCCTGGTGTTGCAGCGGTGGTATCAACAGTTGAAATAAATAAGATGAACTATCTAAAATCAATATTTATGCCTGAGGCACCTATCGAATGCAAGATGCACAAGTGTAATTCCATCTCTAGAGAGAGTGAGATGGTGTGCTACAAGTTGTCTTTGGTGGACCTTATAAAGGCATGGCAGTTATTTTGTCACATAGCAGCATCAGGATGTTATTTATGACTTGAGAAGCCGCAGCAGCAGCCAACCAGAGCATCTGCCTAATGTGCAGTAGGAAACATCCATCTTGTGTTTAATCATACGCTTATCCTGCAAACACTAACACTGCAACTGAATGGTTGTTGTTTTTCAACATTGTCATCCCAAGAAAAACAACACATTAGATAGTAATGTCATTTGCCCAGAATAACTTATAGTTACATTTGAGTGACAGATGTCATTTTGTGGCCGTAGTAATTAGTGTTGGAGTAGTGTTGTACTTCAGATGACACGTATATACCATATGTAGACAATTTCCTGCATTCTGTGAAGGTGGGGTGGGTGGAGGCATTAAAGTAAGTGGTTTTTGTGTCTGAACCTATCCAGACCTTAAACACAGTGTTGTCACATCATAAAACATAATAATTTTTGACAGTGATTTGTAACAACTTTGGAAAGCACAGGCAAATGATGCTGTCCTGCCGATTAACTGCCGATAGGTGCACCAGATTAGAAAAACCTCCTATTTGTCATTCTGGAGTGCATATGGTCCAACCACGTATTTAATTTGGAAGACTTGGTCTTAAACCATCCTTGATGTACTGGCCCAATCTTTTCCAGGAGCTCTGTTACATGACGAATCCTCTGGATTCCTGGCAGCATGTTTGGTCAGGATTAAATCTCTCAAGCACAGAACTGCAAAGTCACTCAGCTAAGCAAACTCATCCAACTTTTTGTAAACAATTTGCCTATGTGTCAAATAAATCTCTGAATCAACACACAGCCAGAAGAAAACTATGAAAAAAGGAAACCTAATGGCAGTTGGAATTAAAATTTTTTTCCGGGTGGTTGTCTTGTACAGAGACATCTGCTGTGACCTTACTAGTGGCTTTTAAATGGGTTTGACTCGAAGTCTTAACTTCTGAGGTTGAAACTGCCACTATTCCTCTCTATATCAGTGAAAGAGACATAAGGAGGGAGAAGATGTTAGGGTGGGAGAAAAGAAGTGTCAGAGGGTTTGTTTATGTTTAGAACACCTTCAAAACCCCTGGATATGTTGGAAATGAAATAAAGACAAGTATTAGTGCCCTCATGTTAAGAAATATAAAACAAGGAGATAGTATAGAAAAGGACGATTTTTGTCTGTTTTTCAAGAGGGGAGGTGGCATACCCCTGCTCCTCTCCTCAAATTGTGCCCTGCCAGCAACACTTAAATGTTCCCATTTCTACAGAAGGCTCAAAAGCTCCACTCAACAGCTCCTACAAGAGAACTAGACACGAATTGCTGGGACTCAAAATCTTCTCAAATTATTACACTATTCAGTGACTGATGGATGACCTTGAGTAGCTGTAGACATGTGGATAATGTTAGGAAGCCTGGCCAGAGTGGCTATTGAGGTGGTAAAAGGCAGACTCAGAGATTGGTATGCTGTGCCACCAGATCACATATAGAGAGACAAGAACCCACACGATGTCATGTGCACATGGCTACACGGACACTTTCTCTCTCGCCTGACAAGGTCAAAATGCCTTGAATAGGCCTTTCAATCTACTGAGTAATCATCTTAAATAGAACCATATTTCACTGAGGGGTGTCACAGTCTCTCATACCTCAAGCAGGTAAATGACAGTCTTTTGTGTATCAGTTATCTTTATCAGTATGAACAAGCCTTCAATATTCTTTGCCATCTTGCAAAAAAAAAAAAGAAAGAAAATTGATAAATTGATAATTGAGCAGCCAAGTCATAAATATTACTGACATGTTGCAGCACTTTTTGGTACTCATGTATCCAATAAGGATTCTTAGGTCCCTTTACGACGTTTTCATAAACTTGTAAGCCTAATTATTATCATTAGGCATTACTGCTAGATTTGCTGTTGTTGGCTTCATAGCTGACACTTTAACAGAGAGAAAGAGAGTGTAAATTATGTGTATTTTGAGTGACTATGGTTAGGTGTAAAACAGGAGATTGAAATAAAGAGGGGTTCATTTAGTGCTAATGTGGCTGGGGAATGACAGTGCTTGTATAGGTGTGAGTGGGGAGAGAAAGAAGAGAAAGCTTTTAATGATTTTTAATTAGAAACAGAAATTCCTCACAGTGTTTGGGCTAAGATCATTTTTGTGATATTATCTCCCCCGCCTTGGAGAAGAGTCTCTCACAAGAGACAAAGGAAGCTGGTTTACATAAAACATGTAGTGACACCTGATAGCGATGAGGGTAAATTTGTTTGTTCCGATATTCAAAATGCTCTCAAACAGCTGCCAATGTAGAGGGCTCTGTCAGAACAACACAGGGAGGTCTAGTAAAAAAGTTGAACCTAGCTCAACTTTTGCCATCTGGCAAAGTGTTCCATCTGAATTTTATTTTTATTTTGTTGGTTTATTTAAACAGGGATGGTGCACATTAATAAACATTGCTGTAAATGTGCCAGAGTTAGCCAAGAGGCTATTTTTCATCTGCAGTCCCTGGACAGAAGTCACTCTGAAAACAGAATATGAGATTGAAATGACAAAGTTATTGAGATCATTAATAAGTATGCAAAAAATAATAAGAAGAATATATTGATGTTAAAAAAAACATCACTCAGGACACCTTTATACTACATTGCCGGGTACTATTTAAAACATGCAACACAGAGGCTTATAATACAAGATATGCAAGACAATACATACATTAGGATATTAAAGATATTAAAAGCTTTCAAAGTCACAGATCGGTCACGAAACTGGACTTCCTCCTCTTTTCCTGTTCTCTCTGATACTGTATCTGAAGCAACACGCCCCCAATTAACTAAACTAAGCGCTTGTGAGTCAATAAAGGTCATCCTGACCAGATGGGAAAACACAGCCATTTACAGAGCATCACACCATTGCATATTTAAGGAGGGGTGATGGGACAGAAGCACATGATGCTCTCAGCATGAGTCACCCTTCATTTGATTGTGCAAGCACTTACCTGCAGTACGCTTGATCATTATGAAAATGCCACAACTAAGGTTTATGACTTTGTAGTAATGGCAAAATTGCACAAAAAGTACTCTGGTATCATACTAATTTTGACAATTTTGCTGCATTTTACCCTTTTACATAGTACAGAATGGCATTTCCCCAGTACTGGAACCCTAATTCCCACTGCCATATACCTCCTCTGATACCTACCAAGACATCAGCAAGCCATTTCGCAAGTGCAGCTATGAGGACATGAGCTCTCACTTGTGTGTATCCATCCGCCTGATTTTTGCTTTGACATTAAACTTTGAGTTTTTTTCTAAATTGTGATCATTGAGTTAAAATTGTGAATATAATTTCAGTATTTTCTCCATGATGCTGGGTTGCTATGGATCAACTATTGGAAGTGGACAGTATGCAACCGACTGAATGAAAGTTTCTAACTCGTATGAACAGCTGTGTTAACCTTGTGTTTCTGTGCGATCTCATAATGCTGTGACTGTTTGACAAAAGAAGGCCACTTTTCCATTCCTTTGAGAAGAATCTAAAGCAGAGTTTTTGTGTTGGTGTGAGTTGGAGAAAGTGCAGTCAGTTCATTTTTAGAGCCCATTTAAAAACAATAAATGATGACTTAAGTGCTTTACAAAGAATGAGAATTAGAATCAAAAACACATAATTATGAGGATCAAAAGAAAATGAATAAAAATGTAGCGCAGAATAAAGTGCATGTGACCAGCCATGTCTACATGATGACTATTAGAAATGGATCATAAGGGAAATGTACTAATATCAAGTAGCAAAATATTACACAGTTTAACACCAACAATCAAAAACACCTGATCACCGGTGGAGTTACATTTTCAGAAATATTTAAATAATTTCTTTAATTATAAAGTTGCTGTGCAACATAGCCAGCACACTGCTGTTAAAAGTCCATGAAAGCTTTGCTTCAAATTTTAAGTGTTTTTCTATGACAGTAAATATTCATAACCACTCATTATTACAGCAACAATCACAGTTAAAGCAAAAAAAAGTTGTTCTTAGTTGTTCTTAAAGATCCCCTCAAGACATGTTTTAAGATATATGAAAATAGTCTGCTCAGAATAATAAAATGACAGCTACTCCTTCTCCCTCATTGAATAACCCAGAAATATGCAACATTGTTCATTTCAAAAGACAACAATACAATAATGTCTCCTTAACTTCACTGGCAAGTTCATTCTCAGTTTCCACACAATGGAGGCTTCAAGTTTCCACATCACACTTGTGTACATTGCATACTGGACCAATCTATTGGCTCCGAACTAGTTGTGATGTCACAAATAATTCTTGCTATTCTTGTCAATCAGTCTTCTTCTCACATTCATGTAAATTTGGTCTTCTAGTTTCAAACTCTGCACATACTGTACAAAAATTCTGCAGAGTAAGTTTCAAACAACCAATTAAATGAAAAAGAACAAAAACACATTTTTGAGTTGAGGGGGACTTCAATTAAGAGCACTCACAAATAGACTGTGTGGATGTGGTTTGATCAGATTTGATTGAAAGTGGCCTGACAACACAAGAAAAACAACTGACATCAGCTTGTGATTCAAATGATGCTACATCTTGGTTGGTAGATATGAACTGTGACATCATATCTATCTGACTCAGAAAAGCACAAATATAGACAATGTCTTGTGTAAAATAATCAAAACTGTCCTAACTTTGCCAGAAAATGTTATTTTAATGTAGCTCCCCATTGCTCATTGTAAGAAGATGATTGAGGAAATAGATGTTCAGGGACTTAAAATGAACAAAGGCTTCCATGTCTGAAAAAGGCTAGCCTTTCATTACTCATCTGTACTTTTCAGTTCAATTTGTTTACATCCTGCTATTCAAGTGTATTCCTGCTGGGTGGTGAAAATGACCACAGCACGCGGTGTTCAATTTAAGAATAGTAACACTACATCACAATGAAACGAGACATTATAGAAGAAGTTGCCAACTGAAACCAAGTTTTGATGAGGAGTCAAAATTGGCTCTGAATTTCAAGAGAGAAGCTGTTTTTTTTCCCCATTCACTGCACAGTTGGAGCTCTTCTTGCAATAAAGAAAGTGAAGCTTATGGTGGTTTCACATCATGCATCCATTCGGCTTTGACATTCAGTGATGTTGGTTCCCACCTGGGTCCCATCTGCTCTCCGGCTGCTCCTTCCTGCTTTTTCTATTATCAAGGCAAACTAATCAGAAATACCTTGCTGATAGGCACACTGTAGAACTTTTCTTAGATGATTGTGGCCCTTTTGCCAAATTTCTAGGCCAATTAACCTGCAAAAGTGTCTTAGTTTTGACTCGTGTTCCACCAAATTAAATCCACTTTCCTCATTAAATCCAATGTACTCACAAGTCGACAGGAGACAGGTTAGTCACATAGAGCCTGGTCCTTTACCAACCTGATGTATTCCAAACTGTAATGCACATGTTATTACCCACTTTCTGGATGTACGCATTAAACACGTTATACACATTACACGCTGTGCATGGTCAAAAATTTGGAGCTTATTTGCAGATTCCTCAACGTTTTGTTAGGACATTATTACACATGTCCAATAAAACTACCTTATGGTACAATCCACAGTCGCAAACAATAGAAATACATATTATTGGATTCTAGAACCCAAGAACAGTAAGAATAGCAAGTATTTACACCACTATAATCCTCTTCAAAATATATGTGATCTGTACATGCTGTATACTGTGGATTAACTGTTGCATGAACTTAAATAATGTTAGATTGTATATAGCATGTGATTACGACAGAAACAATTTACCAAATATTAATATGTGCTTAAGTGGCTCTTACATGATCAGAGCTGTCATTAAGTTTGCAGCTAACAATTTAAAGACCATAACTTCAATTAAAAGCTTTTCTATGTGATCTCTTGTCTTGTCTGCTTCAAACAGACCGATATATCTAACAGTAACTATGTCCTTTGTCCTGCTCTCTTTTAGAAATGTTTCTTATTCCATCTTCTGTTAAATTTGTTATTAACTACATTGACATTTAATTTTTCCCTTTAAATTCTACCTGTACACTGGTTATGTGAGTGGTCTACCTGACATGACCTGTTTCTCGCTGAAGTCACAGTTACATAAAACCACAATATGGGCGATGGACAAGCTTTCCTTCTGAACTACAACTACAATTTTTCTGTATTCGATTGAGGTGTTACTGATTGGCACAACATAGTGAAAAAACTGATTTTGTTGCATTTAATCAACATCTAAATTATTCTTGCTCCATCTGTCCTACAGCTACTGACTGACAATATATATAAAGAGGAAATAGAATCTTTTATTTTATTTCTCAGCATCCAACGACTTCTGAAAACAAAAATATGATTAAAAGCAAATGGTTAATTCAAATTATATGTAAAACTTTAAATTAACTTTTTATTTGAAATGAAGAAGACTTGAGGAACATTTTTGTATATTTATGTTTCAGCCCTGCTTTGTCTGGGTATATTTAAGTGACAAGATATTCAGCTTTAGAGTATTCAGCGAGTTTGCAGTGTTGTGCAAACTGGCAAAACACTCGTCTGTGTGTCATAGGTGTAATCAGAGAGACATTATGTGGTTTCATAAATATGCAAGAGAAAAGAGTTGCTGAGGCAGTCATAGTAATAACTAAATTAAATGCTACAAGTCAGGAAAGCAAAGACATGTGGACTCAGTCAATAAACCATCTTCTTAATTGTTCATCATGAATGCCTCCCTCTCAGCACATACAATCCATAAAGAACACAAATACAGTTTCTCTTGTTATCAGAGGGTTTATCAAGACAATTGACTTGCAAAATAATTACTCCTCTGTGTGTAATTGTGTTGGCCTATTGATTTCAGAGAAAATAGAAAATATATTTTCTCAGAAAATGTAGGTCAAGATGTCAAGGCATCTTGACCTACAGGCTGTCAATACAAAACCTGCAGTTCTTTACTATAATGTGGGTAAATTATTGTAACAAGATATGTAGTGATTAACAGTACATTCATTTAAAAAGTTATTGGTCGTCATGGCACAGGTAGTACTGGTAAAGTTTTCATTGTTGGGTAGAGGATTTAATTAAAATTAAATTTAAAAATCTGCTAAAAACTACTCAGCTCTGTAACCACTGAATCTAAATTTCATCTGATGGTCTTCTCATATAATCACTAATAATCTTGCTTTTAATTTGAAAAGCTCACATTATTGATTTCTAGTTGACATTGTTGGTGGAGGTGATGTGCGTATTGTGTGTAGCTTTGTGTTGTGTATAATGTGTCCTGTGTTTTTTTTGTTTTGCACTGTTTGTTATTGTGCTGTTATATGTTTATTTGACTGCAGATGAAAATTAGCTTTAAAGCTAACACTGGTGCGGTACATCAAATGTTAACATTTATGTTTAAAACTGTAAATTGTCCCAATAAATATATTACAAAAAAAATGACTACCAGTCCTTACAGCTGTATCAGATACTAGCAGGTGACAACATACATTGAATATCTTTTGTACTCACCGACTGTTTGGAGGTGAAGGCAGCATTGCTCTTCTGCATTTGGAGAAGTATTCAACATGGGACAGTTGAGCTGTTTGACATATTTGTTCTTGAAATGTAGGCCTTGAGCGAGTCCCTGGACCAGGACAGAGCTCATGTCTATGTAGGTTTTTTTTTTTTTTCACTGAGTCAGTCATATATTCTTGTTCACCTGCGTCCCCTGTGTGTACCCACACTCCAGACCTATTTGTTAATCAGACACAGTGAACATTCATTGTTGTCTTTTTGTCTTTTTGTGTGTTGGCAGTCTAGATATTTCTAAACCTTTCCTGCTTACCTGCCTGCCTTTTATTTTCTCAACCTGCTGTCAACTCTATATCTCATTAAATTTCTGAGCTGTGTCTCCTGTAACTTCTGTCTCGCCTCCTGTGACTGCCTTTGGGTTCACATTGAAAAACTGCACAACATAGCACAAAGGGGCAACAAACAACATGTGCCAGTACGAGACAAAAAAATGGAGCTTTGCCAAGCAGTCTGAAAGTCTAGCTGTCCAGTATGGATATTATGTTGTCCACCCACAGACCAGTATCTATATTTAATAAAACCAGTAATTCTTACTAATACATTAGCATGAGCAAAGATGTTATTTGCATATTAATAATTAAACACCCTCTCTCTGCAGCCCTTGGAGCTGGTGAATTCACTGTTCACCTTCTCTTCTCCATTCTTGCATCTTTTATAAGAAAACATCTACAGATCATGCTGGTTTTGCATGCTACACGTAAGCTGCTGCAGTGCGATTATAACTGACAGTTGCACTGTGGGATTATTGCTACCTTGTTTTTTCCCCTGGTTTGACAAGGTTTCAGACAACATAGCTTGTGAATGAAATGTTGACAGCTTGTTGTTCCTCTTTCACCTCTGACTCCGAATTCCATTGTGACTAGGCGTAGTGTAGTAAATATAGATATGGGAATGAAATAGGAAAATATATGAGGTGAGAGTAAAGCAAAAAATGATTTATTTTCATATAAAAAGATACAGAAATTGTGAGCAAAAGATGAAGGCAGAGAAGACACTAATTGTTGATCTGTTGTTTGTCAGCAGCAGATTTAAGTCCCCCTCCACTCAAAAATATGTTTTTCTTCTTCTTCCTATTGTTGAATGTCTGTGTTCACTGTGCAGAATGATGTATGTGCAGAATTTGACATGTGCAGTCTGTTTTCATATTCATCTGCTAAAAGTGGGAAGTTTTTCTGTGCTCACTGAAAATACAATTTTTAGAGGTGGGCCTATGAGCATGATTTATGATATCACAAATGATTTGGAAGTGAGTCCTGGTCCATTCTTAAACTTACACAAGTGTGATGTGGACTTGTCCTGAAGAAGGAAACACCTTGTATCCAGCAGTTAAACATTTGAAATAAAAACTATTAAATAAAAACACATCAGACACAAATAATTATTCAGAGCGGAGTATTTTACATACATCTTAAAACAGGTCTGGAGGGGATCTTTAATTAAAACAACATAAAGATTCGAGCTAGTTTAGTAGGTGAAGCACATTTTACTCTTGCCTACAGAGGCTTTTCTCTTCCTCATTACACTTACACTATATTGGCTGTTTATGTGTCCTGACTGTTGAATAGAGAAACATGGTCTCCCTTTTGGGTCCTCAGTCCAAATCTGCAGCTATTCTTTTGCTATAAATCCTTTCTTATGCCACAGTATTTGGTAAATCCACATAACAGACCAACATTTAGACTATAATGTGAACAGAAAAAGCAGTAACTCACAATAGCTAATATTCAAAAGGGTACAAAAACAAGCAAAAATTTCTCTTTCTAATGAAGTAATATTGATACTCCAAGTTTAATTAAAAGTGCAGGCAGGGAAAATAGCTAACATATACAACAATAACATTGAAGAAAAACTGCAGCCAATTCACCTGAATTAATGCTTAAACTCTGTCAGGCAATGTATTATAATAAAAAAAAGCATACACACTTCTGGCAGAAACATTTTTTAAACCTTTTTCCATGAATAATTAGACTTTGAGAGTTTCATTTTAAAATATCACATAAAATCAAATAAAATATCAAAATGAATCTCTCAACTATCAGTATAATCATGGGGCTCACCTTCTTTCACAGATTTTCCTCCATCCAAATCAAGTTCTGCCAGAGGTCTGTCAATTTCCTTCTCCATGAAACACTCACAAGTCAGCCTAAAAACCACTCTCATCACCCTTTGACTTGATTCATTTTAACAGTTATTTTTGCTGCAGCTTGTCCATTTTCTTTGCCTTTTCTAGCTTCTCCTCATTCAAACCATGAAAAGATCAATTTGAGAGAATCTTTCATTTGTAATTAACTCATGATCTTGAGATAACAAGTTTAAGAAAGAGTTGGAATAGTTGCCTACACTTCACCTGTGGTCCGACCCATGGATAGAACAGGCAAGAAAATCACATTTTCTACCCGATAATGGTTTATTGTTGCCACGGTCCAGCAGCAGCAGGGTGTGCAGTGAATCATGATTATTTCATGGACACTATCGTGAAGTGAGATGAGCAACTAGAACTTAATGAGGAGTAAAGAGTAACTAGACACTAAATCTTTTTTATGCTGAATACATAATCTATGCTGGCATATGGTGTTGACACCAGTGGACTTTCCAACAATATACATATTTTGTATACCTCCTTAATCGTGATGTAATAAGCAACTCTGAGCTGTCGTGCCAAGTATAAACACTGACTAAAAAATTTATTACTTTACTTTATTACACATGGACCCGCTGATAACTAATTATATTCATAGCTTTACAAGATATTCAAGGCCAATGACAATAACATTAACCATGATAAACAGCAGGGTTACAGTTTCAGTACATGGCTGTAACCCATGTACTGAAACTCCCTCACAGACACACACACACCGGAGAGCCTCTCAAAGGGCTAATAGCTCAGTTACCATGTAGAAACTTCTACAAAGGGCCATGAATGCACTTCTATTGACTGTCGAATCTCCATTGGACTCTGTGTGTTTCCAGTGTGGGCATGGAGAATCTGACAGCAGCTTCTCATTGGTGGTTAGCTCGAACTACCAGCTGTACAACACTATTTATGCTACACTGAGAGATGGTGAGTCTAATTCACTCAGTGTTGCCAGACAGGAAATGTTAAAGTATTGCACCAAAAGCTTAAAGTTGTTGTGTTTTAATCATACACGAGTCATAACCAAGAGAACAAATAGGCATAAATGTGTATTTTCAGAAAACATGTATTTATTTATGAGATGAACAACTTTTTGACACCACTTACAAATCTAGCCACATTGTTTAATAAACATAGTTATATGATGCATGGAATGGGATAGTCTTCTGGGACTCACTCAAATAAAAACACTGAAAACATAAGCACAGCTGTTATGAAATAACTCATTTTCTTTACTTTTTTTCACATTGATGCAGCAATTATCTATCTTTTGTGCAAACTCTCAAGGGAAAATGACAGCCATACAACAAGCATGATTGTCTGGAAAGATGTCACATGAGAAGAGCAGCATAAACACAGACATAGGATCCATATTTTACAATCCTGCGTGTGTCAGGAAATTAATTAAAATGAGACTGATTACAACTACAAACATCATACAGAGGGCAAAATTATCATATAAATATGATAATTATCATACATATGGCAACACTGAATTCACTCCTTTTTTATTAACAAGAGGATAATATACAAATGCTCAGGTTAACAATATCAGCACATACAAATCAAATTTAAATGACACAAATGCATATGAAGAACATAAACTGAAAATATTAAAAGACAATTATATATACATATAAAAACAGGAGCACACATATACAAAGATATAAACATATTCAGTCAGACATTTCAGGGAAAAAAGTTCCATAATGTTTCAATAACTTATTAATTTAATTCAGTTCTAGGAGAAAAGCTGAGATCTTAGGTAACGATAAAAACATTTCTGTTCCCTTCAATGAAATATGAATACTTTCTGGGAATGAGAATGTCACCGTTATGAAGTGAACATGCACAAATCTCTCAAGAGTGACATTAACAAGTGACCTCCTCATCACCTAAGTATGGGAGCTGAGAACAGCTGTGCTTGCAATTGTGTTTTTTAATGCCCTTATCTGAAGATAATTATTTTAATTATTTTGTTATTTTGAGATAGCAAAGCTAATTTTCTTGTGATAATGGGTTAATCTCATTAACTCAAGAAAACAAAAGCTTGGGTTCATGATATAACAAAATCATGAGAAAACAACTTTTGTTTTCACGGTTTCATGGGTGAAGCATTTTCAGACAAAAACATACTGGATGTAATATTTCAGTCAGGCGTGCGCTTTGAACATAGCGAGCTTGAGGCTGGAGTTCGGAGTGGGATCATCAGAGACTGTCTCACTGATTTCTGGAATAGGTTTTATGCAACAAAGACCTGTGGAACAACCTGCAAAATCCCCAGTTTGCACCACAACTTCCAACAGAGAGAGAGCATGGGTGGCTGGATTGCAGTGATTTCAGTACTTTCCAGTCCAACTTGCCCCTCCATTAGATTGCTGCTGTTCAGAGAGCAATCTAATGGAGGCTTTCTTCAGCTACATCAGCCCAACTGAGAAGGATGCGTGAAATGAAACACTTGACAACTTTGAAGGGGCTGATATACAAGAACCCCTCAATATACAGTCACAACTGCACTGTGCTACCAACTGAAGAAAATCTGTCAAAACTGGTGGAGTAAAAAAGTTTAAAAAAAAAATCCCACAAAGAGATGGTGCAACAGCCAGCATTTATCAGAGAGAATCAATGAGTGGCATAGGACTGAAAAAGCTTCTGGATGATCTGAAACCCAGAGTAAGAAACATTACCAAATGCATTCAGATCCCACGATCATGATCACGTTCCCCAGGTACTGCACAGGGTCTGACTTTTTCCTAACCGAGACTATTAAAGTCACATTCACAGACATGTCTGAGTTCACATGGAGGCCTTTGACTCACACCTGTACTTGTTCTTTGGAACCAGTGTGTAACTTCAGCAACTATGCAGATTGTAGATCAGAATTTTGCTGTGTTGAAGAGAGAGTGGAGTGTGGGTGATGGATGTGTCCTAAAAACTATTTATTTTCTTAAACAGCAAATGAAAAATAATCTTTTTGTTTATGATCTCTTTTGAAATTCAAATTACCACATGGCAGCTGAAGGTACTCTGTAAAAAAGTCACATTTGAGTTAATAGTTCAAGAAGAAAGAGAATTTATTCAATGTTCTTATAAGAGATAGAAGTGAAATGCTCTTTGTATTCTTGGCAAAGTTGTGTGTAAAAACTGGCCAACTGTTTGTGTGTGGTTGCTGTTTTTCATTGTTTTACTGGCTAGACTCCAGCATCAAACCTACTGTACATCACTTTATAATCTACAATATGCAATGATTTGCCGACTTGCAAAATGTCAACTTCTCAGTGACATTCAAGACTCATACCTGAATACATGGTGCATGTGCAACTCACATATACAGTTGAGTCAGATCAGGCAGAGACAGGCTTCACAGCCTGGCACTCTTCCTGGAGGTTTGTTTTGTTTAGGTTTAAGCAAAAAAAAAAAAATCTGGGAAAGATCATGGTTTGGGTTCAGGTTATTCCTTTGTTAAAGGACCGCTGTCATCCCTACAGTGATAATCATCAGGTAAACATTTGGGAATGATCGCTTGACCCTGCCCTATACCGACTTTCTGGCTCTTTAATAACATCACACGAAAGGAGAAACTAACCTGAGCACATTAACTACAGAAATCGTGAGTTAGCAAGTGTCAAGGTGATTTTTAACCTTGCAAATACATGCAAATTATAAGTAAGTGGAAGGGATTACTAACTGTGGCAAACCTTCCTGACAAATACAAAAAAGAAAAATCTCATGCACTCTCTTAAGAAACATGATTCATGCCTTGTCTCCATGGAGGCACGCTGTATCAGATTATGGTACAATCATGTGAGGAAGGAAATAGGCAACACAAATTTGATCCCCTTTGCTTTGTATAGAGTTTTACAGCAGGTAAAGTCCCTGTCCATTAATTATTTTCCTTTCAAAACAACCACATTTTTTCATGACTCCTAAACAGAAATTACTCCTTACTTAGAAATCACAGTGTTCATTATATTGTGGTTACACTTTATGTATATTAGATTTAACACTAATGAACATTAAAAAGTACAACCAGATTTACTTGAGTCTGAAAGATCTGTTTATTTTCCTTGAGTAGATGTGGTCCTGTTCCAGAGGATGAAAACTTTGACAATAAATGGCCTGCTGGGGTAACCCCTTGTTGGCAGCAGATTGCCTCAGAAAATTGGCCACTTATCTTTGCTATGAAATCCTACTAAAAAGGTTTTTGTGCCTTTCTTGAACAAGTGTACCTGCTGACCATGTTTTCAGCATAGCCATCATGAAAGCACAAGGAATTGTGCCATCTGAGCATGTTGTTAATATTACTGAAGGCAAACTGTGGGAGTGAGTGGTTTTCCGCTCCAATCCAGAGCCAAAGTATTAATAAAATCAAATATGTGTAATTCTATAATTGTAATATTTACTCACAGAACACTTTATTAGGAACATATGTGCAATTTAATACAATCCAATAAAACAGCTCTGCCATGAATTCTACTTTTATGAAGCTTATACATTTTCAGTTTTTGTTGACATCATCAGGAAGGTGATAATTCTGCTTTATGTTTATTATTGAGGTCGCAGCAGATGGTGGTGGTGTACTTCCTAATAATTTGCCCCCCTCGTTTATGTTAACTTTTCAATGTAATGAACTCCAGTACATCACCGCCCACAATAATAGCCTCAATAATAAACATAAAGTAGAATTATCACCTTTCTGATTATGTCAGCAAAAACTGAAAATGTATTTGTTTCATAAAAGTATATTTTATGGCAGAGTTGTTTTATTGGATTGCAATAGACTGCACAGGTGGTCTTAATAAAGTTCTCACTTGGTGTATTTACCATTTTATCTACTGTATAGTCAAAACATCTTAGGTTTTTACCTGCCTGGAGATAGACCCATAATTTATAACTGTCCAAGACAAATGATTCAAAGATCAGAAATGCATTGCATTACAAAAAGGGTAACTAATCCAGACTTTTAAATTGCAAATTACTTTATAAATTCACTCAAATCAATCAAATACTTTCATAAAGAGAGTGCACATTTTTCAGATTTTCCAAAGAGCGGCGGCCAGACTTGAATGTCATCCTGTTTCATGCCTGTTCAAGAACCAATTTAAGGTGTCATTTTCAATTAAAGTACAAACACAAAGACAGATCAGAAAATTGTGTGTGAGCTTTTTCCCTCCAGGAAGCGAATCAATTATCTCAACTGCAAGCTCTTTGGGTGCATTCATTGAGCACCAAAGTCGGAGACAGCACACCTGACATGTGAGATGGGGTGAACAGAAGCCACACAAAAGTGTCCTCAGGAAAGCTGTAGAATAATGATGGATCCATCCTTCCATCAGACCTACAGCAGCTATATATAAACCAGTGAATCATGTATAGAATAAAAAACAGAAGCAGTTAAAAGCATGAAATTGTGAATTTTAATGTGTTAATTTAGCACAGACTCAGTGATATCCATAAACATTTGTCATGTGGAGCTGCTGGTCAAAACCCACACATGTATTAAATAGAGAGACTGTTTGTGTCAAAGGTTCTTAGAAATTCAACTTTTCATTTATAAAAGGAAAAATGTGTCATTTCAAAAGTCATGGTATTTTTCAGCATGCATTCATTTCTGTGCTGTGATGAATTATGTATGGTTCATTTTATGATATGCAAAACTATTTTTCTCTATTTGCATCCTTTGAATACTGATAAACCTGCTGCCGTTACCTTTAAATTCCACCCTCTACTGCGCAAACCCAGTTCAGTTTTTCTCTGGACTCTACACTATTCAGGATGTGGAAATCAACACACACTTTTCAATTTCAATTTATTTTTATTTGAAAAAGGGACAATGTACATTAATCAGCATTCTGCTCTGGGGAGTAACCACAGGGGAACAACAGATAAAAGGCACATTTGGAGCAAACTTATTTTCACATAATTCTGCCCGTCCATCTAAATAAAACTCTTAGTCCTAGCCGTCTTATGAAAAACAAAATAGGGTTGATAACATTTCCCTGTGGAGACCATTTTCAGTCTCATAACACTCTGACAAGGCATTTCCTGTTTTGCTTTGAATCCTTGATCCAGACTTGTGTGTATCCACCGACCCTCACCATTAATCCTTCTCTCCAAATAAACAAGACACTTTAGTTTTATTTTCTTATCATTGTTTTTAAAACACAAGTGAATCAATGTTTTATCCTAACTTCTTAAAATCATCCTGTTATTGTAAATTAATCCCTTAATTTTCCCTTATTTGTAAAATTAATCCCAACTGTATGAACAGTATCCTGATGGACTACTGGGGTCCTTTCCTGGTTTTCTTATCAGGATCACTAATGCTTCCTTCCACCTGCTCTGTAACTTCCTTAAGGTTACATTTTCTAACCCCTCCTGCTCTCTTACTACTTCTTCAACTATATCTGGCAAATATAATCTTTTTCTCTGAATTGTCTATCGTTTCAGCTCTCCTAAGGAAGAAGGATCAATATTCTGGTGATTTCCTGTAGCATAACAATATTGATTCATGGTACTTTCCTCTATTTCCTTCCTCCAACAGTCATTTGGACCACAACCCTTACAAAAAATCCCAACTTTGCTGTCATTACTTATTGATAAAACAGCATATTGCTATTATATTCTAGCACCATTGTCTTCTTCCTTTGCATTTTCTTCTTCATACTTTTGATTGAACTTGTTTTTAACTAATCAAATTCAGAACATTATGTTCTCCTTGGACCTCTGAATGCTTTATTCTTCTATTTCGTTGCAGAAGAACACACTTGTGTACTTCAAGAACATATAGTTCTTGTATCCATTTCTCACACCCTACCACACCTCTTTAACCTTTGCTTTTTATAAATTATTAAGGTTAGTCAGGTCCATCTCCAGCAGTGATGCATTTGTCAGTCTGATGCCCTGCCTTAGTACTGACTTTACAATTTGCAACTGTACAGCCTCAGCACTTCAGTCATGTACGGTCACATTCAGCTACCATTATCCCTTTATTTGTGGTGTACAGACTGTACCAATGTAAGCTCACTGAAAATATTATAAACTGATTTACTAAATTCGGTGCTTAAGCGAGTGAATGGCTTTTTTTATTCCAAAAGAAAGACAGTGATCCAGTGACTGAGCTATTACTAAACTGCTAAATGAATGAAGTAGACAAATCACAGTCTGCCTTCAACGTTAATCATTATGTTGATTGTTTGCAATGTAAAATCATCAGGGAATGAATAAATAAGGGAGTTAGCGAAGTGAGTTGGTTTTTCATTGATTTTAGTCACCACCCAGCTCTCAAGTCTTTGTCAAGGTTGGAAAATACATGAATTAATTCTCAATGCTAATGTCAGTTTGTTCTAATTACTGACACTTAACTGATCCAGAAATTTTGAATTCAAAGGGTGAAATTAATTGACTGGGTTACTTCAAACTGTCATTGTGATTTCTGAATAAATCCATCCCAAGTGTGAAGACTTACAAGATATGAGGGTGCCATAGTATGTCACACAAATACAAATACATTAGAGTATATGTACTGTTCTAAATAAACCATTTGATAACAGTGCTATTTCAGCAAAAATCAAAGATTAGAGAAAAAGTCCAAAAACTGAAAACAGATTTGTGTATCAGAACAACGGGACCAAACTAGCTAACTGTAAGGTAGTTCAAACTAGCTCCACCTCCAGCAGCTACAACAGTAACATGCAGCTTACACACTGATGCTTCAGTATTAATAATCTAATGATGTCATAGATAATAATATATCAGAGGGACCAAACCACTACTTTCACTGCAATAATTTAACTACATTTTGCTGCTAATACTTACTAATACTGTATTTTTTGCTTGAATGGGATTTTTTCATTCAGGACTTTTTTTTACTTGTAATTGGGTATTTTTTTGGGGAGTTTTACTTAAATAAAGCATTTTAATACTCCTTCCACTGCTGTCAAAATCATCCTAATTTTTTCCCAGAATCGTAATGTATCCTCACATTAATAAAAAATAGATTAGGATTAGATAGGTTTAGTTGTATCTCATTTTTTACAACAAAAAAAAATCCCATTTGTTAACGATATCTACAAATGTTAAGAGGAATTTGTTGGTGGGGTAGCACAATTTGTAATGTACTTCATTCAATTTGTCGGGATATCTTTAATATGATGTAGGTCGAAAAACATTTGGAAGAGACATCATAGGTTCCTCCATCAGCCAATGGCGTGGCTAGAAAATAAAAAAACCGATAGTACTCTGGTCTCTCAACTGCGCAGACTCACGCACAGAGGAAGAGGACTCTCGTCCCAGTGAGGACAATAAGTCTCCTTAAAAAGGTAAAAAAATATACCAATCTTTTGGAATATTTGTCGTCTTCTCAATGGTCACAACTGTAGCTTACCTTTTTATTGTTTACTGCATATATGTACCTTATCAATCTTGCGTCAGCCTTGATTTTCTTCGCTTTTCTGATGTTGTTGTGCTAAACCGGCGAAAGCTAGCTAACCTAGCTAACGTTACCTAGTAGGTAGTTAGCCGGGCACCTTCCTCTTTAGCTAACGTCAGCTTTTGTTTCATTCAGCACCTCTTGGCTGCGTTCACGTCCAAACACCCACGCTCTGTGGTGTTTTGTAATTTCCAAGGCACGAAAATAACCAAGTAAAACTCGTATCTAGCTAGTTATCACAAATGCTGTCTGCCAGATTTGAATGACAAGTTAATGCTTAGCTTCATAGACAGTTGTAGGGATGAACTGTCGCCGTTATCGTCGATCGACGTCGTCTCACACCTCGACCTCGTATACACACATCCTTAAATAACCTGTATAACGTTAGCAATCGTTACTGCTCTTATTGTGCTATATACTAATCGTAAACTGTGCTGTAGGGAAACAGCATGTATAGCTGTTTACAATAAATATATGCCTGTAGTTTAATTATGCAGTTAATTGTACAGCGCGTTGCATCATAATAATAACTTTATTTCTATTTTATGTAACGCTTTTTAAAACACACAGTTACAAAGGTCTTCACATATAAGATAAAATACATACATACATACATACATACATACATATGCCTGAAACATAGACAAGAAATATACTAAGTGCTTTAGACAATTCATTCTAAATAAAGCCCAACTAATACTGTAATATTGAGGCAGATTCTGATATTGATATTGAAAGTTTAAAAAAATAAATCAAAGAATAACAGTATATTGGCTGTTTTAACACAAACATAGAGCTTAAACTAAAAATATTGAATTTTATCACTTAGATTTGTTTTTTGAAATAACTGTGGATGTGCACACAACTTCTGACTGTTTATAAATGACCTAGTTTGGTATTTCTGTCCTGCAATTTATTGTTACTTATTGGCTGTCATATAAGCAGATAACTATATATATGCAATATGCAAATATTGGCTGATATATGAATCTGATCAATTTATCTAGTTAAAAAGACAAAATACATTAGAGCTGCAAACTAATGATTATTTTCATTATAATCTTCCTGTTATAACTTTCCAGAGCCAAAGATGGAGTCTCCAAAATGTTTTGTTATCCAATCAACAGTATAAAAACATAAGATATTCAGTTTACTCTCACATATGACAAAAAAGCAGCAAATCCTCACATTTGAGAAACTGGAATTG
This sequence comes from Euthynnus affinis, assembly GCA_029490765.1. NCBI lineage: Eukaryota > Metazoa > Chordata > Actinopteri > Scombriformes > Scombridae > Euthynnus > Euthynnus affinis. The sequence continues at coordinate 19,244,118 of CM055838.1, read as the reverse complement.
GAAAATGTTTGGCACCTCTGCATGAAAAATCTTTTTAAAAACAGTATATACATAGCTGATGGATAATTTGCTGTTAATCATCTAATCATTTCAGCTCTTAGCAGACTGTGACCAGATGACCTGTTAGGATAGGAAGGTTAATTATGTAAAAGACAGTCAAATATTTGGTCCCAAATTGTTCAGATTTATAGATAAGAAGCAGTAATTTGAACTTCTGTGACTCTGGTTTCCATTTAGTGAGTTCTGATATATTGTCGGCGTAAAAGGGAATCTTAGTTTTAGTTATTTTTAATGTAACTTATGTGTTGTAGCTTGCTAAATCTGACTACATGGAAGTCATTAACAGTTCCAGTATGACTAATTACTACCATAAATAATTATGATCATGTAATTCTGATTAACTACTTGCAGCTGGTGTTGCATGACAGCCTGATAGAGAGACTGTGAGACAGTGAGCGGAAATCTTCACTCACTTCAAACCCAAAGTCTTCACTCTGAAGTTTTCATTTTAACATGAATAAAACTCAAACAACAAAACAAAACCATCTTTGCTGCTGTGTTCTGGTGGGAGAAGACAAAATAATGAACTGATGAGAAAAGCGAAAACATATAAAGGTTGTTCTGTAAGGTATGCACGCCTTTAAAGGGCCTGAAAACTTAAGATTCTCAATGAGCTTCTTGCTCTGAGTGATGGTATCCTACAACAACCACCAAAAAAAGTTTGAACAGATTTAGGTGTTTAATAAGAGACTTTAGAGCTGCAACAATTAGTCGATTTAACTGAGTAGTCGACTGACAGAAAATTAATTACCAGCTCATCTGATGATCAATTAATAGTTGTTTTCATTCACTTTTAAAGTAAAAATGCTAAACCTTTGCTGGTTTCAGCTACTCAAGTGTGAGAATTTGTTGCCTTTCTTAGCTGTACATGAGAATAAACTGAAACAAAACAAAAATATTTCTGAAAATAATCTGCAGATGAATTGATAATTAGCGGTTGTTGCAGCCCTAAGAGGCTTGTATCTTTATTTTTCATCACTCTCTACTTTTCTCTTTTCTCTGGTTTGCAATGAGCTGAGCTTAGTCAGCTCGACAATATCATGTACTTCTGTGTGCCAGACAGGACAAAGAGCCAATTTGCCTAAATTTAGCATATTTGGTGTCTCAACATTCATTGGTTTGATAACTGCTGCCCACCAGGTACCATTTACATCTGAATATCAATAACATTTTAATAATTTGCTCCTTTTGTTTGTGTGTCTGTGCCTTTGCTTATCTTCTTTGCATCAGCTCTTAGGAGCTCATCACCACCAGTAAAGCTGTATAAGCACCGGGTTGACGGGACCGAAGGAAGTGGCGCGTCATACGCAGAGCTGCCTGCTGACATCGCCATGAGTTACAAACCGATAGCTCCTGCGCCATCTGGCTCCAACCACACCCCTCCAGGTACCAGCCAGCCTCAGTGGTGTTCATGCAATTATTGACTACTTACTGTTACTTCATGTTATGAATATGTGGATCATTACACGTACTGTAAATGAAAGGCATATAAGAATTGTTAAACATAGTATTGATCAACAGTTCAAGCATCATTGTAACAGCAGCCTTGCTATTCGAGTGTTAATAATCCTAGTGATACAACACATAGACACTGTGATGATAGTTAAACTCACTGGTGGTTAAACTGAGGATACTCATCACATTAACTAGGAGAACGTAAAAAATGGTTGGTGCTTTTCATTTTCTTTCTTTTGCAAGTGCAGCTTACAGTTAATTACTGATGATACCTCAGCGTGTCCATATAGCGTTTTTCTCTGGCAGAGAAGCGCTGGCAGGTGACTGGGCAACGCTTCATCCCAGCGCTTTTTTGATAACACACTGCACATAGATTTTGTTTCTATGACAACAATATCTTAATATATTACCACTCTTGCCGCCATTGTATGATAGACTAGCATCACCCCTTTGCTTTTTATTATCTTTTTGTTGTTCTTAGGCTACTATCTATTTGTTTGACATTGGGTTTTGTTTTTTTTTTTCAACATGAGCACTAACTGGAGGATGTCCTATCTAATACATGATTAGTTGCCTGAAAAGGAGCGACAGTGAGAACACCAGCGCCTTTCTGAAAAGTTCCGAGATTTTCAATGAGAAGCGCTTGGAGCGGCCAGATTAAAAAGGCGGTGTGCTCTGAAAAAGATTCTGGGTGCAAGCTCTCTTTCTCTAGGCAGCTGCATGTACTCTCTCCTCATGGGGGAAAAAAATGCGGGCGCTCAGCAACAAACGCTGTATAGACACTCAGCCTTGCTGAGGACGAATAAATTATTTGGCAGCTTTCTTAGTAGAAATGTTTTTGTGTTATTAGTGTGAGCTATAAGATGTTACATACTTTCTCCTCTTGTCTCCAGGCTCTTCTGTGCCCTCTCCATCTCTACCATCATCATCCAACTTCAGGCCAGCTTTCAGCGACTTTGGCCCTCCCTCCATGGGCTTTGTTCAGGTATGCTTACAGTACAGTACAGTGTAGTACTGTTCAGCTGTAGTGCCATATACTTATACAGGTGAACCCGTAACAAAACCACAACTGCTCTTGCTAATATTTTTCCTGTTTGGTTCGGTACCTGACATCATGGATTTTTTACAGTTAATTACTGATGATACCTCATGATGATACCACTTTGCATGAAAGTCATTACTGGTGCTGAAACTGTGTTACCTGCAAAGGAAATGAATGAAATGTGTCTCACAGAATCACATATTTGTTGTCATATTTATGAGGAACACAGTACAGATGTTTCACCTTAGGCCAAACACACTCCCAGCTATTATTTATGAGCTGATCATTTATTGAGAACTGGCTCTTACTTCAGTATTTGATTATATGAAGGACTTTCCTTCATTTCCTGGAGCGCATATTATATTTTTGGTAACAGGAGTTTTGTACTGATGCATCCAACAAAAGGACCAAACATAGGCTAAGTCAGGTTCACTGGGTTTGTATTAAACCAAAGAACAATTGAGTCAAAGTAGAATTCCTATTATAACATTATAAACAACATAACATAACAGGGACTGTGCTTCATTCAATTCAACTTAAAAATCCCTCTTTAGTAAAGTACCTGCAGAGAAACATGCTCTCATGTCGACTGTATTCATGAAGTACATTAAATATTGACTGTGCTGGAAAGCTCTTATTGTGAGGCAGCTGCAAGCATGTGACCTACATCAGCATGTTGAGATAGACAAGGGGAAGCTGACTTGATTTAAATGTGTGTAAATCTAAAATCTGACATTAATGTCACATTTTTGTCTGATTTAATTTGAAATGATGAAAAGAGGGGATGTACTGTGTACTCCATTAGAGGAAGAGAGGATGAGATGGGAACAGTTCGGGCATTCTCTGTTAAACAAATTATTTGAATGAATCAAGATTTTACCTTGGAAAATAAAGATATTCAAGCCCTGTTTTATGCCATATCTCTCCATTGTTCTTTCTCTTAATGTGTGGTGTGAATTTCCAGTTGTCACAATTCCTGATGGATCTTTTTTCTGTCCCCAAACATGACATATGTGTGAAAATACACGTCCAGCCTGTCAAAGTGTCTCAAGGGTCCACCTACAGTGAGCTTCTGTCTGTCATCGAGGAGATGAGCCGTGAGATCAGGCCTACATACGCTGGGAGCAAGAGTGCTATGGAGAGGCTAAAGAGAGGTATATTTACTTGTCATGAGCACATGTTTTTCGTCAATGCAATTTATACTTTTTTTTTTTTTTTTTTCTGTGTGTGGGTTTGTATTGTAGATACTTCATTCAAGTGCTGAAGGGGGGAAGAATTTGTTTCCACTGCACCTTTCATGCTTCTATCATGGAAATGAAGGACTCCAGGGAGTGTTGACCTTGGCCAGCCACTTAATAAAATAAATGTAGTTTTGCTCTTTAGTGAAAGCAGTTGTGACATTGGATTTTTGTTTTAGTTGTAATTTCATTGTTACTGAATATTTATTTTTACTTTTTAGGTAATTTAAATTCAAATTATTCTTAAAAACAACTACATGCTGTTTATACATTTTAAGAGCAAAAGTCTCTGACATGCAGTTGTCAGCATTCATGACCACAATCTGTGGTCAGTATCATTAGGCTTCTCCATTAAATTCTGATGGATAATAGTGAAGATATTTAGATGTAATAGACAGGCGTGATTGAAATAGAATCACATGGATTAGAAATACTGGTTACTGCAGCAGCTGCTCATCATTCTGCCTTGAACTTGACCTGTAGATGTCTTAGTGAAAGGCGGCCCCGTCGTTCAGCAGTAATAGCTGTCTTGGGTACATTTTTGTTTAGTATATTTTGGATTTTTGTTGGTCAGGTACATTCAGACTGAAGACAGAAATTATTAACAATTTTTTTTTTTCAATTTATCCCATTATTCTATGTCAGAGTATTGATTTAACGCCTTCTCGCTCTTCGTGTTTGTCTCCTCCAGGTATAATTCATGCCCGTGCACTCGTCAGGGAGTGTCTCGCAGAGACGGAGAGAAGCGCCCGCACATAACCTTTTGGAAAGATCCCTCCACCCCTCAAGTCTTTCTCCAGTAGAAGCTTCTCTGCTCATCATGATCCTCACTGTCTGTTTTAAAACCATTTCTTATGCTTTCATCCTTCACGCTCTCTGGCTTTTTTTATAGGTGCATTATGTCCTTCTTGTCTGCACTCTTCCCTGCATTCCACCACACCTGTTTAGTAAATTACAAGCTTTCTGTGATCTTTAGGGTGTATGCAAAATGCAGTTTTGTACCTATTTTGAAACAAGAGTGCGGAGAATTTCAACATATTTTTAAGTATCGCAAAAGCAAGTAGTAAAATGGATGGGGATGTTTATATTATTTGTCTAATAATTGCAATTGACCAAGAAAATTGGCTGTTTTAAAATGATGACATCAATGTGCAAATTGCACCTCAAGTTTCTATTCTGAGCATCACTTTGCAACCACTGATTTTTCTTTTTTTTTTTTTTTTGCTGGATTTACCCAATTTCCTTTCACCCTTGCTTTGTTTTCTTCGTATTTTGTAACGTAAACACATTAGATGTTTCTCAATCCCAAGAACTCTGTACATCTCAAGTCAGTTTGTTATTATGGAAATTTTGTAAACCAGATTTTTGCAGTTCAGTATGTTTATCTTAATTAAATAACAAAAAACACTTTCAGTGGTCGTCTTTTTTTTTTAATATACAATGTTCTTGTCAAACTCTTCTGTTCTGACACTATTCTATAAAATGTTTAATAGAGCTCAAAGGTTCGCTGTTAACCTCAGAAACAGCAGTTTAACAAAAACCTTTTTAACTCAATAATTTAACATTCAGTAATGAAAACCACAAGATGTGAAGACCTTGTGCTGCATGCGAGTCTGTTTTTATGTTTACTCAAGAATATACTGGAGTCATCTATCTAATTGAATGATTACGAAAGGAAGTTGATGGACCTTTTTTTCCCCCCTGCAATCAAATGATTTGACTGCAGATAAATAAAACAGAAAAAATGCAAAGCCAAGGATAAACACATTTATTTCAGTTACATAATCACAGCCTCAATAACATCTTACTTCAGACAGGTTGAGCTAACGATCCACTACTTCACCTGAGGAGTAATGGGTAGCTCTTACTAAGCAAGTGAAGGAGACGCTGAGCTTTATGCTGAATACATCTTGACAAAAACAACATTAAGGTAGTATTCTCACATATATATATATGAAATAAGTACATAGGGGGAAAAAGCTAAGATAACACAAGTCCATGTGTGTTATTTAAAGATTGTCACAGACAGCCCAGTTTCCCCGTCGTATCCATCAGCAGAAAATGGCCTCCTGCTTGTTCCAGTGCTTCCGCTGTGACCAAGATAGAAAATGGGGCCTGACAGCACAAGGCAGAGGTGTGCATGATGTCTCTTGTGCACAAAAAAAAAAAAAATCCTGGGTTTTCTGAAGGGAGAGCATTTCTGTCTGAAATCCATTGCAATATTTCCTTGTTGGGCTACAATTATGAGTAATTTTAGGATTATCCAACAGCTGTGCACATATCAGAGAAAGCTAGAGAACATAAAATACTTAATCTACTTGTGTCTATCTGTGTAGATGTGTTTTTTTTAATATATATATAGTTGTGCTATATAAATTGCAATACGATGACTTTCCAGCAGTTAAGTGCATCGTTAAATCAGAAAAAAAATTCTTGGCAGCAAATCCTGTGAAAGCCGTTGCTAAGGGTAACATGCTTCGAGTAGGCTATTACTGCGAGGAAGTTATTTACCAAGAATGTTCACCTTTCAAGATTTCAGAGTTCCTTTCCATTGAAAATACACTAAACTAACGGTGCTGCTGTCTGGTACAGATGGAGGATTATTTGTGGGATTTTTTTTTTCCATTAAATTCATGTCGATAATGTCAGCATTTCCTGATCAAAGACTGAATTTAACATTTAGAGAGAGGGAGTTGACAGGAATAAGGCAGGGATGCAAACCGCACCTTAGTAAATATGAGTGGATTGTGGGTGCATCTGCGTGTGGACTGTTTCTGCATGTACCATGGAGGACAGGGGTGGCATAAAAAGTGTTTGGCTTTTGGGTGCATGGATAAAAACTAAAACACCAGCAGCGTCCTACTGTTTCTCATCCATCTTGAAATTCAGAGGCATCCTCTTGTTCCAACCCACTGAAGAGATTCAACCCTGTGAGGAGAAAGAGCACATAACAGTTATATTACGGTATATCTTAGCAACAAAGCTCCTGGGGGCCATAAAGGACACTAGAACTCAAACTGGACTGACTGTGGTGGCGGTGGCTGGTGGCGTGTTGTAGTTGAATAGGCCTTTGTAGCGACCCTTTTCCTCCTTTTCCTTGGAGCGGATCCTCTCCTCCATGGCCCGCAGCTCCTTGGCAACAGACGGTCCCAGGGACGGCTCCAGCTCCAACACCTTAGCGAAGTCTGCTCGCGCCTCAGCCTCGTTCCACACCGCAGCGTGGGCCTTAGCTCGCTTGTAGAAGGCCTTCACGTTGTCTGTTAGGAAGGGGAGGAAGTTCATGAAATGCTTACTTATCATTGATTTCCCTTAAATATAATCTATGTTGCGCACACACACATAGACACGGACACAGCAGCCAGCAGAGCAGAAAGGCTGTGGTAGGTGGAGACAGTGAACCAAGTGAAGTGAATTTTAATCAGGTTGATGACTATCAACATCCTGTAAGCGCAATAATACCTTTGAGAGTAAAAAGCCAGTAAGAGTACTTCATCAAAACCACCTCTTCAACAAGCATAAACATGTTGAAAAGTGATATTTTCCATCTGCTTTGCCCGCAGTTTGCCATCCCCCGCTGTCTGCCCGTAGGTTTTACATGACCAGAGCTTGCTGGTTTGGCTAACAGGAATTGTTATGAACAAACAAAAACGAAAGTTGTTTGTATGTTGTATCTTTTAAACTTAGCAACTGGCTGAGACAAACTAGCCCCTCCTCTCTCTACCAGCAGTCCCTGCAGCAGTGAATCATAGCAGCAGCAGAGGGAGGACAAGAAGAATGACTGATACTTACTGATAACATGTTTTTCATTCTTTCTAAACTAGTATTTTTATGTCAGACATGTTATTTATTTTTGTGAGATGTCAGATTTATTTTCAATGAGATGTTATTGAGTTTAAATGTGACTTTGCTGTGGTAAACATTACTGTTGCTGCTTTAGAAACAATGTTAAGTTATATTTAAAATATAAATCAATTCTAATCCTGTTCTAAACATATTCTGTTTTAAAATAATCATTTTAAAAAAAACAATTCTTTAATAATGGAAAAACAATCAGATAAAAGTATTGATTATGAACCAGACTGTTAAGCAGTATCAATAACAGTGTTAGTATTGATAAATTCCTAATGATACCCATCCCTACCAAAGACAAGGTATCAACAACCTGTATGATGAAGTAAAAAATAACATAGGAATTCTATTGGCCAGTTTAATTTTAAACTGTGGATTCACTAGAATAACTATCATAAAAAATAACTGCAGAAAGACCAGTGTTACCAATGAAAACACAGAATATAACAATTGGAGATGTATTACTGTCAACATACTAATCAGACCAAAAATATCATACACTAAATCCAAAATGACCTGCGAAAAATGTCAGTAGACAGTAACCATTTCTTTGTGGAGCTGCTATATGTATGTTCTTCAATTCAAGAACAGGAACACAATTTTACACTAGTTTAAAGTTTACACCTATCTCATTCCGACTGAAATAGCAAAATCTTACATCTGCTGATTCTAACCGAGCCTTACCCTCGTATTTAAAGACCAAAGATGAGCAGTGTTCGATGACTTCGTAGTACTGGCCCTGGAGTAACTTGCACTGGCAGTAGTTGAGGAGCAGTGGTGTGATCATATGGTCCAGCTTCACCCACGCTTCATCTCCAGGATGCTCCTAAAACCGTCACAGAGAGAAGTTACAGACACTGGAAAGCTTTGTATGGAAATAGAAGCGTTTATATAAGAGCAAACAGACTCAGGGCTGCGAATCTCTAATTCATCACACCAGCTGTAATGAAACACAAAGGAGCAACTGTCCTCTAACCTTCATCTGTAGATTTTTGAGGCAGGCGATGCCATTGTAGTACTTGTCTGTGGCCTCCTTAATTTTGCCCTGTTTGAAGAGTGTGTTGCCCTCCTCATGGATCTGAGGCACTAGCTGGAGTTTCTCCTCATCTGTCATGGCCCACACATCCAGCTGGAACGATCCTGGAGGCAGAACCTGAGCAGGGAAAGAGACTGGAGATCAGTGGCCGCTGCAGCTTTCTTTCTGTGAGAGACTGTATGTGAGAGACTGTTAACAGGGACATATTATACACATTTCCAGGCATTTTTTTTCTTGGGCTTTACTAGAATATCTTTGCATGATATACAGTTAAAATCAGAAATATGCAAGTGGACAACCAGAACAACCTGTGGAATCACCTTAGCAACAAACGCTACAAACAGATGGCAATTTATGGACATATGCACACAATGTGATGTCATCGCGAGGAGGAAGTAGAGGTAACTTTGCAAACAAAGCGTTCACAGCAGGTTGAAGCCCTGGCTTTTGACTTGCAGGGAGCATTTTTACATATGTTCACCTTAAGTTTTGGAACTCTAACCATGCTAAACACAGAAATCCAATATCATAACAGCAAGAAATAAAAGAAAATTACAAAAAGCATGATGTGTTCTTAATTGCATTTCATAAAAATTCCACCAACTATTTTATTTAAATAAAGTTGTGTGGCTTCTTGTGTTTGGATAACATTTGCCAACTTAAACAAACAGAAAATGTCTTTAATTTGAGCGCTGTTTTGGTAATGAAACTTATATCGTATCGGTACTAGTCTAGAAAATTGTTAAACAATACCTAAAATACAACCCAAAACTACACCACCACTGCTGTTAAACTCTAAACTCCCCCCTGCCCGCTAACCTGCAGCAGCTCAATAGTGAAGACAAGAGGCTGTGGATGAGCCTGGAGCTCATCCAAGTCCTTGTGCCCCAGAGAGTGGTGAGAATGGATCTGGGCGATGCCGCAGCAGTGCCTCTGGCCTTCCAGGGGGTCTTTACCAGCACTAATGTTCCTCAGTGACTGGGACACCAGTGGGTACAGTGAGGTGTGCTGAAGGGTGAGGACAAAAGCAAAAACAGTCAGCACTTAAAAAGGAAACCGAGACCACCACCCATATTGCATCCTGTTTGGCCAGCTCACTAACCTTGGTGTCACAGGTAAATTCTGCAATTTCGCCTTGTCTCATGGTGATGATCACTGTCTCCCACACAGCTAGTTTGAATTTCTTGCCCAAGATGAGCTCCATGGGTTTGCTGCAGCCCCCCATTGTTCTGGAGTCATCCAGCACTGTGCCATCACACCGGCTGGTACGATAGTGAAAGACCACCTGGTAAAACAGAATAGATTAGGGCTACAACTAACGATTATTTTCATTATCAGTCAATTCATTTCTCGATTAATTAAGTTGTTTGGTCCATAAAATGTCAAAAAATGGTGAGAAATCTTAATCACTGTTCCCCCAAAGCCCCGTGAGGAGGCCCTAGGATGTCGTCTTCTGTTTACTTATCATTTAGGACTAAAAAACCCAGAAAATATTCACATTAGAGAAGCTGTAATCAGAAAAAAAGAGCAATCGCCACTTCTCTGACAGGCCTGCGTAGCGTATACACTCCGTCTTATTCTGACCAATCACAACACCAGGAAATTGATTGGCATGGTAAGCCGACCAATCAGCATTCATCAACACACGCCATCCTGTCCCGCCCCCGTCTTTCCATCAGATGAAAAAAAAAAAACAAAAAATAGGGGGAAAAAATGTAATCTGGCTGAAAAATCACAGTTCAAACCAAACGTACCACTGTACCCGCACATTAGAAAAAGGAGGGTTACAAGTTTGTCAGCAGTTTATCTTTGAAAGCGTAAAGTGTACAAAGAATCTGACAGTTACAGTTAAATGTAGCCGAGATGTGATAGCAGATAGAAGGGGATAGCATTAGCTAGCTAACGTGCTTCGTCGTATTTCTTAAACTTATTCAGAGGAAAAGATTCAACCCGTTCAACAGTTAACACTGTACTTTTACCTTGGTTCCATTGGGGAAGGTCGATAACTCTCCTTTACCAGGACTGACGAGTTTTTTCTTTATTCCTTCTTCGAGAAGCCTGCGTGCCTCTTCCTCCATCCTTGACCGAGTCTCAGTTCACGACAGATGACGATGTTTACCGAAGTCTGTCGATGAGACGTCACTTCGGGCCCAGCAGCGCCCTCCACATGTAGTGTCACTGCAACGCTCATGTTTTCATAGCCATATTCAGCTGTCTTGCATTATATAATTCATGAAGATTTACATAATGCATAGAGTTTTAATTCATGAAACATACATGTTTGAAAATGTATTCTTCTACTATGAGTTTTAATTTTTTATCATAGGCATACATCATATTTATATCACCAGTAGCCTAGTGGACTTGACTACTGTACTTGAGGTACTTAAGTATTTTAGATTTAATACTTATTACTTTACAAAATTATCTAATTCACGGGACAATTCCAAAAAAAAAAAAAACTATAAAAGACTGAGTCAAAGACAATGTAAAAGAAAATCTAAACAACAATTTTAGAGGAAAATATTGTACTTTTTGCTCTGCTTGTTTTGTATACAAAACCTATGATGAGTTTATAAAACAAACAAAAAAACAACAACATTGTATAGACTCATACAAATGCTTCAATAATCATTTATGACCCACTAGAAGTGTGTGGCAGTGTATGTATCTACAGAGACTCTGCCCTCTGCCTGTATTTTCTTATTATTTTGCTGTGTTTGGGATGTCTGGGCATCAACCTTTGAGCAGTGGGTGTGTAGCCCCCAGCCAATAACAGTGTGCAGGGTGTGAGGCCAGGAATTATAGCATAGTGACTGGGTTACATTGTTGTCTCGGTCTCTCCGTCTTGCTGCAGGCCTGTGTGTCTGCTTGACTGAGGGCGGTGTGAGCTACACACGCACAGAGCAGAGAGGCCACAGTGGACAGGATGAAGATCTGCATTCACACAATCCGGCAATGCAGCACCTTCCTGTAGGGTTGTGTGGAGGTGTGTGCATGTTTATTTGTGCTTTAGAACAAGTGCCAATCGTGCTCTTCATTTACTCTCTAGCTTGCTAGACCACTGCTGCTCTCTCACTTGCTCGTTGAACTGGGGAGGAGGAGCCTACTATGAATGCTGCATGTTTACAAACACAAACTGACAAATCCTGCATAGTGTTCCTTTAATATTCCAAAAGGAATTTAACTTTAACTCAAACTCACTCAGTTGTAAAATTAAATTGCTGCTTACACATTGGTACATTGCTAATAATAGTGCAATAATATAATAGAATATAATATAACACTGACCAGAGCCATTCTGCTGCCTAATGTACTTTATTTTTGCTTCTTAGACTCCTATATTTTTACTTGTAATGGCATATTTTCAAACTGTGGTATTGCTACTTTCATTGAAAAATAAAGGATCTGAAAACTGTATATCACTCCACATACAGTATAAGATAATAAGCAATATGTGGATAGTCATGGAGAGTCATGTATCTGTATGATGCATTGTTTAGTTTTTGGTGTAAATTTCTTGTCTAAATGTATCCTACAGTATTGCAGTATATTCAACTTTCCACATGCTTTGCCACTGTGAAAAGAGCGCTAGTGGTTTCAGGGTCAATTTTGTTGGCTCCTCTAAAAGAATAACTGATCCCAGTGTGGAACCTGTGGTTTAATTGGCCAGAGCTGCTGCTGGATCTCTGAAGCACTGGGGTTTAAATATTGACCACTGAAGGAAGAGTGGTTCTGCTGGTTGTCAATCTCACTAGGTTGATAAATGCCTGGCATTAGAGGAGTGAAGTGGTTCTTGATTGAAAAATAGCAGGACTGAAAACCACTGGGCAATTTAAGAGCCATCATTCTTAGAAAAAAGTAGTTGCATTATATGAGAAAGAATGATTTGCCCTAACAACCTGAGAGAAGGTGATGTATCTGAAAATGACTGTACCATAGGCATGTAAGAGCTATAACATCATGTTTTGTCTAGACAGGCTGCTTTTATTGCTACTGATATACATCCTTTTAGGGTTTATACACAAGTTGAGTGTGAAAATCAGTGTGTATATGGATGCTTTGCCATGAGATAATGTAAATGCCTCACATTAATGTAAGTAAATAGATACATATGGGTTCAAGCTCAGTGCACCGAAAGGCAGAATAGATGGTACATGGAACAAATCAGTTTGAATACACAAAATAAATGACTAATTTATGTATGCCTCCGAGCAGCCAAACAAAAACAGACTTTATGTTTTTTCTCTGTTTAAAATGAAATATTTGTTTAATTTTATATCAAGCAGACTTAAAGGAAAGTATAACATTTAATGCCAGTTTAAAAAGTGCTTTTCATTTTATGTGTCCTACAGATACAGAATAGTGAATGGAGTGAATGGATAACAGTTTCTGAGAGCAAATAAACTTCATTCATGACCATGGACACACCAGGCAACAACATATTCTCTCCACAAGATCCATCCAGTAGCTGTTTTGTTGAACAATTTAAAACAAAGCCACAATTTTATATTTTTTGGGTGTTCACAACAAGGATTTGGATTGCATTGCCTCCTCAGATATGAGCCATTAGGCCTAAAGGTTTCATGAAGGACTGTTTAACCAAGTATGAAAACCTATAAATAGCGAGCATGTTGCCTCACTGCTTTAGTTTGATAAACTATTTTAATGAAACATAATTTTCTTTTAAATTACTCAAAGGCTGAGGTGGTAACTGATTAAAAAACACCAGATGGCAATAAACAGCTTCAATAGCCTTGATGCATCCTTGTGTCTGATTGGCTGGAAGGTATGTATATAAACTATTTGGTGCACAAGTAATTTGACTCAAATTTAATCTTTGTTGTTAAACCATAAGCTGGTCTCCACTATGCCTGCAAATTAACTTGTCACCATTGAAACATGATGAAACAGCTGAAAGCCCAGAATACAAGCATGCTGTAAAAAGAAATAAGAAAATAATTTAAAGTTTTTTGGCAAATGACTTTGGTATAAGGAAGATAATTCACTTTAAGGTGTTCATTACAAGGATTTTAGCAAGATCTACAAAGGCATTTTTGCCTCTATGCTGAGCTTTTCACTTCTCAAATTTACTTTGTCATGGATAATCCCACATTAGAGTGCTTTGATCCCAACACAGTCGGCAGCAAGCCATACTCAGCTCTTACCGTCCTCGTTTGTAAAACTAACTCAACTGACACAACTTAAAATATACAAAAGTTTTATTGTAATTTCACAGTCATTATTCACACGGCATAGAAAACACAGGCAAGACCAATCTCCTTCTTATCCGTGGACACATACAGCAAGGTCAGTTCATGTAGTGGAAACAGTCGAGGCGCTGAGTGGTTGCATTAGTAGTGGTCATTACAATGACAAGAAAAAACAACAACGTGACAACACCTTTTTTCTTACAAGTGACAAAATAGAATTCATTTTAAGATAAACAAAAAAATATGAAATGTAGTGAAAATGTAGTGTCTCATGAAGTGTCATTTTTCAAAATATGGCAGGTAGAACAATTTGAAGCCTCTTCTTCCTCGGACAGCGCAGCTGATGTATATCACATGGTACACTGGATGAAACACATGTTGTTAATGTCAACACAACAAAGTATGATTTTACTGGTATGTAAAGGTATGTGAAAAATGATCAATTTACCTCCAGGAATGAAGAGAAGGAATCCAGGTACAAAGAAAATAGCGCTTGAAACCCCTGTGAGGACAATGGCATGAGTTACTACCCACAGCGAGGACACAGTTATCAACACTGATCAATGCAGCCACACATTAAAGGACGGCACACTGGCTGTTGTGTTGTGTAGATCCAAAAAGAAACCCACATATTATACTTTATAACATTAAATAAAATGGATAACCTGATAATTTCATATTCCAAATTTAATTTAATTAATTTACATATTTGTAAATTGTTCTCACAGACATTATTGTGCTGTAATTCATTACTTTGTCTTTATTTCTATCAATCTTTTTAATCAAAACATTAAATATAATCATAGTAATACAAGATTCATGTTTAAACTATTAATCCTTGCATGATTTCTATTATAGTATTAGTAGTTTACAGAAGAAACGTGAAACAACTCTGACTCCACTTGGTGCAAACTACAACTTTGCCGATTTCACAATTATCAGGAAACATGTTTTGTATTGCGTACTACTACTATGTGTGTGTGCTGTTTGCAACATCACTGTTTGATAACTTCACAGGCTTGAGGAAGATTATTTTTTTTTAGTGGGAGCGTCACTCCCATTTCAACTTTCCTTCACACCAGTGATAAAAAACAGGACATAGAAACCCTTGAGGGTTGAGAAACGCTGCTCTACTCTGTGTCATCAAAGGGACTTTGGCCTTGAAAGACGGGTGCTTCCTCATTTCCACCAAGCAGAGCGTGTGTGTGTGTGTGTGTGTACTTGCATGGCTATCATTATGAGAACCAATTTGAGTTTTAGACCTTCAAAGGGCTGTTTGAGGGTTTAGACTTGGGTATAGGGTCAAGGTTTGAATTGGATTAAGGTTCAGTTTTGGGTAGGAGTTTGGGTCAGGCATTTAGTTGTAATCGTTAAGGTTCAGGTTAGGGGCTGGGGAATGCATCATGTCAATGAATGTCCTCACTAAGATGGCTATACAAACGTGTGTGTGTGTTTGAGTGTGTAACAGTATCACAAAAACAACATAAAGACAAGATTGCTGCAGGAAGGACACACATTTATAGTCTCCAATCAAAACATACAGCTCTGATTTTTTCCATTTAAATACACCGAGTGACAGACATGTATTGTGCTTTATATATTCGTCCCATTAAATGTAAATGTGGTTTGTAATCGTTTTTTTTTCTTCAATATTTTCAGTTTGTTTTGTTATTATTTTGTTTGCTTTGATTTGCTTTTTTCACTGGTTCTCTGGTTATGTATCTGCACATTGCAGCCTAACTTATAACTTTTCTTTTTTAAATATCCACGACACATATGTTATTTATCATTAAAATGGAAATCATAAAGCTTGTCTTCCAAAATGGTTTCTTTTCCTTACCTGCATTTGGATTCAGCTGTATGACAACACCTGTGAAAATAAGAGCTAAAAAGAAACAGTACAAATGTGCGTCAGCAGGGCAGGGAGACGACTCAGTACATATAAAGTATTTCAACACTTGTTTTTTTTCATTAACTTTGATAACTTTGGCTAAAATCAGGCATACAGAGACGATCAACATGGGGACAAAGTTCACTGTGTAAAGTGTCAAACATGTCACAGACTGACACAACACTGAATAAAGTACCCGTGTAAAATTGCATAACTATTTGATTCATTTAGGGCTGCAACTAACAATTATTGTCATTATTGATTAATCTACCCATTATTTTCTTGAATGTTTTGTCTATAAAATATCAGAAAGTATCCACTATAGCTCTGCACAGACTCTTCAAATGTCCCAAAACATTTGACCAACACCCAAAGATATTCAGGTTATCATGTATGACAAAGCATAGCCCTTTAAAGCCTGAGACCAGATAATTTCTGGCATTTTTGTTTAAAAACAATTATTTGATTATCAAAATAGTTGCACATTAATTTTCTGTCAATCAAATAATGTATTAATTGACTAATCATTACAATTCTAGAAGTAATGTTAAAGGACCAGTATGTAAGATTTAGTGGCATCTAGCAAATTGCAACCAATTGAATACCCCTCCCCTTCCAAGCATGTAGGAGAACTTATGGTGGCTGCGAAACTTGCGAAAAACACTAAAGGTAGAGCCAGTGTTTGGTTTGTCCATTCTGGGCTACTGTAGAAATATGGCAGTGCAACATGGCAAGCTCTATGGAAGAGTACCTGCTCCCTATGTACTTATGAATATTATATTCCATTTCTGCTGCTAGACTGATCTTTAAATAATAGGGCATTTTATCAGCTTTCTTAATATAAAATTGTTTCTGTGCTATTCAAAGTTCTGTCATTTATCTATTTCATCCAAGTTAAAAGCAGAATTCAAGGCCAGACATTAGTCCAATGACACTATATGAAAAAAATATAAGAAACACAAGAAAATAAGGCACAGAAGAGAGAATTTTGTAGTGTGGTATTTAGTATTTAAACGATAAGAAACACCTCTGCTAAAGACTTACCAACTCCAGTGATGAGGAGAAGGAATGAAGCAAGTACAACTCTTCTGTTTTTCTTCACCAGCGGATGGGACACCCACCTGAGCAACACACACACACACACACACATATATATATATATATATATATATATATATATATATATTAATTACTGTCTGTCGTTGTTTCTGTTTTTGTGTGTGAGTGCGTGTATTTGACTTATCTGAACTCACCCGCAGCAGTGCGCAGAAAGCTGTGTGACAGAACTCAAGGTGCTGAAAGACCACTGAGAGCTGCAGTAAGATAGAGTCGCAGGGTCACTGTGGAGAGAGCAGAAGTAGACTTCATCTTCACGCAGACAGAAACAGAAAAAACTAAATCACATCCAACACCTTTACCTATGGGACCCACCTGATTTTGAAGAAGTTATTGAAAGAGGAATTGCCATTGTTGCCCAAGGCGTCTTCATTTTCCAGATTCTAATAAGAACAGTAGATTATACAGGAGTTGCATTTTCATGAAAACAACTGATAGACCTGCACTTATACACACAGTGGGTGCAAAGACTACCTGATACTTCAGGTTACTGTGTTCAGGTGAGCCAGCGGCGGCGGGAGATGGATGAGACTGAGGTTTAGAGAAAGATAGAGGACCAAATGTCATCTCTCCTCCTTCTCTGTCCTTGTCTCGGGTCTTCCATCCCTCTGGCTCTCCATCAGACACGGCTCCCTCCTCATCTCCCTCCAATACAAAGGCATCATCGATACTGAACTGCGTTGCCATGGTGATCACCTCTTACACCCTGAGGTCTTGTGGCTTGATGCTCACTGTGTATTTCAGAGTATACATGTTATTCTCGGTACACAGCTGTGAAGGGAAACATGTCAAAATGTCTTTTAAGTGCTAATATTCACTGTCTATACACGAGGCCAGGTATAATATGCTGTCTTGTGAGGCAAAAGTACCACAAGAATTAGGTTAAGTGAGTAAAAAGTAGACTTTATGAGCATTTGTTGACGTTTTGGGTTTGATTTATGAGGCTGTCAACGTGGGAAGTTCGCTTTAACGCATTTAAAGCACAAACACAAGTCAGGAGCTTATTATGTACCATGTAATAAAGTTAGCCACTCTGAACAAAGCGAAACTGTCCAAGTTTACCATAAAGTCAGAAAAAAACCTACTTTACTTACTCTACGTGGCCTATATGTTTGAACTGACAGGACTGACGTTCACTAAAATAAGCAGCTAACTGGCTCTGTTGTTGGTCTCTGCCATTGTTTGTGCTTTTTCCGCTAACTTAGTCGATCAGATGACCAGCAGCAAAACTTACTGTCTTAAATGAGGCTGAAATCGACTCCACGATGTTGAACGAAGGGTCACATATCTCTAAAGTTTTTTTCTTATCCCGTATAAACTCTTCTTTAAGTATCTGTATTCTTTTCGATTACGAAAAACGCGTTTGCAAAAGTTTCGCGTCTCCTCCTTTCTTGCTTTTTTCTTTTTTTCTCTCTCCAACACCCGGTTCTCGATTGCACACGCCTGATTACGCCCAGTGGATTTTTCTGGAGTCCATTTAATCGAGTATCGGTTTGTCGATCGAGCCGCTAATTTAGCCTTTAGAAAATGATGTTAATAGCTTATTATGACATCTTAAAATTGATGCTTTACAAGTAAATGGCCTGTTTTGAAATGTTAAAGAGTTAAAGTTAACGGAAAAGTTAAAGGACGTGTTCACAATTTTTGAAGTCTGATTTAAAACAAAAGTCAGGAGCCCAAATGAACACTGAAACGGGGTTTTCTTGCCATAATCATTCCACCTGTTCATACTGACCAGTAGAAGATCCCTTCATAATGTACTTACAATGTAAGTAACGGGGGCCAAAATCCTCAAGTCTCCTTCTGTGCAAAAATGTATTTAAAAGTTAATCTGAAGCTAATGTGAAGCTTCAGTCATCCAAATTCAAATCAAGTAGGGGAGAACGGGGTAAATAGAGCAGTGGGTAATATGGTTACCTACCTTTATGAAGAAGAAATCATGTAATCACAAATTAAGAAAATATAGTTCATATTAATCAATCCATCTTGGACTCAAGCACATGGAGAGAGTGGTAAGCAAAACAGCCCAAAAAAAGAGAAGATTTTTGATGATTCTTGTCATGCCACGTGAATTCATCATGTTACTAAAGTTATCAGTCTTGGATCTTAATTAAAATAGATACGTTTTGAACATTATTACATGTTATTTTAAGTCAATGTAAGCTACAAAACAAGGTCATAAACTTAGCACAACTGTGGCTCTGAGCCACTCTGTGAATCAGTTTTGTTTGCGGGGTAAAACATGCCGGTGATGTTGGGGCAAGTTGAGTCAATGGCTCAATTTACCCCCCAAAGGATTTTCTGATATTCTAGAGACTAGAGACACTGTTTATGTTTGATCCATGTTACAAGTATTACACATCAGTTCAAAATCTGCCATAGGTGTTTGAATAGGTTCAGATCTGGTCACTGTGAAGGCCATAACATATGATTCACATTATTTTCATACTCATCAAACCATTCAGTAACCCCTCATGCCCTGTGAATGGGAGCATTGTCATTGAAATGGAATCATATACGTCACTTATTGTCTTAAGATTATTTTACACTGCTTTATAGTCAAAAGCTCATAAGACTTTATGATCTCTGCTTCCCACATGAAAATGTTCCTAACAGGTACTATCAAAGAGAAAGTCCAGGGAACAAAGGCAGATAAAGCCTTCAACTCTAAATTGTCAGCAGAGACTGAAAGAAACTGCATTAATTAAAAATACCTATTAGGGTGATGAATATGGGATGATTAGCAAACTGCCTAGCAAACTGGGAGATCTGGACTTGCAAATATGTATTCTGGATATTGCAATAAAACTCTGAAAGACAACTTGCTCTCTGTGAATTCATCTTAATTTTCCTCTACAGCCATCCTGGAAGAATCAACTCCCATCAAGGTAGTGTCAGATACCAAACAGACGAGGACCACAAAAGCGTCACGTTTAAACAGTTTATTGAAGGGTTTGGGGAAAGGGAGTGTGTGGGTGTGTGTCCAGAGCTGAGGGGCGTCTCACTGAGATGGCGGGGTTGGATCCAGGGCCCACTCAGCAAAGGTCCGAAGTTCCAGGGGGAAAACACACACACACAGCGGAGAGAGGGGAGGACTGGGCAGAGGGAATCGTGGCAGCAGTACAGTCAAGGGCTAGGCAGTATTCTTAGAGGTCAGGCAGAAGGCAGGTCTAGTTTACCGGGGCAGGAGATCAGAGACGTAGTCGAGCAGGTCCGGTTTCACAGGTTGGAGTCAGAGGCATAAGTAGACAGGCAGGTAACTGGTGCTGGTTTGCAGACGATCTGACAAGGAGGCACTGAAAGACAGGGCTTTATATACAGAGGTGATCAGCAGAGAATGCAGTGCAGCTGGCAGGTTGATGAGTGCAGGAGTAGACACAGGTGTGACTAATCAGACAGAGCAGAGACTGGAGCAGCAGATGACAGGCAGAGAGGGAGGGCTCATGACAGGTAGACATGTTTCATCATAGGATAAAGGTGATCACTCAGAACAACTTTGTATTGATACACAGTGAAAATACTCAAGTGAAGAGACACCATCTAGAAACTAGGTACAGTACCTCCAGCTAGTGATCATAATGGACAATCAACATATAAATAACATTTTTAAATGAAAATGAAAAAACATCAAATTACGCACTGTACTTTAAAAAGTACTAATTGATTTGATGATTCCATTAAAACACTTATTGTCACATAACCATCATTTTGATACTTCTACTATTTCCTTGTCTGTGTGCCCCTTGCAACCTTTAGCAGAATGAAATTATGTAAAACACTTCAAGCAAAAACATTTTATTATGCAAATGGGAAATGAGCCAAAGTCAAACAGCTTATCCTCCTCCAACTAGAATAAATATGTTCCACTTGTCAAAACTGAGTTGGTGTAATTGATGATAAAACCTGGACTTAAATACTGATATCATAAGTCATAAAAGCTAACATGTTGCCCTCCTCATGTTTTTAATGGAGTGGACAAAATATTAGGATCTCCATTCAATATACCACACTCCAGTACACCACCATTTATGACAATGTCAACAAAAACTGAAACTGTATACGCTTTGTAAATGTAGAATTTATGGAAACTCTGCCCACACACATCAGGGCTTCAGGACAGACACCAAACAATATAGACCAAAAGTAAAATATGGGAACAAAATCACCAAACCACAAACTAAGATAGAAACAGAGTGTCAATAAAGTTTATTTGAATTGGAATTTGAAAAAATTTGAGAGGGAGGGAGAGAGAGAAAGAGAGGAAGGGTAAGAGCAGGAATATGAATCATCCCACTTTCGTTTCTGTTGCCAACATGTGAAATCATGTGATTTCCAGCAAGTCAGACAGCTCGCATTATATAAACAAACAACTCTAAACCAACAATCAGAGTTCAGTCATTATTGGTTGTGGTTTAGGGGAACAGACAGTCGGATGTGGTAGGTGGAGGTAACAGTGGCTGGACATAGCAGAAACACTGCTAGTTTAGAAAAAGACTGAATCCATTTCTGCATTTGGACGATTTGGGGAATTCAAGAAATGTGAGTTTTTTGAAGATTTTTTCTGACTATCTGTTGCTTAATCATTTAACTGAAGCCATATTATTCACAGTGTATTATACACTACAGTTATATATAACTATACTTTATCTACTCAAGTTTTTCTGCGATTCATCTTTGTCAAGGTTCTACTTATTGCATATGGAAGTTGTAGCAAGATGATTATAGTTTAACAAGATTTAATGTTTGAGAACTTCACAGATTGCGACACATATTGATTTTTTCAGGCTTGGTGCCATATTCGTTTTGAAATCCCCACTTGCAAAACAACCTCTATCAAATTGCTAATGCCATTTTTCTCCCTCTGGTCTGTGCTCTCTCTTAGATGAGACGTCAGGCTTTATTTTGCCTCTTGCTGCAGCTCATATTTGAGGTAAGCTCATCTGATAAATGCAGAATTAATGAGAACAGGCAGAATGTTTACCTACTGTATCTCCTCTATAGCCATTAATTAGTTGACCAGAGGGCGTACACCACGGCCTTCTTGACTATCAACTCCTGAATTTGGGAGCTTTTTATCAGTTTATCTAACTTTTTTTTTACTGTTCAGCTTTCTTCATGCACACATCTCCGAGTGGTACCCGGTTCCACCCTGCAGCTGCCCTGCCTCTCATTCCAAACAGACTTCACTGAAGCGACCATCACCTGGACATACAATGGTCTTATTATATTTCAGTAACTACAACCACTATTCTCATTGCATTGCAAAAGCACACAGTTTTAAATATTTTCAGCTGGATTTTTTTTGTTTTTCTTAAAACAGGTCATGATATAAGTCCTGGTGCTCAGTTATCTGGCTCTGCAGAAGTTAAGAAGGATGGATTGTATCTCTCTATCTCACCTGTAACTGCTGCTCACGAGGGCACATATGAGTGTTTGGTAAAGGAAGACAATATGGAGATGACAAGGACCTACAACATCACAGTGGATGGTGAGAAATAAAGATACACATGTTTATTTTGTTTACAAAAACAGTGGAGCATTTTGAATTTGGATAGGGTTAAAATGTATGTATATAACATTCAATGAAAATCTTGAATCTAAAAGAGTCTGAGTTGTCTGTGTCTTCCTCTACAGCACCAATTGCCTACATGATTAAGGTACCTGAAGGCGCAACCATTCATCTCCCGTGCCATTTCCCACGTTTCAGCCAAGTTGAGGCCAATGCAGTTTGGTTCAACGTGACAGACGGAGTCAAGAAGAAGCTGACTCCAGAAGCAAATGATGTTACAAGAGTGGAACAGCTTTATCCACTTGACCATGATCAGACCATCCTAATTAGAGACATTGTCATGGAGGATACTGGAATTTACTCTTGTGAATCTGCAGAGGGGGAGAAGCTCAGCAGTGTATATATTTCTGTTGAAGGTAGGTTTGGCAGTGTGCACCATTGGCGATTAAAGTAAATGGAACAGCAGGAAGCTCTAAATGTGTTGGCATACAATGAGTGCTTAATTTTAACACTGGACTCATAGATAATCAATTTTATTGTGAGCTAAATGAAATAGTAGATTAAAACAAAGATTTCATTTCTAAACGGGGTAATGTGTGCTAAACTTTCCTTCAGTGGCTCCCACCTTAGCTCCTTACTCGTGCAGTGGCTTCCAGACACCGTGGGAACCCTGCGAGGATGAGAACAGTCGCACAGGGGGACCCCTGCTGCAGGAATCCATGGCAGAGTTTTCCATGAAGTTGTACTCGTACGTCAGAGAATCAAATCCCACTACCAACCTGCTCTTCTCTCCTATTAGTATCAACGGGGCGCTCTCCCATTTGTTGTTAGGTAGGAGTCCCTGATTTGCTTTTATTCATTTGATGTTTGAAGGATAAGTAGTGATTATCTGTATTTTTCTTATTGCCAAAAATTTAAATATTGTCTATGTGTCCAAACTTGCATATAGTTAGGAAGCTTGTGCTAAATATTGGGGAAGTCAGAAAGTACTGAGGGATGCAGTAATGCATTGCTGGTTTTGATATTTTTGTGGGACAGCCTTGTCCTTCAAGATTCTAAAAAGCAATATTATTCCTTTGTGTCAGTCTACAGGTAGACAAGAAGCACATTTATATGTCTTGGAAGTTACATAAAAACATTTCACATTTTAAAATGTCACAGGAGTTCCTCTACTTTACTATCTTAAATGTCAGACCCATATTATGGCTATATAACACATATCTCTATATCTATATATGTATTTTCTTCATCCTGTTACTTACAGGTGCAAGAGGTGACACCCGCAAAGCCATTCAGACAGCCGTGTGTGTGCCGCACGACTTTCTCTGTGTTCACTTCCAGATGAAGAAGTTGAGAGAGAAGTTGGACAGCTCCTTGCAGATGGCTTCTCAGATCTACTATGAGCCACGTACTACTATCACTGTGTGAAGTGTACAAAATAGAAGAGAAAGGAGAAAGATGCAGAGATTCATGAGTGCACACATAGCTCTGTAGCTCATTATGGCGTTTCTGTTCTCTTCCTCAGAAATCTCTCTGAGTGAGTCCTTTACTAACCAGTCGGTGCAGTTCTACGAAGCAGAGCCCATCAAGCTGCTGGAAACCAGTGAAGAAAACACACAGATGATCAACAGCTGGGTGGCAAATAAGACAAAAAATAAAATCACACATTTGGTTGACTCCGTGTCACCCAGTACCAGGATGATCCTGCTCAATGCTGTCTCCTTCAGTGGTCAGTAGTGTGCTTGTGTGAGTGAGTGTGCGGGGAAGTGGTGGTGGAAACTAATAAACCATGTATGTGTTTGTGTGTGTGTGTGTGTCAGGTCAGTGGAAGGTCAAGTTTGAACGGAAACCCAAGAAAGGCCTTTTCACAAAACTGGATGGTGATCTTGTAAAGGTGCCTCTCCTCTATCACCAGAAATACCTAACAGCAATGACACATGATGTTGAGCTAAAGGCACAGGTAATGAACAAATACACACACACATATTCACCCATACAGCTATATTTACTTTATACTGTACTGTACTTCAATATAATTCTGAGGTACTTGTTCTTTACATGAGTACTTCCATTTTCTACTTCATTATACTTATACTCTGCGACATTTCATATTTCATAGACATTTACTTTTTACTCCATTATATTTATTTGACAGCTGTGATTACTACTTACTTTCCAGATTAAGATTTGATACACAAAAACACATGATAAGCGTATAAAATGCAATATATTGTTAAAGATTAAACCAGTGTTTTCCAACCTTTTTGGGATGTGACTCTTTGCAAAAAAAAAAAAACAGTGTCTAGTTGGGGCTCATTCATCATGTTTCAGATATGGCAGTTCCACCAAGCTTGTTTAAATTATATAAATATAAGATTTTACAAAAGAGCAAAGATTAGAGAAGCCTAAAAATTTAATACATACTTGTGAAGGAGAGCTTTGTTTGTTTATTCTGACCTACTTCATTAATCATGACCCATCTGGTGACCCTTTGAAGACCCTTTCCTGTGGTTGGAAACCACTGGACTAAACTACTCAATTGTATATAAACTAGATCCAATAGTAAAATGCTATTCAGCATTGATGCATCATACAACAATCTAATAATGTCATATATAATAATATATCACTCACAGGGACCAATTTTCTGCAGAAAGAATAATTTTACCTTTCACTTTGACTTCAGTTTTTGTCCTCTTAGAAGTTTGAATGTAGGACTTTTACTTGTAATGGATTATGTTTATATTTTTATATTGGTGCTTAAAGTATATATTAACATACACAGTAAAACTCTCCAACAGGTGGCGAGGTTTAGTCTCACGGATGAAAACAGTCTTTACATCCTGCTGCCTCGCACCAACAAAGCGTCTGACCTGCAGCAGCTCGAGGAGAAGATAACGGACACGACTGTGCGTCAAATGATAGAACATCTGAAAACAGTGCCTCTCCAGCATATTGAGGTCACTCTTCCCCAAATTAAGTTGGATGTGCAACCGGATTTGAACATAGTTTTCAAGAAATTAGGTTTGTTCATCTTGTATCTTCTTTTCTATCTGTCTTAATTAAATTCTTCTCAGAACCACAGACTGAGTCCCACCCGTGCTGTCAGCCTGTGTTCATCTCCCAGCCAGTAGAGACATTAAGTCTTGTGAGATACGTCTACCCATCTGTTCTTTGATCTCCCTGTATCTGATTCACTTACTTTGCTTTCCTCCCCACTTTTTTCACCTCCCTTCACCCCAACCAGGACTATCTTCACTCTTCGAGGGTGGTAACCTGTGTGGCCTCTACTCTGAAGAACAGATGGTTCTGGACGACGCCAGACACAGAGCCTTCCTGGCACTGACTGAACGAGGAGTGGAGGCCGGTGCCGCCACCAGTATGTCGTTCTCTCGCTCTTTTCCATCCTTCTCTGCCATGCGGCCTTTTGTCTTGCTGCTGTGGAGTGACCAGGCCAACGTGCCACTCTTTATAGGCAGAGTGACTGAGCCATGAGAGAGAGAGAGAGAGAGAGAGAGAGAGAGAGAGAGAGAGAGAGAGAGAGAGCGAGAGAGAGAGAGAGAGAAGGAGGAAAGAAAGACACAGAAGGATATGAGCTAAGAAAGATACAGTAAATGTAGAATCAGTCATGGCATTGTGTAACTATGCTTTTTTTTCTTGAAATTTAATTGCTTTTTAAAGATTTGATATGCAAAACAAAATAAATTCTCTATATCACTACAGCTACAGATAATCATTAAGGTCATGTGACCCTTTGTTTTCAAAAAGGATGATGAATAAACACATATTTACGCAATACAAACATTGTCTGTCTTATGATTTTGAGGACTTAAGAACAGGGATCACATGTCATTTAAAGGACAGACGACCACTGAAACAACTTCAATTTATTTTGCGAAGTAGTTACACAAACCCACCACAGGATGGCAGCCATACTGTGTGATTGACAGTGACAGTGAATACACAAGGACTGCAGTAGTGAATTCCCATCTCATTCGCCCCTGTCCTCCTGCATCATTACCACTGATATCAATTTAAGGAAGACAAGTGTCAAAATCTGTGACAGTAAAGGTTGTTTTTTTTTAAAGCGACATCTTGCTTGGTAAAGCACAGCAACTGAGCAAAAAATACCCTGAATCATTGTATTCACAAACAAATACACACTGATGGTAAGAGATTGGATGGTATAAACTGTAAACACATCAGCATTCAGAATGATGAGCAAAGGTTGCACTCTATTATACAAGCTGATGGTGATTGCTAAACATGCAGCTATATTGCAGATCAAATGATTACATCAGCAAAGCGGGGTCAATAGACAAGAGTCTGAAAATTTGGTGACTGTAAACAAAACCAACAGATCCAGAGACAGGAATGAGCAACCATCCAGCCAGAAATGTGAACTCCATATGATCACTGTCACCCAGCTTAGCCCCAAACAAAGTATTGAGTATTCCCAGAAATGCATCACTGATGCATGGATAACGTGATAATGTTGTCATTTTGGTTTGATTATCTCACTGCTGTCGTGCTGGGAGTTTCAATGTGCATAGAGAAAGTACAGAATAACTCGCCGTCTTTGCCCAACCCTCTTGTTAAAGTCGTTTAAGGACCTACTGAAAATGTGTTTAAATGTGTTTAAGCTATAATAATAATCATTTGTTTCCAATCTTTTGATAATGCCTGAGCCCTTTTTTACTCGAAAACTAATTCACCACTGAAGGATCCATTTTTTTGCAGTCAACGATGAGACATTCACAAGGTTGTCGAAGGACACCAAGAATATGAGCAGCAGGATCGATTCAACAGTTAGAAAAGTCCCGGAGGCCACTGACCGACTGTGGGTGTGCTTTTGTGAACCATTCTATGGCCAGAGCTGTAGTGATAAATGAACCAGGGGAGTACATTTGATATCCTCGCAGGCATTTAGATAATTCAGTCTAGCCCATATACCCCATCAATATGCAGAAATGAGCATAGAGACACATAGCAAACGAGTAGGTACAGTGTGCAGACACACACCATCACAATCTACAGTAGTTTCTCAGTTTGAATGGTTGGTCCCCTGCTGCTAAATGTCTTAACATGCAGGGTATAATCCCTTTTTACCTCCTGAGGTTAAATTGTATTAGGGCTCCATTCTCGGTGTCTGCATTTCTACTAACTGAACACAGTTTATGTATCTCAGACTTGGAAACAGTAGTCTTGTCTCTGGTCCAGAAAGATTAAATAAATACTACCAGACTTGATGTTTAATATGTCAGAAATTATAAGATGAATGAAATTAACTACAATAAATGAGGCCCTCTGATGTTTGATGTCTCTTACATGTTTTTTTTTAGATCCTCAGATCCTCACAAGGAGAGCGTCCAAGGGTGTAAAAAGGTGTATTAGAGGTGCTTTTTAAGCTTTGGGCAGCCCCACTGTCACATATCAGTGAACATCAATCAAATCAAATGTCCGCATTTTTCAAATTAATACATTACTGGTGTGATTTTGCCCTGCAGGAAGAAAATGTTGCATCGTCTGTGACTCTGCTGGAGCAGAATTGGAGCCACTGAGGTAAACCTGCTCTGATTCTGTTGAAATCAGGGTCATAATGATGCAGCCAAGTGAAGGTACAAATGGTACCTCCGAAAGCAATATCTGCTCAGACTGCCACAGAAACAACCCCAGCCTTTTGTCAGGAAAGTCAAACAGAACGGTCAGAGGTTATATATCAAGACATAGTCCATTCTTACAGTTGCTCTATGACTGCCTGACAATGAGAGAGAGGTGGCAAAGGTCTGGCACACATGATTGACAGCTTGTCAGTGTCCTCCAGTCAGGAACACTCACACCACTGAGGCCTGTGGTGGCGGTGGTGGTGGCGGAGGAGGATTTCTCTCATGTATGTGTCTTTCTTGTCCTTTGTTATTATTTCTTCGCACCTCTGTGCTTCTGAAGTTGGATGGAGACATTTTCAACGGGGCATGACGTTAATACAGATAGACACATACGGCACAGAGAGAAAATGTAGGCACTCATATTCTCATAGCCCGATGCGTGTGCATGCACACTTGCACTTAAACACACACACACACACACACACACACACGCACACACACACGCACACATACATACAAACAAACACTCAAACACATATGCAGACACATTACTGTCTGATATGAAGGTGTATAGAAAGCCACTGTCACTGAAAGACAATGAAAGACGTAAGAACAAGAACACTGAAACGGTAAAGGTACAAATCCACCAAATGGATCATTTTGTGCTTTATAATACGTTGCGTTGTTTTGCATCAGATCAACAACCACTAAAATAGAGACTTCTCAGAACAGAATCAACCTCCCCACTCCTGGAACTATATACCACATTATGAGTCACAAGGGTGCCCATACTGGTGGCCCCTTTCACTGAATTAATTTTGAGTACATTACTCTCAAATCCTCATTAGGTGTAAATTTGAATGACAAAATATGAGCGACTTCCACAATACAGTAAGGTCTAAAGCACAATTTTGTGAGTATTGTTTTGTTACGTCAACACTTTAATGAGGACATAGTCACAATTTGATTCACCTTTAAAAAAAATGTATTCAGATTACACCTTGTTACCATCACTAATATTAGTATGAATATCATATACTAATACTTGGTGCTGTAATTATTGGCATTATATGACGGATTTCACTTTCAACATTATTATTATTGCATGTTTTCTCCTTTTTCTCTTATTACTGCTTCATTTGGTCTCCGTTACCAGCCATCTTTCAGTGAGACAAAGTGTGTGTGCATGTGCGTGTGTGTGTGTATATGTGTGTGTAAGTGTAAGAATGTCTATGTGTGTAATCTAGTCCGGTTTGTCACTGCTTGGGGCTCCTTGCTGTGTGAGCGTATGCCAGTACTCCACTTTCTTCCCTTTGTTTTTGAGACAGTCGAACCAGTGTCTGAGTCTCTGTCCGCTTGCATTGATGCCCAGTTCAACTCCACCTGGAACCACAGGGAGAGGCACAAACAGAGGAGAGGAGTCAGGACATGATGCGAATTTGGTGGTAGAGTAAGAAGACATAAATTGAGGAAAGGAAAATCAAGAAACGAGGAATACAGCCTGACATTAAAGGAGGACAGACAACGGAGCAACGAAGGAAGTAAACAGACATTCGAGACAAAGCTGGGAGAGAGAGAAAAATAGACAAGTGACGAGGGAATTACAGGAAAGGGATATTTAGATAAAGAAAGATTTATTGAAATAGGACAGCCAATGAATATGAAGGCTGGTGGGGGCGGGGAGGGGGTGTAAATATGCAGAGAGGCAGGAAATGACTCAGGTCAAAGTAAGCGAAGGTGATGGAGGCGTTGGTGGAGAGGCAGACTGTAAGACAGAGAGATGCAGGCAGTTGTCACACTGAGGTTATTACAAAGCCATTCCCTTGGCTGTGATTGCATAGTTAATGGAGCGTGAAGTTTTAAACACAGTATTTTGGCAATGCAGTGCCTTAGAAAATGACAGCCATAAGCAAACAAGGCTCCATTGTTGATCTGCGATTCATCTGAGGTCGGCATTGAACGCTGCCTGAAATGTTACTGCTGCTGGGAAGAGTGGGGCAGCCTTTTTTTGTGTATGTTTCATACCCTGTATCCTCCTTTTCTTTCTATTTCCCCCTCCCAGACACACATCTGGGAGAACAGGTCTAAACCTTTTGACAGAGTTTCGATTGGATAATCACGCACAACACTTTGTCACCTCCAGCCCCGCCCTCCTCACAACACTCCCACCTACTCTAAACAGAGATCGATGGAGTGTTCCCTGAGCCTGCGGGTTGCTAGTGACAAACGAATGGTCAGCCATCGTGACATGCGATGGGGGACAGAAGAAGTATGAGGAACCGGGGCCAGAGGAGATGACACAGACAAGGGTGGGGTTCACACACAGGCAGGAGAGCAGGTGTAGGTTTGACCCTGTTCTCCATCTGCTGATTTTCACCTCTCACAAAATTTTCCTCTAATTCCTCTCTAATTTTCCTCCCTAATTTTTCTCCTTCAACTCAACCAGCACATACAAATACTTGATGGTGAATTAAAGAGCTGTAGACCTAAAGGAGTCAGTACGCCTCATATAAAGTGCTTGTAACCCTTTCTCTCCTCTATCTGGGCGGGCTGCATCCAACAGTTTTTCTAACTTGCTAAACCCCACAGTCCAACAAGCATACCCACTTCACACAGCAATTGGACAGATGTGCAAATGTGAGAAAGCAGGCAGGGTTTGAACTTTTCAGTTCTTTACGCATGACTACTTCAATTTCACATCACTTTTTGCGCACAGCATCAACAGATGAGTGCTTTTTTTTTCATTATGAACGCCTTTGAAAAGAGGGCGCCATCTTCCACTAGTTGTGTGAATTATTGTGTCATGCCCCTCTCTATGGTGGCAGGCTTTTTGCTGCGCCTTCAAGTGTGGCCATCTGGAACAAGTACAAACACTTTTGCCTTAGATGACTTGAAGCATATGAACCCCTTAAGACTTGACTTGGACTGTGGGATTTGAAAGCAAATACACTCACGTCTTAACCTGGTCAAGTCCGCAATAAAAAATAAATAAGACAGTGACAGGCACATTTTGCATTGCCACAGTTTGAATTCTTAATTATTAGGCCTGTGCACTGAGAGGATTTGGTCTAAGCTGTGTGGAGTAATAACTCTATTAATTTACCTTTGAATGCAAACAAATGAGCTGCCATTTCAACTACTGACAGAAGTGAAAGATTTGCCATTAACTTGCAATTTTCTTGTGAGGACTTGTGACTTGAATTGACACTTCAGACTTTACCAGAGCTGCAAAAATTAATCGATTAGTCCAAAATTAATCAGCAACTATTTTGATAATCAGTAATTTTTTTTACAAAAAAATGCCAAAATTATCTGGTTCCAGCTTCTTAAATGTGAGTGTTATCTGGTTTCTTTAGTCTTCTATGATAGTAAATTGAATATCTTGGGTTGTGGACTGTCAATCGGGACAAAATGAGACATTTTAGGTTGCATCTGGGCTTTGGGTATCGAGATTTTTCACCTTTTTCATTTTCTTTTTTTTCAACATTTTATAGACCAAACAACTAATCGATTAATTGAGAAAATAATCAACAGATTCATCAATTAATTATTAATTAAATTAAAATAACAAAATCTGTCTCACACTATGTGGAGATCATTGCAATCATGATGACAGGGTTTGCTGTGGTCCTAAAACAAGTGAGTCAAAGGCCTGTTGGGACTGAATTAATGTATTAATGCAACACTGAATAATGACATTGATGAAGAAACTGTATTGTAATCTTGAATGTGGATTACAGTCGATTCCTGATCTATGATGTGTCTAGTTTCTGTAGCAGTTGTACAGGTTTTAGGGTCTTCTATAAGGTTTACAGTTTTCTTGTAAGGTGACATTGTAAATAAATGTTATGTTATAAAACGTAACATGGCTAACTCGAAATCAGAGGTTGAAATTTGGCTCAGGGTGGAGATGGAATTTCTCATCTCTCCTTGTGTATCGATTGCTCTGTCAAGTCATCCATTTGATTTATTGTCTGTGCTTTCTTGTGTACTTTTGCCCCCACATATTTCTCTCGTTGTTCAGTTTTCTCTTCCATGTATCTCCAAAATCTCACCTTTTACCGTTTGACATCCTCTATATCTTCTGCTAAGCCTATTAGCCCGCTTGTTATTGCTCTCACTCTTATACAAGTGCACTGGGAATGTGTTCGCTTGGCCTCTTTATCATCTCATTTTCTCCATTCTTCTTTGTCTCAGTGTCATTTTTCTCCCAGCCCCAATTAACATAACTGACAGGCTGCTGTAGCTAAACCTGTAATGATAATGGTCAAGGGAATGGCTGTTATCTGGGGCTGTACGTTAGACTGATGGCCTTTTCTCCCAGCAAGGCTAATAACTCACTGGGCTTATCTAAACACCGTGTGTCCCCCGCCAACCCACCCATCCACTGTCTCACACATGCATGCGCGCGCACACACACACACAGTAGACAAAATGCTTTGATCTGAAGGCCTTCAAGCTCACAGGGTGGTAATCCATTCTCACTGTGCCTCCCCACTAGTTCCCCATCACTCCTTAAGCTCCCATGTGCTCCATTGCTGTGATATACACACCAGGCCATGCCAAAGCTGTTTAGCAGTCTGACGAAGCAGCAGGCGATGTGATGCACCAAGTCCATGAAGGATGGGGATCCAGAGAAAACATCTTCCTTTTTGATTTCTAAAGCCCCTACATTTCCTTTTCCACTCGATCTCTCTTTTTCTCGCTCAATCGTTCTCATCAAGCCTCATAATTACCCCTCATCTCTCTGCATTTTTTTTTTACTCCTCTTTCCGCCCACGCTCGGCCTGGTTTTTATGTTTTCTGCAGTTGTGCCGCTTTCATTCAAACACTCTTGTACAGTCATCTACTTTGCTGCTGCTTTCCTCTCCTCTCCTCCCCTCCACACCTCAGCGTCTCAGCCTACCTATGAAGTCGTTACTCATTCCCAAGTCGTAGTCCCACACAGAGATCTCAAGGGTTTTCTTTGCCAGCTGGTCCAGGGTGACTTCATATGAAAACTCCTGTGCAGGTGGTGTGTACAAGAACATATTTATATCAGTGTTTCATAAACATGAGACTTGAAAGGCACTGAATTCATTATTTAGTGCATTTTCTGTAAAAACATGCAGACTGATGCCGGGAACACATGCAGCAGATGACAAATTTGAGGCAGTTTTAAAAAGGGTATGCTTAATTGCTATGCTCACCCAAACGTCAGACACATTAAAGAACATCATTTTGAGCTCATTAGAGAAATTAAAGAAGTTGCCAGTTGTATGTATTGCGGTTATTTGAAGAGTGGGAGACATGTACCTCATTGAACTCGGGGTTGAGAGTCTTTTTCTTCACTGAAGTCTTGTACTTTGACTTTTTCCCCATATCTGGCTGCAAGATGCTGAGGAAGAGGGGAAAAAAAGAGAGCAGCTGAAGATATTGTCAAACATCAAGATAACAAATAGCTCAAATTCAAAATGACTAGTTTGACATTTTGGGAAAACATGCTCATTTGCTAGCTTGCTTGGACCCAGATGAGAAGATTGATACTTCTTTTATATCTGTCAGTTCAAAATTGAACTACAGCCATCAGCCGATTATCTTATCTTTGCATAAAGACTGGAAACAGCAGGAAACAGCTCAGCGAGCTTAGTGAGCTTTAGAGGCATCTGTCCGTTTGGTTTTGTTAGCTAGACAGGCTAACTGTTTCCCCCAGCCCATCCTCTCAAGAAAAACGACAGTATAGGTTGTAAGTTCAGTAAGTTCAGTAGCCATATAGCAGCTCTAGTAATTATGACCTGTAGAGGTGACACAGTTCAGATGACGTCTTGGGTGGATGGCTAGCTTCCTGGCTAACTGTGAGTGTCATGTTTGCAACCTGTGAGTTGGGACAGATTTTTAAAAACTGTAACTACAATTGTTGTGGTGTTTACTGTTGCCAAAGGTTGCCTAACTTTAAGGAAGTAGTGATCATTTTAACCCAAACCATGATCTTTCTCTAACCCTAACCAAGTGGTTTTTGTGCCCAAACCTTAACTACAGCATTGTCACACCATAAAAGATCATTATTTGTGATTTGTGATGGTTTTGGAAAGCTGCCAATAGAGCTGGCATATTGGAAAATGCTCCTATGGGTTGTTCTGGAGTTGACCTATTTGGATGGTTTAATTATGAGGATGTTTTGGTTCCCCCTATTCCCAGTCTTTATGTACAGCTAAGTCTAATGGCTGCAGGCTGTAGTTTCATATTTATCATACAGACATGAGAGTGATATTGGTTTTTTCATCTAAGTCTCAGCAAGAAATTGAACAAACTCCCCAAATCTCAAACTATTTCTCTGATTCAACCCTAGCTGTAGCCTGTAGATGTTATAGAGAAATTGAGCAATTTCTGAGCAGCATAGGATGAAAGGGGTCAGTAACGATTTGTACAATAGAGATTCTCAAATACATTGTACTTTTCAAACAGGGTCAGAACATTAATTATTTCTGAGATCGAAGTAATTAATCCATGACTTCTTTATCTTTTGCCCTATTGTGACAGCAAGTCTTGCTGAATGGCAGAAAGAAAGGAAGACAGAAAGTTTGCAAAATCTCTTTCTGAGATAATCATGACCCAGAAGTCTTTTGTACAAAGGCAGGGACAGTGAGAGAGTGACAAGAGAGAGAGAGAGACAGTAGACCACAGCAAGATCATAATCATGCCGATGTTGGAGGAGTATGTACGCTCCAGCGAAGAGGCAACAGAAGGATCGCTAGAGGGCAACGGGAGTCATCATCAGCATAAATTCTAAGTCAAGATGTTCAGGCGGTGAGATATCTCACTCCTCCAGCCCCCCCCCCACCAGTGACGAATCCTGGCCTGACAGCTGATGCATGAGATGGGCTTGGGGCTGTCACTGCCGAGCCGGAATCAGAGCGAGTGAAGGATGGAGGGATGGAGGTGGTGGAGGAACAGGGGGAGGAGGAGGAACTGATAGAAAGCAAGGTGGTGGCACAAAGACTTGCACCGCTGTGTGCTTGCTGTCAGCACTAAAAGTAATTTTTCATGATATGAAATGATCTACTGAAGTTACAGTTATCAGAGACAGTTTTGACTTCAGTCGTCTTACTTTGTGTTGACAACTTAGAGATGAAAAAACTCAATTTAATTCATAAGTTATAAACATTTTCTCGGTTATATCTTAACCAGGATTGTCCAGAGACCAGATGATGATGATGTACACAACCTTATTTGATATTCAGTTGCAGTGCCTGGTTCCCAGTCTGTGGGGGCTTGACTGACCAAGAGTTCACAACATAAATCTGAGTGATCACAACAAGATTGAAGGTATAAGAGATTATATATATATATATATATATATATATATATGTGTGTGTGTGTGTGTGTGTGTGTGTCAAAATGTATTATACGAAATTATGATATTGATTTTTTCTGCCATTTTTTTCTTGTGAAATACGGTATATTTTCCCCAGTTCAAACTTTCAAAAGTAATTCACATGAAACAATCTGAGATGGAAAAATCACATAAACTCACTTTTGTTCAAGTCTGCCTTAAACTCACACTCACAAGCCCAAATGTTCACTTAAATGGTTATTGGCTGCTGTAACTGTTCCTCTTCTCTACACGGGACATAAAGAAAATCCTTCTTAAAGTGATTTCAGTGGAAGTAATGGGGGATGAAATCCACAACCCTCATTGTAGCAACACTAATATGAAGCTTCAGCAGTCTAAGATAGCTCAATAGAGTGGGTATCTTCAGGGAGTCACAGAGTTTTTAGTATGAAATTTCACACTTTGTGTTACTGTCTTTCTGCTGTTTCTCAGCGAGCTAACACTGTCCGAGATAGCACAAACAGATAAAAATTGTAACTTTGGATTATACCTACTTGATTTGTCTAATTTAGACTGAAGCCTAATTTAGGTTCAGATGAATTTAAGAACTCATTTTTGCACAGCACAAGGAGGATTTTGTCCCCCATCACTTTGTCCCCCTCACACTGAATATGCTTTAGGAGGGGACCACTGCCCCTTCCAATCTGAACATGTAAGTAATGTTTTAGAATTTACTTAACAAATGTGAACCTGCCTCAACCAAAATACATTACACATTACCGTACAACTGCAGTATATATGAAGCTTTTTAAAAAAAAATTCTGCTGCTGATCTGACTGAATTAAGAATGTACTAATTAAAGGCCCCAGAAACGTATTTTCCCAATCAGCTTCTTACTAAGAACGATCGTTTCCTACATGAACAATTGTTCATAAAAGTTTTGGTTATTTCATTAGAGGTCTAATTTCTCTC
The DNA here is from genome assembly GCA_029490765.1 of Euthynnus affinis. Classification (NCBI taxonomy): domain Eukaryota; kingdom Metazoa; phylum Chordata; class Actinopteri; order Scombriformes; family Scombridae; genus Euthynnus; species Euthynnus affinis. Next base: position 19,207,819 of record CM055838.1, on the reverse strand, counting down.
TCTGCTCCTCTCACCAGTTTGGGCTCAGTTGGAAAAATGTGACGTCATGTGCTTCTGTTTGCTAATCAGGAATCAGCAACATCTCTATCAGAATCTGATGACTGTTGGTTGGTTGTCTGGTCCTTGGTCCCTGGGTCATATAATCCCGACAAATGTATGAACTGACTAACTTTTTAAGTAAGAAATTATACCTACAATATTGTTACTGAATACAGATACAAGATTGTTGGAGAAGATTCTCACCCAGTGTTCCCCCTTTTTGAGGAAACACCATAGACTATAGATCTTCATTTTAAATATGAGGGATTTAAAAAAAAGTACCTACATGTAATAAACCCACTGCATAACTATTACATCCTGTGATTTCAATTCAAACCACTCGTTTCATGGCAAATCATCTCTTGTTTCCAGACTGTTAGATGTTTACTGCATTCTAAAAAAGGTCATTTTCTCCATAACCTTATCATAATTTATCCCCCATAATCCCTCTGGCATATGCAGTAGTCTCTCTGCCTTAACAAGAAATAAAAGGGAAATGGGAAGAAAAGAAGGAATCAATCAAGAGAGGCAGCCAAACAAAACCTCTGTTTGACCAGCAGCATGTGAAATGGTGAGGTGAACGCCCGGGGGACATCTCAGTATGAGCTGTGCCAAATCACATTTTACATACGGCTCTGAGGCAACTCAGATTGAGGAATTCCAGTTTCCAGAATAACAAAACACCACCACAGCAACATTCATAATAATAATAATAATAGCATAAATAAAAATATTCCGTACAGCAGCCATCAAACTATGGCCGAATTACCACAGCAAATTCGATGTGAAGAATCGTTCGTAACATGGGAGGCTGGCTCATAGAGATAGGGAGGATTATCCCCTTGGTTTTTTGTTAGCTGTTTCCTTAAAAAGTAGGTTGTTCACTGAAGAATACAGTGAATCTAAGTAACCATACAATTCTGTGTTGTATCATTCTCCCATTTTACTGATGTGTGAACCTCCACTGACTGATAAGGTTGACAGCGACTGACAGCTTCTCTAATAAATCCTGTTCCATTAGACTACTTTGTTTTTCTCGTATAAAGCCTTATGGACAAGTAAAAGTATTCATGATTTTGTTCCAACTCTGTTGTCTTTACATTACAAAACTTTGCAGCAGTCACTGAATTGTCCTATATTACGTTACTGTCCATGTTGACATTTCTTTTATCAGTTTTTTAAAGATTTTTTGCTAAATCTTGTTTGTATTTATGATGATATCTGATCCAATAGTCACATGCCAAAATGAACTTTAAAATTGGCACTGTGGCAATGAAGCTATCCCTTTACTACTCTGTAAAGATGGATAAAATACACAGTGCTCATTCTGCACAAGTTATTCTCAATCTAATATGAGGCTTAAAAGTCTGAGTGGTACAAATACAATTGTTTAATTTTAGTGACGACCTTTGCTAAATTTTGAAACAAAAACATGGTAACTTTGTGAGATATCCATTTGATTTGTCTGACTCAGACTGCTGTTACCTTGCGAGGCAGCTGGAATCGCAAGATTATGACATCACGTGAGAATCCCTCTTGTCAGGCCTCAAATCAGCGTCCTATGAGGATTCATGATCTTGTGATCTTGTGAATCCAGCTGCCTCACAAGGTAAGACAGTGACAGACAGATGGTTCATCCAATCACCTGCCAAATATTTTGTGCCTGCCCTTTTCCAAACAGTTTCCAGTCTCCGATGGTTCTGTGTAACAAACCATCTGACGCATCAAGTTAAGACTGCTGAAGCCTTGTATCAGTTTCAGCTGAACTTGAAGAATGAGGACTATAGATGTACACCTTTTCTTACATTAAGTCACTTTAAGGGATCTCTCTGCAGCAAGTATGGACAAGAGGAATAATTACAGCAACCAGTGGTGCTAAAAAAGCTGAATGTGACCTTGAACCCATGCTAACTACCACAAATCTGCCCAGCCTGTCTTCTACATCTATGCTCTGGGCTCCAGCCTACCACCTGCCCCATCCTGACATCCAACCATTCAACTAACAATCAGTCAGTCATCATCATCAATGATCAAACCTTATAATAGACTGTCAATCAGATCCATTCATCTCACCATGAATGTGTCTAACCGTACACCCACAGTGTTTATCTTCACCTCAGTCCACAATATCTCAACTTTCACCACTCATTTTATGTCACAGGAAGCACATGATACAATCACATGACAAATTGTCAACTCTGTTACTGCTGAGATCATGAGAATTTGGTACCAAAAATGATCCTAACAGCAATCTGACAGTCTGACAGCGAGACAAACAGAAGAAGGAGAGCATCGTCGAGAACGAGATAAAGGAACAACTGAAACACTGGAAAGTGACAGGGAGAGATGAGGGAGCTGGTGTTAAAAACAGGAGCTAAATTAAAGAACTTATGACACAGAGATGCAAAAAAAAGAATGTGAGAGAAAATGAGTGACGATGGGAAAGAGGAGCTAAATATATGCCCTCTGCAGAAAGCAGTCATGATTTCCACTTCACACAAGTGCTCAGAGGGAAAGACACAGTAAAGCACGGCAGTGTGCTTGGTCAGCAGGAAATATCTGACATGTTTTGCACATTTTCTGCCTTCACATGTCGTTTTTCAGACAGAATAATTTATTTTATTTTTTTTATATTTTAGTGACGTGTGAAGAGCGAAGGCAAAGCCCTCTCTTAAGGATGTAGACGCCCTTAAAAAGCTCATTTGTCCTTTTAAACGGAAAACAAATTAGTTCTGAGATAATTCTAACCTTCTGTCAATTAAATAGCTTCTAGAGACTGTTTGGGAGTCACCGAGAGAAAAGACCAATTGGAATAGCCTTCTGGACAAATGCACACACAAACACACAGTGAGAATGAATGAAAACAGAGCAGTATCAAGATGAGCTTTAGTTACATCCAGCTCCAGAGAATTGCTGGTGTTACAGCTGCAGGACATCACTACTCTGACAGTGAAGTAAGTCAGAAAGCTAGCAAAGCAAATTAATTCCTTACTGCTATGTCGACTTAATTGCTCGGTATGCTCTAGAGACATAATTCGTCCTGTGCCAGCAATACTTTCGCTGCCAATTTTTTTCTTTGTTGGAAGTTAACTTCACTAAACTTCAGATCATTAATTATGTTGGGTCTATGGAAATCACATTAGGATGCATTAAAAGAGTGGCATACTGTATACTCTGCAGAGCAGCCACTGAACTGAGGTAAACAAGGCTCTTTGTGATGGATAGAGAGAGTTCCTCTTACAAAAGAGAATAAAAGGAAGCTCTGGCAGACAGGCAAATAAAAAACATCCAAATAACTAAAGCACTAGAAATAAGTATCAGAGCAGTGGCTTAAATAAATCATTTAAACTAAAACAGCCTATATAAAAGTGAAAAGACATAGAAGAAGAAAGAGACACAACCAAAGCAGATAAAATGTAACAGAGCAGGTAAAAACGAAAACAAGGAATAAAAGAAGAGCCAGACACAAACTCTGTGCATTAAAATTGACTGATAAAGTAGAAGGTGGCACTTTTAAAGCAGAGGAACAAATCAATGCCTTGGAGAGACAGAAGGGAAATATGCCTGTGTGCATCGGAGAGAGAGAAAGGCATGAACTTCCCCTTTTTTTTCTTTTGTTTCTCTCAGCTCTGCACAGCATTTCAAAAATACCGTGTCAAAATACCAATATTGAGGGTGAATACTGAGAAGGTTTTGCTCAGTATTTCCCACTTGTACAGCCTACTGAACACATCACAAGTTGAAAATGTCTCTCAATGCAGTAATTCTAGCTCTCCCTCTCATTCACTCTATTCCAAACTGAACAGTACTGAATAAAAATGTTAAGGATTGCCTCTACATCTCTCTCGCATTCACTGCAATGGATAAACAAGTTCTTTAAGTAAATGTACAGTCCTGGTCAAAAGTTAAGACACACTTATCATTCAAATGAATGGAACTGGTACTGTACATAAAGCACACACAAGCTCAGACAGATAATCAGGCTATTCCATCTCTTCTTCTGCATCTTTTCCCATCATCCTCAGGCTATAAACAAACATCATCTCAGTCAAATGGATAAAAAGCCAAGTCAACTTTATCTATTCTTGAATTTAATCTTTTAGATCACAGTTTAGCCAACTGAAAAAACTAAAAGCTACTTTAGGGCCATTAAAACATCCTTTAGAGACAATTTCAGCGACCTGGTGCTCCTTCTGCTTCGCAGCCTCCCACTACTGGAGGTGGCGTCGGTTACAGGATTGGTTGTCCTGTGTGGGAGCTCTGTCTCTAAGCACTGCTGGTATTTACAGTAAGCGCACCAGGCAGAGCAGAGATTGAGCTGTGTGGGTTTAATCTGTCACCACCCATGCCTTTTTGGCAGGTTGGATGTTGGATACTTTGTCTTTCTTTTGGCTCTGTGTTTTAGACTTTGAAGAGAACACTGGCTGAGAGAAGCGCGCAGTCCTCCCTGAATGGTACAGAATGATCAGGAAAAGGAGTCCACCTCCTTCCTGCAGCATGATTGGTGGTGTCACCACCATTATGAGACTGCAGTGGCTTTTTTGAGGCTCTTATTGGTCTTATCAGACAACTTCATCTTTGTGTTTAAGTAAGTGTCACGGGCGCATCCTCCTTCAGCTCACAAAGGCTGTTCAGAGTTAAAGGTGTCTTGCTGATCTGCCTCCTGTAGTGTGTAAGTTAATTAAGTTTATGGCAGCTTTACATTCTATTCCTTAGTCCTGGAAGGTGGCTCATGTTTTCACATTTCAGAGGTTTGTGGGTGTTGTGCCGTGCTTCTGTTAGCAGGGCATCTGGCTTCGCCCCCTCAAGCCTGTCAGGCTCACGAGAGGGTGAGGCCTGTGTGTAATAGATCAAACCTTACGCACTGTAACACACAGTGCTATGAGTACTGTGTCAGAGCCCTTTCACCTTGTCTTCCTGATTCTTCTTGAGTCACTGACATTGCCTGAGATTCGCCTGATTGGCCAAATACATGCATACATAATTTCTGACTGAAATTTAATATTGTCATAGTGATAGTTTTGGTAGTATCTAAGCTGTTACTTACTGTTTTCTATGTTTTGGAGCTATGAAACAGAATCAATGCATAATGGGAGCTTTGTGTTAGTGGCTTGTGTTAGCTGTGACAGATGCTCTATCAAGCCTCGGGTAAAAATCCACAGACTTAGGCCACATTCTCAGTGTCTTGAGCCCTGCCATAAAAAAACACAGCCCTCTCAATCATTTGAATGAGGCCAGTGCGTTGGCACAGTGAGGTTGACAACACAGGGTCGTCCAGCGAAAAAAAGAAAAAATCTGGCCAACTTTTCCTGCAACGTCATCTGGAAAGGTGCTGTGTTATGGACAATACATAAGCACACATTCCTCCTCTACTGTTTACCTTTCTGTTTATCTCACCATCGTCTCAATGAGAGATACCACAGTGGTAACCATGCATAGCAGCTAATGGTTAAGATATGGTTATCAGTTAAAGTTTAAAAAAACATCCCAAATATGATTACATAAAAAAAAAAACACCAGGAATGACTGTTCTCATGAGATATAACACAACCCAAGCCACTATTGAACACGCTGTCTTGACTTTTTGCTGCACTACTTATCATAGATGATGTTCTTATAGTTCTTATAGCAGTGAAATACCAATCGCATTGGTTGAGCACATTACCACTGACCATTAAATGCAAATACAGAACAGTTACATATGAACATAATTTGTTGGATACCAGGTTGGTTAATAAAAATGCGGACGTGACTCACATTTTGACAAAGGGGTCAGAATAGCCATTGGAGTCCATGGCAGCCAGATGGGCACAGCGTATGATTCCAACCAGCAGGCAGCCCTTCTCTGTGTTATAGCACAGTGACACCAGGATGCGGCCACGCTGGGGACGGAGAAAACAACCGTGTCAGACACAGCACCTGTTTCCACTCTGATGTTTCCCCCCTTCTATGGATACACGCAGTGGGGAATCCTGCAGCAGATTTTGTTTGTAAAGTCACTATGAAAATGACTCTTTCTGTACTCTTTTTCACCCAGAGCAACTGAAATAAAGCAATGATTAAGTAAAAATTAAATAAAAAAAACTATTATTTGTTCCAATATTGTTTCCTACCTTGCATATGGGCAACAAATTAAAGTTTGTAATTAAACGCCTTATCTTGGATTGGCAAAATGACACTGCTCCCTTCTCATTTGAGACCAAAAGCTATTAGCCTCTGTCTCTAAAATCATGAGGAGAAATGAGATAACGACCACCAGAGGAGAAAAACAACGGATTGGCACCACTGCTGTGATTCACAAACTGTTGCAATACGGTATCCATATGAGTAGATTCTCTCACAGCAGTGTATTACAATGCATGCCTCAGACACATTTACTGATTAATTAAACTTTCTTTTTAGATGGTGGAAATAGAAAATAGATTAGAATTTCTACAAAGATAAGAAAATGTATTAGATATAGGCAAGTAATAGGAAATTGCAGTGAGTCATGTTTCGCTTAAAAATGATAATAAGATTGGTGATGATAAAAGCTGACAATAGTTTTACCTCCTCCTCTGCTACCAGCGCTCCTTGTTCCACCGTTTGATTGTTAGTTTCTTTATTCTGAAATGAGAGAGAGGGAGAGAGAGAGAGAGAGAGATACTGGTTATAACCTACAGAGCCTGCAGGTGAATATCTATTACATAATATAATGCAGCAGTTGAAATTGATGCCTGATAGCCCCAAGGCCAACATGTACAATGGAAATAGGACACATCTTGATATATATGACCACAGAAACCCATTTGGTATGTATGTGAACAGTCGATGCACGGTCACACACACACACACACACACACACACACACACACACACACACACACATACACACACACACACACACACACATAAGGTACCTACCTGTGCAATTCTCTCCAGGCCCATATTGTAGCGTTTGTTCTCACCCTCTTTCAGTTTCTTCAGTGCCACTCTCACCTCTCCGATGAATTCATTTCGTCCGAGTCTGTCCATGTCACATACACACAGTCTTTATACACAAAAAGACACACACACACGGAGAGAGAGAGAGAGATAGAGATAGATACAGAGAGAGAGAGAGAGAGAAGCAGGTGAGTCACTGACAAGTTACAGATGAACTCTGCCGCTGCGTTGCTCTGTTCATTATTGAGAAGACTGTGCCAAATATATCCAAAGTGAATCTGAACAATCATTCAGCTCCATGCGCAAGGCAAGACGAGTTCTCTGTGGTTTCGCATGAACAACCTCATGAATGATGTGTGGTTGCTAAGGAGGACAGGGGTTTCAAAAGGATTTCAATTATTTCCTTTATGGCTGTTACTCCATCAGACACTAATTTGTCTTAAAGTCCAACAAAAATTTAATTTAACATTTAATCATCCCCCTTTGCAGTCAAAAAGGATGTTTTTTTCATAATTTTGTATTAGTAGAATGAAGAAAAAAGGTCTTTGAGTGTGCAAATGTATCCCCTGTATGGAACAGATAAAATAGTATCCAAAGGATGTGCACTACTTCCTGCAAACAATCTCAGATTGCAGCAGCACTTTATAGATATAAAAATTGCAGTGTGATTCCACAGCCGACTATGATGACACAAAATGATGATGATTAGTTCATCATCGCATTCAAGAAACGCCTGAAAAAGCACCTTCTTTCTTGTTGTCTATGGCATATCTTGTGCACTTGTCTACTTCCAGTTGTTTCTTACTTTAATAATATGAAAAAAACCCACTTGCACTTGTACCTTGTCAGCTACTTGAGAATTTATACCACGGCTCTTTCGGAGTCGTTGTCCTCTAACACCTGATTGACTTGCCTCACTTGTAAGTCAATTTGGATAAAAGCATCTTCCAAATGACAAAATGTAAATGTAAAGCGCTGAATAAGCTATTGAGTGTCTTTTATAAAGGGAGGAGTGAGGACACAGCTGCTGTTTATTTCATTGAGTTGTAAAAAATGTTGGGATTTCATGTTGTGTGCAGGTAATCAAGTCATTTGTATAGCTTTTCTATATGTTAGTAAGGGTGACCTGCACTTTAATTGAGAGGAAGAAAAATATTATTTTTGAATTATGTAAAGATTCTTCTATTGCATGTCTTGCTTTTCGTTGCCCTCTAAATTTAAAAGGAGACAACAAATCAATATCCCCTGTATTGCTATAGTTATGCAAAATTAATTCTTTCACGGAGCGCATTTTGTCAGAGTAATGGTGATGTTTTATGGAGGGTGAATATTCCATCAGATACAGTAGCATCTTCACAGCCCATCACCTGCTACAATATTCCCTCTGTATTCAGATATTCCCAGATGGACTGTCGCTGCTCTTGATTTCTTCCTCACTCTGAATATTCTAGACACAACCTTTCTCTCTCTTGCTGCACACACACATACATAGACACCCACCTTCCCCCTCTTCCTGCTCTCTTCCTGTTCCTCTGACATTTAGACGTTTGACATGCTGGCTCCAGCCTTTTAGTCATAACTTATATCTCTAGCAGAGGCCTCAGAATAACTCTGACTCATGACCAGGGCTGTCAGATGATTCATGTGCCTTTGCTCTGTCATACTTGTAAGGTGTCTGTGATGAGACGAAGGTTGCGGTGAAAAATGACACCAGATCTGCCCCAAACTTGTGGCCCTGTGTGCAAATGCTCCATCCAGTTTCTTTACGCCTTCTCCCACATTTTCCGGCTCTAGTATTCCTCTAAAAATCAAGCAGATGCTCATGGAATCTGTTCGACCTGTGGTGCCAGATTTAGTGTAGAGTCACTGACAAAAATCATCCTCATTAGATGAACAGAGTGTTTTAGCATCCCTGTGTGGTGTCTGAACTTGTGAAAGATCTCTTTAATCGTCGCGAACAAGTAGGAAGAGTGTCAACAAAAAGTGACTTTCATGACAAGTATGACCTTTACTGCGGTACTTTTACAGTTTTTTGTTTAAAAGATCATTGGCACATAAGGAGCTCGCTGGTATTTCAAACTTTAGAAACTGTATATACTTAATGAATCCTCACTCAGCCTGCTGATTGATTTGTTATGCCATATTGTTTTTAATTCCGTTCCACAGGGATTTGTGTTATTTAAGTCTTAATTCTCTGTTTTCCCACATTTGGACATTACTTCATGTTCCCAAATATTAATTAAACCGTTCAAGGCGATCCAAATGACGTATGATTTTCCATTTACCGTATATAACACTTTTATTTAAGAGTTTAATAATATGAAGATAAATGACATGGCTACTTGAAATTAGCTAGTACTCTCCACTGAGTTTTGGGAGAAACCTTCAAGCAGTGCATGATATGATCAAAATCAGAAGACATTTTTTGTACAAGGTTTTAAATATGCATATGATGGCTACGATATAATGGACTGATTTAACCCTTTGATGGTTTGAAAGAAGAACATACTTGGCATACATGCATGGCTTCCATGCAGTGGATGCATCAGTCTTTAACAGGTATTTTCGTATTTTCTTGAATAACCCCCCCACCCACCCTCATATTGATATAGTTAGCTAATGACCCTTGACTTTGGAAATAATGATGAGTTACTTGTGGGCTTATTAGCCGGGCATGCTAATGTTTGCAGCTCTCATTAGAGCAGATAAACTAAGTTTATTCTATCCCATACACTTTTGCACTTGATTTTCTGGTTTTAGAAAAGCCATAAAAAGACATAACTCATTAGATATGAAGTACCACTCTTGTTAGAGGCCCATGTACACCACAAACAGAAAAATCCAAAGTTTGACAGACCTGCCATGCCTAGTTACAGCTGCTAAACTACGATTGGACAGTCACTGTTCAGGGAATTCCTTACAAAAAAATCAAGCAACACCAAACAAAAATATAACTGTCACTCCAACATCTAACTTCTGAAGTTTTTTTCTCCCGGACCATATCAGTACCTGACTGTACATCTCACCTAAGGCATCCAGTAGCTAATCTCAGCCTCATCCTCCATCCAATACCAAATCAAGTCCTAGATTTGTCCCTATCTCTCCACAGACGGGGACAGTACGAGTCTATTAGGAAACCAGACAGAGGGATGGAGAGATAGAGGGCAGAAATTGAGAAGAGGCAGACTAGACCTGGCACTGACATCATCTTGGTAGTCCTTACACACATGCACGCACACACACACGCACACACTGACACACACACAGGATCTCTTGATCAAAACACCTCCACAGTCTCCATCTCTTCTCTGATAACTGGCTGCCTGATAATCATTTCAGTGATAAAAGCCAAAAGGAGTCTTAAGATTCTCCCCAAGGTATGAATGTACAATTCACTTATTCTTTGTGTATTAAGATGCACAAAAAAGGGGAAGGATTGAAGCACCACATTACTACTGTCAAATCATTTTAAATTTGCCCAAAGGCAGAGGCAAACTGCAGTGGAGAAAGAGGGAAATTTGGACCTAATCTTGAAATCATGTCAGCTTCACTACAATATAACAATCATCTGAGTGCATCATTCTGCCTCATATTCAGACATCAAAGGAGACTCATAAATCCAATTGTTCCCGGTGCAGTTTTTCTGTGTGTCAGGTATTTTCTAGAAATTAAATCCCTTTGGAAAGAAACTAAATTTTATTGGGGATTAAAATCACTTTAGATTGTGACAATTATGATTTTTAGGACTCAATAACAGACTAAATTACTTATGAGGGTGGAGATTTCTGCACTGTGTTCCAGTTTGGTTGACGTTTCACTCAAGACCCGAGCACCTCAGGCAGCCTTCCTGCACCAATTAAAGGATTAGCCACTATGAGGCCAACCGTGAAGTCTGGATTGAGGACATTAGTTATTAGTTTACTCAGCTGGTTCCTTCTTAAGAACAGACTGGACCTCTGGTGGTCCTTGGAGATAAAGTCTGCACACTGAGGAATAGAATTGTTGAATAGATGATATAAAAAAAGAATGAGTTAACAACTTAAAGAGATTTTTTTTTTAGCCATTTCATAACCAGCTTCTATTTAAGCAGCCTTTTCTATTTCAGCGCATTTTCCTTCAGTATAATATAATCTTTGTAACTGTAATTGAAAGAATGAATGAGGAAATAAATAAATAAATGCACAAAACCAGTCTTCATCTCCGATTTGGGTCAAACATTAAGAAACAGCTTTAAAAAAAAAAATACCTGAATGAAAACACCGCTCAGGAGCAATCTTTGTTCTTGAATGAAACCCAATTCTTTTAAATCAAAAGGGGTTCGGTCTGTGTGCAGTGTAGCCTAGTTGAATTATTTTCTAACGTTGCAGTGTCGAGGCCTTCAGGCAGGTCTACAGAGAGGCTGAGTCTGGGCACAGTCCTCCCTCTCAGCAATGCACAGAGCATGGGGATCAAAGAGTACAGCATCCCCGTCTCTGCACCCTGCTGGGACCGGCAGAGCAAGATCTAGCAGGGCACAACCCAGTGAGTAAATATCTCTCCAGGGATCGCTCTCTGTTTCTCCATTCTCCGACTGCTCACTGCTTTCTGTGGAGTTAACGAGAACAAAGTCTGTCTATTGGCTGACGTATCGTGCTGGCGCCTTAACACATCCAGAGAGAGTTTGAACAGATTTTCTTTCTCTCTCCACCTCCCTGTCTCTTTCCTCATGTCAGACAGTATTTCATTCACTCACGCTTGTTTGCTGTTCTCGCATACTGTATTTCTCACTGTCCTCGTTCTTTCATTTTTGGCTATCCTTTAAGTAAACTCCTCCCCATCACTCGCCCACTTTTTTTTTTCAGCTAAGTGAAATTCCTCATTCATCACTTTATCCATTCCACTATTCTCCCTCCCTCTCTGAACCAACCTCTCTGTCTCTCCATTGACCCTTGGATTCTGTCCATCTCTCTGTTCTGTCATCTTCCTTAGTCTTGGCCTCCCTAGTTTTCCCCTTGCACACCCCCTTATCTGTCACTTGGCATCACTCATGCTTTTCCTCCTGCTCTATTTGTTGATCTTGGCAGCCACCTCTCACTCTCTCTCTCTCTCACTCCTCATCTCTTGCATGACACTGGACACACTTCTCCTCCTCCTCTTCCTGGCGTTGGCTGCCCAGAGCCTCCATGCTGGTTTGCGTCTGTTGGCTATGTCCTTGGACAGAGGTCAGGTGGGTTTCCTTTAGTTTGAGGGGGTCTTTCCTCAAGCTGCTGTTTGTGCATGTGTGTGTGTGTGAGAGAGAGAGAGAGAGAAAGATGTGTTTGAAGAGGGAGAGTAAATGTTATTTCTGAATGTGTGTACTTGTTAAAGCTCAAGGACATGCGTTGTTTATGCGTATGCGTGTGTGTGTGTGTGTGTGTGTGTGTGTGTGTGTGTGTGTGTGCTCTCTGCGTACAGAGGAGGGGCCATGCATGTTCTTTCCTGCCAGTGATTGCCCTTGACATACACACAGGAGGATAAGCACACACCTGACTGCCTGCATTTGTGTGTGCGGCTGAGACAAGTGCGTGTGCACACCGTGTGTGCTCGTGCACACGTTTGCGCGCTTTCGTGCTCGTGTTTCCTCAGGATAAACAATGCCATCCAACCCTATTATGAATCCACTGAGCAAACTGACACTGATTGTATGCAGCGCACACGTTCACAAACAAAACAACGCAAAACTCAGCCACTGAATCAACTTACACATGCAGGGTGATACAAGTGCATCTGAGTTTTTGGGCCAAGATGGCTACATTTGACCTCAATCACTCCATATGGAGAGAATTTCTGGGAAGGAGGGTCCGGAGACTCACCACACAGCCAACACCTGAGGAGCAGCAGCAAGTGGAACAGTTGGCTGGTGCTGCCTGGCTGCAATAATGAATTACCTGGAAAATCCCACCGGGACGCATAGCCGGCTGCTGGCAGTTCACCAGAGAACTGGAAGCATGGATCTTCATCCTCTGCATAATAAACTGGTCATTTGGCTGTCTGGGGAATAGTTCTAATTGCTGGCCGAAGTGACACCTAGAGCTTTGTTCCTACCTGAGCGTTTTGGTGGTCATGTCAGCCGCTGTGATGCCATGATAAACCAGCGTTTCATTCCACACTGGGTTCAGCGTATTCTTCAGGGTTTTTGTGCGGAGCTTGTTTGCCTGCAGAGGGGAGAGTAAAAGATATATGAAAAAAGACATCCATGGGAAGGGATGGATCAAAAGAAGGGAAGAGGAGAGGAATGTTTAAAGGGCAAGGGAGCAAACTCGTCAGATCAGCAAGAAAGAAAGAGAATGAGATCATGAAAAAGAAGAAAAAACAAGTGACACTAAAAGATCAAAGAGGGAGAAAGAGGGAGTGAGAGAAAACGAGTGAGGAAACATCATTTATCTCTGTCCCTCAGGAAATCGCAGACATCTGCTGCCTACTTTGTAGAGGAGAGTGAGAGGACATGAGGCTTTCCTCGCCTCACCTGTCCATCTGTCTCCTCCCCAACGGGATAAGTCGGTGCATTAGCACCAGCCAGGCCTCCAAAACAAGCACTGCGTCTCGAAACACAGCACAACACAGCGGTCAATTAAATTGCACAACACAATCAGTATGAAAAATTAAAGCTTTCCAGGAGAGGAAATGCCCACAAGCCCCTAATAGCTTCACTATGCATAAATAAAGTTTGCAGCCACTTGCTGATTCATTTCCCACAGTTTCCTTAGGGATGTGTTCATCTTGTTTAAGTTTTTATTTCAGATTTTATTCTATTTTATAATGTTTATTAAACCCTCTGGAAATTAGGTTTGCATCATAACAAAATTGATTTCTAATGCATTAACATTTTCCTCCTCACTAATCTTTTCAAGCTAAACCTCTGGCTCAAATGCTGAAATTCTACACAAATTCTTCTCATATAAATATGGGTTAATAAGACCTTGTCGAGCCAAAAGCAGAACTAATTGTCTGTTCTGAGCCGCAGGAACGGCTATCAGGGGTGGAAAGTATTTACTTAAGTTCTGTGAGTAGAAATCTGAGGTATTGCTTTTTCAATTTTATGCCACTTTACTTTACACACTATCACACATTTTACTCTGAAAACATTTCTTTCACAGCTACCAGTAGTTACATTGCAGCTTTACACATACATGAACATATACTGTAAATGCAGCACAAACAGACATTATGAAATAATACATTTCTCTCAATGCCAACAAATCCCAGAAAAATCCAAAACCAACAATGAACTGAAAAAAGGCATGCATCCAAAATCTGATATTCTTCAGTGTCATAGAGCTAATTTTTTGTCCAAAAACACATCAACCAGCCACACGGCTGAACTGGGCAACATGTTTGAACGTGGACACTATTTTATTTTGAGTGAGTCCTACAATGCACCTTGTATGTACAAATAATACAAGGTCATGGTGCTGTAAATACTCACTACAGCACCAAATGTGTATTAATCTGCTACTGGAAATATCCCCCACAAATGTATTATTTACTACTTTTTGTGTATTTTTGCCAAAAAATGACAGTGCCCAACTGTTGGAGGAAATTACCTTTTTTAATGAATCTATATTGTTATGAATTTCGCATTTTCAGTAGGGACAAGACGAATGGGCTCAGAGCTCAGAGCCATAGACAGACTGGAGAAGTCTGAACGTACTGATAGACTCTTGTTTTGGTGTTTTTCATGGGATTTACTGACAATAAGAAAAATATAGAACATCGCTAGCCTTGTCCTTTAAATTACCAAAGTTACAACATTAAAAGGTTTTGTATATGTTAAAGCATCAGTTCTAATAATCCAATAATATAATATATAAGAATATGACAGGGGCCATTCATTACTGACAAAAAGTATTAACATTTTGGCTGATTTAGTAATACTAATACTTTTACTTGAGTAAAATTCTGATTGGAGGTCTTTTACTTGTAATGTATTCCTACATTATAGTATTTACATTTACTTCAGTTAAGTATCTTCCAGCACTAGTGTTAGAGAAAGTGTTCATGCTATTCTCTCAAGATTCTCCTGCTCATGTCTGAAGCTTCAGAGATAAACACCTCATTTCTCTCTCTCTCCTCCATTCCGCCACAGTCAGCCTCTCACAAGCGCCTAAGGGCCAGATGCTGAACCCTCCCTTCCATCTTTTTCTTGCTCTGGTTTTTGTCCACATCCCATTGTTCTGCCTGCGCTGCCTCCCCCTCTTCTTCCCTCTTCTCCCTCATTCCCATCACTAACCCCCCCTCCCCTTTTAGCCTTCATTTTCTTCTGGAAATTTTTTGGCTTATCAATAAGAGTCAGCCCTCCAGAGTTTGCCCCACGAAGGGGGAACAAGTGTTTTTGATTCACGCCAGTTGTTTGATTCATTAATGTGCAGGAGGAGTCGTGCACAAGCAAAGTCACGACTCGCAATGGTTTTGCACCACTGCATGTGTGCCAGCACAACTCAACTCAACAACAATTCCTCAAATAATCATCACTCCCTACTGACTGAATTGGGTTGGCGATGAAACATTTCCTGAGCACATATCACCAAATGCAACATCTACAAACATTTAAAACACCAGTTCCCTTTTCCTGCCCTGTGTCACTCCCTGCCTTCTAAATGTTTTATTTCTCGCCTTCCATCTGTCCATCACACTCTCCCACCTCTCTCTCCATCTGCCTGGATCCTTTTTACTTATTTCACACTCCCTTTCTCTCAATCTCTACTTCCAAAAGGTGTGAATGAAGAGATTCTGGCTGTGTGTGATTTTTCCATGTGTCATGATGAGGAATGAACAGATGAAAACACCAGTGATCATCATAGATACACCAAGAACTACTGTGTTCATGTATGTTTATATGTGAGAAGGAAAGAGGGTGTGATAGAGAAAAAGGGAGGGATGAAGGGAGCATCACACGTCTCTGTGTGACTGTGACTAAAGCCTTATGTGTCTGCATATACGCAAGGTCATGTGCTGCATGTGTCTCTGTGTCTGTCTGGCATCACAAGACAGCGTGCTTGTGTGTGTACTGCATGGTTACACAGCGTATGCTGCAGGATGTGAGAGTGAAGAGGAAGGAAAACATGTGGGACCGAGGAGACGTGTCTCCACTCACAGTATTTTGACAACTCAGTGTTTCACACAAACTGAAACCTTTTGTGTTCTGGTTCGTTCATTACAATACTCGCATGCTGAGTCTGACTGTGGTCAAGAGTAGGTGTGTGAGTATGTGTCCATCATCCTCACTTCTACGTGTGCTCGCTCCCACTTTTCAAGCGACGTGACCCCCGTCTGGTGGATATTTAACAAATTGGTTCATGGGTACTTACCTACTCATTGATGCTTTCTCTGAGCCCCCCCAACATCATACACCACCACTCTCCCCCATCAACATTCGCCTGTTGACGTGAGCCGTGTAACAATCCTCCCTGTTTCCATGACAACCACCTGCTGCTGTCCTCCCCTCATCTGTCTCTCCCTCCCTCCCTCTGTTTCTCCACTCCCCCCCTCTCTCTCTCCATCTCTCTCTTTCACTCTCCCCCCTTCCTTTCCTCTCAGTTGTCTCCCTTCTCTCAGCACACTGTTGGTATTTCAAGGTCAAAGAGGGTCACAGTCAGATAGGGTGATAGAGACAGAGATAGGGGTGGAAAGTGGGGAAAGGAGAGCGATAACAATGGCCGAGAAGACAGTCGGAGGAAGGCTGGAGGACAAAAATCCCCCAGACGTTGTTATTGTTAGCACCTTAGACCTCAGACAGTTGCCTCATTCAACCTATCTTGGCTCAGCATCCTCCCCGCGCTTATCATAACCTCATTTCGTGTTAACCTTGAGCCAAAATGGCTGACAACAGGTTGCATTCTGCTGGAGCTGGGGGTTGCTGTTGTGGTGAGCCTTATCTTCTCTGTTGCTTGAGCTGCAAACAAGACAAGAGCAGTGCAGCAGACCAGAACATGTTTGTGCTCGATAAAGCAGAGCATTGGATGGGCCACATTAAGCGGCCCGCTAAAGCGACCCACCAAATTAGCACGCTGCCACGTTACTTTTCAGCGAGAGTGTGACCTTTTCATGGTGTCTGATAAACAAGGATTGACAAGGGAGACTATTATTTACAAAAAGCAAATAATTGCTTTTTGCTTTTTAAATACTTCTCCAGAAAAGATTGTCTTTTGCTATTGGTCTCTGTGTGATGTAGGACTTCATGAGGGAGTGTCAGTTTCTGGGACAGAGCATGTCGCACAGTGTGGTAGCATGTTACATTAATTGCCACTGAGGTAAGGTTGGAGTGGTGACCTTGCTAGCCCCGGGGAGAAGATGAAGCTTGACGTATGGATCAGCCAGCCCATTGGAGTCCATGGCTTTCAGTCCCTGTGGACACAAACACACACACACACACACACACACACACACACACACTGTAGTGTCAAAAGTGACGTCATCATGCCCTCAAACACTTCACACAACT
Organism: Euthynnus affinis; assembly: GCA_029490765.1. Lineage (NCBI taxonomy): Eukaryota > Metazoa > Chordata > Actinopteri > Scombriformes > Scombridae > Euthynnus > Euthynnus affinis. The sequence goes on along the minus strand of CM055838.1, from coordinate 19,190,397 downwards.
GACAGGGTCAGGAAAAGACAGCGAATATGACAGACCTCCTCTACTATAGTTATATCTCAAGAGCACTGCTGGGTGTTTCTTTTTATGCCACTATTTTCTACTCTCACTGACTCCTTTATGTTATCCTCAAGGGAACCACTCAGTGAGATTTACATAATTAACATCATGTGACAGCACACAATATGTAATACAAGGCTTGTGTCCTTGTACAGTGGATATCCTAAATGTGTCTGCCACAGCAACGGGGTGCTATTATCCAACATTTCCTAGTGCCATGAAATGTTTTTGTCTTGAATTGACAAGTTGTGGAGAGTGTGTGGGGAACATGTTGCTTTAAAAAGGTTGAGAAAAGGCAGTCTGGAGTCTTGTGCAAAAAAGTGTTACAAGAGAAATGTTTTCATTGGGCTCTCAAGGAGGATTATGCAACTGATCACACATAGACAGAGGTCTGTTTATTAGAATTGTCTATTAGATATTAGATATTGCAATCGTGTGTACCTTCGCCTTATGAATTGTACAATGAAGACAGTTGTTTTCCTGATCAAAGAGCAGGCTGAACTCCAACGTTCCCAGGTAGGCTGAAAACGACACAAAGCACAGCAATTACTGCCAGGAAAAGAGAAAGATACACTCAGTCACACATACACACTCGAAAGCTCTGAGTCATATTTGTAGCAGATGTCCTCTTAAAAACATGACGCCACCTAATATGAATTGATCTGTCTTGTTTGATTACTGTTTGAGAATGAGCTGAAACTTACAGGCTGAGTCCCAGTATTACGACGTTGTCTAATAAATCATCGGAGGTGCAGTGTCACACAAAGTGGGAGTGACAAACACTTTTTGGAAAAATGCTTGACTCTACAATTACTCTGCAAGCATATGTGGTGCTTCAGAGGGGAAAAAAATGCAGAAACTCATTTTGAGTAAAAAATACGATGACACTCCACTCTGAAGTTTCAGAATTGGCAGTGTTGTTTTTCCATTGTTTTGCCTTCTAATTTTCACATGACTGAACACACACACACACAAAACTTTGGTCACCCCTCCCCTAAGAACTCACTGTCATCATCATCAGAGTCGAGCATTTCCTCCCTGTCTCCATCGTTGTCCCCCCTCCTCTCCCCATCTCTGTATCCTCCGCCCGTCTCCCCGTTGAAAGTCTCCTCCTTCAGGATCTTCTTCTCCCTCGGGGGCGGTGGTGTGCAGGGGTAGTCGTGAAAACGTGGGAAGAAGTCTGAGATCTGAGGGATAGGGAGGATGGGGCCTGGGCACACATTTATGGCAAAGTGCTCCTGCATAGAGATCTTGACCGGCGAGGGAGGGGGTGGGCCGGAGGAGTGGGGCGCCGCCGAGGGGGAGGTGGCGGATGAGGAGGGCGTGGAAGTGGAGGAAGGGGGGATGGCCAGGTGGGTGGTGGAGGGGGGCGGCGGGGGTTTGGAGACGCTCATGTGGACTGTCGAACGGGACTGTGGAGTGAAGATGAAGGGATTAGATGAAGAGAGAAAGAAATGAATGAAAGAAAAAGCAGAATAACAGCTGGGATCATAGCAGAGGGGAGGAACAAGAGGTTTGTAACTTAAAGAGAAAAACAAAACATCACAGTCATATCTTCCGCCTCCTCTGAGTTACCATATTCTGAGTTTCTGCAGCGGCAGCAGCAGCAGCAGGGGTCAATATTTTTCAAGGCAAATCAACACACACAATATGTGTTGAAATTCACAACACATCTGAAAGAATCCTGCAGAAATATGTTTCTGTTTTCATCCATTGATGTAATAAAAGGCCTAAAGAGAATCTGCCAGAACCTTTGGCACTTCAAGTGTGATTCACACATTGTGTCATCATACAAAGTCTGTGCTCTGAATGAATATTCAAATGTTTTGCTGTAAAGTATGAACAAGTGATGTCACTTTGTGTATCTGCACTTCACTAATCCTTCCCTTATCTCTCTTTCTCTCTCCTCGTTCTCTCTCTCTCATCTGTGAGTCCCTTGAGCAATATTTACATAATACTATTTGGAGCCTTTCTCAGTCCTTAGCATATTTGTCACTAAATGAAGCGTGATAACTGTCACCAAACTCCAACCTCGTTAAGCCAAATGCTATCATTTCCTATTTTCCTCACGGTGATTAAGAGAGACTGAAGACATGTTTTCTCGTATGCGATCCCACAGTGCCTCAGTCTCTTCATTATTTAAAGAGTTGGTTTGATGTCAATGATCAGAGGGACGAACTTCAAATCCAGATGTCAAAGAGTTTCCTTTGTTTGCTGGTGGTGTTCCAGTAAAGGGATAAACTCCCTTAAACTCATTTATCATCTTAATGATGATCAATATGAAAAAGAACCATGATTATAAACAACTAAATAATGAAATGACCATTCATACAGACAGTGGAGAAAACACCTTCACTTAAACATCATCTAAATCACTGTTACAATCACTGCTACAAAGGCAGGTCATTTGAGGATGCTTGTCACTTGTCATCGCCCTATATAATGCATATGTCCATCATGTCACTGCCAGTTAGTGTCATCTTGCTACCATTGTTCCTTTTTGTCGAGGCAGTTTGTCCGTTTTAGCATACGATGTCAAGATTTTCATTTCCTTTTCGAAATGAAACAACACTGCTCTTTTGGTTTTTGACTGATGCATCTGTTATTTAGACACAAACGATCAGTCTCTTTGGAGCTGTTATTTGTCTTGTGCTACATTGAAAACTCACATATCAAAGTGTTGATTCTAGGGCTGCTGCGACTGATGATAATGTTCATTATCAATTTATCTTTTATCTTTACAATTAACTGATTAATCATTTAGTCTATTAAATGTCCAAAGATTGTGGAAAAATGTCTTTAAATGTTCAAAAACCCAAAGGTATTAGTTTACAATTATGTTAAACATAGAACAACAGCAAATCTTCATAGTTGAGAAGCTGGAAAAATAGAGAATGACTGAAAGCGATTATGAATCAGTTAATTGAGTAACTGCTTGTTGACTCCCTGGTTTCTTTTAAAGCTCACAAATGTTGTTAAGCCAGTATGATTTACCTTTGTAACAGTGTCATTTTGGATAGAAAAAGACGTTTTCTGTGAGGAGAGTACATTATTATTGTTTATACAGTATGCATGTAGCCAGTAGAATAAACTGAAAATGTTTCAGTTGTATGAAGAAGCCATGAAAAAAACAGTGTAGGTGAAAATGCTAAGATTTTGTTTCACTTTGTTTACATCAGTATTATGCTTTCATAAAACATATCGATTCTTTCTCTTTCATACACTCACATACAGGTTTCTATAGTGAACACACTGAAGTTTTTGGAAGCTCATCTACTAACAATAAAGCCAAAACATCATCTATATCCAAAGAGAACAAGACTTCACTCATTTCCAAACTTGCATCTCCCTCCGTCCTCACTATACTCCGTTACAGCACTTAAACAGACTCTTCCTCAAACACACACGCACACATGTGCAACAAGACCCTACACACAGATAAAAACCCCAAACTACCCATTCCCATTTTTGATACCTCCATTCAATCAGTTACTCGCACTGCTCTTATGTAACGACACCCAAATTCACTGCTTGGGTACCCACATACAAATGATCACTTGCAGCATGTTGCTCACAAACTCATTCACTCTCGACCTCTATTACATACAGAGACACACACACACATGCACAAATATAGACGTCCACAAAAACGTACCCAGAGACAGTCTTCATCTGTGCCAGCACTCCATCTTGCCTGCTCTCACGTCCTTACTCTCTCACACACTGAGGAGCATGCAGACCAGCTTTGAGTCAATATATCCCTCTGTACTCTCTCTCTCTCTCTCTTTCTCTCTCTGTCTCTGTTCATCGTTTGCTCTCCTCCTCTCCTTCTCTCCTCTCCTCTGTCCCTCCCTCTTTCCCTTCCCCTTAGTTGTGACGTATCCAGTTAAAATCCCGGTCAGTCGTTTGTAGACTGTGCATATAGTAATGTCACTTACTTTCTCAGCAGTGAGGAGATTTGAGGAAACCTGGGGGAAAAGGGTTGGGAGTGTGTGTTTTGATGGTGCTGGTGGTGGCTGAGGTGTGTATGGAGGGGAGAGGGTGGAGGTGCAAAAAGAGCTAGAGAGGAAGTGACAGACAGACAAGCAGAGCAAGACAGAGAGACAGATGAAGAGACAAACCGACATCGCACACAGACAAGCGCACAGTGACACCAGCAAAAACAAATACACAGAGAGGCAGATATATATACAGTATACGGAGGGAGGGAAACGGGTGTGAAAACACTCAATGCACAAAAAAAAGGAAATATTGCTCTGGGATGAAAAAAATCCACCCGCTGGAGGACAGAGAGAGAGGAAATTAAATACAACGTGTTGACTGAGCTGAACAAAATACACTGCCAGCCGAACAATCACACTGCCAGATTCATTTGTGTTGGCTAAGACTATGGCCAATATCAGCCAAGCATATGTGTGTATGTGAATGTGTGTGTGTGTGTGCTTTATTTGTGTGTGTCCGACTGTGGCAGCTCTCACCTGCCTCAGTAATAAAATGAATCAAAGACAACAAAGCATCAATAACAGTGGACTTGTGCAGGGTGACACTGCAGTAAATTATTGCTGACAAGAATGACTGGATGAGTGAGAAGAGTAAGGAATGGATGAGTGGCTGCGAGGGTGTTTAAAAGAGAGAAATTTCAAATTTCACAGGCAAAAGTATGAGAAGTAGATAACAAAGTTGCAAAAAAAAAAAACTTCAAAGGATTAGAAACGGGCATAAAAAATGGAAACTCTCATTGAGAAAGCTAAAAGCACATTCCCTTTGTCGAGTAAAGTGTGTCAGGAGAGCTCCTTTGGTTGCAGCACATAGCAGAGAATATAAAAACATCACATTTTCATGACGTACTGCTGGTTGGAAAGTCATCAGAGCACTAATTGATAACTATGTGATTCTTCATGGTTGAAAAGTAACAGATGAACAACAAGCGCGGTCAATTAAATTAATGGTCAGCTAGATGTGGACACGTGCTCATCCAATTGTAAACACTTTGATTTACTTTGGGCATCTCATTACTATCAGTGTTACCTCATCAATACTGTGTTAACAGACCATTGCACTGTATATTCATTAATTTGGAAAAGGAACATGAGGGCTAAATTAGTTGAAAAGAGATAAATGAATATTCAGTCTACCGATGCCAAAGCTATCTATCTATAAATAGGTGCTTTAGACATGGTCCGCATGTTTTAAGTGGTTAAGCATTTTAGCGGTCTGAGTTCTTGTCACGTGGACACAATCCTCTCGTGGTTTTCGTGGTCTTGGCTCCCCCAGAGATGCTTATCCCTTTAGTGAAAAATGAAAAAGCACATGTATCCATAGGTGAGCGCTTACTCCATCCACAGCAGCGGTTATCAGACAGCTGCAGAGTGCTCACTGCTGACCTGCTGACCACTAAAACTCTCAGACGTTCTCCATGTGCCTGGGTACCCAAGAGACACACTGTACTCTACCAGGAGGGCTCTTAAGGCAGTCTCAACACGCTCAGGTCATGAGTGGGTGAAATACACAGCAGCACAGATTTGCAAGGGTTAGGTTAATACAAACTACCAATAACATATATTTTTCTCAGCTACACCCAGTGTTATCTGAGGCCATGCAGTCTTCAGTCTGAGGCGTTTTGCAATCTTGGTGGGTTTACATTCTGCAGATGAAAACCTTCACATGGTGGGTTTTTGAGTTCTGATTCTAGCTTTTTAGTCAATATTTTAAGACTCAAATAAATAAATAATTTCAGTATTTCTCTACCTAAATTTTATGACTGACAGTGTGGAGAGGGCTCTGGGACAGGATTTAGACCTTTGTGTGTAATAAAATGTATAACATCTTATTTTACAGGTCAGTTACTTCTCTCTGTAATAAAAAAAAAAAGAGTATCGAATTGATTTAAATTTAAAAAATCCAAAGAATTTCTTTTCTCTTTCTTGTGAATGTGGGAGGTTTGGGGGGACTTTAGTGTTTAGGGTTTTTTGCAGTTAGTTAGTTGATTAGTTAGTTGTTTGTTTGCCAATGTGTTCAGAGATCAGACTAATGGTGAAGGGAATTTTAAATTGTGGTGCTCAAAGAATAAAAAAAATAATTTAAAAACATTAAATATAGTAGGACAAATTATAAAAAGAGATTGAAGGCAAAGAAGTAAGAGCCCAAATAATACCCAAAGACATAAAGAATTCAAACTGAATATTTCTGAGACTGACATATATAATGATAAAAATCCTATTATGATGTATCATATAGTCATGTCTTTACATAAATGTGTGATGCAAACAAATATTTTCCTATTATAGTTTCCTTGAATTTGTTGTTACTTAAAACAACTGTGGCCATCGTGGGTACTGAGAAGGAAATTTTACAGTTGACAAATAAGCTCACTTGTGCTCTCTGGAATTCAAACTATATCATGCTGACACTGTTTCTAAATTTCATATTAAAAGGGAGATCCTCTGTAATCAGCTATATTGCAGCAAGTGATGTCACTTGAGTCACTATTGCAAATCCTAGTGAAATATGGTTTAGCGAAGGAGAGTTCCCACACTGGGTGTCGATCCCTGGTCTTCCAGACCGGAGACAACTGCACTGACCACTCAGTTAAAGGACTCAGTTCCGCCAAGCACACAAACCTGCAGCTATTTATACATCGACGACACAGAGAGAGACAGCAGAGGAGAGAGATGGAGACAGCGATGTAACCTCGCTACACTATGAGTCCTGACTTGCATGCTATTATTTGACATGTTTTTTTTTCCCTGAAAACAAATTACTTTTAAAATATTTGTACAATATAAATATTGATAATGATTCATCCACAATAGGCTACTTTTTGGCTGATATGTCAGCTTGGACAACAGATTTCAACAAGATTCTCTCTTTTGTCAAAATAACGTTAAAAGCTAATAATCGTCAGGATTTCTAACTCAACGTTCCATCCTGCCAAAAACCTTAAGGCAGTATTTTTCAAACTTAAGGCCCCTTTAAATGGTGTAATGGCTCTCTGAGATGAAAGTTGATGAAAGTTGAGGGGAATTTTAGGTCATCAGTCCAAAACAGTGATCCTGTATTGCACCTGTGAGACATGTCTACTGACATCATTGTTGTCATACAGTCTTATATTGAAAAAGTTAAGGTGATGATGTAATTCAGATGACTCACAATGAGTTCCATATTTTGTGATTGGGAAGAGTAACAACACTATAACCATAGATTGATAACACACTGAGTGATGTAATCAGTACATTCGACAGACTTAACAGTTGACACAGTTTTTCGTTCACAGTGACACCAAACCACGTGGATTTGTCTGGTTTACCATGTCCAGGCCAGTTCTAAGGAAGAAACGCAATCAATTGTGCTTGAAGAATGAAGTCTGGACGATGGCGCTGCAGTATTGATCTTTCTCAGGGGTAAACATTAGGTTGCCTGTCAGATGGATATTTAACACAGTGGCATTACCCCTGAAAAAAGTAAAAAATAGTCAACAGCAACCAAGAAAAGATGTGAAATCCAAATCAGAAGAGTGAAGTCTGATGATGACGAATATGGAGACAGATTAATTCAGAATATTATGTAATGATACTACATTGTAAGCAAAAAATCTTACCTCAATGAAAACAAAATGCATGACCAAACCAAAAATGTATCCTACAGACTGTCAGCCATACATCCTTCAGCCTCCATGACAACATGATTAAAGGATTCACGCTGCTCATGAGTATAATATAAATAATAAACATCTAGAATGAGAGAGAGAGAGAGAGAGATTGGTGGGAAGGAAGGAGAGGGTATGAGCAATTTGTGGAGGAGCATTCATCCAGTCCTTCTGCATGGCGAGATAATCTCCTCCCATTACTCCAGCACAAAGCAGCACAGGTTTTCCATTAAGTGCACAACCACAGACTCCCCAGCTTCTTCACCCGCCATTAGCTCTGAGATTAAGTAAACCTCTATTTACATACTGTAGCACTAGTGCATGCTGAATTTTTCAACATTTTTGGCATCACACAAGATGGGAAATTGCATATTTTTTATGATAACGATCAAAGGAACCGCGCACTTCATCCTATACTTGCCCTTAGAAGTATACTATATGTAGACATATCTTGAATTCCCGATTAACTTCTCTGCTTTTTTTTGAATGCCTGCTATAAGAGTCTAACTTTAGCTAAAAAATATGTGTATAACTTGTTTGTCTTGTTTGACCTGTGTACTTATTCAATCAAAACAGACCTTTTTCACAGCATATATTTTGACTCACTAAGTGTCCAAGGAAGCCATAGTTTCATGTGAAACTTCTGGGTGAAACTTCATGCACGTATATGGGTCCTGAATTTGGAAAAACTAAATAGGACTCAGCCATGATTAGTGTTATTAATTGCACTTTTACCTTTCCTGTCTCAAAATGTCTGCTGTGAAAAAAGTCAGTTGTATCAAAAAGAGGGCATTTAGGCTTTATTTCCTTTTTACTGCATTGGTGTTCTTCAGGGGATGAGAATTTTTGGTACCGATCACAGACCGTATAGAAAAATGGACATAGAGGTTATCTATTGTTTTTCACTGGAGCCAGGTTGAAGCCCAGATCTGCTGCTTATGGTCAGTGCTATCTTTTCTGATGGAACCAGGAACCTTCCAGATAAGGAGTTTGGAGTGTTGCCTTTTATGCTCTGGAAACACGCCCTGCTCCCTCAGACGTGAACGCTAACTTACTGGAAACACCAAGCAGTGCACACTTGGGCTTACGTTAGCTACTGTAAGTAAATTATGTTAACAGGGTATTCTAGTTAAGTAACATTAAACTTACAACAGTCATAGTGTGAGTCCCGAAGCCGGGCAGAAGAGCAGGTGAGCCAACTGTCAATCACAGCTATCAATCAACGCCCACAGAGCAAACATCAAAGCCTACTATACATCTTCAAATCTTATTAACGGAGCAATAATTTCCGAAATGAAAGGGCCTGAGTTTAGTGATTCAGACCATAATGACTCACTGAAAAAAATTATAACTTAGTATTTCTGGAGAGAAGTTGACTCTTTTTGAATAGGAGTCACTTGGAGACAACATCTAATGGCCGTCAGTGGCATTGCACTTTAAAGTACTTCCACATTGGCTTTAGCCTCAAGCTGTGGTAGTTGTTGTTGGAACCAACTGACATTTTTGGTGCTGATACTGTGGCTGGTGCAATATCTGTGTAGGAACAAACACTTATGTATGCTTGTTGAAAAAGCAGGAAAAATGTCTTGTATAAACTTTCACAGGCTACTTGCTATTTCCTTATATAGCCTGCCCATTTTTTGTTTGTTTTATTTCCAGCATTTGCTATTGCTACCTCTAGTAACTACAAGTCAAAAGTCAAGTAGCGATCACTAAATCAGCTTATTATCCTTTTGCAGTATACTAAGCTTATACTTTATATTCCCTTCCACAAAAAATGGAGAAGTCAGATTTCAGTTGGACTTTAAATAAAGTAGGCACCTTATTCCCTGATGAGGGCAAGATATGAATGATGCTAATTTTCCTTGAACATCTCACAAATTTTTTGAATGACATTTGAATTCAGCACAAGGATCATTTAGATGCTGTCATGGTGTGGCGCACAGCACGATCGATCATGAGAGATTCATTGAGTTTAATAGGCAGCGTGATGTTGGCGAGTGCATTTTTTAACAGGTGGCTAGTTGTTGATGTTCCCCCACGGTGGCAGTTGGTGTCACAGGTGCTGCTCGTGCTCCACATCACTCTGCTTCGGGGGGAATCATTGGTCGTGTTGGCAGAGAGTGTTGTTCTGTCAAGGTGCATTATTCTTCTCACCGCATGCCACAATCCCCAACTTTAGCCCAGTATGGTCTCGCACAAAAAGCAGCTCCTTCAGTCTGTCTCTCTTTCTGTTTCAGCTCAGCTTCCTATCGTTGCTATCGTCTACCACCGACATCACCTTCACCTTTCCCTCATTTTATGAGAATTTCTCTCTAACACAGTCAGATCCCATTAACCCAGCCTGTGATTTGTCCTTAACTTTGACAAGCCGGGGCACACACACACACAAAAAAAATCTAAATTCAAAAATAATGTCATTGAATAAGTTTCCATTTTTCTAATGTTTTGTGACAGGCTCAGCCAGCAATGCAAAAGAAAGAATGACCCCTGTCAAATAAAATGACAGATTGACAGAATGATATCCCCCAAGGTTCATTCTTTGTTTATTTTATACATCTTGTCTTGCTCTTTTTTTTGTGGTTTATGTTCAGACTTGGAGAAAATACACTACAGGTCCCTCTGGCATTTAGGTGATGTTGTTTTGATCTCAATTTCATGTTTTCATATAGAACAAGTTACCAGGCAGTTTTAGAGTAAGAAACACGTGATTGTATTTGAAGGGTATAAAGTCAGGTTGCTCAGGAGGTTTGAGGTAGTCTTTATTTCTTGTTTTATTTCTCATACAATTGAATTACTCTCCTACTGATGCCGATCTCCAACAAGCCTGCTGTTCCAACTCCGAAGCGAAGCTCAGCACTAACACAGCCACATTATTTGCCACTGACCCAATTAGATACTGCTTAGATCCTGCAATACATGTTTCTTTCTCTCCTCTCTTTCTCTCTCCCTTTCCGTATTTTTCCGCTGTGCCTTTTGATGAATGGCTTTGCTTTATAGGACAAATGACAGCACAATGATTAATTGTGTGTGCTGTTTCAGTCCGTCCATACCTGTTTCAATTCCTGTTTCTCACCCTTTAACTAGAAAATATTCTATCTTTACCTGGGTTTGCCCCATCAGCATATTCCCATAAATAAAAGAGGGGGAGATGTTGAGGTGGAGCAAAGATGTATGTGTATGTGTGTGTGGGGCGGGGGGGATGGCCCAGAGGTAGGGCGGTGGGTATGTGCGAAATGGAGGGGTGAATGGATGAATAGGGAAAGGGAGAGACGTGCCAACTGCTCCAGATCAGGAGTGTGAAGGTGACTGCAGCGAAAAAGACACAGAGAGAAACAGAAATTAAAAGGAAATACAAATGCAAACTATTTTAAATATTAGAAAGATCCAAAGGAGAGAATATGCATAAAAATGAAAACAGCCTGAAAATGAGATAGACAGATAACAGCAGTGAAATAGAGATAAAGAGCAGGAAAAGACATGAATTAAAAATTCCAGAAAAACTGGGAGAAATTGAGAGGGCTGATAAAACGTATTACTATCAAATAATAAAAAGAAGTGTAAATTCAGTACATGACAGCAGGAGATGAGAGAGTAAAACAGGGACGTATTGAGATAGTAGTGATTGTAGTGAGGTGTGTAGCTAGTGCCCCATGACAGGACGTCATGCTGTGCTTAATGAGGCAACAGTGCAGGCAATTAGTTCATGATATGACATCATCAGTCACCAATAACTGAACACATCATTAACTTTGAGACCCTTCAAATAGCCTCTCTCTGTACACATATAAACAGCACATGCATTTCTGCTTAAACACACGGTTCAAATGTCTTTTCATTTATTTATTTTTTACAATATTTATTAGCTGTGAAAATAAATATTGGCCAAATTCACTATCAGCAAAACTGGCACCTTATAGACACCATTTCCAAGATTTAGCTGCATGCTACTGAAAAACTGTATCACTGCCTCCAGCCAATCCAATCCAACCACAAAAGTTGATTTCCTCTCCAGTCAACAACATAATTGCACTTCCTTGTCTTTTTCTGTAAAGGTAAGGGGTGAAATAAGTTTCCACGTCTTTAAAAAGAAAAATGAAACGCTAAATAAGGGCTTTGGTTGGACACACTAAGCATATTTGAGCGTGGCGGGAGTTTGGTGGTACAGGGGAATAGGTTCTTCAATAGTTTCCCACTGCAACACCGCTTCACTGGGCAAAGAACAGGGAAAGAGGAAGGAAGAGAAGGAAGACAAAGTGAGAGAAACATGAATGAGAAAGAATAAAAATTGCATTATGCCTCACCTGCAGTTTTTGTTTTCTCATGAGCGCAACAACATTTTCTGCTCTACTTACTGGACTATCACTTAACGGATTAAAGTAGACATACTGGTCATGAAATTACAGAATATTGTTTCACTAAAATGACAGGGCGGAAAAGATTTAGTGATTTTGGATTTTTACACATTTTAAAGCGAGGTGTGACATTTACGACAGCCATGGGTCATGAAGCAGGTTTGTCCAGTGAAGTGAGACAAAGTTCAGGGATTGACCACAGCAGAGCAATGCATAATGCCAAGGACAGGAACAACAGAGTTTGCATGGACAGTGACAAACTTTTCTGATGTGTCATTTATGTTACATTTATCAAGAGACTAAAAGAGACTAAAAACCTAATGTATGGCTGGAGCAACCAGGTATGGTCAATGTGAGAAATTGTGGCCAATTTGTTATAGGGATAGTCAGTAGTAGTGTCTAAAATATGAATTCATCGATATTAAATGTTCATTTGCAATTTTCTGTAGTCGTCACAATAATATTTGTTGTTAAAGTGCACTAAAGTAGATGTGTCACATGACATGGTTAAGCAATGTTTGAGCAAAAAAAACCCAATACTTTTTCTCATATCTTGAGATGTTGATTTGAGAGAGTTATTTATGATATTTATTTTATTATTTTAATTATAATTATGAATAATCAGATCTATTCCCCTTGCTCTTCCATCTTTTCTATCTGCGCATGTCTGTAAACATAGAGTCTCATCATATGTTTATGAAGGATTAGCATGCTAGGCTAACAGTCTGTCAGCTGTGTGACTTCATATCCACGCCATGATGTCTTTCAGAGCACACAAACACTATAAACACACCTGTCACTTTCCCAGCAAGGTGCTGTTAAACTTGAAACACTGTGGCTACACCTTATTTTTATAGTCTATGTGCTAAACACAGCACAGCAAGGCTATGCTAACAATGCTAGCCATGCTAAGTAGCACCTAGCTGCTATGCAGGCTGGTAAAAAGATCCCTTATGCCTCTTTTTATCCATGGATTGGTACTCCTGTCAGTGTCTGACCCTCCGTGTGAGACAATCAGGAAATGTATGTTTTTAAAATTTATTTCAGGGCTGCGCTCAGAGGCTCTGTTGTAAACACACCTTCAGGACATAATTGGAACTGTCGGTGCTGATTCATTTTGAAAGAGTAACGGCCAATGGGAAAACTCCAACACTGGGCCAGCCGACCAATGCTGTAACTTCATCACTCAGTAAGTCAGTCAGTCAGTGACGGACAGATATTTAGGGTTATAGGTCTGGCTCATGGCTGGTCCAGCCAAAAAAAGACTGATATCTGCTGTGTGGTTTTGTGGATGATGTACAGTTGATATGACTGAGACAACTTAAGGCAATTCTGACCTTGTTCATAGGTTAAACTAAAGGTGTCCTCACAGCAAGAGTAGCGAGCATGTTTGGAACAAGTCAGCAGTCAATAAACAGTGCAGTGTAGCGTTCAATAGGAAATAGCCCCAGGGACCTGAAATCCCTCTAAATCCTTTGCCTGACTTAACTAACCAACAGCAGTCCATCAGCAAACTTGTCAGTTAGGAACTGCTCTGTGATGGGAGGGATGGACAGCACAAAGACGACAGGATTGTCACTCAAGCTATGTAGTATATGTACAGCGCACACACACACATACACACTTACTCCCCACTCTGGAGACAGTTTTACAAAGCGGTCTTATAGCTTAAACCTCAGAAAGTGGAAATACTCCTACATCCCATGTGACAGTATATGGACATTTCACTACAGGCTTTAATGGACTTCTACATTTCCTCTTTCTCTACTTCTTGAGCTGTTAGTTAATTAAACTCTTGAATCTTGAATTTTCCACAGCTTAAACAGCCTTTTTTCACACTTGTAGCCATAATATATATATATCCGCATCTGCTTGCTGCTAACACTGCAACATTATGTTGTGTATGTCTTTATTTCCTGAATGTCAAGTACATCATTTTATCAGCACTATCATCAAATTCAGCATCATATGTCTCTTAGGTGGATAGGTTCTCCCAAGCTGTGCTTCTTCAAAACATTAAACTTTAGCCTATGTATGATTGTTCATCTTTGTATATTGTATATTGCTCATCTTGTATATTGAGTAATATAACTTTTGTGCTCTTTGGATGTTTTTCCTTCCACACACACTCACACAATTGTAAATGCTTAAACATACTACGTAGTTCATAGCACAATTTGTCTGTTGTGCAGAAACCGTAAATTTCCATTTTGTGGGAGGTTCCACTGACACTTGTGACCCTTCACTCATTTCTCTTTTCACCTCTATTTTGTCATGATTATGTTTGCAGTAATTATATACAAATTAAATAGGAACATAATGTTTCATACTGACATATTAATGAGAACAAATCTTCTTGTTGCTTTAGTTTCTGTCCTGACATGGCATTCTTCCATCAAAATGAGAAAACTAAGGCATTGATGTACACAGTATTATAGGCATGATAATTGGTCAAAACAATCTCATCAGTATTTGTAGGGGGAGTTATAAACTTAAGCTATAGGATAACATGTATAATTCAATTGTGTTTTAAAACATACAGAGTAATGTAATATTGTGGTTAATGTTAATGTTATCCTTCACTTTATGTTCTCTTGTCCTTCCATTTGTGTTCATTGTGTGGCCAGACAGGTATAAATGTTCCCCTTTTGTCTTTTTGTCAGTCAGTTATCTTAGTGTCCACACGTCTGTGTACCCTAGTGTCTTATTTGGACATCAGAGGCTAGAAGGAGCTGTATGACTTTGTCCTGTCAAGTGTTTGTTTCTTGTGGGCTTTGAAATTTGGGTACATAAAACCCTCAATTTTCACTGTCACAGCGCCTGACTTGTATTATTCCAAAGTTTACAACAATGTGAGGGACCATTGTCATAAACTTTGGAATAATGTTTAGAATTTGAAATAAACTTTCGTGGGTTTGAACAGCACTTATCTGTGTATCTGTGTGTTTGTAATGATGGAACCGCAGGTCGGTCGATTGGGCTTGAAAAGATTTCATGATGTTGAATCTGAAGTCATTTAAACCGAAATAGATCGAAATGAAATATAGATTAATCCAAATACACAGAATGTCCCAGCTCAGCAGGCAGACAGTATCATTGCCCTTTTTGTTCTTCAGGACAGCGGCAGCCAGTTACATCTCTAATCCAGACATATTTAGCTGGATAATCACCTTTCATTATATAATCCTCAGGTTAGGTAAGCCTTCATACAGATACACTTCACTCATTTATCCAACGCAAACAAGGGAGACAATCAGATTAGATATAGAAAAAATCTTCTACTCTGCTTTATTTTGGTGCCTGGTGAAGGTAAGATTGCATTTTGCTGTACTATTGTTTTATAGTGAAGTGTCAACTTGTTTTTCTTTGCAATGCTTAATAATTCAAAGCAACTGGAATCATCTATGGTTCATTTGTAGAGCATATTTTACAGAGCATGTTTCAGGCAGCCCACTCACACTCTAATGAGACTGACAGGCGTCTCGGCTCTGCTTTATAATATTTGATTATCTGGATCTCGAGTATATTTTGCTGTACAAGCCAACAGATGGCCAGCCCACAGTTTGCATTCGTTTTGGTTCAATATTTGTGCCCCTGTTGCTTGCTACAACGCAATCACATCAACAGACTTATTCAAGGCAGCTCTGCCGTGTTATTATCAGTCTGGCCTCCGGAAATACAAGGAAGAAGAGGTTGTAATCAGATATGAATTATACAAAGAAGTAATAAGGTGTTTGTCATAAATGAAGAGACAGTGAGGGATGTCAGTGAATAAGAAAAATATCTCATTCTCGCCCTCTGTTCCCTCCTATCTGCTCCGATACTGAAGGCGACAGTCTCATTTCAGAGCCATGACATGAAGGTTGGTGTGAGGTGGAGGAGGTGTGGAGAGGTGTTGAGATAGGTGAAGAGAAGATGAAGTGTCAGACCCGATTGTATTACTATTGGTTGTTTATGGATCAGACACAGGCTGGTTTCATCCTCTGGGATTGATTGTCTTCTAACTGGACAGCAGGGGGATAGAAAGATGATACAAAAACAAAGAGAAAACAGATGGGAGAGTCTAAAGAGGAGTGAAGCCTCACCTGAACTCATAGTAAATCCAAGATCAGTTTTGTGCTTTTTTCTCTCTCTGACTGAATATGTTGTGTTTCTTTTTCCTTCTCTCTTTTTTCACATCTGCCAAGGAGGCGTTTGTCGTTTACCTGTTCATTTACAGAGTATCTCAAAAACAACACTTGGCGTACATGTAGGCCATGAGCCCAAAAACAAGCGATTCAATTTTGTCAATTTTCTGCAAGTATACATGATAAGAAACATTAAGTGCTTTACAAGTATGAGGCCCTCTATGTTGCCTTTACATTTTCTTCCTAAATCATGATCTGTGAGGCAAATCTATCAGTACAGGCCACATCAGTGGTGGAATAACCTTTTATTTAAGTAAAAGTAGCAATACCACAGCATAAAAATACTCCATAACAAGCAAAAGCCCTGCATTAAAAACATTACTTAAATAAAATTTAATGTTTCAAAAGTATTGTGCAAAATGTCCCCACTCAGTGTTATATTTATCATACCATATATAGATATACAGCGCCTTTAAAAAGTATTCCCCACTCTTGGCTTTGTCATATTTTGTTGTCTTAAAAAATCGAATCAAAGACAATTTTATGTGGATTGTTTTGATACTGATCAACAAGAAAAACCCTTTAATGAAAACAGATCTCTACAAAGTGATGTAAATGATCATAAATACAAAAATATAATATACATTATCTGGAATAAAATGTACAATATTTCCCTATGAAATGTAGTGGAGTGAAAGTATAAAGTAGCATAAAATGAAAAGTAAGAAAGTCAAGTAGAAGTGCCTTAAAACTGTACTTAAGAACAATACTTCAATAAATGTATTTAGTAATCTTCCACCACTGGGTCAAACCCATTTCTTCTTTAATAGATTCAGCATTTAGAGTTTTTCACCACTTCTCTTACATATTGAATCCTTGTCTTCACCAGATTAGATCAATAAACTATTTCCATGAGTCCAAAAAGTGTTAATTATTTGGGGGTTTTTTTGTCACACATGCCAGATTCTAGGGACTGTTGAACAAAACATTTGTGGTTTATTTAATTTCCTTATATATGTTTCTATTTTGCTGAAAAAAAGGGTGAATTGCAGCTCTTGTCTGTCAGGTGCAAATATGTAACCTTTCCTTACTTTTGTGCCTAAACATAGCCAAACCTAGCCCATAGAGGTGTCAGAAAACATTCATATGAATAATTGTTGTAATGAGCTTGTGTGTATTTGAAGGAATTGACAAACTGTCCTCTTGACGATAAGGTGGCCAGATGAGAAAATGTTCATGTGTGTCATTTTGGAAAGTAATGAGAAAGAATGTACACGGTGGGGGACCTAAAAAACAATCCTGGAATTGTTAAAATATATATTGTCATTATAAATCTTTCAGTAACACATTTCTTATCTCCTTTAAAGTCCTCTCCTTGAGATGCAATACACTTGTCCCAGCGTTTCTTCCCTTCCTCGAAACAATTCCTTTAGTCATCTTTAGTCACCATGTCCAGAGCCTCCTGCAATCCTTCCTGGATTTCTTCCACGGTGGCAAATCTTCTCCCTTTCAGTCCCAATTTTAGTTTCACCAAGCTGTAGCTGCAAATCTGATCATCCTGCTCCTGTTGAATTTTTGGGTTCCCCTTGTATTT
Source organism: Euthynnus affinis (assembly GCA_029490765.1). Lineage (NCBI taxonomy): Eukaryota > Metazoa > Chordata > Actinopteri > Scombriformes > Scombridae > Euthynnus > Euthynnus affinis. The sequence continues at coordinate 19,172,619 of CM055838.1, read as the reverse complement.
TGTCATTTAGTCTGAAGGACTTGTTGACATTTTTTTAAGCATAGCCTATCTAAACTGCCATAACACTTTCAATTGGAGCCAAATTTACAAGACAGGTGAACACACATCTTTTGGGACAATGCTACACAATTGGATGACTTATTATATGTGATGCTAAAGCAACATGAAATCTTCATACAGTGGTCATGAGTGTGACTCACTTGATATTTTGCACAATTCATCCTTGTACAAAGCTCTAATAATAGCAACAGGATTTAGGTATTCTCCAAAAATCATCATGATTCACAAACAGCATGCTTGTGTATGGTCTATCACTGTGGGGTGTTTTTTATGCAGACCCACATGCAGAAAAACATTTTCAGTTATTAAAATAACAGATTACGCGGATGGTGCAGCCTTGGTGGAATAAATTGAGTGTTTTCTTTCTGTTTGTTTCCTGGCTGTGTGTACAGCGTGTGGGTCTTGTTTGTGTAACATATACAATGAATCTCAACACCCTTCACTGCAGTGGCTCTTGTGAAATATATTTAGAATTTCCATTCAGCGTTTAACCCCTAACACTCCAGCCAAGCCCATTCAAGTCCTACCACAACATCGCAGCTCTGGAGTGCAGCCTCCTCCCCCCTCTCCATCATCAGCTGGGTTAGCTGTGTTTGTTTTAGCCTAGTCCACCTGGCTCTCCATTTCATTACTTCAATTAGCTTGATTAGGACCAAAAATTGCTTGTGTCGGCTCCTTGATTGACAGCAATTGGCCACTTAGGGAGGAAAGCTGCAGACACACAGTGCTGCTCAATGACTTGTGTAGTGAAACGCGCATGTGTGCAGTCTGTGCTTGCGAGTGTGCTTGTGTTGGTTTACCCTGATGGGAGTTGGGCTCACTGAAGATGAGAGCAATTCTTCAGGCAAACAATGTGAGACCACCAGTATAGAAAATCCTGATGCTTTACCCACATGTGCAATGTGAGTAAGTGAATCTTTCACGGAGTGGTAGAGCCAGATGTGTGTGTTTGTGTGTCCCTGCAAACAAGACTCGTGAACATCATGAATCTATCTTTCATTCAAAACAGAATGTATCGTCTCCTGCTTGTATGTATTTCTATGAATAAAAGATTTCTATACTATTTGCACACTGTAGTATAGACATAATACAGACTATAAATACACTTTTTAAAGCCTTCCATGACTGTGATCATGTGGACATAAAAATCCTTCCTTGCTCCACCCGTACAGCTTAACATGCTCTAAGCGTGTTGCAATCAGCATGTAGCACATACAAACTGATTGGGTGAAAGCGTGACAGACAGGCAATCACTATTCAGTCATGGCACGTTTTGTTTAACCCAGTGGGAGCTGGGAATTCATCTCGTTTGGCGGAGGCACATTAAATGGCTGGTCCTCATGTCTCTTCTGATTACGGCCCTCGTGGTCTACACGGCCTGAGAAGCGGCCGCTGGAGCAGATCTTGGGTATCTGTCTTCGCACCATCTTCATGGCAATGTGAGACGGTGGAGTGAGGCGTTGTGTTTACAGCACATCAGTGCTAAGTACGGCCGTTCATCATCAGGCACTGATAGCCAGAACCCGCAGAGGTCCATGACAGAACATTAATCTGCCCCTCAAACAGACAGCCGTAAGTCTCTCCTCTCCTCCTCTGCAAGTCCTACACACGTGATTGTTATTCACTCCCTTTTTTCGTCGTCTTTCTCTTCTCCATCTTCTTCTGTCTCACACTCCCATCTTTCCATTTTTCACCAAATTCTTCCTCTCCACACCTTTGTTCCTCATTAATCTCAGCTGTCTTGAGCTTTCCACCCACTCCTGTTCTTCACATATTGTTCATACTCTATTTCATTTTATTGTTAAGGTGTGAGTCCCACTGTCCAAATCAATCTGTCTTTCAATTCTTCCTCTCTCAATAGTCAGAGCTAGCAAATAATGGACAAGATATAATTCTTAAAGGTGCTGTAATCAACATTTTATATATTAACAGTGGATCACGTGTGTAATATGAAAGGAGTCACTCATAATGACAAACCTACTGAAAATTATCAACCAACTTTACAGATTTTCAACAGTCAGATATTTCCCTCAGGAGACCAAAGCACAGCTAAAAATGAAAGTGAATATTGGACTGAAATTCATCTGGTGGCCAGAAACACGACACAAATAAATGCTAATGTTATTCTATGTCTGGTGTTAATAGGCAACTGTCTGCTTACACCTTCAAGAAAAACTTATTCATAAGGTGATAATTGTGTTTCAGCTTGTTCTTTAATTAAGTGGCTAAAAAAATGGGCTTTTATAAGACTTTCTTCTTTGTCTGCCTTCACTGTTTCATTAGGAGGATTCTTGTCTTTTTTTTTTTTTTGCTCAAATTCCTCTCCACATTTCTCTTTTTTTCTCTCAGCCAGGATGTCTCTGAAAAGTTCAAAGGGAGGACCAGACAGTAGACCATCCTCTGCCGCCAGGTCAGTAAGATCTAGCTTAAATTGGTGGAGAAAAATAGCATTGAATGGATATACCCATTAAAGTCTTATTTACAATTTAACTAAAAGCTCAATTAGGAATTGGTGAGGCTGTAAACCTTAAATCTGTTTTTTCTGTAGCATTTTTTTGTAAACATAAAATAAAATATTCAACACACGATCTATACTATCATTTCCTATACAGTAGCAAGCGAGCAATTAATTAACAGGAAGACAGTCTCAGGAGATGGTCTAGTCTGCTTTAGGAAGATTTTTATAGTTTTCTGGGTAATACAGTCCCTGAAACATCCCTGAACATTCAAATAATTGCCTCCCATTGCTACTGCTGTCTACCAACAATCTAAGACCTTCCACAACAGGATGGTCCATCATTATAACAATCCATAAAGTTCAGTGCTGTTGAGTTTTATTGTTGCTTTTTAAATTATGAAAAGTATTCATATTAATTACACTTAGTGCACTTTAAATTGATTAAGGCTTCTTTGTCTCCTAGCATGTCTCCACGAGGAGGGAGGGGTTCAGCTGCTGGCAGATCGCTCCCTGCGTCTAGATTCAAAAACAAGGCCCTTCAGCTCAGCCTCTCCAAGAAATTCTGGTTATTATCATTCTCTGTTTCTAATCAACATTGATTAAGACAAGGGGAGAGGGTTGTGTGGATTTGTACACCCAATTAGTGCCATCGATTGGTACATCAGGCGCAAAACAAGCCCTCAGAATTTTAAACTTCCTCTTAAATGCTTCCTTCCTACCTTCCTTTCTCTAGTGACAGACATAATGACTTAACTTAACTGGTTGGACTGCTGGAGTTTTTCAGTCATTTCACTCATGCTGGGTAATTATTTCAATGGAGGTTAGATGGAGGAACACCTTTCTAAGAATATCAACTAAAAAGGCACTTAAGTGTGTTTGCTAAATTAAGCTATGAGGGGAAATTATAGGCCTTGCTTTAATGATGACAGCTCTCAACACTTGGCACACAAATGCACACTTCACAGCTCAAAGTCACAGTCTCCCTCGTCCAAGGGGAAGGGTTCTGGTGAGGACGACGGTCTTCGGCGCAGTAAAAGGAGCCTCAGCAACAACTCAGCAGTGGCTGCTGCCTACATCTCTTTCCTCAATAAACTCTTTGGACAGGTCAGTTTAACAGCACATTGCTGCTTACACACACATGCATGTTGTCATGACCTTGATGTACTTTTTGGTAAATGGTTTATTCACTTAAGACTCTTTTATACTGCATGATTTTGGGCTGTCTGAGAGAAAAGTGGTGAAATCTTTGGCCGTCAATCTGAAATGGTAGTCTTGGATTGTACTGTGAGATATGTGCACCAATGACTGACTTCGAGCTTTGGCAACCAAACAAAGCCTGAAGGAAAGCACTGACAGTGCCAAAAACTTTTAATGTGACTGCTGCTAAGACCTGTGTCTACAAAGACACAAGACGCCAATCAGAAATTGACATGAAACAACACAGAATACAGTGGCTGCCATTTTAGAATAAAGCCTAGGGGAAAAATACATCTATTTTCCTTAATACATCCATAGCACACACAAACCAAAATCAAAATACAACTTTGATTCAAACTAGCAATAAGGACGCCAAAACTACAAGAAAAAAATGTTGTCTTTCCTTGATTTAAATTTATATTTTTCCAAGTTTTTTTTTAATATACAATTTTATGATACAATGAAAGTGAATAGAGTTTTGTTTATGGTGCTTAAAGTAGTTTCTCCAAGACTAAAGCCAGTTAGAAACCCTGAGTCGTCTACTCCAATCACAGAAACCCGGTTTCTCATATGCATTACATTTAAGAAATCAGAATACTACAGAAAAAAAGCTGTATACTGATTATCCAAGAGCATGTAAACTTTAAATAAAAAAATGTACATTTTGAAAATTTAACAGCATCTCTCTTAGCAAACACTGTCCCTGTTACTCTGAATGAAGAACTTGGTGTCAGTAGTAGTTTCGGATGGATTTAACCTTTAAGAGAGCAAATTAAATAAAAAAACAGTTACAATATTGTCGTCTCCTGATGAAATGACAGACTAGATGCAGCAAAGGTGTATTGCTGCCCTCTATTCCATTTGTAGAGTGAGTTAAATCCTTATGTAGAGTCCAGTGCAAAGGAGAAAAAAATAACAGTTTTTGTCATTTCACAATGTTCCGCGATGAGTATTGATTTCAACAATCTGAATGATCTATAACAGTTTCTAACAACTCATTACAACGACATCAGAGTGGATTAAAAAAATTTAAGAATACAGGTAAAATAAAGATGAGTTTGGTGCAGAGCAGTTTGCAGAGGAAAAAACCCAAAGAACACTAAATAAAGTGGAGGTTTACAGAATGAGTCACAGAAGTAAGATATAATAAATTGTTACACAGAGTGGTGTCGGAAAATGGACCCATTTGTTCAGCAGATTTTAAGTGGTTACTATTGATTGAAAATATAAACACTGTTTGTGGTTTTGTTTGCTGTAATGCCCTGTTTGCCAACCAGTAATTGCGGATACAGAACAAGTCAAATGACCGTGAAAAGTGGACATCATTACCCACCTCTGTTCATTCAGACCGATCTATCTGATCAGGACTGCAGGCTATACACACCTCATTCTCTAAATCTCTCTCTAAAAAAATAATAAAATAAAAAACTCTAATAATTCCACTTCGCTAGTGATCTGCTCTCTGGAGTGCCTGTTTTATTACCCCGCTGGACTCATGTTACGTCACTGGCTGTGCTGATGTCTGATATCCTGATCCCAGATACTGTAGCTGCAGGGCATCACAGAATATTTGGGAAAATGATAACAGATAACGTAACAACAAATGTCTAAGTGTAATATAAAATTTGAATGATTTCACTTATTTTTGTGTGTGTGTGTGGATGTTTTAGTCCTAATTGGCCATGGAAGATTTGTGTTGTCCCTCACAGAATCAATAATATGTTTGAGGTAGTGGGAGACAGACAGAAAGACTTTGGCTACATGTCTGAGTCTTTCTACTGAGGAAGTGAAAGTGGATCAGATCCAGTATGTTAATGAGGCTGACTTAAAAACTCTGTTCAATCAAGGACAAACTCTGAATGGCAAATACCCATTAAAATAATTGATGGGAAATTTACTTTTTCTATGTTGTACTAAAACTTAAATGGTTAAACTTTACTACAATGCAGATTTGTATTTGATATGACCTGTTTTGTGTAATATACACTGTCCTCTTTCATTAAACATCAGTTTGGTTCTTTGTTATCTTATCATTGCGTAAACATAGTGTACATGTTCTTCTTTAGTTATTTAATCCATGAAAAAAATGTTATGCAACAGTATCACAGTTCTTTAGTTAGATCAAGGGCCTTTTGTTTTTGTCATTCTTGCATTTTTTTTCTTTTATCTGTTCTGAGCCCTGTTATGTGTTTGATTCTTTTTCTTTTTTTAGTTTTGTATGTAATGCAATTTTTAAAAATACTTTGATTATTATTGTTACTCATAATAAATCCTTTTCATCCTGGAACCTTAAGAGACCCTAGTGAAACCATAAGCAGAGCCAAAGGCTTTTCCATAAATGCCTTCATCATAGGAGAGGGATTTACTGTAAAAGATAACAGCAAAAATCTACGCCAAAGGGAGTTTTGTGCCTATGAATGTTTTAATGATGTTTCATAACTAGATTTCTTAATAACTAATGAGGCTGTTTCATTGTTTTAAAGCCATTTTATGGGGAATGAAAACCTTTTCACAATGACCTTGAGCTACTGTGGACTCATTCTTCGCTGAGTTACTACCTCACCTGCCATGACTGATCGGCTTTGCACTCCTGTGACAGTCCCTGGTTTGAATTTACTAGTAGCCAGGTACTGTAGAGGGGGTCTGTGTCGTATTCATGGGACAAAGGACACATTGTTTCAGTTGCTGCCTTGAGACTGAGGCATGGAGACCATCCATCCTGCAGTGTTCCTAATCCCTGCATCAACACAGGCATTAATAACCCCCTTAGCAAGGTCCACTGTCAGCCCTCATTAGATCCAACTAGAAAAAGGACTGGGAGAGACAAATAGCAAGAGAAAAACAATTGATGCATTCACATGTCAGATAAACAGATTGATGTAAAGCAAAAATGGACTGCGGGAAGGGACATTTACTTTGCATACACTGTAACTGTAAGGACATTTTTAAGTGCCTTCTCCATCTGGAGAGCATAGGCCTGTCCACATACCTCTCACATGTGTCCATGCGTCATGCTTACAAAGCAGTAGGCTGCTCAGTGGGCCATGTGAAGGCAGACAGAATGAAATTAACTGTTAATGGGCTCGTTCTGACAGATGAATTGAGAGTCTGCATGGCATGCTGTCTAATCCTTTCTGGATGGAAAAAAAAATCCAATTAATGTGTTGACCTTGGTATCAAAATATGCCCTTGTAGGCTAGAAGATCCTTTGCAGGGTAAACAGCGGTGCGGCTGTACTCTGGGCAACAGAGATGTTTTAAGTCACAGGGTTGAAAATCATATTAAAACTTATCTAAATCACAAGTGTTGTAGTATTTGAGGTGCAGCACTTTGTATAGCGAAATAACTCTTGATGCAGTTGCGTCTTGGCATTGCATTTGTGTTTTAACTCTGTTGGCAATTTATACAGTGAATAATCATTTGAACGCCTGCCATGTGGAGCATCTTCCAAATAAACCACAGGGGCCTCTACTTTTCCTGAAGCTATTGTGCACTTGAACAGTATGACCTTGTATGATTTATGTATTAGCCGCCCTGAGTGCCAACATGTATTAGGAGAAAAAATATTGCACTTTTCTTTGCATTTCAGTTTCACTGTAGCTCTGATTTGCCTTTTTTTTAATCTCTCACTTTTCAGCAGTGAAAAGAACAACTGAAGGCTGAAAAAATCATTTTCTCTAACAAAAATAGCAATAACATAATGAAAATAGGCACTTGATAAAAAAAAGTGATGGCCATACATAATAATGTAAAAGTAAGGTGAGCACTGAGCATTAGCATTAAAGACTTAGACTTAAGAGCATGTTTATTTAGAGATGCATTAAGCTATGTTATCGTTCACAGATTTCTATCTTATTTATATGCAATCATGAAGCATATTTTTGTGAGTGCTATTGTGAGTTTTGCAAATAAAACTATTAAGTGCAGTCATCAGATGTATATGAGGTAAAAAGTTAAACATTTCCATGTGAAATACAGTGGAATAAAAGCACAACCTGATGTAATAGAAACATTCAAGTAAAATGCAAATGCTGTACATGGACACTTATTTGCTATTTCCATCACTGCTAGTGTGTCTTTATCTTACTGTCTTTAATTCTATCCAGTCTCAATATTTTTTCTTTACTGCATTACAGCAAGGGCAAACATGCCCTCAGTGAATAAGTGCAATAATCAGAACTTGTGTACTCTCCATAAGCTCGTATGTCAGTCTAGTGTCTTTGAACTTATAGATATCCTCAGGCTCGCAGTGTCTTTGTGCTAAACAATATCTCCATATGTCAGGCTCCGTGGCTCCATACTAAGATGACTGAGTTTGCATGTTTCTTGCCTCCCCCTGTGGACGTGATGATGTTTCTGCAGAGGACTTGCACATTGTTAACGAGAGCTCGAATGCTGCTGTAGGCACAGTTATGATTTAAACAAGGCATCGTGCTAAAAAAAAATTGTCTCATTACTTTTATGAAATGATTCATGTAATTTCACAAAGATCTTTCAATCAACCTCGCTCTACATATGCAAATTCAAGTCAGCACATGTTTACAAATATGCTAATTATAAAACTGAGTCAAGGACTGAGGGATGTGATATGTGCCATCACATTTTTTAAATATTTATTCATGGGCAATATGGGTCCAAATGAAACACCCCTTTAAAGATAACAAATTTCTTGCCTGAGGATCTGTATTTTTACACTATTGCAACTGATGACCAAATTAGTTTGCAACCACCGGAGTTATTAACATATTGCTATTTTAAACCCTTGGTGCACATACATTTCACTACTTTACGCTTATTCTTAATGAGCATCTGTGGAGTTTTTGTTCCTAGCTTCTAGATTTGCATCATTTTCTCTGAAATACATGAAAAAGTGAGAGGAAGAGAGTGAGAGTGAGAGTGAGAGTGAGAGAGAGAAAGAAATAGAGGGAGAGTCACCCTGAGCAAATGTCAGAACAAGGCAGAGAATACTGAATGTTTCACACACAAGGCTTTATGCAAATGATATGCCTTGTGTCTTTGTGTAGGCAAGTGTCTACGTGTGTTTCTGTGTTTACATGCATCTGTGTTTTCTTGCGACAGTGCGAGGTGTGCGCAACTCACTCTCACATGTTTGTACGTGGCTGTGTATTTGCATGCACACACACCCAGTTTCAGTTGCGTCTCCCTCAGGACGCTGCCAATGTAGTGTATGTGTTTGGGTGAGTTTGTGCGCGTGGGAGTGTGTGATATTGTCATTTTGCAAATTAGAAAGACATGTCTAGGTTGAAATCCCATTAGAGTTTACTGTCAGTATGCAGCAGTGTTGACATGATATGCATGTTATGCTAATTTGGTAGTCAAAAACAGATTATCACTGGGGTATTTCTCAGGAGAATTTGCTGCTTTAAAGCCACCCTGATTTTACATCCTGTCCGTCAATGCTGTCTTGTAATAGTTTCCTCTGTCTTTCTTTTTCTCTGCTGCGCAGGAGAGAGAGCTGATGCCAGAGGAGTTAGATGGTAAGATGTTGTTGGTGTGATTACGATGCAGGCACACAATAAATTAGAACTCAACTGCACAGCTTTATCAATTGTAGGCATATTTTCCCCTGTTGTGATTGCTCCTCTTCGTGATTCATGTAAGAGACTGAGACTGAAGGTTTCTCAGACTGCCTTGAAATGTTCTAGACAGTGACTCAGCTACAAAATCAATTAAAGCAATATAACTTGATGTTATTGAGTGTACTACTGGCTGCTGGAATTTCCAGACTGTTGTCTGTCATAGGCTACGTTTGGGGACAAATTACAGACTTAGGACCAGTTAATTGGGGACAGTGTGCCCAATTGGGATAAAAGCCATGTCCCCAATTTGGAAAAAGCTGATTTTTGGGTCAGTGGTTAAGGTTAGGTTAGGGTTAGGGTTAAGGTTATTGTTAGGGTTAGGGTTGGCGTTGGGGTTAGGGTAAGTCTCCAGGAAATTAATGTAAGTCTATGTAATGTCCCCAAAAGTGACCATGATCTGAGTGTGTGTGTGTGTGTGTGTGTGTGTGTGTGTGTGTGTGTGTGTGTGTGTGTGTGTGTGTGTGTGTGTGAAAAACATTTTACCTTGTTTTATGATTTGTTGCAATCTCTGTAATTTGTTTGTGTGTCTGTCAGAGCTGCAGCAGGCCTTTAAGGAATTTGACTATGACGCGGATGGATTCATCCATTACAAAGACATAGCAGACTGCATGAGGACCATGGGCTACATGCCTACAGAGATGGAGCTCATCGAGATCATCCAGCAAATCAAGATGAAATGTGTGTATTCATCTGTCTGTTTGTATGTGTGTGGATGGTTTTCATTTCTTTCCTCAGTGGCTACACCATGTGTGAATGATTGATGGGTCTTTCTGAAGTGTGAATGTGTGAGTAATGTGTCTGTGAGTGTTGCACAAACACGTGTGCTAGCATACGTGCATTCTCTTTTTTTCTATGACTACAAATGTTTGTCTTTGGAGTTGGGGACATTGAAGACGTTTTAGCAGACTGATTGATGGCCCTCACGCTCCAGGTGCAAGGGTGTTTGAGTGAGTGTGATGACAGAATGTGAGTCTGCATGTAGAAGTGTGAGTTTCGTTTAGACCTACATTTCTTCTCTCTGCTTTTATTGAGGATGTGTTTGTTTTCTTTTCTGAATGTTCAAGTATGAATCTCTGTGTTTAAAGTTCAAGGTGAGTCATCATTGTATTGATATCTGGATTTCTGCCATAAGCATGGAGAACTTGTTGTAACACCTACATAGGGTCAAAGCAAGGCCTGTAAAATCTGACAACACCTACTATATAAGATTCTGCGTAAAGCTTTAATGGATGCACAGAGCATAGACACAAAGAGTGGACTAGAAGTGAGATGTACTGCATCAGGGCATTTTTTACATGTTTATATGCAGTGGAGTAGTGAAGGTCCACAAGATCTGTTTGCCTCATGTTTCAGCTCTGTCAAAGCTAAGTGGCTGATTCAGTATCCTGGAAACGATTCAGAAGCAGAGCGTCTGTTATACATGTAGTTCAGTTGTTTGCGTTCTTGTTTTACAAGCATATACTTGTAGCTTCTTTAGATGTGGTAACAGACGCTTTGTGGCTGTACATGAATGTGACAATACTTGGTGCCTCTAACTTTAGCTGTGATCACTGATTTTAAATGATAATAGAGCTGACCTCACAGCACAGCTGCTGTCATTAACCTGTATTTTTGTTAATTTTGTCAGATGGTGCAGTGATCTTAAAATAATGATTTTATCCGTAGCTGAGCAGACGGATAATGACTACTGGTTAACAGGTAGTATTTATGAGCCATTATCAAATTTAACACTACTTCCAATGTTTGACAACAGAAACATGAAATATGTAAATGAGAATAACTAAATTGTGATCAACGAGTGCAAGGGGAGGTTTGAATAAGACTGTCGCACTCCCTCCTTTCAGTCTCTCTCTCTCTTAAAATACAACCATGAAAATTATGAAAAGCATAATTAAACATTAATTTTGAGTCAAATATCAATAAATACAGACATATATATATACACTCATATTTGCATGTCACGCTTCAGAGACGTGAGCCAGTCCAGCAAAAATAGACCAAAGATAGTGGAGCAAGCATCTCGCAGATCACACAAACACTGGTTAGAAAGGCAGTTGGTCATCCCTGGCATCTGTGAGAGAGCTGGAACACGACACAGTCAGGTGCCATTGATGTTATGGGAAAGGCAGGTGAAAATCTTGTCACCTCACTGCAGTGATGTGGAAGTGTACTCCTGGGTGTGGTCAGTACACTGTCACATCACTGTTGTGTGTAGTTACATACTTCTGAGGACCCAACTGCATTCAGCCAGAGATACTTGCATCAAGGCATGACCATTTATAGCAAAAGGTTATACAGTTAGGTTTTGTGGAAAAGGTTCTGCTGTTTGAGGTAGCTCTCATAAAAGCCAAGCAGTGACAAGGATTCTGCTTGGAGAGCTAATCCCACTAATAAACAAACAGTATGAGTTAAAAGTTTGGACAGACCTTCCCATTCACTTAAATGAGAAATTACATCCAAACTTTTGACTGGTCTTGTACATAGACATTAAAAGCATAATAAAAACAAAACCTATTTACCACCTATTTCCATTTTAATTCAAATACAAATATAAATAATTTTCCTGCCTCAACAAATATAGATGCAAATACAAATACTGGGCTCTCTGCACATCCCTGCCCTGTCACAATACACACTACATCACTTGATGTGAATAACCTAATCTAACCACTTGGTTAAAGGGTTGCCTCACCCAGTTAAAAAAAAATAAAATAAATTTCCACTTACCTCTGATGGTGTCTAACCATACTTAATTTTATTTGCCCAGGTTTGTGGAGATTTGTGCCCCCACCCCAATACAATGGAAAGAAATATCTTTTGCATTGCTCAAAGCATTGATCATGACAAACAAATTCAAGAGCGATATTCATTCCAGAAACAACGTCCCCATTAAACAGAACACCTTGTCAACAATTAGCATAAGAACTATTTCTTCAGTGGAAATCTCAGCAAATAAAACCAAAACTGTCTGCAATGCTAGATAACTGATAACTGTGATTTTTGTAATCTGGGTGAAACAACCTCTTTAGAATAGGAGTAGAGTAATAATAGGCTATAAAGCAATGTTTCACTTCCCTTAAGTATCAAGTCTGTTTCACCTCTGACCACACTAACACGACACCACTACTAATGGAGCATAACGTTAGCTCAGGCAGAGCACTGAAGCTGTGCTTATTTCAGCTGATTGGCCTCAGCTATTTTCAGTATGCTTTTACAATCACTGACTCATCCAGACCTGTATGACTGGTAACATCCACATCATCATCATCACATCCATGCTGGTGTACACTGTGAACATTTTAACCTGACACTGTCACAGTTCACTCTGATTACGTTCTTATCAATGCAGTTTGCTGCCACACCTCCTTCCACCAGCCCAGCCTCCACCATATGTGGTATTTAATATTTTAACTAAGATTCAATTTCAGGATATTAACGTGTTAAAAGTGTTTATGATAAACTATCTTCTGAAGAAGGTCCCCACTCTGGGTCTCAAACTCAAGTTTCCCAGATCATAGATGACTGCTCTGACTACTGAGCTAAAACCAAGCGCATTGCAAATCAAAGGCATTCCTATTTTTTACAACCTATATTGTAGAAAGGAGAAGGGGAACAACAGGTTATGGAGACTCCCTTGGGAGCACGTTGTTTGTGTCAGTAGCTCAGTTTTATTTCTGAGGAGTGATGTCCAAATTAGTAAATGTAGCAGGTGGGCGTGACTCCCCTCATTGAGACCTACTGAAAGACGTAACAGCGGAGCAGAGGAGAGAGACTGAGATAGCAATGTAACTGACCTGTGTACCAGTATTTGACATGTTTTTCTTTGTCTTCCCAAAAACAAATAATTTCAAAAATATTTCTATGAAATAAATGTTTGTAAAACAAACAAACAAACAAACAAAAAAAAACACTATTTGTGCTTGGACGAATAATGTATTTGTATTTGGGCACACCCCTATTACAGGGTTTATTATAATAAGGATTTTGAAATTAGAAACATCTATATGAATAAGTGCCTTCTTTGAAAAATAGCCTGAAGTCAGGATCAATTTACACACAACATAGCACTGAGACCCCAAGACAATAACACTGATAATGAGCAAAATATTGCACTTTGGGACCAGAATGTAATTGTTTGGCCTCAAAACAGTTACATCATGTTGGATACAGTAACGTGGTGATCCTCGGGGACCAGAGTGCAGCTGATTTTCTGATCTAGCAATTAATTGGATTCACCTGATGTCCCAGGTGTATAATAATAATAATAATTGAATAATTTCCTGATAAGATAAAATAGCAACAGCAAGGATCTTGAAAAGCAAGATTTAGAGAGCCACTGCAGCGTAAATGTCCTCAAATGATGTGAACAGAACACAAATGTACTTTAAATTCATATGTCATGCTGATTTACAGGGAAACGTGTATAAAATGACTCATATTTCATTGAGACGCTTTCATTTGATGTAATGTTCCAGCCATAAAAATGGTGTTTCAGATTTAAATTATAAGCTTTATACACTATAACTGCAATGAATAGCAGCAGATGCACAATATGTGATGCTTCAAACAGAGTAGAAAACTATGAGATAAATCTGTGCTTTATATTTTAAATATGGTATAATGTTTCATACTGTGTAGTATAAATTTGTCATCTGTTCACTGATGTTTTTGACTTATAAGGTAGAATGGTAGACATTTATAGTTTAATCTCTGCAGTTCTGCAGTAATCCCTATAGAGCCAATAATACCGTGAAATTCAGTCTTTTTCCCATAACTAGCATAGCACTATCAATTTAAGGAAAATAATCTCCCAAGACTTTTGGGATAGGTTTTCTACTCTGTGATTATAGACTGACCCACTTAACACACAGAGATTTTTTTAAGGCAGTGTCAGGAATCCCCCCAGACTGCTGCTCCACAAGCTAGACAGCCAAAATAATATATACCTTACCTTGAGGCAAATTTGAAAATCCTTTGCTAACTGAAAAATCATATAATTAATTGCGAGTAGGGGTCTTTTATCTCAGAATCCTTCAGCTGCTGCTGTAACTAGTAGATGGTTAGTAGGATGACAGCCATTAGATTCAAGATTCAGACCCATGAAAATGCTTTTCCGTGCAAGCAGAGTTCGCCATTTGATTCTCATCCGCCACAGTCCTGAGACTGAGAGCACTGATTAAATTTCTGAACCAGTAAATGACCGCATAGCTTTATTGAAGTAGTCTTTCACATCCACCAATGCCTGGATAATGAAAACAGACTGAGCCTATTCGTCTACACTATCAAATAAGCCTGTCTTTTGTCAAACTAATAATATGAGCCATCTCATTGTATCAGTCTGTTTTGATAATTACCATGGGGATCAAACAAAACAAAACCGGGTTGAGAGGAGCATAAATGAGCACATAGTTAAATACATCGTAAGAGCTTCTAAGTACTAAGGACATTCAACTTTTCATACACAAGCTTCGTATTAAGTCAGGAAACAAAGCCATTGCTACCTTTACAAGAGTACTGCACTTAAGTATAATTGTAAGATACTTTTACAGGTGTCACCCCAAATCATGGGATTCATGAAAACGTCAGTTGGTCTGCAGGAAAAAGTAGAAAAGAGTGGTATTAGATGGTTTTAACTGACAAGTCATTGGCCCAATGAGTTAGATTTGATGTTCATGATTTGATTGAACTGATCAACTAAGGTTTGGCCTCTCTAACTCGTCCCCCCCTTACTATGTTTGATAAATACACTGTGGTTTTCCAAAATTATGAAAACAGTCTATTGTGATTCCTGTGGCCAAGAAGGTCCAGAATGACTATAGGCCAGTTGCCCTGACCTCCCTGGTCATGAAGTCCTTTGAGAAACTGATAAAACAGGAACTTCTGGACAAAACCCAACACGTTCTTGATCTGTTTCAGTTTGCTTACAGGACACTACTGCCACCTTGCTTGACCTTCTCTTCAAACATCTAGAGGGCAGTGAAACTCATACCAAGCTGTTGTTGATTTTTCATCAACCTTCAACACCATTCAACCCCACCTGTTGGTGGATAAACTCTCTTAACTATTCTGGTGTTGACTCTAGTTTGGCTGGTTGGATCTTTGACTTCCTCTCCAACAGAACCAAGGATGAGGGTGAATAAATGCATGTAAGAGGAGTTCTCTTCATCTACAGGTTCATCCCAAGGGTGTGTCATCTCACTACTTTATATTCTGTATACAGATGACTGTCGGAGCCAGTTTGAGAACTGATATATCCTGAAGTTTGTGGATGACTCAGTTATAGTCAGTCTCCTCCATGATGAGGAATCAGGTCATGGCCCTGTGGTTGATTATTTTTTTAAACTGGTGCCAAAACTCATTTCTCCAATTCAGTGTATCAAAGACAAAAGACGTGCATAGACTTTAGACACCATCCTCCTCCCACTCAGAGCACGATCACTGAGGGTCAAGAGGTGGAATCTGTTGTCAGCCAGAAATACCTTGGTTCAATCATCTAACAGTCTCACTTTTAAATGTAATACAATGACTTTTCTGCCTACAGAAACTCGCCAAGTTTCATGTTGACAGGTCCCTGATGACTGTCTTTTACAAATCCTACATAGAATCAATTTTATCATTTCCCCTCATATGTTGGTATGGCAGCCTAAATGTCAAATCCAAGAATGCACTGGCTAAAATAGTGCATGCAAGAAGCAAAATTACAGGTGTCCAGCAGAGTAGCCTGTCTGTTCTGTATAACTGTCAAGTGGTGAAGAGGGCAAATTACATCCTGCCTCACAGCACCCACCCTCTTCATCAGGAGTTTCAATCCCTTCCCTCTGATGCCCGCCTCAGATTTCCCTCAATCAAGACAAACAGATACAAACACTCATTCATCCCTACAGCCATTACCCTCCTCAACTCAGGGAAAAGGAGGTAGCTTGCCCATCTTGAGTATGAAGGCCTGCTTGTAGGGTGAAGTTTATGTTGATTTCTGATTATTTTGTTGCCGCTTGATAGATTTGATGACGTATTTTGATTGTAATGCTGTGCTGGTCATACTTTATGTGGGGGATGACAGGATAGTCATCATTGTGTTGTATTTTGATGCTAATGCTATGCTGGTCATATTTTATGTATGGGGGTGAGAGGATAGTTATCATTGTTATTGTTCTGATTGCTGTTTTAATGATTATGCTTGTTCATTGATGCACTTATGCTGAGTCTGTGTCACTCTTACTAATGTGATTTCAGGTTTGTTTTATGTTGCAATTTATGCTTCAAAGCCAAACACACTTCAGGGACAAATAAAGTTTAATTTAAACTTTATCTTTAATAAATATTGTACCCTTTATTCCACTACATTTATTTGACAGCTAGTTTTACATTGACTGTGTTTTTATTTGTTGAAAGTACGTTAATCCTGGTGAATGCCTGAAAAAATGTTTATGACCAAAACAGACTTAGTCAGACAGTGTGCATACATTCTCTATCATCTTATAAACTACCCTAAAAGTATGTAGTAGTAAGTAGTTTTCTAGTTATGGGTTTAAGTGTTGACAGTTTATAACACTCTGAAAGTTGCCATTCTTCATAATGAGTACCATCACTTATGATAATTAAATACATTTTGCTGCTTTACTTCTATACTTTTGATTGTAATGCTCCTGTTGACAGTGGATCAAATCACTGTGTGTAATGAAATGAGTCAGTCATAGTGATGGACCTGCAGAGAATTATTACCAACTCTGCAGTTCCCCTCAGTTCTACAGTGCATTTCAGTGCCTGAAACATTACCTTAAAGGCAAAACTGACAATAAAACTACATATTGTTATATTATTATAGTTTTCAACACTTTTCTTTCACCAATCAGTATCTCTCTGCAGTCAATTGCTAAATAAATTTTTCAGTTTTTCAGTTTTGAGAGTTTTAAGCTCTCATTTTGGGCAGGTGTTTTAGGGCTGTATCCCCATTGGCCAGTTACTTTTGGAATGACAGGTCAGTGGATGAGCAACAAATGTAGGAAACTGAAAAATTCAGCAGTAAAACAAAAAAAAGTGACAGCAACAGAGAAATTCCAGTTCCTGAAAGAAAAGTGGAGACTTTACTGTTGTAATCAAGTGTTGCATTTGGGGATTTTTGGATTCAAATCATTTTTATTCACTTTCAATTTAATTTAATTAGTTTGATTCTCTGAGGATTATGTTAAATGATAATGAAACATATCTAATCCCATACACCTAAGTGTAGCTTCAAGCCACACCAGGCAGCTGTTTTTCAGTGAAAAGGCTCAGATAAACCTACACTAGTGTAAATTACAGCACTACATAGGTGACAGACATGCTAGCTGGTCAACATACAGGAGCATTTAGCAGCTAAAAAGATTTATTTCTCTGAGAAATTGGTGGAGATTAAAGCAGAGCCAAAAGTAGAATTAATAACATTCACTAGATACAGCTACAAATGAATGCTATGTTTAACTGTGTCTGCTTGATTTTTAGGCTAAATAAGCTATTGTTTGCCAACAGGTTCACAATCATGACTTTATAGGTTGATAATATGTCAGTGTTGTGTGACAGTGTTGTGTGTCCTGTATTCAAACATGCATGTTTGAATACAGGATCAAAATTGTTCCTTCTTGTTGGTAAATAATGTATGTATCATATCCTTTGACTTACAGCTTCCATATATCTATCACAGACAGTCCAGGAAGGCTTAGAGGTTATCACTTGCTAGTCAACCTGTACATGTATGTGTCAACATCCACCTGTGTGTGTTCTGTCTTTCTACAGGGGGTGGCCATGTAGACTTTGATGATTTCTGTGAGCTAATGGGACCAAGGATGCTGGCTGAGACGGCTCATATGGTCGGGCTAAAGGAGCTCCGCTGTGCCTTCAAACAGGTAAGAGGCCCCCAGCTAGAAACTCAAGCGGGCAGTCTGGTATTGTGACAGTAGGCCTACTTTGAAGTGTGAAATAGAACCTTTCCTTACAGAGTGCAAGAGTTCATGACTCTCACTTGTAAACAAGCCTAAGGGAAGTGGCAGAGCTGTCTATGAATACAGAAGAAAAAGGGGGAAAGAAAATAATTAATATTGATGTTTTAATGTAGCCTAGTTGCAGACACCATATATGTGCACTTCTCTGTCTCTCACCTGTTCATCAGTGCTCATTAGAAGACACGCCTGCTCTTCTATTTTAAATCTTGCAGCTCCTCAATAATCTGCAGGAAGTCTCTATTGAATTTCTACCTCTGACGTCAATACAGAGGCAGGTGAACAATATGATTGTCCCCCAAAGCCAAGTCCTGATGTGACGTAGCCTTTGACCAAACAAAACAAATGAGGTGATGATGTTATTTATAAGCACAGCCACACACCTGGGTTCAGCCATTTAACACATTACTACATGATAGGTTTTTAATGATTACTGGAGAACAGACAGCACTGAAAGTGCTTTTAATGGTTATAAATATCAGACCAGAGTGTAAAATATACTAGTGGACGCTCCTGTGGTTCATTTATATGGTCCAATCTATATTATAAATTTGTTCTCATGCATTAAATTTGACCACTTTTAGCGTCTAATAAAAGCTGCTGCCTCAGGGAAGTTATTTAAATTATGGTATTTCAGTGTTAATGCTTTTTTATGTAAAATGTGCTCTCTCCATGGTTATACCAAACAGCGTTTAGTTATACACCTCAGAATGTAACACTGTTAGGAGCTAAAGCAAACAGTGTACATTTAAAACAAGAGTCTGTGAGTTTGCACTTTAGCACAGGATTGAGCCAAGTGTTACATTTGGCATGCTAATATGCAGTGTTAAAATGCTGATGTTTTGCAAGCTTACCATGTTTATCATATTAGTTTTGAGTGTGAGCATGCAAACATTTGCCAATTAGCACTAAACAAGTACAACAAGGCTGATGGGAATGTAATTAGTTTTGCAGGTATTAGGTCATAAAACACAAATTGACTTGCTGATGGTGCCAGATGAAAAGTCTGGTGACCAAAAGTCATCAAAGTTATTTATGAAAATAATGATTATGTTATTTTCTTATTTATATGTATTTTGCTATGGTAATGTTATTATGACATTTATGAAAACAGTTGTGGCCATTTTTCACTAAAAATCCAAAATATCCAAATCACTGTAGTGTTGTGGAAAATAAAGTCGGGAATCACCATAATCAGTAAGATTCATTCTTGGGGCCCATGTGTCACATATTAAGACTGAACCCAAATACACAGGACAAGCAGGTAAGAAGTAAGTCTTTTATTAAAGAGAGTGGCAGCAATAGAGAGATGATGGCTGGATGGTGTTTGGGCTGAGGTGAGGGGAAGGAATCCAGGAGGTGGTTGTCAGAGGCAAGTTGCCAGGTGTGCACTTTTCCTGCAGAATTGGGCTACTTTTGAAGTGTTGCCAGAGGTTGAATTTTTTGCCCGCTGGTTGGGTAGACCTATTTTGCATGCAAATTACATGAATAATATCTATAAATAAAAATCCATATTTTAAATGAAATGATTTATTTTTACCCAAAACTTAAGCCTACCAAACTGACACACACACACACACACACACACACACACACACACATACAGAACTTCAGAGGTTCTGAACACAACCCATTAACAATGTGACTACTGACCAATCAGATCACTGGAAAAAAAGGGTCCTCATTCCTACAGGATCCCGACATGGACAAAAGTCCTGAGTTTACAATAAAGTGACAAGTAAAAAAGAGCAATACATATTTTTATAGGTCAGTGGAAACATTTTATTGTTCCAGGCTTTCTATTCCCACTCTGGCTTTAAAACAGAGCTTCTAACAAATGGAGAGATTGAAACCCATGACGATAATTTTAGCTGCATTTTAATTGGGCAAACTTCATTTTATCCCTAGAGTGACAGCTGACAATCTGGATGATTTTACACTCGAATTCCATCACTGCAGCTCAGAATAACATCAGACAACTGTGTGATGATAATTGGAGATAAAAACAAAAGTTTGTCTTTTATTAGAAAATAATCCACACACTTTTAATTAGCTCCCATGATTATATATGCAACATTTGGGTCAGATAAACCTCATTAGTCATTAACTACTTTTCCACTCTTTGCTTCAGTGGCAGAAACAATCTGGCATTACTTGTACGTTTTTTTATGTGACATATTCAGAATGGTTTCTTCTTCATCCAACTAAATAGCAAAAAATACTGACTTTATATTTAAGTCATATGTAATAATTCCTGCATTTATTTTAAGCCTTAGCCTACTTTTAATATGTGGAAATTATTTCTAGTGTTACTCTTACATCTTTTTACTCTGTTGTGTGAATACAGACTTGTTAACATTTCACTTAATTGAATATGACTTGCTGTCTCTTAAACAGAAGTTTTCCACGGGAACTTTCATCATTGTTTCATCTCATATCTTATTAAGTACTTCATTCATGGTTCTGATGCTGTCGCTTGTAATTAACAACCCTCCCTCTTTCACATGAACGCACTCTTTGCTTGATAGGAAAACGCACAGTTGACTGAGCTAGTTGATAGCTAGCTTTGTAGTTTGGGTTATCTGGACAGTCAGTGTTTGGATCAGTGAGCCAGTTAACAGATAAGATATCCCAGCAATGTTGAACTTGCGCCATGAATATCTGTAAAAAAGAAATGTCACAGAAAAAACATCTGCATGCTTACTCCAAAGCCAAATTGACAACATGTCGATCTTTGTGTTTTTAATAGTCCAACTGCACCTATGTGATGTGTGTATGACTGACACTCTTCATTGTATAAAGATTCATGACAATCAGTTGTTGAGATATTTCATTCTGGACCAAAGTGTTGGACTGACTGACAAACAGACTGACTTTACCATCCCAGCCATGCTGCTAGTAAGGCTAAAAACACACTCTGGTCCTGAACTTCTGTGGTGTTTTAGTGAGCTTTACTTGGTTGTTCCTGAGCTTTGTGGGGAGACATTCAGTACTATCTGACCTCATCTATCAAGCTTTTATCTGTAGGCAAGACTCATTTGTTTGCATAAAAAGTTTTTAAAAGTGTGTGTTGCTCTGTTCATGTATTAAAGTCATTAACAAGGTTCAGTTGAATTCATTCACTTTATTATCCCAGATGGAAAACTTGACTCGCAGTCAGGGACAAAAGATAAAATAACAGCACAAGTACAAAAACAAAAACAAAAGACAAAAACAAGTATAAAAATGTTTCTATTTTTTGAAAACACAAGGTTACATGGTCATCTGCCATTGTATCTAGAGTGTCTTGCCTCACACTTGCATCATCATCATCATCATCATCATCAAGGTCCTTAACGATCCAGTCAAAAATCCAGAAATTCACATTCTGACATTTCACTGCATTCGAAGAGAATATGAATTAAATTTCAACACTATTCCCAAGTAGAAACTTCTGCAACTTTAAGGCACCCTTCAATAAAATGTGAATAAATTTCCAACTCAGTCTCACATCACTTTAAAAAGTCTTTCTCACTTCAACCAACACCTCGTGAGTCAGTGTTGCCCCATCTGCAGACTCAAGCTGTTTTCAGACTTCCAGGGACCTCATGTAGCCGTGTTACAGCTATTACCCAAGTGAAACTCACTGATAAATGAAGAAATTTCATTAACTTTTGCGTGGTATAATTTATAAAAATTCTTTCTGTTTATCTGTGTCTTGTGATAAATTTCTCCCCTCTGTTTGTCTTTCTTCCTCCTCCTTGTACTGCATTCAATCTGTCCACCCACCTCATTAGCCCAGAGACACGCATTGTTGTTGTCTCATTCTTTGCTCTTTCTCTCACCCCTAATCATCTCCACTTTTTTTATCTATTTATTTGTCTCTCTTCACTCACTACATGTCCATGTCTCCACCGCTTTCCTCTCCACTAACCCCACACGTTGCAGTTTGACTCTGATGGTGATGGAAAGATCACGCTCGACGAGTTGAAGGAGGGCATGAAGACCCTCCTGGGGGAGAAGCTGAAGAAAGGCGAGCTGGAGGAGATCCTCAGCGACATCGACCTCAACAAAGATGGCAACATCGACTTTGATGGTGAGCGGTCGGGGGGCTGGGGGGCAGAGAGACATTAAAACAATTCATAAAAAACATGATAAAACACTTGAGACAGGCGGGTGGTGTGGTGTGGTGTACGGGAGGGAAGAGTGACGTAGAGGAGGGACAGAGCAGAGAAGGTCAGCAAATCTAGTTGGAATGGGTTGAGGATGAAGGGGAGAGAAGGAGAAAATGAGGATGAAATGAGGCAGGAAAAGGGTGCGATGAGAAAGGAGGGATGGTTAAGTCAAGGTGGGCTGGTTGGAAGGGGCCAATCCAATCTAATCAGCAGTGCATTAAGACAATCAATTCACATGCCTGGACAACTGTCACATGTTACACGTAAAGAACACACACTGTTGGACAGCTCAAGGACTTTGCAGAAATTACATTACCATGTGTTACCTCGCAAGCGAATAAACACACACACATTTCTAAACACATAGCTGCACATCAGGCACCATCAACACCACGCGTGCGATCACAGGCTGCCGCGCACACAGAGGTGCTTGGAGGTGTGATCCTGTTTGTCTTGTCTCAGCAATCCAATCAATTGCAATTATCGGGAACATATGAATAGGCGTGTCAGTCTCAGAAGGGATCAATAAGCAGGTGCTCCTCATTATCATCAATTAGCCCCTAGGGCAGTGTTTGAGTGTATCTATCCAGTTTTAGCCATGCTGGCAGAATATCTAACAATCAGGCACCTGGCTGACAAGCAGTGAGGAGATGGCTCTGAATATCTAGATGCAGGTGAAGCTCAAGTATGACTGATGCGATGCTGCTTCTTCTTGGTTTACTTCTTTTTTTATATAGAAAATGGTTAGAGGAGTAGCACCTCAAGAAACAATGTTAGTGGGTTCACCCGGAATTAAAGTTTTAGTTCTCAGTCAATCAATAGATTCGCGTCTACAATCAGAAGTCTTTCAGAGCGAAGCCCTCCAGGAAGACAATGGGAAAAGGAAGATGTGATTGATTGGATGGATATAGTGAAACCTGCCTCAAGCATTGACAGGACAGATCAATAGCTGTCCTGACTGACAAGTGAATCCTCAATAATGGATACAGCAATCTGAAACAAGTGGTAATCAAACTGATCACTGATTACAAGTCAAGAAGAGATGAATAGAGCCTGAAAAATGGCAATAGGCAAGTTGTTAACCAGTTCATTCTTTTTTTTTTCAACAGCAAGAAACATTAAACTGTTGTATTTAAATTTTCAGCTCAAATGCTCCTGTATCCATCAGTTTTTCAGCTTAACATATCACCCCATCACCACTTCAGTTTTTCATTAACTTAGTGATAATGGAAACATTTTTTTTCATTATATCACACTGTGAGCTGTGGTTAGTTTCCAGTGCAATATCATGTGGGCTGATAATGATGTGGCTGTGTGTCTTGCTGTCCTTTTATGATATCAGAGTGTCATTAGTCCTTATCGATGGATCTGCTGCTGTCTCTGTCTCCCTCTACAGAGTTTGTTATGATGCTTTCTGCACGATGATCTCCGATGGAAGAAGATGGAGCATACAGCACTGGATCCATGGGGCTGTGTACCATATATCCATGACCACTGTTTATTCCTGCTACTGCAGTCTTTCCTCTGTAAATTTGAAATGTGTGATTGTAAAAAAAACAGAGACAAAGATATCTATTTATTTTTTGATAATAAAAACTGAGTTTGAGTAAATATTAAGGGTAAAGGGTGAGTTATGAAATGCTTAACTTTAAGAAGCAATAATGCTGCATTGTCGCCCCCTGGTGTTTCAAAGGAGTACAGACTCAAAATGAAGCTACATTCATATTCTATAATTACGTACAGCAGGGGTGTTCAAAGTTTGAGACTTTGGGCCTCCCTTCAAAGTGCCCCACCCTCCATGATTATGTTATTATATGATCATGATTACATAACATGATTATGTCATTTGATCCCATAGACACTCAAAAATTGGGCTAATAGCAGCCTGATATTGCTGTTTGACATAATTCAAACAACACCAAATTCAGAAAAAAAGAGCAATTTCTTTGTTTCTCACTGAGGGAAAGTAGGAAACAGTACAGTGAAATTCCTCAAAACTACTGTATCTCTGAACTATCTCTTTAAATCACACACATTTAGACTATTCTATGTGATCTCCTTTTGCCGCCACACACTTTGAAAACCTCTGATGTACAATGTTTCTTTCCCATCTCGTGTTTTTACTTCAGGTTCATAGGGTACTGTAGCCTGTTCACAATTGAGTTATAGGTCTTTATCTTTTTATTTTGTTTTTTTGTAAAGACAGACATGGAATAAGTGTAGAGAGGTGGAGAATGATATGCAACTAATTCCCAGCCAGACTTGAACCAGGGATGTTGTGATTATATAGTCAGTGTCTTAAACTCCTCAGGACCAGAGCATCCTGAGGTCTTTCTCACTGTGTGAGAGCTCTAGTATGGTGCTACATATCGCTGAACAACACCTACAAATGAAATGTGTCAAACAGAGAACACTGAGGCTGAAGTTGAAAAAACGAAGGGCATTTATTATAGAAAATTGATAACTTAAAACATCTGAGCAAAAAGCAAGATCTGTCCAAAAAGCCTTTTTACAAATGATTTACATACATGACAGCCTTGACTTAAAATGTAGTAGTTTTTTCCAGATTTATTTTTTTTACATATTGTGAACAAATGGTGCTTCAAACTAACTTAGAGAAAAATACAATTAGAACATACTTCATACAATGGCAAAAAGGAATGGTAACCAAGCCAACACACTGTGTTATTCCAATCACAATGCAAAATGGTGTAAGGCAAATGCAGTCCCCTGACTGAAGCACTGCAGGTACCGTCCTCTCCCCTCCAAGCAGACAGAGCAGCTTTGAATGAAAATTAATGCTAACCTATCGGCCTGCTAGATCGATACATGCTACTCTTAATTTGTGTTGATTTGTCATCATATTGCAAGACCCCCCGTTTCAATTTTTCATACAAACATATGGTCAGAATGTACAAATATATTTTTTAACTTATAAATTAATTCAGTTTAAGTTAATTCAATGGACAGCTGAGTCTTTTGGTATTGGGGCGAGAGAAGATAAGACAATAACAGAACCACAGAAACACTTTCAAAACTCCTCACACTCTACCAGAATATCCAAAGGTCCATGACAAACATTTTGGAAGTTTATGACTTAAGGTAAACTGTGAGAGGAGTTAAGCATTTAAAAAGCATAGAATCAAGATGAGATGTCAAGGTTATGAAAGTTCTTCCAACCTCATTTTAAGAGGGACAAAGTGTATAATCTGTGCATGACAACATGGAAGAAACTAAGTGAAAAAAATGGGAAGAAATGCAGATGGCTTCATTCTTTTAACAGGAAGGTCTTGTGATACTACTTAGAGGCAGCCATGGAAGTTATGTATGGTAGACACACAGGAAAAGTGGGTAATAAGAAAACTCGATACCCGGAAGAAATTGATTAATACTCTCACGTTTGGTACGCAGACACCAGCCTTTAGTTGCACTTGGTTTTACACAAATCTTCTCTTTTCACATTGGTTTTTCAGAACCACATTTTGTTATCTCCTTTCAGACTTTCAGCATTTAGGATTTTGTTCCACAGCATCATCCCAGCCCTCCTCTACTATGAGCATAAATCTTACAGAAAAGAAACAAAACAAAAAAAACTTCCTTTTCACTGTTCTCACCATGGATGATACAACATAAACCATAATGACTGACAGACTCTTAAACTAAGCTCCACTTGGTTTTCATCTGTAAAGCAGAGTATTATCTTTATAGAAGGTGCACTTGTACTTGATTGTTACATATATTACTCTCTGTCATCGTCAACAGCAAAACAACCAAGTGGAAACTAACTGTAGGTGCTGAATGTGTCATTGGAAGTATCCATGAGATGGTTTGGCCATATCTCTGGTTTCACTGAACAGTTAAAGGATGTTTCAGCTTTGCTCTGATCTTGTGCAAGCTAAATACATACATGTTTAAAATGACAGGATTTTATAGCTGTGAAAATAAAAGTTGAAGAATTGGATGCAATAGAAACAAAAGCTGCAGTCGACAGGTGCAGACAGAACATTGTTGAATGTTGTGTTAAAGTCCAAAGGATGTTTTTTTTTTGGTGGTGAGAAGAGGAAGCGCTAGTTGTTGGGGATGCTCTGCAGATATGTGAGGATGTGCTGGATTTTCACCAGGCGTTCTTTGAGGCTGGTCATGGAGAGGACAGAGAGCTGGTACCGCGGGTCAATAGGCAGAACAGCCAGGAGCCACCAACAACATGCTGGACCATTAGGAGTTGCCTGGAAGAAAGGAGGAATACTATGAGACCATCAACAAAAGAAACCCATAATATATTTTCTGTGATTTTCTTTGAGCCAAACTAAGGAGATCTCATGTCAGTTTACTACCTGGAAGGTTTCTGAACAGGACAATGTGATAATATTGTCTGGAAAGTGTGTGAAAAAAGTAGGGCACATCTATCTCACTGGAACTGTTGTCTGTTTGGTAAAAGAAGTAGTTTTACATTATAGAATATCTCAAAATATTTGAAATGTTCTGGATTTGAGAAACTGTTTTTCAGTTCTCCCATCCAGAAAAACAAGTATCACATTGTAAAGACTCTAGACTTATCGAGTGAATCAAAACCTTACCAAGTACACTAGCAATCAATATCTACGTAACGCAACTGAACTTCAGACTATTGTTGCGTCATTGCTTTCTTGTTACAAATCAATTCACAGACAAACTGTTCTTTTTCCCCCTGATTTGTCCGAGCTGTTTGAATTTCATTCGTCTCTGGCATCGTTTCAAACTAGTATGGTGATAAAATCTAAATAAATAAAGATTTAAATGCATTTTATCAACCACCATGTTAGCTGTGACTAACACCTATCACAGACCTGCAGCTGTGTCAGAGTTTATTCATGTGTTACACTCAAGTACTTCCAATTGCATGTTTAATAAGTACAGTACTTATTTTGCATTGATAGCGACTGAAAGGTACTAGTATTATGACTACACCCAGTCCTACAACCCTGGAAGACGTCAAAACATTAATGACCTTTTACGGTAATCTGCCAGAGGAATGCATGTCTGCGTAAGTGTTGCACCGCTGAAAAAAAAATCCTTGTTTCTTTGTGTTAAGAGTCTGAGCCAGTTACAAAATGTACTTCACACCTTCAAGGAACTGAAGTGAACCATGCTTACTATTTCTGCTAGATTTTACTTTAAGACAAGTTGTCTGGCCAATGTAGTTTTCCCTGGAACAAAACAAATTACATAACAGGACCAAAAATCATGCTTTGCCTTTTTAGTAGAGTAGGGGATTCTTTTCATGACACTTCTGACGCAACAGGACCGGTGGGATTAGATAAGAAGCCCCCATAAAGCTCTTTAGCCTATATTGTCAATTGACTCCTCCCCGTGGTTGTCCTAAGAGTGGAGCTGTAATCCCTCTCATCGCTGCAGGCTACAAGCCGGAGCCACAGCCAAGCACACACACATCGACTGTGTTCCGGTATTAAGGTCTCTCTGGCAGGTGAATCCATGGTAATGTGGGTTTCCCCAAAAGGCAAGAGCGTCATGAGATGATCCCATTTTAGACTGATAATTTCCACTTGCAGTGGCAAGATAATGCAGTAGTCACAGCTTTACAAACCCTGCCATTCTGATAATAATAATAATAATAATAATAATAATAATAATAATAATACGAAGAAGAAATAGAAGAAGAAGAGTATGCTGACTGATGTTGCTTTATCTGCATATCTGCTTATTCCATTATGACAAACACAATTCCTGCAAGAAGGCAGTTCAATAACTTGTTGTTCTTAACAGACTCTGCGCCACCATCTGTGTAACTGTGATATGCTGCCAACTCACTGCAGCAGAGTATTTTTTCACTAACAGATTTTACAAATAGACACTGTTAATATTTCATGTTGGTTCCTATTTGACTTTATTTCACG
The DNA here is from genome assembly GCA_029490765.1 of Euthynnus affinis. NCBI lineage: Eukaryota > Metazoa > Chordata > Actinopteri > Scombriformes > Scombridae > Euthynnus > Euthynnus affinis. The sequence goes on along the minus strand of CM055838.1, from coordinate 19,144,281 downwards.
CAACAGGTATCAATTTTCGAATTTAGCTGGTTTTAAATTATGTATATTATTGTGTGTAACATATTTCTATTGTTTAACCAAGCTCATATATTATTGCAAATATCTGAACTGATTAAAATTTAAATCAGTTTCTGACTCAGGCATCTACACACGGGTTCAGCAAGGCAGCAATTACGACGCAGCATTTTCTGAAATTGTATGTGCAATATAAGGCTGTAATGAAACACCTCAGGGAATCTACAGTGTGTAAAAAGCTCCCTACAAACGGGAGTAGAGGAACAATGTGCCGGAGGTGTACCTGGATATCAGCTTCCCGTTCTGGCATTGGTCCAAAGTGCTGCAGGATCTGGTTGTGGAAGTGGATCTTGAGGTTCTGGAACCAGACACGGGCCTGCTCATACACTGCATCATGCAGCTCTTGTAATCTCTGTAGCTCATCACTGTCCTCCACCTGACAATCAAAGAGTGAATCAATTAATACACAAGTTGCTTTTGGATTGTCTGCACTTGAAAATGAACGCTAACTCGCTAAAGAGAAATACTCCACCCTAAACTAAGTCTAATAGTATATTCTCATTTTAAAAGCACAGGATAAGTGACATGACATAAATGATGGTCATTGCGGTTTTTACCCTAGTATCCTCCAAGTGCTCAATGTCAGCAGTACTGTAACCGTCCTTCATTCCTCGGGACAGGACCCGGAAGCGTTTCCCTCCAATAGTGTCCACTACTGATCGTCCATCAGGGAGGAAATGGACACTCCTGATGATCAGCATGCAACCATAATCTACAAACCTGCAGGGATGGATGCAATGTGTCATTTAGTAAATACAAGTTTGGATCTGATAACAAAACTAACTATATCCAGATATATCCACTTCCCTAAAATCAATACAATATGTTTGCACTTGCATGCTTACCCTTTCTGGGGATCATTAATGCACATCCCAAACTGCCGCGTGCCCGTTTCCATGCAGCGGCGAATCATGAGGCGGTATCGTGGCTCAAAGACATGCAGTGGGCAAGGCACGGTGGGGTAAGCCATGGTACACACAAAGATAGGCACATTCTTCGTCAAGCTGCACAGAGGGAAAGAAGGAGAGAAGCAGTTTAGACCCTTTGAACATCTTTAAACCTTCTGCATACAGCAATATCTGATGATAAACACTGGAATGAACAAAGGCAGAGAAAGTAATGAATGAAGCGAAATGCTGCTTACTCAGAAAGCTCTCTGGTCTCCTCCAGATGAGTTTTTGTTCTCTCTGTATACTCCTGACTCAAATACTGTTTGATCAGTGCATCCAAGACAGTTGTCACCATGTACTTCCTAGATGCTAGATACTGGAGAGAGCAGGATATGGAACATATATTTTGATTAGCACTAAGCTAGCCAATTAAGAGGGTTCATATCTAGATTCAACAGCAAAGTTTCTCACCTCTTTCAGGCTCTCTTTACAGAGGGGACACTGAGGTGTGTGGTCCAAGCAACGCTCCAGACAGTTTTTACAAAAGGTGTGGCCGCATGGTGTCGTCACAGGCTCATAGAATAATCTGTGTTGGTCGGAGAGATGAAACAATCAAAGCATTTACAACTTTACAATGTAAGCTGGCATGTAATATCCACATGGTAGATATGTGCTATATGTGGCCCAGCAGTGTGTGTCCTTACCTCATGCAGAGAGCGCACTCCAAGTCATTGGGGTCCAGCATGTCCACAGGAACCTCTCTGCAGGTTTTAGCTTTGGCAGCCTGTTGTTTGGAGCCTTTTGCCACACCTAAAAATCAAAAAAGGAGAACAAATGCAATTAATTTTCTAAACAAAACCATTATTTCTAACATAGATATGATGTTAATTATCCATAGTGTTAGTAATTAATCATTTAATTCAAAGAATAGAGTGGGGTATAAATAGCAGTGGTAGTGATTGTCTACATTATTCCTGCAAAAAAATCTGAATGTAACTGTCTAATTAAGTTTTATTTTATGCACTATTACTACTATACTTAGATGTATTATATTAAGTGTATTGTATAATATTTTGACTTTTTATATGTGACAGTGGTGGGACAACAAAAGCAGGAAATTTAAAAATAACATTAGGAAAATCATAAAGCAGAACAATGATGGTCTTGGCAACCTACCTTGTTTTTTATGCTTGCTACTTCCACTATACACCACACAAGGTTCTGTGTCTGACACCGATAACTTCCTCTTCAGCAGACTCGCCTTCTCCTGGTCCCCGAGCTGAGGAGCGGAGCAAACTCTCTTCAGCCCCTCCTCGCCGCAGTTCGAGCCATTCATTCGTAGCGAATGAGCTCGGCTCAGAACGGGGCGCTCCAGACTTTCCCAGCGTTTCTGAGTCATGACAGAAGATCAAGAGTAAGAAGATGAACAATGTGATCATGAATCTATGAGTGAACGATCAGTATTATTATTCAGTGTGGTAATACCTCCTGGCTGTCCGGATGGTGGTGCGCTGAGGCGGCGCGGACCTGGTGTTGGTGTTGTCTGTGGACTGGGCTCTTCTGTGGAGCTTCAGCATCAGACACAAGGGTTTTACTGCGCAGGTGAGGCGACGTGTTCTGTGTCGTTTCCCTGAGGCCGACCTTGACGTTCTCATCAGCCGGAGAGAGTAGGTCACACAAGATCTGTAAAAAAGCACTCAGTTTGTCATCGGAGCAGGACTGCGGAACAGGCAAACGTATTATCTGAAGTCAATGTCAGCAAATACGATTAACACGATCCTGACTGAACAAGGGTAAGGTGCATGTGAGATAATCAACTGATGCAAACGTGGATGCTGGTGTCTGTATTTGACATATATTACTGACATAAATCTTAGATATTGGAGCCTTGTTTATGGTTCCATATAAAATTCAACCTGACTACTAGAGATTGGCATCAACTCAGTATAGCACTACATCAAGTACACATGTGACCTACACAACATGAGAGAGGGAATATATGAGTTATTGATGAGTATGTAGATGAGTTGTTTATTCATTCAGCTGTGTTTTTTCTTTTGAAAGCTCATTGTAGCATTTAGCAGCTGTGGCTAACATTGTTGTTAGTTGAAATATTATCAGCATGTACATGTCTTCACATCTGGGAGGCAAATATTATTTTGATTTTGCAAACAAAATCAAATCCTGAAATCCTGAATTTCTCTGGTTTTATGGGGAAAAAAACTGTGCTATGTGAAAAAAATGGGTTTCAGCAACACATTTTCTAGTTTTTGTTCAATGTTTGGAACATGCCTTATGGTGTGTGGCAAGAGACGTAGGGGTCATTTACCTTCTATACTGACAGAAGATTTAACTACACAAAACTATACATCCAATTCTATAGCCATGACCTGGAACAAACTCGGTCATGATAATGTACATGGTGCGAAGACGTGAACACAGAGAGCAAACACTGCTCAGAAAGGCAAATCGTGGTATGTCCAGAACAGAATTCAGCCTCACCTCAGTTTGACCTCAGAGTATATATAATCCAGTAGAACATCAAGCTTTATTATCAATTCAGTTCAGCCTTGAGTGCCTGAACTTTGGTTTCTGAACTACAAATCATTTTTAAAGCACATGCATTTTGAGTGAGGTTTTGAATTTGTGCACTTTTACTCTTTTTTTTTTTTTTGGAGAAATGTGTAATTATATGCTCAGTGTCATTTGGCTGCAAGTCAATCTATCTAAGAGCTTTCACAAGGTTTCATTTAACACCAAAGATTCTTGCATGTTTGTTTTGTCTCTCTCAGTAAGGCAAATAAGGATGAGGGCTGTCATTTTCATTTTCATTAATTTGCTGTTTTCATTACATGGGTATTGCGAAGGCCTATGAGACTTAAGTGGGACTACAGGCTGCATATTCTCTTGATGCACAGTGTCTGGCTCACACACTGCTTCAGATTGATGTCTAGCCTGAGAAGTGTCTCCTTCAAGATCTGAGAGGCGATGAATACAAACGAGATGCCAATGCAACCAGTAATAACTGGTTCAATCAATTGTACACACATTTTACCATGTGCAAACTGGAGTTGAGTAATGTGCTTGTGTGTGCCAACTTATACAACGATGATTCAATGACGATTAAACAAACCATGAGCAGCACAAGCAATTGAATTTAACAGTTTCACCACAAAACTGCAACAAATTCATGTTTTTCTGAAAATGTATGTATTGTGACATACATGCTTCAACTATCCAGCACTTATGTAACCACAACATGGTGCCCCGTCTATTAAGTGGTACTAATGTCATTACAGGCAGAGTCATAAGACCTGACCCCTAAAACAACAAATTCCATGAAATTTGGTCCAAATACAGAGAATGAACTATGTTTATTGCTGAGAAAGTAGATGTTTAACTTTTTATTCTTTTACTTTGCATCAGCACAATATATTTTTTCAGGCCTGTATGTAACAATAACTTTCATTGTTCATTATTTTATTTATTTTTTTAGAGCCATCAGTTTATCATTTAGTTTATAAACTGAAAAAGTGACAAATGCCCATCAGATCGAACCAAAAGTGATAGATTTGCTTCCCTCTTCCTAAGTATTGTTTTACTTTGTACATGACTTATGCTTAATTAATTATACATCAGTCTGACAGTCAATCATTAATTGTCTGTCATTTGACTAATTGAGTAGTCACTCAGCTCTATAAACTACTACTATTAGCAGACTAACATAGATTCATATGGATGACTAATACGGCCATTGGCGGTAACGTCTGTCAGCACATTCCAGACACATTTCCTATGTGTACAGAACAATGCAAACTGTAAATCCTATTAAAAACACAGCAATACATGGTAGGAAGCCTATTAAAACACAATATTTCCGCCTTCTTTATTAAAAGGAGACTGTGGTATTTTTCAACTATTTTTTGCTACTGACAGGCTCAGATTGTTATTATAAGTGTCTGACAACATTATGGAAAAGACCATCCAGAGAAATAAAATGTTTCATTCCAATGTCTCATTCTGAAATCTCACAAGAGTTAAGTTGTTGCCAAAATCAACTTAATATTCAGCCATGACTTTGAAAATCTTTTAGATATCACTAAGCTACACTTTCTGTCCTCCAACACAATAAACCTGACACTCTTCTCTCCAGTTCTGTCATAGCTGAATATTATAACTGATTTCGACAACTCTCGTGACTTCAGAGCGAGACTTTTCCTTGAGTGAGATTTGGTTAGACACAATGACAAACAGACCGGATCACGCAAAATGTAAAATAAAATATTTCATTTCTCTGTTTGGTCCTTTCCATAATGTTGTCAGACACTTAAAATAACAATCTGAGCCTATCAGTGGCAAAAAAAAAGCACTTTCAGTGGACGTACATTGACAGGGCGCTATTACCCCAGAGGTTCACATTGCAGCTGCAGCTGATTTCACGGCTGCTGAATGAAGTGCTCTCGCTCGATAATGAACCAATTACAAATTTGTTCAAATTTGTTGTCCCCATTAGTCTCTTAGACATAAAAAGACGGGAAAATACGGATTAAAAAAAACTAAGTTTCCCTTTAAGTCATTAACCTAAAGTGGTATTATAATTTCAGAGCCATGAAAAGAAATGTGTTCCATTCAACCAGCAGTCAATGTAGTAAAATAGGACAGCTATAAAAACAGAACAAATGGTTGTCTGCAATAAGGGTCATAATGGGAGAGCTTTAAGTTCCCAGCTATCGAATCAAAGGGCTGAGACGCTCAACTAGCCAGATTCCTTGAAGCAATGCTACAGCGATAATAGTTCCACTTAAATCTTTGGCTTACAGTGTATTGAGGCTAACATATCCAGCCTACTTGCGTAACACCATGTGACCTCAACTCGACCCACTGCCAGACTTCAAGATGTCAACATTAAATATTTTGTCTCCCTCTCTCTCTATCCCTTCTCACACTGCCAGTAGAGTAATCCTTACTTCGTCATTAGCTCACCTTTTCCACTTGTCTTTTAGCCCTGGGGAAGTCCTCGTCTATAGCCAGGCAGTGGAGGAAGACTTGGAGAGACTCGTCCACTTCGCCCATCTCATGCAGCACCATGGCTTTCCAAAATAAAGCCTGCAAAGGTCAAGAGGAAGGACAGAAAGAGAGAAATTACACTTCTGTATCAGCAGAAGTATTCTGGGTATTCACTATCATGTTTAGTCCTTTCCTACTGTGTACATCCTTAAACCTTCAACTGCTTTCGCTGTTAAGTGTCTCTAAAAAAAAAACACTGGATTCAAAATCATGTAGAATTGTTCAAAAACAGCAAGACAGAAAAATATTAAACTTCTTAAACGGAAGCAAAGAGATACAGCTTTTTCCACATCCAATGTTCCTATGCTAGACAATAAATCAATATGAAAATAGCAATTATGCAAGTGTTTGCATGACGTACTTTGTACCACAAATTAAGAATATCCTAGACCACACACGCTTGTGGTCTCCTCTTACTGATGTAACAGTCATTAATGGCTTTGACCTTAATCACTACGTTTGCAGTGACGCTCTAGAAAACCTTCTTTAGTCATCACACTCTTTTGTAACTCATTTACCCTCAGAGAAGCCCTTTGATACAGTACTAAAAATAGCAGGAGCTCATTCAAAAAAATATGCCTTGTAAATAAACAACAAGGATCACAACAAATAAATCAGTCTTGGGCTATGGTCCAGAGAATTCAGCTGCAAAGTCATGCATCATCAATTAAATTTGAAAAAACGACTTTCTTATATAACAAAGGGAATGAAAAAATAAACAGATTGTATATCTGGCGTCTGGAAACTGGCTTTCAATTTATGGGTCATTAAGTTGTAACTATAATCCAATGACACGACAAGTGAGGTGCTCCCTGTCTGTGTGGCTTTAGGGCAGCTGCCTTTAAATAAACTGTTTCTTAGTAATGGCTGGCTGCCCAATCAGAAAAGGACTGACTGACTTACTAAACACATACCAGATTCTAGTAAGTGAAGGCAGGTGTGCGTAAGCAAGAATACACACCCTGGCAATGCCTGTGCTTCTACAGGGCCAATCAAATGCCTACAAAATTAGTTGTGGTGTGTTGTTATCTAACGTTGACCTTCCTGACATCATAAGAGGAGTTACCAAATGCCTACACGGGAGGAATTTTCCATGCAAACTTGAGTTTATAGCTATGAGATGACATATTACTGCACTATCAGCGAGTGACCTACTTCAGCAGAACAGCTGGACCCAGGACAAAATTCGGTGTCCTCCAAAGCCAGACGGTACTGTTTGAGAGCCATGTACGCCTCCGCTCGAGACAGCCGTGCCACTGCTGCTGAGTCTGATTCTGCAGGAAACGGGAGGTGGAGGGGGGGTTAAGGAGTTAAGACAGGAGAAAAACATTTTAGTTTAAAGGGATATCATTCGATTGTGAGTTATGTCACTGTCGTGGAATGTAGCACAAGTAACACCATGCTTATAAATACTGATATCAAACTTAGAACCTTTTCTTCTTGCACAGGTAGGTAGTGTTTACCTCCTCAAAAAGATTCTTAAAAATCTGTAATTTTCTGCAAGTTACGCTTTACATAATAACATGACAAGAACAAATTATATATTAACTGTATCGCTGAATTCTCTTCAACTGAATGCAGAAGAAAAACAGGTTGCATAAGCCTGTAAGAGTAGCAAGAGATCATTGGATTTTATATTTATGTTCTCAGTAGTAGGGTGGATTTAAAGAGACACAAAAAGAGCTTTGTTGTGGGACATTTAAGAAGGCAGCAAACAACGTCAAGAAGCCTGAAACAATTCTTAACACTCAGGAATGAATAAATGATTTGGGATCATAACAGTGTAAACATGCACATTGCTATTTATTCCTCTAAATGTAGGTTATGTTAAAAAAAACAGACATTTCAATTCATCTAATTACCCAACTAGGTCAGTTTGTTGTGAGGAAGTCTGAACCTTTTGAAGTTGTCTGTCCTGCCGACATTACTGACTAATGAATTTAGTTAGTGGATCAAGTTTTATCTGTATTCCATCAAAAGTTCAGACAGTTTAACTTCGCAGGCTGAGTTGTGATTTCTCTTCACATGGCACGCCATCAATCCAAGTCATTTATTACCTCTCGCTGAGACACATGGGAGTAGTTAGCTTTTTTGATGTATGACAGATAATGTGACAGGGTTGTTTGTCAAGTCTTCACAGCATCCCCCAACCCCCTTGTTCATCTCAAAGTGTCCGTCCTGCTTCTCTGACCAGACTGAGCTGTCAAAAGCAGGTGGTGTGAGTGCATCACTCCAGCAGTGACATTAGTCTGCATCATCAGTCAGATGTCAAGTGACACTTATTTCTTGCCAGAAGGTGACACACCAGTTATTCCATCGTAGCCTTTAATTTACACAGTTCACTGCTTTTGTGAGTCCGCCTAAGATACACAACGCAGGAACAACTTTAAAAAAAAATGTTCTAGCAGTCAACAATCATACAAAGTAAACTTAGAGACGAGTAATTCTAGTTCATTCCTTTGGAGTCAGGGTCACTCAGGTTCTCATAATGAAGTAGTCTGGGTTAAGCCTTTGACTGAATATCCTAGAGTTTGAGTAACAAAGGTCCACAGGGTCAGTCCAAGGTTACGAGTGCTATTATACAGTAGCACTTGACCTAAATAGCACAGATGCTTCCATAAGCGTTCAGAAACCAGGTGAAGATACTGGACATTTCTCCAGTCATACCGTCAGATTAAAAGGCTATTTCAAGGTGTGGTGGACCAGATGGGATATGCATCTAAAATGCACATTCCCAGTCATTAAAATGGCTTTTCAAACTTAGAACTCATGAAATACAATAGCATAAAGACAGAGGCCGTGGTTCCTTCATGCAAGGACAAATTTAGGATTTGGTGGCTCTGATGTTACAAACATGACGACTATTTGCTCTTGCAGGGCAGTGCATCATTCCATTTCACTTCAAGTTTTCAGAAAGTGGCTCCACAAGATGTCACTGGTAGGCTGCTCATGATAGCCGCAACACATCAACCCAGTTTAAACCAGGACTGCTCAGCAGACATGTAGATAGTTTCCGAATCTAGTGCACCCTCCACTGCAGCATCTGGGGCAAGGACACTGTGGGACATTGTTATTAATAGTGACAATGGCATTTCTTATTTACTTCATTTTTCCACCCAAATATTGGGATTTGCACCTACAACCTTCCCAATTCACAAATCCATTGCCTCACTAGTTTCTTAACTATAAAGCATCTGTCACAGAAGTAGCCTCATTTCTTTCATTGCATAATGTTAGTCTGTTACAAGACCCCACTCCACCCCCCAATCCACCCCTCCTCCTTCCGATAAGTTACAAAACCTGCCCCACAGTGTGTGTCACGACCTGCCTTATGCAACTTGTGCCAAGTGCGCATGCCCAGCTTGTGAAATTTCGTAAGCAGGACCTATCAGGTTATCCAATGGGAGGAGACTGGCTGCAGCACAACACATGTAGTAATGGCTTAGAAAATGTTGGTCAGTAGAACTTACTCTACTTTGCCCCAAAGGACCCCAAAACAACAAAGTACATGACCGGGACTGTTTGTGTCTAATGTCTGAACACATTGCTGCTGTTCTAATATCATGTCAGAAACAAATAGTTCCCTTTGCTCCTCAGTGAGAGTGCGCAGCAGAGACACAGTACATCACCTCCCTCATGACTGCATGGATTTAAGGTTATGTGTTAATAATACTTACCAGACTTGATAACATCATTCGCCAGCGATATAGCTTCTTGGTAGCGTTTTCTTCGACACAGCTCGTCCACTTTATATAGTGTTTTCGACTGTTTCAGCTCGCTGGGGAACCATTTATCTAAAAGTCCGCACAGAATCACATTCGCCTTCTCTTTGCCGCTGACGGCGTCGCCGCACAGCTTACATTTAGAGAGAAGTCGTCGCTCTAAGCATCTTTTACAGTACGTATGTCCACAGGCTATAGTGATAGGTTCACCTAAAAAGCTATGGCAGTTTGGACAGTCAAACGCGTTGTCCTCGCAGCTGCCCCCTGCGTCCTGACTCCGGCCCGAAAGAGCATCTGGCCCAGCGGCCTTTCTCTTAAAGTTGCGCAGAATACAGTCCACGAAAGTGCTTAACTGCTCAGGTCGAACAGGGCCATACCGCATAGCCACTGAAAACCAGTCAATGGCTTCTTTGAGGCAGTTTTCCGACGCTAGAGCATTGGCTTTCTGTAATATAAGTTGATGGTGGTCCTCCTCCTCCTCTTCCGAGACGGTGTCCGCGTCGGCGCCGATGAAGAAGGCGCTTCTCTCCTCCGCCGCGTCCTCCACTTGCGGTTGGAGCGACATCTTAGCGTCACGAGAGATAAAATGTTATGTAGATTTAGGTTTTCTTCTGTTAGCGTGTTTACACATTTCTGTAGCTGCCGCGGTCCTTGACAATGTACACAACGGACTTTCCTATAGACACCCGTTTGTTACATAAAAAAACACTATCACGTGAACAGCAGACTCGGGCTCTGATTGGTCGAGACGTCTCGGTTACAAAACCTGCGTTAGAAAGTTTCATAACTGCGGAAAGGACGTAGTTGAAGTTGTCTGAGCTGGATGTCAGCGCTCCCGTTTGAGTCTGACCCAGCACGCCGTCAGACTGGGCCAATAATATAATAAATACAGCCAGATAAAAGCACATAATATCACACCTGATTTATGTATGTTTATCAGTGAGCTGGAGATAATTGGAAACAGTCAAAACCTCGTTCAAATGACCCTTTCGTAACTGGTTGTGTAATATGATTTTGTAACACTGTCTAAGTTTCAAATTTATTTGATTTATTTTATCTTCCCTAGCTGGGTCCGAACTGTTTTATTGCCACTTTCACAGTAGCCTTACTATTTTCCTTTGTTGCAAGTCAATCTCTTGATGCACACAAAAATAAATGCAATTAGTTCCAGCATGGGCCGACTGGACCCTTTATTGACTCAGAGTGAATTTTGTATTATATTTGTGATAATTATTAATTAATGTTTTGCAGAAAATAGCCAGATATGCGCTAAATATTTGTAGAGTAAAAAGCATAATAAAGTTGCATAAATAATGCCTTGTATTATATATAATTTCAAGTATGTTATTTGGTCCTAAACCTGTATTACAATAATGATAATAATAATATAAACAAAGTGCTTCACAGACATAAACACAGAAAATACACATACAATTACAAATTAGAGTAATTTCAATGCAATCAAGAAATAGAAAGACAATGAATAAGGATCTTGATAATAAATAGATAATACATTTGCATTTTCATGTGGGCTCCATGTGAGTTGATGGACAGCTATTTGGGATTCATGTAGGTCACTTATTTGGGCCCCAGTAAAATCAGTGAGCACCATACAGACACCATATATGGACATAGTCTGGAACTTACTGTCATTGATACCTATTCTGAGTTTTAGTCAGGAAAGTTATTCATATAGGGTGCACTGTATGGGAGAAAAACATTGTGAAATGGGGGCCTATTGAATGTATCATGTGCTTTTTATTGGCGGACAGCCTGAGTCCGCCACTGCAGATGACCCAGGAAATCAGCTTCTTAGATAAGGTTGCTGACCTGCATTCTGAATAATGATCAGTTGAGAGACACTCAATGTTTATGTTTCACTTATAAGTCTGGCTCTTCAATGATGTGTGTAAATATTCATAATATAAAGGTCAAACATGACTGGTTCTTTATTTTTTACATTTATTTTCTATATCTTAGCAGAAATATAGTCCACCGCATCCAACTGTGCAAACCCAGTGTTGCATGACACAACAGATGTTCTCTGCAAACCTGCTGTCATGGCATGTTGCCCTGTCTGTCACCTCCCACCATCACCTGTCATCATCACCTGTCATCTCAACACAGAAGCTTAAGTTAGTAACAGGCAAAATGAAAAATGTATATGTGTGAAAAATGATATCAGTTAACTGGTCTTGAATTAAACTGTTCTTTTAATTATCAGATTAAAAAAACTGATATAGTATTACAACAGCAGCAGTTTAAATAATAGCATGACCTATGACTATAACACAATAATGGCCATCAAACAGTCCTGTTTGTTGACAGTCCTTGTCACTAAAGTCATATGAACAGCTCTGGTCTTAAGGGAACACATCATGTGCTGTCTGTCACATTTGTTGAGAATTTTGTGATAATAAAACTAGATGTTACTTAACTGCAACAGAATCAAAAGAGGACTTTCTGATGAGCCAAACATTAGCCAACAGAAAAACATATTGGACAACAGAATAACAAAAACAACAGAATCACGTTGTCCAGTATCAAATCTATTTCTTCAACGCTATGTTCTAATTGTATCAAATGGCTTTTAGCCTTCATGGATATGTGGACAGAGGGTTTAGGGGTTATGGGAAGGTTCATTTACTTGAGTGAGTAAGTTAAACCAGTCACATTGAAAAAATGATCAGTTTCATCACTGTTGGTGCTATTTCATCTTTTTATCGGCATATGTGATGGTTTGGCGAAACTTTTGAAAGGCTTCACAAAGGGCAACTTCTGTATTTTTTAACCTGGACCATATTTTCCCATCATTTTGTCTCTAAGTAACTACCGTAATTGGGACAACAATTTCTGAAATTGGTCCAGTATTGACGGAATGCTTCAGCCGGCACCTTGATTAGACACAACAACAAACAGACAGGATCAAGCAAAGGGTAAAAAAAAAACAAACAAACAAACAAAAAAAAACATTTTATTTCTCCGTATGGTCCTTTCCATAATGTTGTCAGACACTTTTATTAGACATTTATTGACAGGGAGCTATTGCCCTGTCAGATTATACTGCAGCCTGTTTTGTGACTGCCAGCTGCAGCACTCTCACCAAATACTGAACCAATTTCAAAAATTGTTGTCCTCATTAGTCACTTAGACACAAAAAGATAAGGAAAAAGGGTTCAGGTTGAAAAAATACTGAAGTTTCCCTTTAAATTGAGGTTGTATGAGGCCAAACTGGGTGTGAACCTGATGGGGCTTTACATATTGTGGAGGGACACTGCCCTCTATTGGTCAAAGCTCAGAATTACTCCTATAAGACAACTAACCCATACAAATTAAATAGACAGCAAAGGACACAACTGGACAAAATATAGATATTAAAATGCAAGTTTGAATACAGCTATGGATTTCTTTGTTTTAAATGAAGGTAAACAAGTGCAAAAAAAATGAAAGTTTTTTACAGACATGGCAGGACACTCAGAGGTCATAAGCCACTCACGTGCTGGACTCTTTAAGGACCTTCACTAGGATTAATACTGTCAATAAAAAGCAATACATAGCTTTAATTACTAAGTGTCCATCTGGAAAATGCTAAATTAAAAGCACACAGACGTAATGCTGCAAGTATTTTGCATGAAAGAAATGTTTTTGGTGCCTTAGTGTATTATTTTAATTTCAGTTTCTTTTGTGCAAATCTCACGTTCACAGCTCATTTTCAAACAACAATGAATGCATTTCATCTCTTTTTGCTTTCACACAGAAATCAAAGGTAGGATATAAGTATAAATATCTTCAACTGAGTCAGTGATGCATTGAGTAAGTCTTGATCTCTGTATGCTCACCGTTTAAATCTTCATGTGCAAAATATTTATTGTTTTTCTCAATTGCTTCTGCACATATCCGAAACCTTTTTAAAGTTCTCAGTACTGCAGATGCAAAACACTGAAGTTTACCTACAAAAGGCCATAATTCACCCAAAATATTAATTAATAATGAATAAGTCATTTTCACCAAAATGAAACATTCCTCTGACATTGTGTAAAACCAAGATGGTCAAAATGGTTTTGTTAGAATGACAAACAGACTCTGGGAGTGTGTTCCTCATTTTCTAATTTTCTAATTTCCAAACATTCTTGTCCTTCATGTTTTCACTGACATCGAATGTCTGCTGTACCGGACTGTTATTTTTCTGAAGCTAACTGACTGCTATTGTATATCAAAGTGAAAACTCAACAGACACTGATTCAAGAGTACAAGGTTCTACATTCCACTTTGTAAAGCAAAGGAGCACTTAGTACTTGCATGTAATGTGAGAAAAAATAATTTAATTTTCCTGCAGTGGTCACACAACACAGTACAATACAGTAAGCAGAACAAAAACCTGAAAGTTAAAACAAAACACAGGCCTACTGTATGCAACAGTATATCAAGAAAATCAGGTTACAGTGCTGGGAGTTACAGGACATCCTGTTGCTTCTGTCTCCTTGGCTACAGATTATCACCACACCTAATGCTTTCCTATACAATGCAATCATCTTGTATGCTCCAACCATCCTCTGCACACTTCTGCTGTTATGTCATCACAAGCAGCATCCATCAGAGCAAGCGAAGACATTTGATTTTGTGGTCAATGATCATACACTTCTATTTTTATACCTCTGTTACTCCCGCCCCATCTGATCAGGCTCTTCCATGTTCACAAGTTGTAATAACTCTGTTGCCCTCGAGCTCTATAAATCTATAAACACACTCTTGATTTATAGCTGTAAGCTAACTGGACAGTATGTGCCATTTGTTGATCTAAGATGTGAGAAACTCCCCAAGTTTGAGTTTCACCTGCCAACATATTTAGCAGGCTTTACAACCACTCTGTATCAATGCGATATATGTAGCATGGGCTCAGCAGATTTAGACAGATAGATGGACTATTCTGCATGTGATGACTTACACAAGGAAGGAATTCTGACATATGTTTGAGAGTAAAACTATTCAACTGAGAAGAAACATACAACCAATAATTGTTAAAATTGTAGACAATTGTGATCAGTCATTTGGCTAAATGTGCCAAAACATTTGGAAATGGTAACAAAGAATGAAAAATGCTCTTTCTGTTGTACACAAGTAACAAAATGTGAGGAATTTCATGTATTGTTTTGACGGCTTCGGCTGTTATGCGAGGTTTGAGCCAAAGCAACTCAGAAAAAACTGTGAGAATGTCACAACCTTTCAAACTTACTGTGCTTTCAGTTTTCTAGTATTGTCACAAAAATAACTGATAGCAGATTTATCTTTAAATTCAATTAGTAACATGTTTATCAAAATCAAATCTTAGTGGAGTTTATCACATTTTGTCAAATGTAGTTTTTACGGGGTAACTCCTCAGCTATCATTTCTCAAACACATTTATACCAAAAGTGAGTTTTCTGATCCACAGTTACTGAACATGGAGCAGGCAGAGATCAGAGAGAGATGATGTGAAAATAAACTGTATGTGCTGGTTTTGTTCAAACCAGCACATCAGAGGGAGAGGTGGACTCAGTGGACTGTTTTTGACTGTACTTTTTTTTGACTGTAATTTTTTTTTAATTTTCAGTTTTACATTAGTGTGTATTGGAGACACACCACAAAGGTGAAAAAGGTGTGAATAAACAATATGGTTTCCATCCATATATGGTATAAGTTCATTAAATTGGCTTCAACTTTAAATATATCTTACTGTTTTGTTAGATGACTGTAAGTTACTCTAAATTAGAAATGACATAAAAATCAAATCAAAATGTTTAGTGACTATAGTCATACTGACGCCGTCCCTTTGACATTTGACTTTGTCTTCAGCAACGATACAAGTTAAATGTTACTGCTTGAAGACAAAATGAAGGTTTGTGCTCCTTGTTATACAAAGATGTTTTGAGAATTGTTTTACAAGAAGTGTTTCACAAAATGAGGTTAAGAAATTGAGAAAAACTGTACTGGACTCTGGACCTGTTGCAGGAGACGGGCAGAGGTGTCTGTGTTAAGCCAAACAACCACCAGAGGACAGTGTTGAGCTGTAAAACGACATAAGTTGTTCAGTTGTGACACCTTGTGTTTGGTTTGAGAAATTTCAACATCAGTTGGAAAATTTCACCTCAATGATTTTTTGTTTTTTTGGGATTGGGATTCATAGTTAGATAATATGAGCTGGCTTCCAATTCTGTTTTTTGAACAAGGTTAGGTAAATTCACTTTAAAATCTTACATAACATTCACTAGTCTAACACAATAATTTACAAATTTACTGACATGCACCTTATGTGACACTGAGCCAGAGACAGTCATGAACTTGTTTTCTAATTGCTCCTCATCATCTGCACTTTGGAAAAACAGAGAAGTTTACCAGATTCCTTATAAGGGACATTATTACTACATATGAATGTAATAACAAACCTTTGTGTCACATAATGAATCTTAAATATATATTTGGTAAATTCCACAAGGTCTTTCCAAAAACATTTTTTTCTGGTTGAATTTAATCTGTACATTGTTACTTTAAGACTGTTGACACTTGTATTATGAATAATTTTTTTCTATGTCCCCTGATTAACTTGATGTTGTCTTTCATTGCTATTATTGTTTACTCATTATTTTGGGATATTATTTAATTATGTTGTAAGGATCTTATAGTAATTATTTCATTATTTCTATTTATTGCACATTTTCTTATTTTTTTTATTTTCTAAGCATACAGAATAATTATGTATGGCATATATATATATATATATATACCCTAACCCTAAACCGCAAAGGCTCAAATAATAAAAAAATATATTGATTTGTTTAATTGAGAGAATTACAGTCTTCCAGTCCTCATGTAGCACAAGTCATGTGAGTGTTTGTACCTTTTTAAATGTTCCGACTTGCTTCAGTGAAAGTGTAGATGCTGCCAGTGTTTTTAATGGTAAGTGAGTGAGCACCTCTTCCTCCTCCTCCTCCTCTTCGTTGTTCCTGTCCCATTTCCGTGTTGTGCCACTTTCAAACACAACACAAACAAACACAGACACTGAACACAGACACTGCTATATCTGGGCCCTGTTCTTCAAATGTGTTTAACTAACTCAGGCTAACATGCTGTTATCAGGCTAAAATAATCCTGTCAATTCTCATCCGGCTAATTTGGTTATTTGAAGGCAGTTTGAGGATTGATTTGTTGATCCTGGATGAAGTTATCTTGAATAACAAAGGTACAATGGGTAGAGAGTTCAAATCATGATCAGCATGTGCTAATCATGCAGTTACACAAAGGTGGGTGTGTTGGGAACCCTCCCAGCATGCACTGGGGTGAATGATTCATGCACATGTCTCATTTTATGTGTGTTCCTGTATTGTTACTGCTGTTATTTTGTTCGGTGTTCCTACTGTTCCCACACTTCCATCACTGTTAAACAGATCACTTAATCAGATATTACCAATGAATGTGATTAGATTGCAAGTGGTGCTCTTGTGAAAATCAAACATTATTAAAATATGTCAAAAAGCAGAATTTTCTCTGCAAACATGTTTCAGCAAAGCAAATATTAGTCTGATTAGATACTGCATCATCTGGCTCTATTGGTCTGTTTCTGTCTGTATCTCAAGCTAAATTTGTACACGTGCTACGTTTTAGGGTGCACACTTTTATTTTGTTGTATATTTTATCATGTACCATTAACTCTTCATTCTAATGATATACAAAAATGTGATAAGCCGATTGCTATCATTTAAATCATAATTACATCAATGTTCTTTCATACTAAAAATGTCTTGTTCATGATCCAGCTAGTTGTCATTAAACTTGCACTTTACCAGGATTGGGTCTAGGGACTTGTTGCTATGACAACAGTTCCAGATGAATTTTAAAACAGCTTTGAGGAACCAAAAAACTCCAGACTCATGTCAAATCATCAACACTCTAATCTGGATAACTTGGTTATCCATGTACGAGGACCAGACTGTGACACCACCTCTTTGGGATTTGGATTTGACTCTGCTACATCTGGCCACATTTGGCACACAAGTGATAAGGTCATTAAATTAACTACAGTATGTAAATAACTTTCTGATCATACTTTATCAGCGTAATCAATACTGTAGTGATGTCTGCTTTTTTTGTTTTGTTCTTCTCTGCTGAAAACCTTTACTTCCTGCTTTTGGAGGTTTTGGAACATAAAATAGAAATATAATGAGGAACGTTATGAGGTCAACTGTAGAAACATTGTGTGACTGAACCTCTTGTCGTTCTTTTCCATGTTGCCTCTTAAACAATTTCTGTTGCCACAACAATACTACAAGTGATCCATCACAGCATTCCAGTCCACATGGAGCTGTGTGACCCACAGTTCCTGTCAGACATTTGGCACGACTGTGGGATTTTGGCGCAGAAACCGGGGGAGTGATTCTGCTTTAATATGAACATAAATATAACAATCTGCAATTAGCTGGTTAGCGTTTAGGGTGTTGTGCATTTATAGGGTTGTGCATGTGGCTGACTTGTCAAATGTGCATTGAGGACAAATGAATATGCACAAATAGATGCAGAACATTTGTAGAAAAATCAGCCCTGCTGTGCTGGTGGTTGAAACCCGCTATCATCATTTGATCTTTCTAGTTTGTAGTGATGCTGCTACTCTCTGCTTCAGAGGGATTTTAAAATCAGAAGTTCCCTTTTTTAGAAATAAAAATAGGCTTCTTTTATCAGAACAGAGCATGTGTCTGTCTTGAGGACAGAAACATGACTGTACAGTCAGTCATCCTGAGATGGAGATAGAATTTATCCTCATGCTGCTCACTCTACCTTAAAACAACTCGATGCAGTTCATCATTGTGCTTTGTGCTTCATTACAGGAGATAAATATCATGTTTTTCCTCATTGGCAACAAGAAGAGAACTACATTTATAAATGTCAAAAGCTCAGTTAGAATTCATCACTTCTTTTCTCAAATTTAAAACCACTGCTCACCAGATCTGATCTCATTTAATTCTAGCTACCATTCGGGTAAATAATGAGCTTCAGGAGACTGCCTTCCACTACTTTCCACCTCATAAATGGACTAAAATACAGAGGATTATAAAACTTGAATGTCTCCTCCCACTGGCTGATATTAAACTTTTAACTCCAAATCCAGGTCTCTCTATTTTCTAATAATAAAATATATAAACCAGACCTGATATGACCTTAACGGTAAATGTACTGTTCTGTTACAAAATAGTAGATTATTTCTGATAAATGCTTGACAAATGGGCAGAAGAAATGAACACACACACTAAAGCATGCACTTAGACGTTTGTATTCATTTATCAATGTGGGAAACCTCCTCTGCTTCATTCTCAAACAGCGGTACAGGAATGCAGCCCTGGTGCTGACTCTTGGTCAGCCTTATCTGGCCCTGCATAATCTCCCAGAGGTGTTTGGGTTCCCAGCAAAAATACATCCACATGCACATGCCAAAACATACAGCATGTGAAGTGCATGCACAGACACACACGCAGAAAGGGGGGGGGAGGTGGGATTGGACGTGACAAAGACAGAAAATACTTGTAGAGGTTTTTGTTATGGAAAAACAAAAGTAATGACAAATGTGTTGAATGTACATGACAAATTCAAAGGCGAGAAAATGAATGCATACGTTTGTGGTTACGTGTGCAAGTGCTCTGGTTTATCTCTCGTTCCAGAGTACATGAAATGTTCACGGTCCGCCAGAGGAGAGTGAGTGAGTGAGTATGCCAGCTTAAAAATGTAAATGCATTGTCTTGGCTGTGGGCTCTCAGAGTCAAGTTAATACTTGTTTCTGCTGTCACACTGTACATGTGTGGAAAGTACCTGTCCTTGAGCTATGTAAATACAGATTCTCAGTTTATGGATCGTAATAATTCTAATGTTTAGATAAGAGAAAAGCGGGAACAAAACAAGAATGAGAACAAAACAAGTACAATACGTGCAGAAAGAAAGATGTTTTTCCTCCTACAGATGGCCACTTCTTACTTGGCAAAGTGGGTACAATGGCCCCTGCTCTGACCCTTGGACCCCCCCTACTCATTTTTTGCCGCGTGACTGCCCCCCCCCTTGAGTCTAGACCAGGCCAGCTGTGGAACAACAGACTCCATTGTCTTCTGCTATATGAAACTGTTATGTAAGAAAGACAAGGAGTGAGATCACCATCTACCCAGCCAGTCGATACCCGCGTGCAACGCAGTTCACACCTCGCTGGGCCAGTCATGGAATTATTTGTGTGGAATGAAGGAAAGACGCAAATAGGTGGATATGGCAGTGAAGGGAAGTGAGGAGAGAAATCCAGCTCTGGATTTGAGACGGTGTAAGCACTCGGAACGAACTGCAATGTAAACAAATGACTGAACAGATTATGTGGGATTTGAAGAGCAAAAACCAGAACAAAGCCTCAACTTATCGGTCAGAAAATCCGTCTGCAGTTACATAACTCTCGAGAGACAAAAAATAATATTTTAATACATTTAATAGTGCACTTTGATTAACCTGTACAGAAATAATATTAATAAAAAAGATAAAACATTTATTCAGTTCTGTAGCACAAAGCTTAACATTTACAATAAAATAAAATAAAATGGTATGATACAAAACAAACATATATCTGAGGTATAAATATATTTGTTTTAAATTAACTGTCATTGTCATGCGTTATTATTTGGCAGAGACACAGTTAAGGTACAAGCACTTATGATATGAACAATGACTTAGTGAATTAATCATACAATTCAACATGAAAGATGCGAGCCCTCAGATTGAAGCGTGAAGAGTGTTACGAATGACAAAGAAGGTCAACTTTATGAGGACCTAAATTTCTTACTTCTTTTAAACACTGACAAAACAGTACACAGAGAGAAGCTTACACAAAGATATTTTTCCTTCCTTTTGAAATCACACAAACATTCAATCTGCCCTCTTCTTTACAGTAAAACCTGTAAAATCTCCACCTTTATAAAAGGACCTTTTGTTTTTTCTCTGTTTACATCTCATCTTTTCTCTTGTAGGAATAGCTTGAGGTTTCTGTTGTAGATAAGAACAGTTTTATTTCTGTTCTTGTGTACATCAAAACAACTGTGAAATCAATATTTTTCTTGTTTCCCAAATGTATACAAGTGACGTCAGGCCTACAACAATCTCAAAGAAATGGGAATCGACTGTGCTCTTAATAACACCTCTAATGTTTTTAATAGTGAGAAAAAGCTTTAAAATGGGATTTCTTTCAGCTGTTTCCAAATTTGGTCCATTAGATCTATTGGTCTCCTGTAAAATATGTAACGTTTGCTGTCTCCGACACTGAGCAACGCTCACAAACAGCTTCTTATGGGCTATTACTGTTCTTGAAAGTCAGTGATGGATTGGCTACTAATTTTGCCTATGTATCTTCCAACTTCCATATCAACCTCACCATGAAGCTGAATTTGAATGCTTTTTCTATTTTTATGTTTGTAAACGAGGCTCGTTTTTGATAGTTCTTTTCTTTTTGGTGAGCCAGCCACCGATTCTCATCTGTCTCTGCCTTCCTCTACTGAAACCCTAAAACCATCTGTGCTATCAGCCACCTGTCATCTCACAATATCCTGCCTATTGTCTCCACTCAGTCTGCATATTACCGGCACATTCGCATCTTTCTTCACTCATGGATTCATCAATCAACTGACTATAATATTGTCCACTATTCTTCCTGTGCTTTGCTGTAACAGAAAAAGGGACAGAGGTAACACATGACAGACACCAACCATTAGTGTGAACAGAATACTGTATGTACACATTATGCTGCGACTGGAAACCAGTGCAAGGAATATGTATTTATGTATCATTTGTTGTACTGAACAAACAAACACACGCACACACGAGCACATACACACATACTTACTCACACACACACGCACACGCACATGCACACACACACACACGCACACACACACACACACACACACTCACACACACACACACACGCACACACACACCTTGAATCCCCTTGCTTCTCAGAAGCAATAGCACCCCTTGGATAAAGTTTAAACCTCACATCCTGTATCAGCGACGTCAAGTCCTTTGGCCCAGATAAATGTCTGTGTGACATAGCAGGACACAGAGTGCCCCCAAAGAACAGTTTTAAAGGTTAACATCAGTCTCTTGTGATATAATCAGAGCAAAAAAAGTCCTTCAATCCAGGATCCAGGGTTTGTCCTTTAAATGTGTGTATAAAGAGGCTTGGACCCAGTCCACCTCTCTGTTGGAACGGGTGGAATGAGTCATGTCAAATCCACAGTTGGATCCAAAAACAGTCTAGGGTTCAATGAAGTTGTTGAGACTGTTGTTGGCCAAATTGCACACTGCCTTCTCATTTGTCCATGGACGCAGTGAATGAGTCACGTATCCGCGCCACCTCGGCAGCACACAAATGTCCATACAGTTTATTGTACCACTCTGGGAAACGACCCCTGAATAAGAATGAAGATACGCAGTGTTAGCAAATTTCGTCTCGTTGAATCATATGCAAAATGACTTTGATTGACCAAATAAGACACTGAAATTGTTCTCCTTCCTGTCGGTTATCTACTCACCTGCAGTCGATCCTGGAAATGTGTGTGAGTCGGGATTTGTTGGTTCCGCAGGGCTCAATAAAGTAACGTGAGGTGAGAACATTGGCCCGAACGCCCACCGCCGGTGCTCCTTCATGGTCCACAGATGTACACACAAGTGCACACGCTCCCTTTGGCAGGTCTGTTAACCACGTTCTGGTTGAAAGAGAAAAGAGATTCATTATATCAGAGGAAAACAGTGAGAAAACAGAACAGATTAAAGACAAAAAGGGAAGTAAGATAGACAAAGAGGAAGAGAAGGAAAATAGTCTACCTGAGCACCAAGTGGTCTCTGGTGGGATGTGGGGCCATGGTGTTCCTAACATACTGGTAGACCTCTGTCCTCTCGTCCAGAGTCTCCACCACCCGACTCTCGAGCAGGTCCTCATCCCAGTGGCCCTGCTCCCGCAGCAGCCGTGTCAAGACCTCCTCAGGACTTGCAGGCACTTCCACATTCACCTTCCACAGCCGCAGTGGAAAGCCATCATGCACCTGGAGACACAAATGGAGAGACCCGATTACTTAACATGTTGTTCTTCTTCTAAATGATTTCCGGTGGCCTTGTATGCCTTTATTTCATAGCCTAAAGTAGAGCAATGAGCGGAAAACAGGGGAGAAAGAAATTACATGCAATAAAGGTCCTAAACCGAACGTGAACCGGAGATGTTGATAAAGTTTTTGACAGGGGACCAAGAAAAAAATGTTAGTCATGAGTCCTGAAGATAAGCCTGGACAATAATATAATTGTGTAGTGAAAAATTCTCATACTGAAATAACATTTTTCACAGTTCTCATTGCTAAATGAGCATTTTTATCCAAATCTGTCACAGTTTGAGATCATAAGGGCCATACGGGTTGGACATATATGAAATTCAAGTGTCTTATGCAAAGGTTTGGAAACTTCCTGATAATCTTATCAGTCATATTTACAGGAATTAGTTGTGGTAATCAAGCCATAATTTTATGGACAACAGTTGGGCTGTGTTTCAAAACCCTGCATTGCCCTTTAGCCAAGTCAGCTGCTTCGTTCTGCCATCAGATGATAAAGAAAACACATTCTCTTTCTGCCTTGTGACTCTCAAACTGGAGAAAAAGATAAACCTCACACAGGGGCCTTGCACACCAGACACAGGAAATGTAGGCCTGGGATAATGGTGAAGTTGCGTATGTATGTACGAGTGTGTGTGTGTGTGACAAGCTGATGTCATTCTGGGATACAATCCAGGGCTGGGATGAGAATGAGAAGCCAAGGGCCAGGACGGTTTCACACGGATGTGTTTCTATACAGGAAACCCTAACTGCTGGTTTTCCACAAGATATTTAGAGAATGAGGAGGGAAGGAAAAGACAGGAAACAGAGATAGTTGAAAAGACAGTCTGTGCTTTATGGATGGCGGCTTGTTTACACTCTGAAGACAGATTGACTGATGATCTGTTTTTACTCTCATTTATGAATCTTTCATGAATCTCAGTGCTTTCGCTTTTTGGCAGATTTATCACTGTATTCACTTTCTACCACAAACAAACACACTGAAAGACATAGATGCTGAATGAATGATGTGCTTACCTTCCTACAGGCCAGCTCAGCATGTTCTGGAGTGGAGCAGCTGTCATAACCTTTGAACTTGTCTTTAGCTTCTTTGAGGAGGGCGTCGAGGCTTTCCTGTAGGTAGGCCCTGTAGCCGCCTTGCCCAGCATCTTCACTCGTGAGCTCCTCCAAGCGTCGCGGCAGCAGAGCCTGCTCCACATATGAGTTCCTGCAGCGACTCATTTCCTCTGGGATCTTGGTGAAAGGTGGAGAAGGGGGACGATGAGAGTCGGAACATTTATTTGTACTGTAAATTACTTTTCCACTGAGTTGCTGAAGGACATAAGCAGCTAAGGTGGATGAGGATTAAATATGTTTGATTTGGCTCTGCTTCATTTGTGAAAATTACTTCTACAACAATACTTTTCCAAGAGTCATCATCATTGTCTCTACTTCTCATGCAGTATTTTTTTGTCAAGTGTATCCATCTATTACACTAATTACCTTGGAAATTGAATGAAGCATAATTTCTGTAAGGATGCATAATAATTAAATATGGGATCAATGGTGGCTCCTTAATTTGTTTATGTTTTGTCTATTTGCATTTGTTTTCTTAATTGGCCAGTGCGTGAGCTCTAAGGCCACTGTAGGAAACACACTACATGCTATTTTTATGTCTTTGTTTGCCTAGCTGACTCATTCTGTCTTTATCTCTGTATCTCTTCCCTTTGCTCTTTGTCCGTTTGTATGTGCAATCTTTCAGGTTTAATTGAATACTAACAATATTATTGCAAAAAAGAAAAGGCTTGTATAAATGGAAGCAAATTACAGTCTGTCATTTCATAGGTCATGTTCCTTTTTATAGAACTCCATAAGCAAATAGAAATCTAATTAAAACAAAATAATTCAGGAAGTAATTGGGTTTGCTTGTTGTGTGATGCAGCCATGACAGGAAGCCAGGAAGTTCTCCCACAATCTAATAAAGCTTTGAACAATAATGACACACAGTATGCAGCTCTTTAGCTTTTACTGTAGCATGTAAGATAAGACTGCCCTGGGCAGAACACGTTTTTAGGGGATTGAAATTGGATTAGTAATCGTGTAGTTTGCTGATTATTTCCTGTTTATCCGGTCTAATGCTGTCCTTGTGGAAGCATAGAACCAAACAGGCAGAGATGGATTCATCTTTGTGGGCTTTGTGGGGTTATGCTGTATTTGAACTTTCTACACAGAGGCTTGAGTTGGGTATAAATGTACACAGAGGCACAAAGTTAAGTCCAATATTGTAAGGTGTTTAAAACAGTAGTTGGAACATTTACTTTATGTAATGATAACACTTTGTGAGCAAATAATAGCATGGACTGGATAAAGAGTTATGTAACTTGGGCTATGTTTGTTTATAGGACAAACACTGCCACGCAAGGTATTGTTGGTCCATGGTAATGACATGGTACAGTGAGTCAGAGGTGACATTCATTCTGTAGCAAACACATTTTGTTTGACTGCCTTTGTATGTGACAATATTAGCATTTTCAGCTCTGGTGTTGTAAAGCACTGACCCGGAAGAGTTTCCTGCACTCCTGGATCATGTGTGCCAGGCCATGAGTGGCAGCCAGGTTCTCATTCAGGTCTCTCTGATCTGGCTTTCCCAGCGTCTGCTTCCTGTTCATCACCCTTTGACCAAGGAAGAGGAGACAAAAGGAAGAAAAGTGGACACAGAAAGATTTAGTAACAGCATCCATCGTCAAGATAGCGGGTGTAAATAAGAAAAGGAAGGGGCAGGGGTTGAAGGTGGAAAGAAAGAAAAAGCGTTTTGCTGTTTATACCTGATGAACTCTCTTCAAGCTTTTGACAAATGTGGAAAAAAAATATGTGTTTCTTAATTAGATAAAGTTGTTTATGTAACCTTTCTATTTCCTGTGTCTCTCTCCCTTCCTCCTCTCTCAAGCTTTGCTCTCTTCCTTTTTCTTCTCTGTCCCCTATCTACAATATCCTGCTTTTATGCTTCTTTAGAGTGGCCCTTTCCTGTTTTTACAATATACAGCATATTGCACATTATGTAAGCTGCCACTACAATAACTGCTAATGACTGCCATGAAAATAAAGGCAATGATTACAGTGGAATCAGAATCAGACACACAAATACACACACACATACGCAAACACACACCTTGGCGAGGAGCTCTCCTTGCGGCGCAGGGTATTGAGGTGGAAGAGGGATGGGGCCAGACAGACGGCCAGGTTGGTGGGGGTCATCTGGTTCTCAGCCACACTGGCGGTCACATCGCTCAGCAGGCACAGAAGTGTCCGCAGCGCCTCTCGGTTCTCATCGGGCAGCAGCAGCACGGCGGCACGTGCTGCCTGCAGACGGAGCTCTTTAGGCATGTCTGGAGAGAGGAAGAGAGAAGATGTCATGGTTATTTTTCAATATTATACCCAGAAAATTACTATAACAACTGCCTCGCTACAACATGTCATCTTTTTTTGTGTCTGATGGTTTACACAGGAAGGAGTTTGTATAGGGCCTCCCTTTTGCCTGCCTGGAATGAGTTATGAAGGGATCTGTGTCGACCTAAGTGGGTTATATAAGCCTGTACGTGTGTGTCTGCTGTATGCTTCATGCTTCATACTTCATGCACAGGACCGGTTTTGTTTCACCTTATATAAACAGTTCCTAATGCTGCCATTGCAATCATAATGTAACAGAGCTTGAGAGGATGTCCATGCTAACAGTGAGTCAAAGAAGGATGAGGCAATACTGTAGCAGTGTGGATTTACAGTATCACATATATCACCTCATTCCACAGGTATTTCCTGCACTCATCTTGTTTGTTTTCTTTGTACAGTTTCGCAAAGTCTTGCTCCACAGCAGGCATGCATCTACAGCTCTAAAACAATACCATCTTGTGTATTCCTGCACACAATCCTCCCACAGATGTGTATGACTCTGTAAGGTTTTGTGTTAATACTTGAAATGCATGTGTGTGTGTATTCTTACACTGATAGATCTGGAGGAAGGTTTCAGACAGTTTGCTAGTGAGCAGTGGTTCGGGCAAATCTCTGAAGTACTGCTTCACCATGTCCGCAACATCATAGGCTGATTGGCCCTCATAGTTGACTCCTCCGCAATCTGCACCGCTCGCCTCGTTCATCTGACGCAGAGCTTGGATACGAGATTTCACTCCTGATTTCCTGAAAAGACCCACCTGGACACAGAGAGAAAGAGTTACAGCATGTGTAGAAAGTTAGCTTTGAACTATAGATCCCTTATTAGTCTCAGTATTACCCTAAATATAATATTTGATCTTATCATTAGGGAGTATCAGAAATAATAGATTTGCCCAAAGCAAACAAAAAGTCCTTTGAAGCTTTAGGGGTTATATTGCTGGAAAAAAATATTCTTGACTTATCCCTAAAATCCAGAGCTTACTGTCAATATGGTTACATCACAACAGATCCTGTTGACTGTATTTACATAAAGCTCCCATGGAACCCTGTAGGCATTCTTGTACTCGCATTGTGTAGGACATCATCAGTGGCCTTTTAAGGCTGCACAAAATGGCAATGTTGGGGAGGAAAAGAGAAAAAGGCCATTGGCTTGTCCAGCCTGAATACTTTCCATGAGATTTCACAACTTCCAAACAGAGGCGCCTTGTCTTGCTTTGAAAAGGACACCATCACTCTCTTTTCTGTTTTGCCCTCCGTTAATAGCTATTTTCTCCCTTTCCCGCCTTTTTTTCTGTCTTTTGAATGTACACACGCACTCCTATCTTAATCTTTCATACTGCCTCTGGATTAAACAGAAAGACACAGGCGACTTAACAGCTGCACACTTTGACTCTCCCCAGGCCTCTATGCTTCAGCGTATGTGTGACAGAGAGAAAAGAAAAAGGGGGAAAGACAGAAACTGTATACACACACTGACTAAGTAGGTATCACACTTTTTCCGATTCCCTGCTCCGTCTTATGTAACATCCCCGTGAAAAAATCTCGGATAAATATTTGACTGATTGCAGATGTCCTAAAATTCAGATATTATGTAACTTAAGCACCTTAAAGAAGGTTTTTCTTTTAAGCCAGGCTCAGACTACAGGAATTTTGGTCTGAATTATTCCTGATTCACCCCTCCCAACAATCAGAGGAGAATTATGGTCTGGGACCTCGGTCGGTACTGATGTAATGTGATGCACTCTTATTTTAAAATCAGTTCGGATTTTAAAACTCTTGTCGACTGAGCCTAGTTACAGCTGATGAAACTGAAATTGTACTACAAGCTAAATGACTGGCAGAAATTTCGTAAGCCACTGGAACAGTTGCATGTATATACACGGGATTATAAAACTGTCTATTTATAATATGTGTGTTTATTTGTGTACAATAAGTTACCTGGTCGAGACATTGGCTGCGTAAGTAGCGCATGGCTTGCTGGATTCCCTGAGGGAGGGGTTGGCCTGTCCGCTGGACTATGACTTGTAGTGGCACACCGAACACATTCCTGTCTTTGTAGTCACGCACCTTGATCCGCTTCATAAACTTTGGCACAGCCCTGCAACACAGACACACAAGAAAAGTAACTCATCAATACCTGCTACAAGGAATATTGACATAAACATGACTCTTGCATTTAGCAAAGGGTTTCTTTGAACAGGTTAATAATTTGATATGGCTGCATGAATTCCCACTTGTTACTGGTGTATGAATCAAGATTTGGCTTGATCAAGATGTGGCAACACATCATACAATACTTAGGATTAACCAGCTCTGTACAGAAAAATCCAACTGACATTAGAGATTTTGACTCACAAGATGGATTTGTTCACAGTCTCTCACACATTGAGTTCAGATTTAATAAAAAACACTGCATCCCCAGTTGAACTGCTACAGTTGACTGCAGCCCGTCTACCTAAGTGTGTGTGTGTTTGTGAGTATTTTATGTGTGTGCATGGAGGAAACCAAACAGCTGCAGAAGCCTGTCGCCAGGTTTATGAGAGGGGTGGATAAACAGGGTGAGGAAGAATAGCGGGGAGGGGGAGTGGGATGATCGCCAGGGTGTCAAAAGGGGAGCGGATCCCACTGCTTTATACATCCGCACAATGAGCCTGTCTCATTATTTGAAACTGTGTGTGTGCACGCGCACTTGGGTGGAGGCGAACAGCAAGTCTATAACCACAAACCCAGCTGAAACATCCAACTCTGACCGTTTCATAAGAATTCGCCCACTGACGTATGTCTGTCAGCCTGCCACAGCCTGTCATAAGACTGTCATAACGCTGTCTATTTCTGTCCATGGAAGGTGTGATTTTGATGTGATTTTTCACTTTTAGTTAATTTTCTTCATTTGACCTTTAAAATGTTATGCCAATATCGCACCAGATGTTACAAAACAGGTAATGCTACATAATGGCTCATCTTGCTTGACCCATATTACCACACATACATTACTATTTTGACTGTGAAGAATGTCCAGCAATCTGTTTTATGGTCTTTAACTTGCTTGAACAGAGAAAAAGAAAAGGAGATGGCAAAAATAAGGCAAAAAGCTACTGCAAGATCTCAAAAGCCAAAAGGATAGCACTCAAAAAGATATTGGGTGTGGTTAGATAATCGTGAGCAGCATATAAAGTGAGTTCAGACAAGTGCTCCAGACTAAAGAGAGAAGGTAATGGTGGAGGGATAATTGTGTTAAGGGCAGATCTCTCCAGCCTCCAGCTCTTGTAACACCATGCGTGTGAACTGCCATGATTGCCCTGTTGAGAAAAAGACAATGTACACCCCTTCCCAGCAATTACAGGCCTGGGAAAAGAATGTGAAACCCAACCTCTGCGGACAGCCGTCACCACACTATACAACAACCTGCAGATGGAGGGGATTTGCAGACGGGTGGGACGAAGGGGTAGAACGGATGGATGGCTGAATGGATAAATTCAAGGGCGTCATGAGGAACAACTAGTCAGACCCAGACAGTATTTTACAGGAATTAAAATAAAAATCCATATGCAAAAAACAAAAATATATTATATACACTGTTTGTTCCTTACATTAACCATCTATTTTCCCCCCTGTCCACTCACCAGCTGAAGCCATGTTTGTTTGTAGGGGTGTGCCTCTCCAGCAAAGCAGTGAGCTGCAGCAGAGAGAGCTTCTGGAGGAGATTCATCTGTAGCACAGACTGACAGCTAATCTGGAGCTGGGCGGAGGCCAAGCTGGGCCGATGGGAGTTCTGGAAGCTTGGCCAGCGGAGTTTCTGTGGTCTGGAGTATGGGGAAAGGGAAAGAGAAGAGGAGGGCACAAATGGAGATGTGAGAAGAGGAATGTTGATTGAAAAAAAGCAGTTTACCTCTTGGAATCCGCATCATGCTTTTGTGAACACGTAAACTTAGAAAATAACACAAAGCCACACACAGTTTTTCCAGTATTATCCTCCAAGTGATCAGTTTAGGCATTACAGGGATTTATGCACACATTAATCAAGAGATTGTCTAAAAGGCTAAACCCCCCCCCCCCCAAAATGTAATTCGGCTTGTGGATTCCTGAAGAAACAGAAACAATCCCCATGGAGACAAAGCAGCATTCCAGAGTATTCAGCACCATTACGTAAGGAGAGAAGTCTCAGCGTGTCCCCATGTTTATCCTTTGCTGTCACTTTGTATAGAAAACTCTTTTTTTTTTTTTATTGGTACCACAGTGTTTGTCTTTCTATTGAACTCAGATTTGCTTTGTTATCCTTGGATTTTCATGCACCAAGTGAAAAAAAAAGTTTACCAGAAGAAAGCATAAAACTGTTTGGAAGCAGCTGTTTGAATAATATTTTTCTGTCTTAAAAAATCAGTCCACCCAGCTAACAAAAAGTTATATACAATAACTGCTTTCCTGGGAACTGCTTTCTAGTTTAAAAAAAATTAAAAACAGTTTCTATGAAAACTGGATATCCACAGACAATGTGGTCTAGGAAGAATTCAGATTAGCATGGACACCATTTTTGGAAATTGATGCTGAATTTTTAAAAATAAAATATTGCAGAGGATGCATAAATGTAGATATTGTTTCATAATTTGGGTTAATTGACCCTTTAATAGTTATACAGCACTGGTAACACACCTGCTGGTTCTTGTTAAAGATGCTCCGACACCAGAATCTCTTCTCTCTCTCATCCCCTCCTCTCCCTCGCCCAGCGGGTTCCCCGTGCTGTCTTGGTCACTTCCGTTCTCCGTCTCCTCCAGTCGGTTCTGCAGAGGAGAGGACGGGCATGGGGAGGCTGAGTCCAATGCCGAATCCGAGTCTCCCTCCTCCTCTTCATCCTCCTCCTCCTCCTCCTCTTCACCGGCCTCAGCCTCTGACCAGGCGTTAACAAAACGCTGCAGGCCGCTGACATGTTGTAGCACTTCCTCCAGTTTGCGTTCATCCCCCTCCTCCTCCTCCACGTCCTCTTCTCTCTCAGTGTAAGGGACGTTATCATAAAAACTGAGTCGGCTGTCCACAGAGCCTGAGGAACCACGGCGCTGACGTCTACTTTGCCGCCCTCTGAGGATCACTGAGTTCCCGTTATCATTTACATTGTTGTTGCGTGAACTCCCGTCCTGCAGGGCTTTGGGAAAAGTTCCGGGCTTGTGACCTTCTGGTAAATAAAAGAAGATCATGCTGTCCTCTTCCTCCTCTTCTTCTTCTTCCACTTGTCTGCTATTGTCTCGGACACTGCGGTTGTTTCTACGGTTCTGCTCATGAACTGTCATCCCATTACTGGCTTGGCATGGGATGGCCGGGGCAGATTTGGGTGGGGGTGTTGGCTGTCGATCTGAAGCTTGCTGAGGAACGCTGAAAGGATCAAAACCCTCTAAATACATTCCTCCTCTCTTACTAGAGCCTGCTGCTGTGCTGTGGCTGCGAGCTCGAGTCACTGGGCTTGGTGTGCTCACCGCACTTCCACTGCTGGCTTCAGACTGGCTGCTCCCAGTACTTCCAGTGCTGCCGTTACTGGTCTGAGTGGAGTAGGATACGGAGCGATTCCGGTTAAGCGTCATAGTCTGAGTGGGATTGCGATGGTGATTGAGGTTCTGGTTGAGGTTGATACTGGAGATGTCCACGCAGTTGAGCCTCCGCAACTTGTCATCATCCAGACCTTCTTTGATAACAGGGCCACTGATTTCTATCTTCCCTCCACTGGTGCTCCCCTTCTTCTTTCTCTTTGAGGAGGTGCCGCTGCGTAGCCGTAGACTTTCCATCCTCTTGAGGAAGCTCTTAGCTCGCGAACGTGTACTTTTGCCACTGACGCCGCTACGGTCCAGACTTCCTCCTAGTCCTCCCATTCCTGTTTTCACATCAAAGGTGAACTGTCCGAGTGTCTCCAGCGGTGACGGAGGCAACCCATCAGACAGAGAGTCCTCATTAGCGCATCCTGACCCGCCTGTGCCTGAGGACGAACACATGCTAGCTACAGAGCTGGCACGTGTGGCACCAGCGGGTGCAGCTTCATTTGGTAAATGAAGGGTGGCACCGAGGCTCTTCTCTTCTCCTCTTCCTCCACTCCCACTGCTATGGATGGAGCCCACTTCAGGCTGTTCACTGAGATCAGTCAGCACACTCTCTGAACTGTTTCCTTCACGTAGGATGAGCTTGCTTTTCTGGGATGCTTGGTCCTTGGGGAATGGAGGTTGGGTGTCATCTGTGTGCAGTGTGGAGAAAACCTCGAGCTCCTCCATACGGGACCAGCGCTTGCTGTCCCTCTGGAAGGTCCAGCGTCCACTGATGGCACAAGGCTCGTCCTCATCTGAGTCCTCGCTCTGGATAAGAGAGAAGGAGGGGATAAGGGAGAGAAAGAAACAGTGAGAAGGGAAGGAAAATAGAGAGGGAGGGAGAGGAACAGTTAGAGAACATTAGGCACTGCTATGTTTTCCATTTCTTTTCCAACATTCCTCACTTTGATCCAGGAAACTTTCTGGACTTATGGAATTTATTTTATAATTGTACTCACTGTTAACTTTACATATGAACGTCTAATGAAGAATTCACTTCTTTAAGTGTTTCTTGAAAGATATTTAGCATAGCAATTATGTTATAAGACAAACGTTTTGCATAACACAATAACTGAGGTCTTGTGGTGAAGCATATGACTTGATGAAGCAAAGATAGCCATGGGTCAGCCAGTAAACATGTCTCAATCACTTCCTGACTTCATGGACAATACATACACAAGACAAAAAAAGGAGGCCATTACTGAGCCACATATACCACACATGCACCTTTGCAAAATGCACACACCTCCCCCAGTTTGGTTAATCTATCTCAGGCCCTGGAGGGAGTTCAGGAAATTCCATTATGACCCCCATAGCTCACAATGCAGCCGGCCAGACTAGGGTCATTCCCCCCTACAGTCTTTATCCTCCCTGTCTGTACACATGCACACACACACACATGGAGTGTGAGACAGTGTCATTGATACACTGCAACTGTCATTCCTTATTTTCCTTATCCGTGACAGAGATATCCACCCTCTCTGAAACACACACACACACACACACACACACACACACACACACACTGGGCTGGGAGATTCCACAGGTGACTTCTTCCCAGTTTCCAATCAGTCCAAGGCCCATATAAACAAACCACAGACCACAACTTAACCACCCCCTTCTCTTCATCTTTCTAAAGCTCTATCTATAATCTGAATCCCCCCCAAACCATGAAAATGTTCTTGTATATGTCCAAAAGAAAAGTTTAAGAGGAAATTGACTAGAGATTTTAAACAATAATCAGAACCCTTTAACAAATAACTTGTGCCAGGAAATTAGCACTTTGAATAAAAGATTCCAGTAGAAAAATAATCAAATCCACAAAATCCATGTTCCACTGCTTGTGTGCCAGTGTTCCATTTTTCACTGCTCACATGGGCTCCACATAAAAGCATCATTAATTATATGTTTTGCAGTGGAAACATGATGTAATTTCAAATAAAAATGAACAAAGAGTGCGATCTATCCCTGCTACACACAGGCCTTTTTATTAAAGTCAATGATTCAAAGAGGACAACAAGAGATTTTCGTGACATTTTCGGATTCCATGGTGGCTTGTTTCTCAAGTTATGTTAGCTGGAATGTGAGATAACGGTAGTATTCTGTTTGTTGTGGACAGAGAGCGGCTGACTGGCCAATAGAGCTTCAACCATTTGTCAACATTCTGGAGATATCTTATCATCAAATCATCAAACCACCAAAGCATTCACTGCAACACTGGACACTAGACGTCACAGCAGCCGGCAGAATGACAACTATTTATTATTACAATAAGAGATACAAGGAGAAAATGAGAAAGAACAAGAGACATGGAGATGGAGATTTAAGACAGAGGGAATGTTAAGACATGAGGAGATCAATGCATTCCTAAGCTGTCTAAGTGGGGGGGGGTTGTCGTCCCACACAAAGATGGCAAATAACCTCTTTGACTCCTCTACTCTTCTCTGTTGACTCCTGAAATGAAAGGTGACACAGAAAAGGTCATCCTAATGAATACCACCACACATGGAACAAGGATGTTACTATGTAGCACTTAAGGCCATTAGGGAATTAAGGTTGATTTGTGTGAAAGGGAGCAATTCTTGTCACAAAGTGACACTGTATCTCTGACTAGACACTCTAATTTATGTGAAACATGCATGGTCTAAAATTGGATATTCACGGAATTAGCCTCCTTTCTTTGAAGAGGAAAATCACTTTCCAAGAGGTCAGTTTCCTTGAAGGAGATATCCGATGTACAAGGGAGTTTAATTTATTGTAAAAACGACATAAAAACATACCATATCGCATGTGCTCAAAGACCCTTACATACATGATCACAGACAAAACATGTATGGTGGTTCGTTCTACCAGAATGGCACAAAAGTAGCGTACTAATTCCTTTTATGGTGAGCCAGAAGTATGAGGAAGTGTTTGAGAAAGAAGGGGAGCACGCCTTGAGTAGGGGGAGGTCCTGATGATTGCAACCCCTTCATTTAGACATTAAAGCTATCCTCCTTCCCCCTAGGGTCCTCACAACCCACTTCATACAGAAATAAACCCAACAGGTGCCTTCTCATTAAATAAGATGAGAGAAAATACAGCTTCGCCCTGTGGCCAAGAGTGAACTGATGGTTGAGGTGAGGAAACGCAATTGTGGTTGAGGAGACGTGCAGAGGGGCTTTTCAGGGAGGAGTGGAGTTCATGTGTGTGCATGTGCACTTAAACTTACTCGTTTTCTTTGCGGTGATATCTCAAGTCTCATTAGAGCGCACTTGTTGAGGGTATTCAGTCTCCTGCAAACAGAAAAACACACACACATAACAAACAGGTCACATTTAAAACAGGCTTTTTTTTAAAAAAAGAATTGAAAAATTCTAGCCCCCTAATTTTGAAACCTCTCACCACTCTGAAATGGCCAAGAGGATGTATGATAGAAGAAAGGATGACACAAGATGAAAAACAGAAGAGTGGAAAGAGAGAGACAGAGGGGGAGCTATGGTGCACCCAGGCTGGCTAATGAGCTGCTGAAGGATAATCCCCACATGAGCGGGAAGAGAATGAGAGACAGAAAAGGAGAGAGCGAGTAGAATGAAATCTGCCGGAGTGGTGACGAAAACCTGGGGAGGGGACAGAAAGCTTATCCCCCCAGCCACCTGGAGAAGCAGAGTGAGGGTGGTGGGGTCCACCCTCTGGAGAGCTCTTAGAGCGGATCATGTAACAATGGAGAGATGAAGGGATGGAAACATAGGGATAGAAGGGGGGCGGTGAAAGGCTAGGAGAGGAGACATTGAGATGATAGCTTCCAGATGTATGGAGGGACACCTGCTGTGGTTTATTACTGAAAGTTGGAATTTGATGAAGGAGTCAACTCCATTAAAGAGCTGTTAACCTCCTCCTCATATGCTAATTAATATGCCAATGCCACCAGCAAGGATGCAATCCCAGTCTCCTCTATTGTTACTTTATTTCATTCTTACTTTGACTGCTATTTAGCCCTTTCTCATGAACATTAAGGTGACACAATGGATGCCGGAAACATCAAATAAACAAAGCTTTGAATTAATTTCCTCTCGAGTTGTGGATAGGCAGAATGTCTTATGTCTCCTACAACATGAAAAGCAGGACTGAATGTAAAGAGCATTGCGTGACTGTAGCAACCTGCAGTGAGATATGTGCTTTCCAGGACGATACAAAAGACTCTAATGACTGAAGTAAACGCTATCAGGCCCAAAGAAGAAGAAGAAAAAAAGAAGAAAATAAAGAGAGCAGAGGATATGGACATAGAAAACCAAGTGGAGAGAGGAAAAGTTGCATGTCTCCAAAGTGCTTATCGTGTCATTCTTTCATCTCATCAGCAACTTTCCAAAGCATGCCTCCTTTTGAAGTCATGCCTTCATGGTTTCATTTGGGGGAGAAAACTAGAGATAGTGTAGAAAAGATGAAGAGGAAGAATAAGAAGAATTGTGCATAACATCAGAAGAAAGAGAAAGGAGGACAAAAGGGTCGGTATGACTTGTAATCTCACCTGCAGAGAGCCTCAATAGCATCCCGATCGAGGAAGTCGTGGTCTCTGGTGACTGAAGAGATGTCAATAGGAAACTGAGCATCTAGAGAGAGGGAGGGAGGGAGGGAGAGAGAGAGAGAGAGAGAGAGAGAGAGAGAGAGAGAGAGAGAGAGAGAGAGAGAGAGAGTCAAGTTAGTGAGGGCATCTCCCTTCTACTGATTGGCTCAATGTGTTCAGATAAAACTAATGATACAACCCATAGCCCTAAAACACCCACCCACTCAAACACCCACCAAGGCCTTCCGTCCCACCTTCTCCCCCATACAGCCTTGATGAAAAGCTAAAAGAGGAAGTAGCGTCTTAGCCGACCAAACAAACACAGCTGCAGCTTTCAGAGCCGGCAGGCAGGGGGGATGTGGAGCACAGAGGGAGAGAACAGGGGATTGATTGAAGAATGACAATAGGTACTCCACCACTGCTCAGAGCTCCTACTTCCTCTTCTCCTTCTCGTTCTTTCTCTCGAGTCTACCTCATTAATAGGATCACTCATTCACCGAGTCACCACATTAATAATGGTGCACGGTTAACATGAAGAATATATCAACAAAACAATAAAGCAAGTTTAGGTATAAGGATGAACATTTTTTAAATTATTTGCTGGAATGTCTTGACCCAGCCCAAAATGGGAATCTTGCATCCAAACCCTCAGGGGGAGTGGTGATAAGAAAATGCTATTCAGGGAAGGCCAGCACCTTTAGCCTACTGTACTGAAACAGGCCTATCAGTCTGCTTATCTTTAGTGGGGCAATAGTCTTGACAGCACAGACAATAGAGATTGTCCCACGGATACAAGGGAAGGAAAAATGTGTCATGCATCGGCAGAAATTCCTAATCGTGTGGAGACAGCTTCAAGAGACCAAGCGGCAAGGCTATAAAATCTGTACAGTGATTGATTGTGGTTTGCAGTTTGCTTCTATGTTGCTGTCCGGTGTGTATGGAAACGGTCTCATCACCTTTGGAGAAACACAATAAGCTCTCCATT
This sequence comes from Euthynnus affinis, assembly GCA_029490765.1. NCBI lineage: Eukaryota > Metazoa > Chordata > Actinopteri > Scombriformes > Scombridae > Euthynnus > Euthynnus affinis. The sequence continues at coordinate 19,106,867 of CM055838.1, read as the reverse complement.
CAAATAGGAAACCTTTCACGGTTAAGTGGGAACGAGCAATGAACTGTTGACAAAAGTAGCTTGTCATCATCCTGTAGTTACATAAGGGCAACTGGTATGCCCATGGTATGCCATGGTATATAGTTGGAGTGGAATGTTTGATGTATTTTGGTGAGTGCGTATTTAAAACTCAAGGGTCAGGCAAAGCATTCTTTTTCAACCATTTGTGATTGCATGACTAACTTGAGAGGGTTTAGAAGACATTTTTTTGTGTTTGTGTTCAGGCTAAGAAAGACCTTTGGTCCTCATAAAGTTACTATCCAAGTTACATTATAGTCACAGTATAGTTAATGTTTGGAATATGGACTGCTGTGGTTTGTGTGGCTTTGCTTGTATAAATACAGAGCAAAGCATTGGTGCTATGAAAAACCTTACTCTTCAGGAATGTTGTGCTGTGTGAGGTGTGCACCAACATGCACGCAGGTCTGTGTGTTGTTGGTGTTTTGTGTGCTTGAATAAGGTGGGTTTTCTATATGAGCCAAACATTGTCACACTGACTGGTGGAATGACTGCTACTCTCATTTTCATGCAAAAATTAATAAAAATCTCTGCATTCATTTGATCTTAAGTTAATTAAAAATGGAAGAAAATGTGTTTCATTACCTACCTAGCATTACTACAGCTATCTGACAGATTTCAGGAAAGATTTTTTTCACCCTGCAGACATCAAAATTCCAAATAACTCACATATGATTCCCAACACAACTATGGCATTCTCACACAACACCAATTCAAATAAAATGTTTTAATCTATTTATTTTCCTTTACTATGGGAGTGTGGGCTGTGATGTATCATAGCAGGTCCTTACCTTCATAAAGCTGGGCATACTGAGGGAACCCTGCTGCCCGGAGCCAAGTACAGGCCTCTTTGGCTTCAATCTCTGCAGATGAGAAAAATAGGAACACTGAGGTTAGTTAGAGTCGTGAGACACAGTTCAACTCACTCACAAGTCCACATACAGTAAATAAACCACACCAAATAGCCTGTGATAAGAACATGATTGATTTACAAATCCTCACCCTTTCCAGAACAGCAAATAATGACACCCTCTGATATATCGTCTTTTATCACTCAAGTGCAACGTCATTTTAAAATGATATCCTGTCAAAATATCAAAAGTGAAACAAAACTCAAGGATAAAGCACAACAACATGCTAGCAGCTTATCAAACGTGAACCCCTTGACCTTATTAGCTATCTCACATTCGGTCACTCTCTTCTCACATGCTTCTAAAGCTCAAAGCATCATTCGTGCAAATTGTGTTAACCCCCTTACACACCAAGTGTGTGCCACTTAAGCTCACGCAGACATCTCCAACAAAGAAAAATCCTTTTCCCATATGACAAGCCTGTTCCCACAGATATGAATAAGCCTTTGTGTGATTTATAAATCATTTCATTAAGATGCTTTGAAGATGCTGAATTTGTATTTCTTAGACTAAAAATCTAACAGCTATGCCTTTACTGTAGTCTTTTATGTTCTGGATGTGTCTTCAACACTGTGTCACAAACGCCACCATAAGTCCCTTTAAAAACAAGGTGTGACATTTGGGCTTGTTATGCTAAGTACCAGACTGAATGTTGAGGTTGACTGTGTGTCAGAGGAGCCAATTATCCGCGAAAGCCCTTTAGATGACATATGCCAAATGGTTGCCCACACCCCTGCCTCCTCAATTGCTCCGTCACCCCCACAGTGAGCAGTTTGTAGACAGAAGACAGACAGAAACATGTCTCCAGGCCTTAAAGAGCTGACTTTACAATGTCCTCTTTAGTGGAGTTGACAGCAAGTACAAATGTAGCACAACCTTGAGAAAAACTTGTAAACAAAACCTGTGAACAAAGCCAGGAAAGGACACTGATAAGAAAAAAATGGATGAAAGTGACAACATATAGACTGCAAAGCACTAAAGTGAAATACTTGTTATTTAAGGTACTGGTGCAAAGCAAATCCAGTGACTGTGGGGGAAATCTGACAGGTTAGTCAAATGTTTCTATTTCAAGTTCTACATTCCTTGCACTCAGACATTATAATGCCCCTTACCCTTTTAGTTGGGCTGCAACGTTTGGCTGAGCATGACTGAGCTAATAGTAACCACTGGTGAGGAGATGTAGAGTAGTTTATTTTGTCTTTTAAACGCCAGTCTAGCAGTTCCACCTCATTTCAAAGCTAAATTACACCCAGGGATTGATACTATTTTAGCACAAGCACAAGAACATTAGCATGAAAGGAAAGCAGAACTTGCCGCAGAGGAGAATGAAGACATTTAAGTGTTTTGGCGGAGAGATACAGAGATAAACGTGTAATAAATAGTGACATTAAAAGTGTCATCATTAACAACATTTGACTTGACATGCACAAAGAAAGGTAACCATAAAAGATGTGTCTGACAGACAGAGAGGTCAGAAGAACACTTGCTGCAAAGGGTCTGGTCAAAACCATATATGAGCATTTACATACCAGCAACAAGCCTAGACGGCAGACAAACCCCTTGACAACAAGGTGTGACACGACCAACACAGGGTCTCCCCTCTTCCACTGCAGGGGCCAGCGACTCCTGAAGCAACCACTGTGACACTAGCATGCACCCAAGTGTCAAATAACACATTAACAGCTATGTTTTACTAGCTAATTCATTTAACAAATGAGCTCTACTTTTCCTTGCGGATGTAACAAGGCATGTCTCAGTATCCGTGTGTGTGTGTTTGTGTTTGTGTGTGTTGCACCTAGTATTTTTGGAGCGTAGTGAACCAAGAGGAACATAGAAACCAAGGGGTAATTATACCAACATTCTTGAAAGAAAGCCCAGCGTAGGGCTAGAGATTCTTGGGTTAGCTTGTGTGTCAACATGAGTGTGTGTGTGCGCGCGCATGCAAGTCTGTGTGTTTGCAAAGACCAACCTCATGTTTAAAGACAAACCACTCAAAAGACAGTAAAGCTATTGAAATGCAAATTAGACATACAAACACATGGTTAGCTTTCCACCCCCCCTCAAACTCCCCAAAAAGGACTATGGGATCCAATAAGTACCTTTGGAGGGAAGCTATCCAGTGATACACCCCATTTGGCTAGCATGTGTGTCAAATCTACTTTACAGTGACATAATGTGAACTTGGTGTGCCTCGGAAACAAAATAATGACAACAGCATTCACCACGCAGATGCATCAAACTGAATAATATTTGTCAGTGCTCCACATTGTCTCCATTCATTCACAGGGCGAAGCAAGAATATTTTTCTACCTTTTGTTTGGCTGCAGGAAGTGGACAGGGGCATGGGGCATCTGGCACAAACAACCTAACAATAGAGCCGCACACACACACACACACACACTCATATGCATCTGGAATTTAAAAAAAAAAAAGTTGGGTCAGCATAGCAATGTTCACAAGAATATCCCAGATACTACCCTACAGTCATAAAAATGTCATTCTACGACACCCCTCCCAATGCTTTACATTTTTGTTTGCTTCGATAACTTGAGAATCGTGGGTGTATTTTATTTTTTGTCTTCCCTCTGCTTTCCGCCCCGATTCCTTAGCCCTCGCCAGGGAACTACCTCACTTCCTCTTCCTGCTTCCCTCACAGGAAGAGAGCCGAGCGGCGCTGCAGTGGCCACCGACCACCCGGCTGTAAGACCCTGCCTTCGTTTGTTCCTGGCCAGATAATAGGCGGGGACGCAGCCAAGACAAACAATGGCTCCGGTGATTGTGCGTACTTATCAAACGTCCTCATGGTTCAGACAGTTATAAAGCCACACTAGACAAAAAGCCACGCTAGATAAATGCAAGCGTTCAATGCTTAAATATTGACAGCGAGATATATCTATCACCTCAAAGTGAGGTTCGGCACCTTGATAATCATGGTGATATTTGGCTTGCGTGTGCCAAGTTGGCAGAAGTAAAACAGATTACAAATGTGAAAAGAATCAGGCCAGCACTCAAGTTTCAGTGCCAACAACACTACTGAAAATACTACACGTCCTGGCAAACTAATTATGCAACTGATTGCACGTAATTCCTTCTGTGCAATGTAATTTCTGGAACAGCGCATTCGAGACACATTCCTTTTCATGTTTAGATTGTGTTTTTTTTTTCAGTGACAACTGTTTAAGAGGAATGAAAACAAGTGTGGATGGATTTAGCTAGTCTAAAATACACACTGGTTGACAAGTACTTTGTCAGCTTTGTGCCACTTTGACCCTGTTGACTCGAGGCTAGGAGCTATAGGAGCAACATAAGGTATCAACAGCATGTAATTTCCTGACTGCAAAAGGTAGCCTTCTGCTAGTACATAAACCAGACCTTTCTCATGTTTGGTAACCCCATCATCATCACTGGTTGTCTAATTGGCTTGGACATAGAAAGACAGCTGGATAGATTCATATCTAAAGCTGACCAGACCAGAACTTCTGGTCCAACTGAGGGGTCAACACAGGATGTCTGAAACATGTCCGTCAGCTGGGACAGAGACAGACTGGCTTCATTGGGACAACAGTTACATGTATTTTTAGAAAATGTTTCTCTTCTGTATTTATATAAATGTTTGACTACATGGAGAGAAATACAGAGAAATCCTCTCAGGTGTAATGAAAATGTCAGCAACACATTAGTTCTGGCTCATGTGAATGAGAAAAAACAACACAGTGAGACACGCTCCTTCTCAGCGGGAAAGAGAGATGAGAGCGATTATTAGCAGATAACATGACTAATAAGAGCCAAGCCGAAGCCAATAGAGATCTTATATGGATCACGGGTGACTTTTCTCCTGGAATTTAGCCAAAACTGAACCAGTGAGTGGCCAGTCGGGGTTAAGCTTCATCCACTGCCCAACGGTATCGAATTCTAAATTTATCCATCGTAGTCTTTTCTTTGCTTTTCTTTTCCCTGCTCTCACCCTCATCTCATCTGCTCTCTGTGCTTATTTCAACTCTGTCCTGGCCCTTCTCTTCTCTCCTTTCCTGTGGCAGGAAATTCTCACAATTGCCGGCCACAGTTTCCCTCCATCGCAGGAGGGTCTGGCTTGGCTGAGTCTGAATGCTAAGCTCCAGTGGGAGTTTGTCAGCAGCTAGCAAACAAAGGATGCTGCTCCCCACCTCAAAGGCTCAGCTACATACATGGCAAACTGGAAGTCAAGAGTCTGAATACAGTTATCACTGGGGCTGGGTCTTTGAAGTTGGCAGATTGAGAAGAATGCTTGACCAACAACTGTTGTGAATTGAGGGGGCTTATCTGGAATTACCCGAACATTGTGAGGTCTCCGAGCGCAAACTGTGAAACAACCCAAAAGGCAGTCCAGAGGGTTGTTATCAACTCCAGGTCTGAGTGGGTCTTTCTGAAGGAGCTGCAAAGTGGGTCTAGACAGGTGACGTGATAAACCAGGCCAGACTCAGTAGTTATCTACAATAATCAAGGCAAGGAGCCAAGATGCTGACAGTGTTTGTCCTTTAACTCAACAGTGACAAGGACAAACTGTATTCTTGAACTTGAAGAACATGTTTTTGACTGATTCATGATCTTAGATTTTGTGAAACTATGCCCTTGTTGAACACAATGTCCATTACAGCTTGTATCAGTATGATAACATCTGGTCAACTAGAAATACCTTTTTTTTTTTTTTTAATGTGACCGATGTAAATTCCCTCGAGTACTCTGCTGGAATGCAAAGACGGGCGATAACAGATTTTTACTCCTGATGGGTATCATGTTTTGTGATTCCACGACAGACAGCTGGCGTTCCCTGAGAAGCTCTAGCTGTTAGCTAAGTGAGATGGTGCCAGGAATATCACCATCTGGCTGGCCTCAAGCTATGCCCCGCTGACACAAACACACACACACACACACACACACACACACACACACACACAAAGAATAATGAGGTTACTACCATGGTCCAATCCAGTTATCTACCATCAGCCGGCACAGGCACGCATACATGGACACATACGTATGCAAACACACAGCTGGCCAAGATGGATCATCGCAGTGCTAACCCCAAAGGCCCCTGTGCTCCCTGATGACAGATTTATGCTCACACAGAGGGTCCTAGACGTGGATCAGGTGACCAGGCACATTCAAAACCTCTGACAGTCTTTCTGCAGACAGATGACAGCCTACCTGCTGGGACCCCCTTGATAACTATTCATAAACAGATGTCAGGACCGGGAAGGTAACGGCAAAAAATGAACATTCATGTCTTCTCACAGGACATAAAGAACCTGTGTGCCAGATGGATGTAAATCCTGCAGATAAGGCCTCAGCTCACATCCTGTTTCAGAGTGAGAATGAAACATGTTTCCTTCATTTGCTCTTCTCTCAGAACAGCCAACATCTAGCCACTAAACTACTACCACTAAACCATCAAGTCCTATCCCTGATTGAAAGACACAGAAACATGTGCAGTGACAGAGATGTGTGGTTCCTTTTATTACTATTACTGGATTACGCCTCTGTCTATTTAAGGGTAACTCATTAAGTTTGTGTATCAGTGTAGTCAGCTTTATGGATATATGGCTCAACTGAACTGCTCACATCTGGCCAGACCTGTGGTAGCTGATAAGGAGCCATGTGTTGGAACAAACCCTTGAAACAGTTGAGATAGAGGGCCAAAGCCCACAAATTAAGTTACAATGACCAGCGCTACTGAAAACAGGAACTTCTACAGCTTCAACACATCCCATCAAACTTAGCAAAAGGTCGGCACTCAAGCAAAAGGCACAAGCAGTTAAACAAAATGTATAGGCACCGAGATGGCAGAAGTGTCGCTGACTGGTACAATACCTTCCTATAATCTTACAGAACACTAAATACGACTTAGGCTGAATATTCCAGTTCACGACCCTGTTTCCCCATACGGATCAAAGTTTCATTTTAATCCAATTCAAACCGAGCGTGCTAACCTGCCACAGGGTCGCCTCGGCTGTGTGCGTAAAAAGGGGGGAGATTTTGGGCAAAGATGTTCATGAAGTCTGGAAAGCATCCCTGATAGGCTGGTGTGTAATGTGGGAAAGGCTGTAGGTAAAATAAACCTGGAGGGGGGGTTTCAGTGAGATGGGAACAAAAGTGGGGGACATTGGAGACAAGGAGTTATGCGCAAAGCAGGGAGATTTCTTATCTGACAGCCCGCAGCGCTGTGCCTTAAAGAGGACTTAAAGAGTGTTTTACTGAAGCTAAATTCAAGAAGATCTGCAGAATCTTACATACTAAAAGTGTCCAGAAACAGGCGCGTTGTAGACTATTATTAACAGGTACAAGCTGTACGCGTCTCCTTATTGATAATCATGAAACCACCGAATGTATGACTATTTCTTTTCACTTTAAAAAGACACTTTAAAATAACTCTTTGACAAAACAGTTATGGTAATAATTCCAAAAACAGACTTACGTGTTAGTATCATTTTATAAAGTCTCGTTCGCGACCAGCCTCAGCATAAAACTCCCGGCTGCGCCCCGGCAGGCTCCGACTGTCCAAGTCAGGTCTACTCCACTGTTAAAGCGAAGCCCGCATGATAAATCCAGAGAAAAAACTCAAACTACACAATCGGCAAACAAGTGTCCTCTGACCGTAGAGCAAGACAGTAAATCCATGGTTATAATTTGATTGGGCTGCGATTAACAGAATCCCACAAATCTTCAAATCCTTCCGACGCCGTGTGTCCCTGCGTGCAGCACGAAGCGGTCCCCCGGCAGGAATGTGAATGGAGAGTAGAGTGATTCAAGCTTTAGGAATGGGCAACTCTGCCGTGGCTCCACCCCTCCTCCTCCTCCTCCTCCACTACCACCACCACCACCACCCGCTCTTCTGCTCCCCACCTGATAGAAGCTGGAGACACACTCAGTTCATAAAGTGTAGGAAAGAAGTTTATAAACGAGGGCAATATCTGTCATAATGCGAGTGAAAGTGCACAAATCATCGAAGCTGCTCCTCTGTGGCATTCATTTGACATTAACCTCTAATAGTCGAATTTATATGTCTATTTATTTATTTACTGTTCATTTAATGTACTCATTTATGAGCCATATGTTTCATAAATGTTACAGCAGCCTTTATGAAAATCGAAAGTGGACTCCCCAGTATTCATTACAGCTCCTGCTCCTCAACCAAATCCGCCCAGTGGGTAGCAATTGACTCGGAGGTTGGCACCCAGTGTGCATATCATTAGAAAATGCTGGAGACAACTGGGAGACGCTCCTTTGTGCGCAGAGATTAGTCTGAAAAGCGCAAGTGGCGCAGTGAAAAGAGACGTGTTGCAGGTATGGTAATGCTTTTGCCTTTGGCGCGCCTGACGCACGTACAACACGCTCAGGTTAACTGCAACAAGTCTGGATGATGTCAACACGTTGATAGTATTACACGTTGATCACGCTTCTGTCTACAAAGAAAAAGTAATTATGTGACAAAAGGACGAATGTAAAACAACTTGGATACAATGAGGGCATACAGTTTGTTTATGGGGCATTACTCAATTATAATTGGTCTATTTCAAAACAGCCTGTCGAGTTTTCCAGTTTTCTCCTCTTTCCCACAATCCTTCGGGACTTTTCATCCACGGTTTTCCAAGAACTCTTCAACGACATCAGCATTTTGGCATTAGTCAGCTCAGTGTTGTTGTCATAGTAACACACAGGCGCTGAGGTGGTGCATAAAGGGAAAGCCAAACGAGTCACCATGTGGCAGGGAAATACATGTAATCCAAAGTTTGGACGGTGAGTGAAGAGTCAGAGTGGGGAAAGGATGATGCAGAAAACCCTGGCTAACTGTGCAGTTTGCTGTTGGCTGCCATACAAGGCCCAGCTGACAGAGTCACAAGTGATTCACTCAGAAGAAATCCTGCCAGCTAATAAAGTCAGTAAAGTCACGAGGCTTTTAGCATTAAAGGCACATAAGAAGGGTTGGGTATCATTTTAAATTTTTACATTAGTTTCGGTATAACAAAATAATACATTTTTTTCAATACTGCATTCAGTTTCAAGAATATAAGCATGTTTCACCAACAAAACTCTCCCCTTTTATCAAATTTCATAATGCATCAGTGCTGACTTGTCTTAATTCTGTTTGAGGCCCTGTTTGAAAACATAAAAACATGCTTAACAACATCATATCACCTTGAAACTTTACACATTTTCCTAATTTCATGGATGATTTTTTTTTTTTCTGTTTGGGGTCTCAGCTGTAAAACTGAAAAAATGGATTTGACGTTGGATTCAACGATGGTGTTGATGGGACATTTTATGTAACACTATCCAACCAAAATCCCAAATTAGTCTGTTTTGATTTCTGTTATTGTACTTTATTTGATCAAAGAGTAAGTAAACAAAGAATCTGACAAAGCATTCAATATCAACTTGACAGTTTTCAATACTACATTTTAGCCAGTACTCAAAAAGCATTGAGATTTGATTCCTATATCCAGCTAAAGAGAATAACTATAGCTACATTCTGTAGATTAGGACTCACTAATGTGACTAAAAATACACTGAGGATCATTAGAGGTCATACGCATTATGTCAGCAGATCAGCACTAATATCAGTGCGCAAACAGCAAATACATAAACGGAAAACATGTGAGCTTTTGAGCTCATAAATTGGGGAAAACCTTGTGATTTCTATCCTAAATCTGTGACCTGAGGGTAAGGAGAACGATAATTATGTCTGTTTGTGTGTGTGTGAGGGAAAACGGCTGAGATAGGGGAAGGATAGAGAGAAAGAGAAAGAGAGAGAGAGAGAGAGAGAGAGCAAAGAGAGGAAGGAGAGATGAAGAGAGATTACCAAACAAGGCCAAATCCCGGAGCCACAAAACCCGACCACCCAGAGGCTGCACCCAAAACCCCGACTCAAATCTACCCTCAGCTGAGATGGGTCAACAACCCTGTACAGAGATGAGAGGGTTCAAGCTCTCAAGTGTTTCTGTGGTGATAAATACACAATAATGCCAGTGCCTGTTGATGAACGTGTGTGGTAAAGTGTGAGAGATCAGACAAGCAGTCTGCTGCTGCTGCTGCCAGTCGCTCCAGGGCAAATGAGTGTGTCTTAAGAGTGTCTACAATTTTCATTCATCAAAGCTTGCCAAAGTCAGTCGCTTGTTTGGCTTATGATTCAGATATAGATCAAATACGCACGAGTATAATGAGGGCTTTGGACAAAAGAGAGGAAATGAGGAGATGCAATCACAAGAGATTAGAGTCTGCATTAAATTCAACTATTCTTTGGAAAAGTAAAAGAAATAACTACTTTTAATTTTAAAGGTTTATCATACGGGAATTTTGGTGGATTATCTTGTGATTCATAGTATATTGTACTCATGTTGCTAGCTGTTCTAAATGACTAGATTTATTTAGAGACAAAAAAGCACAGGTGTTAAAAACAACACAAACCACAGACATTTTTAGTTTTCATAAAACTGGCCCTTTGACTTGTTGCTGCTGGGTTGTTGGGTGAAGCTACTGTTGTAGGTTGTAAACTTTACAGTGTCACCTCTGACCCTGTGACACAGAGGGAGCGTCTGGAAGAGGAAAATAGAGAAAGTGAGTATGAAAAATTATAAAGGACCTTTAGATATAAGACTTTATAGTGACAGTGATAGAAATAAAGAGAAGACAGTGAAAACATATAAAAGACAAAAATAAAAATAAAGAAAACTGAGAGAAAGATGCAGAACAAAGATGAAAGATCCCCCTACCCCCTTCATAGAGAGCCCTCCTATGGGATTGCCTTGGGGTTTATGTTCCCCTCTTCTACCATTCTTAACCCCAAACAGTGGGGCCAGGTGAGGGTCAGCGGACGGACGTGTCAGTCCAACACACACACATAAACACCCAAGGCCGTGTCAACAAAGACTCACAAAAGAGATAACCAAATTATGGGTCTGCAAAGGTCAGAGCAGCGCTGCTGAAACAGAGATGAACATGTTAGGAGTATGTGTAAATGTCTGTTTTTGTGGGTAAAATTTCTTATAATTAGGTCCTGAAGATGTTTCTCACCACCTAGCACAACCAACCACAACAGGTGGTTTATGTGTTTACTACAATGTGACTTACTCATCTTACTGCCTGTGTGATTGTGTTTTATTTAGAGGCATGGAGGGCTAAAGAGAGAGATGCTATCATTACTGATGTGTATGACCACGACTGTCCTTGAAACTTGAGTCAAATGCCTCCAATGACAAGCCTGTGTCCTCTGCCTTTCACTGATGCAGTTTGAGATAATGAGTTTAACTGCTGTGTGTTTCTGTGTGTGTGTGTGTGTGTGTGTGTGTGTGTGTGTGTGTGTGTGAGAGAGAGAGAGAGAGAGAGAGAGAGACCAAGAGAAGGAGAGGAAATAATCTTTTCATAACAGGAATCTCCAGAAATAGCTCATCCATGGTCTTTGGGATCAGCCCAATAAGACAGTGATTAGAGAGAAAGAGAGAGAGAGAGAAAGAGAGAGAGAGAGAGAGAATGAGAGAGAGAGAGCACATACTTTTACACACAATAGCGAGGAGGAAGTGTAGGGAGACAGCGGCTAGGACCAGCGCACACACAAACACACACACAAACAAAGGAAGTGTGAAGCAGACAGCGGACCAAATGCCTCGCCGACACCCTCTCCGGGCTTTGATGGACTGACCACGATCACAATAGAGGCAGGAGGCTGACACACACACTTATAAAAACAATGGATCGGTGTTGGACTAGCATGTATTTTTCATCCAGATGGTGGACTTCAAAAAAACAAAAAAAAAAAACAAGAGCTTTATGTTGGATCATCCATTTACAAGGTTCTTATTGTATACAGCAGCAGTAAGGGTGTATTTAGATTATGGCACAAGAACAAAAAAAATCTTGAGCAGGAAAAATGAACCATTAAGGGAAGGTTGGTGAAGATGCATTGTGCAAGGATAATAAGCTTTTAAGTGTTGGAGTCTTGAGTGTGGTTTAGTCTTCATGTCCACTAGCATGCATACACACACACATTTCTTAAAGGCAAATTAAAAAAAAAACTGAGCAGAATCTTACATTTTAAACAAACTAAACTGACCAAAAATGAAAACACATCATGTTTCACATTTAATGATGCTAAACTAGGTTTCAAGTAGCCTGGATAATGTCTTCCTCTGCATAACAAGATTGATTGTAAAGAATCTTCATACCACAGACATTTTTCCTCCAAAATACCAGAGAACATCATTAAAAGTATAAACTATTGCATCTGAAAGAGATTCAATTACAGATGCTGGGTATGGAAATAGTTACCCACTAACCATCCATCAACCAACAGATTATGATCAACCCCTCAGTATCTGGTATCCAACACCCAACCCAGGACCTGTTCAGTTCATTTGGGTTAGGTAGGGTGCCATTTCATTGGTCTTGGGTCTATATGGCAGTCAGTCTAATACAGAGTCTATCGGAGTGGACTCACTGTTAGCTCTGCTCAAGTGGTGCAACCATCATGGAGTCACAATCATCACAGGAAAAAAAATAATTTTTTAGGATGACACTGAGAGTATGAACTGTGAGGTGCAGGAAAATTGTGATACGCAGTTTCATATTTCATTGCAAATTATTCTTTTACCCACATTTTCTTACTCAAACAAAAGGAATACCTAGAACTATTAACGCCCTGAGTTTTTTTTTCCTCAGTTGACTGTAAATCCTGTTCTTTGAGAACTGACATCTTAAAGGAGTTAAATCACTGTTTCCCTGTAAATCACTACCATGTGTGGCTTTTGCTCAACCTTGGCTTTTAGACAATGGCAGCAAGAACTACAGTACTGGCCAACACTAATGTGTAAATGCTAAAGCAAACAGTGTGAAAGTTAACATATACATACGTATGTACACTTACACACAGAAACACATGTGTGCAAGGATATTCACACTGAGATTAGTGGTCCACATGTTGGAGTATAAGATATTATATTTACATTTAAACAGCCATGTTGCACACAATGTTAACTGTCCAGGAAATCCACTGATCAGCAGCTCTCTAAACTCTCTCTCATCCTGCAGGATGAAGAAGCCCGAAAAAGAACACACACACACGCAAACAGAACCAGATTATTGCTCATATTTTTCATATTAGACATGCATGAGGAAACCAGATTAGTGATGGTTTGCTTTAGGCTGGAAGAGGGATGGAAGAGGAAGAGCAGGACCAGAAGGGCAATTGTTAGGGGTTTTGGGAAAAGGCATAAAGGTATTAAAGTAGGAAAAAGTTGACATTTAAAGTTGCATTTGGAGGATGCAGTAAAACAGAATAAACAGGTTGTTTGAATGGTGAGATGAGAAAGCAGAAAAAAGAGGAGAGAATAAAGATTGTGAGGATACACCACAAACAATAAAATCTGATATTTATCATTTGGTGCCTAAGTATTATATTAACATGTAAATTAAATGGAGGAAATGTTGTATTCCACCTTTAAATGTTGTAAAAACTGCTGTGGTTTTCCAATGCAAACAGGTTTATTATTGACATTAATGTCACCGCTCAGACACCAAAAACAGTATTTTATGGTAAAGTGCTGTTTTTTTAGGCCTGCAGTGAATAAAACAGGCTGATGTGCTTTATTTCTACAGGCTCTAACACTGGAGAAATGGCATTTCAGCACATAAAGACTTACTATGTGTGTGACCACATTTTCTAAGAATTACAAGAGGTGGAGGTCTACTTGGGAAACCAACTGAATACTTGGGGAGTGGTTAAAGATGCCAAGCATATGGCTGTGAAATGAACTCACAGCAACATTTTGAGCTGTGCCCCTCTCCCTGGAAATTTCCAGAATTCCTATTCCAAACCAAGCAAGGTATAAAATACTTGCTGTTTGGAATAATTTGAGCTCTACAGAACCCGGCTTTCCAAATTGAGCATGCTGGTTCATCAGCTAGATCAAAATAATCCAAACTAATTCATGTCTATGTCATCCTAAATGACTGCAATGTTCATAAAATTAGCTCTTAAAATACAGTACCTATAAAAGATGGTTTTAGTTTTTTTTAGTGTTTTACATTAAGTCTGTTCTTTCCATGTTCCCTATTTTACATCGGAGACTCTGCATTTTGTACTTAAAGCACTGTACTTAAATTGAGTTGCTGATCCCATGCTTTGCGTGTCTGCCGGTTATAGTGAGGATTTTGTCTCATTAGCGGGATGACAGAAATGTAGTGACAAGGATACCTGAGAATGTGATGTCTGTTGGTATCGTCTGACATCATGATGAATTGTCCTGGATAAGGGCAGAGCTGGCAGGTGGCTAGAAGAGTTGGCATGAGCGTATGCCAACTAACTTTCAGCAGCAATGAATCATGGGGCCTTGGGTGCAAGGTTTAGCCTTGCAGCAACATTTAGTGGGGGCTAAGTGAATGAGGAACAAGGTGGGAGTGGATGGATGTCCAATGTGCCAAGGAGAAATATGACATCAGGATTTAAAAAATGGGTGAGCGTGTGTGTGTTTTTTTTCTGTTTGTATAAGTGGTATGTTATTATCTTGTAAATATCCCTATATGCCCTGCATGTGCATGTCCATATTGAGGTGTCCCATTACACCTTTGACAATAGAGAGTGAAGAACTCTCTTCCCTCTTCTATTTTCTTTCCTGTTTTTAAATTTTGTCATGGAGTCCTATACATGTCCAAATTCCAAAGTAACATATGTCCATTCTTCCTCTGTGCAGAATCAGCCAACGAGTAACGCAGGAAGTTGATGCTTTAGTCTTCCCTGCCCTGACCCGTGACCCCCTTTGAACCCTGACCTCTAGTGAGCCACGTGACAAACCATGCAGACATCTAGGCTGTCATGACAAACACAAACCAGGTTCAGCTGTGAGATTATTACTGATCCACAGGCTCCTTTGCAAAAGTGCAACCAGGAGCCAAGAGAGTAAAGGTTTGAATTTCAGAGTGATTTCTGTCAGCTCCCGACTTCTTATAGCTCCTGGGTCTTGTGTCATTTTTCAGAAGATAAGATGAGAAAGTGGGCTACTGCAGATCAAAGAGGAACAGGATAAAAGACAGACACACCATGATAAATCCTACATCAAAATCACAGACATAAATGCCTAAAATCAAACAATCAATCTCTTCTTCATTGTAGAAAACTTTATTTAATTCAAACTGATTTTTTGATTGAACTTTCTAAAGTTTTGATACTACAAGCCAAGATGTCAATCATCTTGGAATTGTAGTAACTAAAAATATATTTCAGTTACTTAAAATCTACTTGTAATAACTAAAAATTGTTTTCTTGATTTATTATACCAGTCTAATATCTGATTAATTGCTTACCTCTGGTATATTGCCGAACCAAACGCTCTACTGTATTTATTGCGTGCATAGCAATCATCCAATTAACATTTACTGTAATAAGTGTGACACTCTTTTCAAAAAAAGATAAATACTTGTCACTGAAACTTGCTTATTGACAAAATTGCAGGTGCAATTCCAATAATTACTGCTGTTGTGCCCTCCAAGTAGAACACGTCAGATTAAAGGACTTTTCTTGTCTCTCATTTTGCTTTCTGTGCAAGTAATTTTCTTCCCATCAGCTTTTGTTTGACAAATCGCAGCAGGGAGGCCGACATAAGCCAGAGGATATGAACTCATTCCTCATGTGACAACCTTGACCTACTAAACTGGAGATGGGCATGAGACTCACAAGACAAATGCCTTGCACATGTAGGAATGAAGGAGATTCAGGCAGAAATAGTTTTTTGAGTGCGCCCGAGCACATCTATGTATGTACAGACCTTTATTTCCATACTTGACATGTTTTTAAGGTAGGTTTCTGTAAGCATTGACCAACAAGGAAGGTTTTTGATATGATTATGAAGGGCTTTACTTCAGTCAGAAAATCTGAATGTTTGTCTTTATGCATAGCTGACCCAAATCCAGTGCACAGGAATCTAAGGAATCTGATGAATTAAGCCAAATACAAATAAACAGTAGGAGGATAGTTTATGTGTTAAGCTGTAGACGGAGAGGGCAGCATCCCTGTAGGTATGCAGTGCACAGAACTTCGTTATGAATGGACTGTGGCCTGTGTCTTCTTAAAAAGAGAAAATGTGATACTGTAAATAGGATTTGGGTCAAGCACTTTGTGGGCCAAACACAATGATTAACCAGCAATTTTAAGTAGTTCATCAACTTTGTGTTTCCGTAAACATCAATTATAATAGCAGACAGTAGCAGATATCCTTAAAAGTCTTAAGCCTCAGTCTCTGGTACATTTTCTCTGGTCCACTTTAACACTTTATGTGATTAGACCTGATGCCCTGAGTGCTCTTTACCCACTCTTTCTCTCTGTCCTACACAGTTGGTTTATTTACTTTAGGAGCTAATGGACAGCACTGATGTGTTTTAGGGTGGGGACTCCGGGTGATGAACAGGAGCCGCAGTCAGACATGTGACTCCCCCCCTCGTCCCTCTGCTCTTCATTGCTCCCTTGGGGATGATAGCTCGACTCCTGAGTTTGGAGGAGGACTAATACCGTCCAGCTGGAGGTTGGCAGCAGTGACAGAACCTCCATATGCCCAACAGATTGGGCTCTGGCTCTCATTGCTGACCTCCCTCTGTTTATCCAGGCCCTCTCCTCCCCCCATATTTTCCATGAATGAAGACATTGGAGTGGACAGGAAACTTAAAACAGGGACACTGGAGAGACGAGCAGAAATGCAGGAATGACACTGTCAATGGTCCAAACCACTATGGCAGATGCATGAAAACAAAATATTATGTTAGTAGTAGAGGTGATGAAAAGCAATGGGCTAGATCACCAAAATGTTGAAGTGCACTGGTAGCAGTTGTGATAGTTTGAAGCAGTCAACTTCAGGAGCTTGCCAATGCTAAAGTGAAATTTTGCTTTCTTTTGTTGCAAAATTGTTTTGAAAATGAAATGGGAAAAATCAGTCATTCTGTCATTTAAATTGCAAGAATCTCAGAATTTTATTCAAAGTAAAGTCACATGATGTCACAAACAACTGTATTTTCTACAAACAACAATCCCGTTTTCTCCTAGGAAAACAGAGCCCTTGTAAAAGTTGTGTCAAGACGTTACCACCACAGAGAGATCAAAACACGTCATTGTCTTAAGAGAAACTGTTTCAGATTTTAAGAACCATAAAAACAAGACAAAAACTCCCTTTGCTCCCTGGCTTTTAGTGCTAATGGCTTTAAGGCAATGAGGCAAGCAAACAGCAAGCAAATAAAGAGAAGGAGAAGAGGCTGCATGTTTTGAACTCAATCCTCAAAACTTTCATGCTCCTGAGGCCTCAGACAGTCAGGCTTTTCTAGCTCACGTTTCAGTGCGTGCATATTGGTAAGAGCCACGCAGATGGTTCACATGATAGCTATACTGACCCTGCAGAAACACAGGCGGAGATAATAAAAGACCCAACATGTTTACCATTTATTAAGTTTCAAATGAAAGCTATCTGAGAAAGGCACCGACACAAACAGGAATCTCTCTAAAAAAGAAAACTGGAGGTCCAACGTCACCCCAGGCATAGTCAAACAAACCCTCATCTTCATAGCATTCCCAGATCATTCAACAACAGAAGAATGAAAAATATTGTGTTCGAGGGCAACTTTTTGACCTGTCAGGACATTTAGTGCAAGAAATGCTGGACACACATTATGTTCACTGACGCTGACCTAAAACACACACACACAAAAGACATGAAATTGTCAAAGTGTCACTTAGCCAACATACTAATGCTAAGCGCTCCAGTGCTTGTATTATTACCAGCTGTGAGGAGTTAAAATGGAGGTTGGCCTGGACAAGGAGGGTGACAACAGTCAGCCAGTGGCCTTGTGTTCACCCATTCAGGGGTGGCAAAGGGGTTACGATTCCTAAGTGACTGCACGGTGAAAGGTCACTGGCAACACCTCTCGATCAGAAGTAGAAAAGGATATTAAGTGGTCTAAAGAGAGATTATGTCACAGCTCTGTGGAGGTCTCCGTTGGGATGAGTGGGGAAAAAGACTCAAAATTAAGTTATATTAGAGAGGCCATGTCAGCACTAGTCCAGCAGCTCAACTTTTGACTCTTTATGACAGGAAAAAATAGCTCAAGCCTCTCAAATGTTGCTACAGATACAGGTTCTATATAGTTTATACAATGTTGAGTTAACTTGATACCATTTGGTAGTCCAGAACACAACTTGTGATGGATCACAATGTTGTCCTGACACAAGCTTTCCCTTTGAGACTCTTAGAAAAGGCTTTTAAAGGGACCAGTAGGGGCCTGAAGGCATCCATAACTCCTTCCTCAGAAGCTCACCAGAACAACTGATGTATTTTTCTTGGTGCAAAGTTCCAGACCCCAAACAAAATTCTTGTTTACTGATGAACAGACTCTTGCCAGAATCGCAAAGTCCCACATTTTCCCACTTGTCTAATTTCCCTCCAGTCTAATTATCGACAATGGATTTATCCAAGTACTGCAACAGAATTTTAAGAAAACAATAGGAGGCCATAGTAATAATATTTACAACATTGTTGATCAGATCTAACAGAGTGCATGGAGGGCAGTATAGGTTAAAAGGGTCACTTTGACAATGTTCCTCCTAGCCGTGATGCTTTTGACTGTGATATGGTTTCTACTGTCAGGGATCTTCAATTCCTCCCTAACACAATGACAAATGCAGAATGGAAAGTATGAGGAGATGGAAAATGGGAAATGTCTTAGCCCGGGGATCCTGAGCGGCTGTCAACTTCCTCATAAATAAAAATACCAGTCACTTTCCAGCATGGAGAAAATAAGGATTCAAGAACCAGGTCATGCATGCGATGGAGGTCATATGACAGCCACACCTCCTCCATTAGTTTTTTTCTGTCAAAGCACCAACATCTACTGTCATTCTGGATTCTGTGGAGCCATCTGTGATCAATTCCCTTCCCAGTTTCTTTGGCACATCCACTCACTCTTCATATCAACTACCATCTGTCCCACTTCTATTTTGATGCAGACAATGGATCTCATCCAACTTGTTTCTGGTACACATTGTATTCTTGTGTTTGCTTGCACAAACAATCCACAGAATCAACCTTTCTTCCAGTAGAAGTACAGTGTGGAGACAATGTGTTAGCAGAGGTCTAAGCATGCAACTCTCTCCTTGACATTTAAATGTGTGTTCACAACCCTAAATCATCATTTGGTGATGTTAAAATGTTCAGATTTATATACAAGTATCTCCAAAAACACAGCGACAAGTCATCACATTAAGTTTGTATGATTTATTTTAATTTTATACACATCAATCTGAGAACCGAGCCGATCTGAGAACTTGACTATATGATTTAAAAGATGTCAGTATTGAGTTCTCCAAATTAAACAGCAAAAAACGCTGTTGGTCCATGCCCTCCAGAATGACAAATATAAGTGTTTTTTTCTGATCTGCTGCCATTATAGACAGGACAACGTCATTTGTTCGTGACGTCCAATAGCAAATCCATTTTATGATCTGACAATGCTATAGTTAGGTTTGGTTAGGTTTAGGGAAAGACCAAGATTTGGGTGGTTTGGGTTCAAATTACTACTCCAAAGACCTTTGTCATCATGGTTACAATAATACCCATTTGGGTATGGTTGTGGAACGGCTGCTGTCATTGTTGAAAGACAACAATGTGGACTGTCCATAGGAAAGAACAGGTCTCAAGTGTTGAAGTACTGATTTATTCTTTCACCCAGACCATTTTTACTTTTCATCTTCCCCTTTACGGTTGTAATACCCTCAAAATGTCTGTGTAACTTTGTATTTTCCAACTTCTGGGACTCATGCAGTCTTGTGACCTCCATGGAAAAGAAAGGCATCTATTATGAGCACGAGATAAATATCTTAATAAATATTTGCGATCAACTGTTCAGATAGATGATCCTCCTCAAGTAAAGTAAACTGTCTGGGTTTTTTAAATGCATGTGCACGTGTCCCGTTTTTTCAATGATACCATCTTGCTTAAGCGCAGCTGGCAGGTCGGTGGGATGATGATAATCACAGGGTGTCTCTTGCGGGTGACTGGAGGGACACATGAGAAAATGGGTCAGAGTTTTTGTTTCTGTAAACACTTGGACAACATCTTCACCCCTGATCATTTCTAGGATGATTTCATTTAATGGGATGGCTGTTAGTATCATACTGTTCTGTCAATATAATTGCCATCCTTCTTTGGCTCCTGGGATTCTCATATTTTGACAGTAGGGCTTATTGTCCCCACTGGCAATAGACTTAAGGACATCTGCCAGTGTTGTGAATCACATGGCATTGTGTTAAATAGATGACAGGTTGACATCTGTATTTGGACTTTTCATAACTGCATCATGCATTTTCTTTTTGGAGATTCCATTTTGAGACCAGATTCATTCCAATTAACTCTTTGTTGTATTTAAACGGTCAAAAAAATACCAACAAGAGCAACAGGATTAACCAAAAATCTCCTGTGGATTGACGGAGTAAATTAAAGATGGCTAACCCACTGAGACTTGCGGGACCCTCAAAAAGCAACAGACACAGGAAATGAAGGCCCACTGGAGAGTAAACAAACAACATACCATGAGATCAGGCACCCAAAGAGGCAGTTAAGTCACCAGAGATGAGACCATTTTAATGGGGCACTAAAACATGTTGTAAGTACCCATCTGGAATAGATTCTTCCGGAATGTGGCTGTTTTACAACTAATGGCCAGTAACGAGTCGTCACGCCATCATCTTGTTTCACATCACAAGTCTTGTTAGAAACTACATCAGTATGGACAGGTAATACATCTTGGTGCTTTTAAGACACTAACTGCCATAACAAATATGAAAAAGACAGTTTTGTCATTCTGAATACATAGTAACAACTAATCAGTCAGTGGACATTTGCATCTGTTCACTGTTACATGGATGTCATATTCTAACCTTTGCCTCCCATTTTCCCTCATACCTCACAGGCGTGGATGGATGGATGTGCACGGAGGAGGTGAACACACCTTCTACATACACACACAGATGGTCGAACACTCTTATGTTGGTCTTCCATTTGAGGACAACTTCTCTGAATGTTTGGCACACATAACAGGTGAAAGACTGTTAAACAGGGTGTACTCCATGAGAAGATGCAGTTCATTTCTCTGTGCACAAATAACACATGTTTTGGTTAGACACAATCCCTCTCTCTCTCTCTCTCCTCCCAAAATACAATTAAAAGCCTTTTTTACCTTATGCTTAAATGTCAAATATCATGTACTTGATTAGTAGGGATTTTCTCCAGGGGCAGTTGCGTCACTCAGAACAGTGGGGTATCGATCACCTCACAGTGCGTCATAAAAAGGTTGCCAGGTGTGTATTCTGGCTAGTACCTCTGGGACTGGAACAGCTCAGCTGGATCAACTAGTGGGAGGCCGCCTTTAGGGTTTTACTTTGTAGTAAATCCATCATCCTGAAATCCCCGGTGTATAGTCATCATATACCGGCATTCATTTTAACTAGACTGCCTCATCTGTTCTCTTCCTCCCAGAACAGACCATTTCAGTCTTCTAATACAGCGGCACCAATCATCCCAGCAGTATTGATTAAAGCTGGGAGGGAGCACTTCACACAGTGACTCAAGCTAATAAAGACAGCTCTGTCTGTGCCAACAAAGCAGTCTTGCTCACAGCAGCACTCACACTATTTCTGCTGACAGAGGAAGGAAAGGTGTAGGAGTGTACCGGCCTGAAAGTCTGCGGTGTGAAATCAGACATTCTCAAGCGCCGAGGCAGGAGTGAATTCCACAATGTGTGCAAATATTTGCGCATGCCACTTTGGGAATCCCAAGCCGTGCCAAATCAGGAGTTCTGTGAAGATCTGCTCCTCATCTCTGTGCAATGTCAATGGATACTTGAAATAGCAGGCGTGTTGTTCCAGCTCAGTTATAGCTGGACTGGATTTCAGTCTGTGAAGGGGATGAGTGTTTGCCCGAGTTCTGTGCTGAGCAATCACATCACCTTCCAGCTGCTGGAGCGAAGCATGGGCAGCGAATGGAACAATGAAACGTCAAGAGTGTGTATCAAGTGGGCTACTTGTGATCTTGCTGAAAAGTGGTAGACGTCTCACTTGAGTGATGATTAGGGCTAACAGAAACAGAAATGAAAGAATAGGCTGATTAGGATTCTGCTCACGAATCAGCAGACTGAGACTTTAGCTACATGCTCAAACTGCTGAAGGCTGAGATCTTTGGACTTATGCTGTGTGCTACTTCCCTCTTTCTCCTTCTACAACTGGTCTTACCATTATCCACTGTCTACACAACAGTACAAGGAAGAACAGCATCAAAATATTTATTGAGAAAAAGAGATGATCATTATATGTCTAAAAAGTTTATGTTGTAACCTCTGCTCTGTGGATCAATCATCCCAACAAATCAGACATTGCCGGATCAATAAAACAGAGAGGGGTCTTTTAATGAGAGACGCACTGAATGAGTTCATGTGTTAAAAAGAGAAAGTGAGGAAAGACTGATGTAGAGGGAGCATGGTAGAACAAGCAAAGTAAACAGGTTTGGCGTGAGCTTGGTGGAGTCACTGGGTTTAGCAAAACATTCCAGAGTCTTCGAAACAAGCGGCCTTGTGAGTGCACGGGGGCAGAAACAAGGGGGCTTTAAATCACTGAACAGGAACAGCGTTGAAGGACTCTAATTCAATCATAAATATCTCAAGAGTGTTCACCCTCACACACTGACATGTCAAGTTAAGTGACTACCAGTCACCTATATCACAGCAAGACAACCAGCCCAAATAACCTGGCCAAACCTAATAAACTGGGAGAGGACAATATCATTCAATGACATGAACCCAGCATAGCAGAAATTACATCTTACTGTTTCTACATTAAAATATACAGACACAAAATAACACTATGATAAGTTATTGCACTGAAGAAATTCAAAAACCTTGGAAACATTACAGTAATCTACATTAAAATATACAGACACAAAATAACACTATGATAAGTTATTGCACTGAAGAAATTCAAAAACCTTGGAAACATTACAGTAATGCATACTAAATATGCTTATCATTTATCGAATGTCATATTACCTTATTTATTTTGTTGATATAGGCTGTGGTTAATGTATAAATCACATCTAATTACATCTCTGTTGAAGACGAATCAGACTAAAGCCATTAATACATCATCTCACATCATCAATAAAATGAGCTGAACTGCAGAATCAGACAAGTTCACATGTAATTAATGTTAAAAAACAAAAAACAAATTGAGGCAAACTGGTGAAAAAATGTTACATGAAGCAGGGTCAACTTCTTTTTAAAAAAGTAATTTAAACTGCCCCAAATCTTTCTGTTGAGAAAAAGACATTTCCATGTCATTTATCATACACTGATCAAAAATAATGTTTGGTCAGTGTATGATGAAATCAAAATAATTTAAGAATCAATTAAATTAAAATCATTCAAAATATTGGATAAAATAAACTGACTCTTTATACAGCCCCTCAGTCAGCCTCTATCCGAAACAGGCTGTTTTAGCTTCTGTCTCTTTAAGACCCCCTTCCCGATGAGCCCACTCAGTTCTGATTGGTTAGCTTCCAGATGCTTAGGAGGCTACATCAACAAACCACAAAACAAAGTATAGTCTCATTTGCTCATTCTTTACGCAAAATGTCAACTTGTCAAATACATTTGTACATGTTGAGCTGAAATCCGATCCGAAATATGAGAGTGGACAATGCAAACAACACATGGAAAAACCTTAGCAACAAAGGCAACGGAATGGACGGCCCTTTATGGACATGTGTGATGAGCAAACGACAGCTCATCTGGGCTTTTGAGGAAGCATTTTGTAGTCAATTAACCTCAGGTTTTGGAAGTTTGACCATGTTTAGCATAAATATCTGACATCATAACAGTATATAAAAAATTGAAAATCACAAAAAAGCACAATATGTCCCCTTAAAGCCAACATGGACAAGAAGAAACACTGACTGTGTCATACAGCTGAAAGCACTGGTAAAAGTGAGATTGTTCTGTCAAAGTATTAAGGTCAAATTTGAACTCTTGTTTTCTAGATACAATGCATGCAATACATGCTTTTTTAATGGAAACATAAAGCCTTTGGTTGTAAACATAATTTTAATATCCTTCTTTCTGGGGAATCTTGACAAGCCAGATCTAGGTTTGAGTGACATGTTTTGGAGCCAAGTGCTGGGTAAAAATACCTTGACAAAAATGAAAACACACATATAGGAAATGACAGATGATGAGGCAGAGAGAAAATATGTCCCTGGCACATGTCCCATAGTCATGTCTAGTCGAGCTTGACTGTAATCTTATAGTGCACACATACGCATGCAAACACACTGAAAGAGTCTGTGCATGCTTTTAGGTATGCTCTTAATCACTAACTCACACACACGCATGCCCCGCACACAAACACTGTTTTTATGAGTGTTTCAGCAGTTCACGTGTGGTACAGTTCACTCATGAGACACACATGGGCTTCAATAAAATCTCAGGCACAAACAGAGATGACAGGAAACAATGTTGGCCTACTTTTTTTCATATCCTCATGACTAGGATGAGATGCAAGCACAAAAGTAGACAGTGAAGCAGTTCATCTGCCTTGATAAAGTAATAAGGAGGGGCTATTTATAGACACAAAGCAGCTTGACCTAAATGTGAAAGCATATTGAAATGTGACATGCCAATGAAGAAATTGGTGCCTACTAGGAACATCACAAGCTAATGTACAGAATGAGCATCCTGAGGTGCTAAAATAAAGCCACTGGAATGACCATGATAAAACATCAAAAGAACATCTGTTGTGGAAAATGAAAGACAACAAGAAACGATTCAACAATTACTGGAGTGTTGACATCAAGATGTAGTGGAGAATTTAAAGTGACAGAAAATGTGTTGTGAGAACTAACAAAACCTTTTAACCAGGCTTCAAACACATGTCAGGAGCAAAACCACAAACACTTAAATTGTTGCGAAGACCACCACCGTATATATGCCCCAAACCAACAAAAAACGGAAGATAATGAATTAAAGCTCAAAAGCAAAGCAAGACAGCCATGGGTGTTTAAAGTGGAGTTAACATTAAATGAGAAAAGTCATGTGTTATATAGTTTGATCCCAGCACTAAAACTGCTTGCTGTCTTGAAAATATGAATAACAAATTCAAACAAAGATGTGCACATTTCATATATTTGTTTGTCTGAGGTTATGTTAATTTTTTAAAGTTCAATTGCTGATTAAATTGTGAAAAGCTCTGTCCATGCTTTGGGTGAAAGTATCTTGTTGAAGCTAATTTGTTACATGGTTTCCTGCTGCGCTTTTATTCAAACAGATCTCTGCTGATGTCACAATGTTGCGCCCCTTCTGACTTCCTCTTTGGGCGTCTTTGAGGCGTGAAATGGCCCTGCTGGATCCCTGTAGAGTCCTGTAGGGCCACAATAGGCCCTGGACATCTGTGTGGTTTAACAGTAGGCAGGGCCTGAGTAGACCGGAACACGTCTATGGACCTCCCACTGGCCCACCCTTAAGCCCCATACAAAAGCCTGGTGGCACTTAACAATAACACATTCATGCACAAGTAGGGGCACACATACAAAGACACATGCTCAAACACTGGCACTTGACCAGTGCATATCTGTTTTCTTATTTAATATTTGTTTTGCAAATATTAAATAAACAGAACTGCTTAAATCAACACAGATAACTAAAAATAAATGCACTGTATTGTACTGAACTATTGTTCAGGCTACAGATCATTTTATGACCTTCATGACTCTACCAACTGGTACAGTTTTTATAGTGGTGTCTTCAGAATTAGTTTTACCTCAGTTGAAAAACCTTGACCAAACCAGTGTATGAACTTCTGTTTTTAAGCACATTCTTGTGAGTGCATGTAGCTCTAGGCATGGCAATGTCAACTGGTCCCTTGATGGGTCATTTGGTCCAAACCACTTTGGTCTAGTTGGTTGCATGCTGATGGATCGCCAATTTCATCTGGTACAAGGCAGATTTTTGTCTATTGCGCTTGTGTAGTCATTACGTGGTTTGTAAAGACTGGTGGAGTGGTGTAGCTGGGGGTGTTTTAATGCTGATTTGGTAGTGTAGTGCGATTATTGGTATCCATTTTGGCATCACATTGTGGCTACATTAAGACTTTTCTCAAACACAGGGAGTCTTTGCTCTTTCTTTGGCTTTAGTTGGTGAAGGTCACAAACAGGCCCCTATAAAGTCCCACAAACCCCTTCTTTCACTTCCTTACAAATAGCTCAACTAATACACCTATATATTTTTTTTGGTTTAGCTCTTTGCAACATATACTGGCTCATTCTGAACCAAGTGATGGATTTACATGGCAAGTGTGTTAGACCACTGGGCCACTAGGATGTTCATAAAAGTCTGTACACACTAAACCTGTAGGCTGTCTCAGATTCCTATACGGTGACTGTCATTTGGAATATACAGTAGAAGGGCTATTAGTGAAGCAGATATTACTCCATTGAAACATTTAAATCTCCAGTACACAGAGGACCATATTTACTTATTAAGATGTAAATTTTAATCAATTTTCTCTTGCAATCTGAATGTAATGAGTATCTGATATACTCAAGCAGCGGCAAATTACAAAGTGACCACCTTGGACTTTCTGCTGGGTACATTTTTAGAGTGACGGAAAGCTTGAGGGGTACAGTTCACAATTATAGACACTGCATTTCACATACAAGTATTGCAGGCACTGGGTATTGCAGGCACTGGCACCTAAAAATCTATCTATACCCTCCACACAATGTTAGTTACCTCTTAAGAGAAGCCAACTGAACTTGCAGCTCACTACAGATCTGTCAAGGTGTCATGACAGAAAGTGAACTGCTTTTAAAGGGTGTTAAAGGATCTGTTTGTGTTTGTTGCTACATTTACAAAAATATAACCTACAGTCATGTTTTTCTAACAAACAGCTGTGTATAGTAGAGGATGATGGTCTAGGTGAACATTTGACTGTATTAACAACTGATATAAAGAGATATCCACTTATTATTGTTATTAATGCTGTATTAACACTAAAGGGAAAAATGTGCAAACTTGAGAAATTACATGTGAATAATGTTGTAATAACATGCAAATGCAGCTGCTGCATGTTTATCCACACCCACCAAGATACTGAACATTGAGATCTTGAGACAGAGCAAACCAGCATGACAGAATGTAAAGTACAAATCCTTGAACCTATGAACATTTCTGTAACCACTAGCAAACAACTAGTTTAGACCTAATCTCAACAGTACATTTAGCCTGAGAGATATTTATGAAAACCTTATGAGAGGGTTTTTGTAAAACCACTTTTGTCATTGAATGAGACAACGGAAAACTGAAATAATACATTCACCCGCATCTGCATAAAGCAAACTAGCACACATCTTATGCAATACACATTTTCTCAAACATTCTAAGCCAAGATAAAATCAACCAACCTATTAGGCCTATTACCTCCCTTCACATGACTTCGGAAAATGGACTGACTGATAAAGATCTGGTTGTTATGCAATAGCATTAGTCCAGTAGCATTTTGATGGGCATAACAAAATAAAAAGGCCTCTCAGGTAACCATTCAGGGAGTGGTGTAAGAGAAGGACAGACATAACTTTTACCTTGATGCAGTCCATGATTACATCACACCACAATGCCACAGAAATGGCACTACATTATAAATGAGAAAATGTGAATTTAATGTAAACATGACATTTATAGAAACTGTTACACAACATCCAGGTCACGCAAGAGCAGGATGGTTAGCACATGCGTGTCAGTTGGAGAAAAAAAGGGTTGGCATAAGTGACATGGAGGAGAAACATAATTCATATGCTGAGTGGTGCTGATATACTTCAGTGAGCAGTTATTGTACATTTGCTGCTGTGTGCTGTGCTTTCTCAGATTGTTTAGTAGTGTGGACACAAATTCCTAGCATCTTATATCATAGAAACCATGAGCAATCACCTAAAGAGCCCATTTTACTTTGGGCTTTTAGAGCTGAGTGATTGTTGTGAAATTGTTGTTGTTCTGTTCAAGCAGCTCAGCTCAAAAGCACTGATCTCAATCTGCATTACGGTAAACTTTATGACCTGATTTGAGTCCTTAACGAATGACTGAAGGGAATATTTTGCAGGCAGGTATGATGACAGAATCTGTTGTTATCCTCTTTTTTTTCTTACTATCTGCCCTGATTTCAGATGCCCTTTGACCTCTCTAAACCTTACCACCAATCATTTAAAACAGAACAGAAGGCATGCCAATCATTCCAGACTCCGATCTGTTCTTTTCAGTCATTGCTGCAAAAAACCCCACCACTGGCACCACTACCTACAAATCAATAGATCGCTTTATTCATATATGTCCAACACTGTGAAGTACTGAATGATTCATTCATTAGATGATCTGCACCATTGTTAAACCTCAATGGTTCAGTATCTGTTACTGTCTTGTTGGAATTTCATACCTTTGGCCTAAAGGAAAACAGAAAAAGCTGAAAGCTTTGGGTCATCAGCCCTTTATAAGGTCCTAAAGAAGCTCTGTCTTGAAAAAGGGGTTGATTTAAAGGGGCTTCAGAGGACAATAGTCTGAAGAAGCAGTGATCTTTTTGATGACGTATTCAGTTCACAGTGTACACAAAGACTTGCATGACAACTGGGTATTGTCAATGGATAAACACAGTGTCCTCCAGGCACGTGTTTTTCCCTTCAGCTGTAAACATGCTTAAATATGTGATGTGATCAAACCTGTGACAAGGGTGAGAAACATCAACAAGGCTATTGGGTTTCAGGATGTGTGGTGCTGCACAGAACTGACATGCAGTCCCGGAGAGCATGGGGTCATTTAGGTCGTTTGGTCCAAACCACTTTGGTCCAGTTGGTTACATGCTGATGGATCGCCAATTTCATCTGGTACAAGGCAGCTTTTTGTCTGTTTGCGCTTGTGTAGTTATTATGTGGGTTTCTAAAGACTGGTGGAGTGGCATAGCTGGGAGTGTGGTAATGCCGATTTGGTAGTGCAGTGTGATTTTTGGTATCCATTTTGGCATCAAATTGTGGCTACACTAAGACTATGCACAAACACAGGGAGTCTGTGGTCTTTAGTTGGTGAAGGGGCACAAACAGGCCCCACAAACCCCTTCTTTCACTTTCTTACAAATGGTCAAATAGTAAACCTCTTAGCCATGTTTTTTTCCTTCAGCTCTAAACATGCTTAAATATGTGATGGGATCATACCAGCAACAATGGTGAGAAACATCAACAAGGCTATCGGGTTTCAGGATGTGTGATGCTGAAGAACTGACATGCAGTCCTTGAGAGCACGCCGTGAGTGTGGTTGGCTAATGCTCATGCGTCATCGAGGATCACATGCCACAGTCGTGTCACCTTCATGTTATAGTAAATAAATATCAAGTTACAGCATCCTAATTGATTTTTCCAAGGCAGCTCAAGACCATTTTGCCAGAGAAGTCAGTTAGGTGTGGAATACTTTTCAAAGGGTGCCAACTGTAAAACAGTGTCACAATTGATTGTCATACTTTTGCACAGCATTAAATATAAGGAATAAACCTATATATAGCACAATTTAAAATATAATGGAGTCAGTGGAATTTCAAAATTTTAGGCAACTTCCACTCTGTTTATGATGAACTTTTAATAGAGGTTAAAGCTTGTCAAGCCCATGTGGTTACAAACATGTTGACTGAGAACACCAAAGGCTCTCTTGATACAGAACAATGTGTTTCTGCATTTTATGGCCGGGACCACACATTATTCACAGTCATAATGTTTTAATTACACATGCAGCCCATGTTAAAGCCTCAACATTCTGCTTACATCCCAAAGAAAGAGAGGAAAAAAGGAGAAATTAGTGACATGCCATGAGAGCCGTAATTAGATCCTGTCATAATTCTTTGACCCACTTTTCAACTCTTCCCACTTTCATGTGGGACAGTGAGATATGCTTACAGCCAGAAACATCCTGACCAGTGTTTGGCAGTGGATATTTATCACCTGGTGCTCTTTACTTCAATAGGGAGGTCAGGCCACAGGGCAATGACCTCTAGTTTCAGTGGGAAAACTGTGCCCTCCTCTCCATTTGAAAAGAGGCACACCAGCACCTGTATTGACTTGGAAGGTGTCAAGATTTCAAACATGATGCAGCCAAACGTCACGTCAGCCTTAACCCTTAAGGATGATCACACCTGTCCTAAAAGTGCTTTGAAGTGGCCTGGACCTGTGTAGATGATATCACCCATCTTTTCTACAACATTCCTCAAGAGCATCTCTGTTAATACATTTTCTTTGCTGCTGCTCTTATAAGATAGAATACTATCTCTATTATTTAGAGGCAAGCAGCTAGAGCAGCTTGCCAGGGAGACCTATTCTAATGGACTCAGTCGTCCATGTGCACATCCAGCTCATTAGTTATACATGGGACAAGCAACTGTGGCGAAAGCAGGTAAGAGGAAAAATGACAACACTGCCTAAGTCCTGTGTACACACACACACCCACCAACATAGACACAACTGCAGTTACATACAGCACAAGAAAAAATTCAATGACACAAACCTGACAATGACTATCTTTCAGTGCCTACACCTCTAAGCTGCAGTAGCCACATACATCCTTTAAAAGCTGTTTTTCAGAAACACTTGCAGTCCTGCAGCATATCCTGTCTTCTCTCTGAGACAATGACAGTGCAGTTTTTCCATCCTGCTCTGCATCTTGTTAAGGAACCTGAAATCTTACATGTTTGGTTGGAATTACAATTGTATATTCTGTATCAAAACAATCTGCACAAATACACAAAGAGTATATACACTATGACATGCAAAACCCAGATAAACAAATATGTACTGTGCATGTACTGTACATATACTTCCATAGATCCTGATGTGATTCATCACTCACCTCCCAGTCGACTTTCTCGAGCAGACTTGCTGAGCATATCGAAGGCTTTCGAGGTAGAGGACCTGATGTGGTCACTGAAGGACCTCTGCAGCAGCAGCAACCTCATAGAGTGAGACATGCCGGCTTGCATCCAGCACAGACCTGGCCAAAACTACGTCAGTCCAGACTCTCACTTTGTCTCCGCACTGTATGTTTAAGCATTCAATCATAAACTGACAATTGATCTGGCTCTGTTCTAGTTTCTGTTCTGGTCTGGTTTCTACTCTTTCCCACTCTGTTCTGCTCCAGTCTTGACTGTGCACTCCCATCTGCTGCAGCAAGAATCAGTGCGGTAACTGCTGGGACACATCCAGCCAGTGCTGCAATGCTCTCATATTCTATTCTGCCAGTGTGTGCGTATATATGTGTGTAAGTAAGTGTGTGAGTAAGTGCTTTCTGACACAGGCTCCAGAGCTCTCTGAATATCTGAGTGCTTCAGAATCACTATTAGCATCTCTCTCCACATTTCGTTTTTTATTTTTATTTTTTATCCCACATCTTATTTTTGCCTCTCTTCTCTGTCACCTTTTTACTCACATCCACTCTACACCCACCCTACCCTGTCTAGACACAGACAGCATCAATGCCAGTTATATAACCCGTTGCCCGGGCAGCCTGCTTGTTATGAAGTTCCACCCGTTCTAGTCCATAAGCGACTAAAGTGGCAGTTATCACAGAACTGAAACCAAAAGAGAGGAAGTGAGATGATGATGAAGTGGTTCAGGGTGATGTTATTGTCACTTAGATAAGGTTACAGGAAAATGAAAAGATTCCCGAAATGGTAAAAATTTTAAAAAGGAATTTCCCAAAAGGACATCAAGATGTCAAGAGGGATAAAATCATGGAGCTGATATATTACCACAGGAACCTTTCAGTTATTCACCACAGCAACTAATCAGCCTCCTCAGCCATAGAGAATGGTCCAACCCCTGACATGATTTAAGTATAAATACAGTACGTTAATAATAGAGTATGCAGTACACACACACACACACACACACACACACACACACACACACACACACACACACACACACACACACACACAGAAACAGAGAGAGAGAAACACAAACCCAAGTAATTAGCCATTAGCAGCTCCTTGAGAAATAGGCTTATACTGTAAACTACATGTCATAAAACTTAAGCTACTGAAATGGACAAAAACAACACAATGGAATCCATTACTTACACTGAATTGATCGGATAATGCTGATTTAGCGTCCATTAAGCAAGCAGAACTCTCTGGGGTCTGTGAAGAACTTCAGAGTAGCTGCAGTAACACTTTAAACTAAGATCTACAGTTGATGTTACATTTTACAAAGAGACTTTTTTCAAAGATAAACGAATTACCTCTGAAATTTTAGACAGAACAGTGCAAGATTATTATTCCTGTCTCAAATATCAACTGCCTTTGTATAGGATTGACAAAATGAAGTGAAAGGCACAAGAATACATGGGCCTGTACAATACTTTTCAAATATTCTACATTCTTAAAGCTGCATTATATTTTCTACATTTTCTAAGTGACTAACTGCTAAGTGAAATGTTAATGTGAAAGGAGTCATGTATAGTGACGGACCCACAGATAATTATCAATCAAGTCTGCAGTTCCCCTTAATGTCACAAAGTACTTTATAGTTCACAACTTATAGTTCACAACTTTACTGTTTTTTATTCATTCAACCTGTTTCTAGCTGCTGAGGGATGCTGTTTTCATCAAAAAAGCTCTGTTAAAACCTCACAGCACCCCATGTCAGACAGACAAAGTTGGCAACTAGCTAGTGAGCTAAAGAGCTTTTAGCTGCAAAAGACCCAGATATTTCTTTCAGGAGTTGGTAGAGATTAGACCAGGCTAAAGGGAGAGTGAATATTAGGTTTGCATTTGTCAGGTGGCCAAAAACACATCTCTTAATATTGTAATTTGTAATTTAGTAACTGCTAACATATCTACCATATCAACTTTATGAGGTTATATGTAAATGTTGTTGCTTGTTCCGCTGCCACCAAGTGACCAAAAAAAAGTAAATATAAAATATATTTATCACAATTTACTTAACTTAAAAGTACTCTATTTGTGTCTTTAAGACAGAAGTTAATCATTAGCTTAGTGTGTGAGTTTATTTGTACATGTAGTTGTGAGCAGCATGTGCTGTTCAGATTGCCCTCCATTACATTCCACACTAAGCTCACACTTAAGAAAATCAGCCAGTCATGCTGATTGCTCCAGCAAGTGAAGGTAATGTACCCAGCGTTGGCTTATTGCAGCCTGCTGATAGTATTGTGCTTATCGCGGCCAATTGACTTTATGGTCTCCTGAGGTTTGCTGAGACTGATAAGGTTGGATTTCCGCGTCTTTGCTTTTTCACCGCCCTTCGGTCTGCGCTTCTGCAATTGTGGAATGACCTCTTTAACAACGTTATAAATGAAGATTAGGATGGGATACATAAAAAACAAACATCCTATAAAAGTATCACATTTTACTATCCTCCCTCAAAACACCTGTTCAACTCACTCACTGACATCTGAATCAAATTATCGTTTTCATGCACGTGTACTCAGAGATACTCTAATTCAAACCATCTGGGTCAGCATTCATATCACAACAACATATCAGTGCACTTTCCCTCTCTGTGTCTTGTTTATACCTGTGATAAGAGGGCAATACACAGACTGTAACCTGGATATGAGGGAAAAAGTCCTGAATGGGAGAAGCAAAGTGAAGGCAGGGGGAAAACAATGGAGTTCTCATACCTCAGGAAGGAAAGTCTTACTGAATGCCCCCTCTGTCAAACAAGTGAACAGCATGCCAGGAGTGTGTACCTAAAACTAACTCCACAGAACAGAGGCAGGAGAGGGTTACCTGCCAACATACTGACCTAGAAATGGAGACAGGGGAGGTGAAAAATGAGGGTGGGCGTTGTTTCTGGGAGAACTTCAAACAGTGTATATAAACATTATGGGAGAGTCTATCATCAAAACCTCTCTGAAAAACAATGCACTATACTCTATTCTTTACAGCACAGCCAAAAATGTGTCGGTATGTTGAAGCATGTACGTGTGGGTGTGCCCAAGTGTGACTGTAATTGTGTGCAAATCCCTTTGATGTGACCATCTGCTTGAGGTCTTGCTCTGCTATCAAACAGACACCCCTTCATACATACTGTCTGCCCTACTTTCATAAAACTCCATTATCACTATCTGATACCATCACACCTTGTGTGTATCTGTGAGCCAGTTAATAGAAGAACAAAAAATCAGATATCAAACAACTGAACACCTTGAGATAACAAAAAGGAGCGGCTGTGAAACAATGAATACATTTTGTGATTATTACAAACTCACCAGATGACTTATGTATGATCAGTTTCATCCATTCAGTCCATTAACATTTGGAAAGTCAAGAAGAGCTAAATGATTAAATTATTTTATCCCATTTATGTGTGCAGGAAGCAAACAGGAAGTCAGTTGGCTTGGCCAGTTGAAGTCTTAGACACACATGCTTGGCTGGAAAAGGACTTTAGTGTGCATGCTCTATGGGCCCAAAAGCACAGAAGTACAAGGAAGCCCACACTTTTTCAGCATATGCATTCAGTGAGAAACTTTCTTAGAAATGAAAGGGGTATCAAGTTCTTCTTAATTCATCCATGGATAAAGTACCACTGTATGCTACCTGCCTATCATCAAACATCATACAAAGTTAACAACTAGCTTGTGAACATAGTGGAGCATTTAGCTGCGAAAGACCCAGATATTTATTTCAGGAGTTGATAGAGATCAGGCTAAAAGGAGAATGAATATTGAATTTAAATTTGTTGGGTGGCCAACATCTCCTAATATTGCTCTGTGTCTGCTGGATGAGTAAATAGGTAGCTGTAAACACATTTGCCATATTAGCTTTGTAAAGTTACATGTAAATGATGTAAACTCCATATATAGTATATCCAAACAGTTGACATTTCCCATGCTCTAGACGATCTCTCCCTCTAACATCCAGACGAGGGAGAATAAACCATCAAGGGAGTGACAGAGCCTGCTGGGCCAGGGCTCATTCATTAGCCTGAGGACAGAGTGGGCATCTCACATTATCAACACTGCGAAATTTACAGTTCTCTGGTTACAGATAAATATTCTTGCTGGATCGTTTCTGATGAGGCATTGGTTTATGGCGGTAATAAAATGATATTCACAACAGTAAAGAGGAACCTTTGCAGAAAATCACTCCTTGTTTACTTAGTTACATCCCAACACGCTCTTCTTTCTTATTTAGAGAATGTAATTTCCTTGGACAAAAGCTGCTTGTCAAAAACAGCAAAATCATTTTTCATTTTGAATACTTATGTGACAGCATGGATCATTCTGAGGAAGGTTGCAGTGTAGAAGGGAGTCAGAACTCTAAGTAAGCCTTAAAAACTACCCTGCACCTGGTAACAAAAATAAGTCACTTGTTCCATGGGCCATTACCTTATTGTCTATCACATTTTATTGAAATATATTAACAAGACATATCCTGTTAACAAACAAAGGACTGAAAAGAAAACCATTCTGGTGGAGGTGAAATGTAACTGAAGTACCATATACAACTGTCAAAAGTAGACAGGTGCTATATAATAATTATTCATGGTACAATAAACAGTTTATTACCATTCATATGTGGTTATTCATTGACCCTTTGAAGTATGCAAACAAAAAGTATGATTGCCAATTTTCTATAAAAAGTAATACTAGATTTTTATGCATCTAAAGTATGTGATGAATAACACAGCAATCTGCTACACAGTACTGTATATACTAAACTAAGGATAATGACACAACACCTCTAAAGACTCTGGGATTCAAGCAAGTTGATTTCCTGTTGTAAATTCCCCTTAATGCAGTGGTTTCCTGTTCAGAGTGCTCTGGAGATGAAATGAAAGTCATTGCAAAACTAACAAAGGACCAAAGAGGTTTCTGAGCTTTAACTCAGATGAATCTTAGATACAAATCTGATACTTAAATTACACTTTTGAATACTAAAATATACTTTTGAAACCAGAGGGACACTTACTGGCATTCAAGATGAAGCCTGAATATTGAATATCTCCCAATTTAACAAAAAATGTGAAATACCTGTTTTTCGAATGCTAGACTGTCAAATATAGCCTTGATTAACATATTGCTTGCCAAGAGGAACAGTTAAGGTTGGATCTGTAAATGTATTCCCCGCTGAGGTAGAAACATGGAGTATAAATGGAATGAACTCAGTACAGAACCGCTCTCTGCACTGGAAGATGGAGAGAGAGTGTGTCAAAAGGGAGGGGAGAGGAGGGGCTGGTTAGGGGTGAGAGTATTGAGGCTGGCGTAGACTGACGGGGGAGGCCAGGAATGTGACCTTACACAAACACCGTGACTCCTGTACTGTGTATGGAGGTGTGGCAAAAAAGTAGGATAAGGCAGACTCAATCAAAGAGCAGGAACAAGTAACAGAAAAACAAACATCAGTCATAAGCTATTATTGACTTGGCTCCAGGCTGAGGGAGCTTCATAACATCTGCCAAAGCACCTTCTCAGATGAGAGAGATGTCCTCAAAGGGCATGCAGCTGTAGGGTATAAACAAGTGAAAAGTAGCTCAGGTCAGATGCGGGGAAAGCAAGTTGATTTCACTGTGACATTCTCCAAATTAAGTGGAAATTGGTGTGGAAATTTCTCCACTATGAGGACTCTAAATGTAGTCTGCTGAAGCCAAAAAGCTAAGTCACAAGATATGTGGATGAACAGGGATTTTAAGACACCATCTGTGTTGAAAAGACTTTGTTGGTTGTTTACCATGATGATCAAATCTGGCAAATATCAAGACACAATCATATCCCTGTATAATTTTTAATGTGAACCAAATTCTGACATTTTTGGAACTGTGCATATTTTACATGAGAAGATTGATACCATTTTCATGTTTATATGCTAAATATAAGGCTGGAGCCAGCAGGAAATTAGCTTAGCTTAGCATAAAGACCAGAAGCAGGGTGAATGGCTAGCCTGGATATGTCTAATATTTAAAAAAAAAAATAGTGTATGGATTTAAAAGAACTAGATATAATGTGTTACTCTGTCAAATTTAGAAGTGAGAACAGAGCAAGAACAGCTGTTTACCCCTGCTTTCAGTCTTGATGCTAAGCTAAGCTAGCAGTATTTGACTAACTGATTTAATCACTAAATATGACGTCTGAAATATACCATTCCTTTTGGGTAAACAGATTGATGTTTTGGAGGTTGTTGTGCTGGTTTTTGTTTTATTTTGTCTTGTTTCGGTTTGTTTTTTTAAGGTGAGCAATGGTCAGCCAGATGCACTAACAGAAGGGAATTTTCAATGTGTGTAATGACATGATGATTAATACTGGGATCCCCAGAGGTCAACAGTCTCTGTAATTTTGTGAATCACTGATGTAAAAACACAGCTGTACTCTGCTTTTAATAAGTGCATGAATTGGCCATTGGTATTCCAAGAAGGGAAGAATATTTACAAAAAGGGAAACGACGTATAACTAGAGAAGGAAACTAAAACGAGACCCAGACAGACAGAAATGATGAGGCAAGTTATTCACAGGAACCACCGACTCCCAAATGTCAGAACACCCCTCCCATACAGGACCCCTCTGAGGGTGCTAAACCACTTCCTCTTTCCTCAGTTTTCCTTTCCTCCACCTACAACCAATGCAAGTGCTGTAGACTATGAGTCTATGAGTGTAGGTAAAAGGTCAGGCTTTAACCCTACTGTTGGTTGGATGCCCATCATTGTGTTCTGTTTATAAATTCCCACTGGTTTATATTTAGATCAGGAAGGCGCAGTATGGTGCCTCTAACTTCAGCTACAATCAAGGAAAAAAAAGATAGACCATTCTTGGAACCAGGGATCTCTGAAGCTAGTGTTGACAAGCTCTACGACTGTTGAAAGGGAGAGAGAGAGAGAGAGAGAGAGGGAGAGAGAGAGACCGAGAATGTTACACAGTCAGTTATCTACATGCTTCTGTTGCATACATGAGATGAAAACTCATTATGTTGACGTCCATCACTTCCCGTAGCTTGTACAAAACTGGTGTCATGTGAAGTCAGTTTCACAATCTGTAATCAAAACTAAGCAAACAAGGATTGTCACTGAGCTGAAGTATGTTATGACAAAACAAAATTTTACGTCATGTGGCATAGAAAATAACACGAAAAAGATGATCATGTTTAGAACTTGCAAGCATTCACGTCACTGGACAATTCAAAATAGTGATTGCAGTGAGCGTTTTGTGTCGTGGTTAAGAAATTAGTCAGTTAGTCAATACAGCACGATATCTGTTAAATTTGTCTTTAGCTGATGTAGAACATCCAAGTTTGTTTTTTCAGGACACATCAGAGCTTTGAGAAAAATCTTGTCATTATGACTTAGATGATGAGATGATGACGTCAACTGTGTTTCCAGGTTAGAAACTGGTAGTTAATCTAACCCCCACATGATATGAATGTGGCGATATAAGAAAAGTGTCTCTAAATCTGCTAACTTGTAATGCTGATAGCTTTTAAATACTTTCTTCACAATGACTGCTTTTATCCCTCTGATCCAGTCTCTAAAGCTCACTCAACCCCACTGACTATCATCTTCCCTACCATAACCGGAACTAATAAGGAGGGACAGCACTGAACCAATGCCAAAGGAGAAAGAATATAGAAGACAATTGTTAACCAGAATGAGAATACAGACTGCACTGCATAAGACACTGAACCACTCATGCATAAATGTAAAATGTTTGAGTGTCATATTAAAAGTACACACTGTATTTTATCCACCACAGAGCAGAACTTTTGCATATAATATGAACCCCTCTCTGCCTTTGGTCTCTTGTCTCTTAATCTTTCCTTTTCTGTTTTTTTACTCACACAAGGTAAACCTGTCGACTTCCTGGATAAGAGGATGTGAAGTCACAGAGCTAAACAAGCTGCCTTTCGGGATAAGCACTGACTGATGACTGTCTTGTCTTCTTTTTCAAACACAAATCGCCACCACATACACACACTGTACTACCTGTGAGTTTGTTTTGTAGATTCTACTATAGGGACCCTAACTGAAAGTATTAATGTACTGTGTTGTATCAATGATAGAGAGTAGAGTAGAGGACAATAGAGGATAGAGTAAAGGACATTAGCAATTCAGTTTCTATGTTCAAACTTTCATTTTTTTCCTATTTATTCTGATGATATGAAGAAACTATGTAGCAAGTGGCAGAGCCATAATTACTTAAGAACTTTCAAATGCATTCCACTGTGTTTTACACATAGCTGTAAAATGTTTCTGCTTCTTATCTGTTCGCACAGCACAGTCAAATATGTTCAAACAAGATTAATGAATAAACAAGTCTGTCAAAACAATTACAGGAAAAATGCAGAAAGTTGCACAATGAAAGTTCATTTGGGAACCTTGCAGAAGGTTTTTCCTGTAAAAATATATATTGTGATGTCTATCACCTGGAATTCATGGTAATTCATATGTAAACAGCATGAAAATAAATTGTTTTGTGTTCTGTTTATGTCTCATTTGACATTTCTTAATTTCAATAAGATCAAAAACACGATGACCCTTATCCCATTAGATGCAAGTCATTTTTCTCATAGAACATACCCTACTGATAAGGACGGTCATGCTTCATGCAAGTATGCATGACCATCCTTATCATCTTCACATGGCATGAGTTATGTCATTTCTCGCCACTCCAGAGCACAAGTGCTCTGCAGCTCAGGCTGCAGCCAGCGTCACAGGAGCCCCATAAAGAACGCTTCCAAACAACAGGTTGTCAGTTGTAACTCTGCTCCATGTAGACACATCCTCTTTGTGCACAGGGAAGTCGTGACACTGACCACTCACTGAGGTACGCCCACCGCCGCAGGGAAGTCATCAACTGTGGAAACTTCTTGTTGATCACTAGTGTGCTTCCGTTGTCACAGAGATAGTAAAATTAACCATGAATGAGCTGTCTTTCATGGCAGTGCAGCAGGAGCCTTTAGGGCACAGCATGTGATGTAATACTGTCACAAATGTGTCATTCCCAGGGGCTTAAACGGTGGAGATACAGAGGGGGCTTTGAAGTGTCACAATGGACACTGGGCTTTGTGCTTCATCAAGTCCCCCAAAAACTCCACCAACTCCCCATCATACCCAACCCCCCTCCAGAGTCCTGGGTTCCATCACACAGATCCAGAGATGGAGGTTACATAACTTGCTTACAGGAAGTCAAACTGATTTAAATGAAGAAAAATGACCAAGAACGTTTGACCTCTTTGAAGTTGGCACTGTGCATTTTTTGCAAGCTTTAGTCCCCTTGTAAAAAACACTTTTGGGGCCTTCCGCCAAAAGGTAGTGCTCTCGTATGCACACACACACACACACACACACATGAACAAACATACTGACAGCTTCTGCACATTTTCCATGAAAGGTTTTCAGCAAGTGGCGGTAATTAGAGGGAGAGACAGAGCGAGAGTGAGTGAAGACTCCCAGCTGGCTTTCAGACAGCGGGGGGCAATATGAAAGCTTCGTCCCAACATCGAACCACCTCTCTGGTATTGTTTACCAGCGGACTGACGACACAGGGGGGTGTTTAATGAACACTGCTCCCCTGCCGGTCGTCTGAAAGTAGGTCTGTCCATCCATAGTTCCCTGATGACCCTGTGCATTACCAGCAGACTGCTGACAGAGAGGCCGGAGCCAGAATGGAGGGAGCAGTCACTACAGATTGAGTATGTTCTCAAGATCGATTCCTAATAAAGTGTGCAAAGGGGATGACGGCGAGCATTGCAAAGTCATGACATAACATGTCAGTACAGTGAAGGCTATTCATCAGAAAGAAGTCACAAGGACTCATAATTGTAGGTCTGATGTTGAACAAATTCTACAAAAATCCACGTCACAAAAATTAAGATTAACATATTTTAGGCATTAAGCTGTTTATTCTTAGTTACATCACATGCCGGGAAGAAGGTGAGTGAGAGATGAGGGGAAAAGGTAAATAAATACGGGTCAAAAGTTTTGGGCATCAGACTCGACATCCAGTCTGGCTCTTATCTTGAAAAGGCGACAGGCTTGATGGTTTAGTAGATGAGTCTAGGTCCTTATCTAGACTCACATCCAGTGTCTCATAGAACCAGAGCCTGTCCTCCTCCACTCCCTCCCTCTTTCTTTCTTGCCCCATGTTGTGAACACCAGACAAGGCTATCAATCAGAAATTGTATTGCAGATGCTCTTCACATGACACTACACCAGATCCAGACCAGAACACATATGACAAAAAAAAGAAGAAAACGAACTATGTGCTATTACATTGCATATTAAGATTCTCATCAAGCCAGTCATAATCTGAAGGTAAACTGAACACAAAAGAATGATAAAAGAAAAAGGACTCACCAGCTTTTTCTTTCTCAGGAATGGTAGACGTGGTCTGGAGAAGAGAAGAAAAAAAAAGTATAATTGGAGTTTAGATTTTCATGATATTTTATGCCATGTAACAACAGAAACTCATAAAATCTCCTGATTGATCTTAAGCCCTTAAACATTCCTAAATAAACATATATGAATGTGTTTGATGAAACATATACTAGGAATATATTATCCTTTTACACATTCTCCCTCTTAGTCAAAGGACAGCAAAGAATAAGTAACAGGCTTTTCAACTTCCGTATGTTTGTCTAAGTGTGTCCAGTGTATTTGGACCATGAGGGTTAGTACAGTAATACATGCTGATTATTACACACTGTCACTATAATCTGCAATGATCAACACTATCAGCATATTTTCTGTTCAGTCCTTTTAAGAATATGCATTTTTTTAAGACACGCACACACACACACACCAGGAACGCGGTGGCTAACACTCTATATCTGCATAGTTTTCCGATGTGCAAACTCCTTAATAAATGGTCACAACAGATAACAAACCCACCAGGGACTTCTGAACAAATATCACATCATTAGAGATCCGAGCACACAGCTTACTCTCCTGATTCAATGTTGATTCAGCCCTTACGAAGGTAGTCTGGAGAGACATTACTGATAAAATCACAACACATTTTGTAGCCATAGTAGATTCTCATCATTCTGTGCAAGTAAAATTTCCTTCTTTGGCTCT
Source organism: Euthynnus affinis (assembly GCA_029490765.1). NCBI lineage: Eukaryota > Metazoa > Chordata > Actinopteri > Scombriformes > Scombridae > Euthynnus > Euthynnus affinis. Next base: position 19,064,755 of record CM055838.1, on the reverse strand, counting down.
ATTGTTGGTTATAGAAAATACTGCTACATCAACACAGGGTTTCTGGTAAAAAAATAAAATAAAATAAATAAAGGCATATGTCATTGCATTGGTGTGAGAAAGAGAGAGAGTGAGCGAGAGAGTGAGCGAGAGAGAGAGAGAGAGAGAGAGAGAGAGAGAATGTGTGTGTGTGTCTGGACCAGGTATTCCTAACACCACAGTCATGCACAGTCATGTTGTGGGAACTCACTTCCCTCATGGGGACAAAAAGCAAGTCTCCTTAACATAATTCATCATAATTTTAGGATGAAGTTAAGGTAGGTTTAGGGTTACGCAAATAGTGGTTATGGTTAGGGTTAGGATAAGTCTCCAGGAAATGAATGTGAGTCAATGTAATGTCCATTGAAGTGATAGAAACACGACTGTGTGTGTGTGTGCGTGTGTGTGTCTATGTGGTGGGCAGCAGTCAGTTGGAATGCAGAGGTCTTTCTTGCCTCTGACTTTTGACCTCAGGTTCCTTGGCTGACCTCCACACCCTGACCTGTTTTAATCCACACTGCCCTGGAAGAGATCAGAGTGAGGAGGACAAGGTACATTCTCAACTGAATTTATCCACTTTGTCCATTTACCTACTTTGTGTAGAAACTGTAAACATCTACTTCTATTGTGATAAAAATGCTCTCCTCTTCCATGTTTTAGGGCTTTAGCTGTGTGTCCTGCTGTGACCATTTTAAAGCCTGTTTACCGTTTAGCACTTACTTACACAGCAGATTCAACAGTCAGAACCTAATTTAATCTTATTGTTTTACCTCCAGTTTTCTCCAAAAATTTAAGATATATCATGGTGTCCATTAACAACATAAAGAGGCATTTGGGCTATTTGCCCATTTATAGTCCCTAAAATACTAAAATAAATCTAAAATACATGTGATTTATATGCATTTGTTGATATATTAGACCTTGATGAGCCTGCCACACACCTTAGCATTGAATATAAAAAAACACAGGTGCAGTCAGGATGGAGGGAATAGAAGTGGGACAAGGTATGTTTACATCCTTTGTTCCAGAGGTAAGTCTCATTCATTTCCGAGACAGACAGTATGCTGTACAGATGACTCAATTCACCCAGTTGAGTCATTAGTATAAAAAACTAAAATCTATGGTGCTGTGTTTTGTTGACAAACTCAACTATGAAACATTTTGAATTCTCTACTGCTCTTATTTGTGCCTCTTACTTGCTCTTTTCCATAGCAACGGTGTTTCATCAGTATTGTCTTATTTATAGCCGTCCAAACTGACAGACAAAAACAGGATTTCTCGGAAATGTTGAAATACTGTTACTTAGCATCAAGACTGACATCATTCTTTTCACTGCGCCTAAAAGAAAACTCTACACAAAGGTATGAGTTTGTTGATGAGATAATAATGCCTGCAAGATCTCAACACAGTGTTGTGGGATTTCATTATTTCCCCAAATTTGTCCACTGTGATTTCACACTAAAAGCTTACAAATCAAGTTAACTTGAAGTTTTGTAGCTCATAGGAATTTCTTCTTTGATTCACTTTCTGTGAAAGATTAGCAGGTCAGAATTTAAGACGACAGCATGACGTTCATTATTATTCATTTTGACTTAAAGCAAATACCAGTAAGAAATGGAGTGAATCATTAAAAAGAAAAACATGTGATTAAAGGCCATTCGAGTCTCAAATTTCCAGGGAACTGTATTTTCGGATGAACCACCACAAGCGTGACACAGTCTGGTGGGAGTGAATACAATGGCTGCTCTCATTCGCCAGTTTGTTTTTGTTAACACGTTGTGTGATTAATGCTGGATAAAGTGTTGTCTTGGTCCCAATCTGTCTCAGTCAGATTCTTTAGAAGCCAGCGGTTGAGCTGTCCATGCATACATCCTTTATCTAAAATCTTCACATCTTCGTCACTAGCGGTATGCCTGCTGAAGTGTGTTTGTCTGTGTGTGTATGCACATGTGAATATGTGCGTATGTATTTGAGCATTTGTGTGTGTGGTTGTGGACAATGTGTGGGCAAAAAAAAGCATTTAATTACTTCATGAGTCACGAACACACACACACATAGTGAGTGAAAAGTCCCTCTCTGGACAAAAGGATTGATTTCAAAATACTACTGTTGGTTTTTATAAAGCACTGAATGGTTTAGGGCTGAAATATATTTCTGATCTGCTGCTACATTATGAACCATCCAGACTTCTCAGATAGTCTTGGACCGATCTGCTTTCTGTCCCCAGAGTCAAAACTAAACGCGGAGGCAGCGTTCACTTTTTATAGTCCACATTTCTGGAACAAACTCCCAGAAAACAGCAGGTCTGCCACAACTCTCAGTTCTTTTTATATTCCCTTATGTTGCTTTTACATTTCGTCTTGATGCCTTTTATGTTTTATATAAAAAGCACTTTGAATTGCCTTGTTGAAATGTGCTATACAAATAAACTTGCCTTGCCTTGCCTAAAAAAGACACTAGGGAGAAGCTGCAGCCAAAGACTCCCACTCGCTCCACTGCCACTAAATCACCAGCATAAACAGAACAACAACATTGAGGTGAAATCAGAGATAGAGATTTATATTCAGTGCTGTTTCAGCTGTTGGACTCAAGTAATATTAGCTCTGCTTTTTCAGCCACAACAGTATCCTTGCTGTATCCCCCCAGTGTGTGTAAAACACTGTGAAAGGTGACACTCAGCCAAGACATCATAAATAATTTGTTTTCCTTTTTTTTTATCAGTCCTATACAAACGGCCTATGTTAGATAATGTATTTCCTCTGGTCTAAATTTATAATAGTACATTATTTTAAGCAGTTTAAATTGAAAGATCACAAGTGTAAGTAATCAACAGTGCACAGGATTCTTTGTTTTTCTCACAGTCACAGGTTTTTGATCCTATATGCACCTGTCAATAAGACTTTCTGGTGTACAAAAACATAATAATTGTTTCTTAATTTAATTAAAATGAGCATGCTTTATGTTTTGATTCTGATATAGTTAAGTATAGCATCACACAGGATGTTACTAAGAATGAGCTACATTACTCAGTGTGTGGATTTGTGCCAAAGATGTCTTATGTCATATTGTTGCACATGTGGTGTTCCTTATATACATAACGTTCTTTATTTTCAACAACCATCTACGACTCTACAACTTGTAGAAAGAATAGCCTTGAATAATGAAATCAATATGGGAGGTCTGTGTGGCTTCTCTGCTTAACACTAACAAGACATTTCGGTTCACCAGTGTGCTCCCTTCCTATTGTGTAAACACCACACCACGGGTTTCTGTCAATGACCCATGAAGTCACTTAAACTCAGTGTAAATCTCACCTTCACACAATGCCGTGTTTTCCGTCATAATAGCAATTACAGTTGAATAAATGTGAGTGAGAGACCACAGAGCTTAACAAGAATGTGAATGAATGGGTACCAGTGAGTACCAGTGTTTTCATAGCACCATGGTCACATATTTTCTCCGATGTTTGCCTGTGTTTCCCCCTGGCATGCCACAGTGCAGGTTGTCTCAGTGTGGGGTTGTCTGGGCCGTGTCAGGTGTCCACCGGGGAGCTGTAGGCCGCAGAGCACACGAGTGTCAGCTGCCTCATTTACTGCCACTAATTTACTGGAAGTAGGTTGTGTTGGGGCACAGGGGGTATGGTATGTGTTTGCTTTACACATGTGTGGGTGTGTGTAGTGGCCTAAAAGTATGTGTGCCTGTGTGATTAACTGCTGTCGGGTCATTATTGTCATTACCGAATCCAGAAGGTTAGTAAAATAGATTTTCCCACACATCATTTCAGTCTTAGTGATGATTTTACAATTGCTAACCAAAAAAAAAAACTTTTTCAGAAATCTTGAAAGAAAAAAATAATTTTTTCAGAGTGGAAATACTTCAGCTAGTTTGATTTGACCAAATCATCACGCTTTTACCATTGGACATTGATGATACATGTTTACTCTGATCATTTAATTCAGTTATTACAATGTCTGATGGTATAGTTAGTGTTGAAACTAACAACTAGTACTGTTTCAAATATTTTTATACAAATATGATTGTTCTGATAGCAATATGCTTTTGTGGATGCCTCAAGGTGATTCAAACCATATCTATCTGACAGTATTTATTTTATATCATGTTGTTCCAGCTCTTTATTTAAGAAATATGATGTTTATACTGAGTGAAATATACAAACCCAACACTCCTTTTTTACAGCTTCACTATTCCATCAAATTGAAATATTCTACATGTACTGCGCATATTTAGACACATTACTCCAAAATTCTGCCAAAATATTTGGTATCTCTCGAAACTTTGATATCTCCACTTGAATTTAAAATAAAGTTCTGAGAATTTGAACAAAGTTTGACTGCGCAGCATGAGTTTGCTCTGACTGAGCAGTGATCCAATTCAATGCCAGCTTTTGAGAGTCAGTGCTGCAGACATATTTGGTCAGTATCAAAAAAATATTAAGGATTGATACCTTGACCTAGTAACAAGTTATGTTTTGTTTCTCCATTGTGTGTGGCTGTGTGCACATGCCTCTCTGTGTGAGCGAGATAGTCAGTGACATTAAGCAAGCCATTGGCATGTGGCTCTTGCACAACAAACCCAAGCGGTCCACCATGCCTCACTCAACCCCACCACCACCCTCTCATCCACTACCCCCCTCCTGCACTGCAGCTGCACAATGTGTGTGTGTGTGTGTGTGAGTGTGTGTATGAGTGTGTGAGTGTGACCACCCATGGTCTGGGCTGGCCAAGGATTAGGGGGCTCAAGCTAACCCAAACCTTTTTCTCCACCACTTAACGCAAATGGCTAAATTGGTGCAGATGGCTTATGGTCAGGTAAGCTGGCAGCTCCAGCACTAGACGTATAAGGTAACTATGTGTGTGTGTGTGTGATACAGGGAAGAGAGACAATGTGTGTGTGCGTGTGTGCATGCGCACGCATGTCCAAGGCCCTTGGAGATGTTATCTGGAGCTCATTCTGTTTTTTGACTGGCATGAATGTGCTCTTTCTGCCCTGCACTTATAAAGGAATTTATTCTCCATGCTCTGTCGACCCCCGAGTGCACGTGTGCAGGGAAACGTGGGAAACAATTTCATTCCCTTCTCTTTGAGGAAAAGTCTAACACCTCCTCCCTCTCATACTTTCTCCCCCGCATCTCCTTTCCACATTTTAATAGTTTCCATATGTCACACTTGGAGTGTGTCAACAGGAAGTGATGCGATGACTTGGTCTAATGATGCGTTGAAACATTTCCTGCAAAAGAGGTATATTATTGTCCAGATGTTTGATTTAACAGTATTTGAAAAAAAAAACGAAATTTGACAACACTCGGAAAACGTCTCAGTATGTATTGACATCTTGTAAAATGACCAGGGGAAATCCATTACATGAATGGGTGCACATTCAGTCTGTGTTAGGAAGTTAATGATTTTACAGTACTCACTGTGCATCACTCACACGCATATACACTCTCAGACTGCTAGCTGAGGTCTTGTTCTCTCATTCACCTTGAGTCATGAGAAATTCTCTGTATTGGGTGAAAGAGAGTTTGAGAAGTGGATATGCACACACTCAGACACATTTGCCTTTGTTTACAAAAGTAAGCCAAAGCAACAGGCTTCTGGTTCAGGCAGTGTCTAATAGGATTTAGTGCTGGGCCCCTGGAGCATAAACTGTGAACTGCTGTCTGGCCCTTGGAATCCATCACCGGATGAGACAATAACATTTAATTTGTCTGACAATAAGACTCTTCCTCCCATAAGGCAAACTAACTCGTCATCACTTAACTTCACTTTTCAGGCCGCATTCAGACAAAATCCATATGTGAAAAAAGGCAACCCTCCCATTCATTTGCATGGCGGCAGTGCATTTATGTTGCAGGGGTAGGGGCCGCATAGGGTTTAGGAAAAAAAAAATTCAGCAATCGTCCAGCAAAAAAGTTGAACCTGGCTCAACTTTTGCCAGAATGCAATGTGATGTCATCCGTCAAGATGCTACATTGGCCGACCACGTAGGTAAGCAATCAGACCAAAAGGCACCCATGGGAAGAAGAACCTTGTATATCACGTAGCATTGCCAGATTTGACTCAATGAGGCCTTAGAATTGTTCACACAGGTAGCTTATCTTGCTCCTCTGTGGGTAGTTGGAAATGTCTGCAGAAACAAAATCTGGATAAAATATCAGCTATTTCATGAATGAGGCCATGTGGTTCTAATTGTGTACTCCACAAAACATTTCTTGACTCTGTGTATCTATCTTTGATTCATTTTAAATGCTACACCTGGAATAAATTAAACAAAGGACAACAATCCACTTGATGACTCCAATGTGAGAACCCTGGTTACCTTACTAACTATTTCATATCATTGGAAGAACATGAGATAACATGTTAGGGCTGAGCAGTATATTGTTTCAGCCTTGACACTGCAATGTTCACATGTGCACTAGTCACACGGCAACAGTTGCAATATAATAGGTTACTGTAAATGAGGCCCACCATGGTACACTGTATACACCCTTTTACTGCTTGGTGGGAAATTGAAACTAGTTTTTTGAAACCACTTTTTTCAACAGATCTTAAAGACAAACACTGTAGTTCATCTGCTAAACAACATAATTTGGCCTGATTTAATTATGTTTTGGTTGCTGATTTCACATACTTTGCCTGTATAGTCAATGACTCATCACAATAAGTCACAGCAGAATAGTTAATTTAGCAAAGAGTAAATAATAAACTAAAAGTTTGATAGTACTGGGTCTATTTTGATGTGTGATAAAGAAAAAAACATTCTAAAATATTTCTAAAAAGGAAACATAGAACAATAAAATTAGAACAAATATCTACACTATATACTGATGTCATTCTTCCCTCTCTATACATAATTGTTTAATCCAGATACAGAACAGTATCACATACAAACATATCTACAGGCACACAATGACTAACTCATCGATACATTTTTTTAAATCATTCTTCTACCCTCATAAAAAGTTGAAAAAATTTGGTCTGAAAGTTTGGAAACTACTGCTAAAAACATGTTGAACTGTTTTATTCACATCATTCTGATTAAGAGACAAAATGTGTCACCTGTTCCCACTCACTGGGTTGAATTTGTGGCTTATGGAGCAGCGTTAATAGGGATAAGCCTTATGATCCCAACTGCACTAACAATGCTAGCTCGTGGATTAGCCGCTGACATTTTTGGGAGAAAGCAGAGAGTGGGTTAACAACACAGAGGGATTAGATTGTCCTCAGTAGGAGACTGTGGTGGCCCCATAGCAGCCCTTTGGCAGACACACAGCTTACTGACTTACCAGAAGGACCAGTGGGTGAGACATTGCCGAGTCATAATTTTGTAACATTTAGTGAAGAATGAACACTCTTGACATTAGAGGACAATGCATTACACTAAACTAAGTCAGCAGAGCATTGAATTCTGGGTAACCTATCTGTAAACACACTTGGCTGGGCACAGATACAGTTTCAAAAGCCGCAATGAGATACATAGTTTTAAATGAAAAATACACGTTTAATAAGTATGTCCTCTTCATCCCTTAGACACCAAAACTGAGATCTAAGATTGAGTGAGATGCTGAGGTGTATATTGGCCGAGTTAATTAACTAGCTTAGGCAAATATCAATGGAAACACATTCAAAACAAATATGTGAACATATACATCAGTATATCAAGTCAAATAACCCAATTAAAACCCTGAACCACAAGCCTGCGTAAGTGTTGCCTAAATTGCACCTGGTTTTTACAGTGCATTCCTGTGTACATGTTTCAGCATCTATGAATTTGTGTGTGTGTGTGTGTGTCTGAGAGTGCGTTCAGTTTGTTTGTTCGTTCCATGATTTATGGTGGTTCATTATCAGCAGGCTGCAGGGGTGTTTCCAGATGCCTACATTTTCCAGTCATCCCCAAGATTTACTGTCAACAAGTACCATCATCCTACAACTATTCCCTGTGCTTTTTACTGCCTCCTTTATGTAATGTATATACATTTCGCTTCATTGACTCAGTGTGCGCTTTTCACACCACCAACTAGTGTTTGTTAGCAACGAACACACCAGAGTGATGCCTTCACATCAGTTGAAAAAGTATGATTCATTTAAAAAAAAAAAAATTACAAAAGCCAAGTACCAAAAACCATACGGAGGCAATAAATCACATCGGTGGTTAAGCTGATGTGATTTAAGCATCAAGCCACAGTTGTTGTCATAAAAACAAACACAGGGAAAGTTGCCATTTAGAGCAGGGTTGTAATCACAGAGATTTATGTGATATCTGACTTCATCAAAGTTGCTTAAACAGAACACTCATTCTGCGAAATAATTAAGCGTATTATAATCTAAATCCATTTTGCTAAAATGTTGAGTATGTAGACTGAGTCAGGCTGATACATGTGGACAATTTCAATAAATGTCATAAAGGCATGTTCTGGCTGTGTGCTCTGATTTTTTTCTCTGACGAAAAAAATCAGCTACAAAACTACAAAAAAAAAAGAGAAATGTATTTATTCTGTATATCCTTTTCTCCCCTGTTCTTGGAGTGCTTTATGCAATGGCTATAGCCTTGAATCGACAGGAAAAACAAGATTTCCTTGTGGGGGTTGAGGAGAAGTTCATTTTCCACATCCTGTTCCAAACACAAGCCTTTTCTTTTTTCTTACCCTCTTTTTTTTTTTTTTTTTAACCACAGCAGGTCTGTGTTTGTCTCCTTGTTACAGCTGTGCTCAGCAGCGGAGTGACCTTGGGGACAATGACACCACACAAAGCAGCTGGAGTGGCCATGACCAGAGCCACTACTGGCACCCATTTCCAGACTGAATGGCGGTTGATTTCATACTTCCCTGACTCATTATGGCCAACTACAGTCTTTAAGCCAAACATGTGGGTGGAATGTAGGCAAACATAATTATGCCTGCTGCACATGGTGTTGACTATTGACCAAGGACAGAGGGAGTGGGAGCAAATTCAGAGATAAATAAACGGCAGTGAAAGTTGTGTCTTTTATCTGAGTGGTACATTGAGAAGGAGTGGTTGGGATAAAGGATGTTTGGGGACTGCAAGGCTTCCAAACCGGAACCAAGAGGAAGGACAGAGCAGAGATCTGCTAGTGACCTTAGCACGCAAACCACAGCACTTCTATTGTCCGCAGAACCACAGACAGATAAAGAGCTATGTACATACATAACCTAGTGACAGGGAATAAAGTCTTTTGTCATTCTAAAATTAAAATATCTCTCTTCATAACTCATCTCCCGAAAAAGAAAAAGAATAATTAAATCCAGACATGGAGGCTCAAGAAAATGGAAATCTGGTACAAAACCACCAAAGGAGATGACAGAAGTCATGTTTGGAGCGCTGTTGCCTTGGAGACAGAATACAGATCCAAACATGGGGTCAAAGGTTGACCTGTTATGGAATGTTTACCAAAGACGGAGAGGATGAGGGGCTGGTGTAGACCTGTCACCATATGCATGACATGTAAAACACCCCTGTGCTAAATTTAACAGACGGCCATGGTCTGTGCCTTGTTCAGTAGCAGAGGTCTTCAGGGGATTCTGAGTATGTCTTGCTGGTGGGAAAGCTCAACGCTGAAGGTGACTGATATGTTGTTTCCGACTGTAACATTCAGAGGAAGGTGGTCAGGGGTCAGCAGCCTCCACCCGCCTCTGTGGCTTGGCACATCCTCTGCAGCCACAGAGCTCTAAAAATAGAGTCACATAACAAATGGCTCTCTCAGCACGCATAACTGGAATTTGGCACTAAAGATTACACTTATAAAGCCAAATTAATGACTGCTAATACTGGTATGGTAATTCTTCAAAAATTAATAAAAAAACATCACTAGATAATTTCACCAAAGTTAAGACTATTCAGGATAGAAAATGACACCAAAGAAGGATTAATTATGCAGTCAAATCAACAGTATATAAGACCATGAACCAAATAAAACCCACCTGTTGCAAAACAACAATGCAAGCAAAACATCATTGCAAGACACCTGCTCCACTAAGCAAGTAACAGAAATCTGCCAACAAAAACACTCTGGGCAAAGAATAGCAGTTCCACCATGAGAAAAAACACCTGCTGTGGCACAACATCCGCTAGATGTTAGCACCACATTCGATGCAAGAATAACAGCCACCTGCTGAAGGCTAACAATAGCCACCAGCTATGCTAGCAAGGCCAAAAATCTATTCACTTGAACCCCGTGCCTTATCCACAACAGCAAGTAAGTGATATTGTACATGCCAAGCGACATGTCCACTCATCACAAATGTACACAGCCACATACCACCACTTCACATTTATCATGGTTACATAAAGGGTAGAACAGCATGAGTGTGTGCTCAGTACAATCACACTAAAGTGTTACACTGAGTGCCAGGAGGTGTCAGGGGGACAGTAATAACACGAACACCGGATATCCCTTGCATAATCCAACATATGATGTGTTGCAAATGTGAATGAAAATACAGATTGATAAACAGTGAATAATTCACACGGACTCTACAAACCTAAACACAAATCAATTTTTATGTGCAGAATCACGGTTATTTTGTAATATGGTGACATACTACTCCCTATAGCTTGACTTTGAGTGTGTACCTGTACAGTAGCCATTTCTGCATTGATGGTTAAGCGTTGCAATCACCATTAGATTGCTTAAAAGATCTATGTGGTGTAAATTATAAACCTGAAGATCTTCTTACTAAGATTGATGTCAACATATGCTCAAGTGAAAGTTGTTTTTTTTTTCATTTGCATTAGCCAGGACTTTGGCTGTTTAAACATTTTTAAACATATACAGTACAAGGTTTGTTTTAAGTCTATGATTTGATTGTTTGGATGTGTCTATTCACTGTAGATGAGGTAAACAAAGTAAAAGGAAAACATTACAATTTAATACAATCCAAAACCTCTAAAATAAATCCTTGTCCTTGTTGTCTGTAATGTTCAGTCTTTGTTGACATTTAGTCAGAGAGGTGTTGACAGCATTATTATTGAGACCATGGTTTGTGGTGGTGTATTTGTTGAATTGAAAGCAGTTCTGGTGATTCAGACACCCTTTGTTTAATTTAAATAAACGCTGTAAAGGGAACAGTGTAATGGATAATGCTAGGAGAAAGGATCCAGTTAATTATAACATGAAATTGTACTCATATCAAAGAGTAACAAAGATTACACTTTTGCCTCTGGGAAGATTTTATGTTAAAATGCTCGATGACCCTACATAATAACTTTCCTGTTATTTAGAACTGAGTAGTATTTGTATAGAGTAACTAAAGCTAGTAATAGTAATTATACTGTACTTGAATAATCTATGATGTGTGTTGTATTTTTAATCAGCTTATTATCTTGTAAAACAACAGAAACATACATTCAAGTCAGTCAAGTCGGGTTGAATTCAAGCTTAACCTCAACCCTGGTTCTCCTTCACATCTGCCTTGTATTTACATCATCTAAAGGATTTGTATTGTCTAGCTAAAAAGATTAAGTGGGCGTCACAACACTTTAAGTCTGAAAGGACACAACAGTTCCCTACAACTATTAACTACTGAGAATCCCCTTCATGAAGTCATCATCTCTTTGGCCTCAATCAATCACCCCACAGGGCCTCCACTGTAAAAAGCCTCCTATTAGGCACAGTGAAAGCACTGTTTACCCAAGCTTAGTGAGTTACCTTGGGTTACTTTAGGAGTGGAGGTTGTGGAAACAGTTGCCCACAGAAATAATACATCACGCATCACAGAGCATGTTGTGCTGTGTCTCTTAAATTAACTTACACAAGAGAAGGGATATCGCCTTTCTTTAAAAAGTTGTGACGTACAAGAAAAAGCAATGTGAACAAGGAATTGCAACAGATAACGCAGGAATGTGTGATGTCCTATTTGTCAAGGAATTCCGACGTTTCCACAGGTTGCAACGTTTTGTTCTAGAGGACTATTTTTCAACAGAAACATCCTGTTCATTTGGGTTTTCCTATTGTGTATCACTACTTCGCAAGATGAAGGTTGAAACCTCCATTTTTTTACATCACTATTCCAACAAACCGTAACTTGTAAAAGCTTGCTTGAGTGCTCAGTCTGCTGGCTACTGGCCTTGATCACATTGCTCTCAATCTGAAGGCAATGGCAAAGCAAGGCTGACAAAGTCATTAAGTGAGCAAGCAAGGGGTTTGAACAGGCACGTCTCACTTGAAGCGTGTCCCCCCCCCCCATCCTGGCTTTTCACCTCCCAGACCCCCCTTCTGACCCCTTTGTTGGGGCGAATGGGTCTAGAGCTCTGGAACCAGCTAATTATAGAGTTTTAACGTCTGCTTGGCTAAGCCCTAAGTGCTGGGGGACATTCCTACAATTGGGAGATTCACTTCAAGAATGTGTGTGTGTGTGTGTGTGTGTGTGTACCTTCTCTGCTGCTTTTATTTAAACTTTTGTACAACTATGTCCCAAGAGAAAAATCTCTTATACAGGACACATAAAAAGCTATGTCACAGTAGCTATATGCACAGCAGAAAATAATGCAATCATGGAAAGACAAGAGAAACCAGAATCCACTATAAAACAGTCACAACGATGTTCAATCAGTGTCAATGTTTCTTCAATCCTCAAATTGATTTTGGAAATGTAATTTCAGAGCACAGTTCTTAATCTGTGTAATTTCCTTGGGTCTGCTTGGAGAGCTATAAATATTTTAAGAATCACCTACATGCTTTGAAGATGTAGACACATAAACATGACTGCTTTGGTTTACATAAAGTTCAAAATTGAAAAGCGAAGGAAACAAAGCCCAAAAGGAAGTAAAAACTGATGGTGAGAAATGATAGTGGTAGATTGTATCTGTGTCTAAAGGGTCTCTTAATTGGTCTCTAAACAACTCAAGCTGTAGTGATTTTGGCATGAAAAGTTTCTGTAAACCCTCACCCTAGATTCTACCAATACAGTCTTTACATTCTGTGTGCCAATGTCTCACTTCATGCCTTGCTGTGATGTAGATGTATGATGGTATGATACAGAGCTCCTGACTTACCCCACTCTTAGGTATTGCTCCAAGGGCTGGTGTAGGTCCCGAGGTGGAGGATGGAGGAACATGTGGATGTGGAGGGTTTTGTGATGCTGCTGGCACAGATCCTAAATCAAACTCCTGCACAAATAAAAGACAAATGTTACAATGTAGGATTTCATTGTTGTACAAAGAGAAGTGTTTTCCTCTTAGTTCATCAGCAGATGAATGTCTATAGACATTGCTATGCTTCATAATGGCCACTAGAGGACAGACAAGATTACTGTATGAATGAATGGATCTAGATCGACTGTGTACAACATACTCATTTGAAACTGTTTGAAATGCAGTACAGACTGGAGCCAATTTCAGCAAGATAACATGCAGATGAGTACCAGGAATTGTCGTCGATGGAGGGAGGGTTTGCTGTCCATAGAAGAGGTGACACTGAGGGCATTCTCAATTTCCTGGTCTAACTGGTCCAACTTCATCAGCAGCAAAACCATTGAGTCCAGACGAGCATGCTCACGCTGAACAAAGAGAGAAATCAGTGAAGGAAAATATAGGCCTTGTGTAAAGAAGTAAGTCAAACTATTAGCATGTTATTTGTGGTCCTAAAAATGAATAATAATGAATACTGAACCAGCGTATTATCAATATAGTTTGATTCACTATAGAAAAAAAGAGGAGTCAGACTAAACATTTGGTATGGAAGAAGGGCTGCAAATAAGAAATATTTTCATTATCGATTAATCTGTTGATTATTTTCTCAATTAAAAAATTAATTGTTTAGTCTATGAATTGTCCAAAAATTGTGACAGATCAAGGAATAGTTCAAAACTCAAAGATATGCAGTTCACTGTCATATGTCACGGAGAAGCAGCAAATCTTCATATTTGACAGGCAGAAACTTGTGAATTTGCCTGCTTAAATAGACTAAATTATCAAAATAGTTTCAGATTATAAAAATAGTTGCTGGTTAATCTTTCTACTGATCATGTAATCGGTTATTTGACAATTCGTTGCAGTTCTACATGGAAAACAGTAGAATTAGCTCATCTTATCCTATAGTCCAAAGTGATCTTGTTCCTTAATATATATTAAAAATACCAATAAAAATATTCTTCGTAATTGTCAATTATATCAACTATACAATTAATACTTGTGACATCTATTAACAATTAATATCAAACTGATTCAGTTCTGTTCCATCTCAAACTAAACTTTGGCTCTTGGCCTTTTAAGATTTGAGGAACTTAGCTCTATTCTGTAAACTATGCTCGTCCTTCTTTCCCTGCTCCTTACTTCTCTTTCCTCTTCCTGTCCAACTGCTGGTGATAACTCTTAATCTGACACTTTCACCTTCAGCTCTTCTGTATCCTTCTCCTTTCTGCTCTTCCTCTCTGCCGTTGTATCATCGATGGTCCATTGTAGGATTTATGTTTTATAAATAAATCTTTGCGTACTTACTTACTTACTTATTTACTTACTTACTTAAAATATTTGCTCCTTAGTCCTCTAATCTGCACTGTGAGCTATTCTAACGCTGTGATAACAAGTCACATACTGACCTCAGGTGGCGTGTCTCCAGTAAGACAAGCTAGATGACATGCAATCTATCCCGCCCTCGCACTGCCTACCACTCTGCAATCATTCTCTGCTACCCCTCCATCCTGTTTTATTTGATATAAGCTCTTGTTAGAAGTTCAAAAACTTGTAAAATCCCTCCCTGCAATTCTTGTCACAGTATTTGTTTTAATTTCCTTTTGTCTCTTTCTTATCCTGGCTCTGGGTTTGAGCTTTTTTCCCAAGAAGAACCCAAAGAAATGACATCACATGGCTTGCTCATTAGACCCAAACAAACCATGTTACAATCTCCCCCTTACAGACCCTGTTAAACCCTTTATGAGGGTGAGCTCACAAGACACACAGCCACTGTGAATGTATGTTTGTGCAAAGGTACAGAAGCATGTTAACATGTAAACGTGAGCCTGGTGCTGCATCTGTTCATAGGTGTGATACAATAAAAATAAATCTCACTCAAGTTATTCAGTACTTCGTAAATATCAAACACATCCTGTGAGGTGACTGATGTGGCTTGATCTTGTTTTGAGTTAAGTTTACAATGGGTGTGTGCGAATGACAACATGAGCTGTGTTGTGACTAATGCTAATATGAATGTGTGGGGTTGACAGGCTTATGGATACTAGATAGAATCTCTGATAAACAGGCTGCGGCTCCAGTCCTGCGTCTGGCTCCCAACTCTGTCCCTAATAACGTCTTATGACTTGCGCTTACATTTATTTTCCAGTTAGTGCCCAATTACCCTGTCAAAAGCAGTTCCTATTGGGTTTGCTGAGTGAGCAAATAGACATTGAGGGCCATGTGTGTCATGGAAACGTGTCTCAGATTGATGCATTCTTTGGCATTCCTATCTAGTGGTAGCACACATCGCTACGTTGCATCTCCTTGGCAAAGTATCACAATGAATCATTGTATAGTGGTAAAACAATGACATCTTTACGAGGCCTCACTGAATGAACAAAAGCATCTGACTGGAGATGGCAATAACAACCACAAAACAGCAGAGTAAAAAACAAGTGTAGTGCAATGTCAGGCGCCTCGGAGAGGCAATGTTTTTTAGGGGCATTCTGGTGGTTTGGGTGCTCTCAGAAGGTTTCTTTTCTCTCTTTCCCATCTTTTGAGGTTTCTGTTACATTCCTCTCCACTTCCTGTTTTTTGAGATGGGAGACAGTTCCCACACTGTTTGAACTCCTAGACCCCTCCTTCCCCTTTGCTTGCTCTCTTTTTCAAACCCCCTTGTACACCCAGTGGCCTTCATCCCATTTCTCAGACCTGTCCATTGAACTGAGGGTCTCTTTCTCTGCTGAGCTGAACATGGCGTGCAAACAATTATACATCGTACTACTGCACATACCTGTTATTTCATGCAAGCAATCCATCAATTAGCCATGACGAGCATGATTTCATTAATAAAATGAGGACAGAAAGGCAGAAAGAGTGAGAGGGAGCAATGAGACAGTGATGTTGCCAAGTTGTCTGCTGTCAGATAAACGACTGTTGAGCCAGTTTGGCCCTGAGGTCAGGATAAGGGTTTGTTGCTAAAACAAATAAACACAGTAACAAAGCTCAATATCAGGTTAATCTCAAGCCATTATGCAAACCAGATGGGTTCATTTTACAAACTGAATCTGCAACAATAGCATGGTCCACAGGGAACATAATCATGCTTTGTACAACATCTTATCAGAGATAATTCCAGGCTGCTGTTGCCATTGTCCACAAGAGCTAGTAACATCAGTTTTGTAATTTTCTTGATATCCAATAGCTTCTTCTTCTTTTTTTGTATACTAAATACTGTATGTTACCTCCCTTGGGGATGATGATGCTAATTTTCACTGCTTAATTTCTTTTTTGTCATCATGACCTCCGCTAAAGCAGGTTTTCTGAGTAAACTGGCTACATACAGTATACACCCCATGGTGAAAACCCTCAAAGAGGAGGCAAGCCATTACCATATGGTGGATGGATTGCCTTGGCGCCTTCCACTTTTATGGCTGAACTCCTCTTTTCGAGTTCCAGGAGCCAGTTTTTTTCGGTATTTAATCCAAAGGTTTAAAGTCATCCAAAGATTGAAACTGGAGCCAGTGGTAATAAACGTGGCACTGGTTTTCCATATCCCAACACTAGACTGTGAGCTCTCGTTTTTGGCAGCTGACGGGGTGACGTCAACCTTGCTCATGACTAACAGGACCTCCAAAGTTTCTGCGCAAACAAGGAATTTTTGATAAAATAATGGAATGATAATATGTGGGATTACACAGCTACAGATACAACTGGAGTTTCAGGCAAACATTATGACTGGCCACATATGTTACTCACACAGCATCATAGCTGATTCTAGGTTTTCAATTCAAGTTTTTTTTTTTCCTTTTTACTGTTTTTTTCCAAAGGAGGTTGTGGTAGTCTGTATTAGCAACTACATGATGTCAAAAACTATCTGTTTAGATACAGTACATACAGAGCTAAGTTAAAAACAAAGTTTACAAGTGAGCATGACAATACAACATATCATCACCAATTCAGCATATTGTCAAATTATATAAACTACCAGCATGAAAACAGCCTGCAGCTGACAGACCAACAGGCCAGTATTACCTGTCGTGTTGTAGCACATTATGTTATCTTACCACAGGAATGCATCAACTTCAGAAAATAACTGATTGATTACTTTATACAAGAAAAATATTAACATAACTTAACCTAGATGTGTACAGCCAGGCATTTTAAAGGTAATTGTTTTTTTATGAAGGAGAACAAATTTCTGTTTTTCCATCTGACACTACCCGCTGTAAAATTGCCAATGTACGGCACATTTGAGCAAACAACAAAATTTTATAACTAGTATGCACACAACTTTGAAGTTTCATACTACACTGTAAGAGTTGCTGTTTTCAAGCAGATGATTGTCTTCAACCAGAACATATCACAAGAACTTAACTCTCAACAATATGGTACTTGTCTAAACAACATGCCAGCTTAATGCGTCCTAGGTTGTAAATAATGGATTTCTTGTTGTCATTCCAAAAGGTCCAACACAGCAACTACTAATGGTGAATAAATACTGTCAGTTCTCTGGTCTTTGCTTTGTTCCAGTGAAGCTAAATTCATGAACTGCTATTAAGTTTTTTGGCACTTTACTGTACCTAACAAGCATGTTGGCTAGTAGCATGTAAATAGCAGAGCATAGAAGTTTGCTGGAGAAAGCAGTTTAAGCCTTTCACCCTAGAGATTAGTTGAGCTTTCAAACCCCACTACGTTCATAGTCTCTATGCCCTTATAGGACCTTGTTTTGCAATGAGCGGTTGAGAAAGAGTAAAACATTTCACAGATCCCCCCACTCACAGATCTGTAAGCATGTGAGAGTGAAGTCATTGTTTTCCAAGACGCTTGCCAGAGTGTGGGACAAAAATTATTTGTAGGCCGTTTATGCCCAGTATGTGTCGGTTTATTTTTAAAGAGGACTTCATTTAAGGTGCTAAAGTGCCAGTACCACTATAACTATACAGAAACAAAGACGAATCTAATCTAGACTAACATAAATTATATCATACTGAATCCCTTCTACAACTATATCATATTAGACCTTACCTTTCTCATGCGAACTTGCACCACGTTGTCTTTCTTATCTCCAGGGTCGCTCATCCCATCTAAAACAGGACTAGAAAGGTGTGTGTCACTGTAAATAACTGTCTGTGCTGGCTCATCTGTCTCCTCCATTCTGGAGACTGTGGCTCCTGGCCTGTGGTTTTCACTCTGACCATCTGCCACCTCAGAGGCAGGTGACTCACTGAAGTAACAACCAGAGGCTTGGTTGCCATGGAGTCCCTCTAGTGAGAGCTCATCATTGACCTCTGCAGAGCATGGCAGTGGGTTTTCAGCATGCAGTTCAGTAGCTGCATGTTTATCATCTATATGGGAGTGAACAGCTGGATTTTGGGTGACAGCTGAGGCAATGTTCTTTTGAGGAGCCTGTACAGGGGTGTCACGTGCCTCAACATGGCTAACCTCTGGGATAGTGTCCAGTTTTGAGCAGCTATTTTCTAACTGATGAGATACAGTTTGGTCTTCATAAACAGTTAAGTCCTTGGATACTGAGGTCTCATCAGTGTTTTCAGTTGGTTGACTTACAGAAGTTGTTGTTTCCGAATACGGGTTTGCACACTGAATAGTGTTTGTTTGTGTGGGGTCTCCTTCAGCATCTGGTTGTTCAGACACCTTGCTGCAATACTGTCCTTTTACACAAATTTCAGATGATACAATTGGCCCATACCTGACTTCTGCTGGTTTCTCGCTGCTTTCTGCTTGTGTACTTTCCTCTCCCTGAGGCCCGTTCATTGCTGTCATTTCAACATCATGCTGTTCCAACAATGTCTGGTAGGATATTTCACAACCAGGAGCCTGATCCAATACTCCAGCACAGTCATGATGATCCTGCTCTCCTCCTTGAATGTCTCTTGAGGGATGTTTAAGTCCTGTATTTTCATTTAGTGTTTCTAGGTCATTTAATCCATCCAGCTTGTCAGCAGAATCTGAGCTCCAGCTTTCTATTATCCCGCTGTCACATTCTCCGTCTACCACTAAAGTCACAACTGCTTCCACAGTTTTCTTAGCCTGTGACATCGCATCACCACCCTCCATCATATTAACTGAACTGTGTAGCTCACCAACAGGTAAGGTCACACTTGCACCAGCATGACCAGAGGTGGTAATCTTCTCTTCCTTAACATCTGGGAGGTCAGTCTGAGGTTCGAGTTCTGCAGCAGAGGACTGCTTTTGTGTGGCCTCAGAGATTTCAGGAGGTCTGCTGTAACCCTCTGTCTGGCTCTCCTTTGTTTCCTGGCGATTTGGAAGTTTGCCAGGCTGTTCAGCACCACATTCAGACAGTGGAGGCCTATTGTTTGAAGAGATAGAGATGCATTGTTGCTCTTCACGAGAGATATGTGGATTTTTAAAGACATTATCGTCATCACAGACATCGTGACTCTGGCTACCCTCTGTGCCAACCTCACCTTTACCATTGACAGTTTTCTCACCATGACTGCTACTATCAGTTGCACAAATAATATTTGCACTAGACCGCCCACTGTTTGAGTTACAGTGAAACTCTTCAGAATTCCCACTGCTTGCGGTTTGGAGATTCTCTGATTCAGAGCTCCTTTGGGGAATGTCAACATCCACCAACACATGAGAGTCATGAACTATCTCTTCCTGCAAATCCAGTGGAACTTTTCTATTGCTTTCCATTAGCTTCAAATGTTCTGACTGAACATCATCCTGCACAGCAGAGGCAGTCACATCCCATGTCTGAGCCACGTCATCTGTTGACAGTTGGTGGCAGCCCTCTGGCATGGAGGCACACCTTGTCCGTCTACCTTGTTTGGAAGCCCCTGAACCCATCCAAGGCCCCTCACTGTCAACCCCATGACAACAGACCAGATCCAGATCATCATAGCTGTACTGTAATCCTGATGGGTGAGTCACGTGCTCTTCCCAACTTCTTTTCCGTATGGCTACTGGCATGGTGGACCGCCAGTGCTATCCCATAGGGCTGCGTTTGAATCCAGGCGAAAAACGGAGAACCAGATCTGCAATTGAGAAGAGGAATGGGGATAAGAAACAGCCAGTGATCGCAATTCATGAGTTTTCAGTAACTGAATGCAGATGAGAATATGTTAAATAATGTTTCCCTTTTAAAGTAAACAGCAACAGAGCTGTAAGTGGAAGTTCAAGAGGGGCGACATTCACAACTCTCTGGAAAATATAAACTGTGGGTGAGTATAAGATGACAGAATTCTCAGGTATGCTAATTTTACATGGGAAACTAATAACTTCTCAAGCAGGATATATTAAAATTTCTCATAATAACATGATTACTACACTGGAGGACCTTTATCTGGAAAAGTTGTTTTTGCCTCAAGCTTTAAGCAATGCAGTCTGCATTCCAAAATATTAAGATAATCAGCTAAATAAATGTAGATGTCCCATGTTTACTTTTAAACATCTTTACAAAGTGAACTGTGACCAAACCAGTACGCCAAATTTACACCACAAACCCTCAGTACACATTGGACTTTAACTGTTAAACAAGTCTGAAACATTGAGGGTGTTTGTTAACTCTCATTCTGTAAATACCCATGCACCCACAAAAATGTGAGTTATTTAAAGGAAACAAAAATTTAATTTGGCTGTCAATGACAGCCAGTGCCCTAGAACAGCTGGTTCTCTGCAATCCAACGTTATCATAATACTTACTGTGTGTCCTATCACATAAATCAAACCAAGTGCGTTATCCAGCTCTATACTGTGCTTTTTTTCTCTGTTTTTCTGGGTCAAAATGTGCAGAAAGGAATACAGGGTTTCAATGAGCAGGATGTACTCCAATCACACAGAACATCTGCTATATGAAATAAAATAGAATATAATAGAAGAATAAGAGTTAAGAAATACAGTACAGTTGATAGGAAATCTTGAATATGGCTACTGTAGCTGTTTGTGACATAAAACTACAGACTTGTTTTTTATAATGTAATTTTCCATCATCATTTTTCATATGTAACAAGAGTCAATTGCAAAGAAACACATTTTCAAAAATATTCTAAAATCATCAGTATTTGGCACATTATGTCACTAAGCTGCTTCTTAACATGTCCAACTGTTTCTTAAGCAATAAAGGGATTTTTAAAAAAGTTTTTAGACAGTTGTCTTTTCTCCACGTTCGCACCTTTTGTTTCCTCAGAGGGAGTGCTGGATGGTACAAACTACCATTGCTGCCTCTGCATGAATCTGCATCCGGTTATTAGGTGAATAAGTAAAGTTACAAAAAATATCCCAAAGCAGTCGCTCCTTCAACTTGCCGTTGTACCAACAGCAGAATTGTCACCTCAATATATTTGCAATATTTCATCCTTGAATAACAATGTTTTCTTCCTGTACTTTTCTCCAGTGATGACACAGTGTTTTACAGTATAATCCAGAAGCTATATATTCAGCAATGTAACACCTGGTGATAATCCAACAAGTAGGCTGCAGATCCAGTATTTGCTCTGAGTACAGTTATCCAAAGATATTTCACAACTTGCATTTTCATTCATCCACTGAGCGCAATCCGTCCACGTTTGGGAAATATGAATCCATCTCTATCCAAGAGACTTGACACACGGTAAGCAGTCTTTACTCAGGGTTTCTGTAAGCCATTTCCTGGACTGCAGTCAGTATCTTCACTGTAAAACAGTTGGAAAGGCAGAGAAGACCCCAAAGCAGGCAGAAAGCCGGGGAGCAGTGAAAAGTCCAAAGACAACTTCCATCTTGATCACATTAGAGTTTTTGCTGACGCTGAATGCCGAGAGTCGGGGTGGTGTAAGAGGGGCTGGGTTTTCTTTCCCCTACTCCACCCCTGCTCTCCTCCGTTCTATCCCTCTCTCATCAGGTCCCCTCCCCGCTGGTTTTGACAGGGAGTCTGAGTCACATCTTAGGAGCCCCATCCCCCGTCTCAGAACTCACACAGCACACTATAAGCATTTATTCACTCCACCCTCCTCTAATATGCTTTCTCTCCTCACTATTTTAGAAACTTCCTCTCAGGTCCTCTGTTCTCTCAAAACCGCTCTCTTTCCTCTTCTCACTAGACTTTTTCTTCATTCTTCCTTAGCTTGCTGTTTCACTGAGCTAGGAAAGGCTCCCACCAGTTGGTTTAGATTAGTAACAGACAGGCTGCCTTGTAAGACCTCTGGCTGCGGGCCAAAAGAGATTGCTCTAATGTTTTGGCAGTTATATCTGAGGCATGCTTTTTTTTTTTAAAAATTGTCATCTTGTAACCCAACAAGCATTCTTAACTAAACACACTGGCACTGTTAAAACAACTGCAAGGCAAGATATTGTTGCAGACACTCTTTAATAAAGCATTTTTCAAATATTGTGAGAGAATATATGGAAAATATAAATCTGACCACTTTTGAAAAAGGTTGTATGACGAGGGGGACAGTTAACATCAACCTGTTTTCTTTGTTTTAAGGGAAACCTACGGGTAAAAAAAAAATCACCCAAATGCCAGTAATTCATTTCCTAATATAGTCATTTGTCAGAGGCACTTCACAGAAAGAACAGGCAAAGCCAGGGATATTTACACTTGATGTGATTGAGACCATTTAAGATGAATGTTAATCAGCTAATTTGCTAACTTTTTGAGACCACGATTTTAAAACAAGCTGAATGTTTTACAGACTTCCATTTTTGGAGTGTGCCAGTCAAAAATCTCAAGGGTCTCAGCCTCCTGATTTACATTAGCACAAAAAATGCAATTAATAACACTCTGACAATAACACATTTTCTATATTCTTTTGTGACATCCAAGTACTCCATGAAGTTATGTCGACAAATTCACACAATCCTAAGCACTGACCATGTTTTTCAAGACTTTATTCCAGATGGGTCAACTGCTCAACAAAAAAAAGCAATGCATCAAACCAAAAGGGACAATCCAAAAACAAGGGAGAACTGGAATGAAGCCCCCTCCAACAAGTCCTGCAACCCCGGCCTCTAACCTCTGGGTCATCCAGATGTGAGGTGAGGCTCTGGATGAGCCTTTTCTTTGGGGCCTCGCTGGGAAACTGTACACTGCCGTCAATGTTGGCTCTCCAGAGACACAGATGGTCGTGCACAAGGGGAAGGATTCAAGTTCAACAAGACTGCTCTGCAGCATGTCACATGATGTGCTCTGTGGTTACGCCAAAGTGCACTGTAACGAAATACAGATCTGGTTGGTCACAGTAGCTTCCATATGGATATGGCTTGTGATTGAAGTGCAGAGGCCGACACAGACCATGACTCAGGCTATCCACTCATTACCTCCTGTGGACATCCAACACGAGCCTATAATTTAAAAAGCTAAGGCCTCCCCTTGCCAATCAGACCATCTTCCACGGCCACAGGGTAACCGGTCTACGTCATAATCTGATCCATCAGTGACATTGTGCAAACACATGCTCAATCAACAACATGTGTGAGCTTAGATCCCAGCAGCAACAATCTGCATGTGTGGTTGTGAGTGAGCTGCGAGAGTAGTGAAGCATTAAACCATTAAATAAAAAGTAGACTAAAAAATGGTTCTCTCTGAGAATAACTTGGCACTTGCTCTATGACTTCACAAAACTGAAAAACTTAAAAGATATGAACACTGAAACATTTTCAGTTTTTCTGTGGTCATTTGTGTGGTTGTTTGTGGAGTACAGTATATGTTGGAATCTGTGTAAATGACTATGTACTGTATATGAGAGTTATTTCAGAGTATGCGAGTATTTATTTGCCTTTTAAGATTCAACGTTACAGGCCAGACCCTAAGTCCCACATCACAGAGGATGAGGATGACTATTCTCACTCATAGGCATGCAGCATCATTGGTCACATGTCTAGAGTGGTCACATATGCATGGTTAAGAAAGACCTATTCATGATTCACCCTATAATCCCCCACTGTTCAATCCCTCGGCTTCTTAAGTGGAGCAGTGAGGGCCCAAAGGAAACAGCCTCACATTCCTCACTGATATAGTTTATTATTGGAAAAATAAGCCAGTCTAAATCATGGGCATTGAAGAACACAGAGTGTTTGCCCATGTAGGAAAAAGTAGGTGATGCTTGTAGAAAAAAAAAAAAAAAAAAAAAAAGAACCCCGTCCCTCCCAGAACTGAGTCATTTTGAGTCCTTGCATATACAAAGAATGCTTTGAGAGGATTTTGTTGCACTCTTTTTAAGGCTTCTTCAAATAACCATTCACTAGTAGTTATATGAAGTTGTAAAATCTCATCCGGGGTTCATTTACACTAAAAAGAAAACAAAACAAAATGCCAGAATCTCATCTGAAGACCTAAAAATAACATCAACAAACCACACCAAGATCCTTGCAATCCTTTCCTGTCACTTGCTGTGCCCTGTGGTTAACAACTCCTTCTTAAAAGCCTACAGTCATGCCGGTTTAAATAACTGTGCTTGCGGCCTGAGTGTGATCTTGAGCAATCGCAATATTCTTGAATGAAAATTGTAGATGATGCTGCATCAGAACATCTAGAAAAAAACAGTTAAGAGCTGCGTTGCTGTCTTAATTGAAAAATTGTATTTAATCATCCACTCGTTTTGACGTGCCTTGCTTGTGTGGGTCTAAATACAAGAAGTCGTCGTGGGAGAAACCGAGGGGGCCTTGGCCAGTGATCATGGGTTATAGTGTGACTGTTACCGTGGGAACAGGAAGTTCAAGTTATTGAGGATACAGACCATAACAATCTCCAGGCTAAAATAATCTATCTAATCTTCTTGTGAGAGGGTCTGTGTGTGTTTGTGTGTGTGTGTGTGCATAATACAAGAGAGGACATTATATGTGTGTGTGTGTGTGTGTAATTGTGTTCATGTACGTCTGTGTGTATGTGTGTGAATGTTGTAGAAAACTATAATGTTTATCAAATCAAATGAGACAGTCTTGTGTCATCTGGGCCTTATATTATTATGACGCCATTGGAAAATACTGTCACACGCTAAGAAACTACCCACAGTGTTCCCTGTGTAGCATCTGGTCTGATCTCATCTGTTTTTTAGTACTCTTCCATGGCTGAAAGGCCAGGATGACCAGCAGTGTCACCATGAAGTCATTTGAAAGTCATTTGTCCTACTGGAAAACAAATATAATTCACGGTTATTATATTTGTGGCATAAATCTGGCCAATCCTATCTACGATGACTATATGATCCATATCAGCAAATATAATTTGTGTAATACAAAACAACTAACAAGACCATTCACAAGATATTAATTTTTCATTGAAGCTTATTTTGACCATTATATATTCCAAACACACAATATTGCACACCAAATGCACTAATATTATCTTTATACATGGGTTAGTGGAAAATCCCATTTTTATGTTGCTGCTTATGAACATGATCCCAATAAGCCCTTATTTTGTTTTTAAGTAACCTGAATATACCAACATATAGGTTCATTAGAAGGTGAATAATATTGGGTGGTGGATAAAATCTATCTATCTATCTTGCAACATTAATATGTACAGTATTGATATTGCAGAAATACAGTTTAACTGAAAAAATGTTACATAAATGAATAACAACATCAAAATGCCTGAAAAATCAATTCACATCAAATCAAGGTATGTCATAAGATTGATGCAGAAGTCTTGCAAATCCAATACTTCCATAAAGCAGTCCTGTGCAGTTTTTCACAGTATTGTCTACAATAGTCTTTGGCCAGAACCGGAGGTATAAAAGGTTTCACTACAGTGGCAGAAACATTATATAAATGTCTAATGGTTGACAAATTTCTATCGTCCCAGTGCATATGATCACATCTCCAACGTTAACACATCTGTAAACATCCTATCTCGGATAAGACATTGAAGATACAATGAAATAGAAACTTTTATTTCCCTAAAACCTTTCACAGTAGTGACCTCATCCTGCACAAGAAGCCTTAAACAGAAACTCAAAAACAAAGAAAACACTGAAAGAAATCCCACCTCTCTGCCTCTCTGACCAAAATCAAACAGCCTTTTCCCTCCTTAACTGATATCCTATCAGTTTGCAGTTTAAATTGTAGCATCCAAACATCCTATTTCAGCAGGAATTACATGTCATTGAGAAAAAAAAAGATACCTCGTGTTAGAAAAGGATACGTGTTAGTGTGAGGGATCCACTTTACAAGTAAATGCAGTCCTCTGTTTTTTTTGCTGAGACAGTCTACCAGCATCCCAGACAGACAGTCCCATATGGATCAGGGCATGGCTAGGGGGCAACAACAGCTGTATTCCATTTGTGTACTCAAACATGTGCCCCATAACCGTATAACCACAAGCACCTGAGCACATTCTCACAGCCTTTAAATGTGTGCAGGAGTGCATTCAGCCATACCTAAAGATACACACAGAACCCTCATAGGTACATTAAATGTGGTAAATATTTCACGGACATATAACAAACAATAACCGCTATCTAATATTAATAAACTAGTTCAACAAGCAAAATTTAACTTTGCTTTTGTTTTGGACCTTTTTTAATAACAAAACTCAAATTCAGATTTGCTCTTATTTGGGCCAATTTCAAACTACAGTATTTGTTTGGGCCACATGAATGAGAAAGCATTGGACAGCATTTGATTGCACATCATCATGAAAGATGCACTGTTCACTTTAACAAAGGTCAAACGATTTACAAAGAAGGTATTGAGCGACTGAAAGGTGAGTAATTTATCACCACCCTCCTTCCACCCATTCTCACAACAAAACGTTGGTACAACATATTCGCCTTTCGGATTTTATCACATCCTCCGAAGCCTGACATTTTCTAACAGCTTGAATCCTAAAAGTATCTGCGGACTGAGCTACATAATATTTATCGCCTTGTCCCGTTGTTTATGAGGAATGATTCTTGAGCTCGGACCAGACCTTATGAGGGCCAGGATAGTGACGTACTACATACAGACTTCCCCCCACCCACCCGGGATTATGCTGAACATATGCTGTGCTGGCATTGACTCTTCTAGCAGGGATCCAGGAAAATGTGTTGTCCTTAGACACCGTTGCCACAGCAGCATCAGCAGGAAATACTTGAGACTAATAATCAGGAGACGAGGGGCCAGGAGTTGTTTCATCATATGATGAAAGACCTCAGAACAGTGATGTTTCCTCTCCATGTTCGTTCGTATTTCGGTGCCATCCTTCTAACATCTGCACTTGTTCTCTTCGCATACATTCACAAAGTGCTGTGTTCATCATATTTTCTGGTCCTGCAACATTTGCATTTCCTTACTCATATATGCTTTTAATCCATACAAAAAAGATATTATCAGGTATGAGGGAAACATTAATGCGTTTATGTCTGGAATAAAAAAAAAAAGGATTATGTAAAAGCTAAAGCTGCAGGAATGTTGTCCTGACAACATTCCTGCAGCTTTAGACCTTTTACATAATCCTTTAAAAAAAAAAAAAAGTTTTTGAGGATGTGTTAGGGACAGTTTTGAAGATGAGTAAGGGACATATCTTCAAAACTGCTCAGCTGTCCCTTCATAGGGTGAAAAATGGATCGCCTAAGTTAAATATTTACCTTCCCTTGCTGTGTCTACACAGTGCAATAGAAACATTTATAGTGCAATAAGAGCAGGAGGAAAATAAAATGCAAGGCACCTCTTCTTCAGGAAACTGTTTGACATTCCAGCCCACTCAGGAACAGCACAGGTCAGGAAACCGTCATCTGTGAGGAGAAGAAATGTCTCAAAAAACAGCAGGTAGGGGGTTGATGCCTCCACGGAAAGATGTGACTTCAAAACGCTGAATCTGGTTAAGAGCCTCCAGTGGCAGCATATTTTAAAAAGTTTTAAGTCTAACCATCCTCAAGCCTGGTACAATGAACACACAAATTCAGGCCAAAAACTGCTGGCCATAATGAAGAAGACAAAGGTGAAGGTGCACAAAGAGGCAGCACTGGACTGTCTCAGATATCTAAACATGTACTACAGATATAGGATTTACCTGGGAATCGAAATGACTACCTTTTCCCTTTGCTTTGAATTGTAAACCTGCAAGCTCCCATCACAGTTGATTAGGTTACACAGTGAGTGAGGAGACAGTCCTTCAGCTAGAGGGACTGCAGCAGCCTCTGTGTCAGCAGGCATCCTTTCTCAAATGTATCTGAGCAAGATGAAGTCCCACAGTCCCCTTGCAGCAGGGCTACCCGGGACTGTCTGTAATAAATCAATAAATTAGCATTTGATGAAAAAAAAAATCTGGTTGCAGTAATATGACACAGACAATTGGGGGCGACAAACACTAATATTTGTGAATGGGGGAAGCTGCTGTAGATATGCAATCATTTGGTATAATAAACATTGGGTATTAACATGTGGCTTGGTAAGTCTGAGCGTTATTTAAGCTCATTTGAACGAAAGGACATGTAGAAATGTAAGGTGAAAGTGGACTTAGTGGTGTGTTCAGTCCCATTCAAACTTATTGTCCAACCTATCCTCTGCCCACTAAAAATGAAATTAATTTAGCGTTAATTTTAAGCTCTGTATGGAGGAAAGGAGACCACTACACTCTTAATGCTTCAAAGTATAATTCCCAACTCAATAAGAAATAGCAGACAGTGAATAAAATGAGTTTAGAGTGCGACATTGCTGTAAAAAGTCTCACAATCTGAACATAGACGGTGCCTGAAGCATTACTCACCATGTACACTTCAGGCATTGGCCGATGCAGGATGACAACTCCATTGATTGTTCATTTTCATAAAGCGTTAGCCGCCTTTTTATGGTTTATTTTCTGGTCACAGCTAATTAAATGCATCCAAAAATCTTCATAACAACAGTTACGTCGTTACTCCAGTAAACGGCGCCAAATTCTACACGTGCATCCAAACTGCCGACCGCTATGCTGCTTTCAGAGAACTTCGTAACTTTCTAACTCATCCTCTATCGTAAATCTAAGTTAATTACTTAGAGATATTTTCCCCAAAGTGTTCTTATGATTGAGCAAATGCAGACAATTATGCCCCAGTAGCCAGAGGGGTCCACAAAAAAAGAATAACCGTGTTGTTATTTGAATAGACATGTCATTCTTGACTGGTGTCCACTTACCTAAACCTATTGATTTGCTGATGCATCAGTTGCTTCAGAGACGTAAGACATACGGATGAAGAGTGACTCATTTGGCAAGAACTAAGTAACAAGCAAATAAAACTTTGTGGGCAGCTTTTTTTACCCCCAAAGAGCTGCTATTTTTGCATGTCGGTTATCGCGACGTTTCTTTTGCTCAGCTCTAATTGTGATATTTCTGACAGTCCCTGAAGGTAGCATGGCAAATTTGTTGTCTTCCGCATTTAAGTTACCTGGTACCGTAAAAGCAGGGGCGAGCTCACATGGGCGTATGTTATTGAATTAAGGAAGACATAGTCAAAGCTGTGAATTTCTACTTCGATAGAGAGTAAATGTATCCTCGTAAAGGAAGTAGGGAGAAAGGAAAATGAGTCGAAGAAACTAAAGAGAAGTTCAACCGAAGAAAAGTTACAAAAAGTTTAAGTTGCGTTTCGTCTAGCTGAAGTTCGTGCTTTCGTTGCTCACGATGGGCTGTTGCAACAGCTCAGAGGTAAGTTAGCTAAAATACGGTGGAAGTTGTGGCTCCTTGAAATCTCTAACGCTAATTGTCAGAGGAGTTTGTGCGTGTGTAACGTGGTATGTAACGTCACGTCTTCAGCTGTAGTCAGCAGCTTGTTTTTTTTTTTTTTTTTTTTTTTAGCAACAACACAGCGGGTTGTCTGCTGATTTTTGGAGCAGCAGGGTAGCTTCTGCACCGCATTCCCCCAAAAAACAGAACTTAGGATAACCGTCTATATCTATTATTTATGCCTTGGCAGAGAAAACGTGACTGGAAACCACTGGAGGAGCGCAGCTGCACGGACATCCCATGGCTCATCATATTCACGCTGTTTTGTATCGGAATGGTAAGTCTCAAGTTGAATGAGCGTGTGCAATGGGTATAGCAAAACTAATGCAGTCTAATATAGCAGCCTAGCAGTTAATCATACCCTCGTGAAAGTTATAATGCTCAGTTTTTGTGGAAACTGTTTTAGAAAGGTTTTGATTAAACTTTTAGGTCATTCGGTACATCTGTGTAGCTGGTTGATTGTATTGCGTTGTAATGAGAGGTGTTTCTAATATTTTGTCCCCCCGGTTTATATCAGCAAGGGTAGAGTCAACATAGTACAGCATAAAAACAAGAAACTTTTTTTTTGATTTGTCAATACATAGGCAAAAGGTACAAATGATACACACATCAACAAAAAGTGATGGAGAGGTGCAAAAAATACCCTCAGAGAAGATTGATCAGGGCACTGTCCCATGCATACCTTACTCAATTTGAAAAGGAGAAAAATATGAAAAAGATGGGAAAGAGAGAAGAAAAGAAAAGATTGCAAACACTAGCAGACATCTATATGTACAAGTACACAAAGTAACTACAATAAAATTAAAAAAAATATTTGTTATGAGTGGGCAGTTCACAAAGATAATCTATAAGGATAACATTGTAGAGATGAAAACAGACCTTTCACAGCTTTCTTAAATTTTGCAGGTGCTAAGTTTAAAATATAAGACGAGCGGGCGTTCAATATCATTGAACGTCTGTAAATTAAACTAAACTATAATTGAATTAAGTTGGATCAACACCTCTATAAATAAGTTATGACAATATCATAACCTTCATGACGGCTGCATGGCAAATTGCATTTGACTGCATTTGTTTCAACAAGGTATACCTAATAAACCAACCACTTAGTGTATTTATGCATGCGTCTATTACATGCTACTGTGTGCTTTGTTCCTCGGTGGCTGCATAGAAATCATTCAAGTGGCCCCTTTTAATGCAAACAATTATCTACCTCATAACAGCCCTGTAGTAAATTTAGTTTATGTGTAAACTGATCCATAGAGGTTATATTAAACTTTATTATAATTTTTTGAAAGTGTAGTATGTTATGCTGTTGACTTATTCTGTCATATTGAGAGATTAATGTTCTGTCTACCCTCTTTGATATGAAATGTGTTAAAACAGCTCTGTATTAATACAATCCCACAGCGCCACAAACTACAGCATCCAACATGACCACAAAGTTGAATCAACACCTCTATAAAACAGCTTCAACAAAAACAGAACATTATAACATTCATGAATGTTTAGTTTTAAACGGATGTATCTGATAACCTGGAATTTAAGTGCATGTTACAAACATTTCCATTTTTGTTGATGGAAAATTAAAAAGCATGTCTTGATTCTAGATTTCTTGAAGATAACCCATTAAAAATGACTGCATAGTTCTTTGTGCTTATTACTGTACTAAATATTTGTTTTCCACATTATCCTGCTGATAGTTAACATTATCTACTCTAATCTGTGTCTTCTGCAGGTGTGTATCTGTGGCTTCACCATCGCCACAGGAGGTGCCGCCAGGATAATCTCAGGATATGACAGTTATGGCAACACCTGCGGTCAGGATAACACCAAGATTGAGGGAGTAGAGCTCAGCGGACGAAACATGATAGAAAAGAAGTTAGTCTGATGTGATGCTAATACCTTAACAGGGCTATTTACACCAGATCCATCTATGTCTGTCATTATGGAGTGAGACACTTTTTTTGAATGACTGATTCAAATCCCTGCTGTCCTTTGAGACTTCTTTTGCCCTCTCTGGTTGAGTGCTCGTGGTGAAGAAGAAGCCGTTCAGCATTACATGTGTGCATGCAAGGATTGCATCATGTAATCCTCATCTAATTTGCTACAAACAGCCCGTTGCTGCATTTGTAAACACTTAACTATACCTCCTGTTTTGTCTTATAAAGTTGATGAGTTGCTGTACAGCACATTGTCTTGAACTACTTGCATTTACTTTAGCATTACATATCCCAAATGGCAGTATGATGATTCACTCTTAGATGAATGGTGATGTAGTTGACAACAGATGATGAGTCAGACAAATGTCGCAACATGTCATGAAAAGCACTCATTTTTCTCTGATCATGACCGCCTGATGTTTGGTCTGTGGAAGTGGCTGATGTGGTTAAGATGTCAGTCAGAAGATTAATATAGATACATTTCACCAGCACAGAGCTACACTAACCCATGGTGGCAGTGTTTTGCTGCTTAAATTAGAATAGTATAGTTTAAGAGTATAACTCCTTGTTTATAGTTACTTATATAGTTAGTCAAGATTAATGTGATAAATTTTGTCATCGGGAAAGAATTGTCACATATTCTCCTCTCAGCATAGTTTTTGTGAGAAGTCTTTTATCATATTCCTCGTTTTTGGGCAGTAGCTTTCCATCAGCATGCAGCCTGCAGGCCCAGTTTTACTGAAACAATGGGTCATGCTTTATTGATGGGCTGATTGCCCATGGAGGCTTTGAATAAAAGGCGTTTCAGCTACAAAGACGGATCTGTGTGACAGGGTAGCAAATGTCACCATCTTTCATTTTCTGCCAAGACAGAAGAGTCCCAACTGGCATAATAATATCCAAATCCACTCATATTTTGACCAAAGGGAAATTGTGGAAAGCTCTTTTGATTTTGGAAGAATCTGTGTCAGAGAACTTTATACTTAAGTTAATTAATCTGAAATTTCAATTTTTCTATCTGTCAGGTATGTCTTCTTTCTAGACCCATGCAACCTCGACATCATTAATAGGAAGATCAAGTCCATTGCCTTGTGTGTTTCCAAATGCCCCGCTACTGAACTGAAGACACTCTATGATGTAAAGCAGTTTGCTCTGAACAATGGTGAGAAGTACTGCACAATTGGAAATATTTCACAGAAAAAATTTTAAAAAATATTTTCATATATTCATGACATTATAAAGGATTGGGTCACATCTTTTCAAGTCTTTCTTAATACAACAGCCAGGTGCCCAAGTGAACATTAAAAATAGGTTTTTCTTGCTGTAATCAATCCTGCTGTTCACACTGAACATTAGAAGATCTCTTCATAATGCACTTACAATGTAAGTGACGGGCCCAAAATCCACAAGCCTCCTTCTTTGCAAAAATGTATTTAAAAGTTTATCTGAAGCTAATATGAAGCATCTAAGTGAGTCAAAGCAAGTACTATGATATTATAGTGTTTTAGTGCCAAACTCCCTCTTTTTGTTACTATACTTCCACCACAGCTCAATAGAAAAACACTGTCCAAGGGAATCTGATGCTAAAAAGACAGATATGTGGCAGATATCCACTCAGTACAACTAAATCAGACTGCTGAAGCCTCATATAAACTTCAGATAAACTTTAAAATACATTCTTGCACAAAATGACTGTGGACACACTGTGGATTTCGGCTTTTAATAGCCAGACTTGAAAAACTGTGTACCAAACCTTTAAGACAAGTAAAATTGAACAATGAATATGTCAGTTAAATATGATGGTACAGTAAGTGCTTCAACACTTGCTCTTGGTTTTTATTATGGTTTTAGAATATTTGAATGAAACTGAATGTGTAATTTATTTTTTGTTTTTCTGTCAATAGGATCTGAACTCTGCTCCTATGATATTACTCCTACAAGATACCCAAGCCATTCAGAAAGAGGCACTAAATGTCCCAAAGTCCCTGTTCCACCAAGGTAATCCAGCTTTTTATACAGGACAGGATATATGGGAGATGGATAACATCTCACATGTGTGACCAATATGACGGTTATGAGTACAGGAAATCTATAATTCACTATTATGGGTTTAACTTATTTCAGGCTTTAATTCCAAAACAAATGTTCACACAAAATGCACTGAAACCTGACCCACTTATACATGTTCCACGACCAAAAAGGGCCAAATGAATAACATCAGAAAAGAAATAATAGTCTGCCACGGTCAGTATGCCTCTGCTTCAAGGACTATCCATTAAAAATAAATTAACCTGTGTTCATTATCTTTTCCTGTTTATTTGTAGTAAATCTGTTCCACTGTTCCACCGTTGTATTCCTGTGGATATTGGCTGCTATGCTGAATTCGCCCAGGCATTCATGACATTCGTCAGTGACAACAGTGTTCTGCGCCGGGTCGTCGCCGGGGTGATGGCCAGCAAGGACATCATCATGGGCCTTTGTGTGCTGGCTTTAGGTAAAACATACAGTTATAGCCAGCTTACAACATACATGAGGATATTTTAGGTGAATAATGAATCAATTTTATATAACAACTGGTATGTTTTTATAAAAAAAATTCTGATGCTCCCCCTGCATAGCTGCTAACTAATTGCTCAGGAGGATACAAGAGGAAGGAAGAAAGCTATTTTTGTCATAAAAATAACAGGAAATGTCTGAGTGGTTACAGCCAGTTTATCTCCTGAAACTTGGCCCACAGGCATTCATTTAAGGTCTGCTCTAACCTATTGGTACAAAAAAACAGAACCTATCCAATGTCAGTTTCAGACATCTATCATCTCAGTTACTCAGTTGTGGTGTTTGTTGTCACAGCTAGATGAATATAGCAGTTCTCAACATGAGATGTCTGGGCTTTTGTCATTCACAGCTTCATGTTTTATTATTTAAATGAAATGCAAACCATAAAATCATCACTTTTCTGTAGCTTGATCTAGAGCTGCAATGATTAATCAATTTGTCATTTAGCAGATCCACTATTCTGAAAATGATGATCATTTTGTATTGAGTAATCGGTGTAGTAATTTGTTAAGCAAAAAAGCCAAACATTTGCTGGTTCCATCTCCTCAAATGTGAGTTTTCTATGCTTTTCTTTGTCCTCTCTGATAGTAAACTGCATGTACTTGGGTTTTTGGACTGTTAGTCATACAAAACAATTTTTCACTATTTTCTGACATTTTATAGACAAAATGATCAGTTAATTGAGAAAATATTTGGCAGATTAATCAATAATGAAAATAATCATTAGTTGCAGCCCTAGCTTGATGTAACTACTTTTAATTTTGTACTGTTTGACATATTTATGAGATACACTATGTTTTTATCTCTGATGCAGTTCTGTCCCTGATCATGATGGTGGTGATCCGTTACATCTCCAAAGTGCTGGTGTGGATTCTAACAGTTCTGGTAGTTGTCGGCACTATAGGTAACTGTCAAAAGTAACATAAATGTTCTGCAACTCTTACTATTTAACACTTTCACACACAATTAATTTTAAAGATTTAAGTTGTTTAATTCAAGCATTTTTAATTACATTATGTTGATACAAAACCGTGTAGATAATTTTAAATTCTGTTAATGTTTAAGATCTTTTTTGACACTACACATATGTACGAATGTGATGTTTTGCAGCTGGGACAGGTGTCCTCTGGTGGCTGTACGTGGACCACAGGAACGCCCTTAATAACAATACCACCTCAGTATTTGGGAAAGAAGTGGGCTCAGACAATGTTAAGGCCCTACTTGTGTATGCAATTGGTGCTACAATTTTCACGGTATGTTCCATCAGTATTTTGTGTATGTAGGCATTTGGTACTTGAAATAAGTGCATGTTCTATGTTATAAGCGAACATTATCTCTTTTCCACAGTTTCACAGAGTACAAAAAAATAAACAAATCTTGCACCATGAAATAAAACATGTTTATCAAGTAATGTAGGTATGCTAACATTTTCTAGTTAGCACACAAAAGCACAGCTGAGGCTGATGGGAATGTCATTAGCTTTTCTGGTATTTGGTCATACATCAAAGTGTTGGGCAAAGTGAAATTTTAACCTGATGTTGACTCTAGATGAATAATCGAGGGACCATAATCTGGATTCATCTTTTTGGAATCGTGAATATTTGCAAAGTGTCATGGCAGTAGTTAGTCAATAGTTATTGAGATATTTCATTCTGGACTGATGTTGAGATCCCTAGAGCCCCTCTGCTAACATGGCTTAAAACAAACTGTGTTATACAGACATTGTAGGTTTTACGGAGTGATTTTTATCAGGTGACTGGAAAACTCTTTGTGTAACCCTCCAGGTAATTCTCCTGCTGGTGATGTTCTTCATGAGGAAGCGTGTGGCTCTCACCATTTCCCTGTTCCATGTAGCTGGTAAAGTGTTCATCCATCTTCCCCTGCTGGCCCTGCAGCCTTTCTGGACCTTCCTCTGCCTCATGCTCTTTTGGGTCTACTGGATCGCTGTGCTTCTCTTCCTCGGGAGTGCAGGTTAGGAGGAAGACTAGTTGGGAGCGCCTGTAGTAGTAGTTCATACATGTGGATGTCTGACAGATTTGAGTTCAGAGGTTTACATTGTATGAGTACCACATTCACAATACAAAATGCTTTTGCTGATGTCTCTGGATGTATCTGCCAGATAGTGTTAGTGATACTATTTCCAAACAAGTAGAACAAGTTTGTTATTTGTGACATTTCGTCTTGGTTTTGTGGCATGACTGAACTCCCACATTCTCAATCTTGTGCCAGTCTCGTGATGTGGGAGGTTTGAGTCAAAGAACCACTTCTCTCTTCAACTCCCACTTCTCTATCCTACTGTTGATTTAATTGCAATAGCAAATGAAGTCAAAACATCACATTTTCTGTCACATTTAGTTTCTGTTTTTATGGGTTTTGTGGTAAATGTGGAAATTGAATCATGTCAAAGTGAAATTACAATTTAGTATTTGTATTAAAAATCTTCCATATAGTGAATCTTTCCCAATTTGTATCTGTTGGTTATATTAGTTTCATTTTCATTATTGACTTTTTTTATCTTCTCTTCAAGAGTGTGCAAAAAACAGATGGTTACAGATCATGGTTATAAATTAATTAAATACAGTATATTTTGACATGCATTTCAGATGTATTTTCCCCAGTTGAGTTTGGGAAATGCATGAAACTTTTACACATTTACCAAACAATTTGAAATGATTGATACAGTCATAACATAACATAACATAACATAATAACAAATAAATATCAGGCCGGTAAAGTCTATTGTGTTTGTTTCCAGGTAGGATGCGTTTGAGTACCATGGAAATACAAAGTGCTGAACTGTAGAAGAATAAGTTTGATGTGTGAACACTGAAACAACCTAAACTCAAGCCTTTTATTATCTCACAGGAACACCAGTGAAGAACAACTCTACAGGTCTGGTTGAATATCACATGGTGGGGCCTCTTCAGTACACAGTGTGGTATCACGCTGTGGGTCTCATCTGGA
The DNA here is from genome assembly GCA_029490765.1 of Euthynnus affinis. NCBI lineage: Eukaryota > Metazoa > Chordata > Actinopteri > Scombriformes > Scombridae > Euthynnus > Euthynnus affinis. Next base: position 19,027,472 of record CM055838.1, on the reverse strand, counting down.
TCAGTGAGTTCATTCTTGCCTTCCAGCAGATGACCATCGCTGGAGCTGTGGTCACTTACTACTTCACAAGGTAGAGAACAAGTAGTGAAAAGTAACTGGTATTATGTATCGGCATCATAAAGAAAGCTTAATGTTGTCTTTGCTGTCATATTTATTTGATAGATAATTTTTTAATGCCTTATGAAGTATGGTATGTGTTCCTTCTCTGTATGATTAACTTGAAGTCACTGTGAACCAGCCATTAGAGTGTCTGTAACTTATGTAATGTCACTTGATGTAATGTCAAAGTGAAACAGATAATGTGTGGGGAGAGGTATAATTTCGAGAGGACTTTGATGGAATCCTTCAGATTTGCCCAAAAGTCGGCGTGACTTAGCAAATACATCACAATACAAAGCTGTAGAGATGTGGAGTTGTATTAAGATAGAGCTTCAGAGGACTGTTGGCCTCCATCCTCACCTTCATCATTCACGTTGTTCAATCATAGGGACCAGGGTGAGGGAGATATTAACCACGGTCTGATTTGACTGGATAAATTAATTCAAAACAAGTCATCAAAAATATTCTCATGTTTTGTAGGAAGAGAAGAGAGAAAGATCTTGATTATAAGAAATACTCAGACATGATTTTTATCATATCATTTGACTTTTATTACTTCTCTTTAAGGAATAAATCTCAGATGCCAGCAACTCCCATCCTCTCCGCTATGTTGCGTACCTTCCGTTACCACTTGGGTACTATAGCCAAAGGCTCCTTCATCATCACACTGGTTAAGATCCCTCGTCTCATCCTAACATACATCCACAGTCAACTCAAAGGAAAGGTGAGCTGTGAAATATACAGTTTATTTACATATTTATTACATATTTTATTTGTTAACATTTGAATTCCTTCATTCTTCATAGGAAAACGCCTGTGCTCGCTGCATGCTGAAAGCTTGTGTCTGCTGTCTGTGGTGTCTTGAGAAGTGTCTAGCATACTTGAATCAAGTAAGTGATCTCAGGAAGAAAAGCAAATATATTGTGGATACAATATTCCAAGCATTTACAGCGTACATGTTTGTTTCTCATTATTTCAGAATGCTTACGTTGCGACAGCCATCAACAGCACCAATTTCTGCACCTCAGCCCGTGATGCTTTCGTTATCCTGGTAGAGAATGCCCTCCGAGTGGCTGCCATAAACACTGTGGGCGACTTTGTCCTCTTCTTGGGAAAGGTACCATGGAGATGAATTGGGCCTCTTGCCTTTCTGCTGATGTTTATCCATTTTAGGAATTTTGGAGTTTTTAGATGTGAGATTCTCCCTCAACCGAGATTCTCCCTCAACCTGTCTTTGACGTTTTCTAACCAGCATTATATCTTTATTGTCAGGTGCTTATAGTCTCGTGTACAGCTTTTGCTGGCGTCCTGGCCCTGAACTACCAGAGGGAGTACACCGTGTGGGTCCTCCCTCTACTCATCGTCTGTCTGTTTGCCTTCCTGGTGGCCCACTGCTTCCTTTCTGTCTTCGAGAATGTGGTCGACGTTCTCTTCCTCTGCTTTGCTGTAGACACAAAGTATAATGATGGCAGCCCCGGGCGGGAGTACTACATGGACAAGGCCTTAATGGTGAGGGCAGAGGATATATGTACTGTATATAGGAAATATAGACGGTACCAGTTTACTGTTAGTAGAAATTTTTATTGTCGTAAGAAGGAAACATGTCTAGAGGGTTTCATTTTTTCCCCATGATTGGAGTTTTAGATGTTTTTTGTGCTTTTTGGAGGCAACATTTGATCATATTTTCAAACTATCAAATGTTTTATTTTGTCATTTATTTAGTTTGACATGGTGGTTAGTGTTAAGTCAGCATTTCCTTTTACTCTGTTGTGAAGTGACAACCAACATTTTCAACTGGTTCCAACAGTTGAAAATGTCCTCTTTTCTTTTTATGTGTCCAAAAAATGTCAGTAATTCTTATCCAGAGCTCAGTGGAAAGATAATCCCCAAGAATAATTTGTTATAATTGGTTATAATAATTTTATTATAATATTAATATTATTTTTATTGGTAGAACTATATTCTATAAGATAAAAAATGAGTGTCAAGCACATATTATTATCTAAACCTGTCTTTTTCTGTCTTTCTCATCTCAGGAATTTGTTGAGAATAGTAAAAAGATGGGTCGACACAATCCAGGTGATGGAGATGGACGTGAAATGAAGCCCATGGTGAGTTAGAAAGTCTATAACGTCCTACCAGTATGATGTAATCTGTTTCATGGTCTGTTACCTAATTATGAACAAGTAAATAAGCAAACCAACCAGTTTGGAACAACTAGGCTGTGTACAACTCTTAATACTGTGAATAGGAGGATTGTAGTTATGAATGACAATCTGATGATGACATAATGAGTGAATATTTCTTTTGGGTTTTTTTTGTCTTGCAGTCACGTGGAGGAACTTTAGCTTGACGAAGTGACCAAAAAACAGATGACAAAACCACTACAGATACTCCAAAAGCTTAATTCAGTTGACCAGCGTTACACTCCAGAGACATCACTGAGATAACAGTGCACTTTAAAGAAAAGCTACATAGAGATTCATCAAAAGATGCATTGAGTTTTATTTTCTATTTCTAAAAAGGAAATCTTGAAAGTTTCAAGTGTGACACTAATAGTTGGAAAATAGCAAAAGCTTATTCAGGTTTCTGTTTTTTATTAATAAGACAGGTTTGCTATTTTTTTCATTTTCTTATGCGCACGAGTTTCCCCTTTTATAACATTTTAAATGATAATAATAAGAACAATTTAACATGGTTTAACATGTTCAGTTTTCCTTGTTAGATAATTAGTGAGTGACTGTGTTTTGTCAAAAACTTTTCAAGTTGTTTATTTCTTAAATTTTGTACTTAAATAAATTAAAACACAGTTTTATTGTTTGGTGTTGTGTCCACATCTGTAAAACCCCACGAAGAGTATAGAAAACATAAAGATAACTCACATAGCGGAGTGATAGCATTCATGGTCAGTGTGCTGCAGAGTATTAAATGCTGCCTATTATACCATGCATTGCCATTTCTAAACAGCAGGTGGCAGCTTGTAACATTGTACATTCAGTTTTGAATTTATATAATACAGTAGCTCAAACAGGAAATGCAAATACAATATACACAAGATAATAGGAAAACTGACCATTTTTTTGAGTTTGGGATATTGTACAAAAGTTTGTTGAGGATGTCACTTTCAAGTCCTTTTAAATCTCAGTCAGCTGGTATAAAAAAAAAAGGTACAGAAACACTTCTTATGTGCAGGAGACAGAAATGAATAAAAAGGATTAATTTAATGTAAAGAAATACATGGAAAGCAACACTTAAATCTGCAACAGAATGGTCTGAATGCTTAAACATGATAAGGATTACCACCTTGACAGGCAAAATAAATGTGATGATTGTTAGTTAAATTACATTTTGTGTTAATGTTTATCGATTCTTAGAGGTTTTCCTCACCTCACATTCTCCACAAATATATTATAGCCAACTAAAAAGTCATTTAGAAAAAGTCGCAGCATAAACCATTGGCATTAACAAAATGAGAGCATCTAGCTTCAACCACCTGAGGGCAGCAACTCCTTTAAATTGAATGACATTTCCATTTTAAATCCACTACAGATGTCATGCCCTTCAAAGATAATGAGAACAAAATTACATTACAACCTCATAGTAGGACTAATATGTTTAGACTTCTCTGGATCCACTTCAGAAAAATAAATTATTTTGCCAATCACCTTTTCGACGTCATCTACATATTTCATGACTTCATTTTTATTTGATTTAGAAAAGATGATAGCAAAATGAAGAAGTTGGTAACTTTTGGGAAATTGGATGAAAAAGTATAAAACTGATATATGTCAGCTTTATATATGTTGATTAAATATATTTATATTGCAATACAGATATATACCAAATGCATCTCAGCAGTGTTAATTCCTGTGTTTTTTATCGGTATCTCTAAAACATATTTTTCAACACTTACAATTTCTACGTACATATTAAAATTATGTTCTTGGGGTATACAGTATATAAAAGATTTTATTCCTTTAGAATTTCAGACTATTGACGTTAGTATAGCTTACATTTGGAAATGTTTACTCTCATCTCCATGGAGGTAGGCTGACCTGCCTTAAATCACATTCCCAGTGACTATATCTGCAATCTACTGATGCATAGATTACTGCCTCATCCCCTCCATTTTCTTTCCAGTCCAGCATTGACCAGACAGGAATCAAGCCACTAAGCAGTTAGGTTATTGATGGGAACGCTCTCTCTGAGCACTGCTGTCCGCCTCCATAAAACACAGGAATCCAGAGGAAAACAGCTTGATGGCTGGTAGTGAGTCACACCTAAGTGATGTCTTCAGTACTCAGAGCACACTAACCATTCCTGGAAGCCCTTTGTCATTGTACTAAAAGACGGGAAAACGTGTTCCGCCCGGGGGCCGCTTCAGGCAGGAAGCAGCGATATTTGACAACTTGAATTGGATTGTTCTCTTAAATGTTATAAATCTTTCACTTGAACAGTTATGGTGCTGACAAAGTCAGTTATAATAGTACAATAGCAAGAAGACCTGGACATTAAGTGAGTTTTTGAGTGAGTTGGCTGAAGTTTAGTGACTTCCATCAATCACCTTTCAATTTGTTATTGTCTTACATCTTTATAATTTGGAATATAACTACAGAATCTAGTTATACACTAGTATCTGTAGACTTATTCAAAAATTATTTTAGCATCTCAGAATATATTATAAATGAATATCATGTACATGGATATTTTGAGTCCTTTTTGACATTTTAAAACCTTCATCTCAACATATTCAGAAGTATAGCTGGATTTTATTAATTTACTTGCAAATGGGTCCTGCATATCATCCTATAGTGTTTTCAGCACTGGCGATACATAAAATAATCATTTGCTTCTTGACAAAAGCTCTAAAGCTCCGATTCAACTGGTAAATAGTTTACAACCATTAAACCTGTCCTCTCCCACTCCTCTATATGGATGTGTATTGTTTGTGCTGATTCAGCCGCAGTAACATGAGCCTACTAAGTGTGTGTGTGCATGTGTGTGTCAGAGAGTGTATTGACCAACAGTGACTTAACCATTAAGGTGAGACTTTACTGCCTCCTCAGCAGCTTGCATTGGAAGCTCAGCTCAGGCCTTTTCAACAGTGCTTTCATTTAGTACACAAACAAGATTTGAACGAAGAAAAGAAGCTCACAATACTGCTGTACACATGGAAACAGTGTAAAGCTGTAACAAAACAAACAAATAATAATGACGGTGATCGTAATCATCATAATCTAAGGAAGAGAGCACATGCACTTGTGCACGTAGGCCACATTTAATTCACTTTTCAGTCCACAAAAACAGACCTTCCTGTGCACCTTATTCTGTTGTATGATGGGAAAAATGGTTAAAATATGGTATTAATTTTACAGTACTAGAATTTTCAACATGCAGTTTAACATAATTTTGTAAATGTATATACAGTAAAATCACATATAATCACATAAAAGTCTTCACACTTCAACAGCCCATTTTGGTAGTTAATTGTTAATTTGAACAACCACATCTTTTAAAACAATAACATAATAATTGAGCTTGAATGTTTGTTCTTGACCTTGGAAACAGTAGTTTGATAGATTAACTCTGGAACACTTTGTTTAAGCTGTGTTGTTTTCTGTTATAATACTTGGGCAAATATCCTTTTGGCTGATGTTCACAGTTGGCTGGACACTGGAGGGCTTTCAGATAACCTTGTCTTTAGACACTTTAACAGCAGGTCAGTATGGCATATGATGTTGAAACCTGCCTAGCTGATGGACAAAAATACTTCCATATTAAACTGTTATGATTCTAATGCTGCTATCTACAAATTCAGATTGTAATTGCATCTCATGCAGCATGAAAACATAATAAAAGAACTTGCGTCATAGAATAACGCTTATCCAAGAAACCTGATTTCCGAACATCAAAAGGGCTTCCTGCAATTTGAGGCTTTTCCCATCAGCTCTCAGTCATTCTGTCTCCTCATACGCTCACACATCATTTTTTTATTGCTGGATGGTCTCCAACAACAGGCTCCGCTGGGTGGAAATGAGCCACAGAGATGGTATCTCGCCACATTTCTATGGTCAGCACATACAGGGAGAGGGAAACTGTGTGAAAATGAACATTTGATATTTACCCAGTGACTTCCCTATCTGAAGCCGCTGATAGATCCTGTTGCCAACATATACACACGCGCACACACACACACATTTACACATTGTGTGAGGTCCTGCAGCCTGCTTACACCGGGCCATGTAAAGAAAAAAACAAAAAACTTTCATTCTCACAGGAAAAAACAAACTTTTCCAGATTAATGAATGGGCCTTTTTCTTGTACTTATTCATTTAGTGCTATGTGTTTGCTCTACGTATCTTTATATATGTGCTGTGTGTATGGCATGCATGTATGGTGCGGGTGTGATGGTGATTCATAAAATATTCACCTGTTCTCCTACATAATGCAACGATGTTCCTGCACAAAGAACTCATCGCTTACAGACAAGCAGAGTTTGTCACTTGTGACCGCTGTCAGTTTTCTTTCCCTTTAAATTGGCTTTAAGTCATGCATAACTACTTTCATCTTCCACTTATTGCAGGTGTTGAGTCATTTTGTTTGAAAACGACTCACCACACATCCCACCAACAGCTATACCCTAACCCTAACCCTAACCCTAGTACATCATGGAGTTGTGTTTCCTCATAGTTATATTAATACATCATAAAATAGCCTGCAACTTCTCTTCCTTTTCCTAAATATAAGCATATAAGTAGAGAACCAAAACAGAACATTGGTCGCACCGAAACAGGTGTCACATATTCCAGTTTGTTGTCCAAGTAACACTCGTGACTATGCAGTCAAGCAAACATTGGTCAATATAGCTTTTATTTCAGCAAATCATACATACACTGTAAAAAATGCATCTGTATCATAACCTTTAAACACTATCAGAGCTGTGATGACAGTGTGTTATTGGTTGAGAGTGGCTACAGTGTCTGAGGTCATCAAAAATGATTTGCAAGTCATCACACTCATGAAACAGCACACTTTAAGACTGAAATATCTCCAGTTCGTAAAGTGGAGTGAAATTCCATGTTAAAAGGGATGAGGGAGAGCAAAAAACAAAATAAAACAAACAAACAAAAAAAAACAACAACAAAACAAACTATTGGACAGTTAGATGGCACTTTTCAGGTCTTAACATGGAATTTCAAGAGATGTTTGATTCAAAATGAAGCTCAACAGCAGATTAATAATTCAAAATTAACATAGGGAGTACAACTGGTCCCAGAGCTGCATAAACAGTCACAGGACTCATCAAGAATACACAAATCTGGGATCAGATTTCAACTGCAACAGATATACACTATCAGTAGTTAGAGCAGATCAGGTACAAATTAAGCTTCGGAAACAAAATATAAGTAAACACTGAAAGATGATAATCTTTTCTCATATAAAGCTGTCTAAACCAAAGCTTTCTCTAGCCAGTGTACTAATATATAAAACATTTTCAAATCCAGCAGAGTCTAAGTGTTTTTTTTATATATGCCTTAACTATCTCTGTGCTTCTCTACATTCTAGCTATCCTATGTAACAAATCAAAAGATCTGAAATATGGCCTATGTAACATCATCGTTAAGAAAGACCCAAAACACAAGCCATACCGTAACCAAATAGTATCTGAGCTTGACAGCAAAGCTACTCATATTCAGTGTAATGACGAGCTTCAGTCAGGTTTAGTCCAGTAAGCATGCTTCTCCCACTATCACCACCATCTGTCATTACCAGTAAAAGGCACACCTTCACCTTTATCCCCTACCAGACATTTGCATGGCTCTGTGGTTTTATTACTGTGCAAGAGATTTGTTCTGTTATACCGTGTGCTCAAATAAGCCCAAGACTCAAATCTGAAAATTTACATCAATGCCACATTTCTCTTCCGATCTGTGATGAGGTTTTCTGACATATTAAAGATGAGTAAACATTTTTTTTTATTTATCCCACAGGTTTGTGGCTTGAGCTGTTCATAGCTATGTTAAGTGTAGTTTCATCTGTACACGCTTGAGGGAATTTTTCAACCTCATGCTCTGTTATATTTTGAGTTCCACAAAGGTTTAGCCTCTGGTTCTACAGAGTGAAACAACATCACGCAGTGTTAGACATGCTACAACAAATCTGTTTCATCTCCTGTATTCATCCAACAATGGATTAGAAAAATAGATAATTATTTTTTCGCCCCAACACCACTGGCTTTTTTTTTCCTTCCAAGCAGTAATTTGTATTTCCTTGTTACTGAGCCTTTTAGATGATTTGACTTGATTTGTGTCTCAGTGAAAAACAGCTAGCATGTCGGTTTTGATTGTTATCCAACTCACACTGTGTTTTAGCCTTAATTCTCCTAATGAAGCATGTCTAACTCTTATCTTGTTTTTCCACACAGTTACAGTTACAGTTACAAATCAAGATCAAAAGAAACCTAAAGAGTGCAATATTCTCTTATCTACATCATCAACATCCCACCTATACACAGGAACATTTGATAAGGAGAAAAAGGGTTGGGGGCGGGGGGAAGAGAGGAAGAGGAATGAAAAGGGGGAAATCTCTTTAACATTGCGCCTCAGGCATCAGCACAATCAGGCGTCAGAGTGCTGCACAAGGACAGGACACACTAGAAGACATGGACTGTCCAATGAAGGGAGAGGTCTTTGCACACGTGGCCAAATCCAAAGCACTGGATTGGTTGTCGATTAGTCCTTGTCATATTCTCTGGTTGGCTGACATACAAGTGAACAAGTGCCATTAACCAATCATATTTTATACTTAGACAGGAAGAGAAATCAAAAATGTTTGCCAGGAATATTGTTTTTGTTGTTTTTTTTTGTTGTTTTTGTTTTTTTTTTTACTTATGAACAAACAATACACAGAGAGTAGTCCATAGGCTGTTAGTACGATTAAGTATCTGCCTGGGGAGTCACCTAGAAACGTGCAGATTGACCAAACAAACAGTTTTCTCTTTTTTTGTTTTCTTTTTTAAAATTACGACAGATATTCATCGTTGTCGTCATCATCGTCCTCATCCTCGTCGTCCTCATCATCCATTCCAGCCTGGTCGTTGAGGACAAAGGAGTCTTCATCGTCATCAGTGAACATTGAGTCTCCACTGCCAAGGTCTCCAGAAGACTCCAAAATCACACCTAGAAACAGAGAATAATCCAAAACGAACATTTAAAAGGAATAGTTCTGGTATTTTTGGGAAATACCCTTATTTGCACTCTTGCCAAGCTAGCAACTAGCTGGTTAGCTCAGTTTAGCAGGAAGACTGAAAGACTTGCATGCTAAACTAAAGCTCTCTGTTTTGACCACAAGACTCCAGGAATTTACTGTACTTGCCCAAAAAATAGCCCAGCACATAACCCCCCAAATAACCACAACCTGCTGTTTTTACACTTTGGCGTTTGTACAACTAAAACAAACAAGAAAATATGTTAATTAGCAAGCTTTAGAGGTGCGGGTAGGTGGATTATATTAACTTGACAGAGCCAGGCTAGCTGTTTCCCCCTGTTTCCAGTCTTTATGCTAAGCTAAGCTGACTAGCTGCTGGCAGTAGCTTCATATTGAATGGACAGATATGAGAGTCTCTCTGCAAGAAAGCATATTTTTCAATATATAAACATATTCTTTTAATAGTTTTACAATGCAACTACTTTGTGATAAGTGACAGATTTCATGGAATATAAAAATATAAAAATGAAAAGTGTGTTGACACTAATATCTATAAATTATTGTGTGTGTTTCTTTGTTCTCTTACACAAGCACAGAAACCTGACACTCTTCAGAGTTTTGCCTACCGCAGTCTGCAGGGCCATGGGTGCGTGAGCCAGCCACCTCATTGCCATAGCGATCCACACACCAGCACTGACCGCTGCTGCTGTGACACTGGTGGGACCTATAGTAACCTTCTTCATCACAGGATGGCAGGTACTGACCTATGTGTACAAGCCAAAACACACAGATAAGTCACAGTTTGCGTGTCTATGTGTGTGTGTGTGTGACTGTATGTGTGTGTGTGTGTGTGTGTCTCACCAAGCAGCTTCTTCCCCGCTTGCTTTTTGTTGATACTGGACAGCTCTGCTTTACAAGGGGAATCTGAAAAGGAGCGACAGGGGACTCTGGTAACAAACTGCAGAAGTCTGCTTTTCTGAGAATGTGTCTGTCTGTGTGAACTTTTCTTCCTTTGTGTACTTTTTGCTTTGGTCATGATGTTTGTTATCCTGCTGTCTCTGCTTTTATAAGAGCAGGTCCAGTGACTCATCAGTAAATACTGTATCTTAATGACCAAAAAATGAATTTTCATCCTTGGTCTCATACAATGATGATTTAATGCAATGCAATGTATTGTATTGAACTGTATTGTGTACTGTGTTGCATTTTAGTACAGCACAGTTTATACAGCCCAGTGTTTATACAGTGCAATATTCTATATATTTCAAGGAACAATATGTTATTCTGACTGGCTAGTCCATTATTTCTATGTCTATAGAGGTTAATTTGTAGTTTAAAGAAGAAATTCTGATTCAATGTAACTTGGGTTTCATTCTTATCAGTTATAATAACATTGTACTAAGTTTCAAGAGGCAACAGACACAAGCAGTAAAGGGGATGTATCATGCACATTTATATGTTTATATTTATATTCTGGTAAATCTCTTCATCATTTATAGTTTAAAAAATACCTCACATATCTTATGTTGATCCTTTATTCACCTCAAGTTTTGGACCTTTGACCATGTTTAACATCTGACATCATAACAGAATAAAAATAACAGAAAATCACACAAACTATGTTGTGTCCCTTTTAACAAGCCAACAGTTTAGCCAGATTATCTAGACCAATTTATTTGGAGATAAACCTGAAAATGCACCCAAAATGTTGGTAATAATCCTCCATTTCCAGGAAAACTCAGCATGTGCACTACTATGAAAAAATAAGTCAAAGTTGAACCAGGAATAGACACTTCTCATAGCAGACATTTTGAGTTGTCAAAGCAGAAAAAGCACAGGTGTAAACAATAACAGTAATGATGGTCCCATTAATTGTCCCAGTAAGCCATGTCAGTGAGCAAGCATGCACAATACCAGAGCACTGAAACTGGCTCACCTAAATGGGATAAAAGCATCAGTAATGTTATTGATTCCACTTGTGCTTTTCCTGCTTTTGAGTCAAAATGCCTGCTGTGAAAAGGCTAAAACTAGTCTGATCACCCGACTTATTGTATTTCCTGCCCCGTATGTGACCTTATTATGTAAGAATGATGGTCAAAACTACAAAAAAAGACCAATTTGTTGCATGAAATTTGAATTTTCCCTACAATATCGCCCTATCTCAATCACAAGATTGAGACTAAAGCTGAACATATGTCCAGGTTTGAATGCATTTTAAGTCTCTGCAAACAGTGCGTACAAACACCGTACCTGTGTACCTCTGGAAACATGTGCACCACTCCGAGCTGGTTATGACTTTATCGGCATGTGAATCACAGGATTTGAAGAAAGCATCAGAGCATGGCTCGTTCCTGTCCACGTAGAGGCTCTTGATCTCCGACTGATCGAGCTGGAGGTCAAAGTTTGTGTCCAGACGAGAGAACATCCACCCCAGAGGATCCTTACATATAGGTGACGCTCCAACTTCAAACTCTGGGGGAGAAGGTCAAAGAGGAGAGAGGATAGATGTTATGATGACATGACCCGGTGTCTCAGTGTTACAGTGATTGTGGTGATATATGACAAATGTGCATTTTCTTAATGCCACGACTCACTGTTCTTCTCTGGCTTCTGGATCTTGACTCTCTTATGGTTGCCGTTCTCGTGCAGCGCTCTGAACCAGTCTCTCAGACGACTCACTACCTCCTTCAGGTCCGACTCGCTGCACACTAGGGCACAATAACACTAATGATTAATGATGTGTTACTTTATTGTCCCACTCCCAGGAGAACGTCTTCAGATTATCAATGAGGAGTCTGAGCATGGGCTAGGATACCATTATGATAATTCATGAGAATTTACTGATTCTGTTGATATGTATCTTTACTTGCAGTGTACAGTCATGTGTGTGTGCGTGTTTGCAAGGTTGTGTACCTTTCTTCTCTGCAGAGCTCTCTTCAGACTGAGAGGGGCAGGGACACATGCCAGGACACTTCACAGCGATCTTCTTTCCTGTGATGCATGCCTGGTAGTCTAACTTACACTGAGCAAGAGAGACAGAGACAGAAAGGACGAGACAGAAGAGGAAATGAAATCAATTTGGGGATGTGTGTCCCATCATGAGGAAATGAAAAAAATGTCACTCCTTTACTGAGACATTTCTATTATGAGTGAGAGATGAAGTGAACATGTGTGGTTACCTTGGTGGAGTAGGTGTGGCCGTCAGTTCCGCAAACAGGAGAGGGGTGAACCACAGGGCAGGGTTTGCATTTTGACCCCGGACTCTGGTACAAATTGGCATCTTTAAAACTAGAGATTTGAAACATGAAGACACTAAACATCTTACTGATGTATCATCTGACACTCATCACAATGTTTCTCCTCTCTGCTTCATTCAAACGTAATGTTTTCTAAGCATTTTGCATCTGCGATGTAATGTCTTGTTCTTACAGCAATTTCAGAAATGAGACAAGGATTTAGGATTTATGTGCGATTATTTTCTGATTTGATAGCGCTGCGTTGTGGTAATTGTGTTGCTGCTAAGAATGGGAAATGAGGTCAGTATGGCGTTACTGTCCTCTGTCCAGTCTGCAGTGTCCCAGACAGAAACACACATACACATACACACACACACACACACACACACATACAAAGCCCATTCATATCACTTGGCAGGACTTTGCGTCCGTTGTAAAGTGGTGCCAGTGCTGGGGTAATTGGACTAAACAGTAATGTCACACAACAGTCATAAGAGAGCCAAGCAACCAGTAGAAAAGCTGGAAAAACAGAAAAACAGCCACCCCTCCAGTGTTGTTCTTCATCATGCTGAATGAATAAGTGAGCAGAAAAAACGGCAGGGAAGAGAGAGGAGATGGAAAGTAATAAAGAGATTTGATTTGCTCCTAATCCACTGTCATTCGTGTTTCATTTGTGGCTTTTTCGTGGAAATATCTGAATGCAAACTCGAGGGATGGCGTCGAAACACGGGCCTGTTTAAAAGAGCATGTGTGCGTATGCGTGTGTGTGTTCCTCACCTAACTCTCCTCTGGCTGACACAAGTGGCAGTCTGATAATCCTCAGCCACGCACACCTTGTGGCGACTGCATTTGATCTTCTGACAAGGGTCTTTGGCTGGATCAAGGACTAAAAACACACAGAAAAGAGAAATAGAATGAGCAGTCTTTAAAGTGTGTGTGACCAAAACACAGCCTCTCCGTTTAAAGAGCTTCACAGAAAGACTAAGCCCATGAGCGTAAACAAAGAGAGAATCTTCCAACGTTACTTTTTCCTTTTGTTCTTTCAAAACCCAGATCAATGATTCCAGGTTAAATCATGTACTTCCTTTCATTTTTACAGATCCAAACTACGTGGACTGACTGGCTGATTGTGTGCGTTAATTGTATCCATTGTGCCTCTATTTACAGTATACTGGTAACATCTCTGTCACTTTAAACTAAAAGCTATAATGCTGTTAAGTATCTTCACAGCTAAAAACAGATGGAACTAGTTATAGAGGCCACTTCTGACCTTACATCAGCCTGCACAGAGTGTCGCTCTCATGTTTGCTCTCTCAGAGATCCCCGAACTGATCTGGTATCAGATCTCACAACTGAGCGTCATGTCTGGCTTTTAAGGTGAGAGCTGATTTTAGATCTGACTCTTAGGCTGAGGGTGCGATCTTTGTTGGACACAACAATCTAGCTGTATCTGACCGCCCGTCAGTCTTCAGCATGGCATCTATGCACAGGATCTAAGCCTCTCAGCTGATCTCAGAACAGTTTGTGAATGACCTCTGCTCTAAAGAACCTTACTGTAATCCCTGAGCTGAGCAGATTATCCTTCCTCTATCCTCCAACGCACTATCTAATGCTATTGTTTCCCTGACGTGTGTGTGTGTGTGTGTGTGTGTGTGTGTGTGTGTGTGTGTGTGTGTCTGTGTGTGTCTGTGTGAGTTTGTTTGAGGATAGAGTGATAAGTGAGAGTGTGTGTGCCTGGATGTGTGTATGAGCTTATCACTATCTGTAATACAATGAGGAAATGAAGATGATTGAAGAATTTTTAAAAAATCACTCTGTTTTTGATGTTATCTACATAAATCAGCTGGTCAGTGTAGTGAAAAGAATCGGGGATATTTATGAAAGAACACACACTGATAAGTCTGTCAGATGAAAGATTTTAGAAAAAATTTCCACACATAGTGAACTGTATGTTCCTCAAGAGCAGCTCACGTGGCTTCCTATCAGAGCTTTTCTAGCCAGACAGCATGACCGAGGATAAGACATGTTTGCTGCAGATAAACTTTGATACATTATTGTTTATAGAAACATCTTGTACAGTCTCTATATTCCAGAGAACAGACAAAATTTAAGTGGGACTCATGATAGTTTAGGGTTAAATTCTTTATCCCATTCATTTGTCAGTCTGTTAGGTAGCAAGATATTTCTAAAACTACTTAACATATTTCAATGATCCTTGGTGCAAAGTTAGTTTGTGTACAAAGGAACACATGATTTGTTTTTGGAGAGAACAGCATAACCATGTGTCCACCTGTAAAGCAGTTTACTTTTTGCACATGACTGTATGTTCCCATAATTGGTTACCAAAGTATTGTGGACATGGCTTATTTGACATAAAATGCCATAACTCTTAATCATATTGTGCAACTGCAACCAAATGTAAAGATCATGCACATACTATGAGCAGTCTTGCAGAATCAGAAAGCATTAGAGCAACATAAACATTTAAATGCAAGGCACAAAACTCAGTGGCCACCATCAGCAATACTGTCTATCACTGTGTGATAGCACATGGATATTCTAAACATTTTCTGTTATTAGTAAAAGTAATTTAAGAATTTGTGTTGCTTTCAATGAGGTACAATGATTTCTAGTTCTTTTGTTTTTATCTCCAAACATGACAAGTGCTCCAGGCCAGGCCTTTCTCTCACTCACACCCACCTTGATCAAAGGGCTTGGATGGAGTCCATGTTCGAGGCTCCTGAAACAAGGTTAATCATAAAAAAAAGATGAAATATTCTTCAAATGACATCTAGAGTAAACAATACATGACAGGTTCAAGGCAATTAAACAGTCATACAAACCTCCACTTCCTTTAGGAGATAGCATTATAGAGACAGAGAATAAAATCACATTTTCATTAGGTTTTTCTTTTTTGAGTGGAAACTTTGCATTATCAAATAAATGGATGAAAATCCACACCACACACCATCAATTACAAACACAGAGAGCAGGCATTTATTTAGTCAGGATAATGTTGATGTTATGACAGTAGTTTTATGTAGTTATGTGCATGAAAAGGGGCTCATGTGTCTTTGTTTGTCCATTTGCTGCTTATCAAACTTTCTTATGTTGAAAGCTCCACAGTAAGTAGCCAAGACAAACTCCACTCAAAGCTATCTCTTATCTAAAATGATTTCATTGTAATTGGTGACAAATAACACATAGAAACATGTCATATTCTGTTTGTGCTTTTATGTGAGGTGCAAACAATCATATTAATAATAGACAAACTGGTAGAGAGTCTGAGGACCAAGAAGAAGCTGTGGTTTCCTGCATCTTGTTGACATTCCTATATGCTTAACCTCAACCATTAATGGGTTGGAAAATATAGAAGTATCTTCCATGTATTGTGTTGTGATGGACAAACAAAAATGTATCATTATATTATAGAATGAAAGCTAATGTTAGCCAATAACAGAGTGGTAATATGATTTAAGTGTGCAGGTCGGGATATGCCTGGTGCTAGGGGACTTGTGATCGACTTTTGGAAAAGTTGCCCTGAAAGTGCATGAGCAGGAGGATTTAAAAAGACAGAAACTCATCTGTGTCACTTCATCATGGACACCTCACACCCCCAACTTCAGTGCAGATGTTGCAGGGCCTCTCATGCAGATCTATTTTAGGTCTCAGTTCATTTTTCACAGATTAGGAACAGAGACTAAAACATTGTGGCCACAGACAGCACAAGAACATTCTTTTAGAGGTTTGTTAGTCCTGGCTCAGGGGATAAGCAAGGCATCTCATATGGTAGGAAGGGCCCTCCAAGGAGAGGTTATGGTGAAACAGGGATACCTCAGAGAGGAGCAGTTGGAACCCATACAATGGTCACTATATGTACCTGGTGAATGCATGATTTGTAGAGTTGAATGTGCCACAGCGGGATGGCATAGCCCAGAACATGAAAAACCTGCACAGCTCCCTGATGGAGCCCTCTATGAATTAATTTCAAGATAACATCATATGGGGAGTGAGAGGCATATTGACTTGCAGGAAATACAGAGAATAATTTAGATCAATCTGGGTATGTTTTTCCTGCACGTTGCAATATGCAATGCTCCCTCATGCTTCTTGCTTGGCACTTTACATAGTAAAATTGCAGCTGCCTCCACAAGGAAAAAAACAAAAAACAAAAACAAAACAAAGTTAAGACAATGTTTGAAAAAAAAAAACTTCAAATAACAGTGAAACCATCTTTAAAGCAATTTGGCTGATCTGAAAGTCGATGTCAAAGAGCCTAGTAATGGTGGTTAGATGCAATATCCTTTCTCCCTCTCTCTCTCTCTCTCTCTCTCTCTCTCACACACACACACACACACACACACACCCAGAGGAGTGAGTGTGACACAAAAAGTTATGTGACACTGACAAGAGTACAAGACTTGAGTTTGATTCATTTTTAAGATTCAGGGCCTGGGACTTCTTCACCTCTAGACTGCCTCCCCAACCACACCAAACTCCTTGGACAACCAGGAAACCAACCTTCACCTTTTGCAGACGGATCAATGCTGACCTTGTTGTAAATGAAACTTGGTGAATACTCATTTTGAACTTTTTCTTTTGAAGTTGGCCTCATATTTAGTGATTTCATGCCGTTGTTACTTCATTTTATTACATGTGTTATGTTTTTAAAGCATATTTTTTATGTGAAAGAGCCATCCTCACAACAAGGGAAATTTCTTTCTTGAGACCTGCCATCAGAAAATTGGTTGATTGATTATGTAATTCTTGGTAGGATGGGTGCTGTCTTGACTTAGAAGCTGACCTGACATGTGACCACAGTCACATCGGTGGTAGCTGTGAAGGGACCACCGGCTTCAATGGCCAGGTGGTAAACTATGAGGTTAATCCTGTGTAGTTTCAGAGTCCTCTGCTATCGATGGGCTTCGAGCATGCCTTGGCCAAGAGAGAGTGTCAAAAGCTCCCCTATAAGTGGCTGAGACAGACTCCACTCAAACCTACCTCTGACAAAATTATCTAAAATTATTTCATTATAATTTTTGATCAATTAATAGATGTAAACATGTCTTATACTGTTTGTGCTGAACTTGCACAGTTTTTGCTGATCTACTGTTGAACTTTCATGCAAGGTGCAAAGAATCAACTTGGTAATAGCTTGACTAATAACCTCAACATTAAGCGGTTGGAAAATGTAGAAGTATCTTAAATACCAGAGTATCATTGTATTGTGCAACGCAAACAAAGATTAGCCAACAACCTGATGTTCTGTTGGATGACTGTAGATCAGTTTTGAAACCTAGGAAGTTGGAGATGTATTGATATAAAAGTGGAGGTCAGGAGGGGGGGGGGCTCAGGTCTTTGAGCTCTGGACCTGATGCATCTGTGACAGAAGTATAATTTCAGTGTAGAATCTAAGCATATCTGATTGAAAGGTTTGCTATATGTATTGAATTGGCAAAAATGTTAGGGTCAGGGCATTGAAGACGCCCTATAAACCAGGCAAGTGCCCGCAACTGACAGAGTGGGCCTCCTTCAGAGATAACCTGTTAAAGGGTCATCTTGGAGTAAACCTCCAACACCTATTTGCACCCACACATTTTTGTTATGACCTGACTGTCAGGCATTCCTGACTAAATAGGCTCATTTTTGAGTGGTTCAACGACAGCTGGTGATTATAGAGGCCAAGCTGAACTTTGGGCTCTCTAAGCAGGCTAAGGTGGTCTTGTGTGTAGATTTTGGGAACCCATTCAGTACCGAGGTCAGAGGTAGAGGACAGCTGTCTGCCGGTGCCTTGTCCACATTGGCAGGGGGTATCAGTTATTTAAGGCAGAAACTATTACACTGATATAACCAAATGGAATTTTGTTTATATACCAAAAAAAAAAAAATGTGGCATACATGTGCACAACAGAAGAAGGATATCACATCAACCTAACAGACTGAATAGTCTACAGATGTGAAAATGTGCTTTTCAGGTTTTGGTTTCAGTTATGAAAATTGTGGATTTAATTTACTGATATGACAGGCTTTTAAAGGATTTAGTTAAGGGAAGGCATGATATTTCTGATGAGTCAAAGCTGTCTTTAAAGTCATGTTTCTGTTTATAAATAACCTTTTAGATCTAACTTATGATCAACCAGAAAAATCTGCATTGCACCTTACAGCCAAAATACATAATTATGCATTTTGGAACCTAATTTACTCTCAGATGAATGTAATTAATTCTAATGAAACTTTATTTTTTAACTACTTTATTAATGCTTATCAAACCTTTCTAGATGTAGTCAAGTGATTCAGTCCATTACATGTTCACTTAGTCATAATAAGGACAGAATATTACTAGAGGTGAGTGATTTGCTTTTAAGAGAAGGTCAATAAGGTGACACACTCAAGGAGGGTGCTGGCTTATGATGCAGATGTGAAATGGGTGTGTCAGAGTGTCTTTTTAGTCTGACAGACAGTGCTTGGAGATCTAACTATCTGCTCTTCTCTGTCATTTTGTCACAATAATAACCCATTCTTGTTATTATTGTCATCTGTCATCTTTCTTACTGTTTTTTTTTTTTTTTATAAAAACACACACGCACACACACAAACATGCTTTTTTGCCACTTATCAAGACACTGAACTTACTTACACTCATTCTCTGGAGACTTAGCCTGACAATAACCATACATACCACATCACACTAACCTTGATTTACCATGTGGCGATCAGGAGGCGCGAACGAACCACAATGTGATTAATTAGCTGGAGCCACTTCAGATGTAAACAACGAAATAGTTTTCCAAAAGCAAACTTATGACCAGATGAAAAATGCAACTCATTAATTTTATTTTACACCCAAAATAGTCAGTAGCAGAATAACTATACCTCAAAATGAAGTAAA
Organism: Euthynnus affinis; assembly: GCA_029490765.1. NCBI lineage: Eukaryota > Metazoa > Chordata > Actinopteri > Scombriformes > Scombridae > Euthynnus > Euthynnus affinis. Next base: position 19,008,041 of record CM055838.1, on the reverse strand, counting down.
ATATGTATTAAATTATGCGCTTAATTGACTAATTACTATTCATTTACTAGTTTACTAATGATTTATTGTAATCAAAGCTTAAGCTTGCTTAAGGTTGCACACGCATAGCTCTGGTGTGTGTAAACAAATGAGGAAAAAAGAAGGGAAAAAGAAAAAAAAACTGTTATCAGCATAAATACCAGTGTGGCTGAATAGAGACAGAGAAATGTCATCCATCCAGTTGAAGCCCCTGTACTGTAAATTTGTACATTCTTGTGTTGCACAAATGTCCGCCAACAGGATGTATCAAATTGAATTAAAGGGTGAAAGTCAGGACTCTGCCCTAAATAGCAGTAACTAGACGCTTTGTTGTCGGTTTTCATTGATGCACTGTTGAACATTTCTTTACACAATTACCTCTCACTTCAGAAATGTTCAGAGCAGTGCTCAAGCTACAATATGCAACTTTTATAAATATTGCAACAAAAATAAGTATTGTATTTTTGTTATAAATTTCAGGCATATAGCATTTACCATGGATACTAGTCATATGCTAAGCAGAGAGTTGAATCACAAATCAGACACAACAAAGGAAGCATAGTAAATTATAACAGAGATTTTTTTCTATTTCAGTTTTCAATTTTAGTTTTAGTTTCTTTTTGGGTTTTTTTCCCACTATCTAAAATTAATTTCAGATGTAATTTAACTGTATAGTCATTAGTATAGTACACTAACACACATGAGACTGTCCTTACTCTATAAGGCAAAAAACAATCAAAAAACAACAGCAGCACAGCAGAATTATGTATAAAACATGATCCCAAAAAGAGAGACAATAGTGTTTAAATATTGATATGTGATATGTGTGATATGAATTGCAAGTAGATTGGAATTGCAGCATATGCACATCACATGTAGGTGGAAGGCTATTAGAAAACAGCACTGATGAAAAGGGTAACACCTGCACCATCATCATCATCATACTTCTCTTGAGACTAAATCTTTCCATGAAGTTTTCAGTAAGTTTTCTATGGCGTTTTTAAAATCAGATTTTGTCAAATTGGAGATCTAATTTGTCAAATTGGAGACAGCTGCAGTAGATGCAGCTGTATTGGAGTAGTAATGGTGACCAAGTTCAACATTTCAGTACTGGCACGGCAGGAAATGTGTGTGTGTGTGTGTGTGTGTGTGTGTGTGTGTGTGTGTGTGTGAAATGTGAAATGAGTTTGAGAAGGTAAAAGGGTGAGTGGTTGAGGTGACATGTCAGTAAAGTAAATAGTTGTTAGTGTTTTTGTTAAGATGCAGCACTACTACTTCAAATCATCCAGCTTTTTACACAATCCAGCAGCCTCTCTGTAAGGGCATAAATCCATTAAATGATGCTGTACATTGCAACAAATGTTTTTATTTGTAGTCTATAAAGTGTTTGAGGGTTCTGGGTAAACAAGTGAAGATCTGCAGTTGGTACTTTGGTGCTGGTTAAAATGCTGTGTCACCATTACAGATGGTTGTACATGTTTATGTTCTTGCTATACTTCACTGCAATCTTGAAATTTTGTCTCTTTAATCATTAAGGCTTGTTCATCAAGGCGTCCATTTATTTTTTGTTTGGGAGGGGGGGGGGGGGTTATAGTTTATGTTTGAAGGATCACAGAAAATCACCTGGTTGTTGCTGAGATGCAGTGTCAGTTCCTGTATAGTCACCTAAAACCCCACCCAGATAGAGACAATCTTTGAGTTACTGACCTACATGTCATGGCAGCATTGCACTTTTACTGCAAATTATAAGTATATATACTCAATGCATCAATGCGATGACTGAACTATTATGTCCCCATCAATATCAATACTTTACACAGTAAAACCCTCACCTCAACTAACCATACATAACTCTGGATCTGTGTTATTTCTCAAAAAGCTTGATTTTAACTCTCCAACAGTCTCCCTCTCTCTCCCTGCCTCGCTCTCTCTAAGGTGAAAAGGGTCAACTCTTGCTTTGTCGCAGCTCTAATTAATTTCTCCTCGTTATCCTTCATCGCTGACCCCTCTGACCCTCTGCGCTTCCACTACAGAGTGTTCATCTCTACCTTTCACTCCAATAAAAGGCCATGTTACATTGAGAGAAAATTCAATAGTGGCTCCATCTGTTTCCACTGTGTTTGTTAAAGTGATTCAGAAACATGCACAGTAAGTCCAGCGAGATGCTTCCACTACTTCCATTCAGGATGGTTCCCTCCTAGTACTGCAGACCGTAGAGACTGAATAATGAGACTATTGCATTATGGGGGCCAGGTTCTCTACCAGTCAAGACAACAAAAGTGCTTGCAGTTTGATTCCTTAATGGAATAATCAGACGCACGTAAACACACACACACACACACACACATGCAGAAGTACACCGAAACATGCACATATGCATGTCCTCACACACATACGCACAGTTCTCTAAACAAACAAACTTATCACAACACTGACTGTAGTGCCAGAATCTGTCAGCACTACAAAACATCAAATAACTGGATGAATGCACTTCACTGCACATGCAACCAGCCACTCACTTTCCAAAAACCATAGAAAACCCAAAATTCAACAATAGGTCTAATGGCCTCCTGAGTATGCTCTAAAAATAGCAACTTTTCAATTTATCTCTCCATCTCTTTCCACCTCTGTTCCTCTCTCTCCCTCGCAGTTACAACTGTCTTTTCTCCTCATGTGCACTAATACACACAAACATAACAGTGTGTCTGTAAAGGCTTGTTAGCACACACAGCCCAATTTGCCACAGTGCATATTTATCTTGCATGTTTTGTCTGTTGTTTCTGTCAACCACTTTTCTCACCCTTACTTCAGATTTTCACAGATCAGATTTCGCTCACACTAATTGTACCCTAATGGCTTCCTTCCTTTTCCTCGCTCCTTTGCTGCCCCCCCCCCATAACGTCCAACAGGAGAAATATGTGCATGTTTTCACTGTACTGGCTCTGCTTGTCTTGCTCAAGCTTGTCGCATGCATGCACGCACAAACAAACACAAATCCACACTGAGGTGCTTTGAAGTGGAAAAGGCCTCAAGCTCTGTACCTTCTCTACATCATTCACCCTCCACAACACAAACAACAGGACAGACACGCACAGTAAAAAAAAATGCACAGAGGAGGGGAGAGGAGGGGAGAAGAGAAGAGAGGGGAGGTGAGGGGAGGAGAGGAAGGTGTAATCTGATCTAATCAGGCCAGTCTAAACGAGATGTCATTTGTTCCTATATCACACAATTAGGTGTCACACTCTTCATCACACATCCTCTGTTGTGTTTTTCCTTTAATTGTTCCTCCACTGCTTATCTCGTTACTCTGTGACAATGCTGTAAGATAGCCAAGGTCCAGCAAAAGGAGCAGAATGTCTAAAAAAACTGAGATGGCACCAGTGCAGCACAGAGAGCCTCAGGCCTCTCCAGCCGTCCTAACAGGACTTACAGTAAATCAGTGGCCAAGATCCTATCTAGTGCACTTAACAGCAGACCCACTTATGGTGCTTGCTGAAAGATGAAAGTGACAGTACATGCCTAAAATGCAAAATTTAAATCACAGTAAAGAAAGGTTTGGCATAGAGTTGCAGCGGTTCTGACAGAGAGAGAGAAAAAAAATATATACTTAATTATACTGTGCTTAATTGATTGCAGGATTAAGATAGCACTAACAGCTTTAAGTGCAAACTGACATTCCCAGACTCCTGTATAAAACTACTGACAGGATAATAATCGCATTATAGGTTGGTTATCTTAAGCAACTGGATTGGTTTGTACCAACTATACATAAATCCATTACTGTTTGTGTGTAATTGTAGCTACTAGCAAGTTTCAAACCAATGATTTAATAAATTTTGTTGTACCATTAAAGCGTAAGGGATGTCTTAATTAGTAAAGACTCCAGTAATGTGTAAACAATTTGCTAGGAAGGAGCTATCTTATGTATTATGTAAACAGGAATCTACTGTACCATCACAAGCTGTCACATGACTTCCGAAACAGTTTTAGGAGCCCAAACAATATATAAAACTTAACTGTTGATACTTTGTAAATGTAGGTCTGACTTATTTATATATGCATACATGGACATATGTGTTGGAAGGTAAAGTTAGTAGCATACAGTTCACAGTGATAGGTAAATAAATTATGCTATGCAAACATTATTGGCATAATTCTTACACAAGTACTGTTTTGTTTTTGCGAAATGTGAAATAAAATCTAAAAACTTCCCAGTCAACACCTGACACTAACTTACTAATTTTGAAATTATGAAGAGCTCGATCAACCGGTTCCAGTTCATAGTTGGGTTTTCAGGATGTAGTCCTGCAGGTGTAATCTTTTCACTTCCTGAGAAAAAATGGAATAAAGGCTATGTATAGTGCAATTTGCATGATCTATGTATTCACAGACTATACAGCATGTGTCATGACGATCGGTGGCAGTTTTCCTGTGCTAACTGGCCCCTCGAGCTGTAACCTTAAACACGGCTTATAAAGTACGTGACAATGCTGTGACAGTATTGGGATACATGTGTTCCATTATGCATCGTGCAGCTGATGACTATATCAGTCATACTGCATCACTACAGTGCAGAAATAGACTAATGCATGAATGAATATGGTTGCAGAAGAATTCCTTTTTATTAAACAACCATATCCTGAACACAATCATAGGCTCAACTTAATTTCTGCTTGTGTGTGCAAATATTGCATTTGTGTAGAATATGTAATTATACTGTAATTGTACAAAGTCATGTGTTAAAACACAATCAGCTATAAGAACAAATATGTACCTTAGAGTTTAAAAAAGGTATTATTAGCCTACATAGGATTTAATTGAAGGGCTTGCATCTGCACAAGGGTTATGGGCACACATTTCTAGTTTTGTTCACAACCCAAAGATATTTAGTTTACTATCATAGAATAAAACTAAAGAAACCAGAAACTATTCACATTTGAGGAGCTGGGAGAAGAAGAATTTGGATATTTTTTCCTAAAAAAGACTCAAAATTATTTATTGGTTATCAAAATAGTTGGCAATTAATCGACTAATCATTGCAGTTCTAGTATAGTTGGCTACAAAGATGAGTAAGTTTGAAAAAACTGTCACTCTTCTTTGGTTATTTTGTTGAATACCTTTATATTGTGTACTGATAAATTCCAGCATGAAAGAATGCAAAAACACAAAGATACCCACAATCTGGCACACAGCAAAAACAAAAAACAGGAAATGAAAGACGCGCACAGCTATACGGAGCACATAATGCACCACAACCTCTGTCTGTAATGCCTGTGCTTCAAGGTTAAAACACAGACATAAATGCACACAGAGCCTTCTCATCGCCAATCATTCAATTCTCATGACCCTGTCCTTCCCTCCTATCTGTCTGTCTGTCTATCTATCTATCTATCTATCTATCTACTTCTGTTCTGAATAGGTTAAGTGTCCTCTCATTTGCCATCGGTGGTATTTATAGACCTCTCTTTGTTTTAACAGTCATCAAGCTCTCTCAACTCTCTCTCACTCTCTCTCTCTCTCTCTCTCACACACACACACACACACACACACACACACACACACACACACACACACACACACACACACACCATCCTTGTCTCACTATATCTAAAAGAGTTCAGCTCATCTTAAATAGCACAGCTCATGGCCAATCACATTTCCTCTCCAGCGTTCGTCCTATTTGCATAATCCAAATCCCGCTCAATAGTTGGACCTAAGGTGTATCACATGAGTCCACCTGAGCTAAAAGGTTCACATGTTTATGTCTGACAGGCAGGGGAAGAGAGAAATAGAAAAAGATGGCCCTGCAAGTTAAATAAAACAAACATGGAAACATGTCTAAAAAAGACAAGACGAGAAGAATATTGCTTCTGCTTTTGTGCCTCCCTCTGACATCAAACATGTCAAGGGCTTTAACTCAGAAAAAAAAAATCCCTATGCATGTGAGCAGCATGGAGGTAGACAAACTCATTAAAGCTGGTATGAGTAAAAGGTCTATTATCTCTAGTGCATTATGTTGCCTTTTCAGCTAATCAATGTATAGCTCCGAAACAAAAGACCTGTCTCTCGTAATGTATGTGTATGCACCTGTCTTATTTTGGTATATCTGTTGCTGTGTGTGTGTGTGTGTGTGTGCAAGTGCAAACATGTACAAATCACTTATGGTTGTGTGGACCCATTTACTGCAATCTGTGGTTAGAGACAAGATATACTCCTAAGAAATAAACTCCACCTGAAATCTATACAGCACTATTGTACTGAGAGACAAACTGACTTTCTACACTGAATTTTCTGTAATTTGTGACATTCATTCCCAAATAAAAGCAGTGATTTCCATCCTCTATCTACAGCTCTTCTAACTAAACACATTTTTAATACAATGTACAAAGCCAAATGATGTGTAAGGGTCACACAACTGTAAAAAAAAAAAAAAAAAAAACAAACAAACAAACAACAACAACGCATTCCTTCACATATACTGAAAGGCTGATGTAAAATCCTGAATACAGTACTTCTTTCCAGCAACCAAGCAGCTCAGCTATATGATCACAGGCTGTATGGTATGTGCCATGACAATCAGCAGCAGTATTACTGCGCTAAGTGGCCTTATATAAACATGTCAGGGTAATGGTGGCTGACAGCACCTTGTTGAAGTCCACCATGTGAAGACACTCACCAGCAGCATAATCAACCAAGTCAGGTTCAAACACAATCACTGCTACACTGGTTGAGAGAGGGAACCACTGGGAGATGAACACAGAGCCACTGTGTAATATTCCTTTAATGTTCCCACTGGGACTTGAAATGTGTGTGATTGAGTTTACAGTGGGCTTGCTCTACTTCTTTTTTATCATTGTGTTAATATACTGTTATATAGTCCTACCTGGGGGCTGATTTTGTTACAGTAAGAGCCTCACACACAAAAACACACACTGAGCCATGAATGTACTGGCTAAAACACAAATTTCCACTGGTTTTGTTTGCTACAGTCTTGTGGCAGGTGGTCCTTCCTCTAACCAAGCAGCACATCCAGGCCTCACGGCTGCAGACTCCCTCCCTCATACCTGCCTGTAATTAGGCCCCTTTCGGCAAATCAGTGGTGCCTCTCGGCCAGCTAGACGATGTGCATTTGTGTTTTGAGGAGGCCTCGGCTATGTCTGTTAAGCAGGGGACGGCTTTTGCGAAAACAAACTCGCAGGATAGGATCATCTGTCTCATTGGAGCGGGTGATGAACGTATGACAGACACCACAACGGGCCCCGTGACGCGTCGTTTGGACACAACGAGAAAACGAGAAGCGCATGATCACAAACCAATGAGGGTGGCTATGGGCAAAAGGGGAATGGGGGTGTGCGTGTGTGTGACGGGGGGGTTAAATGAGATAATAACATAAACTGGAAATATTACTTACATCTCTGAATTTATCCCATCTTTCAGCGAGCCACTTATCATCCAAAAAATTGCCGCTGTCGGAGCGAGCGGAGACGTGTCCGAAGGCGACGGCGCACACACACAGCAAGGCGACGCTCAGCATCTGCGGACACACAACAACAAGCGCGGAGAGAGGACATCAGATTCAGGCTCCAGGACACCGCAATCGCGTTTAAAAAAAAACAAACAACAGAGGCAGTTCTATCCGCATCACTTCAGCCATGAATTACTGATCGTCAACACTGAACTGAATAATGCGGAGGCGCTTTTTTCTCCTACCTTGTCGCATCAGCTGCTCTCCAGACTGTATGTGCTCGCTGCCGTTTTCTGTCACTAGTAATAGCAGCCCCCCCTTCTCTCTCTCTCTCGCACTCTCTCGCTATGTCTCTCTCTCCGCACCGGCTGTCTGTGCGCAGCAAATCGGGAACGCGCATGGCACCGTGCGCGGACCCTGCGCTCTGGCCCTCTTTTCCTTTTTTTTTTCTCTCTCTCTCTCTCCTCAGTGCGGAGGAAACAGTCATTATGGCTCGTTGTGAGCTGTTATGAGGCCACCGCAAAAGTGTTTTCCACTGAGTACCTCTTATGAAAAAGAAATGTGGCAATCAGGTAAAGATTAGAAAGTAGATATGTGCATATTACAGCAAAAATACAGAAGCTTGTAAGAATGTTTTGTGCCAGATGGCATATAAAAAAGTATAATATCAATATAGTTCCATCTAAATGATCACTTGGACACTGTAAAATTTTTTTTTTTTTTTTAAAAGTCTATTAACCCTAACCCAAAAGAGAGATACACTCAGACTACTGTGTGTATGCACATGTGTGTGCGTGTGTATGTGTGTGTTTCCTTTATGTCTCCCATGTTTCTGCTGTTACAGCCATCTCATGGGAGACGCTCAGGCTTGTTTGTACAGTAGTGAGTCCAGAGAGCTTCACTCACATTCCTGGCAGAGGTTAGCTCAGGACTGTAAATTGATGCTACAAGATAACATGGTTTCCATAAGAAATGCACCTAAATGGCCTGCTTTGAATGATTTGTGGCGGTGGGTGGAACCATTCCCTGTTAAGTTGGTCCTTTCAGGGATATGCTCAACACATTCTTCCTTGGGGTGGTTGAGGTGTTTTTGCAAAGGTGTTTTAAGTGAGGGAAAATGTGTAGTTGCTGTACTTGTTTTAGTCACTACAGTTTGTCAAAGTGGCCTAGAGTCAGTGGCAAAAAAAGGGAATCACACATGAATAAAGTTCCAAAAATTACATTTTTTGTCAGTTTATGCTGAAATAATACAAAAATAATGTTATTCAGGTTAGTAATGAACACAGTGTACGAATGAAGCCACTTAAATAAGCTGAGGCTCAAAGTACTGAAGTGTAGGCAGTTTCCTTCTTTATCACACACTACTACTACTGCTACTATGGAGCGGGAGGGACGTCACAAGTGTGTGGCAGACTTAGGTAACAAATTACAGTTCTCAGTTGCTTTTTGCACAGTTGTGAATGAAAAACGTGATTCTTAAAACACTGCAAATTTCAAATCTATATTTAAAAAATCTACTATATCTAATGTCTGAGTACAAATATCTTCAAATTATACAGTGAATCAGTGTGAGTGAGTTCACCTCTGTGATCCGAAATGATGAAACAGCTTTTCTAATGATCTGTTTAACTCGTGTTTAATGTGTTTGTCAACATACTCAATGTGTAAATCCTTGCATGCAAAATATCTAAGCCAGCAGTCAAAACCTTTCAAACATAAATGCTCAATTGCTTTCAGTAGTCCCAGTGTCCTAAAAAAGAACTGATAAACGATTTATCTTTAAACTCAATTTCTGTAGAAACATGTTAATTCGCAAATTTTGGCACAACTTGTTGTCAAACGTAGTTAACAGGTGTAAAACCTCAGCTTTCATTTCTAGTTTTACATACGTCACAGACATCAGATGGCAATGGCTTGTTCATAAAGAATTGAAGGTGTAAAAATATACTGTGTGTTATGTAGGTGAGGGTTGTGTGTGTATTGTAACACCAATTATTACATAAAATGCTGTGACCAGATTGAGTGTTTGATTGGCCAGTGAGATGTTGGAAGGGATTTATATTTTGTATTTGATTCCTAAATAGTGTATTTGTTGTATTGAGACATTTTTTTCTACTTTTACTTTGATTGCTCTAGTTTCTGTTTTAAATTACTGTCACATAAAATGACTGTGAATAGGACTCTTGAAACTGGTGTTTATGTGAGCTGAGTTTATTCAGCTGGCTGTAAAGGATATTTGACTTTATTATTGGGTGTCAGTATGTACACCCAATTATGGTGTGTGTAAGTCTTAGTAAGGCATTTTTATTCTCTGTCACACTGACACAGTCCCTTAGATTTGACTATCTTGATTTCACTTCATTTTGGTGAGGAACTTATTGATGAAGTTATTTATTTTTGTTTGAGTTAAATTGTTTGAGTGCATGCAGCCTTTTGCAGGAGCATTGTGCTGCTCAGTATAAAATTATGTGGTTTCAAAAATGTGTTTACAGCAAGCAACTGAGCAAAACTGGAAAACAAAAACCAACATGACGTGTCTTAGTAAGGTGCTGGAGCATATAAGCCTCTAGAACAGCTTCAGTGCTCCTTCACAAATTTGGTGCTTTGACGATGATGGTGGAGAAATGCCCAAAATATCCCATGGGTGTTCAGTTGGGTTGAAATCTGGTGACTGTTCATGCCATAGCATATGATTCACATCATGTTCACACTTATGAAACCGTTCTTTGACCTCTTGTGCCAGCTGTATGGAAGTCTTTGCATCTCTCAACTTATTTATTAGGTTTTTCCTTTAATTTTTCACCTCTGTAGTTGTTGTAGTTGAACAAAAGAAAGAGATGCAGAGAAGAGGAGGATGAAAAGAAGAGAAACCTTGCAAACAAAAAGAGGGTGAGCAAGTTAGACAAATATTATTACAATATTATTCAGAGAGAAGCCTGATGGTCAGCAGGGTCAGGACATCATTATGCACAGTTGCTGTAGAAACCAACCTTGACCTCAGCTTCACATCTTCATCTTCATAAGAGGCTGCGGAGGAGATGAATGTGCATATGTGTGTGTGTGTGTGTGTGTGTGTGTGTGTGTGTGTGTGTGCGTGTGTGTGGGCATGTGGAAAAAAGATGACAGGGTTCAGATATTTGAAAGTCAAATTAGAACTATGAAGCATGCATGACTGCATCAGAGAGACACACAAGAGTGTATCATGTGGCATGTGCGCAACTGAGATGCTAAATGTGCTAAATGGTCAACCACATAAGCACGCACAGGTAAAGAAAAGTAATAGACGTTTGATGTGAGCTTTGTGTTTGCGAAGACAGGAAGTGTGCATCATGTAAACAGGAAACTAGTAGTAGAGAAGGCCATTGTGGTTGAAAGAGCAGAGGTGCTACTTTGAAACCATGCTTGTAATGTCAGATCAACACAACTCTTGGTGATGACGTAGTTGGGAAATGGTGGTATGTTAGGTCTGTGGATAAAGCCGTCCTTCTTTTATGGCTTACTGTTTGCTTGTGCTATATGTCATTTGTGCAAATGGAAGCAGTAAAAGAGGTGTTGTGTGTGTGTGTGTGTGTGTGTATGTGTGTGTGTGTGTCCTCCAGCCCAGGGGGTTCATACATTATTCAGTCTCAGACATTAAAGATGTAGATGTGGTCAGAGACATATGCAGGGGAGACACACACACACACACACACACACATACACACACACACACACACACACACACACACACCCACACCCCCCACACACACAGAGAGACTTCTGTTGTTGCCTAATGAAACTCTGCATAGATTTTTCATTCCACTGTAGTTTGATTTTCCTTTTTTTTTTCTTTCCTCTTAAGTAAATTCATGAACATCACACATTATTGATTCAATCTTTACACAGACTGAAAGAAAAAGAAAGATGGAGAAAGAGAGGAGTTTGAGAAAAATAGGACAAAAACAACTGTAATGTGTGAGTGTGTATTTGGATGGGAGAGGCATGAAACGTGTCTCAAGGAGCAGAGATTTCACAGCTCGGTGACTCTGTCACTGTGCACCTGCTCACTCAGACGGTGGGAGGGAGGAGAGGAGAGGAGAGAGGGAGGTGAGGTGACGGGATTTGGGGTAAAAGGGAGTAGAAAATCCATCAAGAGAGAATTAGGGTGAGCTTACCATAGGAATTTATTCCCTAGATTAAAAAAAAAAACTGCGCAGAAAGGCCTATCATGCAAGACCATATCGCACTTCACTGTGAAAATGCCACTCTGTACTCTTATACTAAATGACCAAAAGTATGTGGACACCCAAACATGGCATCCTTATGTGATTATTAAACATCCATTTGCCACTAATATGCCGATATAACAACCTCCACTTTTCAGGGAAGGCTTTATCACAAGATTTCTGAATCTTGGAGAGAATGGATAACAACTGCCTTTGTAGCTTGGATTTCTCATTCAGCCACTGTGAAAAAGGCATATTGTATGTTGTAGCATTAAGATTTTTGATAATTGGAATATAAGGAGCCTTTGATTCAATGCATGAAAACTGATCAAATGTACATCTAAGTATGTGGACGGGGGCACTCACATACATTAAACCGTATTTTGTATGTTTCTCTCTCCATTGTAGCAAAATTTAGCATAATTTAATGGTATGAGTGTCACTCAAACAGTAGCTCCTGTGAAAGATTAAATCATAATGTCAGAAATAATGGAGAATTCTAATATAAATATATTATAATATATAATAGGAGGCACTCTGTCTTTTTTTCTCTTGCATCCTCTGTCTCTCCCCATCATGACGGAAAAGGGAAAGTAATAAAAAAAAAAAAAGCGAGAGAAACTAGAGACAGAGTCAGGTGTGTCTAAATCTTTAATTGGTTTTCATGTAATCTCTGTTCTTCAGTGAAACAAAGCATTTGAGATGAGTTGGTTTCGTTTCAAATCTAGTAGCAGTTTTATGAAATTTGTGCAAATGGAATTTTGTCCAGTATTTTGTGTGCATGGTTGTGTAGTTACATTGATATATAGATGTATGTGAATTTGTTTTGAATGTGGTTCTGTGTGTGTGTGTGTGTGTGTGTGTTTGAGAGACAGAGATGGAGAGAGAGGAGAGGGAGGGAGCAGGGTGACTGTGTTATCTTGCAAAGCAGACGTTTTGAGCATAGCTGTGACTATAAGGTCAGTGTGAGTCCTGTGTTTTAGCCCCAGGATGAAACGCTAATAGCAGAGTAATGACAGAGAGGGAAACTGCAAAGAGGAGATAAGGCGCACAGCAACAAAATGGCCATCGCTGAGAGAGCTGATTACAGAGCCAGTGAGTGAGCATAAGACAGGGAAAGAAGCATAAAGAGAGAGATAGAAAGGGGTGGGGTGGGAGAAAGAACAGAATAAGCGATACAGAAAATGGGTGGATGAATGTTTTGACCTCTAGACTCATTCAAATGATTCTCTGTGAATTTTTGAGAAGGTGACCTCAAGGTGATTTTTATGACAAAATTATGCATCTGTCACTTAAGTTTATTATAATGTGAAAATGACAGGCTGTTTTCCAAAGAGAAAAGAAACAGACATTAGCTGCATTTCAGAACTGCTGATGTGTGATGTGTGATCTAAAAGCATCCAGCTGGAGTTTTCCATTTAAACTTAGTATTCACATATCATTGTGTCCATTGTCCCATGCACAAGTGTGTACTAACTACAGTTTCAAGTCAGGGGACTTAACCTAACAGGTCCAGAACCAGAGTCACATAAGACATTTTGAAGTTGGTGCAGTTATGTCTCTGTATGTGGCCTCAATGAATAAACATGCAAGTAAGAAAAGACTAATTGAAGAATGGTGACATGAAGAAGTATACCATTTGTGATGTAGTCACTGGCATATTGTGAATCAACTAATGGGCTCTTACTGCAGGAGTTTTGGTTGTAGTGTTTGTTCTCCCCCTTGTGGTAATTATTAGATATTACACTAAGCACACAAGATGCAGCTGAGCACTAAAACTTTTATTATTGAGCTAAAAAAAAGAGCATCCATGAGCAAATATAAACAGGGGCTCTAAATCAGGTCCATGTAACTATTTTTCTTATTTTAACAAATTTGTAAACACAATACACACAACATCTATCATATGTCTGTGTGCATTTTGGAAGAAGGAAATGTTAAGAAAGTAAGTAATTGACTTGTTGAGTCATTGTGAGTAATTGACTAATTGAATTGAGTAATTGTGAGTAATTTGCTCATACAGGTGTGAAAGAGCTGTTGATTCATGGCTCTATGGTCATTTTTGAGTAGTGGTGTTGTAGTGGGCTGCATTACGCTGAGAAGAGGACAGAATGTGTCTCAATATAATGTGGTCACCACTAAATATAGTCTTTAAAATAAACATTTAGTTTAATCAACACTTCTCTGACACAGTGTTGATGAGAGTGAACATTTATAGAGGTTGGATTTATTGCAAGGCTGTTGTAACAATTGAATAAGAGTGGACTGTGTACATGAACTGCTACTGTGCTGTACAACACTGACAGTGTCTAATACACAATAGATGTTTTACTGGATCATATATATACTGTTAAGAAGAAAGAATTGGGTGCATGAACCTATCTCCTCCTTCCCAGAAAACAAACCACCTCTTATAACAGCTTCCATCCATTAATTCACATAATTTTTTGTATAATTGCAGGGACCTTATTCCACATAGCAACAGCAATAATGCACAAGCTTTGAGCTTTGAAAACATGCAGCCTTCAGCTCTCTCAACATGTTTAAGATAATAGCCAATATGGTTTGATGATGGCTTAATCTGCAGAGTCTCTTCTCTCCATGTTGTCACTAAAGTGAATTTTATCTTAATAAGGTTTACTCATATTGGGTATACTTGGTATTCTTATATTGGTATATAAGTATACTTTATTTAGTAGTTTTGACATTAGGGTAGTTCTATTTTGTAGCTTAATTTTTGTACAGTCAACATTATAGTTTGCCTTGAGTTGAGTTCTTTAAGCTAGCTCTAATTTTTTCTTTCTTGAGTTAACAGTGCTGAGGATGCCACTGCAAGAGATGCACTCTTCTTCTTCTTCTTCTTCTTCTTCTTTGGGTTTTTACAGCAGTTGGTATCCTTTAAGTTGCATTACTGCCTCCCTCTGGATTTAATCATCCACTGCTGTCCAATTACTATTCTATTACAGTCTTGTAATTAGTCTGGTTACTCTCAAAAATCAGATCCGTTTTTTTCCCTCGCCTGTGTCCCCACACCCAAGCAGATCTTTAACTTGGGCCTCCACTCCTAGCCTCTGTAGACCTGTAAGCATCACCCTTCTTTGTTTATTTCTTTGTTTCTTTGTTTCTTTCTTACTTATTTGTTTGGTTAACATTTCATTTAAGTTAACCTCTTAATATTTTTTTCTGTTTCCATGTTATTTGTAGTTCAGTTGATAGTGTGTTCAGTTCAGTCTGTTCAGTTTGTTAAATTGTTATAGTCTGAGTTTAGTTCTGTTTATTTTACCTTTTTTATGGGCCTAGAAGTTTTGCAACATATCTTTTGTAACTGTTTTCTCATCTTTGGGTAAATAAAACTCTTCTCTCTCTCTTTAAAAAAACAACTAATGGTGATTTGTTGTGTCTGCCAGCTCAGTCCCTAACACTCCCACAGAAAAGAAGTGTATTAGTACTCCTACTGTGCCGTATATTTTATCATTGCAACTCCACCCTGATCACATCCAAGGGATCAGACAAATCTTCATTAAGGATTTAGTCCAGCCCTTTTTCAAAATTGTAGTCATTTTCTCTATGGATTACTGTAACAACCTCATTGCTGGGCTCTAGAATCCAGAAAGCTGAAACCACCACTTCTCAAACCCATGTCATCCTCTTCTACTCCACAACAATAGTCAGCTGTGCATGCTACACCTACTACACATGTACAAGGCTGTGAGGGAATCTGGCCTCGAAGACCTCCAAGGCTGCCTGAGCAGTTTATTCATATTCTTCCACTTCCAGATACTTAGCTGTCCTTTCCCTGAGCTGACCAGATCATCACTCAACACAATCTCGACTACTGACTCCTGCCTTCCCGACTGAGAAACGACCTTCCAACTCCAGACAGAACAGAAAATTTACTCCTTGCCATCTGTCAGAGAAAACTCATCGTCCATATCTTATCACTGAATATATTCTCCTCTGTTCTACTCTCTCTGCAGCTCTCTATAAAAAATATATCTCTAACAATCCCCTCTCTCTCTTTCCATGACTTTCTTTTCAAGGCGCTGTACTGTATAACCCAGGATCATGTGAGGACAGCAGACATGATATGAATGTATAGGTACATTATTTTTCACCTTTATTTTGTAATCCCATTTCAACTAAAAGTGTATTTCACACATCTATTTCATACCATTAAGAATAGCATTATATTTGGTCAACTATAATTTTAATGTTGCATCAATGTTAAGAAACAATTTCAAATGATTGCTTCTAAAAATATGATATCCAGCACTATTGGTCCTGGGCTGAACTTTGAACATATTGATATAGGGCAACTTGACCCTCACAGCCACTAAGTCAAAACAGATGTTACCCATTTACAGAGCTTTGCACTGTTTCCGCTTTGTAGAGTCAGATGCTTCAGTAAATAGTGATCAGAAAATATATGATTTATATGCTGTATGTCTGTATACATTTTTGTTAAATCAGTGTTAGTGAAGTTAATGGACTCTGTTGTGGCAAAAGAGGGATCTATGGTTGATGTCTGTGATGTCTGTGTCACATGGCTGCATGAGCACAGTGACAGGCCAACTTCCAAGTTCAACCAGGGATGGCAGCTCTGTGAACGCTGCAAAAATCTAGTAATGTAATGTGAAATTTTCTGTATTGTATTAGATCTACTCTAGACTTGAAACAAGATAAATCTATCACTATCTAACCGCTAACTGCACGTCAGTCACATCATGTCGCTTCCTTTCAGGATTACGATCAGCATTATTATGATTACGATCAAGTTCATTTCCATAAAAGGTGAATACACATCATAACTCCTATCATGCAATGAAGACAGCTTTTGTTAGTCAGTGCAGATGATGTAATATCTGACACCAGATTAACTTTGAACAATGAATAATAGAATATTAACATTACATATAGAAACACGGGTTTTCCTAATCCTTTGAGGCATATTTTTCAGTTTTGGGCTGTGAATGAAATGTACTTCATTTGGCTACTATGTCACCAGAACATCTTGGCAACAACTGGCTGATGAAACCCTCTGATTAATTAATCATCTGACAGGAAGGATGTTTGGGAAAAAATATGCAAATCACCCTTCACACATCAGCAGTACTACTGAGAGGAGCTAAGTGAATAATTGACTGTGTGTGAATGTTACCTATTTGTGTAGCTATTTATCCTAAGAATAATATTGATTAAAAATATATATTAATCTCTACATGTAACAAACATAGAGTTGACTTCTGGTTACTTCATTGTAATACTAATGGTCTTCCACTAGGGGGCAGAACAGAACATTATAACATTATAGGTTATAGAAGTGTCGTCTTCCTAAATCCCAAATTCACAAAATAGAAATAAAATTCACAAACCTATTAAAACTCTCTTTCATGCAAATATTGACCACCTCTTGTTTGTGGAGCCATGTTGTTTTAAGTGTGCTAAATTCAGTGTTCAAATCAGTTTAATTTCCATACAGACAGAAAAAGTAGTATTTATTCATTTGGTCATTTTATAACATATTTAGAATCCCATGACTAAGACAGACATCAAATCATTGCCTTGTATGTTGGTTTTATTGCCTAGTTCCGCACAATCCAAGCTCCCTTTGCTTTCTCATCCTTGCCTGCTTTTCTATCTCTCTCTCTTTGTTTGCAGTCTCCTTGCTTCTGTGCCCTCCCAGCTCTCTCAGCAGCTTTTGACGTTTCTCAAAATATGCAAGTCTTTGCACTCCGGCTGCCCCCTTTTCTGTCTTCCTTTTCTAACACACACATGCACACACAGGTACACACCATGACCGCCACAACTCTCCATGGGAGAGTTCTGTCATGCTCTGTAGATTGGGTGTCCCAGGGTGATTAACTATTGATATGGAGCTCAGGTAACACACATGATATGACATGAGGGGTGGGGGGCAGGTGAAAGGAAGGGAGGAGGAGAGGGAGAGGCGGAAGGGAGAAAGAGAATAGTGTAGGAGGAGTGAGGGGGAGAAAAGAGAGAGTGAAACAGAGAGAAGTGGATGGGGGCAGGAGCCAGTTAACAGACAAATGGCGAGTGAGTACTTGCATACACTCCCAATCTACATACAGGCCTTTTTTGGATTGGAGGAATGAGTGGATGCTCAAGCCCGGTAGCCAATAGCAGTGTGGCATATTATGATGACTAAGGGCATAGCTGAGGAAATGGTGAGAGTAGTGAATGTATCGAAAGAGATGAACAGTGTGTGTGTGTGTGTGTGTGTGTGTGTGTGTGTGTGTGTGTGTGTGGTGGAGTGGGAGGGCAGATGCATAAACAAATGGATCACTGTTAGAGAAGAAACATCCATTTGTCTTTACAAACACCATGGTTCTGCTCTCCAACCCCCACTCCGCCCAAAATTACTTTGCATTCCCCTCACTTTAAGTGTGTGTGCATGTGTGTGTTTACCATGTAAACTTACTATTCTGTGTGACTGTTATGCTAACTCCCAGCGTCAGCATAATTACAATGAACCCTCCACCTAAATTCTTTATCTCCAACTCTTTTCTGCCTGATAAGCATCTGTCCTCTCTTGTCTCTCTATGTTTGTTGATAGGGTGTTAACCTAACCTCCTTTCCCAACCACAATCTCAATGCTTCCACATTAACATCAGCTGGTATTGCTTGAACAGTTAGTAGAATTTATGTCAATATATAACATACAACGCGTGCACGCACACACACACACACACACACACAGGACTGGTGCTGATGGTGTAATAATGTGGCTCAGCAAATCAGTTTGCTGTGGATAGCTAATTATAAAGATATATTACAAAGCATATTTGAACAATGTGGTTTTAGGAGAACACAGCGCTCAATTCCAGCACCATCAGGAACTTTATCTTCCAACCCTTGGTCATCAATCTTTTAGAAGCGTGTGCATGCACACACACACACACACACACACACACACACACAAAGGTGAGTAGGTGAAATAGATGGATAGATAGATAGATAGATAGATAGATAGATAGATAGATAGATAGATAGATAGATAGATAGATAATGTTATGTCAATGTAATATGTTGGTAAATAACAATATTTGACCTGCCTTAAAGGTTAAAGAATCTTTGCCAGCTAACCAGCTTGTCTGTTTCTTCTAATCTCTCATTACCACAATGAAGAATTCAAGCTGCAGTATTTCTTCTGTCAAAAAGGAATATATAAGTTATAACTAGTGGCTTTGTCAATGGTAAATAAATCAAGTAATAATGTTTTATAGATCAGCAATAAGCCATTAAAAAGAATAACTTTTGGGTTATTGCAAAAAAACCTTTAGAGTGGTTGGACCATTTGAGCACTTATGCATTTATTGACATCATCAGTAACAACACTTGATGGATTAAAAACTCTTTATTATTAACTTTTTTGTGACATTTACAGTGGCAGAAAATAAGAAAGTATTAGTAGCAGTTACTACACTATTAATAGAAAGGTGGGATTGCTATCCTCCTATAATATATGATCAACAATGTAATCAAAGAAATATGATGTCAGGCAGGGAAAGGTGGCTTCATTTATCAGCCCTAACAAATGAACCATACATTCATCCCAACTGTTGACAGTATCAACATGGATGTCAGTTGTTACTGAGGCAAAGTACCTGCATGACCCGATACCCCCCACCCTTATTGTGCTTTAACCCATTCAACTACTCTGACTGTCCTCCTCTCACTGCCACTCCCTTTGCATCGTGCTACACAGATAGTCCCGCCTTTCACCGCCCCTGTGGAAAGGAGGGAGTCGAGTTTAATGTTCCCTCTGACCGTCTTCGATACCCGGGGATCCACTTTACTTCACAGGCATTTTTTTCTAGGCCTTTTTTGTGTCTCATCTCCCCGACACTTTAAATTTCTCTTCAAGAAAATTAGGACTACTGCATTTTTCACACCTCACCTGTCCTGTGCAACATCCAAGTCACAAGGTAAGGTAAGGCCAACAGAAGCAAGCTAAGTGCGTATCTCAACAGGTGCATCGTAAACTCAGCCCGCTTTATTTAACAAAACTCCAGTTTGCCTTCATTGTTTCGAGCGTAGAGCTGCAGAGCAAATACTGTTGAAGTGAAAAACAGAGAACTCGTTCGTGCAGTTTGGCTTTTTAGTTGTTGTTTTTTTTTTTTTTTTTTTTTTTTTTACAGTTCATCAGGTGCGACAGTCAAAACCTCCGGGGACGCAGCTGTAGCCAGGTTGCTGTGTGGCGTTCAGGGTCCTTTGCGAATTATCACATAAATACAAACATAAATGTCACCATGGGCGATTCCTTTACGTTAGGCTGCTTCATTGTTTTGTATGTGAACTCGACAAACTCTGGCTCTGATATGAATTTGTCTTTTATAGCGTTACAGTATTAATACAGTCTAGTTTGGTGTGTCTTCATATCAATATAAAAGAGACTTACTTTTTTTTTTTTTTTTAGATTAAGGGGCTCTAAAACATACTTTTGGGCAGTCTTATCACTCTCATAACACTGAGATATTTGAGTTTTATATTAAGCTCCAGAAAACAGTTTTAAAACAACAAGGTATACTGGCCATGACATTTTTTTTTTTTTTTTTTTTACAAGATATCGGAGTTTGAGCATCAGTTATATGAAAATTAAGTCTATAAAACACTATGAGCTCATCACAGCTGGTACAGAAGGTAAAAAAAAAGTCATTCTCAAACCGTATATTCACAATGGGCTATCTATCCTCCAGTATGTGACCTGAAAACTAAGATGAACAACTCTCCCAAGCTTATTTGGCCTGAACACAGTCTTTCTCTTTCTTTTTCTCCCCAATGAGTGGGTCTAGAGTACATCAGGGCACCTGGCTCGCCAATCCTTTTGCGCCAATGCAAAAACAATCACTGGATGTTTGAAATACAAAACATTACTTGTGAATCTGCAGGTGATAGGTGACTAGGGAAGTCTTGCTTTCGGATATGCAAGTCACCACCAAACATGCCAACAATCTTTTGACCTGGAGAGATTAATTTCATCCTCCAGGAAATCTTTGGTGTACAGTAATGCTTGAAGTCAAATTCTATGTATGTGCCATGAAGTGTGTCATTACACAAAGCTAACCTTATTAAAAGAGATAAAAGGATAAAACCACCTAGACTGAAATGGCCTGCCATACTTGAGAAATCATGTACTCAAGTATTAAGGTTGTCAATCCAAATTTAATGATAAAAGTCATCCCAGGAATATTTGCTACAAAATGAGTATATTGTAAAAGCATATTTTAAAGTGTACATCAATGTTTTTGGTTTTTATTTACCACTATATACTTGTTTCCAGCCAGTCTTCGCATTCATCAGTGCTTTTTTATTTTCAGTGCATTTATTTTGCTGCATTGTCTCAGTCTGCTCTATTTGTTTATTTTGTAGTAACTCTTGGGATGACAGAGCCTGTCTTACTTGTTCTTGTGTGTTGATGGTTGTGGTGTCATGGAGGTACTACAAGAGTCTGCAGGTTAGAGCAAACAGTACATAATGTAAGCTATTTTAAAAATGTTGTATAGAAAGATGTTAATGTGTGTGAGTGAGTTCCTCATACTGAAATACTTTACTATGCCATGTTTGAGTGTTTCAGGTCTAATGCCTCAATGTTTAGTATGTTATCCAAAAGTAAATAATGTAATCTTCAGAGTCGTGCTGTTTGGATTGGGCATTGGGTAATATTGGGTACAGGTAGTAAATGAAATACTTCAATAAGGAAACACTCTATACATTTGATCAGGGACATACGTGAAGGAATGCATGGATAGTGTACTGAGCATGTTATAGAGTAGACTCTATATCATACATACCCTCTGTGTAAAATATTGAGGAAGCTTCAAGAGATAAGGGCATGCAGAGAGACCATGTTGCCATTATAAACAGCTTCTCATGTGGCTTCCTTGACATGTGAAAGTCAAGTGTTTTTTTCCACTTTCATTTTGCTTTCACCAAAATTCAAGATCTGAAGACTCTTGACCTTAGCTTGAATTATCTGGGAAGAACTCTAGGCTCCACTTTGAATTTAAGAGGGCACGATATGTCATTATTCTTAACCCACTGTAGAGTTTGAGTTCACATGCCCGTTTTTAAATACATGCACTAAGATTTTTGTTGCAGACCAATCTATCAAGCTATCTGCCAGCATGTTTTATTTTATCATATTGTGATATGATGAAAATTACATGCTATAGATAATGATTCCTTTACACTGAACAGCTATTGGTATGTTGAAAATCATCCTTCAAGAGGCCCCAGTTGGATTATCTTCTCTATGTAAACTCTAGATAAGATCATCATGCGCCATTTGAAAAATATGAGGCAAAACAAACAGTTTGGACTGACATGTGTTTGACTTAATATCAGTTCTTGGAAGTCACATCTCCTCTCTCAACAGGGTGCATTGAGTTAATGAACCCCTGCTGTGGAAGCAGTAAGGCTGCTCCTCCCGCTGCGCTAAATAAGAAAATGTTCGTCTAGATTATAGTATTACAGAGTGATTATCACTGTATAATTACCATCTTATGATACTCTGAATAGATGCTAATTTGTTCTAGGGAAGCTATAATTAATTAGATTTTCAATAATACACGACGTAAGCATACAGGCCAATTAATTTGAGATGATGATAGAGATATGATCAGAGTTTATAATTATTTATAGAGTTTTGTTTGTTGAAGCCAAAGTAATAGTTAGCTACTCAAAAATAACCAATTATGTTGTTGTCATTCAGTTTCTATCATGCTAGTTTGCTCTTAATGTAAATAGAATACCCATTAGCGCCCAGCATACTATGATGGTACCAACAAGGTTAGATGTCGTTGTTGCGTATGTTGCTGCAGTGTCTTTGTGAAGTGATGTTATCAATATAAATGTTTCTAGTATGATCCATATCACAATTTGGCAAATATTTGCATATGTAAAATAATCAAACTGATGTTGAATGACCTGCGTTCCAAAGTGACAACATCAGTATTCACACATGTAAAACAAAACTTTAACTTGTTAGCTTTTGTTTAATTACAATTTGCTAATAGTAATCATTATTTTAACAGTTATGGTGTCCAAAATAATAAATATGATCATATAATCAAAATATTATTTCAAGTCAATAAGAAATAAAATTGAAGTATTTCAAATATATTTCTGGTTACTGATTTTTATATATTAATTGTAGATGAATTACCGGGTAAAGCTGCAGCTTTATCATGGAACTGGGCAATGCTGACTAAAAGAAACAGTGGCAGACAGCATTTTTTGACTCAGTATGAAGATATATTGCATATTTTTGCTTATTGTGTTAATAGTCATCAGTAATGTAAAATATGGTGCACATGCAGGTTGAGGCATTCATTGTAGATTACACTTAATTATAAGTCCAGATATTTGGATTGCTTAGTGATGTAACTCACATATCTGTGGTACTGTTATCTCATATCACAATATAAATATTATACTAATCTATTCTAACTCTCACTTAATATTATACTTCATAAAAAGCCTTTCTTACAAACTTTTACTAACATTTTTTTCTCCTTTTTTTAACTTTTGTGTCTTTTTCTTTTCTATCTCCACTTTGTCTTCACTCAGATCAGTACATAATTTCTTGACCATTAATTCTCTTAATCCAGATAATTTCTTCAGCCCTCCCTGTGCGCAGGGTAACCAGACTCCATTGTTAGTAACTTAAGTCATGACGCATCAAAGTCCTCAGTAGACAGTGGCTGGTTTCTATAGTTACCGTCAACAGTCTGGGCTGAGAAGTGATGGTAATGATATCCTCAGGACAATGCTAAACAAAATGGTGGCCACCTTGAGTCCTTGAGTTCCTACCAGGTCCCAGCTGTTCGTGGAGAGAAACTCCATATTGTGGGCATGCAGGTGGCTGATCCTGTTTAGATGCTATCAGTAGATGGACAGCAGAAACAATACAGGTCATGCCACTTGATATATATTCAAACAACGACACACACCATTACCCTAGTCCTCAATGGACTGTTGATCATTTACACTCCACACAGGAAACATTTAGCAGATCAGTTTAGTTTTAAACCGCTGACCTGTTAATAGCTGTTCTAGAAAAATGTACTATATGCTTTCTGTAATGCTCCAAAAGACTATGCATATTATTTAAAAAAGTAAAAAAATTAATATCTGCTGCAACATTGTGTTATGTTGTTAAACATGATGTTAAAAATGTGGACTGCTTATTTTGCTACACAAGAATCCAAAGAATACCCCTTGTTTCGCCCACGGCTTTGTTATGTGCATAGCTTACTTAGTTTCTGTATGTTGGGTTACAAAGCCACAATCACACCAAGTGTCATTTACAGATTTTCCTCCAAAGGTCAGCACATTACTTAAAATGTGACACAGTGTGGATGGAGAGCACTGGTTAGTCATTGTGGATTAGAAAAACCTGGCTAATTGATGGCTCTCCATAAAGAAGTGTCCACTGTAGATGATTAATCCAAGTGAGAGGGAGAATGAGTGTAGGCATATAGGGCACAGGCCTATGACATGGTGGCATGATAATGGTTCTTTGTGCTTGTGTTTGTGAATAGAGAGGCCGGAGGTTTAGAATGACGTTGGTGCTACCCACACCATGTCAGTGACGGCTGTGCAGAGCATGAGGAGGGATGAAAGGGTAGAATCGAAATACATTGAAAGAGAGGCAAGGGTTGATTAGGAAAGGCAAAGTTTTAAGCGAAAAAAGACCACACAGATGTAGTACCATATCAGTATTAAGACTTGATGTTTGGCACACAACATGAGAAAAATCTATTTAAGGTTCATAGAGTAGATAAAAGTTTAAAATGGCAAATGTCCTTCCTTCCCTTTTTTGAGAGGTAAGACACCCCCTTAAATGTGATTTTATGTTCAGCTCTTATTGGAAGATGTAAGACATACAGAATTTGATCAAACCCATTAGTCTAAATATGTTGGTTCATATGTCTCATTATTAAATATATAATGTACGTGTATGTAGGGATGTTCCAATCCCATCTCAAAGATAAGTATTGGGGCTGATCAAGGCGTTTTTTAACTGATCAACATCAACTATATTGAGCAAGAACCTAAGCCTGAAGCTTTGTTTTACGTCAGCTGTCACACAGGTGTCATAAACGGAGAGCACAATTTGTGGCAGTATGCATATTCTGGCATACCTGCGGCTAAAATATCTGTGGTTTTGAAATATTTTAAACTGGAAAACAAAATGTGAATGCAATGCAAGCATTTTGCAAGGTAGCAGTAACAGAATTGATATGGCACCTAATAAAATAAATACTCTACGGAGTACAGTGAGTTTACTCAGTTAACTCAGGCAATGGCTGCACCAAAGCAACAATGGAGGATACTTTTAAAAGGAGAAAAAAATTTCTTCAAGACAGTGACAAAGCCAAAAAGATTACAGAGAGGTTAATTGAATTCATCTCTTTGAATGACCAGTCCATCGCTGTGGTAGAGGATGCAGGTTTTCGCTGTCCACTGGACCTTTTGGAGCCATGGAATGCCCTACCCTTACGACACTACATTTCAGGATGAAGGCAATTTTTTACTTAATGCATTGCAGAGCTACTCAACTGCCAAGCATATACATTGGATTGATTTTAATAACTTGTACTTGAAGTGTGCACTATATGGCTGTATCATCTAGTAAACTACAAGAATTGGACTGGGATGTGGTATTGGCAGATATAATAATGTTAAATGACTCTGATCAGGATCTGGGGAAAAAAAACTTGATCGGGACATCACTACCTGTATGTGTGATGTAACTGTCTTCTGCTTTTAATTTGGTGTCATACAGCATTAACATTGCTCATGTCTTTATAATTTCAGCCATGCTCCTACCCTCGTCAGTACTACTCCTCCTTGGCCTCCTCACCTGGAGTCCCAGTGCATCATGGGCTGCCAAAGTGATTGTGGTCCCACCCATCATGTTTGAATCACACCTCTACATCTTCAAGACATTGGCCACGGCTTTACACCAGGAGGGCCATGAGACCCATTTTCTAGTTTCAGAGGGTCGTGAGGTTCCCCCTTCACCTCACTACCACTTACAGCGTTACCCAGGGATCTTTAACAGCAGCACAGCTGACAATTTCCTCCAGTCCAAAGTCAGAAACATCTTCTCAGGCCGCCTGACATTTCTGGAACTGTTTGACATTCTTGACCACTACTCTCAGAACTGCGATGCTGTAGTTGGCAGTGCTGAGGTAATGACCCGCCTCAAGCAGGCCAAGTTTGACCTGCTGCTGGTGGACCCTAATGAAATGTGTGGTTTTGTGATCGCTCATATCTTGGGTGTAAAATATGCAGTGTTCAGCACAGGCCTGTGGTACCCTGCAGAAGTGGGTGCCCCAGCCCCGCTTTCATATGTACCCGAATTCAACTCATTGCTGACAGACCGCATGTCTCTGGTCCAGAGGATCACCAACACGGCTGTTTATTTGGTCCAGCGCTTTGGAGTCCGTTATATTGCATTACCCAAGTATGACCGGATTATGAAGAAACATGGAGTGAAGCCTCAGGTGGCCATGGCTGACTTGGTACAGGGCAGCCGGCTGTGGATGCTGTGCACTGACATGGCTCTAGAGTTCCCCAGGCCCACCCTGCCACATGTGGTGTACATAGGAGGCATCCTCACCAAGCCCCCCAACCCACTGCCACAGGTCAGTACTGAGAGAGCCACACAGACCGGCTGACACGAGATAGACTAAGAGAGATGATTTTGTGTGGTATTATGTCTGAGGCAGCTTATATATCTGAGAATCTTTGTTTTGTGGTTGAAGTATGTCCTGGGTCTGTATTAAAGATCTTATTATTATCCTCTGCCTAAAATATTGATTTCATGTGTCAGAAGTACTGCGTTTCATTGGGTAACTCATGGCAACATATTTTGAGCATGACATTATGCAAATGTATAGTTTTATGTGTAGGATGGATTATATGTATGGTGAATATGGGGTGAGCACTTACAGATTTTTTTCTTACACTTTAGGAACAGCCCACATAAACACCTAGACATTTCGGGCTCAGCCTTCCTTCCTTTTGTTTTTATTCTTTTACGCAAATATATTGTATGTATTTTCAGTCAGCTGTCTCTCATTGACAAAGGTCAGTTAATTATTCAAAAGCTGTCATGAAAGAATTTGATTTTGGCAAAAAGACGTGGTAGCTCTTATCTCTTACATCCCATTCAAGAGGAGGTGTTGTTGGATGGAATGAAGCCATGTACCTGCCTCACCCAGAAAGCCACGGCTGCTACATGTTTGAGGAAGCTCATTGTCAGTTTACTTAGAGTAAATACACACACCTCTATTAATTTATTGACACCCTGTCTTCCAGCTTTGTCTTGTCCTCATATTATATTCTCCTTACTCTCTAGTTTCTGTATTTTTTTGTATCCACTCTTGCTTGTCCCCATTGTCTCTGCTATTGCTTGGTATCTCTTATTATCACATCCTGCTACAAAGCGAGCTTTTATAGACAAAGCTGGGGTGAGGATGGGTTTGGGCTGAATGGACACGGTAGATTTTGAGCAGAGAGGGAGGGGAGTCATGGAGGTCAGAGGCGGATGGTGACGGGGGGTTAGTCCAGCGTTCGGACGACGAGAGCGCGGGCCGTCGGTATCTACTGCGGGGGGTTTTGGAATGCCACTACAGCCAATAGGGCGCATTGTGTCGTGTTGTGCGGAGGGAGTTATAATGGAAGTGGAAGGAGAACGAGGCCATTGTTCTCGGCAGAGCTCTGGGGACACTGAGACTCTTTTATGGGGTCACTGAGGCTGTGTTGTAGGGACAGTAAGGCTGCGCTACTGGGACACAGAGCCCAGTGTGCCCCTGAGGTTGCTCCGTGCCAGGGCCGGTCTTAGCTGCCGCAGCTGGACCACCTCCCTCCCTCTGCTTGTCCTCCGCTTCTATCACTCCAACATGGCTGCTCCCAGATCCCTCCTCACCCACTGTCACTTACTTACCATTCTCAAATGCATATCTTACCATACAATGCACTGCTCCACAAATGCATCTGCACGCACACACACACACACACACACACACACACACACACACACACACACACACACACACACACACACACACACACACACACACACACACACACACACACAGACACCAAAAAATACTTTTCCAAACTTCAAAGGCTCTCTGATTTTCTGGAATCGCACTAGAATCTGCCAAGTGAAAAGTTTTTGTAATGAGCTGATGGCAGGTTGTGCCCCATTCTGCAGCCTGTTCCTAGAAGCAGGTTTAGTAGGTAATGTGGATAACTCCTCTGAGTAAAACCCAGAACAGGCCTCCTGCTTCCTGGAACAGGGCCCTGGAAGAGAAGAAAGAGCATACTATTGTCATCATTTTTCTAAAGGAATGTCATGTGTCTAGTTTTCGCTGCCTCAGTGTAGCTCTCAGTTGACAGAAAGTGATGAATACCACAGACCTCCTCTCTTTTCTTTTGTTCTACCTGTAGTGCTGACATTTTAAATATTCCAGAAACTTTTAATTCATAGACCAAAGCTACAGAATAGCGATGAATGTAGATAGCACTTAGGATTGTTGGTAGGTGTTCAATTTTATATATGACCTTAAGTTCATCATGTGAACAGTGCTTGTGGGGTCTTTGTTTCCTAATTAGATCATTTCAGTTTTCTTCTTAAGCCCTTTAACCCAATTACCTAAAGAAAATGATATCATACAAGGTAATGAGATAATCTGCAATCACCTGTTATCCCAAATCAGAGATGTTAATTATATTCACCCGTTTCAACTGCTATAATTAAATGTTAACTTGTTGTTACTTCATACTCCCACATGGCCAACTGTTTTATAGTCCCTATAGTTCAAATGAAATCTTTTGTCAGTGAAGTCTGTGAATTACGTAAAGTAACTGAGACATTGTCTCTAGAGAGATGTGATACTTTTGAGTTTTATTTAAGCATTCAAAAGAAAGTCTTCTGACTTCTATTGTATATTGGGACGGTGGCAAAAACCTCAGATATCTCAAAACTTGGTACATAAAACCAAAACTGTCTACATGGCTAGAATCCCACAAGGGTGCAAGAGGAAATATTGTTTGTTGTGTTTGACCCTTTTAAGAATGCAGTTGCGTTGTGGATGCATGGATTAGATGAGATTATTGTCTTCTGCATAGTTTTACAGTTTTCTAAATTATTATTAATCAGCAGTGCTGTGATTTCAAGTTTCTCCATAGAGACAATAACATATATCTACCCATAGTAGAACAGCATGTGTGTTTTTTCCATTTTTCTATTCTATATTATTTTATGTAGTTGGTGCATACACAGTTGTGTGTTTGTACAAAAACAGTACTTTGCAGAGACTACAATAGGAGGAAATTCAGAGAAGATAAAAATTCATGCCTCATACTGATAAATAAACTTTGGCCATTACTTAGATTAGATTTCAGTTTTCTCAGTAGTTCTGTCTATGAAAGGACAAATGATTTACTTTATAAAAACAGGAGATCATATTGCCTCACAGTGAAGTTAAATAAGGTCATCTAGGTACAAGATATTCAGGAAAATTATGGTGGTCCATTTAAATGAATGACTTTGAGAGCTATCAACACTTTTCATTTGTGTCATAATATAAAATGTTAATGTATAATGGAACACTGGGCACCGAGCTACAGAATGCAAGCTTAGCACATCCTTATTTGCAGTTTTGAGGCATTAGGTTGAATACATTTAACAACTTCATGAATTAGACATAATGTGTCTTTCTTGATAAACTCCTACTGTGGGCATTTTTTACATAAAAATGTTCTAGTATCTGAATTTAAGTAGGCACCAAGAGATATTTTACAACCTGTTCCAGCTGGAATATGATAACTAGAGACTGCACTTGTTAAAGGGTTTATAGTTGAGAGTCTCTCAATTTATCTACCTATTAATTTTCAAATTACAACATTACTAAAACTAAGTGTTTTGTATGCTCATTGATGAATTGCTTAAAGTTATTTAGCGAAGTTTTGTGAGTTCAATGACTTCATCCCACATTTATCTGTAAAGCTGGAAATCATTCAGAATGTGTGTGAAAGAAACCTCACTGCAATCACCGCCGTAAACTTCAATCATGTTGAATATGACCATGAAGTCATAAAGACATCAAAACCATGTTCAGTTTGTTTATCTGTAATGCTTAAAAAATAATCTGAGGTAAAGCTCAGCAGTTAAATTGCAATTATTAGATTATCCATAATGTGGATCACTTGAATACTTGCAATACACATGAACAAATCTACCATAAAATGAGTGACTGGTGATGTAAATGATGAAAGCTCTGGTACAAAACTTAGTGGAGTATTGTTGTA
Organism: Euthynnus affinis; assembly: GCA_029490765.1. Classification (NCBI taxonomy): domain Eukaryota; kingdom Metazoa; phylum Chordata; class Actinopteri; order Scombriformes; family Scombridae; genus Euthynnus; species Euthynnus affinis. The sequence goes on along the minus strand of CM055838.1, from coordinate 18,978,002 downwards.
TAATACTTGTACAAATCTTGTTTAACAGGCATACAATCTACAAAATGTATTTATTTAGCTCTCATTTTCTTTTTTTTCATATCCCACAGGATTTTGAGACATGGGTGAATGACACAGCGGAGCATGGCTTTGTTGTTGTGTCATTTGGAGCTGGGGTCAAGTACCTTTCCCATGACATCGCTCACAAACTGGCAGGAGCCCTCGCCAGGCTGCCCCAGCGTGTCGTTTGGAGGTAAAGTATCTGTTTTTTTCACTTTCTCTCATACACAGCTGTCACTGTGACAGATGTGAGCAGAATCTGCGAAGCTTCAAGGTAGTGACCTTCCCTCACTCAGCACTGTAAGGCCTCTAGATGCCAGAGGATAGTGTGTACACTGTATATCAGAGAAATTTTATTTTTATCATTAATTTTTATATCATTTCTCTTAATGAGCTGTATCATTTCTGTTCAATGACACATCATACAATAAAGGCAACATGTTATTCCTTTGCGAGAGTCTTCCTCTTGAGGCCAAAGTTTATACTCCCACCTCGCATCAGGGTATCTGAGGTCATCCAGGTTATCAAACAGCATTGACTCAAAAATCCTGACCTTTAAGAGACTTTGTTCTCTTCTGTGGAAAACTAGCAGTTTTTAAAACTAATGATCATGGCTTTAGATTTTAATAGACAGAAAAATCTTTGTATTTTATGAAATGCATTCAGTTAAGCCACAGAAAATAGGTGTTAAACAAACCATGCCATCCCTTCTGTGACTCACTTATAAACATGTGTTACTGTGAGCTACCAAGATCTGACAGCATGAAATTGTGGTTTATTTGCTGCAGCCATAGGACAGGCAAAAGATGTCTGTGATGGGGATGTGTAAGCTGTTGCAGTATCTGTGTGTGCATGCATGCGTGCATGCACACAAACATATGAATACAGATATTTATTTGTTTGGAGATCTTTGACAGACTTATCTAAAATGTTTGTTCTTGCTCAGTGAGCAGAGATAGGTGTGAATCTAAATCTAAATCTAATCTGATGTAATCATTTACCCAGAGTCCCACAACAGTTATCCATTGACTATGATCTAAGGAAATTAAGAAAATTAGGAGAGGGAAAATGGGACTGGAAAAAAAAACAAGACTGCCACCCATGAACCTGAATCCTTAACTCTTATCTCAGTATGCTTGTTTCTGATTCATCGACCACATCCACATATATTCTTTTATAATATAAAACAATATAATTTGTATCCCACAAATGACCAAAGAGTAGTTAATTAATACATCCAAACTACCTTTAGTTTGCATGATCCAGACAATAGAGCTTGTTTATATAGGTCAGTCATCCTGGTATGTCCAGTAGAATAGTGCTTTACTAATATAGACTATAGAAACTCTCAGAACAAAGGTACACATATTCACATTGATTTCAAACTTGACTTTTCTGTAGGTACATGTTGTTACTGGGCTAATGTTTGAACATGTCTCTGTGTGCAGAATTTAGCGGCTGGTGCACAAGCTCTGTACCAGTACAAACACACTACATAGTTTACAATGATTTCAAAAATGACAAAATGGTCAAGAAACCTTTTATTAGGTGTGTCTGTGGCTGAATAATTACTATTTTAAAATGTGTTGTTTTTATTTAGTGTTGGATCATAAATGATGCTTTAGTGTTCAGGTGACGTGCAATTTCATTTTTAGATTTTTATCTTGAGGTATTGCTTTACTTTGTTTCTGTTTTAGTTTTAAGCATAAGCATTCCACTTATAACTTGAAAATGTATGTTTTTATTAACTAAATGGAGATAGATTCCTGAGCTTATTAAGTTGTTAGGAAAGGGTCTTCATTTTTTTCAGTTATACATTTTATAGACCAAACAACTAATCAATTAATCCAGAAAATAATTAATAGATTAATTGATAATGAAAATACTCATCAGTCCTAAACATGTTTTTTTTTAACCATTTACAGGTATTTGATAAATACTTTTACTAAACTTTTCTTTAGGGTGACTGTTATTAGGTACAGTGGTTAAGTAACATTAGCTTTATAGACCCCACACATGACAAATATCCAACTATAAAAAATGCAAAGCTAAAGTTCAGTTACCAGTAAATGGACAAATCACTCTGTCTACCTCTGAAAGATACCTTTAAAGTGACTGTGTAAGTTAGGTTAGGTTATGAGATAAGAGAAATAAGAAAGTAGGAGAGAGAATGTGAGGATTTTTTGGTTCTTTTTCTTGTAGAAAAAAGTACTAAAATAGTAGGAGAGTATGAGTATGATATATTGATGTAAATCATAAAGCAGATTAGGAAGTCATACCTTTTAAAGGTGACAAAGCTTTCTAAAAAGGGAGGGATTATGTCAACATAAAGTAACTGGAGTGTCAGTCTACCATTGGAGAGTAAAGTGGTAGACTGGTTCAGGTGGAATATTGATCTGTGTACAAATTATATATAGTATATATAATGTATATTGGATAATATATCTTGTGCGTTCTTTGGGTGCTTTTTCATGAACCACTTACACATTCACACAATGTAAATACATAAAGATACTGTTTAGTTCATAGCACAATAGTTGGTTATGCAGAATCCGTAAAAGTGCTTTGTTGCGCCTCTTGTTGCTTTCTACTAAATGGTACATTGCTACTTGTGTGATGTCACTTCGCTCATTTTTCTTTTACACATTTTGGAGATGAAACTATGTAAAAGAAAGTAGAGGAGATGGGACCGGCCCCAGGGGATTTTCACAGTAAACGCATTGTGTTTTACTGAGACGCTCTGAATCAATGCTGCAGTCATATAAGTGAGTCAAACCTTTATGTGTGTATTTGGTCTTGTTGTGTGCATGACTTTGTTGAGTTAACCTCTCCAACCAAACTCAGTTTAAAGGTAGAATCAGTGATTCTGGAGAAAGATTGTTGATATTTGAACTAAACGTCCAAAAAAATACACCCCTACCTTTGTGCTCCTTCAGAAGCTCTGCCCCCGCCCTCCAAATTCCTGGATGCGCATTGCAAAAGCAATGACCAAAAGAGAAATATGGGGGAATCCAGAAGATGCGTCAGCTCTAGAGTCAGTTCTGTTCCTCTCACACTTTATCATGAGTGGGTAAAATTTTTGTCTTGTGAGAACAACAGTCTATCCACACTCTCCGCCTCTCTGCAGCCTCCCCACTTCTCACTCGAACTGCGTTCAGTGTCTCTGTCCACAGAAGCAGCCGTCTGTCAGCTGCAGCTCCTGGGGAGCTGAGAGGACAGTAGCCAGCCAAACTGCCTTCACCAGGGTGACTGACAGCAGAAATTTACTGAACCAAAATAGTTTGCATGTTGGCTCCAAGGGAAGAAATCAACAGTGTTTGTATTTGTTGATTCATTGATGCAGTTAATAAGTTCAAAACACATATACAGCAGGATATTTTAAATAGCTGCCTGCTCAAATTACGCTTCACTAAACACAACAAAAACTTGGAGTGTAAAAAACACCGGGGGTCTCCATGAGACTGTCAGTTGGCCACGGCCTCTCTCTCTGTAGTTCACCAGCCCTCCCTCACCATTCAGTGGTTGCTAGAGACGAAAGACTGTCATATCCTCACAGACAGCTGCTCTGATGACTTCCCCCTATCCTGTGCACGAACATAAATTCCCCCTGCTGATTGGCTGGAATAGTGTTGTGTATCTCGATCTGAGCCACTTCGTTTGTTTCTCATTTACAGAGCCAGGGCTGTGTATGAACACCAGATTATTTTCAGCATAATATTTAACAGTCTTTCTCCAGAATCATTGACTCTACCTTAAATTGTTTACCTGTCCAACAGCGTAGCTAACTGTTAGCTACGAAAGATAACCAACACTAGCTACACTTATTGGTTTGTAGGCAAGCTAGCTAGTTGTACCTAACAAACTGCTGTTGTATTCCAATGTTACTTGTTTATAATTATCAGCTGTTTTAAACCTCATTTGGATATTTGTGATATCTGTGTGAAATGTCTACATTTATGGTAGAAGTTAGTTAACAGTAAGAATTATGAGTTTGCAGTTTTGAGTTATGCTGCTCTAGTGTGGTCTTTGTGTTCACAAATGTGTATATTAGCAGCATTGTGTGCATGCATGCAGACTACAAAATAAAGAAATGTTCTAAATAATATAATAAATGCCATGTGTCCCTATTTGACAGGCATGGGTTCTTGATGGGTAGGCTGATGTATAAACTCACTATGACTGCACCAGGATAACCTGGAAACAACCAGGTTGAAACTAGCAGCTGGTAAGTAGAGAGTGGAGTTAAGTCTATCATTTGAATAGTGACAGATTTAGGTTGTTTTGGCTCTGGCACATTTTGGTTTGAAATTAAAGTCCTGACTTGGTTCTTGCCTCTTAACATCCACCCTTTTTTTGGAATTTTCACCTTTTTGGCATACCCAAATGGAAAAGCTTAAAAAAGAAGAACTGTAAAGCCAAAATGCATTTATTAGGCTTCATTTGAATGTGGCTACCTTGTCTATAAAGAAACATATTTAAATAACAATAACTAGGATATATTTAGGCAAATCACAACATACAGTACCTTCTACATCCTGTCAATCACACCGGTGTATTCCAGACCTGTTGGCCTAACCTTATGGGAGCTAGAGAGTTTTTAGTTTGTGGTGTCACTGTTGTCCCTTAACCTCTCCAAAATGTCCCCAAGTGGCCAAATTGTGCCAATTGCTTTTACTCATTACTGCGTGAGACTAAGTAGCTTACAGCTGGCTTAAGCTGATAGCTGGCAACCTAGTGGATGTTAAGAGGTTAGTTTTATTGTGTTCACATCCATACTGATACGGTGAACAGTGAAGCAATTGTAGCCCCTTTTTTAAGACAATTTTGGGGCAATGCAGAGGATAATCTAGCAAATGCAGCCAGAGAGCTTTTATATGACCCAGCAATATGATGTTTTTGACTGCCATTGGCAATCAAATGACCTCAGTCTGTGAACAGTTATTTCTAGGCAAACAACTGATTCAAAGGCAAAAGAGGCGTAAGAGGCAAAATGTCTTCATACGACAAATCTAGTCCAGTTGCCTTTGAATCAGTTTTTTGCCTAGAAACAACTATGACCTGGACAAATGAGAATGTTCATAGTTGAACAGTTGTGTCACTTGCTGAATATCAGGCCAAAGGCAAATGTCCAGTTTGCAGTTCAGGTTCAGACAGTCAATAACTGAAAATAATTTGCCACCAAATATTAGATATCATGATTTAAGTTTGTTTTAATTGTTCAAATGATCTTTGGTCCACTAAAATTGGAGGACTTGCAGGTTAAAATTGAAGCTACAATTCCACCATTCATCTGTGGATGTAAACATCATCAAATTCAAGAGGAAAGATTATCTCATAGTCATGGGTTCATGGGAGAAATTACAACAGAACTTACAGATAAGTGTCAGTGTCAAATGAGTCTTTTAGTGTCCTAGTGGTCCTATTACAGTTCCTTTACTAAACCCTTGCTGGTGCACAACTTAGCATTACATATTTGGCTGTACTAGAGTAGACAATATGTTGGGAGTCTTTTCAGGGAATTTTGCCTTAATGTTTTCCAGGTCTGCTTGCTCACACTACCTCACAGAGTCCCTTCACCTTCCTTCACCCCTGTCGCAGGATGGCAAGATGTATGTATGTGTAGTAAGTAGTTAGAAGTTACGTAAACTCATTCCCACTGAATTTACTATCTCACAAATGCATTTGTTTTAAACTTCAGTAAACATTTTCTTTTATTACAGAGTTTCCAGAGGACAAAAGTAGAGAGCTTGTGAGACACCAGGGGAAGACAGCTGTGGATGGCATGTTGTTCACCTAGGATGCTTTTGCTGGGGTTTCACACGTCTGCTTTCTGAGTCCCTAACTGTACCTACCAAGACTAGCTTTCACAGTTTGCTTTTCAGTGCAAAGGACTAAGACATACATGGTGCTGGGTCTTTACAGTTATTGAAAAAACAATAATAAATTAATGTACAATTAATATTAATCAGTGATGACATACACAGCCCGTCCCAATTCTTCTGTAAGAAAGTGATTCAGAGAGGCTCCACTGTACAAAGAGGCTCTTTGTACAATGCACACATGAAACTTGTACAGCGGCTCATACTAGTCATACTAGTCATTAGATTAGATTTGTATTCATCAGTACACAGTATGGTCTAATTCTGTCAGTAAAAAATGAAATAAAGTTCATTTTACTTCCATATTATGCCCTCTCCTGCCATTGTTGGAGATAAAAACATCAGCCTAATAAAGGCTTAATCTCTTAAATAAGTGGAAGGGGTTATAAATACTTGGTAACTTAAAGAAACTATGTCTTTAATAATGTTTATTCCCACTTAAAATCAAATAAAGGATGTGTATAGATTGTTTTGAATCATGGGTGGTAATTAAATACAATATATATTTACAGTAAGTACACTAATAATTTAGTGTAATGTCGCAAATTTTCACTGAATTTTCAGTAACATATAAAGGCATTTTGAAACTAAAGTAACTATATGTTATCAATTTACATTCTAATGTTTCAGTTTCAGACATGTCCTTTGAACACACCACATAAAGCATGGTTACACTCACAATATGAAAACCACATTCAAGTTTTCAATTTTCAGCGCAGTCATGGTGAGATTGTTGGTTTAAGGATTCCTTGCATCACATAATGTCATTGCATTTTTTCGGTGTTATCAGACATGTTTTATATATATGTTAAGAGAAGTAAGATTTAAAGTATTTAAAAATGTATTACGATAAGTGATAAGATGTTAATAAATGTGAATTTGAACAATGAGTTCCTTACACAGCCTGTCTGGTGTGACCTGGACAGTCTGGTGTGTTGAGTAAGGAGAGAGGCAGTTACCCTGATCTCATTTCACTGCAGAGATTCTGAGTGTCTTGGTGCAGGTCATTGAGGTTAGGACTGATGGGGACATTTAACCTTGTTTCAATGTAAGGTAAAAATAACATCCAAATTGTATCACTATTTCACTTACTGTACATATGACATTGTATATACATATACACTATATTAAATGACACAAATATCCAACATGCTATACATGCTATGGTTTTAAGTGTTACGTAAATGTGGGAAACTGTAGGCCAGTTGTATTATCTTTAGCTCCACCTTGCTGATCCTCTGTAGGTCAGGGGAGATGCGAAAGGTTTAGAAAATTCATTAGAAATTGAAGGATGTTGGCAACATTTGAGGTCTACTGTATGATTTATGATGCATTTAATAATGTGTGATCTGTCTTTGAGATTTGTTTTCTAAAATGCTACTGATGCTCCATTAGGAAGGCTTTGAACTTGCAATAATCCTCTTAACAGTATTTATAGGTCTGGTGAAGCCCTGATTGGGTTAAGCAAGTCTGAATTTGGACTCTTTTGCCACATTTTGCTTGCAGTAAGTTAAATATTGCCAGCCTTAGCTGTCTACCAGAACATAGAATTGAATCTTGAAGAATCAGTTGCTGTTCGTTGTTCTGCATTCAGAGTTAAAGTCCAATATAATATTCTGTCAGAAAACAGCCAGGTTTACCAAAGCAATACAAAGTTTGTTGAAGCATAGAGTTTGTCTCCATTCTCTGACAATCCTCACTGGTCACCGGTTGATGCTGCAAAGCTATATATACACACCTACACATATATATATATATATATATATATTTTTTTTTTTTTTTCATTTTAAAGTATTTTGTAGTGTGATATTTTAATGTCTGCTTTTCTATATCACTGGCCTAACATGGTAGGTAAACTGTTTTGGGGGACCCACATTTGACTGTCCTTGAGGGCACAACTACAGAAAATGAGGAAACGTAGTTTGTAGTCTAAGGCAGATCTCCAGAGTCTGCCTGGTGACGTGTTTTGAGGACAAATGAGCGGGGAGCTCTGGGTGCAGGCAACATGGAGGGTTAAACATTGTCCATTTATATATACTACTCATAACTGAAATGATATAATACTGGTTGAAAATCAGCAGTTCACTTTAAACTTTTCCCACAGTTTTTCTTGCCATAGTTGTTGGCAACTGGGCAGAAAGTACTGTACATTGCGTGGGAGGTAAAAGGTTCACCATGACAGAAGTACAAAACAGATGTTTTGTAGAGAAATACTGTAAAATTGAATAACTGTATAATAAGATATGATAATAACGTATCAGATAATGGTCAATCAGATCAGGTCCAGAGGTCCCATATTAGAGTGAAGTGATACAATGATCTGAAACTTGTAGCTCTAGGCAATTGTTTCACTGATAAGCCCCAATCATTTCACGTAACATTAAATGGTAATCTCGCTTCCAAACTGAGAAGATGGACATGGAAGAGGGCTGATGAGATGGAGAGGGACCAAGCCAAATGAATTGTGTCATTGATAATTGGCTGCATGAATGTAGGCTTTGATTGGCAGGACAGTGAATTGGTGCTTTGTTGAAGAGAGAAAAAGAGATGAAAGAGTATGGGTTAGGGAGGGAAGGGAGACAGAGATGGATGGATAGAGGTTGTAATTTAGCATGTCTGTATTCTATGTATTGTGTGCAGTATTTATTGGAAAATGCTTCTACACACACAGCCACAGACACCAGAAAACATACACACAATAGTGTACACATTCATCAAACAAATGGTGAAATCCTAAATGTCTGTGAGTCAACAACTGAGGCTGTTCTACTTTTTGTTTAGGGAAAATAAGATTAACATTGAATTCCTCTTGTTCAATTTCTACATCACATAAATGTTCAACTCAATCCTATAGGTTATCTCTTGTAAACACTATTCATACAGCTAAATACATACTTCCAATGAAGACGTGAATGTTAGACTGTGAAAACAGTGATTACAAATCAGAAAAATATTACAGTTGATACCATAAACAATACTTCGACACAGTGTTGTAAAAATGAATTGGTGCAGTTAATGGATTCATAAAAGTATAGGCTAGCTGCCAAATTGTCCTTCATGCCAGGAATAAACAAAGTATAAGATAAAGATTAACGTTAAGTCCCATAGGAAGGTACATTAAGTGTTTAGGTTTCTTATAACCATACAAATGGAGTCCACAAGAGTAAAGTAAAAAGAGAAAATTAAAATAAAAAGTAAGCTAGTATAACAGTAACTAGGATTTACAGTTAGAATGTTGTATTATGTTGTATTTGCCCCAGACAGCTAACTTGTAATAATAGCTAGCTTGATTAGCACTAAATTAATCACTGAAGAACTAAATTAACAAATGAATAATGACAAACAGCTATAATAAAGAGTAGATAATGTAGGTAGGTAATGGTAACACAAGGGTATTTTGAGGAGTAATGCTTGATGGCAGTGTTCTTGGTTACGGTAGCAATATCAGTTAAACTGCCTAGAACTATGACAGTAGTGGTTGCTACTAGCAACACAATTGTGAACTGAAACCAACTGCCCAAGGGAGAATAGTGCACCACTTAAAAGGGTTCATTCAATACATCTCATTGTAGTTAGGCTTGAAAAACAAGTGTATGCATTTTTTCCCATGATTAGTGGTAATGACAATACTGTGTGACAATAGTAAAGCAATGTGAAATATTTCCTTCATAAAGTTAAACATCAGGGTTTTTTTATGATGGAGAGTTACAGTGTCTCAACATTGTATTTCCTTGCTTTTTGTCTCCTTCCTTTAGATTCTCAGGAGTCCCACCCAGTAACCTTGGCAACAACACCAAGCTTGTTGATTGGATGCCTCAGAATGACTTATTAGGTGAGTACATTTAGAGCTGTTGAAGAAATCATCTAAACTCCTGTTGTTTATTGAGTATATGGTGAGCTTTACAGACATGGAGTGAGTCTGAGCCAGTAAGCTGACCAAGAGCATGGCAGGAAAGCACATTGATACAGTGGGCCAAAAGGCAGTGATTAGACAATATGCAAATCCAGTTGTGATCAGTGGGGCATTGCAAGGCAGTATGCAAATACAGGGTGATGAAAAGATAAGTGAGGTATTTCATTGAGACATTAGGATGTGGCATACAGTTGACAATGATGAGATCATGTGGTTAAAACAGGAGAGGGTAGGAACTTGTTCCCAGACCTTGTTTGATGTCACATGTGGATTCAAAACTTGAGATCAAAGCAGCAGGATAGAACACAGAACAATATATCTTTTGTTAAGTTGTTAAGCATTTGTTATATGTTTATTATTCATCAGCGTACACCACCTAATGTGTAGGCCTACTTCACCTCTCAGTCAAATTGTCTTTCTGATTATGTTGGTATATTATTATGCACCATATGAGCTGAAATGTATTTTACAGCACTTGCAAAACCCTTGCAATGAGCCTAGATGCTGTGCTTGAAAACAACTTCTCACAGGTCTTATTTCTTTATACTGGTGGCTAAATGCATGTTTTGATTCCTTATTTTTTTTTATACAAGATGTTCCTGCAGCGGGTTTGGAGAACAAGGTTTTGTGTGGATGGGTTCCTTTCATACCTGCTTATTAACCACAATAATGAGTAGGATGTGAATGTGTAAACCACTTTATGCCTGTTAGCAATGAGGAATGTACAACCTTCAGATGTCAGCACTTAGCGTTATATTCTGCAATGCTGTAAGGGCACCTTGGTTAGTCGAAAACAAAATTACTGAAATGTTTTGTCTGTCTGGCTTTCTGGTCGGTTAATATGAGTATTTAAAGTGATAATTCACTGAAAAACAATAATGTTTGCTTTTTACTGGGAATCTAATTGAGACACGAGTTCTGTCTGTTCAGTCCATACAGACTTAGATCTCTTTTCAATTGACTGTCTTCACCAGGCTGACTGACAGAAGGAATTTACTGAACAAAAATAGTTTTCATGTAGGCTTTGCAGGAATAAACCAACATTGTTTATTGATTTTCTTATCTGGCGGACAGGGGGGATCTTCTTATAGTGAAACCGTCACGCTCATAGCCATACTGTGAGCTTTGATCAATCATTACAGATACCATTAGTAGCCTAGTTTCACAACATATAAGCTGTAGGAGAATTGTGTGATTTTAAACAGCTGTCTGGGGAGATTACACTTCACTGAACGACTCAGAGTGTAAAAAAAACAAAAGGGGCCAGTGGTGTTGAGGTGTCTAGTGTTGATTGATACATTTGATGAAATGAAAGTGTTTCTGTTCAGTGGGTTGGCTGAGTGATGGACATAGAAAACGGCTTCTGAGAAATGCTAAAAAAGACAGCCAAATGTGGACTGGCCTTTACTCTGTTTGGCCTCACCTCACCACAGTGATTTATTGGCAGTATACAGTACCAGTCAAAAGTTCGGATATACTTTCTTTTTAACTGTTAAAATGGGTATAAAGAAAGTATTTACCTTCAAAGAGACACTGACTGAGGTATTTTGTTAATTATACCATAGAAATAATCTCCTCACCTTCATAGCTTTGTGGGATCTACTGTGTAATTTATAAATAATCTAGAAAGGCCTAACCTAGCAAAGTAAGCACCCTGTCAAAAATGACTAATGACTAATGACTCCTGTCATCTAGGGCATGCCAACACAAGGGCTTTCCTAAGCCACGGTGGCCTGAATAGCATCTACGAGGCCATGTATCACGGGGTGCCGGTGGTGGGTGTACCCCTGTTCGGAGACCACTACGACACCATGACTCGCGTGGCAGCCAAAGGTATGGGTGTCATGCTACACTGGAAGACCATGACTGAGGAAGACCTCTACACAGCCCTATCCAGCGTCATTACAGACACAAGGTTAGATTTATAAATCTTGTATTCACAGTCACACACAAATGCTTTGTGTATGAGTGTTATTGTCAGTGCCATCTTGTGACGGGTTATGGCATTAACTGTTGACATACAAAAATTACCTTTAGCATGGTCAAATGTTGTCCAAAAAGTCTTATTGTCTTCTTATAGCCTTGTTTCCAACCTCTGTCTCTTCTCACTTAGGTACCGCCAGCAAGCACGCCTTCTCTCCACCATTCACAAAGACCAGCCAGGCCACCCTGTGACCAGAGCCGTCTACTGGATCAGCTACCTCCTCCGTCACAATGGTGCCAACCACTTGCGCTCTGCCGTATATGAGGTGTCCCCTTACCAGTATTTCCTACTGGATGTGATTTTCACTGTAGTGGCTGTCTTGGCTATGACTGTCTTTGCCCTGCGCCGATTGGGACGATTGCTGAGGGCAAAGTTTGGGGACCAGAACAGAGGAAGTGGTGCCACCAGGGATGATGGCAACATGGTCAATGGACATTGCCATAGTGAAAGTATGTCCAACGGTAAACACAAACGCAATGGTTCCTTGAAAAATGAGAAGAAGATGAATTAATGTTTGAAGGCCAAGAGAGACGAGGAAGAAGTTGCCTCAAGGACTCAGCCCTAGGTTTGGTTTAGTGGTTTTATAAAAGCTTGGAGGAGAAGCTGTTCTTAGGTCTGCGTCAAGAGGCAACTGCTACTCAGAGCAAGCAAGAGGCTGTAGGAGGATACACAATGCATCGTGTGGGGACAGAACAAGGAATTGGGTGCTCAAAATCTGTGTGTGTGTGGTTGTATGTGTATGTGTGCACTGAGGCGAATTTAACGAAGACTCTAACAACAGCAACTACAGCAATACAACACCAAATTGAAAAGTCATTGAGGAAGAAACACAGGAAAGACACATTGGAGGACATTTGCTTTAACATGTGCGTCTTCTCTCCTGCGTGTTCTCTGTTGTCTTCCTGCCTTCCAACCAGTGGAAGGATGATGAAGAGGGGAAATCATGAACGCCAACCCCTTATCCTCGGTACAAAACAATACAAAATAAACAGATAACTTTTGAAATATTTAGGATTTAAAGTTTTTAACTGCAAAACTCTGCTTCACAAGTGTCTGGTAAAATTTTAAAGGAGGACAAATCTATTTATTACTGTACAAACACATTTTAATTATGGATCTTTTTAACTTATCTTATTTTTAATTTATTTCATGTATTAGTAGTGTGATAGTATGATGATGGATGTACACTCCCTTTAAGCTAATATCCGCACAACATTGTGTCTTTCATATTGGTGAAGCAAACAAAACAAAAACTGACAGCAGCAGTCATTGTAAGAATGCACAGGTCTGTGCTTTCTGCATTATCCACAGTATTCATGATGGTCCTTTTGTTCCAAGCTAATCAGTGTGTTGAAAATATTTTCAACTTTTCTCCTTTTCACATGGTAGTGCCAACCTGTGACTGCACTTTGCTGTGCACCATTCCCATTGTCTCTTGACTGACAGTTTGTCCTGCTAGAGAATAACTCAACTGAACTGTGTTTGGCTTATCAGTGTGAAAAGGGTGATTATGTAACTATTAAAAGACAAGGATACTGTGGAGAGGCAGTGCCAGATCAGAAATGTGTTCAACATCATCCAGTCAGGTGATCAGGGATCAGTCAGAGCATTATTGATTTATGATTACTTGCTTTGTCAGTCCCATATCTTGATTCTGCATCCCTCATCTGCTTATTAATTAGCAAGGATTCAACAGTTGATTGCCATTTTTAGTGCTACACTTGACATTGTACATCATTCCTCTATGATTTATTTGTTGGATACTTTCTAACTTATGTTACAAATACTTGTTTTAAATGACACTGTTCAGATAGGAGTCTATTCAATGCTCTCTTCTGCAAGTTAATGTCTGTTAATTTAAGTTCTCGAGGTTCATGTATAAACTATGCAGACCTTTATGAAATTATATCAACCTAAAGTGTGAATGATTCACATTCTGTATGTGGTCTTTTATAATGCAAACATGAGTGTGCAGTATGCTTGAATACCGATGTGCATGTGTGCTTGGTGTAGTTTAAATGCTTGTGTGTTTTAGACTACTGTACAGCTTTAGACTGAGTGTATGGATGAAACAAGGCAGGTGAGGTATATTTTATCCCATTGCTAAAACAACTACTGGATTTTTTTCACTATTTTCTGAAGTCATGTCATCATACTGAGTGTATGCCCATAGTTATGCAAAGGAATCTGTTCTTTCAAGACTGAAGTTGCCGTCAGTAGCTTTTACATCATCTTATGTGTCAATCCGCGCCATGTTATTTTACTTTTGTTACTTGGTCAGCATTAAGCTGTCAGGTCTGTTAATTCTAAATGAAGATGAAGGAAAGGTGTAAGATGAGGAAAAGACTGGCATATTTCCGACAACAAAGGTAAATCCCACTACTTCTACAATGAATAATAATGTGTCGATGCGGCACTGATCCCAGCAGTGAAATTCTCTTTTCTTGAACCCCCATCAGGGAGATCAGAGTACAGGGCAAGTTGGCAGAGTATCTTTGGAGTTTGTGGGGATTCGGTATCCTGCTAATGGACATTTCAGAAGGGCAGGCGCTCATCGACATGGGACATGAAAATCTTATGAGAGTAACAGTTGGAAGATGTATCAAAACACCAGGCCAGACGTACTGTATTTTCCTCCAATGTTCTAGCAGCACAGTCAGATATATACTTTTCTAAAGTTGCAAATTGCAACTGTATGTTGGCATCCGAGCAAAGAGATTGTTTACCAAGTTACTAAAACCTCACTCATGGAGCTATGTAAATTTAAATGAAACTGAAGAAATACTATCACTTAACCAGTCAAAACTGTAGAGGACTTTAACATCCAACCAATATGCATAAGTTCAGAAATCCTGTATGATAACTGAGAAAAGCTTCATGATCTTCCGTTCTCTGTGAGCTACAATTATGCTTGCACAGCCCAGCCCTGCCCTGCTGAACACAGACTATTATACTTGAATCATCATCTTTACCATCATCATCAATAACAACTTCAGCTGTTGGGTGTGTGGACCTGTCTGCAGGTGCTGCATAAGCTATGAACAGAGTCTGGAGAGAAAGAAAAATTATTTGTGAAGATATCTTTTTTTTTGTTATTATTTCAGTATTAATGTTGTTACAGCCCTTATAGTAAAATGCCCACCCATGCCCCAACTTTAATTCTCTCTTCTGTTTCTGTACTTACTCTGCAGTCTGTTCTTGTGGCATTTGTATTTCATCAGCTTGAAGACTTTGTGCATTTGCTTGTTCCATTCGTCCACTTTTCTGACTTACTCTTAACTTTGTGGTGTATTCTGCAGTCTTTGTATTCTTGTCTCTTTGTTTCTTGTCTCTTCCTTCCTCCCCTCCCCCCAGAATATAAAACCTCTCCATTTACTTGCTTTTTTAAAATGTTCATTTTACTTTGATTTTAAAACTTCAAAAGTCCTCAATTTTCCTGTCATGTGTGTCCATGTTGTAAATAGAACAATGTAAACAAAGTACTAATGCTGAATAAAAATTACATATTTGTTTGCAGAAATGATTGAAACTTTATTTCTCCAAAAATGTCGATGGTAAACACCATTATCTTGAAATATAAATGTGAAGAAGACAGATGAAATGTTGAGAAAAAGTTGTACTGCAGTAACTAAAATATGTCATATAAAATATTTTGCTCCTTTTGGCATGTTACTGGCTACTGTGTTGAACAGATAAGCACATACAATCCATGTTTTTGAGACCTGACAAGGCTGATGTTGATTACTACAGCTGATGCTGCCAGTCTCAGTTTGATAGGGGATGTATAGGCTTTCTGTCGGGAATTGTTACCAAGCAGCAAGAGGTTTTGTAGGTATCAAATGGTAGAATCATCTAAAGTAGCCAGATGCACACACACACACACACACACACACACACACACACACACACACACACACTCACACAAGCTGGGTGGATAGATAGGGTTATCTAATGCTGTATGCTTGTGCTGAGTGAGGCTGGGGTAACAAAACACCCAGCCTGGTACCCTGCCTCGCTTGCTGGCCCTGTTAATTATTCACACCGCCTGCAGGGGCCTGCAGACCTCTCTCACACACACACACAGGCCAAAGCATCTGCAGGTATGTTTAATTTACATTCTTGAAGTTGTTTTCTTTTGTTGTCGCTGGTGGCCAAATCAGGTACTGTTCTGTTAACTGAGACAGGAAGAGGGGAAGAAATGGAGGGCAGACCTCTGCTGATGTGGAATCTGATATCACAGAAGGCACAGTGGGCATCATTCATGACATCCTCCATTCATTCTCAGACATCCCTCCCTCCTCAGACCTTGTAAGTGCCTATTATCTACCTTTCCTCTCTCCACCTCAAAGGGCAATCATCAAGAGCAATTAACCACTTTGTGTTGGACTAAGTGGGCTTACTGTATGGAATAAGAGTCCTCCCTCTTTGCATAAGGTGTGAGTGATGGATTTGCCAATAGTTTGACAACTGGGTATGCTCTAATCCTCTGCACACTGGCATCCACATCTTAATGTAAGAGCATGGCCAAACGGATATGGCGGGGGTTGCGTGCACTTCACTGGGGATGTTGGACCCAGCTTCTGTGTGGTTGTGGTGTGGTGTATGCCAGTTTTGAAATTGTTGGCTTTGCTTGTAAAAGCTTAAATGAATGATTGCCTTCCCTCTGTGTTTAATCATCTCTGTCACAGCACATATATTCCAAGAACTCTGCCTATGGATCTGCCCAGGAGCATATCATATTTCTTCGTAACTTGTTGGAGAGAATTGAAAGACTTTCCCACCAATGAATCAAACCACAGCTAGACTGACCTTGACAGTATGTATATAATGGAGGAAAAAAGAGAAAAATCTATAAATATCAGTTAATTCAAATGAAAATGAAATGAAGTTCAATTAAATGAGCTTGCACACAGCTGGTGAAATAACTATGCAGTGGAAAATAACCTTATTTTCCTCTCCGGGGAAATTAACCTGATGCGTTGTTTGATTGTCCTCACATACTAATATTCACATTTTCTCATTTGAATTGTGTTGCTGTGAAGCCATGTGAAAAACAGCCCTGTTCCCTTGAACAAAAATAGCCCAAATCTTATGTATTTTAGGATATGGCTGGTATTGCAGCACAGTGAGGTGCTACAGTGTACAATATGTACTTTGCTCTTAAAGCTAAAAATATTTGTTTTTCTTCAGAAAACACCAAAATTGTAAGCTTGCACTGCATATTGCCTTGTCACTCTGAAGATAGACAGGAACACATCTATAGGCCTTGTGCATGTAATGAAAGGACCCGTCATCATCAAAAAGGCCTGCGGAAGACTCAGCTAAAAGCTTTTATTGTCTTTCATTGACTTTCTTTGCCCATTATTTTCAGTCCGGTGAGAGTTCAAAAGTCAGGACAGTTTTGTGTTTCATGTTCTGAAAGGTTAGAATCAATACAAATGAGGGCTGCTTCTATGTGAAAAAAACAAAAACAAAAACAAAAACAAAAACAAAAACAAAAACAAAAACAGAAACAAAAACAAAAACAAAAACAAAAACCAAACAAAATTGGTTAGAGCCATGAGAAGGTTGTATGTGCGTGTGGGTGTGTGCAAAGAAGAGAAAACAAAGCAATATTATCCTGCAGGTTACTCTTATGTCCAGTAGAGGGTAGTAGTATTCCATAATCGAATACTCTGGTCACTTCATGCTTCTCTCACTTTTCTCTGTCTCGCTGTCTTATTTATTTTTCTCTCTGCTCCTCTCCTTCAAACCAACAGTTGATGGACCTGTTGACTTAAGTTTTAACTTTATGGAGCCATGAGTTCTGACGCAAAGCTCCAGCAATAGCTACAATATGTATGTGTCTTCCTGTTGTTTCATGTGTGGAAGGGGGGCTGCTGATGTCATTCTGGCCCAGTAAATCTCCAGCTGTAACTCCTTTTAAATCACTCCATATCAAAATCTCTAGACCCAAACTTTGTGTGACAGATGCGGCCCGGTCATCTATGAGTGAGGAGAAACCTTGGTAAAATTCAGTTTGTACATCAGAGACCTTGAAGTGGTGCATCTATGTGTGTGTGTGTGTGTGTGTTAAATTTCAAATCAAAGTTAAATGATCCATGTGGAGAAACAGGGTCCCTTCAGCTGCCTCAAAGATAAGATGAAGCCCAAAACAGATGAATGAAGGTAATAAATAATTGCAATGAGCAAATATAATTGGCATGTGCTATATTTGTGCATGCAGGCCTATGCGTGCACATGGGTATTTATATGCATGTGTGTGTTTGTGTGCATTTGTCAGGGTGCTTTGGATAGATGGAGCCCTGTCACTGTGTCACCATGGAGATAAGAGAAGCCTGACAGCGAGGGAGAGAGAATGACAGATTTTATATCAATCATACTGACTTATAACTGCACGCGTATGTGTGTGTCTGTAAGTTAAGGGGTTAGGAAAGGGTATTAAGCTGAAATCAAAAATACATCAATGTCATGTGGTTTATATGTCAACAGCTGTTGTCAGTTTTGCTGTAATTTCCAAACTCTAGTGACCACAAGTAAACTCGCACATACATGCGAACACATATGATGCACTGGAATACAAACAGACAGATGCCAGTGTGTGTCACCCATTTCTAAATGCCTGGACAACACCCAGAAGGAGAGAGTTGGCCAAATGTCGTGCAGGCACAAAAAATCTAAGCTCGTCTAAGATCTAATTTGGTCTGTCTAATTTACTTTCTGCTCCTGAATTCCTATTCCCTCTCTCGACTTCTCTTCTTTTTTCCCCCTCCTCCTACAATTTCTTCCCACTTCCTTCTCCATCCCGTCTCTCCCTATATTCACTTTCGTTCCAAATGTTATCCAACCCGGAGCCTCAGTGAGTCTGTAAGCTGATGCAGCGTATCTGTGAGGAATTGGGAATTCAATTGGAGAAAATCAGGCTTTTGAGTTTTCAGCCAGATATTTAATTATGGGAGTGAATTATAGCTGTGTCGCTGCAGGGACTCAGCAGAGAGGTAATGTGACTAAGTAAACAATAAATAAGCACTAAATAAACATAAAGTCAATGTCATGCTTGATTAGAAACATAACACCCACTGCTGCCCTTGCTAAACCTCCCATGCGTACTTACTTTGGCCAACAAAATCCAAATACTTTCCACTCTGTGTACGTGTTTGTGTGTGTTAATACCTGGAAACGTTTCACTAATATGATCTGAATCATTTTCCCTGCAGAGGATCTCAGACAGTAGCCGAGAGAGAGGCCAGTAGTGAGATAGATAGATAGAGATGGGGAGGACTTGGAAGATAGTAAGATAGAAATCTAACCTCCACTGTGATTAGGTACTGACCTCATAGGCCTGCTGTCTGCACTGATAAAGAAACAGGAAGACACACATACACAAGCACACACACACACACACACACACACACACACACACACACACACACACACACACACACACACACACACACACACACACACACTATCCTATCTCTTATTTTGAACTCAGTAAATCATTTGATCCTTATCAGATGTTGATTCATTTCATTTCTCCTTCACTCTGGGTTTTCTCGCTTTTCATATTTCTGTACGTTCTCCCAAAAGCGTTGGAAAAAGATAATCTTGCTATGATCTGTTCTCAGAATCTATTGTTCACGCCCCTCCCCACCCCTTTTTTTCTTTGCTTCACTGAAAATGTTTTCTTTATGTTAAAAAATAAAGTTCAGTCAAGGTAAACCTGGAACATCCAGAGTTGTCCAGGCTTCACCGGGCTAGTTCATTTTTGAATGTTAAAAAAACAACCCAGCTTTCATTTTGTTGATTCACCTGTAAAGACACAAAATGTAAAAAAAAAAAAAAAAAAAAAAAAAAAAAAATCAATGATGGTTGGCATCCTATAAGAGCAAGGTGCATCCTAACAGACAACAATGGACACCCATCTGTATTAAGTGATGACTGATAGCTTTCAGTCGATGATAAGACTGTGATACTGGCATTAAATTTCATGAGCCATGCTCTTTTCCTGCTGCTGTGTTCCTGAAGGCATCACCTGATGTCAAATAACTGTGTTACCAGACTTGTCAGATATCAGATATCCATACTGTCAAACATAACTCATTTTAAGTCTTAGTTAAAGCAGGGGATAACGTGGTTATCTCCTCTCATACTCGATATCTGTTGCACCTATGTATTCATGCATGTGCACATGCAGACGGACACTCACACACCTCCACTGAGTCAGTCAGCGAGCTCTCCATCATTGCCAGTGGTAGCCCGGTGCTCTTTGGTTGGTTGCTGGTTGATGGATGAGTCTCCCTTGAGCAGCTCTGTTAAAGCGCCTCTCTATCAGGCTGCAGCCTCATGGGCCCTCACATTTGATTAGATCCCAATGGAAGCCAGTTGCTCCCTGTCATCACTCATACAGCATAGGCCCGAGATGCAACAGAGACAGCCATTGGAGCACAGAGCTTGACACGCTGAGGAAGCCATTTCGGTGCAAAGAGAGGATATTATGTGACTCGTGTACAACTCTGTCTCACATGGGTGGTGCTGCACTTGGCTGGAGAGGAGAGATAGTGTGAAAGAGAGGGATACTCATAAAGAGTAGAGCATTATTTCCATTCTTCATGGGTTTTATTCAGAACCAAAAGCCCCATCCAAGATTCTATCAATCAAATTGCCCACCTATTCATTTAAATTACACCTGAATGAGAATGAGGACCATTACAGCACTTCAAAACTCAAAAGCCTTCTGTCACTTTGACTCCATCTCTCTCTCTCTCTGTTTTCCCTCTCTCCACATCTTTCCTCCCTCTCTCTTTCATCTCTCATCTCCCTCTGTTGGTATTTACATGTCAATGACTTCTGTGTAAGTGCCTTTCTCTCTCTTTTTATTTTTTTTTTGTCTCCTATTTACATGTCAGTGGCTTTCACTGCTTGATGGTGCTGCGTTGAAATGAAAGTAATTTGCTCTGTGACAGTCAGGCCATTTTACCAGCTATTACTCTCATCCATTCTGGTCAGTGAATACTGATGACAATGAAACCACGGAGCTGTGAAGACATTTTGCAAGCTCTCGTGTTAGTGACGCTGGTATGGCTTTCATGTGGTGGCGATCCTTGCCCCATTCACCTCTAAAAGAGTTTTTTTTAATGATATGCAGCACCTTTGTCCCTTTTACGTCTGTCTTTGTTAAACAGCGAAATCATTTTAATCTTTATGCCAGTTAATTGCTTTAGTGTAAAGTGTCCGGTGAAATACAAGGAGAACAATTCTTTATTTTGACTTCACATCATGGAAGGACTCGGAGTAGTAGTTGTTGTTTATTGCTCCAAAGCTGCTCGGTCACTGCTGCCTTAAGTCAGGCCTGCCATTCTTTATGAACTACCCAACAATGTGAAAGCCATTACACTTCCAGTAAATTGCTTTGAAAACTTGATAGTTGCACAAAAAAGCAATTTCAGCATGAAATCATGGTACTTCCCAGACAGGGCCTGGAGATAAGTCTCAACTGATGATGCGGTTTAAAAATAAAGACTAATTTCCTTTTAATCAGCAGCATAGACTGCGCCGCCCTGAGTGTTAAATCACTGTTGCAGAAGTGATTTGAGGATTGTAGCTCACAAATCATAGAGGATTGGTGGGGGTGAGATCTAGTGATGAGAGGGTGCTGACGTGCCCAGGGTCAGCTGCTCACATGTCTGAATAGACAGACAGATACACACCCATACACACACACACACGCACGCACATCAACTCTCTGCTGTGTTGTTTTTAAGAGTTCCGTTGGCCATTAATGATTTAGTCTTACAGGCAGGACAGAAATATGACTGCTTATGGCTGAAATATTGATGGAGCCATATGAATTATTAATAGGACTGATTTCTGGAATAAAGATGCAGTTGACCTGCTGTAGTCAGAGGTGAGGTACAGTGGTCCTACTGTTTTGCTCGATGGATGGCGCGAGTGTGCATGCTCACCTCCGAGCTTTCACGAGCCCTCGTTGTGTGTCTGCTAGAGAGGGGTAAAGTGTGTAGATCTGTCACACCCAGTGGCTTTGTGGCAAATATTCATCTGTTCCTTGAGATATGCATGTATGAATGAGAGAGAGATGTACTGAGGTCACCCCTCTAGTGATGTGTTTATTCTTTAAACAACTACATTGCTCACAGATTGTTGGATAGTCAGCTGACAAAGTCGCAGCCGAGCTGGTACACACAGCATTCTTTTGCCAAAACAACCTGCGCGCTTTTTAAATCTGTTTGTGTTTGTGCTGCCTCCAGATGAATCTAATTTGGCACTGCAGAGCGGGAGTAGTTAGTGCAAATCTTAGTACTCTCTTCTCATCGGGCAATCACAGTCTTGGAGTTGAGACATGGCACATAAACAGTCAAAGCACTGCTTGTTTTGATGGAGGTAGTAGTTGATTTATTTTTCTTTACATTAGATAAATTCATAATTTTGTTGCATACTGTATGGTTCAGTTCAATTCCTCTTACAATCTCTTGTTTACTTAAAGATTCAAAAGCCTTCAGATCGTTTTTCATCAGTTTGAACATTCACAGCCTTCTCTCGTCTCCTGGTTCCCTCGCAGTTAGTAAACCATCACATTGGGTTTCACTGCTGGCTGAGTTCGCAGGCTCATGATTGTCCTCTCTCAACTCCTCACCTCATCCACATTCCTTTCTCACAAATTAGTGGCGCATCGGATTGATTTTCACCCCCTCGTTTTATCTTAACGTGACCCTCTGCAGAGCGTTTGACGATGTTGGGCTTTTTTATGGAGCTGTGATAGATAGATATGGAGTTCTGGAGATGAGTTTGAGTTGAAACTCGAGGCAAAGGAGACAGTAATACATGCTAATGACTCGCAAAAATGAGGCCCTAGAGGTGCAGATAGAGTTGGGCGACAGGAAAAAATGTCCAGCTCAGGCATGTTTCAGGGAAGGACAAAGAACAAAAGGGGATTATTCTTAAGCGTTTAGGCCTTAGCTAAATTTGCCAGCTTGGGTTGCTTCGTCCTTCACATGGGTCAAGAGGACAGGGATGCAGGGGAGGGGTGAACAGATAGCATCTCTCTCCTCAAGGGATGGAGGGAGGTAGAGGGGATAGAGAGGTAAGTGCTGTGAGGAAATGGATAGATGGAGGGATAGAGATAGGAGTGAGTGGAGGAGAGAGAGAAAGAGAGATAGAAAGATTTGGATTGGAGAATGGAAAAGAGGTGTTTACTCCTCTGATAGGATTGGGAAAATATTTGACGAATCGGATAGTGATTACTTGTTTATCCAGTAGCTCTGATTACATTTGTTTACATTCACACAAATAGATGGTGCATACAATACATGGGGTGGATAAATATATTTTCCACTCACAGCAGTCTTTTGCAAAGCTTAGTGTATTAGCAATTCAGTTGCATTGTGGGCCATGGGGTGAATACCTGGACTTACATGGCAGGTATAGATGAAACAGCTTCAAGGCTATAGAGAGATTAGCCATAATCTATTGCTGAAAGCATGGGGCTTTGGGTAACAGAAAAGCACAATGGAAGTCTGCAGAATTTGGAATTTTGTGCAAGGTTGGGAAGTGTATGTATGTGTGTGTGTGTGTGTGTGTTTCTATGCGTTTCTGTCTGTGCATTTCTGTGTGTTTCTGTGTATGTGTATGTGTGTGTGTGTGTGTGTGTGTGTGTGTGTGTGTGTGTGTGTGTGTGTGCGTGTCTAAATGATGAGGTGGAGTCCCAAGCCACCAGCTAATGGTTTCCATAGATTTATTGGCAGCACCAGGGGTACTTTGTTTTAGACTCATGAGACAAGTTGCAATATGTCACCTACTCAACCAGCCTACAGACATCAGAGTGAACACCAGATATATCTGAATGGCTGTCAGGATGCACATGGGGTATGTGTGCAGGAGAGGAATGAAAATGAGGAAACCAAAAAGTGTTAGCTAATGTGAGCGACAGAGAGGCATTAAGTACTGGTTCAGTGAAACCGCAACTGGTATTTAGTGGTTGATTCTACCCATGGTTATTGGATGTGCCTCACTATGACCACCTGTGAAATCACAGCATAGAACATTTGAAGCCTTTAGGCAAAGTACTTGTCTCTCCAACAATAGTGTTTTCATAACCAGCCAACTGGGAGGAGATCTAAAGAGAGAGGCAGGAGCACTAATCAATAGGAGAGGGCGGGCCGGTGTCAAACGGCAAATAAACAAACAAGCCATTATCCTGACATACACACACAAACACACACACACACACACACATAGGCATACACACATCAGGATATGTGCAAATGCAACGCCAGAGATGCACAACAATACACTCTTAGTAAACCTATAATAAAAACTGAGTGCTAATGTGCATGACTGTATGCAAGTGGCAGAACAGAAACCAACTCATTCCTATTCACATTGACTCTCTGCACAGCTTCTCTGTGTGTGTGCGTGCGAGAGACAAAGAATGAGTGTGCGATGCAAGGTTTAACCATTCACATGCAAACAAGCTAACTACCTGTGTGTGTTTGCACATTTATGATAAATGTAGATGTAAGTTGTTGTTTTTTTTTCTTGGATAGGCAAAAGATGGGGGGAAATAAAAAAGAAAAGAGGAAGTAGAGGAGAGAGTGTGGCTGGTGTAAACACTGATATTACTGTATTGATCAAACCCTCATATCTGGTAGCAGTTAGATGGCCCACGGGCATGACTCTGTGTGTGAGCACGTTAAAGTGATCTGTTGTGCATGCATGTGTGTATTGTCTACGTGTGTGTGTGTGTGTGCTTTATCTTTCTCTGTCAACAATTTGTGTGTGTGTGTGTGTGTGTGTGTGTGTGTATGTGTGTTGAAGTTTGTTCTGGGCAGTGCCAGTGACAGAGCGAGGGAGAAGGAGAAGTGCTATCGATTTTTTACCAAAGCCATGCTAGAGAAAGATCTGTTTGGGTGGAACTGTGATTACCTCCCTTTCTCACCCCTCTCTCCTCTCTCTCCCCTTACCCTTTCACTTAGCATACATGCAGTATCTATCTATCCTTCCGACGTCTCACCCGTCTCAATCGTTAAGCCTAAACAAAGCGTGTGATGTGCTTTCACTGTCGTCTATTTCTGGATGCCAGCGTGTCTGGGAGAGAATATGTTTCAAAGTTTTTTTGCAGCTTAGAAACGGTGTGTTTATATTCTAAGTATACCACGCTTGCCACATAGGGATTTGTGAGTTTGTGTGCATCCACATGTGTGTTTGTGTCTGTGCACTTTCTAAAACAATGACAATAGTATCTGAGGTTTTAAAAGATTTCGAAGTGAATCAGTTGCCTGGTTACCAGAGTCTGTTTGTTGAGTTGCAGTTTGCATGCATACAATTACAGACATACACATAAAACCATATATATGTATAAGCATGCACTTACATACACATATAAATATTTTCATTATCAAAAATCATTAACATAATGTAAAACATGCCTTCTTTTGCCATCCATTCCTTTGCCAAACTCAATCCTGACTGCTAAGCACGACAGGACTGCCCGCTGCATTCTGTACCCAGGTCGGTGTGCATCTGTCTGTCTGCACATCTGTCTATCTGCTCACCAGCCTGTCAGATATCCTCTTTCTGTTAGAATGGAACAGACTGCAACACAAAGGCAATCTGTGGTTCTCAGCGAACATAGAGAGATAAACAGATAAATGATTAGTTGCAATAGAGAAGAGGGAGTCTTAGTGTCATCATTATGAGAGAGAAGGATCGGGATTAAAAGAGCGGCATTGTGTCTAACAGATTATTGGGTCTGTGTGTGTGTGTGTGTGCATGCTTGCCTGCATGTGTGGTTGGCTGGTTTTCTCATTACAGGATTAAAGAGCATCTGGTTCAATGTTCCTACTCAACCCTGCCAGTCAAAATCACAGGGGAAATAATACACTGTTGTCTTATGTAGGTGCACTGCATGCGCTTGTCCATCTGTGTCCATCTGTGTGTATGTGTGCGTGTGCACACATGCCACATATATGATTGTGCATGCATGTCAACTGGGAGAACAGATATGGATTGAATGGAACTGGACACGGGCAGAAATGAAATTGCTGTGTCTGGAGGCTGTGTCACAGAGAGTGGAGAAGCTTGTCTTGTGGGCTCGCTGTGTGAAAAACTCTTGACTCAAATCTATTTCTGGTTATATAATGAAAGGTGGCCTGAGAAGGACTTATCTGAGATGTGTTGGTTGAGCACACAGCCAAGAAAGTGATGAACGAGGTAATGGGAGAGGTGGAAGGAGACAGAGAGCAGAGAACGAGGACTTGTGGGATTACTTGTGGGATTAGATAGGTAAATAGATAGCTAGATTTCTATCATATATAAAAGACAGTCTCTCTTCTATAGACAGTATATATGCTAATGACATCATAGATTTCCACAAAATTATGCAATATAGTTATACAGTGCTTCACTTGCTTCACAAATGTCCAAGCAATTTAACAACCTACACCGAAAACATGTTTTTCTAACCAGGACATGACCTTAAATTCAGGTCCCCTAATAAGTGTGCCAGTGGCCATTTTGGAAATTATTGCTCTGTTAATAAGATTTGAAGACTCATAGTAGCTTGGTTGTCTGCTGTGTGGGTGTTAATTGACAGTTTGCTCACCTGCTGCTCTCCTTAGCTCCGGGACTCATACTGGGTCCGACTATTGTTGCAATATTTATTAAGCTTAATGTTGCTTGTTACAATACCTGCCCTGTTAGCACAAATTAGCTAAAGTAGCTAACATAAGCCCAAGTGTGAATTACTTGGTGTTTTCAGTAAGCTAACATTCACACCCTGCACTCCTTATTTAGAAGGTCTTGACTCCAAACAGAAAAGATGGCACTGAGCATAAACAGCAATTCTGGACTTCAAACCAGCTCCAATGCAAACCAGTGGGTGGTGTCACACCATGCTACATCCATTTTTATCTACAGTCTGGTTTACACTGAATGCAAAACTAAGAAACAGTGCAATTACTGCATATGAAGTCGATGCAAAGACACGATAGAATGGAAACAAATTTTGCTCTTGACATTATTTGAATTGAGGTGAAAACATGTCTGAACAAGTCACAATCTTTCAACTTCAGCAAAAAAATCATACTTATCCTACTTATCCTGAGGCTATATGAGTCAAATGAATGAATGCATAGAGATAACAAGAAAAGGAGAGAGTTCTGAAGAAAAATACCAAAAAAAATTGAGGACCTGTTAAGTAACATCTAATGTCTGTACATTCTAACATTTTATTTAAGTTATTGAATTCCAAGTGTAAAATGTATGCACTACAGCTTTAACATGCTTTATAAATAAACTTGACTACATAATGCCCTTAAAAATTACCACTATGAAATGGAAAATATCTACTGCTTAAAGACTATACTATTTAAAAAATCTCACACTACAGTGCTCTGCCTTTAATAGATGTGTCAATTAGAATTAATAATGACACACAATGGTGAAATTTATAGGTGTCGGAAATGGTAATTTTCAGCCTACTATAAAGTTGTGTGGTGTATAGTGAATGGTGAATGATGGGATTTCAGACACAGCCCATATATATTGTATATGTGCGTCATATTTGAAGATTATATGTTTGTGATTTAATACCACTCATTACTAAATAACATCTGACAGCGAAATCCACCTTAAAACTAGACAAAAAATAGCAATCTCAGACTGTTTAATTACTGGCAGAATCTTGTTGTAACAGTTTGAGTAGTCTGCGGTAACACTTTACTCATTTATATTAATTGATTAAATATATAATCAACTGATGAATGGTTTAGCAGTATAATGTAATTGTAAGCAGATATAAGCACATCTCTAAGTGTTTGTTAATGTATGTGATAATAAAGCATTTATAACTTGTGTATAAATAGTTAATTGATGTTTAAAGGGATACATTAAACTGTTTTAAACCTGCCTGTGAATGATTAATAAATGCTTTATAATATATAAATATATGTATGCACTGTGAGATTTGTTCATCTGTGTAATCATCATCAAAGTGTAAAAGTGTTATAATTGTTGACAAACATGTTAGTAAACACAGAGTAAGATTACAACTGCATTATAAACATTTTGATACTACTTAGAAATGTTATATAATTAAAGATTCATTGACAAATTATTGAAGAAATGAATGAATGAATGCATGAATGAACCTCTGGGATGCCATCAGATAATTTATACTCAATATACTTAGTTTTTCACTCAACCAAAACATCACACATGCAAAAAAAAACCCTGAATAAGTGTATACCTTAATTGCATAAATTGTATTTTCATTTGTGACCGACACAACAATAATACATCATTGTGATTGTGTTGTTGATGATGGCACTGAGCTAATAAGAGTTTATATCAGTTTTTGTGTGTTCGTGTATGTGTGTGTTTATTGCCTGTGTCCCTATTAATCAGAACCTATCACTTGTGCCTAATGGAGATAGATTATCAAGCAGAAAGACGTGACTGTCCCAAGAGAATGCCTTGTTTCTGTGTGTGTGTGTGTGTGTGACTGTGTGATATAGTAAATACCCCAATAACTGCGTGATTTTCTGCTTGACTACTAGAGCCATCATCATTTGTGTCACCTGCCCCCGATAAGGGCGTTGAGGGTGTGTTTCTGGAGACACAGAGGTTAAGCACACTCATTTATTACTTTGTGTGTGTGTGTGTGTGTATATATATATATATATATATATATATATATATATATATATATATATAGTGAGAGAGAGAGAGACATTGTGTTAGTATAATTAACCGAGACTATGCTTGCTGGCGTACTCCACATTTATTCCCCAAACAAACAACACTTTAACAGCACCTGTACAGGCAAGCCAGGAGGTAGAAAAGAGTTTGCCACCAGCTGCAGCAGAAGGCTTTAATCCCTCAGAGATACCTATATTATCCTCGCTGCTCAGGGTAAAGTATCAGCTACATACTAATATTTCTCCTCCGCTTCCTTGAAACGTGTCCTTGCAAGGCTCCCCGTGATACCTCTTGGCCCTTTTGTATCTTGGAGACGTTTCAGGTGTATTCAGCCGTGCAAAATTACCACATCAAAAAGCTACAAACTGCAGATCACATTAATTCGACAGGAACAATGTGACGCATATGGTTAGTGACAATAATAGACCTAAACAAACTCCAACTGATCCTTGCACACGCATAATCCTGTACTGACACTCTCACACAAGGAAACACACACTTGTGTAAACCCATTTAACTTTCATTAAGTGTCACTCAAAATTGGATGAGAGCTCTCATTTCACGGAGTGCTGCCACAGACATGATATGAATGTCTTTTTAAAAACGAGACAGACACACACACGTGCATAAACGCCTATATAAATATTCCTTGGTCTGGCCTGGCAGTGGTGTAGAGAGTCATTCCTCTGGCTAGAGTCTGATAATAGATTAAAACTCTTCTATTACATCCTTTTCAGAGGTCAAAATAGCAGCATGAATCAGGATAAAATCTTACATCAGACAACAGAAAGAGAGAGATGCAATTTCAGAAGCCTCTACAATGTCTGGAAAAGTGCAAAAATATGTATAAAAAATAAATACAGACAAAAGCAGAGCAAGAGATGTTAAGTTTTTGCACTTATAATTTATATATTTCTAATCCCGTTTTTACAAAGCTTTGATGACTGCACCAGAAAGGACAAAACTTTAATGAAATGCTAAATGTTAAATTGAATCCAATCTTATTTGGATTGCTGATGCCATTTGAAGGTCAGCTGAAACAACAGCTAAATTTTCTTGTCTCTAAGGGAACAAAATACTTGAAATACCCAAATAACAACCTTCGTGCTTATAGTTACATCTTCCTCTTTTTTCTATTGATTGCCAGCTGTCTTCTGGGTAGTCAGACTTGCTGATGACCTTTAAATTCTGTGTGTGTGAGTGTTTGTAAGTCGGTATGTCTGTGCTGGTGCATGCACGTGTGTGTGTGTGTATGTGTGTGTGTGTGTGTGTGTGTGTGTGTGTGTGTGTGTGTGTGTGTGTGTGATTACCTCTGTGTCCAGCCACAGCATGTGCTCTCTTTGTGTTCTGTCATGTTATCATATTTTCATCTGTTCTCCTCATCGATTATCCGCCATCAGGCTGAAAAGTGGACTTTTGTTTCACCAGGTTAGCAAGTAGTGTTTGCTCTCTTCCTTTCCCTGCCTCACTCTTTGTCTTTCATTCTCTGTCTCTAGTTTATTTGTCTCTCTTATTTCTAAAATACAAGCTACCTCTGTCATATCAGTCTTTACCTGCTTATTTATCTGTCTCGAATTTAACACTTACCTTTGTGACATATTCAGGAGCTGTGGTCTTCCCTTGTCTCTCTTTCGGCTGTGAGGTTGTTAGACGAGGTTGCGTAACTTATTAAATACATCCATATATCTGTTTCTTTTTTTTCATGTCCTAGAAAGTTAAATCAAATCAGACCTGTCATAACACATCTGTTATGCATGGCTTCGTTTGTTTGTGTCTCTGTGTGCCTGTTTGTGCATGCAGGAGTGTGCATGTGTGTGCATCATGCACGTGTGTTTTGTAATGTTGGTGGTACGCATGGCTGAGCGCAGGCTGGCTCTCTTGCCGGGATGCTAAACAGCAGAAGAAGAGAAGGTTAAGTAGGAAGGTCAACAGAGTAGAGCGAAGGAGATATCCATCACAGACACCAATACATTTCTGTGGACACCATGGCTATTTATTTTTATTTCTATGGAAAAGAAGACAGTTTCTGCAGGTAAGCTGGCAGCCTGCCTAGGGCCAACTTGACACATCCTCTGCAGACATTTGGAGGAGAACATAGAAGACCGAAGTAAACAAACTGACTGGGCAAATCAGCTTGAAAAGGTGTTGCAGAGGCAAGTTTATTTATCCTTTTTTAGGGGTCACTCTGTCAGAGCTGTTTATAAGTAAATAAATTGACTTTCATTAAAATAACTGAAAAAAACACTTAATTAGCCTTTAAGGTTAAAACACAATGCTAATAGTATCACTGGATGTTGTTCTGTTTAGATATGATGCCCACTGTTGGACCCAGTTAGCCAATGAAACAAACAATAAATAGTCTCCATCACTAGACAGCGACCCGTGTGTCATGACACTTTAAGGGTATTCATTTGCTTTATCTGTGTTATTATCTGCATATTCCACTTTTTATTTACCCTCACATTTGTTTAGTTATCCTTAGTTATCCTTTTCATGACAGTTTAGGAACATTGTGACATGGATCTGAGGGGGAAAGGAAAAACAAGTCCTGAAAAGGATTTCTCTGAAAGTTCAAGAATGCAATATAATTTTCAGTGTTAACTGTATCCATGTCAGTTCCAGCTCAGTTATGCCATAGTCAACAGATGTAGAGGCTGTTAGCGGTGAATATTCTGTCAGAAAACAGGCCAGTGTGATTACAGCAGCCAACAGGTGTGGTTCACTGGTTTGGATAAAGGGTCATTGATTCTGAGAGGGAGATGAGCTGCTCGCATGCTGCTAGTTTCTTTACATTAATGCAGTAGCAGCATCAGAATTAAAATCAAAACGTACAGTATACTATGCTGTAGTTGTAAGAGTAATGTAATGTAAGTGTAAGTACTGTATACATTTAGTTATTTTTCAAATGCAAATCACTTATTTTTCCAGCTAAATGAAAATCTATAATTCTCTTCATCTCCTACCTTCTATTCTTCTCTGAAATTTCTCCCTCCTACAGTCAAGCAACATGTTCTCTCCCCCATTTCTTGACTATATCTCTCTCCACCTCCCTCCCACATGCTCTGTCACTACCCTTCTTCTGTTTTTATTTTTTTATACTTCTCTCTGCTTCTGTTCTCCTCTCTTCTTCACCTCCCGTCTCCTTCGCCTCTAACACCTCTTGTCATTATGGCTAACTCCTGCTATGACAAGCCACAGCTTGATCTATTTCTATCTCCTCTCAGACAAGTGTTACATATACACCAACTGTTCATGTGTGTGTATGTGTATGTTCTTGTGACACAGAGTGGATGGACATCTGTGTGCATGCACATTTACTGCATGTATCCACAGCTGTTTAGTTTAAATTTGGCCATCAACATTAAAATTCACATTGTCAAGGGTGACAATGTTGTCTTTGATGTTTCCAAAAACGATAAGTTGGCAAAAGAATGGCCCTTAGCTATAAGATACTGCTCATTAAATTGCTATGGAAACAATTGAGAACATAAGTAGCAAAATAAAATAAAAAGTATACTAGCTTACTTATATTTATGAGATTGTAAAGGTCATTCCTACACTTCTGTATCTTCCTGCAGCTAAGCTATGGCTTGCTTCATGAAGTGACCATGCATCAGCCTTTAATGGTTACAAGTGATTAATTCCAGTGTTTAGCTCCCAAACACCTCAAGACATGTTTACCCATATTTGTCTTCAGTGTGGGCAGGCGCAGGTCAGCAAATGCCAGCTGTCCTCTGATATTCACGAGTCCTGTGGAAATAGTTCCTCTGGTAATATATGGTGCCCTGTTCTTAATGATTATGTGAACTATATTGAGTTGGAGTTCGAATGACCTACAGCTTTTACAAGTTGCTAGCCACTACTGAAAGTGATTTTTTCCTATATTCTCTGGTGTTCAAATCCAACACAGCCCTAATCAGTTTGCCATGATAAGCTTTTGTTTCAGCAACAGAGTTAATGTCAGCTTTAGATTCTTAGAAGACAGTATGTGACACTAAAGCTAAAATAAGCACGAAAATAAACTGCGACATTTTTAGAAATACACTTCTTCTTCGCTTTCTTGTCGAGGGTGAGATGAGCAGAACGGTACCGCTCATATGTCTGTGTGAAGAATGGAACTGAAACCATGTAGGAGGCAATTAGCTTAGCTTTACATAACGACTGCAAGCAGGTGGAAGCAGCTAGCCTGGTCCTGCCCAAAGTTCAAAAATACACCTACAAAAATCTCTTAAGTTTACCAGTTAACACAATGTATCTTGTTCATTAAATCCGTACACAAACATAAAAGCAAAAAGGATAATTTTGCACAGCTGTTTTCCACCCTCTTCCGGTCTTTATGCTTACTTTGTTTAACTAATCCCCACCTGGCTTTACCTCCATATTAAGTGCACATTCGCAAGAGTGGTATCAATGTTCTCAATTAACTCTCAGCAAGAAAGTGAATGCGCTTATTTTCTGTGTTTAACTATTCGTTTAACTGTGTTCTTTACAAGTTTATTTTGCATTTTGCTTTTCACTTTTTCAATAGCCGTTCATCATTTTAAACACCCGATCCAATCAGCTACTGTCCAAGAACTGTGCAGATCTCTTTCTCTCTCTTTCTCTTACTGTACTCTCTGTGGAGTCGTCAAACATTTTACTGTAATCTCCCCAGAGACTTTGATATATTTGGTGCGTGTATGTGTGTGTTAGTTAATGTGGAACCCCTTGTCTGTGCTATCCAAAAGATAGCATGGTTTCCTTTTTGACCTCTCTTGTACCCTTCCCCCAGGGGCAAACGATCCAATCAGAGGATAAGCCTATTTCCAGACCCTCCCCCTGGGAGCAAGAAAGATCCAATCGGATAAGGGTTCATCTCAGATCAGAATCAACAGAGGAGGTGGATAAAGGACCACACAGACACACATCTATCAAACGAAAGACAGAAGTAAACACACAAGCACACAAAAAAAGTCTATGCAAAGAGCAAAAAGAATACCTTAAACAGATGTTTCTTGTGGTGTAATGAGTGAATAATCTGCTATACTTTTTCTGAAACACACTAAAAATGAGGAGGCTTACGCTGTGTGTGAGGTTTCAGATAAGGAGCGAGTGGGCTTATGTTTCTCTGCATCTGACTGTGACAGACAGAGCCGACCCTGACCAATTTGGTGCCCTAGGCAAGATTTTAGCTGGTGCCCCTTGCATCGCAGCCAGTTCCACCACTAATGTTCATACACTCACACAGAAACTGCATAGCTTTATGTCTTTGAGATTTTCTTTATTTCAGAAACAAAAAAAACCTTCACAAAATCAAAACAGTATTAGAGAACCTGGTGCTGCATCACTGGGCCTGTCTGAGATAGAGGGGACAGGAGTGCTTGATGCTGCATAGCTGGAGGGTGCTGAAGTGGAGAAGGTGTCTGCAGGTGGCCCAGGATTTGCAGGGGTGGGAATGACATATTTCAAAAGTTCATCTAAAGAGAGAAAAGGAGCATATGTGACCACTGCATGTTACATTATATTAATAAAAAAGCTGCTGATGGTGAAAACCAGCCAATAATAGCACATAAGTCCCATTAAGCCTATAACATTCTAAGCACAAACTGTAAGAGTAGACATGGGGCAGCTGTCACATCTCAAATTGCACCAATCAGAAACAAGACAGAATTATAAAACTTATGCACATGGTCTGTGATGATCCCTCTCAGACTGCCAAGGGGCAAATTGATGTCTATTGACTATATATACATGTCGATAAAGGGAAACCCTGCTTTTTGTGTGTGATACTGTTTCTGTGGGTTTGTAGAAATTGTTTTATGATTTATTATACGTTTTATTATGATTAATTCTATTGTTTTAGCTAAACTGGAATCAATTGTTTAATGGATATTAAATTGCTTTGACTATATCTATATTCTTAGGAGTTTATTGTGGTGCTTGGTATTTATATGAAGGTATTATGTGTGTTACAATTGCCCCCACATGCTGTTGCAGTCGCCTCTGCATGTGGGGGCAGATTTAACTTCTAGTGTTTCAATCAATATCGTGACTCTAACATTGCTTGTAAAACATTTGATGACTGTTAACAAGAAGAACACAGACACAAGTTATCTACATAAAAATTGTATCCAAATAGTTCCAGAGGTTTTTGAATAATGACATCAAAACCCGCAGCCTCTCCTATACCTAGCAGTCATGCACAAAACATGTATTCAATGAGCAATTCTCCCACATGATGCAGGCTGTTTGCTATAAATAAGACTAAGCAATAATGAAAATGCAAAGGTTAACAACTGTTAAATACAAAAGGAGGTGGAGAAAGAAAAGCATTTTAATTGACTATTACAAGCAGGGCTAACATTGGCTAACTAGACTAAGGTGTCAATAAAAATGCATGTCTGGTGTCTTGAGGCAGACAGTGGATGGTTTGTGCAGCAACAGCACACTCAAAATGTTGTTGTAGGTTATTCACCAAACACCTGCATAGTCTTCCCAACTTTCTCTAATGCATTTAAGATGTGAGTAATTGATGTTTATGCTCACAATTTTTTAAATAGGCGAACGTTACTATCCAAAGTAAGTTACACTCTGCTCCAACAGCAACTACTATGCAATTGATAAACTATTCAGTCATTACACATTACCTCTGTCTTTTTCACATCTTTCTCTCCTGGGTGCCAGAGGGCTTTGGTCTTTTTGACATGATGTATTTGAATCAGGCAACAGATGTTATATTGTATCACTTTTCACAGTAGTTCAGATAACTCACCCATCCCTTACCTTGCGAGGTAGTTGAATTTGTAAGATAACATCACAAGATCAAACAAGATGCTATGATCTTGTGTCCGAACCAACGATGGTTCGATCCCGTCAGCGTCCTATGAGATTTGATCTTGTGAATCCAGCTGCCTCGCAAGGTAAGATGGTGATAGACGATGATAGACGGTGATAGACAGATGGTTCATCCAATGACCTGTAATTTTGAAGTACCTGCCCTTTTCCAAACAGTCTCCAAGGACGACTTCTCAGATGTCTCTGTGTGACAAACCATCTGGTGTGCCAGGTTAGCCCATCCCCCATAATCAGGTAAGTAACACGGTCTATTTAACTGGCTAGGTAGTTATGTTGTGGTTGGCTTTTTGTAATGTTTAGAAATAATTGCATTAAAATAGTATTAGTAGTATTATTTTTTCCCTTATTTGGGGTGCACCTCTGGATGGATAGCACCCCTAGCATTTGCCTTGACTGTCTATACCATGGTCCATGTGTGGTGACAGAACCCCTCTGTGATAATATCCAGCAAGCGGGATAGCAATCCCATTAACATGACAGAAATAAGAAAAGCTTACCCTGATTAACACAAACAAAAAATAAAAAGCAGCAGTCATCAGTGGAATGTGCAAACAAGGAGAGGATGGTAAGTATTGTGGGATTGATGCTTTCATACTTCCAGACTTTCTGACTTCTCATGCTGTGTGTGCCCACGGACAATATTTATTTGCTTTAGTGTTCTATACTACATTTCCCTTGCCTTTTTGATCAGCATTTCCTCCTTCCCCAGGAACATCTCTCATTACGTACCAGTTGCACGCAGCAGGTTGCACATATAGTATCTGTGGGCGCTGTGGGCTAGCGTGTTTGTGTGCCTTGTGGTGCAATTGTCACCAATGTCACTTTCATCTGGGCATGCTACTCTTCACTCTGTCTAATGCTTTGAAGATACAGAGACACTTTAATTCCCTCTTTTGCTCACAGTGACACCCAAATATGTACACAAACATACGCATACACCCAACAGTGAAAAGCTTAATTTGCATCCATCTCTTAGCCCTACAGGAGCAATTGTGATCTATGAAGCACTTCTCCTTCTGTTTAATTGTTTTGTTGCCCAGAGGATGTAATGATTATGCATGCTACAACATGCCTAAGTGATTGTCTTTGTGCACATCAATATTTGTGTGGGTGAAAATATGTGTGCAGAATAAGCTTCTGTGTGTGAGCTGCAGTGAGGAAATGTTGCTGTTGGGGGCTTTTATGTCTTTGTCCATAGCTGCTTCCAGTCAGACTTCTCCTTGAATTATTTCGTTAAGATATGGACAAAGATTTGATCATTTTTGTCTTACCATAAAGATGTTTTTAAATCTATATACTTTTTGGGATTTTTTAAAAATCTGACTGCCGTACCTTGAGTGTTCATGTGTATTTGCATGCCTGTGTGTGTGTTTTCTGCATCGCTAAGGGCAACAAATGTCCTTTATCACTGTCAAAATGCCGAATAAGTTATCAACACCTCCCCGCCTGCTGCTGTGACATCTATGCCCCCACATACGCACACACTCACACTCACACACAAACAAGTCAGTAGGCAGACAGTATTACTCAGATACACAAAACCAGCTGAGTTATACTGAAACACTGTATACATTTTATTAAGGCGAAAGTGCATTTGAATGAAATGCATCATTTCTTGTATAATATGTTTGTGTGTGTGTGTGTGTGTATACCCTTACTTCTGTTTATGCGTACGTACTGTATGCATGAATGCTTTTGGCATTTCTTCACCGTCAGTTAAAAACTGCTCTCCGGTATAAATGTAGATTTTCACCTCTGTGACACACAAACACTCACTCAGATGTATTGACTGGTGTCTTATTTAGAAAGCCCGAGGCAGTTGAGTGGGTTGGATTTCAAAAATTCTCTCTGGCAATTTATAATGGCTACTTTGGACAGCAATACAATGAATTAATTAGTAGTGCCAAATGAAAAAGAATTATCCGGAGATTAGGTAGATTTAAAAGAGTTCTCAAAGACATGGAAAATGACTCGCAGGCATTTAAAGTATCCACACAATATAAGGATACCATACTTGAATTATGATTACATTTGTGTTGCGTATTTTATTGCACAATCTATAGCAGAGCAAAAGCTACCAATGTAAACTTTTATACTTAATAAAGACTTACAAACTTACCAATATCATACTCACACCAAACTTACATAAGACTTGAAGAGAGCATGACCCTAAAACTTGTCCAGTTGTGTTCGTTTCAATGAATGGCAACAACAGTGCTGTGGTTTAATTAGTTTCATACTGGTAATGGTGGAGCCTCTGAAGGACATGAGGATATCCATGAGGAGAGTAGCATGACTGTGTAGTTTCCTTGTAAATGCTGAGAGATATTTAAGGCCAGATGTTTTTCTTTGTGTGTGTTTTTGTGCATGAGCTCTTGAATCCACTTTATTGAATCCCAAATCCTGTCCTGTTTGTGTCAAAAATTAGACTAAATCCAAATTTTGATCTGTTATAACTTAAACAAAAAACATTAAATACTGATTGTTGTGAAACATTGTCTTGGTGTTGCCACCAGACGGGCACTGTTATGTCTGTAGCCTACATTATTGCTGTTGGAGTTTTTTTTAGCTACATACAGTGGTGCCAAGAATTGATAAATAACTATGCAGAGCAGTGACGCATAGCTATGACGTTGCTGAATTAAAACATTTACAGAGGGAAATGGAGCCTGGTGTCCTGGGATGAAGATAGCAGAAGTTGCAGTTGCGAGG
The DNA here is from genome assembly GCA_029490765.1 of Euthynnus affinis. Lineage (NCBI taxonomy): Eukaryota > Metazoa > Chordata > Actinopteri > Scombriformes > Scombridae > Euthynnus > Euthynnus affinis. The sequence continues at coordinate 18,939,925 of CM055838.1, read as the reverse complement.
ACAGGGCAAGTGTAGCTGCAGGCAGCCACGGAGAAAGAGTGATCTGACATGCGTGTTGTGTGGACAGATGTGATAGGTACTGCACTGATGAAATTAATAAAATAAAATGAATTTCATGTAGCAGATAATGATTTACACACTGTTACATACCACATAATCACAGCTGACTTCATTAACAAAAATAATACATTTTAGAGTTGAGTTTTGACTTCCACATGTTTTACTGTTTGTTGAATATAATATATATAATGTAATATATGTAATATATATAATGGAGGCCCCACCCACTGTGGTCACTAAACCCCCTCCCCTCCAACCCCCCGTCCTGAATTTACCTAATCTCATCTGGCCATCCTAACACACACACACACACACACACACACACACGCACACAATGAAAATGTCTGTAATGGAGGGGATGGTAAGAATAATGAAATATTCTTACTCCTAAGAATAATGAAATATTTAACCTTTTCCATCTCCCAACTTTACACACATTCTTGGCAAACCTCCATCACACACACACACACACACACACACACCCACACACCCACACACGCACATACACACACACACACGTAAAAGGCAGTGAGGCTATCAAAGAATTTGAATATAAATTCCACTGGCCCCACTTGTGTAGTCATTTAAGTTAAGGAAATGTAATACTGTAATGGAATATGAAAAGGTGACAATGCACCACAGTATAACATAGCTTGAGGTGTCCTGATAGAGTGATGTTTCCTCCACCGAGTCCCTTGTTTTCAGGACACCTTGGAGAGTATTGTCATCCTCATACCATTGAGGCAAAAAGAGAAGCTGCATTCAAATGCTAATTATTTTAAGCATAACTTGAAATTACATGAATTTAAGATTGTAGGTCTCAAGGTATGATGACATTTCACTCATTAAAGTCAACAAATTATCTGTGGATGTATTTGGTAAGTTTACATGTAGACATTTTTCTGTCCTTATTGGGACTATTTCTGGTATAAACACTGACCTAATGCAGCAAAATGTAATTTCTGAGGTCCTGGTTAAGGTTAGGAGTAAGGTGTGAATTGAGGTTAGGTCAAAGTTAGGGATAGGCATGAATTGTTTATGGTTAGGGTTAAGGTTGTTCAAAGTGGAATGGAGTCCTATGTCCTAACAAAGATCACTGGACAAAGTTGTGTGTAATTAACTAACTTACCAATAAGCTACCATGGACAGATAATTCCTTATTGACTCCTGACTTTTATCCAGGAGACAATAATTTGTGTCCCATCACAGACGTGGAAACAATGTTTGCTTTTCCTCCTCTTATCATACCAAGTGTTTTGGTTGCCTAATGAATCATAATGAAAAAGAGAAGAAAATGGTGGCAACAAATGGAATCCTACAAACATCAGTGAATATAATCCGGGGTTGTGGAAATTGTTCTTCATCTGAATTTTATGTGATAGGGATGATGCAATTTAACATAGTTCCAGTGCAGACCATGAGACTGATGTGCTGTACACAGAGTTTATTGCTATTGCTAATTTTCAACTCTTGTCCCTAGTTGCGCTTTACATGTACAGTGTAATTAAAATATACAGCTTTCATTATCATAAAACTACAATACACTACAGATATGGAAGTACAATAAAATACACAACAGATTCCTAATTTCCAACTCTTGTCCCTAGTTGGTCTTTATATGTAAAGTATAATTAAAATATACAGCTTTCATTATTATAAAACCACAATACACTACAGATATGGAGGCACAATAAAATACACATGCACTTAAAAACCTACCAACCCTGGTGATAGGCTTAGTAGGTGTGTGCATTTGTTAGTGTCTTCATCAGAAAACCACTGCAGTGTAATTCATCTCTAATTAATCATTCTTACTTGGCCCCTTTCACACAGGCAACCTCAGTATGACCCATTTATATGAGACCGCTGTCACAGGTCATCATCATTTATAAAAAGCTCTGCAGTCTGGCTGCATGCTCATCACTGATATACTGATGAAATGAAATAGAATTACACAGAGCTGCTTAACACAAAATAATGCTTACTAAAGTTAATTTTCAGTTTAGCTTTTCTTGCTCCCATATGTGATTTTATTCCCTATCTCTCTACGTTGCTCCCTCTGTCTCTCTTCATTTTCCTTTCAGATTGGCCAGGAAGTTCTGAATACATGAATAACACCAAAGAAAGGAAAAAGAAAGTCATGTTCACCAATGCAGAGCAGTGTCTGACCCATGTGCGAGGAGTGTCATGAAATCTGCTCAGACTGCTCAACATGCATTGACCCTGTCAGATCAAGTGCAAATGTGGCTTTAATCCCTGTCAGTCTGTGGTCTGAAAGAGATACACAGATCCCCTTTCCACTTGAGGCCTTTGTGCTGCAGAGCACAAAGAGATACTTCCCACATCTATGCCTTTACACCTACATTACATCCCATTGTGTATGAGATTACATTAAAATGTCCACGGGGCAGATCTTGTGTTACAGACGTGCCTTGCACAAAGGTTTAAATCCAGCAAGCTGGAGTTTTATCCCTGTTGACTACACTTTTACGGCCTCATTTTGTGTCCTCCATGACTTTCTGTCTTCTTTCTTCGAGCAATAGGCTGGATATTCCTACAAAAACAAGGCAAATTAATAGATTTTAAGAGCCTGGAATGGACTTTGCATAATTATTGATTAATAAATTCAGCTCTTTTGACATTTTTTGTAGAAGGTCCTTCCGGCTTTGAGAATTATTGCTTCATAATGTCGTTATATTATTGAAAGCCTTCCATCAAGATTTTAATATCTTCTTTCATCATAAATGTATGTGTTTGATGTGAGTATCTTAATGAACTAGAATTTACTTTGTTATACTAGTGAAGCATAACCAATGTGGTACTAGCCAAAATATTTAGTGGGCAAGTGAGCTGTGAAGATTTGGAAAGCACACATGAAAGACCTTTTCTTTTTCTGCCTTTTTCACACAAACACACACACATACATAAAAAAATTATATATGTATCTTCCATACATATATAATTATCAAACATAGTTGCATAGTGGGGCCTTGTGTCTGTAATCATGCTAGTGGTTAATTTATACATCCCATCATGTATGTATTTTTTTTCTTCAAATTTCATATTCATGGAAAATCATCTAACTGACTTGTAAAACAAATGGAGAAAACACATTAGTCTCACAAAGTGGTGTGTAAGAGCAAATGAGGCAGATTCATGATAACTGGCGAAATAGCTGATAGCAGAAGTATATCATTGATATATATATATATATATATATATATATATATAGGTCAAATCGGGGCTCATTAGTGGTCCATACCAAGTGCCTTTACTCTTTGGGGAATAGTAATAGAATACATGTTTATGGATGAGACTCGTTGCATGTATGTTCTATGTAGCTGCTTGGTACGGACTGGTGTCCAACTGTTCACACAAATGTGACACTGGTAAATTAATGACAAAGTGATACAGCTGTGGTGGCGGTGGTAAATAAATTAGGCCTTACGCGTGAGCTTCCTTAGAGATTTCAGACTTCAGAAGGAAGAGAAGAAGAAAGGGACAGAGGCAGGGAGGGGCCAAAGCGATTGAGGAGGAGTGGAATGCACTGAAACTGATGAGCAGAAACAATTTTGAGAATTTCTCTTCTTTCTTCCTCTCTGTCTCCTCCTCTCTTCTTCTTCATTTCTGTCCCTTCTAGTTTTCCCTCACTCTTCGTCTTCCCTTCTCCCTGTCAACCCCCTCTCACTAAATGCTTTTCTGTCTGACCCAGCCTGCACTCTGAGTCTGTCAGTTCTCCTTTGAGAAACTAGGAGCTGAAAAGAGGGAGAGAGACAAAGAAGGAAAGAGTGAACGGAGAAAAGAAGAAAGAGAGATGGAAGATGATGGCTTTCAGAATGTAGATACAATTTCAATATTTAGATGGGGTACAATTTCAATAATAGAATTTGACCTCGCATCTCTTCCGCACTGCCTCTCTCTCAGGGAGCCTTGCTGTCAGGTTGCGTTTTCACTGGGACGGGTTAAACTGGGGGCTAATCCATCTTGCTCTGCCGAGGACACACACAAACAACATAATCTGACATCATGTAGCCTCTTGAACACTTGGAAATTCAGATGAAGATGCCTACAGCTTTCAGAAGTCAGTTATCTCCTTCGAGATTTGGTCCTGAGTGTCTGCCAAAGGAATGAAAATCACTGTAACGTTATGCACACACAGTCAAGGTGACTTACACCTTCTGAAACACCTTGATACACAAATACACACACTGCACTGTCCTCTGAGCACTTCCAGGATGGTCAGTCTATTTGAAAAGTGTCTTGACTTGTGGTGAGACTACTCTTCATTTACACTTCCTGCTTTTTACATCTCTGTGTGACATATTTACCCTTTTTTCCACTAATGTCTCAGTCCGGTTTCTCCTCTTGACATTCTTATTCATATAGTTTTTGGGGCAGCTGCACTATAAAGCTCATCAGCAGGTGCAATCAGTAAAGCCTGTACTAATGGACTTAGGAGCTAGGGCTAATTTAAAATAACAAGATGTGTTGGAGCCATGCAAGCTATTGACTTGAGTGGCCTTTATTACAACCAAATACAAAGATGTAATTTCACCTAAGCATCCAGACAAACCAGTAACATTTACTCGAACTTACAACTTCTTGTCAGTAAATAAGTAAATCATTTTTAATAATAAAGTCCTTTAAATTGCCTCATTCATGGTAGTTTATTTCTTAAATGACTTATTTAACTAATTCAATTTCCTCTTGCATAAAAAATGACGAACATCAAATATATTATTGATCATATTTCTGTGTTATGGAGGCAGCAGAGGATGCATTCTCTCAAGATTGTATTAAAAATGTAATGTTACCCACCATCAGTAACCCGCAGCCTTATAGCTGAATTTCCATTATTTAGATTGCATCATCCATCCAGGATTTAAAGATGAAGTGTTTACCAAGACAAAATGAAGGGGCATTTGAGAGATACACTTTATAGCCTGTTTGTTTGGGAGAGACAAGCATTACGCTGAAGGGATATACCAAAAACTGAAGCTCATACATTGACATTTACATTCAAATTTTGTATTATCATTCCTAAACTTAAAGATTTATTGACTTAACAATGACCTTAAAAATACTGGAAAGTCTTATTTATTTTTTATTGTTTATTATTCATTTTTAACACCTCTTTACAATGCTTGCACAGTTACTCATGATATATTTATTTCATTCTTTGTTATATGCAACTTTAGCTATTAATCATATCACATAAAAACATATAAACATTTTCCCAAATCAGTCTTTTACAGAGGTTTCTTCAAGACACTTGTTTGCTATTTTCAGGAGCAGTAGCAGCAACAGCAACAGCAGCAGGAATACCACAAACTACACACTAATGCTGAAAAACATCAAAATGGGGCATTTTCAGCCAAATGCACCAGTTTACCACCATTAAACTAGCGTCCATGTTGCCCTCTTTCATCCTTTCATCCCACTTGTCCATTGACTCCCAAAGCAGGAGCCAAGAATTTCCCTCTAACTGGAGCAGAAAATTCTGACTGTCTGCCTTATAGCCCTTATCCCCCCTACCTCACATTCTCAAACCTGCACACACTCCTCTTTTGCCCTTGCCCTTTATGCTGAAAATAGTGTGTGTGTATGTGTGATACAGTTCATGTGGGTATGTATTTAAAACTGTTTGTGTGTGTGTGTGTGTGTGTGTGTGTGTGTGTGTGTGTGTGTGTGTGTGTGTGTGTGTGTGTGTGTGTGTGGAGGAAGAGAAGGAGGAAAATTAGGACATATGGCTGTGAATTCCCTGAGATCCCACCTAGAACACTGCAGTATTCAAGGCATATATCACCCAGATTGTGGAAACACACAGGATAACTCTGCGCTTATGTTTATGCATCAATGTGTGTGTACACGCACGTTTACCCGCACTTGTGCTCACACACACACACACACATACAGACACCTGTCCACATGCCTATGAGTATTTCCCTGCAAGCAAACCTCGGTCAGTGCGATGATCACACACATTCATTTGCATTTACGTGCCTGCGCACTTTTAGGGACATAATGTAACATGTCTGTTGGTCCTCACGCAATCATACAACATGTGTTTGTGTACGTGTGTGTGCATGTGTTCGTGATTTGCATACCAGTGTACCATAATGGAGCTGCTCTACAAATCCTGGCCTCTAGCTCTGGTCCACCCTACCCCCTCTTTCTCCCTCTGTCTCTTTTTCAGGTTCAGCACAGGTTCTCTAATGCTATCACTCTAACCATATGGTGGGAGCATCAGTTAAATTGCTGCTGTTTCAGCGCTGCCTGGCCTGCGTACAGATCAAACACACACACAGCTGTACGCCCACGCACGTTCACACACACACACTTGCACGTGCATGTACTCTGGCTGGCCTGTGTACAGATCCAAACAAAGCCATATGGCCCTTCTCTTTCTTCATTTACTGTATGTAACGCTGGTGCAGCTGAAGGACAACAGGAACCAGCAACACCTGTCTTTGCAGGCCGTAGCACACAGGAATAGGGATGTAATAGAGGGATGAACGCTGGACTTCAAAGCCAACCTGGATCCCTTCGCATCCCTGAGATCCATGCCATCCTGCTGCCCGAAACCACTTACGCTCCACAACCAGCTCTACAGGATGAGAGAAGATGTGTAAGATTAAATTACAAAATCAAATTAAATTCTACATCTTATCAGCAGCTGCAAGTATGGACCTATCCTGTTTACATGGTTTTTAGTCAGTCATGTAAAAAAAGGTCAAAGTTTTACCCTCACAGGCCAGAACAGCACATCTAACTGCCTTATCTAATGCCTGTGTGTGTGTGTGTGTGTATGCTCATGAGCACGCTTGCACTTGTGTCTGTTTTGTGGGAACATGACTGTGGATGTTTCCTCTCTTCCTAGCCATTAGAAGGGGCTCATATAACCAGCCTCTGGGCCTCAGAGAGACACACTCTCTATAAATACACACCACTTAAGGGCCTGTGGGGGACTTGGTACACACACATACACACACATGCAGACGCGCACTACACAAGCAGTAGTTCCACGACTCCCTATTAAGCCTTCAAATGGATGTTTATGCTTACGTTTCAAAATTCAGCAAGGTAAAAAAAAAAAAAAAAACTTAATGCTGAGCAGAATATACCTTCAGCCTCCCTAATGTCCCTCTTAAACCTTAACTATTTCATACTGTACTCATGTGTGGCTTTGATTAACTAAATTAATAATATTTGTCATTTACAGTGGACTTAGGGGAATGGAAGGTGGCATTTTTAGAGTTCAACGCTTTTTAAAATAAGGTTAGTCGTTCCTCTCTTCATACATCACTGAGCGCCTGTAGAACATTCTCCAAGGAAGGAGATAAAACTGTGGAACAGATGTCCCTGTTGTCCTTCTGCCCTGTGTGTGCGTTTCTGTGCGTGTTATGTTTGTTGCTGTGCATGTGGATGTGCATGAGTGTAGAAATCCTTTGCCATTAGTATTTTTAGTCTTTTAGCACCTTGTTTTGGCAGCATGTTCACTACTTTCATCTAGTACCTTGGTAATGGCCAGAGAAGTATTAGACACACACACACTTGCAGATACACACAGACAGACTACGTGCAAATACGAACCGCTACTACACACATTAACACACCTGCACACACACACTGGTGTATGAACAAACACACACATACATCTGCATACACACTTTAAAGTTGAGTCCTTCCTCATGTCAATGGTCTTCAGAGATACAACGTTCTCTTTTCTCCTGACCCCAGGCATCTCAACCCTATTTCAACATCAGAATGTCAAGCCTGTTCATTTTTCTGTCCACCCATTTAGTGCATCCCAGTAGAGTTTCTGTCTGTCGGTATGTCCGTCTGCCAGTCTGATAATCTGTTTGACTATTTCATGAAAGCCCGCTTTTCCTAATAGAAGGGCCATCTGTCTATCTGTCTGTCTGTTCAAAATGTCTGTCCATCTGTTTGTCCACGCATATGCATGCCAGTCTCTCTGTGCCCTCTCTTTATGTCTATCTCTGTCTGCCTCTCCTGTTATCAATCTTCTTGTTAATTTATCAGTCCCTGTGTCTGATTGTCAGCCATCAATCTGTCCATCTGTTTGTCTATGTGTGTGTGTGTAAGTGTGTGTGGGTGAGAGAGAGAGAGAGAGAGAGAGAGAGAGAGAGAGAGAGGTAACATAATGTGCTTTTGCATCCCGATACCAGAAAGCATCATAATTTTCAGATGCCAATAAAACAGTTTTACTTTGTCTGCGGGTGGTGTGAAAAACAGGATGTCCAACATGGTTGGAATGTGTAGATGGTTCTTTAAAGGCCAGTAAAATCCATAAAATGTTTAGTGTAGTCTCCATTACTGTATTAGATTAATTTACTTGGAAATTAGATGAAGCTGTAAAGAGCCCCATGGGATGTTGGGTTATTGCTACTGTAGAGAAATTACTGTGTGCTAGATTGAAGGTAATATAAAAATATTTGTAATAAAATAATGTATTTATAGTACAACAAATAACTGAAGGGACATGAATGCAATTGAAGATTGTAGAAATGTTCTGTTTATAGATCAATATTTATTCTGAGTATCCAAAACATGCATCACAGGTTCTCTATTAGATTTTCTAAGCAGATGCTTTGCTGTGAATCACCAGCTGTTGACATTGTTATACAGATGGAAAGCCATTAAGTGGCTCTCCGTACATCATTTCATCAAATGTACATCATTTAAAGGATGGTATTATTCATATATGAAAAAGTACATTAGTATTGTTGATGTTGTTCACTGCAATGTAAACTGACACTAAGTAAATAAAAGTCAACAATATAATATTTAACTGAAAATCAAGACAAGGCATCCAGTTTAACCGCCGAAGATATCCTGAGTGACCAGAACAAGCAAACCATGTTGTTTTCACACAATGATGTGGATACTCAACAGTCAGGTACATATTTCTGTCTGGCTGCTGTACAGTTGACTGTATGGCTACTCTCTCCCACTCAGTGAATGCAGCTGTCAACTCACAACCACAGTGAGCAGGAAGGACTGCAGATTTACCAAGCTGTAAAAGCAACTCTCCTGCAGGGAAAGTGACTGATGTCTGGCTGAACAGTTACTAAGTTTATCACCCACTGGATGAAATGAAAAATAAAGTTGCCAAACTCACTCATATATTGACATAGTCACTAAGTTGGCAACAACATTGTCTTTTCAATGATGTCTAATTTGGTTACCTTGAAATGCACATTCAGTCATATTTTTTTAACAGTGTGTGTCAGTCACTTTTTATTCATATTGGGTAGCTAACATTCATCATTCTCTTCTTGGCACATTTTCATTCTGTTCATCACTGAAAACAAAAGCTTCTACTATCTTTTAAGTCCAGATGCGTGACAATGGAAAACATTTAAGTATTTGTACTTATGCTTAAAAAAGACAGATAACTGGTTTAAGTGGTATGAATGAACATAAATTCACATTTAAGAGTTTTGTATATGTTAATTTAAGACAATCTAACATTTTATAAAGATCTGAAGACATACTGCTAACTGTATTCAAAGCTTGCTGAAAAGAGAGTCCAGTATTAGTTGTGTAACATCTCATGTGAGTAGGGGGATAGTTAGGTTGTGCATTTCCATGATACACAAATAAAACAATTTGGAAGTGTATCCTATGATTTGTAGGTAAATTATAGCAATCACATATATATGATAATCTTTGCATTTGAAATGCTTTTTGAGCATGTTAACATTTAAAAATGTTTGTGATTTTTTAAACATATTTTTACATGACATGATGGATTTGGTACATCTGAATGTGAGATTATGAGACAGTTCTACATCCTCTGATCCATAGATAGCACTCTTCTCTCTTCTCTCTGTCTGCTTCCCTCTCACATATATTCTAGGAAGGGAGAGATTGTTGGAGTTAACAGATGGAATCTAATCACTAATATAAATCTGAACAAAATAGAGTTACTCTACATATACTGTAGCACCTTGAAATATGCACAGAGGAAGGAATGCATGCTACTATCAGATCATACATCAGATGGAGGAAGCAGGAACTTACTGGGATGTATGAACATACAGTATGCCTAAAAGCATGTACCATTGTTTATAGTTGTGTATAGGTTGTGTGTGCATGCATGCAGGACAGAAATATTCAACAATAGCATTGGTACAGCATGAACAGAAACAATAACAGCCCAGAGCAGCTCAACCAAGGCAAGTGTATTTATATAGCACATTTCAGCAACAAGGCAATTCAGGGTGCTTTACATAAAACATTAAAAGCATCAATACAAAGTGCAAAAGAAACACAGAATAAAAGGACATTTAAATACAATTAAAAGCAGTCATTAAAGAGATAAAGAGAGTAGAAAACAAAAACAATCTAAAATAGAATATGACACATACAAAATACAAGAAAAAACATTACAGTGCAATGTAAGAAATGAATAGTTGCAGCAGACCTGCAGTTCCAGACAGTTTTAATTCATTTTCTATACCTGGTCTCTCATTTGAAGGGTCACAGGGGTGCTTGATCTGATCCTAAGGAAGGCAGGAACATACCCTGGACAGGTTGTTTGTGCACTGCAGTCAAACAAATTCAAACCAAAGAGCAATTCTGAGTCTTGTCACCTGACTTGGATGTGTGGAACATGTAAACTCAACATAAAAGGGGATCTGGGCTGAGATTTAAAACCTTGCTATGAGCTCATATCACAAACCACGGAGCCACCTCGCCAGGTCAGACATCATACCCTCTTTTACAAAAGACAACTTAGAGCAGGTCAGTTGTGGCAGGAATATTTGTACCCAGGAATAGCAGTCTGTACTGACTGGTACACCTCAGGGATATGACACAGAGGTTTAAGGTGCCCTAAAGCTTCATCTGCTCAGTTTAGATATGCTGGCAGGGTGAATTCCTCTAGGCAAACAGCAACAGCGCACCATTTTCACCACAATAAGTCTTACTGGGTGACAAAATGGAAACTCTGGTGTGCACATGTGTTTGTGTGTTTAATCCTGTGGGTTATCCATCCAATTCAACAGATGTTAGAGTTTGCAATCCAGCCTGGAATCATTAGCAGTCATTTACCTCATAAGTACAACCTGATTACTCGCAAACACTCCCGAGTACAAAACCTGAGGCACACAGTTTGAGAGGCGGGGCTGCTGCTGGAGCCTGTAGGACGGAGATTGAATGTGTGAGTTTTTGAAATTGTGCTCTTGCTCTCTCTCGTAGCGCCTTTGTCTCTTGTGTGTGCGAGTGTGTGCACATGTGCCAGTACATGTGCATTTTTTTTCCTGCAAGTGGTGATCCATTACTTTGTCAGCTATTTCCCATAATGCTTACCAGCAACAGGAACATTGTGTCTGGAGAAAATGACTTCATCCTCTGGAAGACAATACTACCTCATTCCTTTACTGTATTTCCTTTCCTCTCTCTCCTTTGATCCGTCACTCTTGTGTGTCTATAGTTTACTGCGGTGGTTCTCAAAGTAGGGTCGGGGACAACCTGGGTCCTTGAAGGGGATCCAAGGTGTCCCCAGCATAAAGGAGAGTAATTTATTTTCACTTCCATAAGTAACACAATGACAGGTCATGGGTTTCATACACTCTGTAATAACACATCTAAAAGTGAAAATCTTGGAACAAATTTTTATCAAGCTGCTGTCTGTGGTCTATTTTGTGTCAGTTTAGGGGTTCTTGACATGAAACAGTTTGAGAACCACTGGTCTACTATATACTCCGTCTCTCTCTTTATCTCCATCTCTATCAGTGCCTCTCTATCTTTCTGGATCACTTCTGCTCTCCTTCTATTTTCTTCCTATGACTCATATTTTTTCTCCTGCTGTTTCTCTATTTCCCCCTCTGTCACTTATTCTGTCTGCTTTAGAGACACTGTGTCTTTTTTCCTCAGATGCCATGGTGATATTTTTCGTGAATGAGGGATGATCGAACTAGCAGCTTTCTGCTTTTACATAATTGTAACATGACACACACACACACACACACACACACACACACACACACACACACACACACACACTGCATTTTCTGTTTCCTCTTTCAGTCTACTTTCCCCCCCCTCTCTCTCTTTCACTTTCTGTCATTCACACACACACACACACACACACACACAGACACACATCTATCCTCTCACTCTACTAGCTCCAATCTATATGACCTTGGTTGCACCTTTTCATGCATAGTAAAAATCTGTAGTTAGTGTTGAGTTTTATACTATATGATACTCTGGTATTTTGTTTGCTGCATTTACCAGTGTCAGAGCTATTTAATTTTCCAGTACATGTGAGCAATACATTCCTTCTTCAGATTAAATGATTAAATGAGTATATTTACTTATATAAATATCAAGTACTAATGTACCCACAAACACTCAAAACTGTACATGCACAAGTTTCAGTCCTGTTGTTTTATAGACAGTGAAGCCAAATCCAAATGCATGTAATTTTCATTCATATACAGTACATAGTATAATAATTAGGAGAGTGTGTTGATTAATGATAATACTCTATCAGCCAGTCTTATTACTTATTTCATACCTGTTCAACATCTGTGTAAACACAACAGAGCATGATGAAAATTACTCAAATTGAAAAAAAGAAAAAAAAAACTTTTACTGCACAGGAGACTGTGGCCAAAACACCCCCATCCTTCTATGCTGCATTTTCCAAGCTTTAATCAATTCCATTTTCATAACAACTGAAGACACAAATTTACAAAAAATAGTAATCACATATTTGTATGCTTCTGAATTACTTGAAAATGACACAGCAATCAATCTTTGTATTTCTGATGATCAAAACTTACATTTACTCTATTAATAGGGATGAGGAGTGTTCCTGTCATATTACAGAAACAAATGCTTGAAAATTAGGACTGCCCTGTTTTACAGTAATGCGGACATCTAATCACCCTGGTGTCCCAAATTGAAAGGGGCTAAATTCCATGGGAGCTGGGATGTATGATCCACATTGTTCAGTCTAGTTAAAAGTTCTGCTGCAGGCTTTTGAGTGAGCTGTATGACAGGGAGCTTTACAGATAAGGCAAGAAAAGAATGAATTATTACAGATATCATGTGAGGAAATCAAAGCATTGACATCTTTCTCAAAATCTGACATGGATAAGAAAGAATTCATCTTTGATATACAGCTGATAAAAATGTGGGTGGAACAATTGTCAGAACTTGACCTTTAAACTTATATTACAGTAAAAAAAAGAAAAAAAAAGACGAAAATGTATTTTTGCTCAGATGTTCATACTGTTCATATCCAGATAATTCTACAAAGAGACAAGATTACTGCACTTGAAGTACATGGGTCAACAGGTAGCATATAAAGCATGATTGGCATCTTCAAAATAATGAAAAGAGACATCATGATTGCAAATGATAATGCCAAGAGAAAGGAGAATCAGAAACAAAATGAATAGAGTCTGAACAGTGACTGAGATGCCGATATGATGTACTGTTGAGTCTAAACAGTGCCATGTCATGCTACCTGCTGTGTTGCCGCTGTGGCAATCATAAGAGTGAAATTAGTTTCAATAGGCCTTGATTGCACTATTTGTCTAAATGGATCTGTTTTTTGCCTGCTTGAATGGCAAGCTGGAGGGGAAATATGTGCACTCATGCATGTCTACCAATGCCCTACACTCAAACACATCTCACATTACTATTTAATTGTGGTTGATTCATAGTATTTATGACTAGTCTGTTGTTGCAAATTCTGCCTGCTGGAGGAAACATCAAATTATCAAATGGCTGGCGATGCCCTGAGAATGCATGTGGTCTTCGGGGGCTCTTGTTGCCATGACTTAATTAACAAATAAATACCAACACCTTGCCTTGTGATTCCTCATTTACATATAACTCTTTGTATTTCATTTTGCTGCCTTTCCCTCACACAATTGTGCAGGGCACAGTGATAGCAAAATGAATAGGAGAGTGCACATCAAGTTGACGTAAATGCCAACATGTCACTGCAGAGACAGATTTGACAGACTGAAGCCAAAAATACACTAAACTGCTTTATAAAAAATTACAAAATTACAAATACATGTTAAAGGATTGGAGAAACTATATTTACACATTTCCAATAAAGACAATGATAGGTGTGGTTAATCAGGGCTATACTATGCTATAAATACAAATTTCAAGGACAAGTCTTGTGATATTCTGCATTTTCTTGTCAAAAAATTACAAGAGAACACCATACCCAACAATGAATTGATCCTACAAACAAGTATTGTTTGTGTAGTCAAAGCCTGATGTAACTTATTCCTCTGCACCTGAAACCTTCTCCAAAAACATAATTTAGCCACTCCATTGCACTGGGTGACATGTTCCTTCATGGGGCACTGTGTTGATCCCATACACATACTGTACTGCTGCTGTAAATTCTCACTAACGCACTTAATTTGTGGCTAAAAATGACCTCCATCATCTTTACATCCTTAATGGGAATAAATTAGCTTGAAGCCAAAAACAAGACATTTTATGTGATTCGTCAATGATGAAGTGCATCACCAGCCTTATCCTTTAACCCCCTACCACTGTAATAATAATGGATTCACCACAGATCCAATTATTACATGTGTTTCATTAAAAATCATTGTTCTAAGATTTTGTTCAAATGTCCCTTAATCATCCACTAAAACACTAAAACACTAAAATACAGCTTTTTTCACGTTTGATCAGCTTTAGCAGTTACTGCAATCGAACTAAAGCTTCGGCTCCTCATTTTTGGATTGTTTCTTTGCAACGGAAGCTTTTTATCTTCTACTGCATAAAACAGAAAAGGCTGAATTACACATGAGCTGTATACACATGTGCATGCTTCATATGAATCTTTTGAAATTATATATTTTGTTCCTGTTACAGGAACTCTAGGATTTGCCAAGTTTGAGGTAGTGTGTGTGTGTGTGTGTGTGTGTGTGTGTGTGTGTGTGTGTGTGTGTACACACACACACACACACGCAACAGTCTCCTCTCTCTCTACAGTATTTTTCCTCACAATGACAGCCCATTCAAATCCAATTAAAGCAACACTGAAGGATTCACAGCATCATTCATTCAACTGTCACTCATTCTTTCCCAATATCTTTTGTGCTTTAATGTCATCTTGTACAGTAATTTTATTTTGAATAACACTTAATTTTAAACTCCCTATATAAAAACAGCATATAAAAATAATACATGTTTTTTTACAGACTATAACACACTATAATATACATGTAGATACATAAAAGGGAACTTTATTCATGTATTGGTAAACACCTGTGTCCTCCTGTGAATCTATACCTTGCATTTAAACATTTATTGGAGGTTTGAATACACAGTTCAACACAGTTGTAATCATATATAATAATATGTCTTTACTATATTAAAACAACTGTTCCAAAGGTCAAGAATGAACATTCACACATTTATAATCAGAAAATCTTTTGTGAATCCAAAAATATATCTCTGTCCTCACTTTGAAAATGTATTTATCTTTCTTTCTCAGATTTCTTAGCAGATAATTTGAAATAACCATTCAAAGTTTTAAACCCACCCATGTATGATTTCTACATGTGCATAAACAGTTAATAAATGCTTTATAATACATGCACACAAGCAAATCAATACACAAATTTCTTATAATGTGGCCATCCGCAAACAACAGGGAAAACAGATTAAAGTGAGCTTTTAGCTATATCTAGTGTATTATATGTATTGTGCATTGTCCTTGCTAAATAAGTAAACAAAAAACATTAAATATATATCATAACAATTTAAGATCAATGAAATGTGCTGCACAGGTGTAAATATACTTCATAAATGCTTTGTTAATCACTCAGAAGCAGTTGATGGTAGGTTCATTCATATTCTGCATATTTTAGCAGACACCCAGTTGCAAATCCAAGACCTGCTGCTCCCTGAGCAACATTGCTAACATGGCAGTGACAGAGTGTTCCTTTTGGCAGAATAGGAAGCAGTCTTTCCCAGGACTGCTGCATCAACACCAAACAGGAGAGTGTCACACTGCCAAATGTCACCCCTCAGCCCATAACAAACTTCTCAGAGGACCATAACCACAGCATCCATTAAGGTTTGGTACATCACCAGGATGGCCATTGACCATATGGGGAGATTAACTAGGCAGCAACAGTATTGATGAAGCAAATATATCATCACAACTAGTCCAAATGAAGCCAACTTGAAAGCTTTGCATGAGTAGCAGAGAGGTAAACAGATGTGGCTTTTTACTGACTACCACATTTTAAGTTTTGGGGTGAAGAAGGAGGTAAATTAGTAGATCCAAGTAAAAATTGGAAATAAAACAAGGTAACTTGAAAAATGTAAATAGAATAAATGAATAAATATCAAAAGATAATGATAGATTAGACAGAAAACGATTTAATAATAATAATAATAATAATAATATTTACTAAGTATTTAGTTAATAAGTAAATAGTAAATAACATAAGAAAATATGAGCAATAAAAAGCACAAGTCAAAATGAAATGGATATAAAATAATGAAACACTCCGCAAAGTGAATAGATTATAAAAAACTGTAAAATGTTGTAAAATAATAAAATTAATAAAAACATATAATTCTAAAATCATAAAATTATGAGACACTGCATAAAAGTCAGACTAAACAGATGAGTTTATAGTCTACGTTTAAAAGTATTTTCAGTTCCTCTCAGATCCTCTGAAGGCTGTTCCTGCAGCTCAGAGCGTAACGGCTGAAAGCAGCGTCACCGAAGGCTTTCATTCTGTATTTTGAAACAGCTAAAATGAAGAACCAGAGGATCTGAGGGGCCTTCATGGTTCATAAATTCAAAGCTTCTCTGATAAATAATCTGATGCAAGACTATCTGCTGCCTTATGAACTACTAAAATCATTTTAAAATGTTAATTTGAACAGCATTTATTTTAGACATGACTAATATTAACATCGGTGCTGTTTGTAAGTTAGCTGAAAGAATCAGCAGGTGTGACAGAGAGGCAACCCGTAGTCTGACTCGTTGCCATAGCAATAAGTACACAGAATAGAAATGGACAAATTTATAAACTTTTATTCATTTCTGCTTATGTGTAAGTTGATGATGACACATAACATATATTCTAGACTTTTCCATAAAATGCCCACTTTACTGTTATAAACTATATGCTGAAAATCCTTACCAGAGTAGTGTTGTTTCTGTGATTTATCCATCATTCATGCAACTTAATCGCCCTTTCCTTCATTACAGCTGTAGTTAATTAACTGCAGCTATAATTACCTGGTAATTTTGCACTGTTGACATGCATTTACCTGCTGTATAGAAAGGCTTTAAAAGCAATGGTAACCATTATTTGTATGCGCTGAAATGAGTGTTTCAAAAATCTTTCAAATGTGTATCAAGCATGATTTGTGTATGTTTGCATCTGACTGCTTGGTAAGCATTTATTTCAATGTTGACAGTTCGGTTGATGTGTGTGTGCGTGTGTGGGTGCATGCTTGTGTGCCTATGCTGGGGGGACACTGCAGCGAGCAATGTTTCCATTAATGTCTGGACTAAGATGCAACTCAGCTTTCTGAATTATGTAAATGAGGTGCTGTAAATTCATGACAGGATCAATGGCTTTCATTTTTATCAAATCAATCAGGCCTCCATCAGTCCACAAACTCCACACTACTGCAGGACACACACACACACACACACATGCACACACACACACATACACACATACAGACACACACACCGCAAGGCCTTATATTAATTCTGCCAAGACAGGCCTTAGAATTATGAGTTTTGGAATGATGTGTATACAGTCATAAATATAATTTTTGCTTTTAACCATCAGCTGATTCATGATAATGTCTGTCTGCATGTGTGCGCGTGTGTGTGTTTGAGAGAGAGAGAGAGAAAGAGAGAGAGAGCAGTAATAAGGCTGAAGTCCTTTGCGATGAGTCAACTATTGGGAAGCTACCAAATGGATCTTATTCTGATACACTATAAGTCATAAAAGATGAAGAGTCTGGCCATTTTACTACAGCACTGCATATAAACTCACACTTATCCTCTCACACACATCGCTCCTGTTGCTACCATAGTGGTGTGGTTGTGACATGTTGTTGTAACAACACGCTGAAAATTTGAGAAGCTACATCCTGGTATGCGGGTAAATGAGAAACCAGCACACTCGTATCAGTGCACACTGTACTTCCTTTTTGCAGGGCTGTCTGGGCTTTGTACAACTTCAAAGACACGTACCTCAATTCCTGTAAACAACATGAGTTGCAAAACCGGTTAATACAGAAGAAATGCAATGAAGAAAACATAACATTATTTCACATTATTTCACAGGTCACAGGAAAAACAACAACTTCTGGAAACAGTTTTCTAGAAAAACATGGATGCAGTATCTCTGTCACCAGTTGTTTTCTGATGGGATGCTTTGAAGCCTGGTTTTGGCTTTACTACTTGCTGCCTGTCCTGGTAATTGCTGAAGCCAGAAAAGAGCCTAAGTGGAGCTGAAGAGGGATTAGAGAGCAGCAACTACCCAAGCTGGGGCACCTGTCAATGCTCCAACATGCCACAAATCATACATTTTAGCTGTGAAGTATGCATCAGGCTTGTACTGTAATTCACTATAATGAAAACTCGTGAACCCACTTGTCCACATGGAGCAGGCATCAGATTCTCCACAAAGAGCTGTTCAGTTATTGTTGGACCACTTCAATACATGCCAAAAGCTCACCTATAGGTGAGGATACTGGATGCAGAAGTTTAGATTTCCATTTGTAGACAGGTCAGCATTTCCTCTTACAGGTAAAGTAAAAAGTTGCATTTAAAATATTTGTGCCACCTGCAGACAATAAGCATTATAGCTGCAGGTTTTTCTTCTGAATTTAGTTTGTTAATTTATGTGTGTTTATCTTTTAGTTGTTTTTTATGTTTTAAAATATGTACCACTTGCTAGCTAAATTAAAGAAGCATCGTTGTATCACACAAACCCCCAGTGGATATTAAATATTGGCACAGAAATATAATTCAATTTGTGGGTGTAAATCACATTTTGTTAATTGCTGAAGATATTTTTCCCTCTGTGCACATCTGTGACAGCTTTGCCCATCACTCGTTAAACCAGCAACAAATGAACATGTTGCTGTGAGTGTTGTGAGAGTTAATTGTCTAAATAAATACTCAGTTGTCTGAAGCTAACTATTCTGTAATAAAAAAATGTTCTTGGTTTTGTTTTGGGTTTTTTTTGTCCATAAATATTTATTTGGAAAAACAATATTTGGTTAAAAAAAAAAAAAATCCCCCTTGTTTGCTTCTTCACAGTAACCAGAAGCACATCATGCCAAATCATCCAATTATTGCATCACTGTCCCCTTCAGTTTTGCTTGTTCTTGTGTCCCATCATCACTCATTCTTCTACCAAGTCACACAAATATCATTTTTTCACTTCCTCCCTATATCAAATGAAGTCCAGTAGGGGGTTTTTGAGCACAACCTTGATCTGCCATTGAAAGCTGACTTCTCTGTCAAGCATTGCATTTCACAATGCCTCAGCTCATATCCTTCTTAAATTAATGTCATCTGTGATATCAAATTTTATGAACTTAACTTTTGAACCCGCACCTATTTTTAAGACTCTCTATCTCTTTTCAGGTGTAGTGTTGAAGCATTTAGATCTGTTTAACAAAAAACTGCTATAAAAAAATAGATATATTTTCATATTATTTTCCACTTTCACTGATTTTTTTAACCATCAGCCCCAATCATAGCTACCAAATATTCGTTGTGTTGTTGTTTTCAAATTTTTAACCCTTTAAATTAGTTTTTGACATGATGCCACTATGTCTTTAAATGAAAAAAAGAATTATTTACCACATTATTATTATTGGTTTTTGTGCAGTTTCATATTTTTAAGAAAATCACAATAAGAACAAAAATGTTGCCTTCATAAAACTGCCATAAAAATACTATATATTACTCAAATATTATTTTCCACTTCCACTGTGTTAAATCTTTTAACCAACATCAGTCCTGATCATAACTATCAAATATTCAATCATTTTTAGAATTTTAACCCTTTAAATGCCAGTGTTTGACATGATACCACTGTTAAATGGGGAAAAAATTAATTATTTTCCATATACTAAATGCTAAGGATTTTTTTTTTGTGATTATCATAAACTGGTTATATGTCAGTGATTAGCAACGGCATTGATTTTGAGGCATGTGAATTTCAACCTTTTGAGGCATGAGAATTTTAACCTTTTAAATGACATTTTTTTAGGGAGAGACAGGGAGGGAGGGGCCTTCAATACCATATAATTTAAACACACGATCTCAGTGGTCTCAATCACTAAATTCAGACCCTCTAATAATTGTGTTGGTAGTCATCTTGTAAATTATTGCTTTGTTAATAAGATTTGAAGACATAATAGGCTTTGATATTTGCCATGTGGGTGTTGATTAACAGCTGTGAATGACAACTGGCTCACCTGTTGCTTTGGCTACAGGACTCGCACTGAGTATGAGAGTGTCACAATATTTTATATTAAGTTTAATGTTACTTGATTACGATACCTGTCCTGTTAGGAGTTAATGTTAGCCCAAGTGTGCACCAGCCTTCTCACTTCACACTCCTTATTCCTGGCTTCAAACAGAAAAGATGGCACCAACCAGAAGCTGCAACTCTGGGCAAACCAATGAGTGACGTTGCACTTTGCTTTTTCCATCTTTATATACAATCTGTGGTGTGAATGGATGAATGAGAAGAATAAAATGTAAAGTCTTTTGGAAAAAAACACCATAAAAATGCAGTCCATTGATTTACTAATGTTAAGATGAGTGAGCCTTTGTTTTCACAATTTTTATTCACAAGCTGTTGCCATACAGCTGATACACAGATTGAATGGACATTTTGTTAGCACTCCATTATTATTCATTATTTATTATTCAGCCTTCTTGGCTGCATTATGGTGATCTTCACTGGTGTAGTTACTTCTCTAACTGGGTCAACAGCCTTTCAGAAGAGCAACACCAGACTAACTGGCTCTTGATCAAATTTAATATATATATATGTGGTGAGACTTTGATAATTGCCCTCGTTAATGAAGAAAGAAAGAAATACTGAAGAACATTATGAACTCAGGAATTTTTTTACATCAGTAGATACAACATGGCAACCATGCAATGCATACTTCTGTGTACTGGGAAATATAAAGCAGAGTGAAGCAACAGGAGTATAAAGTAGCTGCTGCATTATTCATTAATCAAACATAATTATATCAGATGATTACATGTTTGCCTCATCAAGAACTGCATTTGAACTGCAAAAAACAAACCAACAAAACTTCTCAACACAATGTCCAACTAACTTGTTGTTTCTGAAGCCTTCAGCTTTATTTTGAGACCTTCCTAGGAGGGTGGAATTGTTCACATGACATGGATATGGTTTATTTGTTAACTGAATAATTGAGCATCTTCTTTTTTGTGTGGTAAGCTGCTGTATCTGGTCAAGAATGACCCTTCTAGCCAAAAGAAGAGAAAACAGTTTGTTGTTTCCGACATTTCATTTTTAACATGTGTTTATGTATTCAGAAAATAATGTATTGAATGTGACACTTGGACTCATTTGCGTGTGTGTCTTCGCACATCTGTGTCTGTGTAGGTGTGTGTGCTTGAGTGGGTGAGTGTGCATCCGTGTGTGTGTGTGTGTGTGTGTGTGTGTGTGAGTGTATGTGTTTGTGTGTATGTGAGAAAGTGCTGTTGGGGTGCAATCATTTCCTGTCTTCTGGTTTAGAAAAGATGTTGGCATGACAACATGACACTTGGGAAGGGTGGAGGGTAGACAGATGAAAAGAGGGAAACCGTTCTCCCATAAATAGACAACTGGAGGTTTCATACCAGCTTTGAGAGGGAACTTCATACTTGGATTTGTTTTTGAACATACTTCTGATCTGAACTTGCATCTCACCCTAAAAATATTTATGAACAACAACAATGAGAACAAAAAACTTAACATGCTGATGTTAAATATTACATTGTAAAATCTGTTTCTGAAAACAACTGTAATTACCATAAAATAACATAAACCCAACACTGAAAGCAAATCTGACTTTTTCTATTTTCTTTTTATTGCTCACTTTCCTTTCAAGAATGTCTTATCACACACAAACACTGCAAAAAGCACACTGCACTCCACTCGAGGGAGAGGCATGTCTTTGTGAATATAAATTTATGTGTAGAGGGTTTTTTTTTTTTTTGCATAATTTACAAATTAGTTTTATGCGTAGATTGTCTTCTCATTTATGAGAAGCTAAGCCAAGATCAGCAGTCATTACAAGACTTTAAAATCATTCACTACGGCTGGCATATTGATCTCGTCCATCTGTCATTCTCTCATATAATATTTATGACGAGGCAGCGTAGTTCATTCCCTCATAACCACAGATACCAGCACAGATATGCTTAAACACTCTAGTGTGACTTTACTACCATCTTGAGCACTTTGCCAAAACTTTGTCAGATTACCTAAAAAACTGCTGTATCGTGCTGTATAAACGTGTCACATTGCAAAATATCTAAACATAAAAGTGAGGAGATGACCTGGATGACCTGAATTTCCATGTTTATTATTTCACTCAGGGATAATAGTAGAGCAGATATCATTGTTTATGATGTATGCTTCTGCTTTATAGAAAAAAATCCAAAATAAGGTTGACAGAAAAAAATAAGAAATGGAAAGGAATATACAGGGCAAAAGAGAGGAGAGAAAAAAACTGGGGATGTTATCACCTGAATTATTAATCAAGATAATTCAACTCCCAATGACAAGAACATCTATCTCTGCACCGCACTGTACTGACACACACATTCAAACATCCATGAATATACAACGACACATACACACACACACACACACGCACACACACTTGTTCTTGCAAATGCACAAGACACTTTTATCTCGCCTATACTCAACAGTTATCTCTTTAAAATGGGTCAAGACAAAATGAAAATCAAGAAATTTCTCACTGGGCGAAAGAGATAGACAAAGAGAGACAGATACACAGGGGAATGAAGAGAGATAGGTTGGGGCTGGAGGGAGGGAGGGAGGGAGTTTTTTGATAAGAAAAGTTCCCTTCAAAACTCATAAGATTGCAAAGTGAAGTCACCTCATATTTGTAGCTCCAGTATAAATTTCTTCTTTTCCTTTTTTTTTGCACATCATGCATGTGTGGGTGGCTGTGTGTTTTGCGGGTTATGCTTTGCGCAGAAACAATGAACGCTTCCCAAAATACACAGTTAAAAAGTGCTGCTCGCTAGTGAAAGTTATTTTTTACATTGACTTTTCTTCTCCACCAAGATAAGAGACATATAAAACTAATGTTTTGCTCAGCTGCCAATTTGCCCGTGGCTTCTTTTTCTCCTAGGTCAAAAGGTCTGAGAGCATCTAGTGTAATATTATTATATGGCTAATGACTCACTAACCTTTTCAGCCTAAACAGCCTTACAGGGGAGGCAGAGGGAGAATGCAGGAGGCACCAAGTAAACATTGACATGACAGTGGGAGATTAACTGTGTATGAGACTGTGAGGAAGCAGTGGCAAATGCAAGACAGAAAATTCACCTCGGTGACAATACAGTCTAATAAAAGCCACAGTTATTCTATATACATCATTTTTCTTTTCTAATTGGTGTGTTTATGTAGTTGAATTAATGGCAATCAAAAGTGTTTAATAATGACAAGCTAATAACCTGCTGTATGTTAACACAGCTATTAACATTTATGTATTATGGCATCACACAAACATTCCTTTTTTCCAATGCATGGTCCTTGTCAATGCTATTTTTTCTTCTATTGCCATTGGCTTTATAGTAATTACATTTAGGTTTTTTGAAATTTAAATGGAATCAGGTTGAAATAACTGCATCACAATGAGAACTGACAAACCATGACACTTTATCAAAATCTGGCTATATTGAACTTTAAAAGGCAAACAGGCTCTGCACACTCTGTTGAAGCATATTTTTTAATCAAATTGTCAGGCTTTTAGCTTGTATCAAGGCATACCAGATGAAGGTCATGTAGGACCAAAAGCATGACTGTGTTTTGTTATTGCTTCTTTTGATAAAGTGTGTGAAAGCTGTTCCTTTCTTGCTGCCTTTCTTCCAGCACGCTTTTTGAGTCTTTCCTGTGTCTGTTTGGTTTCCCTATAGAAGGCTATTTTTACCACTGCCTTGAAACATGTGTCTAGTGTATGATGGCGTATAAGTCATAGAGTGCACCTACATATATCCTCTACATGTATCACTCTGTCAGGCCTGTCTGCTGGCTGAAAGATGACAGAAATGGTGATGGAGGAGAACACGTGCACAGATTGTCAGCTAACATTTTAAACAGATACAGCAGTATATCTACCTAATAAAATACAGGAAATGTGCCACAGTAGGAGGAATTTACTTTTATTTTTCAAAAGACAGTGACATTATTTTGTATTTGTTTTCAAAACTTCTGTCCTACATTAAACTTTCGCCATCTTTCACACCCTCTGAAATACAGAAAGTACAGTAATCTATTCACATTTGGAGTGTCTAGTTATCTAGTTTTACAGTTTTTGGATCGTGTGATTGTCTTCCATCTCCACTGACACTTTAAGAAGTGCCTGGAGTCCTGTACTGTCTTTCTTAACTTAAAGATTTCTACTGTTTCTACTGTTCCTACCTACCTATTAGTAAATGATAGAGGGGTGGCAGAGTTAACCTGTTAAGAGGCCCCAGGGCAAAAATCTGTTGTTAGGCCCCTGTTGACCCCCCATCCCACATACCTCCCACCTTCTGTACATTGTTTATACTAAAACTATCACCAGATAAGATTGAACAATTCAGCAAAGCTCTCAATGACTATGTTTTAAAACTCTCTTTTTACAATATCTGCACATGACAGTTATAGTGGTTAATGTTTAAGGTTAGGGAAAAAATTGTAATTATGACAATAAAATATGGTTTGAGTGTGGTTGGGGGAACTAAAATATGTAGTTATGGTTATGGAAAGATCATGTTTACACTGAATAACATCACAAATGTTAAAACAAATCTCTGTCAAGAAGAGAACTCCGGTCTCCAGCATAAAGGTCAGACATGCTACAACCATCCACCACTTTCACCTCTACACCCTGATAATCCATCTCGCTACATAAAGTACACACTACTTTTCTCCATTGGCACTGAACTTTTGGCATTGAACATAAATTGTATAGTTCAGAATTGTCCAATTCCTGGGGAATTCTTGTTCGTAGCTCGCTGGTTTTGCTGGCTCCCATTTTTTACATACTTAGTAGATAGCAGACTATACAACACATAACAATTTAATTACAGTACATTCCCAGAGACCAGATAACAGTGTGATGTTTGAATAATACCACCTGACCACAGGTTTAAGTATGCTAATTAGTTTATGGTCATTTGATTAAACATTTCTTTATGAAGGGTCCAATCCAGGGCCACAAGCTCAGATGATTTTTTAATTTCTAAATTTGTTGCTAATTAAAAATGTAATACCATAAACATATATAAAAATATAATATACTACTACTTTTCTCTCAAATCAGCAATAACAATATGTTAATGTTGCATATATGTGATGTGTATGGCACTTGTCGCAGATCTGTACAACCTCTGAATCTACTGAAACATTTATCTAATAAAAACTGGGATGTTTTTTTTTGTCTTTTTGGCCTTTTGGTATTTTCCTTTAAATGGGCTTAAATAGTTTGAAATTCATTATTTTTAGCCCCTCACCCATAGTAATCCTGCAGCATGGATTTGCAGGATAAAGCAGAATGGATCATGTGGAAATGTTTAATAAGAAATCCAGTGGGATTCCTGCACAGTATGTAAATGAATGGAAATCGTCTGTCATGCATCATAAGCTGCGGTGTTGAATTCTTGGAAGGTATTTCATATAATTATGTTGAGATCACAAATAATATAGCATGTTTAAGGGATATAAAAATACTGGGCAAACTGAAGTTTACATCAAACTTCAGCCTTTATAAAACAACCAGCAAATCTAAAATACATGTTCAGCATTTACATGCATAATTCAACATCATTTTGGTGTCATTATGCAGCTTCTAGCATTTAATGTATGCTGAGCGTTTTGGAGTACATACAACTACACATTTCGTATTTTGCACTAATAGTTATAATAAAAGGTTTGCTGAGATTTTCTGCATAACTCAATTCCAGTTACTCTGTGAAAACAGGGTTCTGCTGAATGCCACATTTTTAATATAAAGTATGCCTATAAAAAAGGCCATATTCAAATGAAATATAGGAAATATAGGAAAGTGGCTGCACAGCTACTTCTGGCCAACACACATGATTAATTGAGCAATTTCAGCTGTTCATTTATCTAGTGACTTTAAGCATAGAGCTCAGAAAGATAGAGGAGGGGGGGAAGCAACAAGTAAATCTGCAAGATTTTCTATATCCAGCAAAATGTGGACCTATACTACATCATTTTTGCATGCACTGCAGTGTTTCTCTGTGATTACCATAATAATAACAATCAATCAATAATTGACAACATAATGTAACCTTCAGCTTCAGGGAAAATGTCTTTAAAACTAACTGTAACTTAATAAACGGGGTTGGCTGTGGCTCAGGAAGTGGGTTGTCCACAAGTTTTTGCAGTATTTGAATTTTTAAAAATGACATCAAATAGATGAATAGATAAATTAATGACAAACTGCATTCATGAAAGGAAAAGCAGTCAGTGGTTGAAAGTAATTAGCAGTTGAAAGACCAAACAAATATAAAGATATGAAAGAATAAGCCCACCATTAAGTGTGATGATGTTAGCCAACAGCATCCTCAGCATCAGAGTATGACAAGTCAATTAGCTAATAGTCCGGTTCTTGAGCCAAGACAACCTGCCACAAGCAGAGGAAAAAAATCAGCTCCCTTCCAACTGATTATGATACAAATCTAAAATTATGTTTTTCTGAAACATCAAAGAAGAAACACATCAATTTTGATTCTTGTCTTTGCCTGGAGCACTTACATATGTTCCAGCAAAGTGCTGTTTTTGATTTCAGCTGTCTCAATAAATACTTAGAAGAATACAAATGACTCATTGTGAAAGCTTGAGCCCACTGAATCAGAAATCTAAGCTGTCAAAAAAGACTTTAGTGAGTCTTTATTTGAGTTTTCACACCCAAATGAGCTTTATTTTATAGTAAAGGCAAAGCTTTGAACCAGAAAATGTACCTACATCTCTTGAAAAGCACCTCAAGTGCATACAAAGATGGTCTCCAATTGCTTGTCAGTCAAGCGTGAGACAAGTATTTTGTGTCTCCTGCTTCAGGTTTTGAGTGGGATTTATTTTACTTCAGAGGAATTCTAAATCTTGGAAGTCAATCTTGATTATTACACAAGCTGATTTTGAAATTGTGAAGTTCACATCTTCAGCTGTCATATAAACATTATGAGCTGGTTTTTGTATGTGACTACTGATTTAATTTGAATATGTTACATCAAAAATGTCTCTATAATATAAAAACATCCATGTAATATGAAAAGTCATAAATTGCACGACTTAAAACAGATTCAACTTTGGCTTGCTCAAACATTAATAATTGCCTCCATTTTAATCTTATACAATTTAGTGTAAGTGCACAAAATAATTTTACATTTTTCGTATTTTCAAAGGCATTAATAACAATTATGATGAAAAACTAAATGCTAACCTTATTTATTTATTTCAAATTTCAATGCATAGGTGTTATTCATAACATTACATAATGATGTCTCCTTTCCATTCAAGTGTCCCAGTAAACCAAGAATGACAGTGTGAAAGTGAGCAAGCATGCATAATACCAGGACCCTAAAACTGTTCAATGGCCTTCAGCCATCATTAATTTCATTATTTAAACCTGTAATGTTTCTACTTTGGCATATCAGAATGTCTTCTGTGAAAATGCCTATTTTAGTGGACCAGTTGATCCGATGCAGATGGAGCTTCAGGTTGTCAAAATGTGAAAAGAGGTACTGGGAATCTTTGATCTAAACATCTGTAGAACAAATAGAGGACAATACCTCGTAGCTCATGTGGTGCTTTTGTACTAATGTACAGTATAATTGGCTTTTACTTGAGATCAATGCCTCTGTTCATGGGGGCGATGATGATGTATGACTGTTCTGCGCATGTGTGTGCATGTGTGTGTGTCTGCGTTGTTGACAACTCACTTCTCTGACTATGGGCTGCTCTACTCTATTCTACTCTATTTTACTTTACTGTATTCTTCTCTACTCTATACTCTACTCAACTTAATTCTACTCTGCTTTACTTTACCCTTCTTTAAGTCTACTGTTTAATAGTTTCAAGAAGACTGTATAAGTGGAAACTGTAAACAGTTAACAACAAGCAATTAACAAAACTATTCTCACCAATACTGAAGATTTTGAAACTGAGTTTTACACATTCTGTGCCCCGATACGTTGCAATAACTGTGCAAAAATCTGTTGATACGGTACAAGTCTGTATTTGTGCCAACATGTACTGTGTGTACGTGTATGTATGTGTATGTGTGTGTATTTGTTTACTCATGAACATAAGAGTCACACTGTGGGGAGTCCAAGTAATGCAAATCATTAACGTAAACCTGAGTAGTGGTCATGGTTAGAGTAAGTCTCCTGGAAATAAATGTAAGTCAATGGAATGTCCTCTGAGGTGATGGAAACATGACTGTGTGTGTGTGTGTGTGTGCCCCACATAGAGAATCAGTATATGATCAACAGGCCACCACCAAACATCACTGAGTTTCTGCACTTCTCTTTTCCTGCTTGTCACAACTTCTGACTAGCTCAGTGAAAAGAACACACTCACACACACACACACACACACACA
Source organism: Euthynnus affinis (assembly GCA_029490765.1). Taxonomy (NCBI): domain Eukaryota; kingdom Metazoa; phylum Chordata; class Actinopteri; order Scombriformes; family Scombridae; genus Euthynnus; species Euthynnus affinis. Next base: position 18,910,952 of record CM055838.1, on the reverse strand, counting down.
CAAATATACACTACAGCCTGCCAGTGCACAGAGACATTCACACACTGTTAAGCTTATAACACACTCTTCATTTGCGCTCTGACAGCTCAGTACATGTTCTTGATGAAAGAATTGACAGTTCAAGGTGACGGCTACCTCCAATTAATCCAGTGTTGCGCTGTGTGATGTGAGCTCAGCGTACAGGATTTGTGTGAGTGTGAGTAAGTGTGTGTGTGTCGGGACACATGTGTATGTCTTCTCTTTTGAAGTGTTGGTCTAGGTAGGGGGTAGCTGACAGGTGTCCCTTCTTCTTAGCCATGCAATTTATCACCCTACTGGTGGTAGGGACCTTTGCCTGAGTCCAAATGCCCATAGAACAAAATGTTTTCTCTCCATCTATCTTTATCTCTGTTGCTTTCTCTTCCTAAACATCTGAACAACAAGAAAAACAAGCAATGATCAAATAATTTCAAAACAAAGAATTAGATATATGATAATGTTGCTTTGGTACAACTTGACCTCACAGTTATATTCTCCTCTCTCTCTCTGATAACAGCAGTGAATATATTCTAACCCGAAAAAAAAAATAGTCAAGGCATGCTGAGCAGCCATGGAGATTTTAAATCTTTTGTTCTTTCTGGCTTAATAATAAAAAAGTGTTTCAGGGCTCAGTATGAGCCAGCTGTCAGAAATAAACCATGGCTATCAATATCACTCCCCAGATATCATTATTTTAGTTCTTTTCAATTAATTATGAGAGCGTGGTGAGACGGTACTTTAGATCTCATTTCAGGGCCTAAATTGGTTTGTGAGCATAAAAACCTTTATTGTGTATGCCCTGCAGCACACACACACACACACACACACACACACACACACACACACACACACACACACACACACACACACATACACACACACAAAAAATGGTGTGGAGAGTGAGTTTGGATATGGAAGTTAAATGTATAATTTTGTAGCTGGAGATCACAACATTTTCCTGGATATTGACTGGTTTATCATCAAGCTTTTATTGGAGGTTAAAATCTCTCTTGATAGTTTTGTTCCACTGGATGATTTTTTTTTCTATTGAAACGCACATTCCTTCACTCTCTCCTTGGTAACAGTAGCTTTCTCTGTGGGGAGCCCCTTACCAACACCCCACCCACTCCCTCCCTAACACTCCTCCTATTCTATTCATCCGCTACTGCTGTACCGAATCAGCTGGGTGTGAGGGTTTTAGGGAGAATAGGGAGGGGGGGGGCGCTAGGGAGGGTGATGAGGGAAGCGTGAACCATGGTGAATAACACAAGTATAAAGACAGGCCTTAAAGTTGAGATACAGATTCAATTCCTTGTATTTTTTTACTCCCTTTTCTGTTCCTATCGCTCTAGCCTTGCTGTCTTCATCTGCCTCATCTCTCTTTCTCTTCTCTCTCTCCTTTGCAGTGGACGGAAGGAGTCAGGGTGATAAATAGGTGGTGTCCGATGTGCTTCTCCTCTCCTGTCGTTCTTTCTCTCCTTCTCTTCCACTCTCCTCCTCTCCGGTCTCGGCTCACTGCACTCCCGGACCAACAGCGTGTTCATTCCTGTCAGCAAAAAGAGAATCACTGGAACAGCCAGATCTACGGCTCACATGCACAAACACACACATACATTTGCACTTGTGCACACTCTCACACACTAATATAAACTCTCAGAGACCCCAACACACGTAGACCACTAGAAAGAGTATAGTTGGGTTGATAAAATAGGACGACAGTGGGATGTTAATGTGTAAAATGCACTCAGAGATTCACTGACACACAGTCACACACTGAGCTTACAGTACATGCACAAACACACTCACAGCCAGAGTCTATTAGTGTCCACAATGCACACAGTCTGGATGAATTAACATCAGTGGTCACCAGCATTGACACTGCACATGCACTTGTTTATCACAGGCATTTTCTCCCTCCTTAATTGTGAGTGTGAGAGTGGGTGTGTAGTCGGATTGTTTGGTTGAATAGACTCCCAGTTTTAGGAAGAAAGACAAAGAAAGAGAAAGAGGATAGAAGCCTGCAGTCTTAGCACAAGAAGGTGGTCAATACCTACCTCAGCCTTGATGGATAGTGGCCCTGGAGTTAAAAGTGAATATAGCTTTATTCCTACTAACCTCTAGTGACATGTGTCCTCCCAGAAAACCATTATCAAAGTAAATGCCTGTATCTCAAGCAGCGCTATATATTTAAGCCTATAAGAGCTCTGAACAGCGCAGAGCTCCCTCATCCATTTTCAAAATCTCTCGAAACGGCCACCTGTCCAGATCTTATCAGTATATCTCAGATCTCGGAACAACACATCATACGCTGCATTCAGCCTTATAATAACATCGCCTGCAGTGTCAGTTCCTCCTCTCCAAACATTCTCAGAGTAGTGCACTTCCCTTGACCCCTCACTAGGTAAGTGAGTGTGTCACTGGAGCTTTATTGAGGAACAATTGGTGTAAGCATCCCCTCAATGCTGCCATGCATCACCTGTTGTTTAATTGAAGAGGCTGAGTGCTCGTTAATGATCCTCTGCTTGACCCTGGGCCTGTATTTGCATTGTTTTTAGCTTAGCACATGGCTAATAGCTAGCCTGAAGGCACACCGGCCTTGCTAAGGATCGAACACCAATTTCCTACATGCCATCGGCGAGCTTACCACATCATTTGGAACACAAGAGGGAAGGTGGATGCCTGCACACAAACGCAGCCACACATTCTCTATATTTCTACCATAACACAGACTGTCATGCACACATGTGCACAAACACACTGTATAACTGAACCTATGTGGCCTGGGGGTGCATTGAATAGGAGCAGTGAAAGGTGCTATTTATTTAGCTGATGAGAGTGAACCTGTTAGTAGAGAGGCTGTGGTAGAGAGGCCCCTAACACCTCCGGAGATCTGGCTCTTTCCTTTACTTTCCAGAAAGACTCTTTTAAAGAGGTCACAGAGGGTGAAGAGCAAAGACAGCATGCTACAAAAGAAAATTGAGCCTAAATGGAACAAGCTAGCACACAGACCCACCTCGCACCCCCCGCCATTTTTCTGAACATGTCTTTAAATTGGGTTGTAAAAATGTGTATCTCTTGGGTTTATATGAGAATCCAATCTGCAACAAGGAGGGGGTGAGCAACAGAGCAAGTGATAAAAACAAGTAAATCAATTTAGTTGCCGGATTTATTTTCCGATCACAGAGAGCAGTGAGTAATAAAAACTGTATTACACCAATGCTAAGCTTCGCTTGCATTTTTCATTTACGTGCATAGCATTTGCGTGTGTGTGTGAATATATTTGTGCAAGACAGTTGCCTTCGTCAGCAACAACAGCATTTTTGTGTGTGTGCTTGTGGCAGAATTGTGAGTTTCTATTCACCAAGCAAATACACAGTAAAAGCCCACTGGGTTCCATTTAACAACACAGAAATATCCATGGTATGCACGCAGATATAACCAATGTTATAGCCCCATCACTGGCCCACTGCTGTCCTTATGCTTTGTCTGTACTTCACTCTCTTTATGACACTTATTATTGGAAAGTAAACACACACACACGAGAATCAGTGTGAGTAGAAAAGCCCAGACAATGTTTTGGAGTATCATTTGGCAGGTGCAATGGGGAGGATATTGGGAGAGGGGCAGCAAAATTGCCTCAAATCGAAAAACTATACAGGAAATAATTTACTTGGACTGTATGTCTCTAGGCACTCAACATTTAGAATGGGCTCTGCTACTTTAATTGAAAGGGAAAGAGAGACAGGGAAATAGAGAGAAAAGCTGTTACAAACAAGAGCATGATTTATGAAATCCATCCCTCTGTTCGTCAGAGCGAGCTCATTATGTATGCGCAACAGCGAGAGTGTGAGAAGACGGATGAGTCGTCCCGGTGGTGGAGGAAGAGGAATGGCGGCGCTAAACTCCGCCGGTAATCAACTGGTGAAATTAAACATCAAAACAACAGGAATGATTGTGTGCGGCAAAGCGATTTGTCTGCAATTAGCGACCGGTCGCATAACTCACACACAGGCACACATAAACACATTCACGCTTAATGGAACAAGACGTGTTACTGTGTGTGTATTTGTGTGTGTATGCAGAAATACGGCACAGGATAACCATAAAAACAGTAAGTTAATAAACTTGAGAGACATTAACAGGACCTAGGGCAATTGCTGAACAGCTACTTCATTTGTCAGCAGCTCTTATTGAGCGCTTTCTGAAAGGTGGCTGTTTGTATTTATGGCCTTGTCTCTGTCATTTGTTTATGCTAGTTTAGTTAAGGTAAGTGAGAGGGGGAGAGAAAAAGGCCAAGGAAGAGAACAGAGACATTTTTGTGTACCTGGTATTTATTTATAGTTTATCATATCCAAGCCAGAATCTTTAGCCTAGTATAAAAGTCACTGTTATGACCTTTAAAGTGTTCCATGATCAAACATAAGGCAACATACACCCTCACAATATCAGGATAAGACATCTGCGGTTTGTATAAACTCAATATGAAGGTAGTGTGTCGATGTCTCAGCTTCATCTGCAGTGGAAAAAACAGACGGAGTCTGTTTACCTGAGCTGTATGGAGCTGAATTTCATTGTGGAAGTTTTCTGAATGTTGCCAGTGTAATTCATCAGTGTATTGTAGCAAGCACTGTTTACCACAGTAGGGGTGTCACACAGTTAACACCCAATGTCAATGCTGTAAGCTTAGCAAGACTGCAAAGATAGTCATTGGTCCTTTAGCTGACAACTGCTCTCATATTTCTTTCCTTCTGTCTAATTGAATTCCCTGTGTATCACAGGATTACTAGTTGTCTGAGCTTAAGCCTATACTTTTCTTAATCCTTAACGTGATTGCATGTGGTTGTCTCAGTTGACAGAATAACCTGTGCCATAACAACCTAGTTGAATACTTCCAGCAGCTGCAGCAGCTACTGGTATCCTTGGTGATGCAGAATTCTGTGCAGATGTAGTCACTGTACAGCCAACTAACTGAAACAGTCGTGTGAATAAGTGATTAAGAGAGCTGGACCAGCCTGTGTTGCTTTGGGAAAAGTATGTGGTTGTGTGTTTTGTCAGTCTAGCAATAATAGTCCCTGATTATGTTTTGAACATTTGCAATGAAGGTGTCTAATGAATTTGCCCGCATGTAATTGATTTGAGTGCGTTGTCTGTATGTGCTCACCCCTGTTTTTCTCCTGCTCTTTTTCTCAAACTAACTTTGTCTTGGTACTATGATTTGACTAAATCCTCTGTCAGATCTGCTTCTTTCCTCTGTCCATCATTATAGAACAACATGAGTAAGGCCACAATTTAGACAAAAATAACACAGCACTGGACCACTTCTGACCAAAGTGTCATAATTGGTCACAAATTGTCTGCTAGTGACACCATTTCATTTACAGAAAAGCTTAGCCCCCTGACCTAATATGATTCAGATCAAGACCACTTGTCAAATGAGTGAAGAACCCTAGCTAGTCCCTATATTGAGATCTGAAGTCTGTTTTATTTGTTTTCCTCTCTCCTCTGAACAGAAAATTGCTTCAATGCAGCTCACCGGGGCTGGGGTGGAATTGGGGGGTGGGTGCTTTGGCTTCAAATGATTTGTGTGAATTGCTCACACACCGCATGTTGGCCTTTCACCTCATGCCACGAAGTAGGTGAAATGGGGTTGACCCAAACCCTGCTTTTTCGCAGCATGCAAAGGAAATGGAATTTGATATGATTCACATGGTGTGATAGGGTTCATCAGATCACAAAAACTTGAGGGCCAGCTACAAAATCCACATCTGCCAGTGTCTCTTTTTGGACAATACTCTCCCCTCTCGATCTCTATTTCCCCCTGTATTCTTCAATCTATCTTTTCCTCTTTACCTCTGACCTTTTCATTTTTGAGTTCCTCTATACCAATCTGCTCTTCCATCTTGTCGTCTACACTCTCTCTCAATCCTGCCATACTACTGACCTTTCAGTTTCATTCTTCTTCCATTTCTCCACCTCTCTTCTCCTCCTGGTCTGGGCTGTAATTCAGCTTGTTTCAGGGCCAGTTAGGCAGCCAGTGGAGTTAATCTGTCTTTTCAGGTCATAAATCACTGCTTGGCATCTCTCTCTCTCTATCTATCTCTCAGTCTCTCTTGCTCTCTCTCCCTCTTCCTTGCTCTTACCTGCTGCATGGACGTGGAGCATACTTTGAGGTGATTGCGACTGACAGTCAGTGCTGGTGTTCTTTGCATGTGTGTTTGTGTACGCATGTGTGGGTTTGTGTGTGGTTATCACTGCTTTAACACCCAACAGATAGGGAGTGAAACTGCATACTCTGGAAGTGCCACAGCCAATAAGAAAAGATTGTTGAAATGTCAAGACCAATCAGAAGTGATGCTCTTCTCTGTAGTGCAGTTTGGATCTGTGTGTGTGAGTGTGTGTTTCTCAGCCTTTTTGCAAACACAACAATGGCACACACTTACACTAGTAACAGATGGAATCTGTTGGCTAAAACTTCATTCATAAGATGAGTAAATTCTTTCCGAGCTTGCTGCGGGTGAATTAAAGCTGACTCTGTGCATGCATGTATGGCTGCTGCATGCCTGTGCGTGTGTGTATTTTGACATATCTACAACCGGGCAGGTGCAAGGGAAACTGCTGGCCCCTGCAACAGACAAAACCACATCAGGAACTAGAATGGTGGAATTGATGGGGGGAGAAAATACAGAATAAAGAAGGGGAAGGAGAGAAAACAGCTTAGCATAGCAGGAGGGTGGAGAGAGAAAGAAGGAGAACACGGGACGAGAGTAAAGTTGAATAGCAGGAGGGCGGGAGTGGGAGAGCTAGTGAATGAATGTGTTGTGGATCCATTGTGCTGAGCTCCTGAATGGAGTGTTAGTAAGCTAAGTAGTAACTGGTGATTTACAGGTCTGAGGCCATATCAGCTGAAGTGGGCAAACAATACCCTTTTATAAGAAACATTCAGTGATGGTAAAAAAAAAAAAAAAACATTTAGAACTGTGCTACCCCTGGATCTAAAGAGGGGTGAAGTGTTTTAGAAGTCAGTGGTTAAGTGTGAGCAGAAACATCACCGTAGAGGAAAAGGTAGAGGTAGGAAAAGCTAAGTGTGGGACAGACACAGCAAGAAAGAGAGAGTGTGCAAGCTTAACAAGTGGGATACAATATTTTTTCTAGTTGTGGCTTTAATGCAGCATTTTGTAACCAACGTGTTAATGAAGTCTCGTATTGTCTCTGTTAGAAAGTATGCCACATGATCAACCTACCGTTATCCACTGTTCAAATTTATGACAAAGCTATGTTTGGTGGTTTGGGTTTTGTGTGTGTGTGTGTGTGTGTGTGTGTGTGTGTGTTTGGGGTGTAAATAATCTCCAGGCTCTCTCTGCTGGCTGCAGGTTTGCAGGGTCCCAAAGATTAGCTTCCCTTCTGAGCTTTGAGCTATGTTCAGCACCTTAAAGCGCTCCCCAACCACTCTGAATGTAAAGACATACAATAATTCAACTGCCACTTTGATAACAAGAACCTAGGCTAAGGTTTGTATCTGCGAAAGATATTTTCCACCATTTTTTTTTCTTTTTCTCTCTGCCTATCTCCCACACTCAGTGAGAAATGCTGAGACGCCAGTCATTATGAGCAGAGCCGGCCAGCATGGGGACCCTGAACGCAGACCTATCCATGGCATTAGAACAACAAGCCCTGTGACGAATGGGAGAAAATAGAGGAGTCGCGCTGTGTATGTGTGTGTGAGCGTGTGTGTCCACAGCTACACGTTTGCCATTCTGATTTGTTGGGAAAGAGGGAGATTCAGATTCGACCACTCTGACTCTATTGCGCTGCAGAATTGTGATAACGGCCACACACACACACACACACATACACAAACACACACAAAATCATTCACCTAATCTGCAACTGCATTCCCTACTGCAGTGCCCACTCTGCTCTGCATATAGATTGCGAAGATAAACCACAAGGAAGGTTCTGCAGAAGTGTCACAGGAGAAGTACACTCCAAAACACACACACTTTTACATGTGCACACTGTCAAGCCACACACAAGTGCTGCAGCAGGAGCAACAGTTGGCACTAGCTTGCCTCCCTAAACCCATGAGACCTCCTTTCAGAGACCCCAGAGACCTCAGCCTCCCTCCTAATGCTCCCCCATCCCTTTCCAATTCATCCTCTCCTCTGTTCCGTTCCTCCCCCTCCTCTGCCCTTCCCGCCCCAGAGAGTTCTCAGTTCTGACAGAACAGTTAATCATACACTCTCTGCAGGTCTCATCCTATGTGTGCGCGTGTGTGTGCATGTATGTGTGTGCACACCTGTGTCCAGATGTACACCTTCATTTTCAGCAAGACAAGGTATTTATCTTTCTCACCTCCATTTTTCACTCATTTCTTTTAACTCATTTCAACTCCTCTGCCTGCCCTTCATCTCTCATGCCTTACCATAAAAAACACAAACAAGTACATAAAAGTAAAGATCATTTTCAGTAGTAAGTCTTGTGTTGGTCAAGATCCCAAAATGCTGGCTCCTACATTTCCCATAATGTAACTTCATAATGATGATGATTATTATTATTTTTACAAACTGGAAAGCGCCCTCCTGGGCCACAGAGGACATTACACAATTATTTTCACAGACTGAGCAGTACTCCTAATGACAGTTAAACTTACCTTGATGCAGCCTGCCCAGATAACCATTGTCATCTCTCTACTGATACCATCTTAAAAAGGTATAAAAATACTTCTCTCTATATAAATTGATCGTGATGTGTAAAATTGGTGGTCCCTTTTAAAAGAAGCAAAATGAGGCTGCTGTTGGTTCATTCTGGATCTGCCATGGTGGATTTTTCCTTCTATGACTATTGTGAGTCCAGACAGAAGCCCTGTTACAAGCTGAAACTGTAACCTTCCCACACATTGTCACCTTCCCCTGCAGTGATAGGTCTCAAGCAAAGATGGATGAAAAAGTTGTTATGGAAGGTTGTGGGGAAGCCTGCAGTTTATTTGAGCTAGCCATTTCAAGAGCTTGGAATATCTTGGCTAGTGAAGTGTGAACCTACTGGACTTATGCTTGATTTTGATGCGTGAAACTACAAATGTGGTGCGAAATGTGTCACTTCCAGTATGCTGGCTCAGTTTTAAGTGGATTTTATTGGCATTGTCAGCCAAGACAGGAGCAACCTGACAAGTCACGACTATCTGATCAACTCACTGACGGAGTACAGAGAGAGCCTCCAGCCTTGGTCAAGATGCCAGCATTTGCATTTTATACTCCACTACACAAATTAATATATTAGCTAATTATTATTTACAAATCCTTATGGAAACCAACTTTAAGTTTGAGAAACACTGAATAAATATGTAAAATATCTAAATTAATTACATGATAATTTAAAGTTATGAGCCCCAGTATGACATACCCAAAACTTATGTTCTTGTTAATTATTCTCAGACAGCAGTGAACTATTCCATATTTATGTATAGCTGCAACAAACAATTCAAGAAAGGGGAACAAAAGTGAAAGTACAAGTGGACAGAGAACAGATAAAGTTAAACAGCAAAGCATGCAACTCCCTGATGTTTCCCTTTGCAAGCAAAATGTTTGCTAAAGAATGTGTTGCTCCATTCTGCAGTAATGTTAGTATTGATAATGATGTGCACGATTCCCTTGTAATGACAGTGACAGTGACAAAGTGTAGTAGAACCTGTAATATGAAAATGCAGGATCCAGGTCTATCTCAATAGATAGCCTGAGGTAAATTAAATATAAGACTGACAATCACTTTTGTTATTGTCAAAAAATCTTCACGAAAAAATCTAAATATACGATGTGTCTGCCCATCTCTTAATACTCTCTGACTTCCCCTGCTGTCAGTGATACCTAGCCAAAACCCCATCCATTACTACTGAAGGGTGTCAATTTTTAAAAACAAGAAAGGCTAAATAGATTCCTAAAACAGCTGGGCACTGACTGGTGCTCTAGTGAGTATTTATGGCAACAAGTCTAGTCTATATGGGATCCAAGCAGCAACTACCACAACTTGAGGCTGAATGCAGGTACCACCAATACAGCAGTACCCAAAAGTGCAATGCCATAAACAGCCACTGGATCAAGTCAATATTTTTTTTCAATAATTCAATATGTATGGCCTCAATTGCTCAATTTTGGTCCTCTAATAAGGGCACTGGTGGTCATTTTGAAAATTATTGCTCTGTTAATACAATTTGAAAGCAGGGCAAAGCAAATTTATTTGTATATTACATTTCAACAACAAAGTAATTGTGAAAAAAGTGTGTAAAAGTGCTTTACATAAAACATAACAGGCATCAAGACAAAATGTAAAAACAACATAAGCCATTATAAAAGACATTTAAATACAATTAAAAGAGTTAAATAGAAAATAAAAATAGGCTAAAATAGAATAAGACATAAAACAGGAGTGAAAGTTACAGTATAGGGTATGATATTAATCAAAAGCCTTGAATTTGATTTAGTAAAAGGCAGTAGCAAACTGACAAGTTTTCAGCCTTGAACAGAGAGTTGCAGCAGACCTGCAGTTTTCTTGGAGTTTGTTCCAGACATGTCGAGTATAAAAACTGAATGCTGCTTCTCCATGTTTAGTTTTGACTCTAGGGACAGAAAGCAGACATGTCCCAGATGATCTGAGATGTGTAGATGGTTCATAATGTAGCAGAAGATCAGAAATGTATTTTGGCCCTAAACCACTGAGGACCTTATAAACCAACAGTAGTATTTTAAAATCAATAAATCAACAGGTAGCCACTGTAAAGACTTCAGAACTGTATTGAAGTTATCTATTTTTTTGGTCTCAGTGAGGACTTGACCAGCAGCATTCTGAATCAGCTGCAGATGTCTGTTTTTTTTTAGAGAGACCTGTAAAGACATGTCACAGTAGTCCAGTCTACTGAAGACAAATGCATGGACAAGTTTTTCCAAATTCTGCTGAATATATTCTTCAGACAGTAGGGCTGACTTTGTAATTGTCTTTATGTGGCTGTTGAAATTCAGGTCTGAGTCCATGACTACACCAAGATTTCTGGCTTGGATTTTAACATTATCGATTGAAGCTGAGTACTAACTTTTAATCGCTCTTCCTTGGCTCAAAAAACAATTACTTCAGTTATATGTTTATTTAATTGAAGAAAATTCTGGCACATTCAATTGTTGATTTGTTCAATGCACTTACTCAGTGCTTGTATTGGACCATAGTGCTGTGGTGATATAGTTAAGTAAATTTGTGTGTTGTCTGCATAATTATGGTAATATATTTTCAATAATTTGAGCTAGTGGGAGCATGTAGATGTTGAACAGAAGAGGCCCCAGAATGGAGTCTTGAGGAACTCCACAGGTCATTTTTGTCTGCTCAGATGTGTAATCACACACAAAGTAGTTGTGTTTAATGTGTTTAGTATTGTGCCAGAAAGTTCCACACATTTTTACAGTTGGTCTATTAATATGTTATGGTCAACTGTGTTGAATGCAGTACTGAGACAGTAATATCAAGATTGGAATTCTGCCACTCACTGTGTGTAACTGGATGTCACTGAAGACCTTAACAGAAGACCTTAAGTGTTGTGGAGTGCCAAGAAGTTGTTCAGCTGTTGACAGCTTTTTCAATGATTTTACTTTAAAACAGGAGGTTTGATATGGACCTATAATTGTTAATTAGTGTGTCTAGATTGTTCTTTGTGGCTTGATGACTGCAGTTTTCAGGACCTTTGGGAAGAAACCTTTGAAGACATATAGTAGCTTTGGTGTCTGCCATGTGGGCGTTGATTGACAGCTGTGATTGACAGTTTGCTCACCTGCTGCTCTCCCCAGCTCTGTGACACACACCTAGATTATTGTTGCAATATTTTGGTAAATTTAATGTTACTTGATTACAATGCCTACCCTGCTAGCACAATTCAGCTAAAGTAGCTCATGTTAGCCCAAGTGTGCACTGCTTGTTGTGTCTGAGGTAGTGCAGGAAGTGTCCACCACAACCTGTGCTCCTTATTTGGAAAGTTCTGGTTCCAAACGAAAAAGATGATGCTGACCATAAGCTGCAACTTTGGGCTTCAAACCGGTTCCAATGCAAACCAATGGATGATGTCACACTTTGCTACATCCATCTTTATATGCAGCCTATGGTGGGATCAAAAATTCATGACAATGCCCACATTCATCACAATGAAGGAACATGTCACCCAGTGCTATAGTATGGTTTGTTGATGTGTTCTTAGATTCAATAACAATGGTCTAGGGTACAGAAGAACATGCTATATTGGGCTTCACAGGCAATACTTGTTAGTTGGATCAATTAATAGTGTTTTGGGATTTGCTGACAATAAGAAAACAGAATATCACCAAACTTGTCCTTAAAGGTGATTAATTCTGTCCACAATGGTGAATGAAAGATCTGTTTTATGGATTTAAATGTATCTTCCAGACATCAAGAACATTTACATCCTGGTACCTCATATTTGTATGGGAGCCATTACTAGTCCAAAAACTACCCACCACCACTAACTCGCTCACAACAGTCAAAGCACTACATCCAACATGTACAGTGCTACTCTCAAGTATTATAGAGAGTTAGTATAAGTTAGTTTTTAGTTATTACTGTATTTCATACAGAGCATTCCTTTTTTCAGAGATAGTAGGAGCCAACAGGACTGAGAAGAAATATATGATCAAGCCAAGAAAGGATCCTAAAACACTACAAAACGCAATCAGTCCCTGACCGGATAATACAGGAGTTTTTTTGGTCGGTTATCAAGTGAAAGGGGACTAAATATGGAGAAAAGTGAATTAATTTGGTGTGTTATGACATGTTTGAAAGAGGATTTTGGATTAAATTTTTCCAACAGAGGCAATCGAAACATTGAACTTTTCAAAAAAAACCCCAACAACTTTGGTTCATATTATCATGTTCACAAATTACACTGAAGTCTGCTGATAAATGAATGCATGAGTCGATCCATCCTCGTTCTCCCTCATGCTGATAAGATATGCTGATGGACACACATACCCTCTCTCACACGCTTACACACTCATCAAGTGTGCATGGAAGTGTGGGTGTGAGTGAATGTTACAAGTCAGCAATTTTGAGGTGTGAAAATTGCTCTTGCTCTCCAGGATATTTTTAATTTCCTATTAAACATCATTACATCCGCATGATTATGCATGGAAACCACACCCATGTACGTGCACATACACACCTGTGCACACACACACTACACACATTTATGCACCATCTCTCTCTGTCAAAGACAAATTCACCAAGTTCACACTGTGTGACTGCCCATGTGATGCTCATCCTTGTCCTCCATTTCATTAGACAGGAGGGCGGGTGAGCTCTTCTGGGATAGAACGGTAACTCTTTGTTGGTTGCTCAGCTGAAGAGACATCACCAATAGCAACAGAGACCTATGGCCTCCCCCCTGTGGCGTCCAGCTCTCATACTTGTGGTTGCAAGTGTCCATGTCTGTGTGTGTGTGTTTCTATGGGTTCATCCCATTATGTGTGCAGACTTTGAGTGTGTACCTGTGTTTTGCATGTGTGTACAGATGAAACAGGATGCAATGTATCACTCACAGATCTATAACAGTGGCATACAGCGAGCGATGAACACGTTAGTGTCAGTTGCAGATGAGGGAGACGAGCAGAAGAGAGGAGTGATGTGACGGTTATCGATCCTGCCTGGTAATTACAGCGCGATTTATTACCAGAGAGAGGGAGTGGGGGAAGTGAGGGAGAGACGGGAGAGAGAAGGTATCATATTTAGTTTGGGGTTGTAAGTCAGGTTTTTGGCGAGAGTGAACAAGGTCAGAGAGAGACAGAGATAGATCACTTTACTCCTCCCTCCCTTGAGTGCTGTGCGATCTGATCACTGTTGTGCTTTCTGTCATACTCCCCCGTCCTTTCTTTCCCCACTCATTCCTCTTTTCTATTTTCTAAATCCTCATATGACTACATAATGCAGATAGCACTCAACACAAGCAGGACTCATGTTTGTTTTCTTAAAGCCACTGGAAACTGAAATACACAAAATAGCCCTCTAACTATGTAATTTAGGGTCTTATGTACATAATAGTGAGCATCTAAAAAGTACTATAAATTCGCTTCAATCCAAATTCGAAATGGTGTTATTTAAGTTTTTGTAAACTCTTCTGATATTAATTTTAATTGGGTATGGCTATGCTCTGACATTTATTATGAAACCATCTCAATGAATCATTAACGATGTGACGTGCTGATGTGCTGTGGTAAGCGTATTGTCTCATTTCCGATTGCTGGAGTTTCTGTGTCATTCATAGCATTTCTGCATCTCAACCCAGTTGTTAACACGCTTTTCAGATTTGCTAGTTACTTTAGCTTAGCAGTTAGCAATGCCTTCCCTCTCTCCCTCTCCCTCTCCTGCTCTCTCTTGAGAGGGGGGCTCTTATGTTTAGCTATTCTTCTGCCTCCTTTAGTGATAATCGTACATGTAATTAATGTAGTTTAGCAGTATATTTATCTTGTTGGAGGTGAGGCTCATTGAGTTAGAAGCATGGCTCTGTACCACGGAAACCAAATCGTTAGCTACTATAGTTAGCCAGCCCCCAGTAGCCGGTGCAGGTGTCAGGTCAAAACGTGATCTACCACACCTACACAGTCTTGAGAAATGGTCTAAACTGCAAAATGAGCTACTTTTTGAACTAGGTTTTCTAATAGTAATAGAATGTTTATTTTCAGTCACATTTTTGTGGATTGCTTAATAACGCATTCAACTTTGATATCATATATATATGCATTTTTACTACTACAAGCCAAATTTCCAGGGGCTTTAAAAACTCTTTCATACATTTAGCTTTTCCATGCATAGTGCCTTTTTGCCTGTCAAAAGCATCATTTGTAATCAGTGTTGAGATGAAGTGTTGACAAGATATGAAATGAAGGTGCGCTCTGTCACTCTAACAACAAGCCTGCCAGTGTTTGTGGCTTGTAAAAGTGTGGGAGTGTTGGGTTGTTTACAGAGATGTGTGGGCGTTTAGCATGATCTTGTGGGTATGTGTGTGCATTTATGTGTGTTTCTGTTTGTGTGGAGGCAATATTGTTCCTGAATATGTCAAAAACTATGTTCTTATTGGCGAACCACATCCTGTCTTTCAATGAGTCACAGAAAAACACACGTACCAAAACACACTATGATTCTTCTCATGTCAATGTTTGATTGAATTGTAGAAACACAGTGATCCCTTCTTTTTTTCTGACCACTTTCTGTTATTTACAACCTACAGTTTAGGCCTTAATACTTTTGGCCCTATTACACAACTAACAATCCTTACACTTCCTGATTTTTTCGCCTAGCTTTGCTTTCTTCACCAAATAAAAGCTTATTGTGCATGAAAGTAAACATTTCACTTATAAAATATCTTGAAGTTGTTTCTATTGTTTTTGTAGACATGTATGCAGACAGAAACACAGGCCTGCAAAGACACAAATATAAACACAGAGACAAGACACAGGGCTAACTTTTCAAACAAAATGATGGAAAGCAAAATGTGCAATAGGATTCCAATGATTTTCTTTCTTATTCTCACTGAGATTTGTATGTATACATTGTACCTTATAACATGAACCAAGGCCCAATTTCCCCTGTAGATGATTTTTTTCTTCAAAGCAATATACTGAATATAGGCTTGTTATAGGAGTATCATGTTATGCTGGCGGAGGGATTAGATTAAAATAAGAATAAGAAGTTTATCTGGGACTGCTAAATAAGGAATACATTTGATATTATTCATAGCAGAGCATAGTTTGCTGGTGTATGTTGGTAATGCTGCTACTGGCAGCATTCCAGTAATAGATTGATTTGAGTCTGGTTATTCTATACAGTATAGACCCAAAGATGGAAGAAGCAAATCTCTTTCTCTTGCTGTGCATGTGCATGTGTACATGTGTGTGCTGTCGTGCACGTGTATCTTTGCCTTATCAATCTGTAAGCGCTGTATTGATTGGCCAAAAGATATTTCCTCTAATGTGCTTGGGGATGAGGAGTGGTGGTGGTGGGAGGGTGGGTGTGTGTGTGTGTGTGTGTGGGGGGGGGGGGGGGGGGGCAGCTTTCACTTAGCCTCCAAGCTCTTAAGAGAACATCTATCTATCAACATTTCCAGGCATGGGGAGGGGTCAGGATCAGGTAGGTGGTTCGATCACATGCACATGCACACACACACATGTACACACACGTGCACACACAAGCAGGAGCAGGAATCATTAAAATAGAAACAGCTATAAGCAAAGCTCAAGCATGTTGTTGTTTACACTGTGGGAGGCAAAAAGCTGATGCATCTCAGAGAGCTGCTAGTTTGAGCAATAGATCCTGAGCTTTGTGGAAACAGCCAGGATAGGAGAGGAGAGTATCATTATTAGTGCCAGAGCTCAGGGTCTAGTATATGTTCAGTGCAAGTATGTAACAATCTGCCCAATGTTTTGTTTTGTTTTTAATTAGGTGTGTATAAGTTGAATGTTGCACTGTCTGGACGCCTCCTGCCATGACTCCTGGGATGATGTGATGCATTGTGATGATAATTTCTTTCCCTGTTTTTACACTCTAGCTCCATTTGTTCTCTTCAGGCTTCGTGCAGGACTAGAGATTCACAGAGCCACCATTTAGCTCTCAGCAGGGAGAGAGAAGAGGGGGAATCGGTCGCTCCTCCTCTCTTATCTCTCACTTAACAAAAGCCTCTGATGAAGACAACAAGCATTCTGCCTCTCTCGCTCTCTGTCTCTCTTGCTCTCTCATTTGTCTCTGGCTCTCCTCCGTTTAACAGTCAGAGTGCTAGTTGAACATGGCAGCTCTGACACTTTTCACATCTCTAGTCCTTTGTTGTGTGTGCTTTCACGTGTATGTGAGTGACTGCATCCTTGTGTGTGTTGTTGTGCATAGCACAGACTTGCTTGCCAATGTCTGTGTTTTGTGTATTTGTACTTAAGCCTGTGTCTCCATACATGATTGTGTGTGCGTGTGTGTTAGAGCATGTGCTTACATATGTGTGCATGCATCATCTTTCTCAGTTTTCACAGCAGTTTTTATTCTATTGTTTGTGGCAATGAACACGTCTGTAATTATCTTTAGGATTTGCACGCATGTGCATGGAAACATATTCACATTGTAGCCGATGCTGCAGTCTATGCACAGCTGTCTACTTTTCATTTTGGGCTTATTGTCTCCAACTAGCACCATGGCAGAAGTGGTTCTTAGCTTGTAATGTGGAGGAAATGGGTGAACAGCCTCTCTAATTACACTTCACCCACTGACACTAATTTACATACAAACACAATCACACTCCAATCCAAACCTTCATTATCTCTGGATTCCATTCTGTAGGGCATTATATTTTGGCTGGTGTATTTCATTCAAGCTCTGTTTCTCAGCACCACTGTTTAGTCATTACGCTAATTGAAAGCCACAAATAGGGACATTTCCAGTGAGAACGTGACCCAAGAATGTCTAAATTTTTCAAACTAAATGAAGGATGAGTAAAAGGAGCATGATACTAGTATGAAAATGGGTTCTTCTCAGCTTGCTGTGTTTATTATGGGATGTGCATGTGTATGTGCATGCTTATGCGTCTTTGTGTGGGGCCTTCGTGCATAAAGTTTTATGTAGCCAACAATCAGCCTCAACATCACCCTCAGCACAACTATCTTTTTCTATGGGCTCATGCATATTCTTCACACTTCTGACTCGGGTTCTCTCAAACACACTCTAAATAAGCTCTGTTGTAAGGCCATTACAATGTGAATGAGGGGCCCACCAGCTCTATTGAGAGGAGCATGAGTGAGTGTGTGTCAGTGCAAATAGGTTAGAGAGATTGATGAACTAGTAGGAAGGGAAAAGGGAACACCTAATCAAGTTAAAAACACTGTATGATTGACATGCTATGCCTGGTTGATTGACAATCTACAGAAGTAGGCCTAATGGTCCTGATTTTTAAGTGTGTGTGTGTGTATGTGTGTGTGAATGTGTGGTGAACATGCATGCATGCATTCATGAGTGCATTTTGAATACTGGATGTCAGAATTGTCTTGTATTAATTCCCATGATTGATACCATCCCTGATTATTATTTTTTTATATAGCAGCTACAGTCGAAATGTTTCTCCTTCTTCTCCCTCCTTTCATCCTTGAGCATTGCAACTTGTGCAAGAAGCGAGAGAGAATCAGAAAGGCGCGCCATTAACTTGCACCGGTGCGTATCCGCCTGTGACATCCCTCATCCGCCTAACACCAACTAACTGGCTGTGAGCTTTCACTGGGACCGTGATCGCTGGTGCCCGAGAAAAAAGGCTGTTTGTGTCAATCAACCCGAGCCCCCCCCCCTTCTTTCCCTTCTATCTCTCCCTCTCCCTGTCTCTCTCTCTCTCTCTCACACACACACTCTCTCTGTCTCTCTCTCGATCGCCTCCACTTGTGTAGGCGCTCTTAAACCAGAGCATTTACGCACGGCAGTCAGTCGTTAACGGGCAGCCTGATATCGCTGCTCCTCCGTCTACCCGCTACCTAATCTCCACCCTAAGAGCAGAGATAAAGGAACAAGTGAGCATAGCGGGAGAGAGGAGGGAGACAACGGGGGAGACGAGAGTGAGAGAAAGAGAAGAATGATGAAGGGGGGGAGGAGAGCAGATCATTCCGGCTGGCCGCCCCTGCTGCTCTAGTGGAGGGTAGAGAGAAAGAGAGAGAGAGAGGGGAGATGGCACAACGCTTCAGCATCCAAAACACACGGGAGTGGTGCGCCGCCGAGACCGGAGCCCCGGACCCACCCGAAGCAGCATCACACTCACCGCTCTTCCGTCACGTCCTCTCCCCGCACGGCAGCGCCTCAGCCTCGGTAAGAGGTAAGTGGGCGAATCGGTACTCGATCTTAACATAAACTTCAGCGGCAGGAGACGGGATGGATGGAAAAGTCTCTGAGAGCATCTGAGTTAATCTTTCAGCCTCTTAAAAGTCGGGGATGTTTATGACGCGGGTTGTTTTCTTTCTCATATGTTTGCTAGAATTTAACAACCCAAACACAGACGAGTCGATTTATTTCTACTTTTTACTTTTTTGCGCAGTTTTTAAGCATTTATCCTTTACCTGACACTACGAGCATTTACTATTTAATCAATTATATGTAAAAATGGATCATTTTCCTTTTAGATTTAAAAAATAATTGCACTTATAAATAAAAAAATGTCTAATATGGCCACTGACTCAAAAACAGAAAAAAAGACAGAATGCCTTTGAAATTCATTTTGAAGTAGTCTATAATCTTTGCTTTCCAAGTTGAATTTTAAAATGATTAAAAACTTTGCTCATGTAACATTCACAAAATGCATACTGTACTGTATAAGCCTTGCATATTTATCTTCTATTGCATGATTTAGAATACTTAAGGGAGTCATAGTTATTAAAATGTAAAACTTCCATGTGAAGTCTCTTGCGTTTCTCCAATTCCAGCGCCCTCCTGTGGCTCCTAATAGTGAGACACATGCATGCCTATAGTATAGTAACATGTTGAACCAGCACTCATAATTAAGGCACTCAGCTGCTTGTCAGATTAAATATGTTTCTTGCTTTTGAATCCTAAAACACCAGTTTGAAAGAACCTCTTCAAAGATTGAGTGAGTCCTCTTCTTAGCAAATAAGAGATAATTTGCTCCACATCTGTGGAAAGCAAATTGTCCAAAGAAAGAATTTAACACAATTAGTATACTTATTCAAGAACTACTTAGGATGACACATATTTTATTTAATAAACTGTTACTACTTTTCCACTGTGTGGGAATAACTACAAAGAAAAGTATTAAGTGTTCTCTTCTCTTTCACTTTCTGTTATCATACTTATGATATATAACTAGAGTTCTTCGTCTATGACCTTCTTGTTGCAAGGCGAGGAAGGAGAGAGAGATGGGGTACGTGAGGAAAGACTATTGATATTCAAAAAGACAGAAGGAGAGAAAGAAGGGTGTAGAAAGATAGGGGGGGGGGCGAGGCGTAGAGAAAAGAGAGAGAGAAAGAGATGCTGTGGGATCTTTTCTTCTCCCTAGCTCCCGGCACATACATTAAGATGCTAATCCTGGTCTTTTTTGTCTCTTTCTATAATTCATCGCATTTTGTTCCTCTCTCTGCTCTTTTTCTCTATCTCCCTTATTCTTGCACTTTCTCTCGCTCTCCATTTCCTCTGTACTGTCATGGGCTCCCCCAGATTAGTGCTCCTGGCAAAAGGATTCCAACTCTAATTTTGTGGTATTTTAGATGATTAGGTTTAGAAATAGGACAGAAGTGCACAGAGTTTGGCGCAATTAGAGGAATTCTCTGTAGAGCTTTATGGGACTGATTAGTTGAGCTCTCATCCACCTCCCCATACTGCTGTATTAACACACAACCAGCTGTTGTTTATTTGTGAGGATTGACTTTTGTGTTGTGTTTGTGCTTTTAAATGTGATGTCACATTGTGTGTGTGTGCGCCAGAGGTTGGATAAGCCCTAAGGATGCAAGTTGTTTTCAATCAGATCTGTAGTTACCAGCTGTGCCCTCACATTCCCCAGGGTGGCACAACCTAGGCACACACACACCCGCAAGCACGTACGCAGAGAACTAATGCATACTATTCAACCTTGCCCAGAAAATTCACTCTTTCTTCTTTTCTCCTTGTCCCCTTTTTCTGCAGACATTAATCATCACTCGCTCCATCTCTGCATGTGAGTCCATAGGGAAGATTGGAAGGAGAGTACTTCAACTGTGTTTCCTCAATGAAGACCTTTGTTCCCCGACATCCAGCAAAGCTTTCTTCTCCACCTGCCATGGTGACATGACACACCCCTGAGTGTTCCTTTCTCACACATATAGACAATCTCTTGGGCTCCTCAAACCCCCAAAAGCCGTGCACATACTCTCTGGGCTTCAGCGAACTCAAAAAGACACTTCTTCCTACACACAACATCTCCTGGGTTCGCGATGACGGTGGCCGTGCGATTCCGTCGCCACTTACGCAGGCTCCTGCTCCTGCTAGCCTCCTGCTGTCTCCTCTCCCTCCTCCTCTCTGCATACTTTCTATTTACAAACTCCTCGCCTTCCATGCAACTTGGACAATCTCCTGAGCCTGCTTGCTCCCAGCCACTCTCCATGTCCCCGTACCGTCAACTCCCATACCCGTACCCCCCTAACCCTCCTCACACACATGTCCACACTGACCCGGTAGTTCTGGTGCTGGTGGAGTCCCAGTATTCCCAGCTGGGTCAGGACATTGTGGCTATTTTGGAGTCAGCGCATTTCCAGTTCCGCATGGAGATTGCCTCAGGGAAGGGCGACCTTCCGCCACTGACAGAAAAAGGCCGCGGACGATATTCACTCATCATTTATGAGAATCTATTAAAGTATGTACATGCAGACACGTGGAACAGACAGCTGTTGCATCAATATTGTACTGAGTACAGAGTGGGCATCATAGGTTTCTACCGTTCCACCGAGAACTCCCCGCCTCTCCTTAAACTCAGAGGCCTCCCGCTGGTGCTTAGGACCAACCAGGTGCTGTGGGACTGCTGCGTGGTGTCTAGCTCTCCCCTCCTCCACCTAACCAAGCCTGGCACGGATCGAGGGGCCTTACCTGGCGAGGACTGGACCTCCTTCTCTTCCAATCACTCTACGTACCAAGCTGTGCTGCATGCGCGGGCCAAGGAGGGAGCAGGGGCAGGTAGTGGTGATAATCCAGGGCCTGGCTTCAGTCTAGGCCTTCAAGCCACTGTCGTACAGGACATGGGACTCTATGATGGGGTGAGGAGGGTGCTTTTTGGCCAGGGACTGGGCTACTGGCTCCACAGACTCATCCTGGTGGACGCCATCTCCTACCTCACAGACAGGAAGCTTACTTTGGGCTTGGACCGGCACATACTGGTGGATATAGATGACATTTTCGTGGGGAAGGAAGGGACACGCATGAACGCCAAGGATGTGAAGGTATTTAGGGTGATGGGTGTGCGATAATGTGCATTAGAGAGAGAGACAGAGTGGGTTAGAGTAGATGAATTCCTGTCAGGTCAGTGGTGTTGGATTAGATTTTCCATTCTGCTATCAACTTCTAAAAATAGTAATTGATGGCTTTGCACTCTTGAAGATAAGAAATGTTTACTTATTGCACTATAAGTCTGACAGCTCAGCAAAAGATTTTACCAGGGGTGTATTTCGGAGGATTTAACTTGGGCACGGGTGCACCGAGGGGGTATTTGGGAAAGCTCATGCATGTGTGTGTGTGTGTAATGTCTATGTGTGTTGTGTGCCAAGTCCGTTCTGTGTAAAGCATATGTGTTGGGGTACAGCAAGAGGGTATTTATCTCAAATGGAGGTTTAGCCAGAAGTAAAGAGGCCATTTAAGGGAACAAAGACGTGGAGTGAAAGAGGGAAAGAGGAGGGGTGCGGGAGAGAAAGAGAGGTAGTGAATGAGCCTTTGAAAAGATGAATGGCACTTATTCCTCTTTTCCCACGTTCCTCCTCTTAGGGAGACTAAAGGAGAGTCAGCCATGCAGCCTGCCTCTCAAGGCAGCTATTGTTTCAACACACACGCTTGCATGAGCAAAGACATACACACATAGACATGCACTTCCACACATGTACACATAGAGAAATACAGTATTTGCACACACTCACATGCATGTAAGACTTAGCTTCTGTAATAAGCTGACATCTGTAGGAGAAAAAAAAACTCAGGTTTGCTGGAGTGTTGATAAAACCCTTCAGCATGAGGAATTTTGTTTTAAATCTGTGGTCACATTCTCCCACTGCGTCAGCACTCAGGGGCATTGAAGGGAAACAAATTATGTTCGCTGGGTAGGGCTGGGGCAGTTTCCAGTTTTGCTGGTCCGGTCTGGTGTTTGAGTTTAGGCTGGTTTGATTTTAAGCAAACCGACTGAATCAGCATTTGTCATCATGAGATGTAAATTGATAGTAAGTCACACTGGCAGTGCACAGATCTTCTTTTCTCACGTAAATGTTGTCATTTGGTTAAACGGACCACTTATCACCTGAAAAGATATGAAAACTTGATAAAGTGACATATTAACAGTCGTACAGCGAAAGTTGCAACAGATTAATCTCCGCCATCATCACTGCCGGTTGGTGCGAAATGCATTCAGGGATGCTTAACTTAAGCCACCTTTGGCCAACCAATAGTGTAACTTCATCACTCGAGTAGTGACTCACTTAATCACTCAGTCAGGGACAGACATTTGCGTTTGTAAAGCTGGTCCCACTGTTGCATTGTTGACTGGTTGTTATGAGAAAGAAAAACTCAGTTGTCATGTCACTCAGTTGTCCTGATTGTGGTGCTGCTACATTCTCATTCATGGGCTGTCATTATGTTCCACTTGGAGTGGCTGAGTCACACGCAACACCTAGCCTGGTAAAATTCAATATTACCAGTCCAGTCTGGTATTTGGCTTAATATCAAACCGGTTTGAAAATTTTTACATCGGCTCAACCCTGTCGGTGGGTTTTCATGTGTAGGGGTGTGTGTGTGTGGGGGATTCTAAGACAGGTGAGATTTATATGATGTGCATGAACTAAGGCCAAAGACGTCTCAGTGCAGCCACAGGATATACATGATAGGGAGGTAAACGCATGTGTGTGTGTGTGTGTGTATGTGTATATGTGTGTCTTTGCGTGGGTGTTTTCTGAATCACTATTTTAGATTAGAATGTCACTGTCAATGGCTGACGCCTGTCCCGTCAGGCCAAGTGAGCCACCTGTCCGTGGCTGAAACTTGGGGAGAAGATGAAAGGAGTGGGGAGGCTGAGAAAACAGGAGTGCAGTGGGTGGTGAAGTGGAGAGGAATTCCACCCTTGAATATAAAAAAGATGCTTGTATCCAAAAAGGATAAAAGAGTGCATATCCAAACACACACACAAACACACATGCACACATACACACACAGTCACCCACCCACACACACATACACGCACACACACACACACACTCACAAAATGAGCACACAACCACTCTCTAGTTGGGAGTTTTCATTTTAAGTCTGCCTGACTCTTCAGCTTTGTAGCATAAATATACATGAGGATGAACCAGTGCCGTAGCAGAAGGACGGGGAGATGGGGATGGAGGAAGAGGTCGAGAGAGTGAGATGGAGAGATGGATAAATAGTGAGAGGGGCAGAAAAAAGAGAGATTGATGCTATTTGAAACGCTCACACTACTCCCAACATTTCTTCTCTCTCCTTCAGGATAGTTGGCAATCATAGAGAGGAAGAGTAGAGAAAAAAGGAGGAAAAGATTTAGAGGGAGAGAGGAAGAGAGGAGAAGGTGGTGTATGGTGCCTAGGGGAAGAGCTAGCAGCTAACTTTACGCGATTTCAGAGAAACAAAATGCTGAAGGGAAATGGTGAAGCAGAGGGGAGGGGTGCAGGAGCAGAAATATGGTGATTTGTAGCAGTCCTCCACGGAGAGCCTCGGGTAGAGTTGTCAGATTACAGTCTGAACAAGGCATATTTTAAGTAACAAGTAAAGGTGTAAACCATGATTATGTATTAATAATGGTGCATAAACACATGTGCGCATTCAAATCAGCCAATTTATTGTAGTACAGTAGTATCTTTTCAGTCTGATATATATATTTGTCATGATGGGGTTTGTTTGATTTGTAAATCATGTTCATTTTCAGATGGGCTGATAAATGGAAGTTTTTCCTTTCTAGCAAAATATAATTGAAAATCTGTTCAAAGGATGAGTCATACTAGATGACCAAGTCAAGCATTCATCTAGCTTTCGCTGAAGGTTACAGCTTGAAAAGAGGTCTTTTCATTCAATTAAAAAGATGAATGCTTGTGGAATTCTAGAAATTATTTAATCATGATGGAAAGATGTTTCCTCAAAGTGAAGCTAAGGTTGTGTAAAATAGTGTGGGTGTGATGATATGATATGTCATGAAAATGAGGATACTGTCTTAGGTTGAATTTGGGTCACTGATGGCCATGATGACATTACAGATCTGAAAAAAAGGACATCTTATATTTTATTTTTAATTTTTTAAAATATTACTCTAAGTATTCTAAAATGATTTCGTAACAAGAAAACATCAATTACAAGTTACACCACAGCACACACATATCACAGTAAATAATTATGAATGACACAGAAACTATGTGAAAATGTAAATCCTCCCTCATCCCTACCGCTTCAAAAACAGCTCATGTGTAACACTGCATCGGAGTATGTAACAAGATGTGTTAGTGGCCATTTAGTAGGACAAGGTGTTTGCATTGCCAGTGTTAGAAATCCCTTCTTACCTCAGCAAAGCCAACATTCATCTCCTGCTCTCCCAGACAGAAGAGGAGAGAAGAGTGAGACAGAGGGAGAGAAAAGGCCAATTAAAATGCCACCCTCCTTCTCTCTGCACTCTTCATTAGTCTCACCCCATGAGTTCATCTGGTGACAAACAATACCTACACCCCCCAGTGTGTCCTGTGTGCACATACTCACACACACAGCTGTATTTCCTCTATTAAAAATGATTCACGGGGAGGCACCCCACGCATGACATTTTTCAAAATGATGATGCCACTCAAATACCCCCCCATCAATGATGCGTGCATGCCGGCGCTTGTGTTTTTTAATTCATTCGTCTAGGTTTTCCTTTTTTCTGCTGGAGTCGTCATTGAGAGGTGTCCGATTGCCGTCTTCAGATCCCTCTTCATCACCTTCCTCCCCCTCGCTCTCCTCCTCCTGCACTCACCTTCCTCCTCCTCGCCTGAGTCATTGATTACTATCTCCTGCCTATTTGTATTCTTACCTAAACCTCTCCCTCAACTTGTTTGCGCTCTTTTCCTCCCTAAGATGTTCTCTGCCATGATGTCATCCAGATTGAGAGGACACACACACACAAACACACAGGCAAACACAAAAAATGTATCTCAATTAAAAAGCAAAGACATATGTGCTCACTTTTCACATAGCACTTAGCATGTTGATCATGCTTAAAGGAGGATCTTAACTCAGTGAAAAGCACTTTCACCTCACATTAACTAAGAATCCTTTCTCTGATGTGTGGTTAAATACTTGCCATGTTTGTATGAGTGTAGATTGTCCAGTGATGAACTGTCATCATTTCAGAGGAAATTCCTTGCATTTAGACTATTTCATAATGTGACAGCCCATCCTTTGTACTCCTCAATAGTCACAATTGGCTAAGATAAGATTTAACCCCTTTCACATTTGAAAGCAGTAAAGACATCCTAAACCCTAAATTTTAGCCTATTTTATGACCTTAACTAAAGTGACCTAGAATATACAAAAATGGAAATTTATTTTTGCAGAAATACGTATTTATACATAGAGAGTTCTCTGAGTTAGATGTGACCTTAATCTATTCAGAAATTCAAAAATTCTGCACATTCAATAACATTCAGTGAAATCATTATGACTGATGAGATACATTAAAAATAGATTTGTGGTTCAGATATTTGTTATAGAGACTAATTATGAGGGCATTTTGTGAAGGGTCAGAATACTAATTTGTAATGGTGAAGCATGTATTTTCAAGGAAACAAAGGGGCAGTTATTTAAATTTCATTGCTCGTGTTTCAATTGGCAATTCAAATAATTACAACTTTCATGTGGCCTAATAAGCCATAAATTGCTATTTTGCCTTTAGGACTGAGCAATGTATGACTGAAGAGTACAGATAATGATGTTGGGGTGTTTGAAATAGAGAATTGAAATGTTCAGGCCTGTGAGGAAGACACACAAGGCAAAGTCTTTTTTTCATGTCTTCATGATCACTTTGGTTTTTACAGATGACCTAAAATTGAAAACAAAACAAAAAAGGCAGGAAATATTCAGACTTCAATGAAGGTCTTTGGCTTAGCAGTCTGTAATTTATTGTGCAATCCTACTTACAGTTAATCTTTAGACCTAATTAAGTATGATGCATATTTGCCACTTAAGTCAATGGAACTGAGCTCACATCCTCATATCCGTTTATTACTTTGCCAAATGCTGTTACATAAGTGATGAAAAAAAAGACATAAGCAGTGGAGAAAAGATCTGAAAACCAGTGGAGAAAGAGAAGGAAAAGGAAGAAAAGGAGAGGGCTTTTGGAGGCACAAACGTCTTTTTTAATGCAAGCTCAGACAACATCATTTTAGTTCAGACAGCATCATTTATTTAATACATGGTAAAGGCTGGCACCATTGATAAGGAATCTTAGGTGTCAGGTTTTAATGTAGGTGGGAATGGGAAAAAAGAGAGGACATATAGGACAGCAGAGGAGAACAGGATATTGCTACCAGCATGATGCTTTCTGACATCTGCTCTCATTTGTGCCCCGATCTGGACAAGTGAAATGATCAGTCTGGAGAAGTTTTATAGTTACTCTGTTAGATAAAAAAAAACAACATTGCATGTTTACATATGAAGAATTTTCTTTCTTTTTTTAAGCATAAAGTGCAAAACAGATGGTCATTGCAGTGTCATTGTAATGAATCCTCCAAAGAAACTATTTGTCAACACGAAAATGATCTTAATATCTTTTTTGTTTAATTAACTTTTTTTGTCAGTGCTCTCATTTTTACTCCAAATTAACTCTGCGAATGTGGCTGTGTGCCATGAATTATTTTTCACAAAATGAGGCAGGTTCTGCGGTCACAGCAATCACTGAAACTCAAAATCCTTGTGGGCCTGCCAAGTAGAATTCAGTGTTAGTATAGCGATGCCAAAGCAATCACAAGAACCTTGGATCCGTAAATGCAAGTGAATAGATGATTTTGTAAAATGCTCCAATAAAAAAATAAATAAAAAAAGCTACACTGACTTGAATTTGACAAGCAAGACTGGAAGTGAGACAGAGAAGGGAAGAGTAAGCAAAACGAAGACTGGCATTAACTGGTAAAGTGCTCTTCCTGCTCATCAAATAGAAATGCCTGACCCAGTTAAATTTGCTGGTCTGGTGTTCGCATTACATGCATAGATACACACACACAGGCACAAGCTCATATAGAGGATTCAAGAACTTTGACCGGCTTTTGTATAAGAATGAAACCCCACAAAATGTGTCTAATTTCCTTGTTCCTCTCAACCCTCCCTCAAATCTGTTTGCACATAAATTCTCACTTGCAAATAATTTATTTTATAATTACTTTTGTTATTTTAGATCTATCAGCCAGGCTTAAGGCTGTGAAAAAGAAAAAGAAAGAAAAAAGTAAAAAAAAAATAGTGCAAAGGCAAGAATGACAGAATGGGGATATGGTGGAGAGGTGGTTGGTGTAAAGGGTTTGTGAAGGCAGTGAATGCCAGCTGTCCAGATGCCTGTCTCCCATCTGTTTGAACCCCGACATCTAGCTGGCACCTCTTCCAGTGCTTACCACACACACACACACACACACACACACACACACACACACACACACACACAGTCGCTCTCACGTACACAGAAACAAACTGGCATTGCTTCTGACACTAGCAGTGTTAGGCAGCTGTGGGATTGGGCACTGAAATGAGGGCTATCGCTAACCGCTAATCCCAGTGTGTGTTTACCTTCATCAGTAGGATTGTCAAGATCTCTCACATGCTACATAGTCCCTCCTCTTGCTAATCCAAATCCACCCTTCCTTCTTATAAAGTATCTTTTATGGCCCATTTTAAAACCATCCCCAGCTTTGAGCTCAATATCCAGCGGACAGATTGGCTCCATATTGCTCAAAGCCCTCCATTCTCTCGGATCTGCTGCCGTTACTCTCAGAAAAACAGCAGGAGAGGACTTCATTGTCCCTCAAAGCCAGAGTTAGGGTTTTGTCATGTGCTCAGTGCAAGTGTTTCTGTCCTCCTGTGTACTCCTCTTTATTGGGGGTATACTCTTCATGGTAATCTTCAGTAGTCCTCCCATCGCTTTTGAGTCCTGAAAGGAAGATTTCTGACAACACTCTATTTTGGGGGCAGTAAACTGCTCTCTGGTTTGGAGACCCTCTGGAGAGGAAACAGACTGAGTTTGAAGGAAAACAGAGAAGTTCAGCTGATATGCAAATCACCCAGGCCCTTATTTTACTGAGACAAAGGAGAAATTTACTCAAAACGGAGAAAAACAGAAAGTATATTATTATAGCCTGTATAAGCTAACATACAGTATCATAAAGAAAACAAAATTCCAATCTGAGTGACATTGCAACAATCTATGTTATTATATTTTAAAACTTAATTCTTAACAATTCAACATAAAGTAAATAATTATATTTTCCTAGAAGGACATTATACAAATAATAACAGGGTTTGAAATGATAAAGTTATGATTATTTAGAAATTTTACAACAGGCGTCAGTAATGTTCTCTTTATTGTCTCCAGCAGCATTATACTTGTCTCTAAAAGCCAAGCTCTCTGAAATGAAACAAGTAAACTGCAAAGTTTATCTAATGTAGCCTATTACATAATACATCTTTTGAATGGTTTGAAAACCACTTTGCAGAGACTGGAAACTTGCTTGAGAAAGCTGATCCATCACAGTGAGCAATCGGTTGTCTGTAAAAGTTTCATAATCAGCGCTGCGGTTGCAAGGGAGTGTTTTGAAAACTCTTCTTTCTTGCTGGTGTGTTCTCTGACATGTAAGATTTGAGTTTTGGCTGTAGAACAAAAACCTCTTTAATGTAAAAAAAACTGCCAAGTTCACATTAGTCCTTTCAGAACAGTCATGTTTGCTTTTTGGAGTTTAAAATTCCCAAAACATGGCTCAACGCAGCACTTTTCAGGAGCCAACTATCAGTTCATGGATGATGGAGCACCATAAATGCAGCGCCATGTAGGCTTTTAAAAATGTTTCTCTGCATTTACCACGCAGTGAAGACATAACTTTCCTAAAATAGGTAGAAAATAAAGGTGACAAAATGTTCACTGTGATAGCAAAAGGGCTTGTATGGTCATTTGTGCCTCTGAGTCTCACTAACGCATCACAAAAATATCTTTTTCTGTTTTCTTAGGTAGGTTAGGTAGCAGAATACAAATGAGGTGTTTAAACTAATATACTGCACACTTGGACACACACCTACGCCGAC
This sequence comes from Euthynnus affinis, assembly GCA_029490765.1. NCBI lineage: Eukaryota > Metazoa > Chordata > Actinopteri > Scombriformes > Scombridae > Euthynnus > Euthynnus affinis. Next base: position 18,880,889 of record CM055838.1, on the reverse strand, counting down.
TCTCACAGATATGAGCACACACGTTAATAATGCATTTCGACCAAGTGCATCGGGGAGTATATATTGAGTTAGAATGCAAAGCACTCAGCTACAAACTTAATTTAATTCTTAAATCTCTGTATCCACACATTTGTCTTTGTGTGTGTGTGTGTGTGTGTGTGTGCGTGTGCATGTGTGTGTGCATGCGCGTGTGTGTGGGTAAAATTTAGAGGATGTCATAATAGAGGAGACAGGGGATCAGATTAGGGAGCTGTGCACATCTGTCAGCATGCAGTCATCTTCAACACCATTAGATTAGAGCTAATTAAGACACTGTGCATGTGCCTGTATATTTGTTAGTTTGGGAGACACACACACATACACATACACAGGAGAGGATAAAAAAACAGGGAAAAAGAAAGACTGCCTGGAACTGATTCCTTGCTCTGACATCAGCTGCTCAGGTCTCGTAAATCAGGGAAGGTTCCTGGGGATCGATTAAAAGCAGCATGACAAAGATTGGTAATAGAGATGTGGCGCTTAGCCTGACAGAAAGACCCTACAGACGGAGAAATATAGAGAGCATACATAGAGAGAGCTTCCGAAATAAACAAAATATTTGTGGGGGCAAACAGCGAGAAATGCAACGATAGCAAGAAGATGCAGTGGGAGAGTGCAAGAGAAAGAGCAAGGGGAGAGAGGTATAGAAAAAGAGAGGGAGCGATCTTTCCTCCATGCTGCTTCAGCCTTCCTTTCAAATTAGAACAGCCCCGTCTCCTGAGAATGTGACATTTTCACGGAGCAAGCGAGAGAGAGATGGAGGTTCAGAGAACAGTGAGGGTGGGAGTGGTGGAAGACAAATGGGGAAGGGGGGCAGAGAGGTGACTGCAGGTTCTCAGAAGCGGGAAGATGGAAGAAAAGAGGGAGAGTCAGAGTGAGAGGAGGCAGTAGCAGAGAAGAGAGAGAAAGAAAGAGAGAGAGAGAGGGTGGGTTGCTGGGTTTCACTTGGTAGTGTTAGGGATGGATGGAGTGAATGATGAGAAGGGAGGAGTGTGTGGGAGGGTTATTAGTCCACCCTCCAGAGGCTACTAATGCACTGACCTTCATTAACTCGCATTACTGTCGGTGTGTGACTGTGTGCAACTCTCTTTAGTTAACACTCATTACAGAGTCTTTGTTTAAAGGCCAGTAAACTAATGAAGTCATTAAATAAGTGGAGAAAATCCTGATTCGAGCATTGAAACCAGTGACTGAGGTAACTTTAAGGACAGGAACAGCCACTTGTGCACATTGAAAACAGAATAACAATTATAAAATAATGAAAAACACTGTAATGCCATAGTATGAGTTTCCACAGCTACCATGATAGTTCTCTGAGGTACCAGAATTCACTTAAATGTACAACAGAGATACATTAGACCTGAATCAGGTGTACTGATGTACTGAAGGGGTTTAATGTTATTCTGTCTTTAATGTGCATTCTTGTTTCTATCTATCTATCTATCTATCTATCTATCTATCTATCTATCTATCTATCTATCTATCTGTCTGTCTGCAGGCTCTCCTCGATACTCAAAAGCAGTTGCGTTCTCAGATCTCCAACTTTACCTTCAACTTGGGCTTCTCTGGAAAGTTCTACCACACAGGTGAGTGCTATAAAGCTGAAATAGAAATACTGTGCTTTTACTAGAACTAAGCATCACTAAAAAGAAAAATATAACCTAGACTACATGCATGATTTATATATTACTTGACTATGTCTACGTTTAGCCTAACAAAATGCATTGTCAGAAATTTACTAAATTGGTGCAGACTTTTCAATAATTAGCTTCATGAAATAATGAGCTATCCATTGCTTTTATGTAAACTGAGCATACAGTATGCCAGCAGTTTTACTAGAAAGCTATTTTCAATTTCTACACTTAAACATCTCTTTTTTTCCTTTTTGTTTTGATTGATATTTTCTAATTTACAGTTTTGTTGGTACCGGCCACAATCCAGCACTCATGCCAATTAATATTAATAATATAAGAGGATCTTTATAATTAGTATTATGATTCAACTCTGTTTTGTCCTAAAAAAGTAGCATAGTATCATATGGCAGTCTAAATAATAAATGAATAATGTCAACATTGTTCTTTTCATTGTGAGCAATTGCAATAGAAAATCTGTGCCTCATTTAATTGCAGCTTTGAAACATACTTTGTATTTACTTTGTATCATACAAAACCTGTACAAAATGATTCAATGATTCAATTTTTTTATGATTCAGATTTGTTGAAATATAAATAACTAAACATCAGTAATTTACACATTTACATGTTCATATTAGACAGACAATGACATATAGAAGAAAGATCTGTCAAGATGATGATTTAAATATGTACATTTATTTTGCAAAAAATATTTTAAAAATAAGCAAATAGTAAAAAAAACAAATTTAAATAAATTACCTAAAGATGAATTGAAATTCATTCATTGAAATGAAGCATGAATTTACAGCACAGTAGTTACAGGAGAACTAAATTAATCCCACAAGCTTGCTGTAGCTTACAGTGTATACATGTGATAAGATATCCAATTTTTTTATCTTTCTCCGTCTCTAGATTTGGAGTTACAGCGTCATATTTATATACTGTAGGCATATTTGTGAGACTGTGACATACAGCTGTGTATTATCAGCTCTGTTGTGGTTCCAAGGGCAGATTTTATTGATTTTTGTAGTTAAAGTGTTTAAATCTGCAGGAAGAGACCAAAGAAATGGGACACACTGAGTTGAGACTGAACATGATTATAATTAGGCTAAATCTGATATAGAATACAACATATTACCATAGCATTTGTTATTGCTATGGCATCATATTTCATCACCATGGTATCAGATCTCCTTATTTAGCAACACGAGCTTACAGTAAGACACCCAGGTGCTTGATGATATAACCTTATACCAATATGAAGCTGTGTACAGCAGCAATTTTTAACATGCTCTGAATCCTCATGAAGCATGCATTTGTATAAGTGTCATTCCTTGTCCTTTTGTCCTTGTGTGTGTGTGTGTGCAGGCACAGTGGAGGAGGACAAGGGAGACGATTTACTGTTGAAGTATGTGGATGAGTTCTGGTGGTTCCCCCACATGTGGAGCCACATGCAGCCTCACCTCTTCCACAACGAGTCCTCACTGCTGGAGCAGATGGTCCTCAACAAGGAGTTCGCTCTGGTGAGAATGGATGTACACACGCACACACACACATTTCTTGCAGCTGTCTATTTCCTTGTTGCTTTTCTTTTGTGTGCCATTTTAATCATTCTTTGTTTCTCGTGATTGCATTTTCTTCAAGGACGTCTGTTGCTGTTAGTAATTGTAATTTCTTTGCTACAGCAAATTACAGACATGATGTGCGCAGGTCAAAGCACTGGAGCTGTCCTGACTGACTTTATTCACAGGCTAAAAAACTAATACTGTAGTCATTTTTACTATGTGATATAGCTTACAACACATGGGAAATATACAGCTTAAAACACACTGGCATATGCGTTTTTTACATGACATTCTTATTACACAGGATATAAACACTGGAGACCAGGTTATAGTCCCGTGTCCTTTGATATGTTAGTTTTAGGTTCAAAATGTGTGTTACTTGTCGCAGGCAGATGCTGTTGGAAAAACAAATGAAAGGCGTTGACGGGAAATGTTTTGCAGATGTGTGTGGTTTAACATGTCCTTGTTAAGTTGATTAGAAAAATTATAATCAGGGTGGAATTACACTTCCTGCAGAACATGCAAATTAGTTGCATATGAACGTATTTTTAAGAGGTTTGGATTGGGTCCACAACAATGTAGGAGAATAGTTTAACTTCTTTCACCATTTGCAATAACAATTATTTTGCAAATGTTACAATCTGTGCTAATTTTCTAAAACCTAACAATCATAGTATTCCAGTGGGGAATGATGCACTTTGACAGGCACACCTGAGCCCTTTTTAATGTCTACTGTTTTAATCTGAAGTCCACAAGGTAGAGTACTATTGTTGCTCTGCTGTGCTCTGTTTTGCCGTGTTTTGTTGGTATGTGTGTGTGTGTGCGTGTGTGTGTGTGTGTGTGTGAGTGACTGGAGATGATTTGTATGACCGTACTGGGAGTGTCGTGTTACACGTACAGAACAGTGATGGGGGAGCTGGTTCATGTTGTTGAAGGTGAATGTGATCATAAAGTGTGATCCTTAACCTTTATCTTATACACACATATACATGCTCCACTCTCTCATCTCCTGACCATTGATGCTTGGTTTTGACAGTGTGTGTAGGTGTGTGGTGAAGGACAACACCATCAGTCAGCAAGATGCACCCAGAAACCATCCACCCTCACACTCATATACACATACACATAAAACAAACACAAACTTTTTTTTATTTTTTTTTATTTCCAACCCGAAGGCCAGTGTCATAACAAACACAGCACAAACCCATGTACTCCTTCTACAAGGTCAGGCTGTTGTGTGTTTACATGTATACCACCTATATCTTGTGTGTTACAGTAATGTACATAACCCTCACACACACGTGTTTTTGTACGCATGTGTCTTCCCCATCCAGGAACACAACATTCCAGTGGACATGGGCTATGCTGTGGCCCCTCACCACTCAGGGGTTTACCCGGTACACCTGCAGCTGTACGAGGCTTGGAGACGTGTCTGGAACATTCGGGTCACCAGCACTGAAGAGTACCCCCACCTCAAGCCCGCCCGCTACCGTAAGGGCTTCATCCACAGCAACATCATGGTGAGACAAAATTCTTACAGTAATCATATGTCTGTGAAAAGCCTTGGGCGTGCATCAGCAAGCACACACGTGTGCTCATTCGAATGCACATCCATAAATGCTCTTTGATCATTTGACATGTTTCTATGCATATATTAAAATGCATTAGCACCTTCACAACTAGCATATTTGTTATTGGACATCTCATTTTGTGTGCAGTTAAATGTGTAAATGACTGGTCTCATTTAAAAATATATATTTTGCAGCCAAACATCATCGTGATTATTTCATGTTTTTATTTTGGCTGTTTTAATCATCTATAGGACTAGTATTCATGTTGCTTGTTGCTCCACAGCTGATGTGTGGATATTCCTAGATTACAAGTCAGTGTTGACACATTTTACAGAATACATTGGCCAAACAGGGTGAGTCAGGTTGGTCAGGTAAATATGATAAATATGATAAATATCACAACCGAGTGCATCTTTGAAGAATTCCTGTATGTTATCATGTGCTTTCCCTTAACACCATTGATCATGCTTTTTGGAGCTTTCATTAATGTCACATGATCATCATGATTCATTGGTCATGAATCAAACCTAACACTCAAAGCATGTTATGTAGTGTCTTTGACTGCCACATTTATGGCAGAAAAGGATTTGTTTAATTTATTTAACTGAAATTAAAGCCATTTAAAATTCTTAGAGTAACATAATCAAAGCAGGCTCACCATAAATGGAGAATTGCTTGGTTAAAAGAGCTTGTTTTGATATGTTGCTTTGCTGCTGCTCTTTTATTCTACTTTAAAAAAAACTGTATTCATCTACTGTCTCTTTGTTCAAATAAGTGTTTGCTGAATAGTAAATTGTGTGCTGATTGTTTCTTGCAGTCTTGAACAGAAAATCAATGATGTCTTGTGTGGTTTGTAACCTCTTTGTGTGCGCATGCATACGTGTTTGTGTGTGCGTGTGTGTGATATGAATTATTTGACCTTGTCTCACTACAGCATGCTCGGCTCCACATTGATTCAATATTTAATGGCTGCCCAGTGCAGCTAAAGGGGTGAACTCTACTGTGTGTCTGCGTGTGTGTGAGCATTTGTGTATTTGTATATATGCGCAGGCTGTGAAACAGGCCTTGTACACTGTATTATAGGATAAGGATCTCGTAATGAGAGCATTTTTACACTTTCATGCTTCAATAAATAATTCATCAGTCAGTGTTTGAGAAAGCAAGAATAAAACTCTTGTCACCCATTTCACCTAAGCATGTTGTCTTCATCCCTTTCTCTGTTTCTCCTCCTTCTCTTTGCTCACTTGTCAGTCAGGCACTTTGTCAATGCGCACAACTGTTCCCTTATTGACAAAAGAACCAATCACATCTGACACCAAAATTACCAGTCCATGTTGTTCTGCCATATTTGAATCTTGAGAAAACAATTTCAACAGACAGCTATGTCAATTTCCTAATCAGTCCTAGAAGTCTGCTTTTTATTTCTTGACATTTTGTCACAGCATCAGAAAAGACAGCCACTTAATCCTACGTCCTGTCAATATAAAACCAGGCTGACAGTTTGACAGGTTATAATGTGTTATTATACATTATCAATAGTAAGGTATCCAAAACGAGTAAATGGTAAATAGACTGCATTTATATAGTGGCTTTCTTGTCTTATCAAGCACTCAAAATGCTTTACAATACTTGCAAACTTACATCAATTCACACACACATCCATACACTGATGGCAGAGGCTGCTATGCAAAGTGCCAACCTGCTCATCAGTAAGTAAGCAAAGCTTTATTTATATAGCACTTTTTAAAACACACAGTTACAAAGTGCTTCACACACAGAGAAAATATAAATGAATTAATAATTAAAGCAACAAAAAAAACTATATAAAACACTGCACAATGAGGAACAGACCAAACTAAAAGGAACCAAAACAGGCATCAGTGAATCACTGATTTAAATAATGAGCCACTGAACAAAACTACATATTCAATTCTTAATAAAAACATGAAACATCACAAAGAAAAAACAGGAGAAACAACAAAGAAGAAACTGGCAGAAAAACTTTAAAAATCTATTTTTTGTGTAATTCAAAGAGGAAAGCAACTTGATGTTGAAAAGAAGATGTTTCAAAGAGAAACCTGACAGGAAAATTAAATCTATAAAAATTACTCTGATTTACCGACCCCAATGATGGATGCAATTTTTTGAAAGTTTTGCCCTATTGCCTTAAAGAATAGGTTCACAAATTTTCATGTCTGTCCTAAAACAATAGTCAGGTACCCAAAAAACATTGACACATGTTTTTCTTGCTGTAATCATTCCTCTTGTTCATGCTGGCCATTAGTAGATCGCTTCATAATGCACTTCCACTATAAGTGATGGGAGACAAAACCCACAGCCCTACTTGTGTGCAAAAATGAATTTAAAAGTTAATTTGAAGCTAATATCAGGCTTCAGTTGTCCAAATCAGTAAAATCAAGTCAATATCTTTCAAAGTTACTGTTCCCTTAGTGCCAAGTTCTCTCTTTTTGACACAATCTTTCCACTGCAACTGAACAAGAAAACACTTTCCGTCAAGACACAGAGGGAATAATTTTTGTACCAAGACTGTAACTGTGGAAGATAACCACTTGATTTGACTAAATCTGATAGCTGAAGACTCATGTTGTCTTCAGCTAAACTTTTAAAGAATTTTTTACTCAAAACGAGTACTGTGTATTTCGTCCCCCATCATTTACTAGGGATGGGAATTGATAAGATTTAATTGATACCAATGCCATTACCGATTCTTTATCCATTCCCTTATTGACTCTTCTATCTCTGAGTCTAAAGACAGTGTAGAAAAGGAGTAGAAAAAAAGGAATGTATGTGACTCAGAAGTGCAAAAGCTTTACTGTGTTACTTCTGTTTAATTTGGAACTGGTTTGAACTTTGTGCAACATTCAATTTTCATTTTCTTAGTCAAACAAAATATCAACATTGCAACTAACACTGTTGTTGTCATGAAATGAAGCCATGTTTGGACTGTTTCTTCCTCTCCAACATGACTCCTTCTTGTTACAAGTTTCCAGCAGCATAGACAAATGAGTTTGACGTCACTGTTTTCCATTGCGCAACTGTCAGAAAAATATGCTGGCATAAATAAAAGGAATTGATAAGCTCAGAGGCATGGTGAGGTATGAACAGCAGGAATGATTACAGCAAGCAAAATTTGTTTTAATGTTCATTTGGCCACCAGACTTGTTTGTGATTCGTGAAACTATCCATTTTTATTGCATGGAAGAAACTTCTTTTCAATTTTTCAAGTTAGAAATTTTGTTCATGCAGTGAAATCACACTGGTAGGGGAGCAAGGATGCATGCAAATCAGATTAGATTGATGAAAGCTGATGATCAAGTTGAGTGGACTTTCATCAGCTGAGCTTTCCTGGTCTCTCAGCTCTGTCAGAAAATGAAGGGATTTCCGATGACTTGTTGATCATGTCGCTTATAGTCAGACTCCAGAGTGAGGGAAGCAAAATTATTCTTGAAACCATCACTCCTGCTTACAGACTCTCCAGAGAGGATTCCCTGGTCTGGTACTAGGCAGCTATATTCAGTACAGTGAACTGCTTTTTAGTTCTCTGAGGAAAATGTTAGGATGCAATTACCTCTGGGAAGCTTCAGGTGAATCTCAGGTCTGTGAATTAGAATTACTGGTGGTCTCAGAGGAACCCAGTATGTGCTGCATCTTATTCATTCCCACCTCTTACAGTATCCTGCAAAACAATGTATTCTGATGGGAGAGCAGGCTTCACCCCGCTTACCTTCAAACATTAGATTTGGTGAAGTTTTAAAGTGCATTCTTGACTTTGGCAACAGCAGCTGACAACACAATCACCTCTCAAAGTCTTTTTAGTAGCTGTTTTGAAGCTTTCATTCATATCACACGATCTTTATCAGCATATGCAGTTTTCCCAGTTGTCAGGCAATTTGTGTGCTTAAATCTTCTGCTTTTCTGAACACTTTAACAACCTGTTGTCTGTGTTTGCTTTAAAAGTAATATTCATCCTCATTATCAGTAAATGAAGATTATATGATCAAAAACTCTAGAACAGCTACTAAATGGACCTTGAGGTGAGATTATTTTGTCAACTGATATATCTAAGAAAAAATGAATATTTTTGAACTCAACTTTCAAGCCACCATGAAAAAAGTCACACACAAAAAAGAAAAAACAGTATATACAGAATATATAGCCTCAGCACATGCTGCATTAGAATTATCACTCCACCCTAAACCGCCTTGTGAGTTTTTAGAATCTGATAATTCATCTACCTCCCTGACCTCTCGTAAAATTACTCACCACATCACTCACGTCCTTCCCATTTTCTTTACCTTTCACAGTTTTTCACCTCCAATTTTTCTTGCAGTTTCTGTCTATTAATCTCTTTCTCCCCTGCCTCTCACTCCATCTTTGTTTGCTCAAAGGAGGACAGGAAGTTGTCTTAAGGTTGTAAAATTGGTGTTTGTGTGTCTCTGTCAGCAGATTGAGAGCCACCCACTGGACCCACAGTATCAGAACAAATCAGACTGAGATATGGGATTGTGTTCTGTGTGTGTGTGTGTGTGTGTGTGCGCACCCACGCAAACATGCGTACTACTGTGGGTGTGTATTTCTTTTTAAAATGTACTATATCAGTTTGAGCTATAGCTCTGTGGATAATTGGTTTGGTGAAATAGTGCTGAGTGTCTGGCTCTGGTGGCCTTCTCTCTCTCTCTCTCTCTCTCTCTTTCCCTCTCTGGTGTGTGAGTGTGTGTGTGTGAATGTGAACAAGTCTACAGTGTTTTATAGATAAACCAATATCTGCACTTCCAGCCTTTACTCTCTATTTCACACAGAGAAGTGCTCCAGAAGGAGTTCTCAATAAAGACTTTCTCTTCTCTTCTCTTCTCTTCTCTTCTCTTCTCTTCTCTTCTCTTCTCTTCTCTTCTCTTCTCTTCTCTTCTCTTCTCTTCTCTTCTCTTCTCTCTCTCTTCCTCCCATTCAATGACCTAATGAAAAGGCGATTAATTTCAGCACTTTTAATGTTTGGTTCTGTCTTTTTGATATGTGTATAAACCCCAGAAAGAGCAATATATATTTTTATAGCATTATTTAATTAAACTATACATACATTCCCTAAATGACTTTTTAACTCACTTTAACTCATGAATGTAATTGCACCAAAAAAGAGAAGCAAGTGTGCCTTACAATGCTTGCGCAACCTCAGAAATACAAATCAGTTACAAAATTTGAGAACTGCAATGTATTTGTTATTGATTCATTTGTTGCTGTCACTTTTGCAACCGTTGGAATCACTTGTAACAATAAATAGTATCTGAGAACATCAGGATTCTGCTCTCCTCAATGAAGGCACAGCGGAGTATGCAACTCACACAGGGCGTGTCTCTATACTTTTAGTATTTTCATGGCCAAGGAAGCATGGAGCACCTGCTCGTGGTGTTATTAAAAGTAATCCCTTATCATCTCCTCCCGCCTCAGTAAACAGCGAGTCACCAAAATACCAAACAGGTGTAGTTAAGGAGTGCCCTAGGAAGATTTAACTTCACCAATGCAAATCAATGCCTTGTGCTATCTATGCACCTGAATGAAAATAGGGTCTCTTCTGCTGGTGAAGTAATCTCTGCTGGACAGCTCATCAGGACTGCCTCAAACACACTGGAGCCAGTAAGCGGTGTGTCCCTTGACAACCCTAATTATACACCTTTTTTCACAGCAGACATCTTGACTTGTCAAAACATGAAAAGCTCAGGTGGAACTAATAACAGTTAATGATGGCTCCATTCTGTTTAAGTGTCCCGGTAAGTGATGTCAGTGTGAGCCAGCACGCACAATAGCTCCTAGTCCGGGAACTAGAGCGACCTAAACGTAACAGAACCATATGTTAATGACGCCTGTGCATTTTTTCCTATGGCTAGTCAAAACGTACGCTGTCAAAAAAGGTCTAAGAATGTGACTTGAACCATCTGTGGAACTGGCACCTGTGTTTCACCACTGCGATAGGTAACATTACCATATGCAGTATGACTTGACATGTCAGAATATCCTTGACCTGTTCTGGTGCTTATGCTTCTCATATTTACAAACTGCTGTGTATATGCCTGACTTTACAGCTGTGCATTCCAGCTTTTTATCTCATGTTTTATGCTGTTATCTAAATGATTTCTGTCCTTTAAGAGTATCTTTATAAATAGTTACCCTGGTAGGTGCATTAATGAGTTAGATGAGGAGATTGATACTGCTCTCATTTACACTATTAAGAACACCTATGCAATTGTGTTTGTTCCTAATAAAGCGTTGAAGTGGATGGTGGTAGTGTACTGGAGTTCATTTTATTGAAAAGTGTTCCTAATATTTTGTCCCCCTCATGTATGTTATTGGGGTGCACTAAATATAAGGAAACATAGAGTAGATTTATCACCTTTCTGACAATGTCAACAAAAAAAATCGTAAAAGTAGAATTTGTGGCAAAGCTGTTGTAGTGGATTGCATAAGATTGCACAGATGTTCCTAATAAAATGCTCGGTGAGTGTGTATGTCCATTAAATATAAGGCTACAGCCAGTAGCAGCCAGTTAGCTTAGTACAAAGACTAGAAACAGGTGGAAAAGACTAACCTGGCTCTGTCTAATGATAACAAAATCCACCTGCCAGCCTCTCTAAAGGTCACTAATTAACTTGTTATGTCTCCTTTCTTTAATCCGTACAAAAAGTGTAAAACCACACATTGGAGTTGCCGGACTAGTTCCTGGCTGAGGACAGTTGCCAGGCAACGAGCAAAAATTTTTCGGAACTTTCTTCCACAATCTCACAGAGAAACTGCGGTTTTAGTTTCCTGTTGTATCTCAAATAATTTCTGGTGTTGACCATCACGGTCAAGTCTAAAACTCTGTGTGGTTCATTGAAAACAATTGGCATGTTCCTGTTATTTTGAGGCTTTCTCTGTGAATGCTACTAGCACATTATGTACCATTGTGTTAAGTTTTTTTGCTTATCAGTTCCTGTTGTTGATCATACTTTGCTCAGTTGATTGTTATCATGAACTATTTGTTCCTGCACAGATGTCCTTTACCAACGGAGCACATTAAAGATATTAACAACTCCTTCTTTTATCTGCGTGTATGTGCGTGTAGGTGCTGCCTCGTCAGACGTGTGGCTTGTTTACTCACACTATCTACTATAAGGAATACCCTGGTGGACCTAAAGAACTGGACAAAAGCATCCGTGGGGGAGAGCTGTTTCTCACTGTGCTACTCAACCCAGTGAGTCACAGAGAGCACACAAACACAGGCACACACACAATCAAACACACGCATGTTGTACATGAAAACAGATACACAGAGCAAGAAACTGTTAGGACTGTTTCTATTTTGATTCTTGCACCTAAAAGAGGCACCAACGGTTTCCTACTCTTTCTCTCTTTCTCTCTGTCTAAAGGTAACTTCCTCTCAGTCTGGTTCATCCTGTTTCATTTTTGCTTTGTGTGGGTGTGTCTGTCTCTTTTCCTGTCAGGGGCTGCTTCTCACTGTGGAGCTGTGTTCATCTCCCCACTTTAAATTAGGTCTTACCACAGGGGGGTTGCTGTCACACATACACACGCACACACACACACACACACACACACACACATGTACAACCTCCCCCTCTCGCTTACCCCTGCTGTGTATGTCAGCTCAACTTGATTCTGCTTTGAATTAAGAAACAGAATTAGGTTTTGGTGTCAGTTAAGATGCTCATCGGCGTGCACACATTCACAAGTGCGTGCACACAGTTAAAGGTAGGAATAGAAATCCACGGGAATTATCCCCTAACAATCTCCCTCTGTCTCTTTCTGACTCAAACCACACACATGCACAAATACACACAAAGATGCTCATGGACCAGTAGTAGGCAGTATTGAAGTGTCAGGTAGGGGAGTGCTGAACTAGAGGAGCTGTCAGAACTCAGTGAACATCACAGAGCCAAGTGCAGCTTCCCACAACAACCCAATCTACCCCTTTCTTCTCTCTCTTCACCATTTTGTCTCTGTCTGTCTTTCTTTTTCATGTTATTCTTCTTTCTTTCTTTCTTTTTTCTTCCTTATTTTCATTCTTTATGTCGTCTCTTTGTTCTTGACCTCTTTCTTTCTTTTGTTTCTTTCACTTGTTTCATTCCCTCTTTGTTACTTTCTTTCTCTTTCTCAAATAATAATGGTACAAAACATTTGCATACAGTAGAGATACAGTATGCTCATTGTTCTACCCTCAATTTGATGTAACAAAGCAGGAATCAGTTTGTATCCAGCTCAACAGAAGTTAAATAATTGCTTAATTCTGCTGTTCCTAACTTCTCTGTGTCAAGTAGCTCTTTCCTAAAAAAAGACAACCTCTGGTACACATGAAGTGTTTTACACTTCCCCTTGCAGCAACAAATGATTTCTAATAATAGTCATGAACAAGGTGGTTGAGTACAAAACTAGAGGGAGGGAAATTTACCTTTTTCTATCTAAGGTATATAGTGGTTTTTGGGGCTGAATAACCCATTACATATTATTAAGTGAGACAAATCGCATGAATACAAGGAATCTAGGTGACATAGTCAGCTGTGACTATAAAAATCCTTCTCAACACCATTTTGGGAAAACTGGCAATTTAACAGGAAGTAAAAGGTGCCAGAATCTTTACTGGCATGAGATCATGCAGTGTGTAAAAAAAAATACTGACATGGCCAGTTTTAACTGAATTAAGATCACAGACTTGCTCTTATTAAATTGTATATTATCCCATGATCTTAAAAACCTATTCTGTCCAAACAGTCACAAAGTAAAGCAGACTGCTTTGTGGTTCCTGAAATCACCCAAAAGGACCCTGAGAGGAGATTCTTATATGATGGCTGGACTGACTGACTCCAGGGTAAAACTCGTGTCATAAATTCAAGAAAGCACCTGGTCCAAAAGAGGATTGTTCAAAGGCTCTGTTTACTAAAACAAGACCCAGTTTACTCATCAGATTCCCCATCCTTCTCAGCATGAAAATACACTTAGGGATCCGACTGTCAACAAATTTATTCTGCTTTTGTATAGTGCTATAGCTAATGATTATCTTGATTATCAATTAATTTGTCATTTTCTCAATTAGTTGATTGATTGTTTTTTAAAATGGCCTTCACAGTTTCTCAGAGGCCACAGTGACATCTTCACATTGCTTGTTTTGTCTGACCAACAGTGTAAAATATTAAGAGAAGTTGGAACCATCAAATATTTGGCATTTTTTCTTGAAAAATTACAGGAATGATTGTATAGTTGATGATTAATTTTCTAATGATCAACTAATCAATTGATTAATTGTTGCATCTCTAAGAAGATGTCAAGATATTTTCAATTAACGTTTCAAGGACATTCTGATACCTGACCCAGGAAGTGCAGCTTTTGGTGATGATGGTCCAGGTAATGACAACAGTAACCCGACATATTGTGATTTTAACTATTGCTATTGTAATATAATGTAGAGTGATGCTCATAATGATTATAATAGTGTAGCGGTGCAATAGCATTATATAACAATATGGTAACTTACCTTGCAGTAACAGTTTAAAATAAAGTAACAATAAAGTAAACAACACCAGAAAAGGATCTAGAATAAAATCGAAATATCCATCAAAATATGTCATGCAGTTTTCATTTTGTCACACTGTCTTCATTATATTTTCGCAGTGACTTCACATTGTGCTCCAGAGGTGGTGATTAGTGCCAGAAACATTTCTACAGTTAATTTAATTTGAGTGTGTGTGCATGCATGTGTGTTATATTTGTGTAGCTGTTTCTTTTCATAGCTGCTCTGAGGACCTAAGAACATTTCTGCTCACATCACCCGTGATGTCATCTCAACATGAGCTCACAAACCAAGAGGGATGCCTCTGCAGGCTTACTGTCCCTCTGTCTCTAGCTTTCACACTCACACACACACACACACACACACACACACACACACACACACACACACACACACACACACACACATAGCGAGAAACATACAAAGGCTAATTACATTTTTTCCCTCTGTTCCAACTATCTTTTGTCCTTCTCTCTCACTTCCTCCCTTTCTTAATCAGTGCAATAATAGATGAAACTCCTCTCTTATTGTATCTCTTAATGAAGAGACCTATTAAACATAAAAGCAATTTAAACACTAAATGAGAGTTATCTGCCATGACGTCCGTCCACGCACACACACATACACACACACTGATGATTCATTTTCATTTCTCCCTGCTATGTTTCCATTTGCAGATGCAAAAGCTTTCATTAGAGTGTGCACTTTGTAATCAATAGTGTTCTGTAACTCTCTGCTTTAGTCCCCCAGGGGTGTGCTATTGTTTGATGATCTGCATATTGGTAACATTGTCACTTCCCATTCAGTGACTTTAGATCACATTTAGCCTGTGGTGGCAGTTTACCACTGAATACAACCATCCAACATATTGGATGTGTGTGCATGTACGTGTGTTCATTTGTCTATGTGCGTTTGGATACTTTTCCATCATTCCCGGGCTGCATAAGGCCATCATTGAGCTCTGCATCTCACATAAGCTCAACAATCGATTGGACGACCTAGACTCTGCAAACAGCCAATAGGGCACAAGTCATTCCCCAATAAATGGCCAGAGAGACAGTGAGAGAGCAGGGGGAGAGAGGGAGAGAGCAAAAGAGGAAAAGAGGGGGGAGAGTGAGGGAAAGAGACAGGGAAGGCAGGGTGAGAAGGTGGCAGACAGATTGAGATTTAATTTTCAGGTCACAGCTTCGTGTGTCACTTGAGAATCCAGACACATACAGAGGGGAGGTGATGCACACACACACACACACACAAACACCCATCCATGCATATGTCAGCATGCAAGTATCTGCGTATGTGCGCATGTGTATGGTTGTATAAATGTGTGTGTAGCTGACATAAGCAGAGCTGTAGACATATATCAGGGCTGACATTTAGCGCTTAGCTCTGCCACTAAGCTTATTAGCCAAACACCAAATATCAGCAAAATCTCCCTCCCCCTAACAGTTGCCTGTTTTACCCAGCATTCACCCTCATATCCCTCACTCTTCCTTTCCTGTCCTGGTCTCTGGTGGCCTTTTCTCTTCTCCATCTACTCTTTTCTTTCTTTTTTTTTTAAACTCTTTTTAAAATCCTCAACCTTTGCAATTGTGTTGACTTTGCTCACACATGTGAATCTTTCCACACTTCTTTTGTCTCATTTCCACTCCTTCCTTTCCTTTCTCCGGAGTCCTGCTGATTGCTACTGAAGGCTTTGGCAGCTCATCAACGCATAAACGCTCTCTCAAACACACACACACACACACACACACACACACACACACACACACACACACACTCTTTTTCACACTCACACAATAAGCTACAATCCAAACAGGAGGAGAAATTACAAAGTGAGAGTAAAGCAGTGAAGACAGCAGAATGGGAACGGGCCAGTAGATGTTGACTAGAGCAGGCAGAATAAATTGAATTGAAATCATTTGCTGTATTGACATTCATCTTTCAATTATCCACTGATGAAACAGAGACAGCGAGATGGACTGTGAGAAAGAAAGAAAGAGAGAGAGAGAGAGCAAGTTGTAAGAGCAAGGAGGGGTGACGGTGAAGGAGGAAGAATAAAACAGGCAGGGGGTTGTAGGCTTCTTTTTAGTAGCAATAACAATTCAATCAGGCAGAAATGTATGTGGAACTAAGTGTTCTGTAATGGGAACCAGGCTGCTACAGTTAGGAGGAGAGAGAAAGCAGCAGAGGAGGCAGAGAGGGATGAGTGGTAGAGTGCCAAGGACAGGCAGACAGATAGAATAAGTCATTTACATCTTTTTCCTTAATTGTAACACAGACATGACAGCACTACAAGACAAGAATGTAATGGCTGCAAAAAATAAAGCAAATGAAGGTCAAAGCATATGTAAATGTGTCTTGTAATTGATACAGTTTTTTTTTTTAAATATAAATGTAGTTTATAGTTTTCTGTTGTTGTTTTCTGAGGTGTTCCTGGAGCTGTTTCATCACCAACCAAGGACCAGTAAATCAAGTAATTTCTCCCAAAATGCAATCATGTTAGAGGGGATTGGAACATGTCGCAAACTCAAATACATGACTGGTGTTTTCCTAATCTTTCAAGACATGGCGTGTGTGTGTGTGTGTGTGTGTGTGTATGTGTGTGCGTGTGTGTGTGCTTGTGTGTTCATGGATTTTGAAGAACATCACTCCATGTTGGACTGACATGCTTCATCAGAGCATCTAGGTCAGCATAAGATCAGAGAGAGAGGGGGGAAAAAACAAACATAAAGTGACTTTTTGGAGCAGATGAGCGAGTGAGAAACATTAAAGGATGAGAGACGAGGGAGGAAATGAAGCTACGTAGGAGCAGTGAGAGGAAAAGACAAGGGACAAAGATTAAAAGAGGGAGGCTGCGGCATTGGGTTTATTTCTCTCATTTTTTTTTACTTCGCTCCCAGTCTAGTTCCAAGTATGATTTGAGCCCAATTCTGGTGTTAAATTATTAGCATGGTATTCTTTATTAAAGGCACATATGGGACTCAAAGCAATCCAATATTCAGGAAATGAGATGTGGCACTGGAAGCTGAGAAAAGGTTTATATGGTTCAGTTAATTGAATTCTTAGCCATAGCGACTCCTTCCACCAAAAGGGTTTGGGGCCTGCACTGTGTCGGGAGATTAACACTCTCTCAAGTGGCTTTTTTGTGTTTTGCTTTTTAATTCAGACTAACCTGCCAAGGTTATTTTTGGGGGCTTTTCCTTTGTTATCCTTCTCTCTGTATTTTATTCTTTTCTCCTTCTCCACAGTTCTCAAATTGCAAAGACAAAATCACCTTCTCTCTCCCTCTTTGTTTAATTTGGCAGCCAGTGCTTAAGCCCAAGCTCCATAATGAATGTTTCCATGTCCAATAACAATCTGTGTGTGCGTGTGTGTGTGTGTGTGTGTGTGTGTGTGTGTGTGTGTGTGTGTGTGTCTTTCATGCACCTGCACGTACACCTGACACACACATACACATACATACAGTACACCCTCCTCCCCTCACAGCCTGAGTCAGACATCATAGGGTATTGAGTGGTTTGAAGGGAACATAAATCACTTTTTGATCACTTTGCCTGCTTTCAAAAAAGCACAAAACAACACAAAAAAGGGAGAGGTAGAGAGTCTTTGAAATGGTTTATAGCATCTTTTTTACTCAGGTCAGATTTGTCTGCATTCACTGTATATCACTACAGAACATTTAATTTGAATAAAATTCACATCGTGCTATTTTTTTTTTTTATCCCAGCAGCATGCCATGAAGCACTGTTGAATTTTAATTTTACACATTTTTAAAAGTAGTGCTCAAGTTCTTCATTCATGCTTCAAAGAGGATGGAGGTTTGGGGTTTTGACATGACAATTTACAGGATGGGAGGAACAGGAAAGCAGTTTTTACTGGCTTGCATTTCTGTTGTTAATGGTTGAGTGCGTGGTGATGCCTTCACAGTGGTTCCACTTTGTTACTTCAACTAGATTGATATGAAGCAGGCAAGGCAGGGTGGTGCGATGCTAGTATGCTTAGAGTGAGCATAAGATGAGACGGCTATGGCAGATGCACACAATCGCGCTGGCATACGCAAATGCACAAACGCCTTAACAATTACGCTGACATGCACCCTGCTTGCATACCCTTGCTCTCTCTCTCTCGCTCTTTCTTTTTTGTTGTGGTCTCTGTAACAAGGACACACACAAGTAGCCACACACACTTCTACTCCTCTTTCTCTCCCTCACAGTATGTCTCTCTCTCTCACACACACACACACACACACACAAACAGACAGATTCCTCCCATCAGTATTCGGAGGCGATCAGTATTCTGAACAGCTTTCCAGGTCGGCCGGACGCTGATCCATCAAACCCCGACACTGTGTCGCTTTGTATCTACGGCAACCTTCGGTGTTAAAGAGGAGCACCGACAGTCCTCTGTCACCAGGAAATTCACTGCTTGCATGTGTCTTTGTATGTGTGTGTTCACTTTCATAGGCTTGCTCCCAAATATACTCACACACAATCATTCATGCACACACAGACACACACATGCACACATCCACCAAATAATTCATATCTTAATGGCTGATGTTACCGTTTCATCCAGACACTTCACGTTCCCAAGCTCCCTCAAATCACAAAAAGAAGCGTGTGTGTGTGTGTGTGTGTGCATTTGTCTGTAGCAGCCATCTTAGCTTGTCTCTTTGATCAGCCTATAAAAGCACTGAGGCGTGGACAGATAGCCTGGACCAACACACTATCGCTCCTTCACTCCCTCTTAGCCTCTCCTCACACACATTAACCGCCGTGAACACACCGACACACTGTGAGACACTCTCCCGTGTGAAGCTGCATCTCTCCCATCATCCAGTGGTTATGAGGTGTATTGTGTTGCCTCCTGAACTTTATCTAACAGAAGTGGTGAATACATCGGTTTCAGTTTATCTGATTTTCCTCTTGGAACTGCACTGGGCTGAGAGTTAATGTATAATCTTACATAACAAAAGCGGAGGAGTGTGTCACTTTGCAAAATGATAACAAATATTGATTCCTACTGCTGGACAACCTCTCTGTTAGTGACTTTAAAACCATCACATTCTGAGAAATTATCTATTTGCTTTCCACTGCAGTCACAACAACAGTAATTAGATTTTCGGTGCTGCCTCAGTCTTTCACAAACATGGGAACTTGGGAAATGAGATTTTGACTTATCCCAATACAATAAGTATGTTTTTCCTTTTTTCCATGCCTTTCCCTTTTCCCTGCTACCCCTCTATCCTGTCTCTGTTTCTCCACCACAGATCAGTATATTCATGACCCACTTGTCTAACTACGGCAACGATCGCCTGGGCCTTTACACATTCGTCCACCTGGCCTCCTTCCTTCGCTCATGGACAAACCTGAAACTCCACACACTCCCACCTCTTCAGCTTGCGCACAAGTACTTCCAGCTTTTTCCTGAACAAAGGAACCCACTCTGGCAGGTGTGTTTTTGTCGGTATTTGCCCACAAGTATGGGCATGTGTTTTCTTGCACATTATTTTTGTGTAATGAGATATTCTTATTGTAGATTCAAAAATTTTCAAGAGGAAAACAATGTACGCTATGTGATTTTTATGTCGTGAAGTCCCGTTTTCTTTTGTACTGCACAAATTATGAGTTGAGAGTTAATTGTCCATGAAATGGCAATGACAAAACCCTTAAATATCCTGGTGTACAGATGATCAAAAATTGGAAATGTAGCTCAATTTTGATGCAGTATAATATAAGTATTTGCTCCAATTGTAATTGTTTTTTCCAGTGATTTATGGATTTTATTGTTATTGACTTGATTTTATTATTGACAATTAAGGTCTAAAGATTTGATTGTTATTGAAGTTGTTTTTCTATTTTTGAGTATTGTTGAAAATATATTTGTAACACTCGAGCTGGGAATCATTAAGTGTAATATCAAAAACTTACATTCTGTGTATGTGCCCATGTGTTTTTGTATGTGATTTATGTAGCCCTATAATCCTTTGTCTGTGTGCTCCTACAGAACCCATGTGATGACAAGCGACATAAAGACATCTGGTCTAAAGAAAAAACCTGTGACAGATTACCCAAGTTCATGGTCATAGGACCACAGAAAACAGGTTAGCTACAGTCAGACACACTCAGACATGTACATGCAACAAAGAGACTCCCTCTGTCAAGTCAAGTCAAGTCAATTTTATTTATATAGTGCCAAATCACAACAGAAGCTATCTCAGGGCACTTTTCACGTAGAGCAGGTCTAGACAGTACTCTTTACTCTTTCTCTGTGTGCCCAGGTGTCTAGATACTCCACATCAGAGCCCATTCATTTAATCCCCCTCGCTCCTTTGGTCCTGTCAGAGGGAGACAAAGGAGGAGGCTCTTACCTCCTTTCTTCCACCCACATACTAAGTGCTTTAGATGCATAGAGATACAGTACTGAGCTACTGCCCTCTCCCCCTTTCTTTTTCTTACTTTTCCTCTGTCAGGGAGACAAATAAAGAGGACATTATTTAAAAATCTGTACACGGTGCTTGGGACCCGAGTTTTGCCTCCTTGTGATTTCAGGAATTCTAATTGCCTGTGTTTGGTGTGAGAGGTGAGGAGGTCCCATAATGCTGCTAATTAACCAGGTCGTAATTTTATAAATGGGAGGATGGGTCACTATAGCAACATTAGCAGCCCAACAGCAATCACAGTACAATAAACTCTCATGTTATCAAAGGCTATGCCTCCCATGTCAGAGATGTTGCTGCAAATAAGAGACAAGAATGAGGGGAGATGTAACAGGATGTGTGGGAGTAAACGTAAGGGGAACTGGGTGGAAAGAGAGCTGCTGAGGGTGAGACAGAGGGCACGACCAGAGCCCCAGTGCTGATTGGTGTCAAATGGTTTTGAATCATTTGATGGGGAGGCCTGTGATCATTGCAGACACACACATACACACACATACATACACATACACAGTGTATTCTCAGCAAGATATAAATCTTGCAGGGCGAAAAATCATCCAGTATGGATCAGTGGATGACAGCTTTCTCTCTCTCTCTCACACACACACACACACACACGCACACACACACACACACAGATACATACACACGCACACATGCACACACACACACAGACTACTCTCTGCTGAGCTGAATTAACGAGCCAGTTATGAATTATGCCCTTTCTTCCAGGAACGACAGCACTTTATCTTTTCCTGCTCATGCATCCCTCCATCTCCAGTAATTTCCCTAGTCCAAAGACTTACGAGGAGGTCCAGTTCTTCAACACTAACAACTACCATAAAGGAATTGACTGGTAAGAACACACACAAACACACACACACACACACATACACACACACACGTCTCGCGATACCGGACAAACGGAGATCTCCACCTATTGAAATCTGGGGATTTCTAAATTCATGGTAGTTGCTTGAATGACGGTCTTACATTCTCTCAAAGACATGCCTTAATGAAAATGATGCTGTCCCCACATTCTCCTCTGTTGCTCTGTTGTGAAGTGCATGTCACCGCACCCATATTAAGCGCTGTCCTAAAAACTTTGCATTTGTTTTGCAATGCAGGGTTTCCACCCACTTTTAATAATGAAACCTGGGAGACTGTCCTCATTCTCTGTGAACTTATCTCCTATCTTTCATTCTCTCCCAGAAGAAGCTGTGGTGAAATGAACGATTATAAACAACCCTTTTGATTTTGTGAGGTTGTTACGGGCTGTAATGTGTCTTGCAGACTTCAGTGATACATTAAGCAGTTAAACAATGTCTTGAAAATGATCCTTTTAAGCCTTCAAAATGATCCTTTTAAGACTGTACATATAAGCCAACAGACGGCCAATAGATATGGCTGCCTAAATTGACCCATAAATGGGTTACTTAGCTGACAGAAACACAGCTGGTGCATTCTCCGAATTCATCCAGCAAGAACTTGACTCTGAAAATTCTTCATTAAACATGCATGTCGGGGACAGTTTACTAAAGTGCATGTGTATGAGATGTATATCATGAGTGTCTGCATATGTATTTATATTTCTTCTAAATATTTTTCTGTGTGTCTGTTGCCTCAGGTACATGGAATTTTTCCCTGTGCCCTCTAATGTTAGCACGGACTTCCTGTTCGAGAAGAGCGCTAACTACTTCCCCTCAGAGGAGTCCCCGCGGCGCGCTGCTGCCCTGCTGCCCAAGGCCAAGATCATCACCCTGCTCATCAACCCCTCTGACAGAGCCTACAGCTGGTATCAGGTACGTAGGCAAACACACACAGAATAAATTACTTACCACTTACTACATATGTATTATATTTAACTATCTACAGCTGCCTGCCTCTTCATATGAAATGCTTCATCTCTCTATTGATTTGCAGTGAATTCTTTATCTGACTATTTGGAGTCATATTTTTCTCTGTCAGTGAGGAATTAATGAGCCTGATTTATCTATGCGTCTCAATATGGAACATGTCAGGACATCCTGAATTTTAAGCTTAAGCCTGATTGAGTAATGAAACAAGAATGCCAACAACATGCCAGCTGAAATATTGTGCCATTGTCCACAATAAAAATTATAATACAAAGTTGTGAATATAATACTTTAAATATGAGAAGAGCAATTACATCAATTGTACCATCAGAGTGAGTTCTTTAAAGCGTATATGGCTGTATTTTCTAACCTTCCCAGCATCAAAGAGCTCATGAGGATCATGCAGCCCTGCAGTTTACTTTCTATGATGTCATCAGCGCAAGACCGGGAGCACCGGCTGAGCTGCGCTCCCTGCAGAGCCGCTGTCTCATCCCCGGCCTCTACTCCACACACCTAGAGAGATGGCTCACTTACTACCCTGCTAACCAGGTATGCACAGATACAAACCTATACAAATGCATGCATACAGACAATTACACTCTTTTTCAGTGGTTTCCCACCTGAGGGTCGGGACTCCCACAAGGGCTCTCTGAAATAATCTAAGGTGTTGCAAAATGACAGGACAGAAAAAAAAATTCTGACAAATAATTTTTTAAGCTCTTCTCTAATTTTTGCTTTAATTATTGTAAATTACTGTATTTTATTTTCTTAAGCCTCAAACTTTGTAAAATAAACGAAAACATGTCCTCTATCATTGAACTGCTAGACAATGCAGCATGTAACAAGGGATCTCAGGTAGACTTTGCTTTAGTTTTTGCTGCTCTTCTCTATTTCACTGTACATACATGGATCATATATAATGTTAATGGCTTTTAATTCTTTTATTATATAAGATTTATTTTTCACAACTTTTTGAAATGAGAACATTTGTGCTGAAGAGAGGGGGAATGTCAGATGAGATGTTAATTGCAATGAGGGACATAACTGACGGAATGCTAACTGTATAATGTCCTTATTTTTGTGAAAGAGTGAAGTCATGTCTAATGTCAGAGTTTTATATTTACTTATAATATAACTATAGTATAACTTTTACAGCAATTATAGTTGCGGTGAATCAAGCTGTCACTTTTATTGTGTTTCTGAAATTAATTGTAATGCACTAACTAGTGATAGTACCCAACTTTACAGTTTATATGTATATATATCTGTGTGTAGGTGATGATCATAGACGGCCATCAGCTGAGAACCAACCCTGCGGCAGTGATGGATGAAGTCCAAAGGTTTCTGGGAGTCACTCCTCATTTTAACTACTCTCAGGCCCTTACGTAAGTCTCTCACACAGTATGTCTGCCACTGCCTCTGTGTCTCTCTCTCTCTTGTTTTCTCTCTCTGTCTCTCAGATCTCTGGCATCCTGGGTAAAGGCACTTTTCACCTGCTGTGTCCTGTGATTGAAATGATCAGTTCAGCAATAATAAGACTTCACACTCAAATCTGTGTGAAGCCTGACATCTACTGGTGAATTTGTTCTTTGCCAGTGTTCGGTGCCAGGTGATCACCGATATAAAGTACAACAATGACATCGGCTGGCACCAAAGATCAACTGCTACCAGATGGTCATTTCACTAAATGCTTTGAGCCATTAAATGTCAGACTTAACACAGATTTAGGTTTGAACTGCTGTCTTTATTTTAAGATGAAAAAAGCAGTCAGTACATGTGTCTTTTTTCAAATGTTATCTTGTGTTGTATGTGGTCCCCAAAACTAATGAGACACAAGTGACATAAGAAATGATGAGACAAGAAATTTCTGATGAGCAGAGATGCTCATTTTTCTTCAAATTCGTGGCATGTAATTCAGAAACTCTTGGGTATAATATCAATGAAACAAAACAAGTGAGTGAAAAGGAATAATTCATTATAAGACACAGCAAGTAGTTTGTGCAATCGATTACATTTATTGAGGATTGACTTGATAAACCATATTTATCCTGATTGCCAGTAATTGATAAAAGACACATGTGGCTAAAGCATCACTTCCAAACATATTAAGAATGACAACAAATACTAACAACTACTAATACAACTACTACATTTACATGGCTTGAATAATTTGTTCTCCGAAATAACATTTGTGCAACGTAATTAACACATGACTTTGTTTTCGCAATAACAGTTTGATGCTTATATTCTTGCCAAGAGACAGTCAAGTGGTGTTTCAGCCTCCTGGGTCGCTGGCCTGGGATCAAGTCCCAATAGAGTGTTCACTGTCCTCTCACTTACACTGGCTGCCTGTCTGTGTTACAGCTGTCTGAATAAATAAAAGTGTGAAAAGGTTAGTCCACTGCACAGTGTCAATCCAAAAGAACTAAAACAGCAATAGAAACAGTGCCAGTAATCAAGATAAATCCCTTGTGCATTTTTTTATGAACGAAACATATTCATCCACAAACAGCACATCCTGCTAATATACTGTAATTTACCTTAAAGGATAGGTTCACAATTTTTCAAGTCTTTCTTAAAACTATAGTCAGGTACCCAAAGGAACATTGAAATAGGATTTTCTTGCTGTAATCATTCCTCCTGTTCATACTGGCCATTAAGATATCCCTTCATAATGTACTTTCAATGTAAGTGATGGGGGACAAAATCCACAGCCCTCATTTTAAGAAAAAAATGTATTTAAAATTTTAGATGAGAGTAATATGAGGCTTCAGCTGTCTGAGTTAGTCAAATCAAGTGGATATCTTCCACAAGTATAGTAACAAAAAGAGGAAATTTGGCACTAAAAAGACTAACTTTGAAAGATATTGACTAGATTTGACAGATTTGGATGGCTGAAGCCTCATATTTGCTTCAAATAAATTTTTGAATACATTTTTGCACAGAAGGAGGTTTGTGGATTTCGTCCCCCCATCAGTTACATTGAAAGTGCATTATGAAGGTACCTCTTAATGGTCAGTATGAACAGAGGGAATGATTTCAGCAAGAAAAATGTGTTAGTGTGCATTTGGTAACTTGAATATTGTTATACAGAAAATGTCCTTTAAAGAAGTAACATAGAAATACAGTTCCAGATGTGAGCCACATTCTCAAGGGTTGTAACTCAACAACTCAACAACAACGTCGTGTGTGTATTCTGTGATAGAGGTTCATTATACAACCAATGTATTCATATTTTAATACGCAAAACATGTCAACAAAATTATTTTTAATTGGAATACAACTCCAAAGAATTAGCTTTTAGCCTTTTGACACTCTATTTCCACTCATTCTCCATTAGAAATGTTGCACGTGACCTTTAAGTTTGGGAGGAGTGGTAAACTGTTTATTTCTCGAGCACCACTCATCAGAATGCAATCTGCCTGCGAGCCCTCAAACCTCCAGACAGGGACATCTAGAGTTTGCAGCTCAGATTGGGACAGAGAGTGCCTCTGTTTTGAGTCACGAACTCACATGCATACAAATAATTTGTAAAGAGATGCATCTTGACAGAATAATAAGGAAGATGTGCACATGTTTGTGCTTGAGTGAGTGTGTGTGTGTGTGTGTGTGTGTGTGTGTGTGTGTGTGTGTGTTTTGGGCAAAGAGCGAGTTACACAAAATCCTAATCTTTCTTTTCTCCTTCTCATTCTTTTGACATGGCAGCAGTCTGACAGATCTTCAACTCTGGAGCCTATTTATTTACTGTAATCCCCTCTCCTTTCTTCCTCCTGTCTTGTCAGAGGAAAACTGAAGGAGAACCACTTAACTCTTTTTTTTTCTCCTTTAGTCTCCCACTGATGCATGCAGATAAAGAACAATATTTGCGTCTATCCTCTAATGTATATATTTCTACCTCTTCTTTAGCTATATTTTGTGCCTCTTTACTGCAAAAGCAATCTGCATTAATATGAATGCCTTCAGAATTTCACATATAAATAATAGATTAGTAAAAATTCTATGGTTCATAAATATAAATGTACATTCAAAAACATATGCAGGCATACTGTGTACACACATGCACGTACATACTTAAATACACACACTCACACACACACACATACATATGTGTGTGTGTGTGTGTGTGTGTGTACATAACATCAATATGTATGAATATATAGTAGACCAACAAGCATATGTAAAATTATTTTCTAGGGTACTTTGAAAATCACCCACTGTATACTTGCTTGTGACAGGTTTTCACGTACAGTAAGATGCTGCTGGAGTTCAACACTCTGCTAACAAGACAGGCTGTTTGGCTTCACCAGGGATGCTACAGCCAATCAGGGAATTTTATAGAGATGCCAACCTTTTTTTTTTCTCTCCCCTACATTGTGTGTCGTTCAGAGTCCGTCATGAACTGAAGTTCCATCTCTGGTACATTCATCCCCAGTGATTATACATCATCTCTCCTGTCTTTTACAGTCATGTTATATGATATCCGCTTTTTTCCAATAGTGAGGTTGTCATCAGTCACTCTTGTAACTTATTGTGTACCTGGCATCCGTGGAAGTAAAATAATCTTTCACTTGTCTTTTATGTTGAGGGTTAAATGCCATTCTGGCCTTAATAAGACTACTGATTTTAATACAGCCCCAAGATATATATAGCCTACATATAACAGATGTTGGAGCAACTCACAGGTTGGAAACTCCAGTGAATAAATGTGTTGCAAAATTATATAGAAACATGATTTTCAACATTTTCTATTTTTATACACTTCTGTTTATTGATGGAGAGTTATTGAAGATAAGAAACACTTTAATATAAACATAATACTTCCTTCAAAAAGAAGGCAGTACTTTAATAGAAATTGATAAATAAAAAAATAAGTGTATAACATCAGAAAAATAATGAATGCTTGTGGTGTTGGAGGAGAAAAGAAATAATAAAAGGTATGCCTTCATTCTTTGATAGTGTGGCATAAAAACATCCATTTCCAGGCATTCAACTTGATGGTTGCATATTAAAAGCTTTGAATGAATATGGGCTAATACAGTGCATTATAAAAATACACCAGCTTGTGTTGGCATACTTGTTTTCCTCAGGATATCTTGACACACAATAAACCCAAACCAATCACATTTAGAGCTGCAACAATTGGTCAGAAAATAATTGATTGAAAGAAAATTAATCAACTAATTAATGTAACTACTTTGATAATCAGTTATTTTCAGTCATTTTACAAGCAAAAACACCAAACATTTGATGGCTACAGTTCTCAAAAGTGAGAATTGTCTGCTTTTCACTATAGCAAATTGAATATTGTTTGGTTTGGACTTGACAGTTGAAGACACACATGCTTGTTGTTTGTTGTTTTCTGATGTTTTAGACCATAAAATAATCGATTAATTGAGTAATTATCTGAAGATTAGTGGATAATGATACTGCTCATTAGTGGCAGCCCTAGCTAACTGACACTTTTTAATCAAGTAATTTAAATAGTGTTAGAGATTATTTGCATCTCATCTAGAATTATCATTATCAGTGGATTAGTATATTAACCAATCAATAAACTATACTTCTTCCTCATGCCTGTTGTTTCTCTGCTGCACTGAGGAAAATATAGAGAGGGGCTGCACAACAGAGCAGAGAGGCATGGGGGGGGGGAGACAAAAAAGAGATGAAACAAGACAGCACAAGTGACAGCAAAAGTGAGAGAGACGCAGATAGCGAAAGAATCGGAGACAGACATTGTGTTGAATGTGCAGTGACATTTATGTCTGGTCCGTGAGTGTAAGATGGCCCATTTTTTTCTTGCTTAATTTCCAGAAAAGAGAAACTCCTTCTTGATGTTGCAGCCAATATTGCAGTACTGATGATCATTTTTAAAGCTAGCAGTTCAGATTTTTTAATAACAAATTCTTTGCTCTCCTTTCTGTCTTTCTCTTTTTTCTATCTGCCTTGCTCTTTTTTTCTTCTCAGGTTTGACCCTCAGAAGGGCTTTTGGTGCCAGCTCCTTGAGGGAGGAAAGACAAAGTGTTTGGGAAAGAGTAAAGGGAGGAAGTACCCTTCCATGGAGCCCGAGGTAAACTTAAACATTTTAATTAAAAGAGATTTATGTCCAGTGAAAAAGGGGATATATGTATCAAATGAAATGTTAGAGAAAGAGACAAATAAAAAAGGAAAACAGCAACCTGACTGACATTGATGGCCCACAGTCCTCGCCAATGCTGTGGCAAAATTTCCCACAGGACTAAGCATTGAGGTGGAAACTGTCAGCCAATCAGATCCAGCCAAAAAGTTACAACCTAATTATGAGGACTCAATAGTAACACATCACCCGTGAGAGGGAGGATGTGGGGGGAGGGATTAGGATGGAGTAAGAAAGGTAGAAGGAGAAAATACAATCCATATATCTTTGTCCTGGCCACTGATTCCACAGAGGGCAGTGAATCACACATTCGCTCTCACATGAAGACAAACACACATAGATACAATTTGTCTTCTCACATGTGCTCACACATGCCTCTGTGTCACCTGTAATTAAACTGTTTTTGAGTTTGCACCAAGGGGACAGAGGCAGAGGACAGATGAGGAGGGAGGAGAGAAAGGGAACACCAAGCAAGAGAGACAAGAGAGGGGAAAGATGAAGATGAGGGATGCACACAAGAGGGAGAGAGATAACGGATCTCATGCATCCCTCATATAATTTCCCTCCCTCTTTTGAACCTCTCTTTTCTCAGCTCTGCTCCCACCAGTTGGCACTTAGTGGCCCTATAGTCCCATTGAATTGAAAAAACTAATCTAAAGATGGTGGCACATCATTAATCTCTCTCAATTTCTTGTTTGCCTCCTACTCCCTTGCTGTCTTTCTTATTTTCCCTTCTAAATATCCCTCCTGCCGAGCCTTTTTGCACCCCCTGTTCTTCTTTCTCTTCCTGCCTCCTTCCATATTTCCGTAATTTGCTCCTTGATCATTCCTCTCTCCCCCTTTCCTGCCTATTGTCATATGTCCCTTGCTACTTTCGTGCTTCCCTACCTCTTATCTAATCCTCACTCACCAACTTGCCTCATTTCCTTATTTCCCTATTTGCTTTATTTCCTCACTCTATTTCCCTCACTCCCCAACCATGCCTGCTTATCTTCTTACCTCTTTTGCTATCCCCTGCTTCTCTCTTCAGGCACGCGCATATCTCTCCAGGTACTACAGGGAACACAACGTGGAGCTGTCAAAGCTGCTGCATCGCCTCGGACAGCCCCTCCCCTCCTGGCTAAGAGAGGAGCTGCAGAAGGTCAGCAGCATTAAACTCTGACACTCAGCTCACCAGTGTTCTTAAACCACCTTATTATATTATTTCTACATAATAAAAAGTACTGTTACTAAATAAGCAACAATTAAAGTTTTTATAGCTCTGTGCATGTGTTTTTTCAGATTTGATCAACAGTGTTGGCAAAATCACAAATACACAAATCTCTCATTTGAAATAGCCAAAACTGTAAATTTTGCAGTACGTTTTGTTCATGTTGGACGCCGTTGCTCATAATAAGAACTTTGTGAAAACAGGTTTTAAGGGCTTTTAAGCCATAAGAAATCATACACAGAAAGCAAGAAAAGTTTGGATAGAGTATCAATTGGCAATGGAAAACACAAAGGAAACACAAAAAGTGGCAGTTTATGAGAAAAAAAATCTTCTGAACTCCATTACCTCTTAATCCTGTCAAAATATTCAAAGAATGCATTAAATGAGGCTTCATAGTGTAAGTGCCGTAACTGACAGCAGTTTCACCTTGGTCTCTTTGGAGTCCTATTTTTCTGCAGTGCTCAAACTTGTTTGTCTTTGTACGTATGTCTATGGAGGGCCCACCACACTCTGGTTTTTCCAGCTCATTCATAGCCTCCACAGCATGATCTCTTCCCTATTTTCATGGTTGCTACTGTATGTGATTAAATAAGAAAACAAAATGTGATTAATATATTTTATTCCTCCTTTTCCCTTCTTCTCTGTGTCTCCATCCCCTCCCTGTCTACCTCTTTCTTAAGGTTAGATAACCTTTGCATCCATGAGCCAGGGTTAAAGGTCAAGGGTCAAAGACCAGGAAGCAACCAGGAGCACCTGACCTTCAGATGCACTGTCTGTGGCCTTTTATCAAACCCTGAGGTGAAGGCGAGGTCAAGGTGCCTTGTTTCACAGAGGAGCTGTGACACTGCTGAAGGGAGCAGAAGTCATGAAAGCGCAAAAAGACTTTGTGGACTGAAACTGAACTTTTGAAAAGATGGATGGATGAATGTGTGAATGTATGGATGATTGTATGGATGGATGGATGGATGGATGGGTGGATGAATGAATGGATGGATGGATGGATGGATGGATGGGAGAAAGACAGTTTCAGCTGGCTCACACAGCTCTGAAGAAAGTGGGACTAAATGGAAGAATCGCGTTATAATGAGAACTATGGGAAAAGAGCATTTTGGCAAGTCTTTGATGCCCAAACCCTGTTCTGGCCTGTGGTGAACTCTCGTACAGACCTGCAGTGACTCTGATGGTTTTTACTTTCTGTTTTATCTACACCTTTAATTTATGATGCCAGAACAGCGCTGGTCAGCTGTGCGTGGTTCCCATAGAGATGACTTTGCACTAAGTTCTGTTCCATGTATCTCTTAAGACAAAAAATCCCCACACCCTATTGTTTGGTTTTACT
The DNA here is from genome assembly GCA_029490765.1 of Euthynnus affinis. Lineage (NCBI taxonomy): Eukaryota > Metazoa > Chordata > Actinopteri > Scombriformes > Scombridae > Euthynnus > Euthynnus affinis. The sequence goes on along the minus strand of CM055838.1, from coordinate 18,849,535 downwards.
TTGTTTGTTTGTTTCTTCCACAGTGAGACTGGATAAGCTGGGAGGATAAGTTCATATTTTAAAGAAAGTGCATAGACTCAGGGTGATGAGAGGCTGTTATTGTCTATGATAAGTTCTCATTGTTTTGTTTGTTTGTTTTTTCAGTAAAGCTAGATTCTGGTAGATCTGGTAGCCTTGTTCACCCTTAGAGATGTCACTTGAGGCTTTCACTGGAAAATATGAACTGGTAATGAGTTACTGAAGCGAGATGCATTGCCTGCTCATTATTTTCCTGTGACAAGCCATGCAGAAGAATGCTGTGTCCATTTAGCGGAGCATGAGCACTGATGATTTCAGCTGTAAGGACTGAGGGGACATCAGTTTGTGGGAAGAAAACTGACCAAAATGAGCTGAATTGATATGACACTTAATTCCAGGACTCTTAAATTGCTATTGACCGCAGGCAGTTTTTGTTTGGTCAGTGTCTCATTTAAGTCTCAACCTCCTTTTTTTTCCTTTTGAAAACCAGTGGCCTACATTGTTTAGCTTCAATTTGAATGCAAAAAAACTCCTAAATGTAAAACACAGAAACCAAAATTAAAGAAATGGATATGACTGACAGCATAACATGTTTTTATTAAATGAGCAAGCCAAGACACACAAACCTAATTGTGCAAGGGCACACCCACATACACACACATGTGAAGAAATGTTATCTTTGACGGTTGACAATAGAGTCTTTGTCCTTTAAGGTAAGTTTGGACACACTTCTGTCAGGTATTGCATCAGTCACTATTAACAGATCTGTTCTATAATAATCTTCAGTTTGAACAACAATTTATTCACTTTTCTTGATTTATTTTTGTTTTCTTTATCAAATCCAACAGGAATGTACAGAACAGAACCTTATGTCAGCAACTGCAACATATAGACAATGCTGTTACAGAATTAAACTGTTTTTTTTTTAATTCCATTTTAGCTATACATCCTAATTTGGGACACGTTGACAGGTGTTACCACAGTGAGTTACTGTTTAGCACAGATAGTGTTGGTGTGAATCACACTGCATTATCATGTCATACATGATGCATTAAAGTAGTATAGTATTACAGTACAACTGTTGCACCCCGTTAATGTCATGGCATTCAGATAAAGTACATACTGTATCAGTCAGTGTTGGAGGGCGTGAGACTACATGTTTTGATATACTGCAGTAAAGGCTGCCAGGTCAGATCGTATTTGTCAGTCTGCTGTTGAGCTATGTGTCTGATTTGTTTTCTCATCATAAAATGTAGGACATTTGCAGTAAACCTTGAATGTAATGGAAAGCTTTGAGATTACCAAAGCAGCAGGATACAATGTCTAACCATGAAGTCACAAGACAACCAACATCAGATTTATGTCTTGGGAGTTTAAATAGCACTGTAAAAACAGGTCTGGAAGATCACAGTAGGAGACTGTAAGAAAAATCAATTAAAACATCCATCACAGGTAAGGCAGGAATGACTATAGCATGTGTATGTAGGGAGCTGGTTGTGTCCTTATTACATTACAGAAAATTAGTCTTCATTTGAAAGAGGAATTTTTACTGTGTTCAATGAACCCATCAATGAATTAACACGCTCAACCCTTTTTTGACATGATGGATGAAAGATGAATTACACAATATGGTTTCCCATAAATCATTATTTTTATGTACAGTATATCCATACCTGCAGTAGCTCACTGTGTTTGTAAGGAGGATGGCAGGAAAGCGGTCAGTGTTTTCCTTAATTATTGTGTGTATTTCTTTGAACAAGTTATTTTGGAAATGGTATAGATGATTATGCTTTTTGTTTTGTTATACCACAGATTAAACCGATTGGTGTGTAAAGACAGGAGGAAAAGAGTGAAGCGGCGTGGCCTGCGGAGAGAAAAATATGTTTAGTTATTAACTACATCATTGTTGATGTAGCTTGTGAGTGGGATATTAAAAATAAGTCACAGACCAATAATATCATAATATATCAAGATGAAGGTTGTTGCATGATCATGTTTCAGTGTGTAGCTCCAAACAATCTTGCTTAAAAAACCACCCATGCCACTCATAAAATAAATAAACTCAAGTGCTGCTGTAAATATATTTAGTCTAAAAATAACAAATCCCAAATCTATTAGGGGATTTTTTCAGCCACCTTCAAAGCAGCTGTTAGAGGAAGGAGTTTCAAGCAGCCGGTTTGATGTGCATGAGATCACTCTTATTCAGGTTTAATTTCTATCCTTAGATCTCACCCAACTGGTTTTCCCAAGTGTTGCCAATGTTTAAAGGACGGGAACAGATATGAGTGGAAATAAATTAACCATGTATAATGAAACCTTCTGTTCTTCACTGCCACTGGTGACATGTAATTAGTGCAGAAAGCTGTAGCTAAAAGTTCAGTGAGAAAAGCAAAAAGTAAAAGAGAAAAAAGGGCAATACTAACTGGTTCCGCTATTTATCATTTTATTTCAATATTAACTCATAACATATTTGGGTTTTGTTTGTTTAATTATTTGAATAGGAAAAACACATAAAGTCAAATCTGCAAATCTGCAGATATATATATATATATATGTGTGTGTGTGTGTGTGTGTGTGTGTGTGTGTGTGTGTGTGTGTCTTAAAACCAAAATTAACACAAGAAGTTAACAAATTTCAGAAAATAAAAACAACAGTGGATACAGTAGCTCCCATGTATGTTCTGTAATGTGTGATAATGACCACAGGAGGGTGCACTCACATAATAGAGGCAGTGTGTACAGACTGTTTGGCAGAGGTAAAACAGGATATATGATGATGGAGTTCCTGCAGCATGTTTTGTCTTCTGGGCTCATTCTCTCAATGAATGCTTTTGAGTTGATCTGTGTGCAAAATACTTTCATATCACTAACATGCAGAGTTGTGCAACACCTCTGTTTGACACACATATTACAAAATACAAAACAATACAATTCAAAAAATTCTATGTAGGAGCAAGAGGAAATGTTCAGATACATGAAGATATTGTCAATGGCAACATTTCACATAAAAAAATTGCTTTAATTACCACATCTAAAGCCAGACAATGCTGCTTTTTATAATGCTTTTTCATTTGAGCCATTGGTTTACTGTGCATTTGAATTTTCAGATGCATTTATCTACAATAAGAACTTAAACTGTAGTTGTGTCTTCTGCATTGTGTGTTTTAAAAAAATCATTTGAATGAAATGAAGGTCTTTTATTCAAATCTTCTTGCGTAGGAGGGAAATACATGCAATTATGATTATACAGCAACAAAGGCCATTTGGAGAATAAAATGTTACATTTCACTGCCATCCTTTCAGAATTGTAGAACACATTTTCATGTGATGGGGTAACCAGAAGATGTTGCCCATTTGCAAAATATGACAAAGGCTACCCTACCAGTATATTTACTGTCAAGAGAGTATTGTGCTTATAACAAACAAACAGTAAATACAGTTAAAATATGATAACAAAGTGCTTTGAGCAAAGGTATAACAATCATTTTCCAACAATTTAATAACTGCATTTGACTTTTGAAGCACATGAAGATAGAAACAAGAAATACCAAATGCTATAAATATGATAATATTCTTATTTATGTTCAATGCTTTCATGCAGCTTCTCTCTGTAACAGTTGGTCCCAGTTTTTAAATGTATGTTGAGTCAACATGACTTGTAATGGACCCATAAAATGGCTTCCATTCCTATAGACATGGCGTGACATACCAGTGACACTGTGTGTGGGTGTGTATGCATACACATTGTCTGACACGATGGCGCTCACTTTCTCAGTTTACAGTCAGAAACAGACCTTATAGAGCTCTGTTGTTCTAGCACCTGTTACTTTTCAGATACTGTGCTGTGTAACATATGCACCCACCATTGAGGAAGTACATAACACCAAAATCTTTAACAAAAGTATATTAGTCAGGCCAGATATTCAAAGTATATCAATTAAACACACATCAAACTTTTTTACAAAATCTCAGTTTATGGAGAAATGTTACAGTACATTGAAACACAACATATAATCAGTAAACACCAAATAAGAAGGCAGTTTTGTGTTTCTTTCTTTCAAGTGTACCAGATTGTCTGTGTTCAGTGTTGTGAAAACAATGATAACACTGAACTCTCCTGCCAGGACAAAATAATAACATGAACCAACAGAATGTTGATATGATAAATCAATACTGTTATGTGCTTTGATTCACAAACATTTTAGTCCCTTCCTTAATGTCGAGCAGCACTAAGACAAGGACAAATACTGACTGGAAATTTTAAATGCCTGAGTAATTACTAAGACCTGAAATCTGTTTTTTACATTAAGTAAAACAAGGAGCACAATGGAGAAACTTAACATAAATAAGAATGAAATGAGTTGATGAGGCATTTAACTTTGGCAAATGTCAATATGACTGTAATGCTTAACACAAAAGCAATGAATATCATGCATTAAGTACCTAATGGGGATTCTTCTAATTCATATCATGACATCACTTACTGTGTTTTGTAAGAGTGCATGCATGTATAGTGTATGCTGGTGGTCCCTTTTCACCATTCTTACTCACATATTTCATACAATAAATTACAATACAATAACCTTATAAGAAAAAGCAAGCACAGAAAAAAGACATTTATGTGTAGTATGAAATATCACAACAAGCAACAAAAAGATATAAGGTATGGCATATTCTGAGTTGAGATTTAACACCATCCAAAATCTTGCAGCTCATGATAACATTAAATCATCAAAATAAGTGCTAATGACTTAGATGAGAAAGAAGTCATGCCTTCCTCTCTCCAGAAAATATAAAACATTTTCAGGAGAAAAAGTCCAGCATTTCCTTGTTGTCTCCATTTGAAAGTCAGGTTACAAATTACATCAACAAATAATCGGCATCAATTATTCACGACTGAAATACATTGTTGTATCACCTGACCAAACAAGTAATTCTGAGAGTCATTCTTTCTGATCGAGAGGTCAGTTATTTTAGTTCTTCATTCACCTTTCATCGCCTTTTGTCTTTTCTGTCATCACGTCCGATCACCTTGTGTATCCAGGAGCTGAAGGCAGAGACTTTGGTGTACACACCAGGGGACTGTTGTGTCCGGCAGGCATGACCCCAGGACGTGACCCCGTAAACCACCCAACCCCCTCCTGGACGCTCACACACCAATGGACCTCCACTGTCACCACGGCAACTGTCCACACGCCTCTCGGCCTGAATGCTGCCGGCACAGAGCATGCGGCTTGTGAAAGCTCCATGGAAATGCTGCTGGCAAATGCGACGGGGAAGAAGGGAGAGGGGGGCCTGCTGTAGGGTCTTGGAGTACGAACGGCCTTAGAAAGAGTGAGAGAGAGGGCATGTGAGCATCTGTGAGTTTATTAGTGTTAAAGGTCAGAGGTTTAGAGGTAAAAGCAAAAGGAAACTGCAACTATTGTCTCTGTACATGTAATATGTTAACATTTGTAGAAGTGAAGCACACTTACTTTTCCTTGTACATTCCCTTGTATATACATTTTTTTGTAAACAGTTTGCTTTGCCTTGCACATGGGCATCAGATTTCCACTTGACTCAATTCATCCACATTATCATCAAAGGCTCTTGGATTATGATCATTATGGGGCTCTCTAATTTGGAGATGAATCAATTTCAAGGTTTCTAGTAAAGTAAAAGAGAGGCTGTTATCTTTCATCCCATGAAGATTGCCATCTTTTTCTGTCTCTTTCCTTTTTTGTTCCACAAGGCTCTTTGCTTGGACCAATACTATTTACCTTATATATGCTTCATTTAGGTAATATTATAACAAAACAGTCCATAATTTTCATTGCTATGCAGATGATACTCAATTATATTTATCAATGATGCAGATGATACCAATCATTTAACTAAACCCCAAGCATACCTTAAGGACATAAAGAACTGGATGACCTGCAATTTTCTGCTACTAAACATAGACAAAACTTAAGTTATTGTGCTTGTCCCTTAACACTTTAGAAACAGATAATCTAATGGCATTGCCCTAGCCTCCAGCACCACTGTAAGGAATCTGGGAGTTATCTTTGATCAGATATGTCATTTAACTCCCACATCAAACATATTTCAAGGACTGCCTTTTTCACCAACATAACATTGCAAAATCAGGCACATCCTGTCTCAAAAGAAGCAGAAAAACTAGTCCGCACATTTCTTATTTCCAGGCTGGATTACTGCAATTCCTTATTATCAGGCTGCCCTAACAAGTCTCTAAAAACTCTAAAAACTAGGAAAAGAGATCATATCTCTCCCATATTAGGTTCTCCGTAATGGTTCCCTGAAAAATCCAGATTAGAATTTAAAACCTTCTCCTCACCTACAAAGCCCTTAATGGTCAGGCACGATCTTAAAGAGCTCATAGTACCCTATTACCCCACTAGAACACTGCACTCCCAGAATGCAGGCTTACCTCCAGTTCCTACAGTCTCCAAAAGTAGAAAGGTAGACAGAGCCTTCAGCTAACAGGCTCCTCTCCCATGGAACCATCTTCCAGATTCAGTCTGGGGGGCAAAAATCCTCTCTATATTTAAGAGTAGGCTTAGAACTTTCTTTTTTGATAAAGCTTATTGTTAGGTCTGACCAAGCTCATCTTGGACCTGTCCTTAGTTATGCTGCTATAGGCCTAGACTGCCTGGGGACTTCCCATGATACACTGAGCTTCTCTCTCTTCCTCTCCCTTTCCATGTATACGTATTTAAGTCCCATTAATGCATGTTACTAACTTGACTTCTTTCCCAGAGTTTTTGTGCTTTCACGTCTCACAGGTTTCTATGGGTTGTGGTTGCAAACCACCTGCTGCCATGGTCATGCTTGATGCCCACACTTACAATTATTATTATTATTTGTCATATTTCTATTATTATTAATGTTGTTATTGTTATTATTGTTGTTGCTGTGCTTCTCTTCTTCTTCCTTGCTGCCTTCACCAGGTGCTTGGTCATGGGGTAATGTTGGATTAAAGTACAAGAATATGACCTGCTCTATATGAAAATAAAATGAAAATATGTCATGAGATAACTTTTGTTGAGATTTGGCACTATATAAATAAAACTGACTTGACATCTTTTTACCTACTAGCAAAGAGCTTCACCATGAGGTCATAATGAATTCAGAGATTCAAACTATCCACCCATATCCTACTTCCCTCTGCCAGCATCTCAACAAGCAAAGAAATAAACAGTAGTTACAAGGACATGAACCTTCACTGGCTTCCCACACCTGAACATGGCCACTTGTGTTTGTTGCAAAGCATGACCCAGCTGGTGGGAACCACTACTGAAAACTCAACCCAAGCCTCTACAGTGGTGGGTGACTGTCCAGCCTCTGACTTTCTTTGTGCCCACACAGTGTTATTAATTGTCCATAGCAGCTTAGGATGGTATGTATGTGTAAAATGTGCTTGCGTATGTGTGTATGATATCAGAGTGGCAGATAGCCAAATGCAAACAGCTGTACAAAGCAGACATCCCGCCTTAGGTCAAACAGCCGTTGCCCATCATCACACACTCTAAATAGCCAGTGTTGTCACCACACTTAAGTAAACCAATAAAAACACTCACACATACATGCACATTCAAGACAAGCATACTTGAATCCAACTGACAAAAGACACTACCCCTCAGTAGGGAGCACATTCTTTTGCATAAGCGTGTACAGTGACCTGCTGAAGGCGTATGTGACCAAGTTGCTATGATTAATGACATCAGTGTGTAATTTAAAGATCACTAACAGATGTGTGCCTGTGTGCACACTCAAGATTCAGAAGGTAAAGTTAAACAAGTGCAATTACTTGTGGAGTATTCATTTCAACTTTTGAAATGAATACTCAGTTGACCTTCAAAATAACTTTCATATGGTAACAATACTATTGTGGTTACAGTACATGATTGTTTTACTGTCTGTTCAAATATACAGACAACACCTCAAAACACTCATCCTAGTGAGATGTGATTAGAGAGGAAAGATTAGTCAATTAATCAGTTAATTATTCAATAGAAAATTAACCTGCTATTTAATCAACTATTTTGATAATCTATTAATTGTTTTAGTCATCTTTCAAGCAAACATGCCAATTATTCTCTGGTTTCATCTCAAAAGTGAAGTTCAGTGGCTTTTCTTTGTTATATATGAGAGAAAATTGTATATCTGCAGGTTTTGGACCATTAGTTGGAAAAAACAAGTAAATTGAAGACCATATTGTTGAACATTTTACAGACCAAACGATTAATTGATTAATCAAGAAAATAATCATCATATTGATTGATAGTAAAAATAATCATTAGTTGCAGCTTTAGATATGACTTGTTTATTCCCTCATTATCTTGTTTCATCGATATAATACTGTATGATTTCAGCTATATTCTAATTGTCTTGGTAAATATTTTTAATTAAATGCAAATTCCTTACATTAAATATTTTCAGTAAAACAATGCCAATTTTATATGTGATTTAAATTTCATATGAAGGATCACAACAATGTCTTCTGGATGGCTTATTCAGTCCACATTGATTTAAAGAATTAAATACATTAAAAGTGGCTAGATAAAGATTGTAACAGATATGGCCTGGAGGCCGGAAAAGCATAAAAATATCCCTGCTCATGGCGCATGATACAAATGAGACTGCTAGATTTAAATCTAACAGTCTCATTTGTATCATTCAAATGATAGAGAATGTGGAAGCACCAACTCATATCATGCTTTATCTGCATTTTAAATTAATCTCGTTTTTTGTGCACTGTTCTTTACTTATGAGATTTTAAAGGTGTCATGGTCCCTTTCCCATAGAAGCAAATAAAAATTTAGAATTTACTCATTTGTTTCATGAAATTATGCTTTATTATGCACCTCAGGGCCACTGTGCCTACACCCCCCCCCCAATACACACGGCCTTACCTGTGTCACCCCAGCCAGTAATGTGACAGTTACTGGCTTGTTTGACCACTCGCTCTTTCCTCATGGGCAGACAGGCAGGAAGGACATGACGGCTGAATGACACACACTCTCCCGGCGTCTGGCCCACTGCCCCCGGTGACAGATGAACCAAGGCCAGGTCGTAATCGTTGCTATGGGAATGGTAACTTGGATGGAGGACAATCTGATCAACGCCGTACTCCTCTTCATATTCCTCGGGGACGAGGGAATGGTAGTCGCCCACTCTAACTTTATACTGCTTAGTGCTGTTTCCATACCTGCATAGAGAAATAGTTGGATAGATCGAAAGAGACCATTAGAGAAAAAGGATGTATGTGCTAGAGCAATCCCACTGCTGATACATAAATTATAAGCAATAAAATGACTAGCTCTGGCAAAGGATAAGTCAGCAATAGTTTATTTAGAGCTGGAAATAGTACAAGCACGTTACACTGAGCACTCATAGTCATAAAATTTTCTGCACTGGTTGCCTGTATGCTTCAGAATCCATTTAAGTTAACAAGATGTAGGGGTCTCTTGGTTGTTCCCTCAGCTTACCTGATTTTAATGGGTGACCAGGCATTTTGAGTCAGTTGGTATTATCTTTTAAATGTCTTCTTGAAACTTGTATAGGAAAACATTTTCAACATTTTTATTTTTCTCTTTTCAACAATCAACGCTTTTTTTAACTATTGTTTGGTTTCTTATTGATTTTTAGCTACATTTTGTATTTCATATTGTTTGTTTTCCCCTTGAGACATATAAATATTTTATACTCTCAGTCAGACCATCCTAAAAGCTTTACTCAAGTCAGCTACTCTTTTTCTCTGTTTTCTTCTTTACAACATTGTTGTAGTGCTTTTATAAATTTGCTCAGTTCACTAGAAATCCTATCTTATAGTGGACTGCACATACTTCCTTGTCCATTGCAAACTTGGACAGGACAGGGAACGAGTATAGGCAGGAATGATAACAATAAATCTGTCATTATGTCTGTGTTAATGGTTTTATCTGAGTCACAGGTTGGCATAGTGAAGTGGTTTCCACACTGCACATTTACTTGCAGGAAATGTTTGGGCTTTTTGAACCAGAGTGGAAGAGAAGGAGAAGACAGGAGGAGAGTAAATCTGGGACAAAGACAGGGCCAAAGGAAAGGAAGGGAAGAAGAGAAGAGTAAAAGAAGGAGGTCCTTTGATGGAGCCAAGCCTGTGTGTCCAGTTACAACTGGTAGAATGTCTCCGGAAAGATCTCCTGACCTGGGAATGACACAACGTTCCTGGAAGAGCAGATACACTGCTCACTAGCCAGCTACATAGGTACATACCCATTCAAACACATGTTTTGACACTGACTCATTCTGTATGTGCAAAGCTATTGGTGATTGTAATAGATCAAGAAGAAGTGGTACAAGGCTAACATGCTTGGTCCTGTACTAAATGTGTCATCTCATGATTATGATTGAACATGATACTAGAGCTGCAACCACTCATTAATTTAATTATTGATTAATCTGTCAATTATGTTCTTGATTCAATAAAAGACTTGCTAAAATGTGTGAATGGGTAAAAAAAATACAATCACTGTTTCTCAAAGCCAAAGATGCAACCTAAAATTTCAATATTCCAAATACTCAGTTTACTGCCATAGAGGACTAGATAAACCACATAGTATTATATTCACATTTAAGAAGATGATGATGATACCTACATAATTTACCTTTCACACATTGTAAACAAGTTTAAAATCTGCTTCGGTTATATAGTATTACTGTTGGCAAACCATCAGCTGTACAGCTACAAGATATAAATAGGTTTAATATGTTGACTGCATGTGATCCCTGACCTGAGGTCACTTTTTATGAATCCTACTAATGGTTAATGGTAGTGTAAGGAATCAGGTAATGTGATCATGTTATGGTGTCAATTATGTTAGATAGTTGTAACTTGATATGTTACCATAAAATCCTCTATGCTTGTGTGCTAAGAACAGGCAGATGTGAGAATGCTGACATGCATTTATCTTCTGTGTATTGTGTATCATGGGTTAGTTTGTTGTTGTGTGTGCCTGTGTGTGTATCACCTTATTTTGGTTACGATATATGAAAGGTGACACTGTGAAGTCGGAAGTCCCTATCTTGGTCTGCTATGGCAGGCGTGCAGCAAATTACTTCTCCAAGCCGTCATAGCTGAATCTGGATAGCTTGTAGCACTGACAACTGATTTGTGAACAGGCAGGCAAGAGAGGTGCTTTGTAGTGTGTGACCTTCCTTGTTTGCTTACGGTGTTTATGATATCAAACATCCGATTAACAGCTAAAAGTATCTTACACAAGTTGTCATTTCTCATGCGTGGTATTTAGGTGTGCACTCTGAGCAACAGTAAACACTAATAATGATACTAATAATTTATTGTTGTATAAGGAAAGTGTTTGAACATATGCTGTGCAAATTTTGAGCCAATTTCTTAGTATTACAGGAATGCTATCAATCTGGCTCTAAAAGATGGATTTCACAAGCTCAAAATTTAATAAAAAAATTGAAGCCCTTAGGCAATAGGGGGGTGAACACCTTGGTCATTAAGCACAGGCTAACATATAAATAAAGCCTATCATTTATTTTCATACACGCATGCTTTAACACAAGAGCAATCTGTAAAAGAGGCTGACTATTATGGCTACTACAACACCTACTGTGCAGTTTTAAATGACTTACAATTGTTAGTAGAGAGTTAGAGTAAAATCCATCATTTCAATCTGTGGTTACACAAGTGGTCAACTAACACACTATATGCATTAATAAATCCTGGAAGTCCTGATTGCTGCTTCCCTAGTGGTCTTAATTTGCAGCACAGACTCAGCTGTGTATTTCCTGTGTGTGTCATTTTATAGAAAATGATGTCAGTTTCACATCATAGAGTAGAGGTTCTTGTGTTAGGATTATACCTCTGGCAGTAAAATGGTACTGGAAACGATTTAGTGAATGACTTCTTCCTCTCTTTAATGTGGAAACATCAGGATTTATAGTGCTAGAGCTGCCGGGGCCTGTAAAGAGATTTGGTTTTCCTACCAAACCCAAACCCTGGAACTAATACCTGGAAATGCAACCAAAAAATATTATTCTCAAAATGCAGTCTAACAACCTTACATCCACTGTATAAATATGAAATGCAGACTTTATCAGTATTTCCCTCAATGTTCTCAGTTCTCAGTCTCTCTCTGCTCTATTCTCTTTCTTTTTTATACAAGTTTTTCTGCTACCTTCTCTGCTGTATGCATTGGGTGATGGATTTCAAGTTGGTGGTGCCATGTGGAGGCCCCCAGACCAGATGAAGTTGAGATGAAATAACTGTCTGTCTTACTGCCACCTGCACCACAACCAAAGCCAAACCACAACTGATTGCTACTCATATTGTCAAGGCCTCTGTCAGACATGAATATATTGTGGAAGTAAAGAAGTTGTGTGCCAGATATGGTTGAATTTTAGTTGAGTTCAAGCTTCAAACAAAAACATAACCTTAATGTTAAACATCTTTAAGTCTGTTTGAAGAAACAGGCAGAAGGAAACGTGCACAGGCATGCTCATGTTTCCATGAATAAAAAGAACTTCTCAACCCCAATATATGCAGAGAATCCCAATACACAATGTACAAGGTGGATGTGTTTGTGTATGTATGCATGAGTGTGAACAGATGTGGGTGTGTGTGTATTACCTCTTGAAACAGTGTGCTGAGGTCAGAACCCAGCAGGTGTCAATTAGAGTCGCTCCGCACACCAACCTCCCGTCTCCTCGAGATCCTCGCAAACGAATCGCAGCTTGCCATGGCCAGCCACCCCTACAGACATAAACACATGGCCAAACATGCACACAAACACATACATATAAACACACAAGCAATTATAAAAGTGCGTAAATAATTCAAATGCAAACACAAACACAGACATAGAATCCAGGCACAGAATCCAGACTACAACATTTTAACAAGAGCAAATTATTAATTATTATATATTATAATTATAAAGTCAGCTGTAATTCATAACAAGACTAAGAGACATGCTAGCTGCTCTGTGAGGCTTGGTGCTTTGTGCTTTGAGCTAAATGCTAATGTCATCAAGCTAACATGCAGATGTTTAGCAGGTATAATGTTTACTATTTTTACCATCTTAGTTTAGTGTTCAGATAGTTGGACATTGCCATCTATATGCAGCTAGCTTAGCTAAAAACATTACCTTAAAGATGCAGCTGACATATAAAGAGGCAAATTCTATCCTAATTTGATTTATGTGATTTCTTTGTAAGATACTAAATATTAGCATACCTGGCAAAATGGGTTTACACGTTGCTATATAAGGTGTAAACATGCAGAATGTCATATAAACACACACACGCACACACACACACACACACACACACACACACACACACACACACAAATACTGACTATAAAAAACATTATCTACACGTACATCTACCCAGAGATGTAACCACAGAAAGTCATGGTGCATATAAATAAGCATAAATGTTTTTTTCTCTCGCTTTATTCCAATCTGTCTCTGTCTCTCAAATCAAACAATCTTTATTAGCATGAATAATGACATACATGCCATAGCTCTATTATATATCATTCTCTCACATACACACATACAAAGACACACACAGAGCGAGCGAGAGACTACAGGATTTCCTTGTTTCATTCCAGTGAGTTTGTTTGTCTTGGCTGAGCACGCTTCTTGTCACGCTCACTCTTAGCATTCATGTTCTTACACACTCAGCGTATGTTCATTTTTGCACGTACACAAAATCAGTTTATTTGCCTGTGATTTCAGATCAGCTGGTTTCCATTTATAACCCATTGATTTAAAAATGTGTCCAATATTCTTTGTTCTACATATCTCTGGCAGACTTTTCCTGATCTCCACTCCAGCTTACCTCAAAGAGTTTTCTCCCCCTATGATTCGGCGCTGGCGAGTGTGTATGAGCCGAAGACCGCAAATTGAGTCAACAGGATCTGACAGAGACAAAAGAGAAACCATTGGGGCATATGTGTAGTGCATATGAGAGAGTGGGTGGTAGGGCAATGATTGTTAAACCATACGTTTTGGCTCAGATGTTTCTCTTATTAAATATTTAGACTAATTGAAAAAATAACAATGCTTGAAATTCATCTTTTACTTCTAAACATGAACTATGGTCTGAAATAAAGTAAATAAAATAAAATAAATGAGAGATCACTTTCATAGTGTGTGTGTTGTTAAGTCCTACAAACATAGGTTAAGTGCTTTTTCAGAGGATGTCATTTAAATACTGAAGAGACAAAACACCCTCCTGCATGGGTTTGACTTTCCGCAGTATGTGGAAGTGAGAGATAGTAGTGTCCAGTTAGTGTAATAGCACATGTGCAGGTAACAGATAGCATTGCATGAGTCTGTCATGATGTGTGACAGACAGAGTGAAGCAATAATACAGCTCTCTCCATTTTACCATCTGGACATATATACACACACACTGAGGTCTTCCAACCTTGCAAAAATATTACCTCTTGACTTTTCTTTAGTCATTTGTTTCTCATTAGTTTTTCAGTGTATATGACATATTGGAAGTGTTTGCTAAACACACTATAGTTCCACGTTTGCTAAATGCACACTCTGTTTATTTTCAGAGCAACATTTAGAAGATAAAAAAAGACCTGGCTGATTGACTGACCTTTGACCTCTTTGTAGCTGGGCTGGGGTTCACCATAGTCACAGATGACCCCAGCATCCTCACTGTGGCGACAGTTGTGTGTGCCAGGTGCCTGTTTGATGCAGTCACCTAATGAGCGCTCCTCGCCGCTGCACTTCACGTTGTCAATGTGAATGGGTCCTGTCCCTTCCCCGAAATATGCCATCACACGGGCTTTTGCCACCCCGCTGGACACACACAGACATTTTATTTCCATTGCTTTCTCAATTACAAAAAACTGGAAGACTGTTAGAACTGTCAATTCACACTAAAGACAAAAAACAAACTGCAGAAATGTCAGCATTTGACATGTAGCCTTGTCAGTTTTGTCTAATATTGTGATGGCATTTTGAAGGCATTATTGTACTTAGAAAAATGTAAGTATTTTTACAATTAAGTATTACAAAGTAGTTAGAACTCTAAGATCTTTTACAAATTGCTTTTAATCATGTCACAAACATACAGTTCAAGATGAATGCTTAGCTGTTTTATCTTTCTGTCTGTATGTGTATGTATGCAAGCATATAGGCAGTGATGACATGAGATGTTATGGTTTGACATTCTCTGGCTGTGAAACAAACCAGGTCAAATCGCTTTAACAATCTGATAACAATAGTGCTTGCATCCTAATCTCACCTCTTACTTAAATTAGCAAACAGCTGACGTGTGGATGTGTATGTATGTCTGTGAAGGCTATAGCTGTGAATTTAATTAAGATTGATAGATAACTGGCTGAGATAATCTCATGTTGCATCTCTGGGGTTTGGTGGGTGGCAGGTCTTGTATCCGCACTGAGCCACAGGGGAATCTCATGTCTCTTATTGAGACATTTAGCATTGTGTATGTGTCTCCAATAGCTCCCCAAGCAGTACTTAGCATACAAAGGGCAAACCTCCAAGTCACTTGGAGCTATGCCTGGAGACTGACATAAAACCTGCTTGGTGTGTTTCTGAGGCAACACATAGTGATACAACATCAGTTAAAAATGTAACACAATCCTCTTTGGATACTAACTGCTCATGTTAGAAAGGAAAGCCAGTGTTTTCTCTTCAACATAGTTCTTCAACAACTTTCATAATGAATAATCTTTCAAATTTATATTTTTATTGATTTTGTGACTGACATTTTCAATATTGCAAAGGAGGATGGAATAATAGATGCAGCCAAGGTGAACATGGTAGAAAAAACAACAGGCACTTATTGCAGTTTTAATGAACTTCCAACTTTAACACACCTTCAAGCTGAGCAACTCTTATGGGCAACCTCTAACCCTGGGGGACCTGCTGTGTATGTAATGACCTTTCACCACACCCCATTTGAGACTGATGATCCTAACATGGCTTTTACACGCCTCCAACACGCTTCCCTTCTCTCTCACGCTTATGCACTCCAGATGTGGCTTTAATCTACGCATGGATGTGTCACCGAAAATTGGGTGGCTACGGAAAGAGTATGCGTTGCTGAGGAGTGATGAGAGAGAAAATGAAGACAGTTTTCTTTTTCTGTATGAAAACATTGTACGGTGTCCAAAACAATGACATCCAATAGCCATTGTTTTGGAAAATGGGACAGTGTCTCAGAGGGAAGCGATAATGGGACACAGAGAGGATGAGATGAGGTAGTTTGCTTCGCCTCAACATGTCTATCATTGTGCATATGTCATTTGCACAATTAGCCTGCCCTTTAATGGGATGTTTATTTTGGCTCTTGGAAAGGGCATGGATAAAACCCCTTATAAAAGTACTTGGCAGCACATCAGAGCCTTATAAAAAGTGCTCAAAAAGTTGAGTGCACAGTTTCAGAATATTAATCCATGAGATAAAGTAATTTTAAATGATTGAAAATATATTATAGTTTTTCCACTGTAGGTTAGCCTGAAACTCAAGATGTGTGTGATGAGGTGTAACGTGGAAACAGAGAGGGTTTGCAAGATGAAGAGATGAAAGACAGAAAAGGAAAGAGGGGGTAAGACAGATGCCAAGTCTGCAAAGTAGTGATTGATTTTGCAAACAGAGCAGGCCGTCTGGATTCACTTTAGTGACTGTAATGTATAGAGTGATCACATTGCAACGCCACAGCTCACAACTGAGCTTTATCTCAACATTTTACCCTTTAATGCAATATCCTGACCCGGCCCAGCAATGAAAAATATGTTGTAAAGGAAAGAAATAAAGGGATAAAATCTGAGAAAATGGGATGGTGTGTAAATGATGAGAAAAGCATTTGCAAGTGTCCTGATGCATGCTCACCTCATTAAATATATACAGTAAACTCTTATAACCTATTTAAACTTAGCTACTTCATGCATCTTGGGCTGACTGGCTATCTGATGTCAAAATGCATCGGAACTGAAAGGATTAGACAATTAGACAAATGAAAGAAAATGGATTGCCTACTATTTTGATAATCAATTAATTTTTTTTTTTGTTTTTTTTTTTAAGTAAAAAGGTCCAAATTCACTAGTACCACTTTTTCAAATTTGCTAATTTTTGTATTTTCCTATAATAGTAAACTATTTGTGATTTGTACTGTTAGCAGGACAAAACAAGTTACTTAAACATGTCACCTTGATGGGATTTTTTATTATTGCTGACATTTTATACAATGGAATGTCCATTTGGCAGTCAAAACTTTTATCTCACTTGTACTCAATGGAAGTCTTCCATATATCTGTTGCTGTTTTTATCCAGAAACGCAAGAGTACTAAAGAGACTATTCCAACACACATGCACACGCACACATACCTGTATCCCAACTGTCGACATACCACCTCAGCGTCACGATCAGTCCATCCATCATCACACACTGTCCCCCATTGACCAGAAAGATAGAGCTCCACCCTGCCTTCCCTGGGGCTCTCTCCTCCCACAAGCCTTACTGGCACACCTGGAGAACACACACACGCACACACACACACACACACACACACACACACACACACACACACACACACACACACACACATAATTTAGACTGACAATACACATACTCACCCTGCTAGCACAGATTTATTTCTGTCGTCTGCGGTTACCAAAAATCCTTCGGTCTAGAAACACCTAAAGACACTATGCACACATGCACTAACAAACCTGATCCTCCAGGCTAATGTGTCTAGTTAATGGGGCATGTGCACTCATGTTCCCTACAAAGGAAGTAGCTGGAAAACATGTCTGTTTTCATGCAGATAACCACCTGAACCGCTTAATGTGTGTGTATGTGTGTGTGTGTGTGTCCAGATGGGGAAACTCTTAGACTCTTGCCACGATGAAAAGATCATTTATTTTCATGTGTTTTTTTCACACGATCCCTCTCTTGTTCTTTCTCTCTCTCAAATGCTATTCACTCAGTCTGAGCTTTAGGTTTAAACAATCCATCATCATTTGTCTACACATAGATGCAAGGACACCAATCTCAGTTAGGTGAATACTCATTTCTTTTCCATGTGTGGGCAGTGTCAATATCAGTTTACATTCTTGCCGAGTGTTAGGTAAATCAGTATTTATTAACTTAAGTTTTGCAGATGGAGAGAATTAATGAGAATTCTAATTTCATTTCATTTTTAAGTATCTGATCTGTTAACTGTGTGTTGTTAATTAGCTGCTATTTGTTGCTCATACATTTTAGAATTTAATCATTTTGTAGTCAGGCATGTTAAAATAAATTCAGCTTGAGTGAGTTAAGCGTGAACTTGTTCTCAATGTGAGCACTGAGTTGAATGACTAGCTGCATTCAGACATTGTGTGTGTGGGACGTAAGAATTGTAGGACGGAGAGATTAAGGTAGGAGGGGTTGGGGGGGGGGTAATTGTGGGAATGTTTACTTCTTATTTGGTGTTGGCTATTGAGGAAATGCTCATCTTTGTCCTCTTGCTTAGGAACACAAACACAGTTTTTTCCCCTCTCTCAACACACATTACTGCTCTGACACAACACCATGTGATGGTCTCTCACAACAGTGAGTGAAAGAGAGACAGACAGACAGAGGGAGAGTTCAAAGCACTGCCTGGCTTATCTGAGTTTTCTCCTTTTCCAAAAGCAACATGAACCAATCTGCCTGTGGCATGTTGAGGGGGAAAGAGGGATTTACACGCACAGATAAACACTCAAACAAATGCACACAAACAAACACACACACAAATGCTATGTAGTAATGACATAATTCTTTAGTGGGTGTTTGTGGGGTGAGCATGTCCCTCGGGTTCCTGCCAAAGCTACCTAAGCTATCTAAACCCAGCAAATGAAACAACTATTTCAGTCTGTAGTACATGCTCTCTACTCAAAATACACATACTCTTACAATTTATCATCACTTAGGACATAAAAAAAACATGATATATCCTTTCCGTGACATTTGCCAAACTTATCAGACTCATCTCTGTTATATTTCAATATTAAGACAGAACTGAACAGATATATACAGTATGAGGTGAAATCTGAGCTACTACCCAACTCCATCTAGCTCTGTCCTTACAAATCTTTATTGGTGTCTGGAGGTCATAGATGTAGGCTTGATTAATGGTGCTACTATACAACCCTTCCCCACTCTTTCAGCAAGTAGTGACACCACTGAATTCTTACCTGTCTCTTACTACAAGGAGCTATGAGGTGCAGTTTTGCAGCAAAACCAATTCTGTAGAACTGCAATGCTTAGACAATTAATCGATTGGTTGCATGCCTATATTGTTTGCATTTTACAGCACTTTGTAACTCTGGTTTTGAAAGGCGCTTTACAAATGAACTTTACTTACTTACTTACTACTAAATTAATCACCAACTATTTTTATGATCGATTAATCACTGAGTTATTATTAAGAAGAATTTTTTATCTAAATTCTCTGATTCCAACTTCTTCAATGTGAATGTTGTCTGTGACAGTAAACTGAATATCTTTGGGTTGTAGGCTGTTGGTGGGGACAAAGAAAGACATTTGACGACATCCCCTTTGGCTTTGTGAAACAGTGGTGGACATTTATCACAATTTTCTGATATTTTATGGACCAAACAACTAATCTGAGAAAATAATGGACAAATTCATCGATAATTATAATCCTGTGCTATGCGATGATGTGGCAATATGTCAGTCCACTAGTGCATGGTATTCAATGTTTTGTAGTTTCGAAGAGTTGTGCGAGGTAGATTTAATTTAGGTAAAGGCCAGCAGTCGGTCCATTTAATCATGATGACTTTACAAGCAACCCAGTTGTTAAGGCAGGACAAGCTAACTGACAGCTGTGCCTATGAAAGTTAGCATGACTTACATCATACTCTATCTATGTCTTGGAGACTATTGGCTTTCCTCTTCTAAGTAAGATGAGATTTAATTGATTGCAGGTTGCGTTTGGCAGAGATCTTAGAAACCAATTTTAGATCAGCTTGCACTTCCATTACCTGGTTATATGAGTGAAGGGAAATTATTGCAAATATAGAGTTTTATCATTTGGTTTCCTGTTCTTCACTGCTCATAAGGTATGTGCACTCTACATACAGTATAACAACATTAGTACAAAAGTCAGTAAATGCATAGACCAATGGGAAGTGAAATATAAAGTTACAAACAGAGTGAAATGAATACAAGCTGCAGTAAAAGTACAGCGCAAAAAATATCTAAATAATTTCAGTGTAAGGAAGTCTGAAATTATGGGTTATTAACTGAGATTTCGCTTAAGATAAAGACTTAATTTTCCTGATCTCATCAGGCAAATCAGAAACCAGAGTCGACAGACCCAGATGGCAAACTCTGATAGTTTTCAGTCTCAACCTAAGAATCACTAAAAAGGTACCACTGGAGGATCTCAGGCGGAACTCAGCTAATAGGGGGTTAAAAGGTCGGTAGGTAGTCAGGGGCTAAACCCATGTGAGCCATAAAAGTGATTAAAATCCACATTCAACTCTGAAACACATGTGTAAGCAGTGTAGAGATACTAAAACTGAGGTTTTATGCACTCTCCTGCTGGATGTTGAAAGAAGTTGGGCATTGAGATTCACAAGTCATTGTCTAATACAGTAATATAGAGGATTTTCAAAAATCAGGTGTATATATATCAATAATACAGATTAAATAGATCAAATATTTGAATATATTACACAAAGAGTGAATGGAAAATGAGAGAGAGGTGAAATTGGACAACAGTATTCTCATGATATTTAAATTTAACCGTAGCAACTTTTAAGACATTTTACTCCCTTGTGACAGACTGCAGATTGGTTTAAATGCCTGAGGTTGCTGGGATCAAAAGATAGATCTTGGACAAATCTGCTCATACCTGGAAACTGGCATTTTGACTTTAAATTGTGTGTCATGTGAACAGAAAAGGCAACCGGTTGAACACTGATCCAAGAGTCAAACCAATCTAAAATTACACCAAAGTGCCCATCCAGTATTTAAGATTAAATGATCACCACTATTAAATTTTTTTATAAAGACTAAAGTAAGTTAATAAGAAGAGTGCTAAAAGGTGTGAGGTTGAAAGTACAGTGTAGTGCAATGCCCAACTCTAAAAAGAGGATGGAATTTTTGAGAAAGACATTTACCATTTATGAAGGCAAATACCTGCGCCACAACATACATATGTCAGAAAAGTGTGGAGATTGCCCACTTGTGCACTTGTTAGCTTAGAAACCTCCGATCTCTAACCTTTAACACCCCCACATGGACAGCACATTTTGAGGGGTAATCCTTAGTTTCAAGTAGCACTATGGTAACAGCTCTTAGTGTTTCAAAGTTCAAACACACTCTCTACATATGCACATACATAATATCTAACCACATAAATACTCAACATTTTAAAAGTTACACAGAGCCTCCCTCACTCAATGGTTTCTATCCCATCTGTAACATTTTAAATAAGTAGATCTTACAGTAAGTAATTCTGTCTTACTTGTTGGGAGACTGTCTCCATTGCGCTCAGGGCTGCATACGATGTTAACGTCCTCGTGATGTGTGCAGTCATGATGGAGCCACTCCCTCTTGTTGCAAAGCAATAGGCTAGGCTCTTTCCCTGTGCAGCTCACATCATCCAAAAGAATGGGACCTGACCCCAATCCAAAACGTGGGACTGGGGTGATGTCTAACCCTTCAGAAACAAGAGTCTCACCTAACCTGCAAGGTAGACATGTACACACACATATCCAAACACAAATGCATAAGTTTTACTTATCAATAAGTAATGAGAATGCATGCATATGAGCCTGTCTGGGGACAATACTTCACACTACCTGTAACCAAGTTGGCGGCACACTACTTGTGTGTTGGAGTCTGTCCAGCCATCATCACAAACTGTTCCCCACTGACCACGGTAGAAGACTTCTACACGTCCCTCATAGCTCTCTGCACCCCCTACCAACCTAACAGCACCGTCTGGAGAGGAGAAGAAAGACAGAGTTAAGTCCTCGCTAATGACGATAAATTTGAAAACGTACACTATTTCATGGCCTTCCATCCAGATCTTTTCACATATGTATCAACAAAAACACTGCAAACTGCATTGCAGTTATTCAGATAATTTCTGGCTGCTGTAATGACAAAAATGGAAAAGCACAAGTATAAATCATTAATTTTTGTTCTTTCCCATTTTGACAGTATAGCATGCACAGTACCAGGGTCCTAGCGAATATAAATGGAATGCAACCCTTATTAATGTTATCAATTACACCCGTGTTGGGTTGAAAGGGCTATTGTCTCCAGCAGCAAAGCTTCCAGGGTCATAGGGACATACAAACCCTTTGCACCACGATAAGGTGGGAATTCCTGAAGAGGCCTCAATGTCTCTATTTGTAATATGTGTGTACTTTTCACATGCATGCCTTTGTGAATATTATGGATTGCCTACGCTGATGCAGGTGCTGGCCAACCTGTAAGAGGATTGCAAGACACTCCTGCATCCTCAGAGTGCAGACAGTTGTGTTCCCCCCAGGCACTTTTTGGACACTGCTCCAGTGTAAGCTCATTGCCTGTGCAGTGCACCTCGTCCAGCCACACACGGCCTGAGCCCTTGCCAAAATGCGCTTGGCCCCATGCCTTAGCCACACCACTACAAAGAAAAGAAAAGGTACATAAGAATAGAAGATTTGTTTTGCAGTAAAACTGATACAATCAAAAGCAGATGCACTGATTGGCCCTGACTTACAAAATACAGGGTGCAGGATGCTGCATTTGTTTAATTTGGAAAATGAATTATGAATAAGTTATTATATTTAAAATCTATTGCTGAGAAACTGTGTGTCACGCTCAATCGTGTATACATAAACATTGCAACACCAACACCACTGTCAGTGGCTTACACAAAAAATGCATACATGAACATTTGCAGAGAGTTTAATGGTGCTAAATATGCATATCTCTGTGGTACTAGAATTCATGCAGGAACAATGAGCCTGATTCACTATCTGACCCCCAGATGTTCTTTACTGCTCGTTCCTCTCTGTGTGTGTCCGAATGGAAAGAATACTTCTCATACTTTTGGAGACAGAGGGAGAGATAGACGGCTGGACACCCACATTAACTCTTCTCTATCTTTCCATCACACTTTTTTTTCCTTTTGAATTAATGTGAATATAAACATTAATATGTGTGTGTGTGGGTGCCCCTTCACCTCAACCCCAGCTGTCGACACACCACCTCTGCATCACTGTCGTCCCATTGGTCGTCACATACGGAACCCCACTGCCCTGCATGGAAGACCTCAACTGTGCCCTCCGACCCCAAACGACCTCCCACCAGCCGTATAGGGAGCATCACTGCCGCTGAAATGCACACACACATAAAAACATACATTTACACAAAGTATTCTAAAAAAACCTTTTCATACAATGGCTCTGCAATATACTGTTTGAACACAAAAACATCTGTTTTTGTAGTTTTTATATTATATTCATATTAATGCAAACCTCTATCCATTCACTACAGACCTATAATTCCTCAAGAGGAGGACCTACCTTTCTGCTGGGTGCAGGTAACAGCTGCAGCCAGAGAGCACTCCCCTCCGTTCCAGAGAGTCTTGGGACACTGAAGGAGGTCTGGCTCCTCTCCCTGGCAGTGGACCGACCTCCAGTGGAGCTTGGCCATGCCCGGACGAAACAGAGGAACTGCACGTGCATGACCTGAGATCCTGGAAAAGAATCAGTGATCAAATGCTTTATTTTCATCTTACTTTTATATTTTTTTATTCCCGCAACTGACATCAAACAGCAAATCCAGTCTTATCTGATAAAAGGTGCTGATTAAGAGGTCTACAATGTTTTCAAAAGAGAAATGCTTGCCAACTCTATATTCATACAATCAGAGATAAATCCTGCAGCCCAGCTAGAGCAGCCCGTCTTTGAGCAAAAAGTAAAGCCTTGAACCATCTGAATGTTCATGATCTGCCATTCTAGGGCAAATGTGGTCAGCAGTTTGACATCCAGCAGCTTTCAATAACTGGCCACGTGACACTCATCACTACCGATTCCAGCTGACATATGGCTGACATTTGCCCTCTTTCCTTTCCGCTGTGGATTTTCATTGACTCCTGTGTGAATGTGCACACAGGCATGCGTTCATGTTGGCATGCGCTCCAGCACTGGTGTTCGTGTCAACATGTGTAAGTGCACAGAACGTCTCTGTTCTCCAGGGAAATCAGATGCTTTCTGACTCCACCCCAGCTTATGAACACTGTCGATATGTATGATCTGACTGCAGAATCCCTTGAGACCCGGCAAATCAGTGGCTCCTCTAGCATGACAGCATCTCAAGAACACAACACACAGTTGCGTGCATGTGTGTGTGTGTGTGAGAGAGTGTTGGTAGCAAGGTAAATAGCTGAGCACTAAAGGTATTTAAATACCCCTGGGGAATGGGGGGTTGGAATGCAAGGGTCACACAAGAAAAGTACAAAGACTGTGAAGAGAATTGAAGAGAGTGCATTCATCTGTCTGAAGTGTTGTGAAATTCTCTAACATTCCCACCAATTTTCCATCATACTTTTACGGTCTGTCAGACCTCTGAGGACAGCTTCACAGCGTTCACATTGTGAATTTCATGGCATATGGCGATTGTACTTGCACCTGTGTCTGTGTACGTATGTGACAGGGAGAGGCAGACATGTCTGAGCGCATGTGTGTGCATGTGTACTCACTCACCCCTTGCCCAGCTGTCTGCAAACCACTGCAGCGTCTTCGTCCCCCCAGCCATCACTACATACAGACCCCCACACCCCTCCCAGGTAGACTTCCACCCTGCCATCAAGCTTGGAACGGCCTCCTTGCAGACGTACTGAACCTGGGATGGAGAGAGAGAATAGTAGATTTACACACCACATTTACACCAGATTTACACACTACATACAAAACCAGGGGATAACTGTGTACAAAAAAGGTTAAAAAGAAGCTCAATCTAGCTGATAATGACAAAAAAGAGGGAGGCAGGTGGACACAACTGTCTTATACATGTGGCTGTAATATAAATCTGTCATATCAACACTATGCATTTTCTCATTTCATGACATCCACTGACATGATGTCTCAGTTGTGTGATGCCATATCACAACTGTGTTATAAAAAGAAAAACATGATAGAGAGATGGTGCTTTTAAAAATACTATATGGAGTATAAGACACTCAATAAAACATCTGTTTGATTATTTGACTATGTCCTTCTGGTTCACTTTTATTATGGCAGAAAGTGACATATTTAGCAGTCAAAACAGTGTGTTCTTTCTTCAAAAAAAAAAAAAAGTTCCTTCCCTTCTGCAACTATAATTCACCACCATAGTGCATTTGATTCTATAACCGATTTAAATAGTTTGAGCCACATCTTAATCAGGATTTTGAACTGAAATTTGTACATATAACCCTAAACACAGGTAATTGTAAATTATAATAAAATTATAATTGTTTTCATGGTCATTGTGTGTGCACATATTGTTTATTGGTAGAATAACCTGATTATTTTGCACTTCTTATTTGATATTGTTGGTAAAAGCTATCAAGGCAACACAGAATGTCATTTGTATGCACAGGTGGTTGTCTGTCTCTTACTTCCATCTGCATATCTAAACTTTAATTATAGGACATCCAGTATGTGGCTGTCTTGCTTTTGCAAAAGGTCATAAACACAGCAGAATGCCCATAATTTGGGCACACCCTAGACCTCCCCCAAAGATGTGTGAATGCCCAAATATCTTTAATAACATGATTGATGTTCAGTATATCAATTACTGCAAGATAATTTATCCATGCTGTCCCTACACATGAAGACTAAAAATACCACCGCCTGCCTGTTCTGTACCAGATGGAAATCACACACTCTTGTTCCTTTCACCACTCTCTCCCTCTTTTACTTCTCTCCACCTTTCATCAGTCCAGAGAAGCCCCTTTGTTTTCAGTTTTCATTTTAGCAACACTCAGTATTTCAAGCTACTTGATAGGTATGGATAATGTGACGTTCCTCCTGTCAAACTATTTCAGTGTGAGGAGAGATTTTATGCAGCCTCAATTTATTCTCTTACACCCTTGATCCTTTTGACTGTGTGTTATTTTGCCAAATACAACATACAGTATAAGCAAATACGTGTGTACTCATTATCTAAGACGTGTTTAGACTGGCCATTTGCATAGTTGGGACAAAAATGAATTTAGTATGTAATATGCAAAGGGAGTTACTAAGAGATTTATGTGGGACAGCCTGCCATGACTTAAAAATTATAAATCCGTTTTAATCTTTAGAGGATTATGCGTCTGGTCCATAACGTTCGCATTATATTTCTACATACTTAGAATGATCGACCCCTTAAAAAACACAGTGTGTCTATAGGCCTGCGTGTTTACCTTGTTTACAGTCGCAGTACCCCCAGTCCACTCTGCCTCTGTGGTTTCTAAAAAAGCACCAGGGTCGGATCCTGCCGTCCGGGTTGCGACAGTGATTGTGCTCTCCTATTCCTTTATCCGGGTAGCGCTCCTTAAAGCCAGCCACTTCAGTCCAGTTCATGCACCGGGAGCCGGATTCGGTGACGTCTATCGCTCCCTGGTAGAAGCCGTCTTTCCCACGGCTCTGGACGCAGTCGGTAAACGGCAGGATGAATGACGGGACGCTGCTGGAATAACAGCAGCCGCTGTTCGCAACCAAAAGCGCGCCTGTTAAAGCAAGAAATGCCAAATTCATGTTGTTATGTCTCTGGTTGTAGGCAGTTGTTGACAGTGGAAATTACAATTGACATTGGCTTGTATCAACAGCCGAGGAGACGCTTTCCAGTCAGCCTCATCGCCCTGCCGTGGGATTGGAGTGAGCGCCGAGAAGCGAAAAACGACGCGGATCAATTAAACTCCTATATGCGTGGGCAAATGGGCAGGCAGCCCCCAAAAGAAAATTCAGTAACATATAGCCTGTTATTTCTGTTATTACACCCACCTCTCCCCTTCATTTTTTCAACTTTTCGTCCATTTATTCTATAATAACACGTATGATCCACTGCTCTTTTTAACCTACAAATTTCAGATTTACATAGAATTAAGTGGCTTTCCTGTTCTAGCCTACAGTAAGCTTATAATTAAACAGTCCATTCATAATTCCATTTTCACGTTTTTGCGCCTCATAGCCTTTGGAGACTTTCACAAAATGTGTACACTAAGTATGAGACTGCGCATTGTTAGGCCCGGATTTTCTTATAAGTATATAAGGGTATTTCTATTTATCTTTTGCTTTATGAGTCATAACTACTTATGCACATTCTTACTACAAGTATCATCCACAAAATGCTTCATAACATTGATATTTGCAAAAAGCAAAAATCGATTACTATCTTTTATCATGAGGAGAGATTCAACAGGATCTTTTTTGGGAGTCCGATCATCACCTGCATCCTGCAAGAAAGCGATGAATAATTAAATATTAATGTACTCGCTCTCTGTCCCTTCTGTCTCTCTGTATGAGTGTGTGATGACAAACAGATCAGGAGAAATCATTTCCATTGTGTCTGAGAGTTTGTTTGTGTGTGTGTATGTGTGTGTGTGTGTGTGTGTGTGTGTGAGAGAGAGAGAGAGAGAGAGAGAGAGAGAGAGAGAGAGAGAGAGAGAGAGAAATTAAATATATAATTTAATAGCGCCTCTTGTCTACAATATAGTCGCCTATTCTCTGATTGGAGGAGGAACATGGAAACGCTAAAAAACGGCGCCCGATTTGATGACACCATCACACGGCGCTCTTTCAAGTGTGCTCACTTATAATAGAAACCGGCGTACACCGAAACTCGCCCGGTAAGCGGCGTCAACGGTCAAGGGCCCGCTCTTTTTGCAGGCTGACCCGATCCAACCTAGCTACCAGGACTATAATTCAGGCGAAAAGCACCCTTGAGTACTTGAAGAAGACAGATATATAACCACAGAGCAGTCGCGGCAAGATGTTTTTAGCAAGTCGTTTTAGCGACTAACTCCACCTTCGCCCACCCTCACCTCCAGCCGGTGCGCTGCGGTTTAATTATCGAGTGCACCCATTGTAGTTTTAGCGGCTACTGCACATTAGCTGATTGTTGGCTTCCTTTATAGTAATATCAACAGCGACTCGCATTTATATAAACAGGGCTTGATGCACAAATGACCTGTGGTGTTTAATAGTTAATTAGGGTGCAGTGCGAGGGAAGAAATGAACAGTCGGCTGCAGGAGATCCGCGAACGACAAAAACTTAGACGGCAGCTTTTAGCTCAACAGGCAAGTAGCTAATATAACCAGCCAGCTAGCGTTAAACTGTATTATCTATAGCGGTGGATAATCCGAGGAGATGCTAGATAGTCAGTTTACGTTTTTATAGAAAACGCATATTCGAATTTGTTGTACACAAAGAGAGAGTTGTGTCGTGGGTGATAACTTAGCTGACAGACCTCCTTCAAACATTTAGCTAACATCTAAATAGTTACATCGGTCGCCCTCGAGTGGCCTCAAGGTGCAAATAACCTCACTGTTTAAGCAGTTAGAGCCAATAAAGTTAGCTGAACAGTGGTGGAAGAAGCACTCAGATCTTTTATTTAAGTAAAAACGGCAGTGCAGCAATGAAAAATTACTCCATTATAAGTAAAAGTCCTGCATGAAAAAACCTACTTGAGTAAAAGTATTAGCAAAATGCTCTTAAAGTATTGCAGTAAAAGTAGTGGTTTGGACCCTCTGACTGATACATTATTATATATGACATCATTAAATTACTAATACTGCAGCATCCGTGTGTAAGCCGCATGTTACTGTTGTAGCTGCTGGAGGTGGAGCTATTGAACTACTTTATATACACTTAGTTAATTTAGTCCAGTGGTTCCCAACCACTCACAAGTGTGTTTTCAGTTTTTGGACTTTTTCTCTAACCTTTAATTTTTGGTGAATTATTGGACCATTTGAACATGTAATGAAATGAAACCATGTGAGAAGTTTAGAGGGAAAAATCAGTATTTGATGGAGCTGTTAACATCTCATAAACATCTGAAATGTGACCTGACTATGCACTGCTTTTTGTAAGATGTTAAAAACCATAACAGTTTGAAACTACTGGTTTCATCTTGAACACTGTGTTGTACTTTAAAAGCTTGATTATATTATCCATTGTGTCGAATCCTCATCTGAAAAGTAACTAAAGCTCTCAATAAATGTAGTGGAGTTGAGGTATAAAGTAACATAAAATGGAAATACTTAAGTAGAGTACGTCAAAATTGTACTTAAATACAGTACTTTCCACCACTATAGCTAATACAAATGATAACATGTCAGTTAAGGTCCATATAAAATGAAAATATATACCATGATTAATTTTTGAAAGGATATACATACCAGAAATAGAACATACTGAGAAAAAGATGATCTTAATACAATACATATGCACTGTATGGATTAAAATACACATTGTATAATAATTGGAGAAAATATAATAATGTGAAAGTATGTGACATTCATTCACACATTTTTGTCTATTCAGTTAGGAGCTGAAAGCGCAGACAGTATCGGTGCTGTCCTGAACAGTAAAGATGAACTAAAAGAGATAGAAGAGACCAGAGAAACGTGCAGGTAAGATATATTTTACACACAAAAAACTGTGTAAAAGAGTTTCCCAAGTGGGCCCGTAATAACACAAAGAAGAAGAGAGGGGAGCTATTGAACAGTTTAAAGTAGCTGCCAGTTCAAGTTTTTCTTGTGTTCTTCATGCCATTAAGTGACAGTATTTGTGGACATTTTAAATCCTAACACTTTTTCATTTAATGGCTGCCCTCCTTTCCTCCTTAATGTACTCTTTAAAATATTTGTCCATCTTGTTTGCCAGTTTTGTCTCTCTATTAGCAGTGCCAAAACATTGATTTTGTGCTCATAGATAGGAAATCTAGAAATGTATTTAGGATGTTTGTGTTTTGCAGGGCTTCATTAGATAGTTTAGCCCCACCCTCGAAAAGGAAAGCACAGACAGAGGGAGAGGACACAGAGGAAGATGTGGAGGAACAAAAGGTGAGCGCAATCACATGCCTGCATAATGAATATACATGGATTAAAGAGGAATTTGCCACACAGTTATGTAATGATAATGATGGTAATAAATCTAATTGGTAAATGGCATGTACTTCATAGGGCTTATTGCAAGCCTTTGAGTGAGTGGGCATAGTGGAATTTAAAAAAAAAAACAAAAGACTGACAACAAACTGCATCTTCTCAGGCAAGCTGTTCCAGAAAGCAAAGGTGTGGTCTGTTACAAAAGCTAAGAAGGCCCCTGCCTAAGCATTCTCTTTTGAAAGTAGACTTGACAGTAGAGCTAAGCATTAGTCTTAATTATTAGTGGAGAAGATTGTCCAAATTTCTAAATCAATCTGTTGGATGTTGTACCTTTTTTTTTTTTTATTTATCAGATAAACGGATACATACTCAGTCAACATTTCATTGGTTAAGCTCTTCAGTCATTATTGTCAGGTGGAGGCTGCAGTTTGCAAACATAAATTTGGCTACCACCCAAAACTGCTGTGTTTCTGCTTTCTCAGCCAACAGGGTGCTACTAGTTCAATTAGAGCTTAATGGACTTTAGGGTGAAGGATTGATTAATCAAATTCAATATTTGAGCATTATGTGAAATATGAAGTTCACTTACGGATAGCTTCGGGGAAAATATGACATAAACAGAAAGAAGGCTGATATATGTTTTATTTGTTTCCCCTATTTGTTTTCCCAAATTCTTTCTTTCTTTATTTTGTTACTCTGGATAGCAACTTTATCAGGAATGTGATCTCACCAATATCAACCACATTCCTCCATGCAGATAGAAGTTCTGGTCATTGGAAAAGATTAATCTCATTGTGTGTGTATGTGTGCATTTGCATTTGTGTGTTAGGATGAGGTGGAGGTGCAGCAGCCGGAAGAAAGCAACCCCTACGAGGAGGTGTACAAGGATTCAAGTACTTTCCTTAAGGTTTGGATACTTGCCGTCTCTTGTTTTACTTCTTCTTTTTTATTTTGTTAGTTTCCACTGCTTATTTGAGGTAAATAAACTGGTTTCCCTCGCTGCAGAAAGTAGCTACATTAGATGTACAGTCAACAAAATATGAATGAATAAGTTATTTTCCACCCCCTTAGCTAACACAAATGACAACATGTCAGTAAAGATCGGTATAAATGGAAAATATACCAAGATCAATTTGTAATATTCATAAAGGATGTGCAGAGATAAAATAGAGACGGGCTTTATCAGTATCAACAGCAGTGATTACTTTTAATGGAACAATTCTTGTGTTAAATTCCAACTCACTGCACTTTGTAAGGCTTGAGTGATGCTATGTAGTCTGCCAAAACCAGATTTGCCCAGATTTGTAGAATTCTCTGAATGTTTTCTTTGGTCACACTATGTGGTGTACCAGGAGTCGAGTGGGAATAAAAATTGACCCGGGAATGAGTCAGACCGACCCACCAAATCCCACCTGTAGACAAACCACCGGGAGATCCAGAATTATAGCCATGAAGATGATACATAATGATGCATATTGCCGCCCCCTAGTGTGCTTTTACATAGCATGGCAGCGTTCTGGATTCAGAGGCAACACCATCAGCTCCCTGCCTCTTCATGCCAACTGTCCTTTTTACATAGGTGTCTATCAGGCTCTGTGACTACCTCCACAGCCAGTTTATCGGCTGAGCAACTCCGACTCCCCATTCCATGTCCGTACCTTTTATACATCTAGCAGCGAGCCGAAATGAAGGTGCAACATTCCCGCCTTTAGCAGGCTCTATAAAAGGGAAACATGAAATAGAAATAGAACAACCTGTATAATGTTATACTTATATTTATACAGTTTAATAAAGTCAGAATTGTTATTTTCGCTGGGTCAGATCAGATTCTATGGTGATTTTTATTGTTTCAGAAACACCTTTTTCACATTAGGCCCACAACTACAACAACAAATCGACTATAGTCTTGAAAAAATAACCATGAAAGTGAGTCGACACACAAATAAGTAGTTTCAACAAAAGCCGAATATTAATAAGTAAGATATTTGATATTTGCTACTGTTAAATTTGCATTGAGTTACATTGTATTTCCATTTTTCACATTCCACTTTCTATAAGTAAGTTAGTAGGCTAGTGAGGCTGAGAAATCACAATTAAAACTGACAGTACAGCAATGAAATATAAATAAATAATACAGCACCCGACGTATTTAATTCGAGAGGCCTTTCTTCCCATACAATGGAATAGTGAGATAATAAAGGCTTCTTTTGAACTTTTATGAAGTTCTAAAGAAGTTTTATTTGGCAGACTGATTCTATTCTTGGAACACTTCTACAAAGTGAATGGAATGTGACTAACATCGTTGCATGAGTCACCTGGCATCAACTTGAAATTTCAAACTGCATTGTGTTTCACAACCTGTAATTAATGGTTAGAACCAGTTTAATGACGAAGAGAAACCAGAACGTTTGCTTTGACAATGCTGAAACTATTCATGCATATAAAGTCACAAAGCATACAATTGCATGTAACTACGGTTCATGTGATTTCTTTGGTTGTGTAAATAAATAAACAAATCAACAGTTGCATAAGAGTTGATAGGCCAAGTAGATTAATCAAAAACTCATGGTTGATGTGACTTCTTTGTTTAGAAATATTTCTTCCTTGTGTGAGTCTAAAAAGGTTATTTTTTATACTGCAACGATTTTATTGAAATTTGCAGTTTCCTTTTAAGCTTTCTTAATTCCACATAAAATGTGAAAAAAATGCTTTAGCAGACATCCAGGTATTCATATATATGTTGTCTTTTTATGCAGATTTTTCAGATTTATCTTATTCATTTAATTTTCAGGGTACCCAGAGTTTGAACCCTCACAACGACTACTGTCAGCACTTTGTGGACACAGGACACAGGCCACAAAACTTCATCAGAGATGTTGGTGAGTTGGTTGCTTGTCTATGTGTAGATGTTTATGTGCATTTGCATGCTTGTCTGTGGTTCTGACCTTAATGTTTTCTGTGGTTCAGGCTTGGCTGATCGATTCGAAGAATACCCTAAACTTCGAGAGCTGATCAGACTGAAGGACGAACTCATCTCCAGCACCAACACCCCTCCCATGTATGTTAAATGATGATGTGAATGTTAAACTAGATATTTACCAGATACTTAATATGATTACACTCAGAGAAAATGATTTGAGTTAAGAAGACTCAGGCCCTTTCAATTATCAACTGTTTTGAGAAGAGTTGCCTCTGTCTAAGGTGTGCGTGTGCGTGTGCGTGTGATAGGTACCTCCAGGCTGATCCAGAGCACTTTGACCTGCAGGATTTGAAGTGCAAGTTTGATGTTATTCTGCTTGAGCCTCCCTTAGAGGAATACTACAGAGAATCAGGCATCAGCCACACTGAACGCTTCTGGACCTGGGATGATGTACGTATGCTTGTTTGCATTTAGTACTTTGTATAGGTATAGGTATCTTAAAAAGTCCTAAAATAGTAATTAATTCAATTATTAAAAAAAGGCTGAGAGGTTATTCAAAATTCTTAAACTTAATAAAAAGTCTTAAATATTGTCTCTTGCCTGTTGTAGGCAGTACTGTTGAATATAAAATGTTCTGATATCTTAATGCGGGCCATCAGGAGGTGGTATACACCTATAATCTAAAGGTGGGATTGTTTTGACAATGGACTTGTGCATGCAGGAGTTTTAGTCAGCACCATGAGACCTGTAACAAACACTGTCAATATTGCTAGCTAAGGTAGCTAGGACACTCTTTGACTCATAATGGGAAACATTTAATTTTAGCAAAAACTTAAGTTAACCTTAAGTAATAAATCATCTTTCATTGGTTCATCCATACTTTCTGCCACTTAACCAGAATGAGGTCACGTTAAATTAATTGACTGGAGTTATTGTCATATATGACTGGGTAGTATTAGCGGGGAAAAAAGTGATATTAATAATTTTATGAACCCTTCACAAACCCTGAATAAAGGTCAGGTGCCCACTGGGCATAATCTTGTCTAAGGAGACATCACACTACCATAATTTTCATTTAAGTTAATTTGAGCTATAATTCTAATGATGAATATTTTTCTTTGAGAAAGCTGCCATGCTGAAAGACCCGTTTCAAAAATATTTGAAACGGGCATGTTTGATAACAATCCAGGCACCCCAACCATCATGGGAGCGTGGGAGGGAAGTTAAATAGGATTGTGCTGACCTTCTCCTAGTAGGGGGTGGCAATGATTTGCCAATCTGCAAATATGAAAACTCATCTGGGATGGCCAAAACAGCTCTCTGGTTATCTGATCTTCACATGTGCTAAGGTAAAGGAATCGTTACATTGTTTAGTGAGTGGTATATTGGTTCAAATTGTTTCTTATCTGCTATTGTAGATCATGAAACTGGAGATCGAGGAGATTTCAGCTCTACGTTCCTTTGTGTTTCTCTGGTGTGGCTCTGGTGAAGGCCTGGACTTGGGCAGAATGGTAATGTGATCTTTCACTTGGTTAAAGTCACACATTAATTTATAGGCAAATTGTAACTCTGTGTTTAAAATGTTTCACATAATCTTTACTGGTTTCATGGGGTTTTGAAACTCAAGGCATTCATGCGATCTTAACTACTTGGCAACACTGCATTCTTTAAGCCATTCAAGAACCCGTCGGCTTAGTGTTTATCTAACAAATGAGTTAGGCAACTGTTTGTATAATGTTATGACAAAAGGCTGAATTATTCTGGACTGCCTTTTTTGAAATACGTCTGTTCATACCATACTATTCAAGCGTTAGGTCCCCTTCACAGAGACACCATGTTTCCTGTCCAGCAAGCTGTTAGAAAAACAACATTATTTTCATTGTGACACAATTGCTGTTTGTGACATGTCCCTCTTTAAGCTCTTCACTAAGTCACAGTCTGGCTCTCTGTGTTACAAAATAATTTTTACTGTTGTCTTTACCAGATGAAGTATGTTTATATTACATACATTTTGATTTTTAAAAATGTGCACAAGGTTTTTCCACTTGTCTGCATTATTGAAGGGAAACAAATGTCAACTTGTACATTTGAGCTTTTATATTTGAGAGAAAAGTAGAATGACCATAGACTTGCTAATAGAGGAATTGTGATCTAAAAAGCCTTTCTAATGGTTTTGAACTTTTTGCCAGTACCATGATCAAAAGCATCAAAAACAAAGTGCGGGCAAACTCCAGAGAAAGAAATTAAATGTGTGGAATGAAAAAACAACTAATCTTCATCATCTCAAAACACATCGACTACTTCAAACAATAGTAAATGACTGAAGTCGTGTGAAAGCATGATGCAAAATTGAAAATGAAAAAATTGCTGTCCTTATTTGCCCTTTGAACCACAGAATGAGAGGAAGGCTGTGCGTTTTTCAATGGTGCAGCAATTTGTTTGCACTCAAACACTTTTTAAAAAAAAAATTGAATTAAATTTCTTCTTACTCTTTATATTATACAGTAGATGGTTAGGGGAAGCCCTACTGTGTAGGGGCTATGTTAATGTTTTATTAATCCATCAATTCTCTTATATTAATCAGAAAAATGTTCCTGTTGATATTAACAGCCCTAAATTGAATACTTTTTTTGCTAATGCAGTTCATAGTCCATCATTGTACTTAACTTTATTACACCCATTTCAGTGTTTGAGGAAGTGGGGCTTTAGGCGGTGTGAAGATATCTGTTGGATCAAGACCAACAAGAATAATCCTGGCAAGACCAAGGCACTGGACCCAAAAGCAGTATTCCAGAGGACCAAGGTACCACACACACACACACACACACACACAAACACAAACAAAATTAGCAGAAATGTGAAATATCTGTTCATATTAATGTAAATATTACATGAATGAATTACTTTGGGAATAGTTTTTTTTTAAAAATATGTAGATTGAATGTTAGATACACTATTTAAAGTTTACAGGGCTTGTTTAAATATGTTAAATTTAAAGTTAAATTGTGTTATGTGATGTATAGTGACATATAAAATACATTCCCTCCAGGAACACTGCCTGATGGGAATCAAAGGAACAGTGCGTAGAAGTACTGATGGTGACTTCATCCATGCCAACGTGGACATCGACTTGATCATCACTGAGGAGCCTGAGATGGGAAATGTCGAGAAGCCTGTAGAGATCTTCCACATCATTGAACACTTTTGTTTGGGCCGCAGGAGGTTGCACCTGTTTGGACGAGACTCAACCATCAGACCAGGTGAGACGGACAAGCTCTTTCCTTTGAAAAATAGATTGAATTAAGGTGATAACTGCATGTTGTATGTTTGCTTTTTAGTAACTCTGCTTATTTCTCAACATTCATGCTGTTTTTTTTTGTCTTCTTACTCTAGGCTGGCTTACAGTGGGTCCTACTCTGACAAACAGTAACTTTAATCCAGAGACTTATGCCTCACATTTTGGTTTGCCCAACTCCCACCTATCTGGCTGCACTGAGGAAATAGAGAGGCTGCGGCCCAAATCTCCCCCTGCTAAACTGAAGTCAGATCGTGGTGGCGGAGCACCCAGAGGGGGACGTGGTGGGCCGAATGCAGGGAGAGGCGGAGACAGAGGCCGTGAAAGAAACAGACCAAATTTCCGTGGGGACAGGGGAGGGTTCAGGGGCAGGGGAGGACCACATAGGGGCTTCCCACCTCGCTAGCTCATGCCAACCAGACTGATGCCAGATCTTCCCATTTATATAACTACAAACTCATGCTTGTGTGCAATGTAGTTGGTATGGTTTGTATGTAACATTTGAGAAGTCAGCAAGTATGATCAATCTTTTTGAATCTTTTTGGTTTGTTTATATTTTTCATGGATATACTGTACTTGAAATTGAATGATTGATTATTGTCTGAATAAACATTCTTTCACTATTTGTGCTGTGGTATTGATTTATGTCTTACTTCTTGTCCGTGAATATCTATGTCAACATGACAGTGCACTATTATCTAGAGAGCATGTATGATTGACAGTCATTATGAGCAAACAATGTTAAACAAACATTCTGTATTGTTGAAGAGAGACACTAAAGCAGCCACTCTTTCTCAATATACCAGTACTTTTCAAGTCATCATTTCGGTGTACTATACTCTTAATGTAACATTATACATTTTGTACTGTCTCTTTGGGTTTACTGTAAATTTAACTGCCTCTTACAGTAGTTCTGCTTTTGTGGCCAAGCTATTTGACATTTGTGTTTGCACAGCATGCACATCTGCACAATGAAAGCTGATTGGCTGTTCCCTTCTGATCATGCTTTTCATGCATGCTGTCAAGCATGTACGGAGAGTGTCAACTGGTCAGAGTTAAGGAGGGGTACCTTTTCAGGAATGCTGTGCATCGTCTTCCTAAAATGCATCTTCAGTGCACATACTACTCTGGCTGTCTGGAATTGTTGCTTGACAGTTTCCTCCTACCTGACGTTTTACAAGTCCAATCAAAATGGTTTTAGCCACAGTTGGAATGTGGCTACATGGATGCTGGATGTTGGTTTGCCCACCACTTTGATCCACACTGAAATATCTCAACTTTTTGATTGATTGCCATGGAGTTTGGTGCAGATGTTGATGATCCTCACAAGTTTAATTGTAATA
This sequence comes from Euthynnus affinis, assembly GCA_029490765.1. NCBI lineage: Eukaryota > Metazoa > Chordata > Actinopteri > Scombriformes > Scombridae > Euthynnus > Euthynnus affinis. The sequence continues at coordinate 18,811,826 of CM055838.1, read as the reverse complement.
ACTTTGGTGATCTTATTTTTTTTATCTGGTACCTTCATCAGGTCCATGTTTTTATTTATCCAATACTTTGCTTCATGACTGAATACATGCAAAACTAATGATGTTTTCATCAGTCTGTGCTTTTTATTTAATGCTAATTAGCAAATGTTGGCATTCTGGTACTTTAAACTAAGATGGTAAAATAGTAAGTTATTTCTGTACCTGCTGAACATCAGCATGTTAGTAATGTCGTGAAAATGTTAGCAGCATGCTTAAGTAGAGCCTCAATGCTGTTAGCATGGCTTCAGTCTTATTCGGCTTTAATGTGAAGCATTTTGTTTATTTGATTTGAAATCAGTCTTGAGGCCTTGCTCATAAATAAATCAAGACTGTAGACATATACAGACCACTCCCTCCCAGTTCCTGTTGTGCCTGTTGGGGCTGAACAGCTTAACACTTATATTACACTTTATTAGCATGTGGACTTTGGTGAAGAGAGTAAAGTAATTAGTAAGTAGATATAGTATTTAGTTTTACAACTTCAACCTGTAACTTCAACAAATATAATCAGCCACAATACTTGAAAACACCTGTGGGGGTGTGAGAAGCCTATGAGCATTTTTTTGAGTTTGTATGTATGATGGTTGTCTAGGTTGCTTCTCTTGGCGCATATATTCAGTGTTGCTGGGAGTGGCAACTGTTAATTTGTTATTTTTAGATAGCAGCACATCTCTGGCACAACTCTCACACAAACAGGAATTTGTTGACTGATAAAATCAAGCTATTCAATATCAGCCAAGCAGTTAAGGCATCAAACACACTAAATTAGTCCAGGCTTTCAAGTGATATGCCATGTGAAAACCTTTGTTTGTGGCTTTACTTGCCTATATTTTTTTTGGCTTTAGGAGCAGGTACTGGCATCATGCTGTCATGTTAACAAGATACTCTTCCTATAACCACAGAAAGGTTTTTGAACAGATTTGACATTACAGGAGAGAAAATTATATGTAAAATGTGGAGCAATGTTAGATAAATGAACAAAAAATGTACAGTCAGTGTCAGATTTAAAGACTGAAGAAGAGCATTGCACAGTCAGAATATTGCACCTTGGCATTGATTCTCCAAGTCTCAACTCTGGAGGTATGAACACCATTCTTCCAAAAGATATTCCCTGATTTGTTGTTTTGATGATGTCGGTGGAGAGTGTTGTCTAACAAAAATCTCCCATACATGTTCAATTGAGTTGAGATCTGTGACCCCTCATACCCTACGGATCGGGGCATTGTCATCCTGGAAGAGACCACTCCCATTAGGATAGAAATGTTTCATCATAGGATAAAGGTGATCACTCAGAACAACTTTGTATTAATTTGCAGTGGGCCCAAACCATGCCAAACCAGGCCCAAACCAGGGGATAAGTGGACCCAAACCATGCCAGTAATATTCCCCCCACAGCATAACAGAGCCACCAGTGTAGGGAACAAGCATTCAGACCTGTACAAGTTTTTTCCTTCAAATTGTCACCCATCTGTAGTTCTTTTGTGACAGCTTGCTGTTCAGGTCATAGCTCACTTAGAATGCAGATAGGTTAGTCCCAGCCTGAGACAATTCATTATAGCAAGGGTGTGTTCAGAGATGGAAAAGATGCAATCACAACACGGATGTACGTCAAAACATTTCATAAAGTTAAGTATAATCAACAGATTTCTCACGCAAACACCAAATCCAACTGGCTGTTGGCCAGCTGTCATTAAAACTCTGGAGTGATTTGAGCAAAAGATATCGGAAGAGATGCAACTGCGTGTTTATCATGTTGGTAAATACACATCATTAAACCAGGTTAACCAGACACTGCTATGTTCTTTTCTTGTTTGACATTACAATACAGTAGTCATTTCTAAAGCTGCATAAGTCACCATCTTTGTTGTGTGGTATAAGTTGGTAAAGCTTGTATCACTCATCTTTTGTGAGATTAGCTGAGGGAATTGGGTCTGTTTATCTGTTAATATCAGACTGCATGATACACACTACCACCATTTCACACTACTGTAATGAGCAACTGCAATCTATCTGTACACCTTTGTCATCTGTAATTGGGCATCATCAAAGTGAAACATAATTTAAATGAGTGAAACCGAACTGAAACAATTTAGTTTTACACCATCCAAGTTATTTAGTAAATGTTTATTTAAGAATAAAAAATAAATAAATAATTAAACTAATTAAAGAAAAAAAACAGCCAAGTTATTGTATAGCCTGTCGTCTATTACTATCTATTACTAATGCTGGCATGGTATAATCCTAACTTTATCATTACATACAAAAATTCAAATTCAATTCACAAAAAATTCTGTTTCCGATCAATCATACACAAATTTATTAAAAAACTGCCTGGAATACTCTCAAAGAAGTGTAACATATGTAATGATTATTTTACTTGATTATTTGATCAGGATGTTGGTAAATGTTGCTCATATGTATGTATTGCTACTTCAAAAGACATGTTTTTTTATTTTATTTTCCCTACCTTGAAAGCTCTATGCATAAACAACTGGAATATTCTTGACTGCACTGTAGCATTGTTTAGAGCTTTGTGTCCAGTCCCTTGTTTTATGTCATGTTGGGGTAAGAGCATTACTCAATGTGACAAGGGCGGCAACAATTGGCAAGACTCCTGGTTCACTAGAAATAGTCAGTTGAAGATGTCCAGATACACCACAGAACATTTTATACACTCCTTTATGCCCTAAGCTGTGAAACTTGCAAACTGATTGGTAACGACTGATGTATTTTGACATTCATATTGGGCTTTGTATTATATATTTATATTGCACTTGTTTTTTTAATATCTCCAGTATTTGGTCAATTTCTTACTAGCCTGCTGTTTTACCTTTTAATTTATTTGCCTATAGTACATGAGTCTAAGCAACACTTTCATACTATTGGGATGTTTTTGCCGATTTGTTTACACTTATTTATGACAATTTTTTTTTCTGTTCCAAGAATGTACTGTAAAAGATAGAAGACTGGGGCAGTGAAATTTATTCCAGGTTATATATTACCTTGGAGCTTCTGTAAGTTAAAATTTAGCCTGTGATACATTTATAGTGAGATGCAGTGGGTACATTAATCTGCAAGATATAATTCATTCATAATGAGTTGCTAATATATCATTGTTACACAGGAACCTCTCATATTCCTTTTCCTGTTAGCAGGTATTTGTTAGAGTGTGCATGGATCTGAGGGTGACTGTGAAAGAGCAAGAAAGAAAGAAGAAAATGGAATTGGAGAATTGGTAGATCTCAGATTTATTTTTACAATTGAGTTCTTACAAAAATAACTTTTTTGTTGCAGGACTGGTGGGAACAATGTCAGTTACCTAGCTGAAACGTGACATATACTGAAGCACTGAAAGAGAAGATTTAGAATTCTGTGAATTTTCTCTCCTGTGATTATGTCCATGTACTAAAATAAATTCAACCTTAATGTTTGTTTAAAAAGAGATAAAAATGAAAAATCACCAAAATCATAAACCTTTCTACAGACCTTTCTACAGACCTTTAGCATTTGGTTAGCCAGGAAAGGACCTGAGGCTTTCCCATTCTGGCTTTATTTTCAATTTTTATGATTTTGTTGTACTGGTATTATGGAGGTTGCTGACTGCCTTGGATGCTGTCATGTACTTTTCTACTGCTTCTCCGTCACTGCCACTTGGATCGAGTTCACTGCCACTCAGTTCAACTTTTTTTACTGTCACCACAAGCTCACCGCCAGTTAACACAACAGCAACACTACAACACAACCATGAGTCATATCACCATCATCATCCCAAGGTAAAACAAGCTCCTTACAGCAGCTGAGTAATTTCAACAATAGTTAGTGTAAGCAGCACTCATTCTGGTATTTTGCCTTATTTTGAGTGATTGTCCTGTGAATTATCAAGCTACACACACACAGACACACACACACACACACATCACTGGAACATTAAAATGTTATAATAGTATAATGGAAATTTCTTCCAAACATTTTGTTTTACGGTTGGACGATGTCAATACAAGAGAAAATGGAATATGTTTCTTTCAATGTGTGGTCATTTCTCTCAGGTACAGTGTTGCTGTTTATTTTGCATTTAAAACAGAATTTGATGATGTATCATTTCTATACCAGCTGGCTCTGCAATTAGTCCTCAAAGAAAAATTCCACTATTATAAAAATCACATATCTCATAGGTATTCAAAGATGCATTTTCTGTATCACAAAGCCAAAACAGGATATCATAACATGCCACTGAATGTTTCTCTTTTGTACTACCATTCAAGGACAAATTACATTTTTTATTTTGATACAATATTCACATGCCGTAATGTATGTTGGAAGAGTTTTTGTATTACATATTTGGTATAGTATATAGAGGAGAAATAATTGTATACTTGAAAAAAATCTGAATCCATCATTTTAGGGGAATTGCTTTCCCTTATATACACTTTTTTGGTTTCCTATTTTAAATGTTGTTGAAATGTAATTACATTTAGTGAAATGTCAGAAATAACAGACAACAACAACAACAATAAAAAATAATAATATTTTTTTCTCACAGCCAAGGTTCAGTTGTGGTAGATGCTGATCTGATCTGCCAGCTACTACTGCTGTGGCAAATGGTCTGGTGAAGGCAGCATCCAGCAGTTCCAGCTTCTCCCTCTCAGTGAATTTATCAAGCATTTTTGCAACAAGTAAGATTTGTTTTCTTAAATACATGGAGCTGCAGTCAAATGCTACCCAACTGCTGCAACAGTCATATTGTATTTATGTTTTTGTCTGTGTTTTATTTTTCCAAGATTTAGGACAGAAACAGCTCTCCTCCTCCTCCTCCTCCTCCTCCTCTTAGTCCAACTGCTGCTCCCAATGCTACAGCTACTCAAACTGCTGCCCCTAATGCAACAGCTATTCCCACTACTTATGCCTCAGCTCCTCCAACTGCTGCTCCTGATGTATCAGCTACTCTTGCTGTTACAGCTGTTTGCACCACTACTCTCAATTCTACAGCTGCTCCCACAACAACCGCTTCCTCTGCTGCTGCCACTACTTTGACTACAGAAACTACCATGACTGCATCAACAAATCCTCCATAATCCAATGAGGGAACACTGTCTATAACAGTGGTCTCAGAGGTAATATGGTCTTGTTTTGTGATTAGTAGACATCTTTCAACAAAAATAAGCATTCTTATTTCTGACAATAACGGTGAAGACAGATCACATGTCACACAGACTTGAGGCTAGTCAGGGTAGGGTACACAATATATGTCATTTATTCACTTATTCATAAGATGCTACAGTGTGTGTATAGGTATTCAGTTTCAGAAGTGTTCATGCAGTAACCTAACATCAGCATGTATATATCAGTGATCTTAGAATTAGGATTTCTGTAGGGATGGAGATATTTGGCTGAATTATAATTGCTTTCATTAACAAACAAATAAAACTAAAGAAGAAGATATCTACATATTCATATTTCACCAGGAACAAAAGTAGAGTGTGAGGGACCACTCTTACTTTCCTATCAAGGCTCATTGCCATAAGAGAGCTGGATACAGTCAGCCTTGCTGCCAGTCTTTCCTTTGGCCAACTAAAATACTGCAGCAAAGATAATAAATAAACCTTTATTTATCTAAGCTAATGTATTATCTGGGTCTAACTATAATTACATTTTACTAAAAGCTGAATTGTCTTGTAAGTCAACAAAGTTTGTCAGCAGGTCTATTTCTTTCAACTTTCCGTCGCTCATTTATTAACATGTTCATGTGAGACAACATTTCTTACACTTCACTATTTTAGCTGGAATATTGCCTGTCTACCATCCATCTGCCCCATGATCACCAACATAATTAACTCCTCCCTCACCACTGGCACTGTACCTCCCACTCTCAAACTGGCTGCTATTACACCCATCCTGAAAAAACCTGGTGCTGACCCATCTGACCTCAACCACTACCGGCCCATTTCCAATCTCCCCTTCATCTCCAAAATACTTGAAAGGGTGGTCGCCGCACAACTACAGTCCCACCTTGACGCAAACAACCTCCATGAACCTTTCCAATCCGGCTTTCGTCCACATCACAGCACTGAAACTGCCCTGGTAAAAATCACCAACGACCTCCTCCGTGCAGCTGACTCAGGACTACTTACCATTCTCATCCTCCTCGACCTCAGTGCAGCATTCGACACCATCTCCCATCCACTACTTCTAAACCGCCTGGCTGGCATTGGGATCACTGGTACTGCACTCTCCTGGATAACATCATACCTCACTGACCGTCAACAATTCATTCAACTAAGGAATCACAAGTCTGGGACTGCAGGTGTTTCACTGGGTGTTCCCCAGGGGTCAGTCTTGGGTCCACTTCTCTTCATCATCTACCTCCTTCCCCTTGGCACTCTCCTCCGTCACCATGGGATCCATTTCCACTGTTACGCCGACGACACACAGGTCTACATCTCATCAAAACCCACCACTGCAACCCCCCCCACCTCCCTCATCACCTGCCTCGACGACATCCGGAGCTGGATGAGCAGGAACTTTTTGAAACTGAACGGCAATAAAACCGAGGCCCTGCTCATCGGCTCCAAATCAAACATCACTAAACTTCAAAGCACCCCAGTTCCACCCATCATCATCGACGGTTTCCCCGTACCCTTTGCCCCCCAAGTCAAGAGCCTCGGCGTTATCCTGGACAGCACCCTCTCATTTGCACCACATATTCAAAACATCACCCAGACTGCATTTTTCCACCTTCACAACATCTCCAGACTCCGCCCATCACTTTCTCAATCCAGCACTGAAATCCTGGTTCATTCTTTTGTTACATCCCGCATTGATTACTGCAACGCACTTCTCACTGGACTTCCTAACAAACTCATTAACAAACTGCAAATGATTCAAAACTCGGCTGCCCGGATCATCACCCGCACTAAATCATCCGACCACATCACCCCTGTCCTCATCCACCTTCACTGGCTCCCTGTTCAACAACGCATCCAATACAAAAACCTCCTACTCACCTATAAAGCTCTTCATAACTCAGCTCCAACCTACCTCCGTGACCTCCTCCAGGAATACACTCCCTCTCGCACCCTCCGTTCATCCTCTACTGGACTCCTATCCACTCCCACATCTCGCCTCAGTACCATGGGTGCCCGAGCCTTCAGCTGCTCAGCACCCAGGCTCTGGAACTCTCTCCCCCCACACATAAGACAGTCAGACTCTATCACCTCATTTAAAACACACCTCAAAACTCACCTGTTCAAACTTGCTTACACACTATAATCGGACTTCACTTATCTCACTTGTTTGCTCTCTTTCTTTTTTTGTATATATTGACGTGTGTTTTCTTTCTTTTATTTATCTATTTTTATTTATTGATGCTCTTGTTGATTTTATATCTTGTAAGGTGACCTTGAGTGTCATGAAAGGCGCCTCCAAATAAAATGTATTATTATTATTATTTATTATAAGTACTTCAGAGAGCTGCTTTCTCACCCTCTTATTGCAGGACAGGATCAGTGGTTGTTGATATGACTCTTGTCTTCAAAGATATGTTCCTACAACAAGCAGCGCTAACAATATATTAGGCAGCTTTACTGAATGTATATTATGAATATTTCAGATACAGCAACATCAAGTAGGCCTACTCATCCTGCGGTGCTCTCACTGGCAGTCTTATGATTTACACACTGGCTGTGGCACAGATTCAGACAGGCTTATAGACGCCATCCAAGACAGTCACTGACTGCATAAAGAGCCTTTGAAGTGTTATCAATTGTTGAAGAAATAACAGTATTTTTTATGAGACACAAAACATTTAATTATTTTACACATTTACTGGTAATGTAACTTGTTTTTCTTTAAAATTTTATTTGATTATTAGTCAATTTTTATCACCTGTTCTCATAACCTGTTCTCTACTAAAAGATAACCTGTTTAGACATGCTGTAACAGAGATAAGTCAGACAGTCACATTTTCACAATTATAAAAGTGTTTTAGCACTGGCTATTTTTTTTTAGCTTAACAATGAGATTTATCAGCATTTATTGCTGAGCTACCTGAAAGGCTATGTTTTGCACCACCCTAACCCTAACCCTAACCCTAAAGCATATATATAAATTACAAAGCATGAATGAAGTGAATATATAAAGATGTACAGTTGTTACACTGAGTACATTCAGCAAACAATATTTTAATGTACACTCAGATTCCACAGTTTTCTTCATTTTCTTTCAAACATATTACTGTGGGGAGGTAAAGAAAGGTTTAATGCAACTAACCTTGGTTTACACAACCTCCTCCTTACCTATAAGGTTCTCCACAACTTAGCCCCAACTTACCTCTGTGACCTCCTACATGAATACACTCCCTCCCGCACCCTTCACTCATCCTCTACTGGACTCTTATCCACCCCCATATCACACCTCAGTACCATGGGTGCCCGAGCCTTCAGCTGCTCTGCACTCAGGCTCTGGAACTCTCTTCCCCCACACATAAGACAGTCAGACTCCAACACTTCATTTAAAACCCACCTCAAAACTCACCTGTTCAAACTGGCATATTCTCTATAACTGGACACTTTGCACCTCACCTGTTTGTTCTTACTTTTTTATACAGAAGTGTGTTTTTTTTGTTTCTTTCTTTCTTTCTTTTATTCCCTGTAAGGTGACCTTGAGTGTCTTGAAAGGCGCCACCAAATAAAATGTATTTATGCACTTAACTTTAATTCCCCCCATTTAGCATTTATAAGTAGTATACAAACATTAAATAAAATGGTTCATCACACATACAACATATACACACTTATACACACACTATAAGCAGATAGAAGAATATTACCTTGGTGTGTCTAGATTTGTGAGCATGGTTACATGAACATTTATGCACATTAACAGAGCAGGTCTTACCTGTTGTATACAATGTGAAGGAGATTTAAATAGTGGTTATCATTTGATGTATTTCTTGTATATATTATACATGTTACAAAATAGTGTTCTTAAAGCTAAGTGTTTAGTGTTATTTTGTTATCCCACACCTGTTCCAAATACCTCCATTCTGTGTTTATTCTAAACTTAGTTCCTTACTCTGTAAAATGAGACAGTTGATTGTTCAGTGCAGAGTCAGTGCAAGGACAAATAATAGTTATGTAGATTTCTATGTCTCTTTAATGTGTTGATTTGACAAGCCTTTAGATGTCCGTGTTGTTGGTTCTTAATTTGATTTGATAGCAATGTTATTTTGTGATGCTGCTTTAGTCTACACTTGTGTGCTGTTGTTCTGGCATGAATAAATACTATTCCTTGGCTAGTTGTGTCCTGTACAACAGTATTTAAGTGGCTGAGTGCCAACTTTTTAGACAAAGAAAAGATAGCTAAGTGCTATGTATCCTTTCTCTCTCAGAGATATGATGTACTTAAGTACTATTGTACTTTTTTCATAGCAATTCTCCACTACAGCAACAGGTTTCAAGTGAATATATTAAGCCTATATTGACACTGCTGTGTACTACAGTGATTTTAAAGGCATTTCTTTTTATTATTGAGTTCTAATAATCCAGTATAATTGAGTTAATTGTAGTTCATGCCATGTATTAATAAAAGCAATGCATCAAATTCTCAAGTTCAACTGTGGACATAAACACTGGTAAATGACTCAACCTTGCTGTTTGGGGTGTGGCTGCTCTGTTAGACAATGCAAGGTGAAGCAAATTTATTTGTATAATCCATTTCAATAGCAATGTGTGAAAGTGCTTTATATAGAGCATAAAAGGCAACAAGACCAAATATAAAAGCAGTTCAAGGTCATGTAAAAAGACATTTAAATACAATTATTTAATTGGCTTAATTAAAAGCAGTGGCAAACAGAAAAGTCTTCAGCTGTGAATTAAAAGAACTGAGAGTTGCAGCAGATCTTCAGTTTTCTGGGAGTGTGTTCCATATCTGTGGAACATAAAATGAATGCTGCTTTTAGTTTTGACTCTGGGGACAGAAAGCAGATCTGTCCCAGAAGACCTGTGGTTGACCTGGATGGTTCATAATGTAGCAGCAGATCGGAAATGTATTTTGGTCCTAAACTGTTCAGTGCTTTATAAACCAACAGCAGTATTTTAAAATCAATTCTTTGACAGACAGGAAGCCAGTGTAAGAAGAACTGGAGTGATATGATCCACTTTCTTAGTCTTAGTGAGGACTCAAGCAGCAGTGTTCTGAATCAACTGCAGTGGTCTGAATGATTTTTTTAAGACACCAATGAAGATATTGTTACAGTAGTCCAGTCTACCAAACATAAATGCATGAACAAGTTTTACCAAATCCTGCTGAGATGTAAGTTCTTTAATCCTTGATGTAACCTTCAGGTGATAGTAGGCTGTCTTTGTAATTATCTCAGTGTGGCTGTTGAATTTCAGATCTGAGTCCATGACTTCACCAAGTTTTCTGGCTTGGTTTGTGATTTTTAACATTATCGACTGAAGCTGAGCGCTGACTTTTGATCATTCTTCCTTAGCTCCAAAAACAATTACTTCAGTTTTGACATCAAAACAGTTATTTAGAGCTCATGATGTGTAAGCTGGATAAAGTAAAGCTTTGTGTAGCAGAAAACATTGTCTAATAAAATGAATGTAATGTTTTTAGAGACAAAATGAATATTTGATAAATACACAACAATATTTATTAAAAGAAAAAGGCTTCTATTTGAAAACAATAGCATAATATAATTGTTTTGCTAAATAAGAAGTTTGGTCAGGTTCATCCTAAATTGATTAAATACTTTCTCAGTAAGTTTCAGAGTTCATAGGGGCTTGTACCTTTTATGTTTAACATAAATTAACCTTTCTCATTCAGTAATCATTTCAATAGCTAAGCAGCACTGAGAACTTTTTTTTTTTTTTTTTTTTTTTTTTTAAATCTGGCTACCCAAAGAATCATTAGAATAGTCTCACATTGAACGTATAATTTGATCCATTCCTCATTGTGTGACATAAGTCTGAATAGGCTGCATTTTGGTGTGCATAACTGCTGAACTGAAAAGAAAAAAATGTGTGATTCTTGACTATTCCTGTGGGTGGATCATGTACCTGCAGCTGGAATGTCAAAAAAGCCCTGAAGTTGTGAAGCTCCTCCCGTAACCCAAACTTGTCTCTTCAGAATGTTAGCAAACCTGATTCAGTGTTAAGATTGCGTAAATCCCTGTACTTTCTGAAGCTGCCAATTCATGAGCATGAGCCTGTATGATGTATCCGTCACTGGGTGCACCGGTTGTTTTTGCAAATGACATTGACATAGATGTTTGAATGTCAAAGCCCTCTGGCAGCAGTATAATTTAAGATTTTTGTCCACTGGTAGTAATGGAGAAAGCAGTGTGACATTAACTAAAGGGAAACAAAGTCCACAGAGGGAGAAGTTGGAGTGGTTGATTAATACAACAAACATCAGACTTTAGCACAGGAGACTTAAGTTTGTTTCCCATTTCCTACCAACCATTAACACTTTAACCATGGCCATGGGGTAATTCTCTAGTTAACTAAAGTGGGTATTATTGTAACCATAATGACAAAGGTCCATTTACCTTAATGACCTAATAATTTTAACCTAAACCACAACATTGACCTAACCAAGTAGCTATTTTAATCCAAACCATGATTTTCCCTTAACCCCAACTATATATTTTTTTGCCATAACCTAACACAACAGCAAGCTGGGTGTTGTCAGACCATAAGACATGCAATTAAGTACTTCATCCTCTCTGCATCTCTTGTTTGTTCTGCCTCTGAAATAATGGTACACTTGAGTTTTGCTTCTCATGTGTAGTCTGTCCTCTTTCCAGAGCTCTGTGGTCCTGGTTGAAGTTAGTCTTGGTTGCTACACATTACCATTTATTGCACTTAATATTATATTTCATGTAATATCTGGACCAAACATGCCTCATTTCTTAGCTGAAATAGATTCCTTACTCACATTTGTTTGTTTTCCTTTTTCTCTCCCTTTTGCTATTATTAAGCTTTACTATTCTATTACTTGTTTGTTTTATTTTTGTTTGTATGCTTGTCTTGATATTTATATTTAACCTAACATTTATCATAATTGTGTTTCTGTGACTCTTGAATTGTGCAATGCTGAGCCTTTTGTCTGTCTGTATGTTTGTACAACTGCTCTGTTTCTATGTTGCAAGAAAGAAAAGAAAATATAAATTGGTTCTGTTACTTCTCTTTACTCTGTATATACAACACCACTGCATGTCTGTCCAGTAGCAAGGAGGAATTTGTCCTCTGATGCTCCTCCTTAAGTCTTCTCTTTTGTTCCCCATTTGATTTTCTAATTGTTTCTTCATAACACACTGCCTTGAGGCCCTTACAACTGCAAGTAAGGGTCTAGTGAGGAGGCTCACTGAGTATATATTTGAAGCATGACTATACAATTAGTTTGATTTTTCTTTTTCAAATTGAACATGATACAATTATTTATAATTCTTGAGCTATGAAGTAACAAATACTAAATATGTAGTATTCTATAATAATATTGAATATGTGTATATTGTGTTGTGTTGTCTGCATTTGCGGCATGTTTTCTAAATGCTGCTGTTGTCAAATTGATAAAGGTGGTTCATTAATTTGCTTTTGCTATGTGTAATTAATTTTGCACATCACACTAATGCTCAGCCTTGTTCTTGTTCTTGTGACTTGTTCTTATTAATCTTTTATTAAACTTAATATATTTGTTTTTTGTTTATCATATATATTACATTTACATTTGTTGTGCTCATTATTGCATTTCATCTCAACCTCCCAGTCTGAGCATCCTACACACAGAGGGTCTTTGAAACCAAAGTGTAGAGATTTGTTTGCCACTGGCTGTCACAGGCTTAACAATGTAGTCAGACCTGCTCACTCTCTGCGCAATATACAGCAGAAGTAACACTCCCAGAAACACCACACCCCACATACTGGAATTATGCTCAGAAGTACCCATGCTAATACATTTCAGAATTCCAGAAAAATATCGCCAACTTCCTCATTCAAACAAGACGCTATAGACTCTGTAAAGTCCATATACAACAAGCAAACAAAGGCAGCCTGTGTTTAATATTTAAAATCACGAGCAGGATAAATCATGTCAAGAATATGTACTGAATATGAATATGATCTAGTCCTTATTAAATTAATAAATTAGTCTCAATGCATTTATGCAAATAACTAACTTGTTTTCATTAACCCCGGGGAGAAATACGTGTTGTGAGTCATTGGCTATGCAAATTGTGCAGTTTCTATTGTTCTGGTGGTTGAACATGATTATCTTTCTGGCATGGCCTTAATCCATTTCTGTAGACTCTTACCCATGTCCCCACTCAGTGTACCACAATGTACACAGACTCCTTTACACAGGGATTTATGCAGGTGTGCCACCAGGAAGACAACACATGATAATCAAATACACACAAAAAAAACCTCATACCAAGCAGAACAGAAACTAAACAATATTTTGTTACAATGCAGGAATCAGATTGACTGCAGAAAATGAAAAGGTACAACTTGTTTGTCTGTGTTCACCTCTGAGAAGAGCATTAGAAATTCAAAGTCTGTTTTTTTTTTCCACCAGTCACTTTTCTCTCACTTGAAAATTTCACGTCTTCTAATGAGTGTGCTATTATGACTGTAGAATTTATATGTTCTCAATGTTTTACAGACCAATGTTCCACTTAAGACTCTCAAAAAATCATGCAGTATGAGTTTCTACCACAGTAGTTTGTCCTCAGGCTGTTCAATAGTATTGGGCTGTGGCAAACTACATCAGCAAACTGCTAATGTAGTTTGTGATGTGATTGAAAGCTCCCAATAATAATAATAACTAGAAAATTCCTGCAGCAGAAATTTTGAGAGTGACACGGGCCGGTGCCGGTGGGTCATGTGTGAGGGAGCCCCAGCAGCTGATAGGGAACACTTATCAGAGCTGATGGTATTTGTGTCATTGATGCTCTGTTATGATTTCAGGCAGCGGTATGGCCATTAATTATTAGTGCTGATCAATAATTACACTTAGTGTGTTTTTCTGTGTAATGTAAATACATGATACAGAAACATGAAAAAATATATAAACATATATATAATTCTAATAATATTATATATTACATTGACTTTTAAGTCATGATGTGGAGTCACAACATGTACATAATAAATATAATTTATGGGTTTTCTACATCATCAGGAGTACATCTGTACATTATGAATAAATTTCTTAATACATTTCAAATATTGAAACAAAGAATAGCTATGCAATAGCAATGGAGCGTACGGTACCCCGTGTCACTAATAATATGTAGGCATTTATTTAAGATTATTTTGTCAAACTACTGTTTCTGAGGGAAAGAATAGAATTTCATGCTCAATTATTTATATTTAGTTTATCCTGAAGTATATTCATTAACAGTATCCAACATCATTACCATCCTTGAACTCAGGGGAATGACTAGAGGAGGAGAGAGAGAAGAAGAAGAGTAAAAAAAGAATAGCAATACGCCTTCCTGTAACTCCAAAGGTGTCTTATTTACGTGTTATATATAATTTCTGACTAGCTAGCCACTTGTAAGCCTATATTCAAGAATCACTTGGGTTTTACTCTTAGTTGGATGGTGCGTGCAGCTTTGCAGCAATTATTAAGATTACTGTAATACCAGTTAATAGGTTTTACGTACAGAGTCTCCTTCATATACCTTTGTCCTTTTGTTATCCTCTACGTCATGGCAAGAATGTCAGTACGTAGAAACCTGACAGTCATATTTTTATAATAGCCCGCCATATGACCTTGTGTCTAAAATTAGTTGCATTATGTAGTCTAGTTTTGTGATGAATGGAATGTATATTGTATATACAGTATTGTATGTGTGTATGTCTGTCAACTGGATATTCCTGTGCATGTATTCTATTTTTAGAATGTGTTTTGATTTAGGCAAAAACTGAGGATATAAATACATAAATGTTGTAAACTAAACTAAAGAAAGCACAGTACGTGTGACATTAAAGTTTTTCTCTGTTGCTTGAGCACATTTTCTGTAACACTCCTGCCATTCTGAAATCATTATGGACAATATAAGAGTGAAAGTTCAGTAAAAACAAAATAATGTATCTTAAGAACTATTTAGAAATAAATAGTAAATCCTCCAACATCACACTGGCCATCCAAACACTCCTGTCTATCTGTTCACTGCATTTCATCTGACAGGTAACATACAGGCTGTGTCTTTTCCTCTGACCAAACACAACACAATCAGTGTATTTTTACATCCTCCCTTGTGTATGAGCAGGCTGCTGTCCCTCTATGATATCTATTTTGTCCAGGTTTTGGAAATGATAGTTGAGGCTTTGCACCTGTAAACTACATTTGATAACATGCCACTGTAAGTTGCACTAAGATAGCCAAACATGTTACTGTTTAAAAAAATCATCAGTCATCAAATCTTTTTATTCAGTTCAATTCCATTCAGTTTTATTTATACAGTGCCAAATCACAACACAAAGTCATCTCAGGGCACTTTTATATGGAGCAGGTCTAGACCATGCTCTTTAATTTACAGAGAGAGAGAGTGACTCAACAATTCCCCCCATTAGCAAGCACTTGGTGACAGCGGTAAGGAAAAACTCCCCTTTAACGGGAAGAAATCGAAGGCAGAACCCCGCTCTAGGTGGGCAGCCATCTGCCTTGACTGGTTGGGTCGAGAGAGAGAGAGAAGGGGGTGGGTGAGTGAGGACACAGTGGAAGAGAACAGCAACAACAACAATTAACAACAGATACATGACTAGCAGCAAAAAACAGCAGCAACGGCAGGAACAGCTGGCGAAGGACAGAAGAAGGACGCCAATACATCAGCATGGTTTATGGTTTATGGGGCTTCCTGCGAATTAGAAAGCACAAAGAACTCCGGGGAAGATGTCAAGTTAGTAACATGCATTAATGGTAAAAGAATACATACAGATAGACAAGAGGAGAGAGGAGCTCAGTGCATCACGGGAAGTCCCCTGGCAGTCTAGGCCTATAGCAGCATAACTAAGGGCCGGTCCAAGGCAAGCTTGGTCAGACCTAACTATAAGCTTTATCAAAAAGGAAAGTTTTTAAGCCTACTCTTAAATGTAGAGAGGGAGTCTGCCCTTCGGACCAAATCTGGGAGATGGTTCCACAAGAGAGGAGCCTGATAGCTGAAGGCTCTGCCTCCCATTCTACTTTTAAAGACTATGCTGTATTATTATTATTATTATTATTGTTGTTGTTGTTGTTGTTGTTGTTGTTATTATTAT
Organism: Euthynnus affinis; assembly: GCA_029490765.1. Lineage (NCBI taxonomy): Eukaryota > Metazoa > Chordata > Actinopteri > Scombriformes > Scombridae > Euthynnus > Euthynnus affinis. The sequence continues at coordinate 18,795,519 of CM055838.1, read as the reverse complement.
TATTATCATTGCTTATGCTATATTAATATATATTGCTCAAACCTATTCAACATTTATGAAAAAAGGTTGTTATAAAGGTTATAACAGTTGATTGACACATTTCGCATGTGAGGATTTCCACACTGAGAATGTTGATGAACATGCCAGATCACGTACAAATCATTAGGAATGAATAATCCACTGTGATCACATCGGCTAACATTATTACTGTAATTATTATAAAAATAAACACATATATTGTTGTGGCGAAATTAACTATAGATTTGAGAATAATGTAGTGTTTTGAGAATGCTGATTTTCATTTGACAACTGTGCCAAAGCAATTGAGAAAAACTGCAAATATTAAATAACTGATTATGGAACTAAACCTGATGCAGCTTCGTGTAGAAAATTAATTACTTGATGTTGTCAGTCAAGCAGTTTGGTAAGAAGCCACAGCCAACATCCTGCAGCTAAACATAATTTAGTTAATAAAGATCACACCGAATAATGATTGGCTTTTTTATGCATAAGAAGGAGGTATATCATAGCAGGGTTGTAGCTTGGACACTCTAAACCAGCAAAGACTGTGTTGCCTTTTGAATTTTAAATAGAGGAAAGAAGGAAGTCACATATGAAAACAGCTTAGTGGCAAAAATGTAGTGGATGAGTGTAAAGGAATGACACAGTCTCTCTGACACTCTTTGATGACACTATTGACAGATTGTACTGTTCGATTATATTAATGTTAAATTAGTTATGTTGGTTTGTCAAGAGCAGTATTATTTTCACTCAATAATGTTATTAAGGACAAATCAATCATTTGGGATGACTGTGACTCAGAGGTAGAGTGGGTTGTCTGCTAATTGCTTCCGATTAGCTTCCGATCAATGCTTCAATCCCTAGATCCTCTAATCCGTATGTCAAAGTGTCCTTGGGCAAGATGCTGAACCTCAAATTGCTCCCAAAGGCTGTGTTATCTGTGTGTGACTGTGTGTGTGAATGAGCATCACAAACTCTTCCTGATGAGGTTGGCACCTGGCATGGCAAGCTCTTCCAACAGTATATCATGTGAATAGGTGAATGTTGGCAAGCAGTGTAAAATGCTTTGGTTGGAAGACTAGAAAGGCACTATATAAATGCAGTCCATCAACTTTGCAGCATTGCTCTATGCAAGTATTTATCATACAGTTGAGTTTTGGCACCAGTGGCTGATACTATATTGTAGCACCTTATACATATTTGAAATACCAAGGATTCTTCCATTACTCACTCAGCATTGGTATTTACATCTCTCAGCTCTACATCAACCCCCCTCCTCCCCCCCACCCCCATTTTTACAAGGGCTGACTGCATGTGGTTGGATTTGTGAGCCCTACTTAATCTTTTTAAATGGTAATGATGTACATCAGCAGAACAAGTCCTGCAAGTTATGTCAGATGTTATGAAAAGCAAGAATTTCTTCTCTCTCTGACAAAAACCTCACCCACTGACAAGTCTTCACTTCCATATTTTGACTCAACAAGGCAAGGTGCATACTTAGTGTCGGAGTGAACCATTCACTGGACAGGTAATTGCTGCAAATAAAACAATATTATTGGAATTGGGACTCAACTGAGGTAAGAAAGCAAATATTCATAGTGACATTGAATTTGACATTTTATCTAATTTAAAAAAAAATACAATACCAAGAATGGTATGTATTCATACTACATTTGAATTCTTTCTTTGATTTTCTGTACAGCTTTTTGGGACTATGAATTGCTTTCTTTGCCTTTAATACAATTTTCATTTGGGCTCAGGGGAAACTTACAAAAGGAATTTCAACCATAATTTCTGAAGTTTGTATTCCTCTTTTGATACATATATCCTGCGTTTACATGCCAATTTTTATATTGACTCTTACTTACCCATTGTATCCATTGTGCTCAGACACACCTGTGATTCCATCTATGTCAGTAGATCATATCTAGCTAAAAAGAAAAAAGCCTGAGGAATGTAACATAAATCAAAGCAATACACACATAATTCTGAAGGCTGTTACAAATAAACAGTTAAATATCTTGTGGATTACGGTTTGGTTGTTCAGGGTGTGGCTGCTCTATCTGCATGATCTACTGCTGTCAGCTAGATATAATTAATAAAAATATAAAAGTTCTGTCACTAAGACTGACAAATTTGTGTTTCAATTAATAATAATCCTTCTAAAGGCAATTACCTTGCACAACAAATAAATACAAATATTTCTTACAAGAAAAGATAAAGATGGCCTCTAATTTGAGAAAATGTATAGTAGTGTAGTAGTAAGTGTCCAGATGTAAATGACTTCAAATTTCAGTGCTTCAGCTTTTCACATACATATATTAATGAATCTAAAACTAAAAGGCCTGTATTCCCACGCTTAGACAGATCCATACTGCGCCAAGAGGTTTACGGAATCTTAAGACTTAATTTGTTTTTCTGTTTGATATTCATAATCATATAACTGTATCATTATCAGTTGGTAATAAAATGTAAATGTGCTGGAATAGCAAAGTCAGAGTCCAGATCGGAAGATAATTTCTCTTGATAATTATCTTGTCTCTTGATAATTATCTTGTTTGTAGTCTTGTATCATTATTATTTTTATTGTTATCCTCTACCGAGCTTGAGATTGGCATCACAAATCAAGTGTCTGATAGATTCCACACAGACTCTTTGTGATTTCAGCCTATATGAACAGTATGTCTGCTTACACAGGCATAACTGGTAACATACTTATTCATACTTACTTAACTTATACTTGTATGCCCTTCAAGTGATGCCTGTGAAAGCAACACTAAGCCAATCAGAATTATTATCAGAATATTACTTTAATTGTGGTTTGATAATTCCACAAAAATAGAATTGATATATTCAGATAACAGAAATTTGAGTTGAACTGAATTCCAGTTGAAGCAGTTGAAAATACGCTTCAGTGGCTAAGCCGTCAATAGTAATGCAAAGAATTTACATTATTCTTTAGTAGTGCTGTAGGCGGATCATACATCTGTGGTTGGAATCTTGAATGGCCCAGAGGTGTCTTGTCTCTCCAGAATGTTGACATACCTGATTCGGACTGTCACAGAATGAGTTAGGGTGGGTTCAATCTTTGAACTTTGAAGTTGCTGCTAAGTTAGGAGAATGAGTTTATCAGCGAATCAATCAACACAACAAGTGCTTTACATAGGAGAAGATGGTTAACTGGGGCCAGTCATTCTGTTAAAAGCGCTCATTTTATTTTATTGTATTTGAGTTGCTATGTTATATATTGAGGGGTACATCAGTGTGCATAATTGTGTATGTTCTGCATACTAAAATGTATTTATAATGAGTTCTTAATATGTTACAGGAACCAGAAACAGGGAGGATGGAACCCCTCATATTCATTCTCCTATTCGCAGGTATTTTAGAGAGCATGCTTCTCTTTGTTTGTGTGTATGTGTGTATGTGTGTGTGTGTGTGTGTGTGTGCGCGCGCGTGTGTGTGTGTGTGTGTTAGTGAATGTGTGAGTGAGAGAGAGAGAGAGAGAAAGAGAGAGAGAGCACGATAGAGGGAAAAATGGGGAATGAATTGGTCTGAATTTTGATTTGATCATTGTGACATTTTTCTCTACAGGGATAGTGGGAACAATGTCAGCTACAACCACTAACACAACAACAGGTAAGAGAGGACACATATACAGAAGAGAATTCAGAAACCTTTATCATTATGATGCTGCATTCTTTCAAGACAACAGTACCAACTGCCAAACAACATGTGCTCCTGCCACACACTAAAATTAAAAATAAAATACTTACTCATATTTAAATAGTTTAGCTTTTAATAACCAAGATGTGGAGCTGGAGAAATACTGTTGTTTAGGTTGATCTAAATCAATGGGGTTAAAACTATTGATAATGATTGTATAGCCCATTTGTTAGTCTGCCATGACTAACATGTCTGCAATAACCTCTAGACCCACAGAAAGTCACTTATTATACCTTTTATACCATGTCATATACATTTTTCTTTTGCTTGGTATGTGTTTGCCATTAGCGAGTATATTTTCCTCATACTACTGCATTGTTTGAGAGTTTTAACTCTTTAACATGCTAATCATGTTTCTTCAGAAACTTCAAGTCAGGTGAATTATTAAAGTTCTGAAATGGTCTTAAAATTCAAAAAATAGAATTTTTAAGTGGAATTAACTTGATGTTAATAAAATTTGTTCAGATTTACATTACGTTCATGGCAAAGATTAGTTGATTATACTAAATACCTGTATGATGTTTTACAGTGAATAATACAATAATTACTGCATAGAAATAATAACAGTCATAAAGGAAACTTATTGGGATAAATGTGATTTTATTGAAATTGTCAAAACACACAACAGAGAGACCAAAAGTGTTTTTTCTAAAAAGATTGTCTGTGTAGCTAGAGCCTGATATTTATTCTCATTCCTCTGCCATAGACCTTCATTGTTGTCCAAAAATAATTAAAAACACACCAGTGAGCCATATTGTTACACTGGATGGCATGAACATGGGCACTGTACTTTATTTTGAGTCAATACCACATATCTTGGCACTGAAAATATTGACTAGAGCACCAAATCCACAGCTGAAAATAGTCCAAAACAATGGGAATATTTTTTGACATGCAGCAGTCACAGTAGAAGATACTGTTTTCTGATGTACCAGTGACTTGTGAGTCACAAAAAGTGACCCATAGGTTGGTGAGTCATCCTACAGATGTGCAAAGGTTCTGCTCCTTTATCCAAAAGGCAGCATACAGCCAAAAATACCAATAGCTACCCTACAGAGAATAAGGATGAAATACAGTACAGTACAGAAACTGACTCAGTTATTTGAAGTGGTAAGTTATTTGTTATTTGAACAGGGACAGGTCAAACAATATTTTGATATTTTATTTGAGTAACATTTGCTAAAAAGTTTTAAAATACAAATTTAAGGAAAGATTTGCTTCTTCAATATGAACAAATGCAGGAACAGGGTTAGGGAGCTGCATTGATAGATGGGCTAAAAAAATGGTTGATTTTGGTCTTTTCAGCTGATTTGTTGATGGTAATGAAGATATAGAATATTGCTAGCCTCATCATCCACAATATAGTGACCAAAATGTGATCAAATTAACAGGACAAATCAAATTTATGTCATACCTCTTCTTATGACTACACTAAAAACAACACACACACACACACACAAACACACACACACACACACACACACACACACACACACACACACACAAACAAACAAAAATAAAAAAGAAACTAATTAAAAAAAATATGCCCACCAATTAAAAAATGAGTGGGCGTATGAAAAATAAAGAAACAAATACCAATATTTAAATGATCCGATTCTCATAGGGTCATGTTGTGTTACACTGTTTGGGTGAAAGTTCTGGTGATGGATTGTGTAGTTAGCTGAGGTTTGGTGGGTTGGAATGGAGTTCAAGGCCCCTAAAGTTTTCAGGGGTTTAAAATCAAAGCTTAATTATTTCTCTATAATATTTACTGTAATATCCATAACTAAATAATTATTGAAGTTTGTTTCACAAGTTGGATTCACTTGCAATGGTCAGGCACACATCACCTGAGGATGAGCAAGAAAAGAGGAAGCTAGTAACTGAGCTGATAAGTGCCTTTGATGAAGTAGAAACTTTCCAACTGTAATAGAACTGTGCTTTTAAAACAATTAAGTTAGGAGAGAGAACAATTTAAAGGATAACTCGATTCAATTCCAACTCTTAGGAATCTGATTCAATCCAGAATGGATTCTTGATTGAACAAATAGAAGGGGGGGGGGGACAGCTTTTTTATTTTAAAAAGTTAATTAATGTGCATTAATGCATTAATGTGTCTGCTCCGCTACATTAAGGTTCTCTGAGTCTCTGAGTGATGGCATAGAAAGTTCACAATATATATTTCATGTTCGTCTCACAAAGTTAATCATTACATCAAAAAATGCTTGCAACCGCTGCCTTTTGTGAAGATGAACTCTAGAGTGTGTGGCAGCTGCACTGCCCTCACAGTTGAGTTTCACCTTTTCATTCCGTCAACATCACATTATTAACTAACATTTAGAAAACTTATTTTTGATATTTGTGCAGAATCATCCATATCGGGATACATCTTAGAATCAATTTTTCCCCCACCTCACACATTGATTTCTTACACCAACTATAAAATCAAATGGAATTCATTAAATGAAATTAATTAACTTATTGATCATTCAAATGAAAATAATGCAATGTGTGGTAAAAAACTGAAAACCATATTATAGATGGGTAACTTGTTTTTTTCACACATCTCCACCAGTCTACACAACTTCATCACATGTCAGTGCAACATTGCAACCAGCCAACACCTCTGCAACAGCAGTCATTACAATGTCAACACAAATCAATTCAGCATTACCAGCAATCAATGCAACATCACCATTCAATGTAACATCACTAGACAATGCAAACATACCACCAATCAATGCAACTTCACCTATGTATATTGCAACATCAACATCAGTTAAGCCAACCTCAATTTCGGGCAATGCAACACATGCTAACACAACTTTAGAGGCAGCAAATGTAACCATGCAATAAATCAACACAACGTCATTACTGATAAATATAATCTCACAATTAGGCAATACAACCTCACCACAAGTCATTATGACATCACAACCACAAAATGCAACCTCACCATCAGTCACTATTAGCTCATCACCAAGCAACAGGACCTCTACACCAGAGAACACAACATTACCACAAATCAAAGGAACCTCACCACAAGGCAATGCAATCTCACCACCAATCAACATGACATCACAACCCATCAATATGACATCATTGGTCAATTCAACCTCACTACCAGTCAATGCGATCTCTCCACCTGTCAACATGACATCTCTACCAGTCAATGCAACATCAACGCCAGTCAACATGTCATCACCACCTGTCAATGTGACATCACCACCTGTCAATGTGACATCACCACCCATCAATATTACATCACTTCCACTCAATGCAGTCAGTCAGTGTAACCTCGGCACAAGTCAACATGACATAAAAACCAGTCAATGCAACATCAACAATGAACACAACCTCACCATCAGTAAACATATCACCTCCAGTCAACACAACATCAACACCACTGAGTGAAACCACTCCACCATTCAACATGACCTCACCACCAGTCATTTCAGCCTCTCCACCAATTAATGCAACCTCACCACCAGTCAATGGAACCTAACCACCAGTCAACATGAACTCGCCTCCAGTTAGTAGAACATGTAGACAACCTCTACCTGCCACAATGACATCACTAACAGTTAATGCAACCTCATCACCAGTGAACACAACCTTTCCAATAGTCAACATGACATTCCCTCCAGTCAATGCAACTTCTACACCATTGAGTGCAACCTCTCCACCGGTCAACATGACATCACCACTAGTTAATGGAACCTTACCAATCATCACCAATGCAACCTCACCATCAATCAGTGCAACATCAACTCCAGCCAATGCAACATCAACACGAGTTAAAACCTCACCACAAGGGAACATTACATCACCACTAGTTAATGCAATCTCTCCACCAGTCAACTTGACATTGCCACCAGTCAATGCAACCTCACCACCAGTCAACATGACATCACCACCAACCAATGCAACCTCTTCACCAGTAAACAATACCAGTTAATGCAACCTCAGCACTAGTCAATATGACAACACCTCCAGTCAAAACAACATCAACACCAGTGAACTCAGCCTCAGCAACAGTCAACACTATATCACCACAAATTAATGCAACCTCAACACCAGGCAACATGACATCACAATCAGCCAGTGCAACCTCTTCCATAGTCAACATTACATCAACAACACAACACCAGTTAACACAACCCCACCACCTGTCAACATGACATTACCACCAGTTAATGCAACATCACCACAGGTCAACGTGACATCACCATCAGTCAATGCAGCCTCACTACCAGTCAACATTACATCACCACCAGTTAATGCAACCACACCACGAGTCAACATGACATCATCACCAGTCAATGCAATCTTACCACCAGTCAACATTACATCACCACCAGTAACCTCACCAGTTAATGCAACATCACCACCAGTCAATGCAACCTTATCACAAATCAATATGACATCACCATCAGTCAAGCTAGTAAATTCACTAGTCATTTCAAGTAGTAACATCATCAGTAAATTATCTCCTCATTTCTCTGAAATACAATAGCAGCACCAAGAAATTATATGTTATTAGTCTCTATAATATTGTTCAAAATACTTTTCAAAGCCTCTGCCCAGTTACAGTACAATCTAGTTAGCCTGCAAAGCACAACTGTCCCACACTGATCTCGAATAACAGCCAACATGAGTCTTGTGCTTTACCTGTAAGACTTGCATTTTAGTAATACTGTTCATCATCTGTGGTGTGAAAATTTCAAATTTCCACACAATCAGAGAAATAAAAAGTAGGGGTGGGGTGGGGGTCTTTGGGAATCTCACAGTTCGATTCAATTCAGAATTGATTCTCAACTGAATGAATGGAAAAGGAGGAGGGGGACTATTTTCAGTCTCTTGCTCCAGTATCATGAGTGCCGAACCATTCGCTTTGCCAATGGTAACTAAAGTGGGAGATTATATGGCTGAAGCTGACTTCCTTACAGCCTGTCTGGTTGTCTGAACACTCATTTTTCTTGCCCTGTATGATTTTGTTGTAGCAATATCACCACATTCCTAAACCTCTGTACTTCTGGTGAGTACAGTGTCATCATAAGCAATAGAAACAATGGCTGATGCTAACAGCCAAGGTGAAATTGTGAGGCAGCTGAATTCAGAAAATCACAACATGACAAGATCACACGAGAATTCATCTTGTCAGACTTCAAGTTATGCTATCAGCAACCTATGTGTTAATAGATGCGTGATCTTGCAAAATGAGCTGACCTCACAAGGTAAGATGGCGATACACGTTAATTGACAGATGGTTCATCCAATCACCTGTCATGACAGCAATTTTATATGTGGTCCTCACATGATGATTTAAAACATTTTAAATTCTGACTGTTGTCTTAAATGAAATGTAGACATGTAATTTTCTCACTTTGTGGTTGTGGCTATGATATTTAATCACCTGCAAAAAAAAGCTTTATGGAAAATGGTGCACACATCTACCTGTAGATGTAAATGTGATGTCTGCACTGTACGTAAGTGGAAGTAGATGCCTTTCACTTTCCATTCAGGAAAAATGAGCCCTGCGTCCACAGCCTGGACTGTAAGTACGAGAGATGTAATGAGGAAAACATACAACTTTCATCAATTAAAACCCCTAAAGAAAAGGTTTCTCACACTTACCCTATTATTAAAATGTACATTTAATTGTATGAATGACAGAATAAAGTAACTTCTAGAAATAAGAAAAATACATATAAAATAGCTATGATGATGATTAGCTGACCTGAACAATTATATTTATGTGTAATTTTAATGTTTGTCATTACCAGTTTCATCAGCAGTCAACACAACCTCACCACCGCTAGTCATCATATCAACTCCAGGTAATAGAACTTCTCCTACAGGCAATTTATCACTGCCAGTTGATTAAATATCATGCAACCTCACCACCATTTAACCTAACCTCATCAACAGTCAATGCAACCTCACCACCAGTCAACATGACTTCACCACCAGTCAATGCAACCTCACCACCAGTCAACATGACTTCATCACTAGCCAATGCAACTTCACTACCAGTCAACATGACATCACCACCAGTCAATGTGACTTCACAACCAGTCAATGTAACTTCATCACCAGTTAATACAACCTCACCACTAGTCAACATGACTTCACCACTAGCCAATGCAACTTCACTACCAGTCGACATGATATCACCACCAGTCAATGCAACCTCACCACTAGTCAACATAACATCACAACCAGTCAATGCAACCTCTCCACCAGTCCACATGACATCACCAACAGTCAATGTGACTTCACTACCAGTTAATACAACCTCACTACCAGTGAACATGACTTCAACACCAGTCAATGCAACCTCACCAGCAGTCAACATGATTACACCACCAGTGAATACAACCTCACCATCAGTCAACATGACTTCACCATCAGTTAATGCAACCTCACCACCAGTCCACATGACCTCAACACTAATAAATGCAACTTCACCACCAATCACCACAGTGTCAATGACAGGTAATGCATCTTCACCCCCAGCTAATTTACCAATGCAGTTTCATATTTTTTCTTTACATCTTCATGGTCTAGATGACATGAGAACTACACCAAAAATGTAGTTGCATAAGGTGTCTTTTTCACTTCATTAGCATTGAATGTAATTTCTAGATTTGTTAATGAAGCTTTTCTTGCTGTACTTTTTCATTTGTTTCTAGCTAACTTGAGCTCTCTACCAGTAAATGGAACATCAGCACCACCAATAATCACAACTACCGGTGCCCCAGCTACAACCACAACTGCTGCACCACCACCAGAGCCAAAAATTAAGCTGGAATTTAAGTTGCAGCAAAATTTTACATCAGAACTTGAAAACAAATCCTCACCAGCATTCAAGAAATTGGAAAACCAAGTTGCCACACAGGTGTGTTTATATATTTTCAAACTCTTTTATGGCCTGGAAATAAATAAGAGTAGAGCCATAACATGGAATAGTTGTGGCATAATATCAGCTTTCTTGTCTCATATGTATTTTGAATAATTTAACTTGTTTTTTAATAAAATTTATTCACAGCTCAACACGGTTTATTCAACAAAGTATGGAGCGAGTTTCAATCGAACTGTTATCAACAGCTTCAGGTATACAACATTGCTTCTTCTTCTTACTGAATGGTTTACTGTAGTAGATAAAAAATGACATTAGTCAGTTTTCATCAATTAATTTGATTTGGTTTTTCATTTACAAATAGTTATACTTGTCATGTAGACTACAGTTATAGTTAAACAACGGTAAAATTAATAAATATATGACATTCAATGATTAATAATTATGCAAAAATTGTTACGTTACAGGCAAGGATCCATTGTGGCAGATGTTGACCTGATATTCAATGAGGTGAATTCACTGCCAGATGCCAGTTCAGCTGCTGACACTTTGGTGGCTGCTGCTTCCAGCTCAAACTTTTCCCTGAGTGTCAACACATCGTCCATTTCTGCAACTGGTATGTTGGTTTGATTATTCCCTGATTCAAAAAAAATTGACCTTGTTTTATTACATCCATTTACAATACATTGTATTCAATGACAAAATGATTTGATTATGATTGCCTATGTATGTAAATATTTTTTTATTTAAAACTTTCAGTTGTGCAGACACCAACCCAAGCCCCCACCACAGCTCAACCTTCAACTCCAACAGGTACGAGTCCCTTTGTAAATTCTCCTTAAACAATGAAAATTTTTCCCTGCTTTCAACTTCTCAATAAGTAAATATATATTAATTATTTAGTATGTTAAACATCATGATCAGCTACATGATAAAATGACATTAAGCATAACTCAGCAGTTGTCATTTAAAGTGAAAAAAAAATTACAAAAAGGAAGGGAAAATCTTCCTAACTTATTCATTCAATGAACGTTTACATGTAATCCTAATTGTTTTCCATTCTGGTAATACCACATCTCCACCAGGAATTGCAACTTCTCAACCAGTCAACATGACATCACTGCCAATCAATCCAACCACACCACAGGTCAACATGACCTCACCACCAGACAATATAACCTCACCACAAGTGAACCCAACCTCAAATCCAGTCAACATGACCTCACCAACAATCAATGCCACCTCAAATCCAGTCAATATGACCTCATCACCAGTCAACATTTCACCACCAGTGAATGCAACCTCATCACCAGTCAACATGACATCACCGCAAGTCCATGCAACCTCCACAGTCGTCAACATGACCTCACCACCAGTCAATGCAACCTCACCACCAGTCCATATGACTTCTCAACTAGTCAATGTAACCTCACCACCACTCACCACAATATCATTGCCAGGTAACGCATCATCTATCACAGCCAATTTATCAATGCAGTTTTCAAAATGTTTGTAATAATCACTACAACTTCACCATCAGTTAATACGTCAGTTTCCTAGTTAACATGAGCACTACACTAATAAATGCAGCTGCATAAGGTGTCTTTATAATATTGTTAGCATAATGATTGAGACCTGAGTTTGAATGCACCAAGGGTCTAATGGTCCCTTGCATTTTTGAGTGGCTTGTGATGGTCAAAAAGTCACACAGATAGGCACATTTGTCAGAAGCAATGAAAATTGCAAAGTCCTGTAGTGAGAGGGCTTGGTTGTGGCCAGCAGGCTCCATAATGCCCCCCAAACACAGGGCCGTGTTGAGATAAAGTTGCTTGGATGTTCATGAAATTCAGTGAAGTAATTGCTGTCATCTTTCTAGACATAATAATTTTTTTCGAAAATGTTTCACCTGACAGGAAGTCAACCATGTTGAATTTAGCATGTTAATTTACATTTTACCAACACGTTTGAGACCTTTGGAATACACAAAAACTCAGGAAACTCAATAAAAGAAAAAGAAACAACTAAATCAATAATTCTTATAGATAATTTCAAATGTTTCATGTGTTTGTGTATGGCAGTACCTCACAGGTACATTTTGTACAGTGACAGTGAACATTGTACCAGGAAACCGCACAAACATTATATATTTCTCTGCCTTAAACTTCTCAATAAGTAAAATACATTAATTATTTTGTACATTAAACATCATGATCAGCTGCATGATAAAATGACATAGTAAGAATAACTCAGCAGTTGTCATTTAAAATAAAAAAAAAACAAAAAGGAAGGGAAAAATCTACCTAACTCATATATTTAATGAACATTTACATGTAATCCTAATTATTCTCCATACTGGTAATGCCACATCTCCACCAGGAAATGCTACTTCTCAACCAGTCAACATAACATCACTTCCAGTCAACCCAACTACACCACAGGTCAATATGACCTCACCACCAGACAATATAACCTCACTACAAGTGAACCCAACCTCACATCCAGTCAATATGACCTCACCAGCAGTCAGCATGATGTCACCATCAGTCAATGCAACCTCAAATCCAGTCAACATGACGTCATCGCCAGTCCACATGACCTCACCACCGGTCAATACCACCTCAAATCCAGTCAATATGACCTCATCACCAGTCAACATTTCACCACAAGTGAATGCAACCTCACCACCAGTCAACATTACATCACCGTCAGTCCATGCAACCTCCACAGTAGTCAACATGACCTCACCACCAGTCAATGCAACCTCACCACCAGTGCATATGAGTTCTCAAACAGATAATGCAACCTCACCACCACTCAACACAATGTCATTGCCAGGTAATTCATCGTCTACCACAGCCAATTTATCAGTTTTCAAAATGTTTGTAATAATCACCATAACTTCACCAGTCAATACAACATCAGTTTCCTAGGTAACGTGAGCCCTACACTAATAAATGCAGCCACATAAGGTGTCTTTATAAAATTGATGATTGAGACCCGAGCTCGAAAGTGTCTAATGGTCCCTTGCATTTTTGAGTGGCTTGTGATGGTCAAAAAGTCACAAAGATAGGCATATATGTCAGAAGCAATGAAAATTGCAAGGTCCTGTAGTGAAAGGGCTTGGGTATGGCCAGCAGGCTCCATAGTATCCCTCAAATGCAGGGCTGTGTTGAGGTAAAGTTGCTTGGATGTTCATGAAATTCAGTGAAGTAATTGCTGTCATCATTCTGGACATAATAATTTTTTTCGAAAATGTTTCACCTGACAGGAAGTCAACCATGTTGAATTTAGCATGTTAATTTACATTTTACCAACACGTTTGAGACCTTTGGAATACACAAAAACTCAGGAAACTTTGCATGCATATTCACAGTAGTAAATATTTCAATTTGATATCGCACTTGGGCTTGGGCGTGGCACGTCAGCTCTATAGTTTCCCCAAATATCTTTGTGCATTTTTGAGTTCCCAGGGGCATTCGAACAGTCAATTTGCATAAGCATCTGAAGTAATGAAACGTGATATCTAGAGTCTTAACAGCCACCACAACTGTACCTTCAACTCCAACAACTCTTTATCAGGTGAAAAAAACAAAAGAGATCTTTTCCCCCTTAATTTGTATGTTCACATAAAAAAAAATGACAATTCGTTTATATAAAAAAAATCTGTATCAATAATTCTTGTCAATAATTTTTTCAAATGTTTGGGTATGTGAGAACCTCCCCGGTACATTCTGCACAGAGTGAATTGAACATTTGATGAAGAAATTTAGAAAATATTGTAGATTTCTCTGCTTTAAAATTACTTCTTAATTGCATTTAATGATTGTAATCCTAATTGTTTTCCATCCTGGTAATACCACATCTCCACCAGGACATGCAACCTCTCAACAAGTCAGCATGACATCGCTGCAAGTCGACCTAACCACACCACAGGTCAATATGACCTCCCCACCAGATAATATAACATCTCGACAAGTGAACCCAACCTCATATCCAGTCAATATGAACTCACCTACATTCAACATTACGTCACCATCAGTCAGTACAACCTCAAATCCAGTTCACATGACCTCAAAAAAAGTAAATGCGACCTCAAAAACAGTCAACATGACCTCATCATTAGTCAGCATTTCACCACCAGTGAATGCAACCTCACCACCAGTCAACATGACATCATTGGGAGTCAAACCAACCATACTACAGGTCAATGTTACCTCAACACCAGACATAATATCCTCACCACGAGTGAATCCAACTTCACATCCAGTCAACATGACTTCACCATCAGTCCAGACAACCTCAAATCCAGTCAATATGACCTCACTGTCAGTCCACATATCCTCACAATCAGTCAATGCAACCTCAAATCCAGTCAATATGACCTCACCACTAGTCAACATGACATCTGGGCAGGTCAACCCAACCACACTACAGGTCAATATGACCTCCGCAACAAATAATGTAACCTCGCCACAAGTGAAGCCAACTTCACATCCAGTCAATATGACCTCACCTACATTCAAAATGTCACAATCAGTCAATACAACCTCAAATCCAGTCCACATGACCTCCCCAACATTTGATGCAACCTCAAATCCAGTCAATATGACCTCACAAGCAGTCAGCATTTCAACACCAATGAATGCAACTTCACCATCAGTGAACGTGACCTCACCACCAGTCAACAGAACCTCAAATTCAGTTAATAGGACCTCACCACCAGTGTACATGACCTCATCACCAGACAATGCAACCTCAAATCCAGCCAATATAACCTCACCACCAGTCAACATGGCAACACCGCCAGTCAACCCAAACACACCACAGGTCAATATGACCTCCGCAACAAATAATGTAACCTCGCCACAAGTGAAGCCAACTTCACATCCAGTCAATATGACCTCACCTACATTCAAAATGTCACAATCAGTCAATACAACCTCAAATCCAGTCCACATGACCTCCCCAACATTTGATGCAACCTCAAATCCAGTCAATATGACCTCACAAGCAGTCAGCATTTCAACACCAATGAATGCAACTTCACCATCAGTGAACGTGACCTCACCACCAGTCAACAGAACCTCAAATTCAGTTAATAGGACCTCACCACCAGTGTACATGACCTCATCACCAGACAATGCAACCTCAAATCCAGCCAATATAACCTCACCACCAGTCAACATGGCAACACCGCCAGTCAACCCAAACACACCACAGGTCAATATGACCTCACCACCAGACAATTTATTCTCACCACAAGGGAACCCAACCTCACATCCAGTCAATCTGACCTCACTACCAGTCCACATGAACTCACTTTCAGTCAGTACAACCTCATATCCAGTAAATATGACCTCACCACCAGTCCACATGACCTCAATACCAGTCAATGCAACCTCACCATCAATAAATATTTCACCACCAGTGAATGCAACCTCACCACCATTCAACATGACATCACCACCAGTCCGTGTAACCTCCCCACTGGTAAAAATGACCTCAACATTAATCAATGCAACCTCAACACCAGTCCACCTGACCTCACCAACAGTTAATTCAACCTCACCACCACTCACCAAAATGTCATTGCCAGGTAATGCATCATCTCCCACAACCAGCTTATCAATGCAGCTTTCAAAATGTTCGTGAAAATCACAACAACTTCACCACCAGTAAATACTGGTTACAAGTAACATGAGCACTAAACTAAGAAATACATCTGCATAAACTGTCTTTATCTCATTGCTGGCATTATAATTATAAGGGCACGAAAGTGCAAAGGGCTGAATGATCCCTTCCATTTTGAGAGGCTCAAAAACTCATGAAAATTTGCACCAATGTTCAACCTAGTAAATATTTCTATTTGATCTCACAATTGGACCTGAGCATGGCATTTCAGCTCTATAGTGCCCCCTAATTACTTTACCATATTTGAGGTTATAGAGGTGCTCGGAAAGTCACAAAACTTTGGGCATATATCAGAAGTGGCGAAACTTGATATCTGATATGGGTCTTGGGCATGGGCAAAATGGCTTGAAGGCTACCCAAGCCCCCACCTTTACATTTGACATACATGTATGAAATTTGGGATGCGGCAAATTTCATACGTGTACCATTTATAGACTTAAAAAAGGCATCTTGGAGTCATAACCTAAGTCCAATAGGTAGTCATCCATTTTGAATGTGCTTTACGCATTTTTTTTTTATTTGCAAAATGAAGTCATTGACAGGCGTGTGATTTAAACAAACATTTCCCAGAGATTTAACAGGGGCAGCTTCAAATTTAGTAGTTAACATTTATAAACCTTTGCGATGTAAAATTGTGAAGCATTTGAGTTGTTGTGGAAATCGTTTGGCGCCACCTACTGACAACAGGAAGTCAATCTTGTTGACAAACATTATTTGATTTACAGAAAATTTACATGGTGTGGTCTAGACATTATATACATTGACATCATCTATAAATAGTGGATGTTCTCTAGCACCACATATTGGATAGAAGAGGTGATACCTCCTACATGCAATGTCCAATATTCTATATTTTATATCTATTAATGCAGCTTGTCTTGCTCTACTTTTTAATTCATTTTTAGTTAACACAAGCACTCTACCAGTGAATGGAACATCAGCACTACCAAGAATCACAACTAATGGTGCCCCAGCTACAACCACAACTGCTGCGCCACCACCAGAGCCAAAAATTAAACTGGGATTTAAGTTGCAGCAAACTTTTACACCAGAACTTGAAAACAAATCCTCACCAGCATTCAAGAAATTGGAAAACCAAGTTGCCACACAGGTGAGTTTATATATTTTCAGCCTCTTTTATGGCCTTGAAATAAATAAGAGCAGAGACATAACATGGAATAATTGTGGCATAATATCAGCTTTCTTGTCTCATATGTATTTTGAATAATTTAACTTGTTGTTTTAATATAATTTATTCACAGCTCAATGAGGTTTATTCAACAAAGTATGGAGCGAGTTTCAATCGAACTGTTATCAACAGCTTCAGGTATACAACATTGCTTCTCTTTCCTACTGAATGGTTTGCTGTAGTAGATAAAAAAGGACAGTAGTCAGGTTTCATCAATTCATTTGACATGTTCTTTCATTTATAAATAGTTGCACTTCTCATGTAGACTACAGTTATAGTTAAACAATTAAATTAATCAATATATGACATTCAACGATTAAAAGTTGTGTGAAAATTATTACAGGCAAGGATCCATTGTGGCAGATGTTGACCTGATATTCAATGAGGTGGATTCACTGCCAGATGCCAGTTCAGCTGCTAACACTTTGGTGGCTGCTGCTTCCAGCTCAAACTTTTCCCTGAGTGTCAACACATCGTCCATTTCTGCAACTGGTAAGTTGCTTTGATTATTCCCTGATTTAAAAAATTTGACCTTGAGAGTTTTTGTTATATCCACTTACAAGACACTGCGTATTCAATGACAAAATCATTGTATAATGATTACCTATGTGTGTAAATATTTTTTTATTTAAAACTTAAACTTTCAGTTGTGCAGACACCAACCCAAGACCCCACCACTGCTCGACCTTCAACTCCAACAAGTACGAGTCCCTTACCAGGTAAAATAAGAAATATAAAAAGTTTCCCCCTTTTTTGTAAATTCTCTTTAAACAATGACAATTTGTTTTTAAGAAACAACTAACTTAATAATTCTTGTGGATAATTTCAAATGTTTCATTTGTTTGTGTATGGCAACACCTCACAGGTACATTTTGTACAGTGACAGTGAACATTGTACCAGGAAACCACACAAACATTATATATTTCTCTGCCTTAAACTTCTCAATACGTAAAATACATTAAATATTATGTACATTAAACATTATGATCAGCTGCATGATAAAATGACATGGTAACTCAACAGTTATCATTTACAATAAACGTGACGTTTACATGAAATGTTATTCTCCATCCTGGTAATGCCACATCTCCACCAGGAAATGCTACTTCTCAACCAGTCAACATGACATCACTTCCAGTCAACCCAACCACACCACAGGTCAATATGACCTCAACACCAGACAATATAACCTCACCACAAGTGAACCCAACCTCACATCCCGTCAATATGACCTCACCAGCAGTCAGCATGATGTCACCATCAGTCAGTGCAACTTCAAATCCAGTCAACATGACATCACCGCCAGTCCACATGACCTCACCACCAGTCAATATCACCTCAAATCCAGTCAATATGACCTCATCACCAGTCAACATTTCACCACCAGTGAATGCAACCTCACCACCAGTCAAAATGACATCACCGCCAGTCAATGCAACCTCCACAGTAGTCAACATGACCTCACCACCAGTCAACGCAACCTCATCACCACTTACCACAATGTCATTGCCAGGTAATGCATCGTCTCCAACAGTCAATTTATCAATGCAGTTTTCAAAATGTTTGTAGTAATCACCATAATTTCACCACCAGTCAATACAACATCAGTTTCCTAGGTAACATGAGCACTACACTAATAAATGCAGCTGCATAAGGTGTCTTTACCAGATTGCTAGAACGATAATTGGGGTCTGAGCTTAAAAGTGCATTTTGAGTTGCTTGTGATGGTCAAAAAGTCACAAAGATAGGCACACATGTCAGAGCCAGCCAAAATTGCCTGTGGTGAAAGGGCTTAATTGTGGTCAGCAGGCTCCATAGTGCCCTCCAAACACAGGGCTGTGTTGAGATAAAGTTGCTTGGATGTTCATGAAATTCGGTGAGATAATTGCCGTCATCATTCTGGAAATAATAACTTTTTTTCGAAAATGTTTCACCTGACAGAAAGTCAACCATGTTGAATTTAGCATGTTACTTTACATTTTGCTAACACGTTTGAGACCTTTGGAATACACCAAAACTCTTTGCATCCATATTCACACTAGTTTGATATTGCACTTGGGCTTGGGCGTGGCACATCAGCTCTATAGTTTCCACAAATTTATTTACGCATTTTTGAGGTCCTAGGGGTGCTTGGAAAGCCATTTTACATATCTATCAGAAGTAATGAAATGTGATATCTAGAGTCTTAACATCCACGACATCTATACCTTCACCAACAACAACTGCTCACCCCTTATTAAGTGAAAAAAAGAAAGGAAATGAGATCTTTTCTTCCTTATTTTGTAAATTCACATTAAACACTGACAATTTGTTTCCATAAATTAACTGAATCAATAATTTTTTCAAATGTCTGGGTGTGTAAACAATGCCCAGGTACATGCTGTATGCAGTGAAATAAACATTGGATGAAGAAATTTTGAAAATATTGCAGGTTTTCTTGCTTTAAAATTACTTCTTGAAAAGTAGTCATGCTCTAAATGCACTTTTGGATTGTAATCCTAATTATTTTCCATCCTGGTAATGCAACATCTCCACCAGGAAACGCAACCTCTCAACAAGTCAACATTACATCGCTGCAAGTCTACCCAACCACACCACAGGTCAATATGACCTCACCACCAAATAAACTAACCTCACAACAAGTGAACCCAACCTCACATCCAGTCAATATGACCTCACCAACATTCAACATGACATCACCATCAGTCAATACCATCTCAAATCCAGTCCACATGACCACAAAAAAAATAAATGCAACCTCAAATACAGTCAATACGACCTCACAATCAGTCAGGATTTTGCCATCAGTGAATGCAACCTCACCACCAGTCAACATGACATCATTGGGAGTCAAACCAACCATACTACAGGTCAATGTTACCTCAACACCAGACATAATATCCTCACCACGAGTGAATCCAACTTCACATCCAGTCAACATGACTTCACCATCAGTCCAGACAACCTCAAATCCAGTCAATATGACCTCACTGTCAGTCCACATATCCTCACAATCAGTCAATGCAACCTCAAATCCAGTCAATATGACCTCACCACTAGTCAACATGACATCTGGGCAGGTCAACCCAACCACACTACAGGTCAATATGACCTCCGCAACAAATAATGTAACCTCGCCACAAGTGAAGCCAACTTCACATCTAGTCAATATGACCTCACCTACATTCAAAATATCACAATCAGTCAATACAACCTCAAATCCAGTCCACATGCCCTCCCCAACATTTGATGCAACCTCCAATCCAGTCAATATGACCTCACCACCACCCAAAATTTCACAATCAGTCAGCGCAACCTCATATCCAGCCAATATAAGCTCACCACAAGTCAACATGATATCACTGCCAGTCAACCCAAGCACACCACAGGTCAATACGACCTCACCATCAGATAATATAACTTCACCACAAGTGACCCCAACCTCACATCCAGTCAATATGACCTCAGCAGCAGTCAGCATGATGTCACCATCAGTCAATGCAACCTCACATCCAGTCAACCTGACCTCATCAACAGTCCACATGACATCACCTTCAGTCAATGCAACCTCAAATCCAGTCAATATGACCTCACCACCAGTCCACATGACCTCAATACCAGTCAATGCAACCTCACCATCAATAAATATTTCACCACCAGTGAATGCAACCTCACCACCATTCAACATGACATCACCACCAGTCCATGCAACCTCCCCACTAGTCAAAATGACCTCAGCACTAATCAATGCAACCTCAACACCAGTCCACATGACCTCACCACCAGTTAATTCAACCTCACCACCACTCACCGCAATATCATTGCCAGGTAATGCATCTTCTCCCACAGCCGGTTTATCAATGCAGCTTTCAAAATGTTTGTAACAATCACCTCAAATTCACCAGTAGTAAATACAATGTCAGTTTATTTGGTAACATGAGCACTACACTAAGAAATGTAGCTGCATAAGGTGTTTTTATCACATTGCTTCCATTATAGTTAGGGCCTGAGCACGAAAGTGCAAGGGGCTGAATGATACCTTGCATATTGAGGGGCTTGGGATTCTCAAAAACTAATGAAAATTCACACCCATGTTCGAACTAGTACATATTTCTATTTGATCTCACAATTGGACTTGTGCATGGCACTTCAGCTCTATAGTGCACCCTAATTACTTACCATTCATGAGGTTCTAGAGGTGCTCGAAAAGACACAAAAGTTTTGCATGTATCAGAAAGCAAAACTTGATATCTGATATGGTTCTTGGGCATGGGTGTGGTAAAATGGCTCGAGAGCTACCCAAGCCCCAACCTTTATATGTGACATACATTTATGGAATTTGGAACACAGATGTACTATCTACTGAATTAAAAAAGGCATCTTGGAGCAAAACCCTAAGTCCAACAGGAAGTCATCCATTTTGAATGTGCTTTGCATTTTTTTATTTGCAAAGTGAAGCCATTGACAGGTGTTGGATTTAAACAAACTTTTCTAGAGATTTAACCGGGGGAACTTCAAATTTGGCAGTTAACATCTTTAAAACTTTGTGATGTGAAATTGTGAAGCGTTTGAGTTGTGGAAATCTTTGTAGATGTTGTAACTCTACTTCACATTGGCTTATCTGCCCCAAATTTCTCATGCTTGATGAGCACCACCTACTGACAACAGGAAGTCAGCCTTGTTGACAAACATAATTCGATTTACTAGAAATTTACATGGTCTATACATTATATACATTGACATCACCTATAAATAGTGGGTGTTCTCTAGTGCCACATATCGGACAGAGGAGGTGTTATCTCCTACATGCAATGTCCAATATTCATGAAAATGTACACAGTTTCCAGTATATCATCTCTAGCACCACCTCCTTTCCACAGGAAATAATATTTTACCCATTCACACAGTGTCCGATAATCCTGAAAATTCAGAGCCTTGACAACCGACCTCCATTAGCAATACCACAGCTGTTGCTCCCTTCAACATGAGTGAGATGTGAAGGCCAAAGATTGTGGCTTACAGCTTTATTTTGTAATTTTATGTGTTAACACAGTTTGTCTTGCTGTACTTTTTTATTCATTTCTAGCTAACACAAGCTCTCCACCAGTAAATGGAATCACAATTACTGGTCCCCAAGCTACAACCACAACTGCTGCACCACCAGCAGAGCCAAAGATTAAACTGGGATTTAAGTTGCAGCAAACCTTTACACCAGAACTTGAAAACAAATCCTCACCAGCATTCAAGAAATTGGAAAACCAAGTTGCCACACAGGTGAGTTTATATATTTTCAACCTCTTTTATGGCCTTGAAATAAATAAGAGTAGAGACATAACATGGAATAGTTGTGGCATAATATCAGCTTTCTTGTCTCATATGTATTTTGAATAATTTAACTTGTTTTTTTAATATAATTTATTCACAGCTCAACGAGGTTTATTCAACAAAGTATGGAGCAAGTTTCAATCGAACTGTTATCAACAGCTTCAGGTATACAACATTACGTCTCTTTCTTACTGAATGGTTTGCTGTAGTAGATGAAAAACGACAGTAGCCAGGTTTCATCAATTCACTTGTTTTGTTCTTTCATTTACAAATAGTTGTACTTCTTATGTAGACTACAATTATAGTTAAACAATTGTAAAAAAAAAAAAAAAAAAAATCAATATATGACATTCAATGATTAAAAATTGTGTGAAAATTATTACAGGCAAGGATCCATTGTGGCAGATGTTGACCTGATATTCAATGAGTTGAATTCACTGCCAGATGCCAGTTCAGCTGCTAACACTTTGGTGGCTGCTGCTTCCAGCTCAAACTTTTCCCTGAGTGTCAACACATCGTCCATTTCTGCAACTGGTAAGTTGGTTTGATTATTCCCTGATTTAAAAAATCTGACCTTGTGAGTTTTTGTTACATCCATTTACAAGACACTGTATATTAATTAAAATAATTAAATAATGATTACCTATGTGTGTAAATATTTTTTACATTTAAAACTTAAACTTTCAGTTGTGCAGACACCAACCCAAGACCCCACCACAGCTCGACCTTCAACTCCAACAAGTACGAGTCCCTTACCAGGTAAAACAAAAAATATAAAAAGTTTCCCCCTTTTGTGTAAATTCTCTTTGAATAATGACAATTTGTTTTTAAGAAACAACTGACTCAATAATTCTTTTAGATAATTGTTTGGAAAATGTGTTTGGGTATAGCAACACATAACACATACATTCTATTCAGTGACAGTGACATGAGCAACAACAACAAACTGCAGGAACAATAGAAATTTCCCTGCTTTCAACTTCTCAATAAGTAAAACATATATTAATTATTTAGTATGTTAAACATCATGATCAGCTACATGATAAAATGACATATTAAACATAACTCAGCAGTTGTCATTTAAAATAAAAAACACAAAAAGGAAGGGAAAAATCTACCTGACTCATACATTTAATGAACTTTTATATATAATCCTAATTATTCTCCATCCTGGTAATGCCACATCTCAACCAGGAAATGCAACCTCTCAACCAGCCAACTTGACATCACTTCCAGTCAACCTAACCAGGGTCAATATGACCTCACCACCATACAATATAACCTCACCACAAGTGAACCCAACCTCACATCCAGTCAATATGACCTCAGCAGCAGTCAGCATGACATCACCACCAGTCAATGCCACCTCAAATCCAGTCAATATGACCTCATCACCAGTCAACATTTCACCACCAGTGAATGCAACCTCACCACCAGTCAACATGACATCACCACCAGTTCATGCAACCTCTACAGTAGTCAACGTGACCTCACCACCAGTCAATGCAACCTTACCACCACTCACCACAATGTCATTGCCAGGTAATGCATCATCTCCAACAGCCAATTTATCAATTAAGTTTTCAAAATGTTTGTAATAATCACCATAACTTTACCACCACTTAATATAACATCAGTTTACTAGGCAACTTGAGCACTACACTAAGAAATGCAGTTGCATAAGGTGTCTTTATCACATAGCTAGCATGATAATTGGGGACCGAGCCTGAAAGTGCCAGGGGTCTAACAGTCCCTTGAATTTTTGAGTGATGGTCAAAATGTCACAAAGATAGGCACACATGTCAGAACCAGCATAAACTGAAAAGTCCTGTAGTGAAAGGGCTTGGGTGTGGCCAGCAGGCTCCATAGTGTCCCCCAAACACAGGACCGTGTTGAGATAAAGTTCCTTGGATGTTCATGAAATTCGGCGAGATAATTGCTCTCATCATTTTGGACATAATAATTTTTTTTTGAAAATGTTTTACTTGACAGAAAGTCAACCATGTTGAATGTTACTTTACATTTTAATAACACGTTTGAGACCTTTGGAATACACAAAAACTCTTTGCATCCATATTCACACTAGTAAATATTTCCATTTGATATCACACTTGGGCTTGGGCGTGGCATGTCCACCCTATAGTTTCCACAAATACATTTACGCATTTTTGAGGTCCTAGGGGTGCTTGAAAAGCCACTTTACATATCTATCAGAAGTAATGAAATGTGATATCTAGAGTCTTAACATCCACCACATCTGTATCTTCAATTCCAACAACTGCTCACCCCTTACCAAGTCAAAAAAGAAAAGAGATCTTTTAACCCTTATTTTGTAAATTCACGTTAAACAATGACAATTTGATTCTATAAAATAACTGACTCAATAATTTTTGTTAATAATTTTTTCAAATGTTTGGGTATGTAAACACTGTGCAGGTACATTCTGTATGCAGTGAAATAAACATTAGATGAAGAAATTTTGAAAATATTACAGGTTTTCCTGCTTTAAAATTACTTCTTGAAAAGTAATCATGCTCTAAATGCACTTTTGGATTGTAATCCTAATTTTTTTCCATCCTGGTAATGCCACATCTCCACCAGGAAACACAACCTCTCAACAAGTCAACATTACATCGCTGCAAGTCTACCCATCCACACCACAGGTCAATATGACCTCACCAACAGATAAAATAACCTCACAAGTGAACCCAACCTCACATCCAGTCAATATGACCTCACCAACATTCAACATGAAATCACCATCAGTCAATACCACCTCAAATCCAGTCCACATGACCACAAAAAAATTAAATGCGACCTCAAATACAGTCAATACGACCTCACAATCAGTCAACATTTCGCCACCAGTGAATGCAACCTCACTACCAGTCAACATGACATCATTGGCAGTCAAACCAACCACACTACAGGTCAATAGGACCTCATCACCAGACATAATAACCTCGCCACAAATGAAGCCAACCTTACATCCAGTCAATATGACCTCACCTGTATTCAACATAATGTCACAATCAGTCAGTACAACCTCAAATACAGTCCACATGACCTCACCAACATTCGATGTGACATCAAATCCAGTCAATATGACCTTACCACCAGTCAATGCAACCTCCAATTCAGTCAATATGACCTCACCACCAGTCAACGCAACCTCAAATCCAGCCAATATAACCTCACTACCAGTGAACATGACATCACTCTCAGTCAACCCAAGCACACCACAGGTCAATATGACCTCACCATCAGATAATATAACCTCACCACAAGTGAACCCAACCTCATATCCAGTCAATATGACCTCACCAGCAGTCACTATGATGTCACCATCAGTCAATGCAACCTCACATCTAGTCAACCTGACCTCATCAACAGTCCACATGACGTCACCTTCAGTCAATGCAACCTCAAATCCGGTCAATATGACCTCACCACCAGTCCTCATGACCTCAGTACCAGTCAATGCAACCTCACCATCAGTAAATATTTCACCACCAGTGAATGCAACCTCACCACCATTCAACATGACATCACCACCAGTCCATGCAACCTCCCCACTAGTCAAAATGACCTCAGCACTAATCAATGCAACCTCAACACCAGTCCACATGACCTCACCACCAGTTAATTCAACCTCACCACCACTCACCGCAATATCATTGCCAGGTAATGCATCTTCTACCACAGCCGGTTTATCAATGCAGCTTTCAAAATGTTTGTAACAATTACCTCAAATTCACCAGTATAAAATACAATGTCAGTTTATTTGGTAACATGAGCACTACACTAAGAAATGTAGCTGCATAAGATGGTTTTATCACATTGCTGGCATTATAATTAGGGCCTGAGCACGAAAGTGTAAGGGGCCGAATGATCCCTTGCATTTTGAGGGGCTTGGGATTCTCCAAAACTAATGAAAATTCACACCCATGTTCGAACTAGTACATATTTCTATTTGATCTCCCAATTGGACTTATGCATGGCACTTCAGTTCTGTAGTGCACCCTAATTACTTTACCATTCATGAGGTTCTAGAGGTGTTCGAAGCCATTGACAGGTGTTGGATTTAAACAAACTTTTCTAGAGATTTAACCAGGGGAACTTCAAATTTGGCAGTTAACATCTTTAAAACATTGTGATCTGAAATTGTGAAGCATTTGAGCTGTTGTGGAAATCCTTGTAGATGTTGTAACTCATTACATTGGCTTATCTGCCCCAAATTTCTCATGATTGATGAGCACCACCTACTGACTACAGGAAGTCAGCCTTGTTGACAAACATTATTTGATTTACAGGAAATTTACATGGTCTACACATTATATACATTGACATCACCTATAAATAGTGGGTGTTCTCTAGTGCCACATATTGGACAGAGGAGGTATTATCTCCTACATGTAATGTCCAATATTCATGAAAATGTATATCCGTATCAATTACTGTATCAAAAATGTATTTCTGCTTTAATATTTCATTCATGTAGTAATGCCTACAGGCAACAAGAATTGAAGCCTAATTGACACACCAAATGCATACGCAATTTCCAGTATATCATCTCCAGCGCCACCTCCTTCCCACAGGAAATAATATTTTACCCATTCACACAGTGTCCGATAATCCTGAAAATTCAGAGCCCTGACAACCAACCTCCATTAGCAATACCACAGCTGTTGCTCCCTTCAACATGCGTGAGATGTGAAGGCCCAAAAATTGTGGCTTACAGCTTTATTTTGTAATTTTATATTTGTTAACGGAGCTTACTTTGCTGTACTTTTTTATTAATTTCTAGCTAACACAAGCTCTCCACCAGGAATCACAACTACTGGTGCTCCAGCTACAACCACAACTGCTGCGCCACCACCAGAGCCAAAAATTAAGCTGGGATTTAAGTTGCAGCAAACTTTTACACCAGAACTTGAAAACAAATCCTCACCAGCATTCAAGAAATTGGAAAACCAAGTTGCCACACAGGTGAGTTTACATATTTTCAACCTCTTTTATGGCCTTGAAATGAATAAGAGTAGAGACATAACATGGAATAGTTGTGGCATAATATTGGCTTTCTTGTCTCATGTGTATTTTGAATAATTTACCTTTTTTAATATAATTTATTTACAGCTCAACGAGGTTTATTCAACCAAGTATGGAGCGAGTTTCAATCGAACTGTTATCAAAAGCTTCAGGTACACAACATTGCTTCTCTTTCTTACTGAATGGTTTGCTGTAGTAGATAAAAAAGGACAGTAGTCAGGTTTCATCAATTCATTTGACATGTTGTTTCACTTATAAATAGTTATACTTGTCATGTAGACAACTGTTACAGTTAAACAATGGTAGAATTAATCAATATATGACATTCAATGATTAATAATTATGCAAAAATTGTTACGTTACAGGCAAGGATCCATTGTAGCAGATGTTGAGTTGATATTCAATGAGGTGAATTCACTGCCAAATGCCAGTTCAGCTGCTGACACTTTGGTGGCTGCTGCTTCCAGCTCAAACTTTTCCCTGAGTGTCAACACATCGTCCATTTCTGCAACTGGTAAGTTGGTTTGATTATTCCCTGATTCAAAACAAATTTGACTTAGAGAGTTTTGGTTACATCCACTTACAAGACACTGTATATTTAATGACAAAATAATTTAATGATGATTACCTATGTGTGTAAGTATTTTTTTATTTAAAACTTAAACTTTCAGTTGTGCAGACACCAACCCAAGCCCCCACCACAGCTCGACCTTCAACTCCAACAAGTATGAGTCCCTTACCAGGTAAAACAAAAATATAAAAACTTTCCGCCTTTTGTGTAAATTCTCTTTCAACAATGACAATTTGTTTTTAAGAAAAAACTGTCTCAATAGTCTATGAACATTTTCATTTGTCCAGGTCATAGTTATATCTAGGCAAACAATTGATTCAAAGGCAACTGGACTTACAATTGTCTTATGGAGATGTTTCGCCTCTTATCCAAGCGACTTCATCAGTTCGTAAGGCATTGATGCGTTACAAACTGATGATTATTACGAACTGATGAGGCGAAATATCTGAGTCCAGCTGACTTTGAATCAATTGTTTGCCTAGATAAAACTGGCTCAATAATTCTTGTAGATAATTTCAAATGTTTCATGTGTTTGTGTATGGCAACACCTTAAAGGTACATTTTGTACAGTGACTATGATATGAACATTGTACCAGGAAACTTCATGAACATTATATATATCTCTGCCTTAAACTTCTCAATGAGGGAAATACATTTATTATTAAATACATTATTATTATGAAAATAAAAAACAAAACGGAACTCTTAAATGTAATCATGATTATTCACCATCCTGGTAATGCCACATCTCCATCAGGAAATGCAACTTCTCAACCAGTCAACATGACATCACTGCCAGTCAAACCAACCACACCACAGGTCAACATGACCTCACCGCCAGACAATATAACCTCACCACAAGTGAACCCAACCTCACATCCAGTCAATATGACCTCACCAGTAGTCAACATGACCTCATCACCAGTCAACATTTCACCATCCATGAATGCAACCTCACCTCCAGTCAACATGACATCACCACCAGTCCATGCAACCTCCACAGTAGTCAACATGACCTCATCACCAGTCAACGCAACTTCACCACCATCTACCACAATGCCGTTGTCAGGTAATGCATCTTCTCCAATAGCCAATTTATCAATGCAGTTTTCAAAATGTTATTTGTCAATGTCATTCTCTAGGTAACATGAGCACTACACTAAGAAATGCAGCTGCATAAGGTGTCTTGATCACATTGATAGCATGACAATTGGGGCCCAAGAATCAAAGTGCCAGGGGTCCAACTTTCCTTTGTATTTTTGAGGGGCTTGTGATGGTGAAAATATCACAAAGTTTGGTACAATTCAGAACTAACAAAAAATTGCCAATGATCCCTTGCATTTTTTAGAGGCTTGAGATGTTGAATTTTTTTTTTTTTACAAAAATGCATATATGTCAGAGATGCCATTGCAAAGTTCTGTAGTGATTGGCCTTGGGTGTGGCCAGCGGTCTCCATAGCACCCTCAAATGCAGGGTCATGTTGGGATAAAGTTGCTAGGATGTTCATAAAATTTGCTGAGCTAATGTTTCTCATTTAACAATTTTTTCTAAAATATTTCCGCCTGTGTTATTTTTCATTTTAGAAACACATATCAGACCTTTGGAATACACAAAAACTACACCAATATTCACATTAGTAAATATTTTGATGAGATATCACACTTGGGCTTGGGCGTGGCACATCAGCTCTGTCATGTCCCCTAATAGCTTTAAGCCTTTTTGAGGTCCTAAGGGTACTCAAAAAGTCACAAAACTTTGTGCATGTATCAGAAGTAATGAAACGTGATATCTGATATGGGTGTTAGGCATGGGTGAGACAAAATGGCTCAAGGGCCACCCCTAAAGAACTTCAAAGTCTAATCCCCCATCTTTAAATTGCACATACATGTACAAAATTTGGGACACAGATGTACAATTTCCATACGTAAAAAATACCTATTGGAACCATACCATGAGTCCAACAGGAATTTAGCCATTTGGAATCTGCTTTACTTTTTTCCCCCAAAGTGAACCCATTGACAGGTGTACTCCTCCTTGACTTTTAACCCCTACAACATCTATAACTTCAACTCCAACAAGTGCATATCCCAGATCTGGTAAAAAAAAAAAGAAAAGGAGAGAAAACTTTCCCCCCTTTTTGTAAATTCACATTAAACAATGACAATTTGTCTCTATAAAATATCTGTATAGATAATTCTTTTACATACTCTTGTTTGAATATGTAAACACCTCACAGGTACATTCGGCACACTGGGATAAGAACATTATGAAGAAATTGTGAAATAAATGTGTATTGCTCTTCTTTACAATTCCTTCTCAAAAACTACTCATGCATTCAGTAAATTTAAATGTAATCCTAAATATATTCCATCCTGGTAATACACATCTGCACCAGGAGACACAACTTCTCAACAAATCAACATGACATCACTGCAAGACAACCCAACCACACCACAGGTCAATATGACTTCACCACCAGACAATATAACCTCACCACAAGTAAACCCAACCTCACATCCAGTCAATATGACCTTACCAGCATTCACCAGGTCTTCACTATCAGTTAATCCAACCTCAAATACAGTACACATGACCTCACTGCCAGTCAAACCAGCAACACCGCAAGTCAATATGACCTCATCACCAGACATAACCTCACTACAAGTGAACCCAACTTCACATCCAGTCAGCATAACCTCACCACCAGTCAATGCAACCTCAAATCCAGTCAATATGACCTCCCCACCAATCAATTTTTCAACACCAGTGAATGCAATCTCACCACCAGTTATGACATCACTGCCAGTCAACCACCCACACCAAAGGTCAACATGACCTCACCACCAGATATAATAACCTCAACACAAGTGAACCCAACGTCATATCTGGTCAACATGACCTCACCAGCAGTCCAAATGACCTCACCACCAGGCAATGCAATGCCATATCCAGTCAATATAACCTCACCACCATTCAATACAACCTCCAATCCAGTCAGTAGAACCTTACCACCAGCCAACATGACCTCACCACCAGTGAATGCAATCTCACCACCAGTCAACATGACATCACCAACAGTCAATGCCATACCCCCACTACTAATCATGACCTCACCACTAGTTAATATAACCTCACCACCCATCACCACATTGTCATTGCCAGGTAATTTATCTTCTCCCACAGCCAGTTTATCAATGCAGTTTTCAAAATAGTTGTAAGAATCACCATAACTTCACCACCAGTCAATACAATGTCAGTTTTATAGGTGATATTAGCAATACACTAAGATATGCAGCTGCAGCTGTGATAATGAAATTGCAAAAAGACTGTAGAGTTCTCAAAAAGTAAAATACATGAACAATGTTTGCATGTTAAACATCATGATCAGCTATATGAGAAAATTAAATTTTAAACATTACCCAACAGTTGTCATTTAAAATAAATAAACAAAACAAAAAAATTAAGGAATGAATTTGTCTAACTGAACTTTTACATGTAATCCTACTTATTCTCCATCCCGGTAATGTTACATCTCCACCAGGAAATGCAACTTCTCCACCAGTCAACATGACATCACTGCCAGTCAACCCAACCATACCACAGGTCAATATGACCTCACCACCAGGCAATAAAACCTCACCACAAGTGAACCCAACCTCACATCCAGTCAATATGACCTCACCAGAAGTCAGCATGACATCACTATCAGTCAATGTAACCTCGAATCCAGTCAACATGACATCACCACCAGTCGACATGACCTCACCTTCAGTTAATGCAACTTCAAATCCAGTCAATGCAACCTCACCACCAGTCAACATTTCACCACTTGTGAATGCAACCTCAACACCATTGAACATGACATCACTACCAGTCCATGCAACCTCAACACCAGACCATGTGACTTCACCACTAGTTAATGCAACTTCACCACCAGTCATCACAATGTCATTGCCAGGTAATGCATCTTCTCCCTCACCCAGTTATCAATGCACCTTTCAAAATGTTTGGAACAATCACCAAAGCTTCACCACCAGTGAATACATTGTCAGTTTACTAAGTAACATAAGCACGACACTAAGAAATGCATCTGTATAAGGTGTCTTTATCATATCGCTAGCACTATAATTATGGCCCAAGCATGAAAGTGCAAGGTGCCCAATGATCCCTTGCATTTCTGAGTGGCTTGTGATGCTGAAAAATAAAAAAGGCATATATGTCAGAAATGCCAAATATTGCAAAATTCTGTAGTGATTGGGATTGGGCATAACCAGTGTGCGCCATAGCACCCCCTAATGCAGGGCCATGTTGGGATAAAGTTACTTGGATGTTAATAAACTTCAGTGAGATAATTGCTAAAATTTTTGGACATATACTTTTTTTTGGAAATTTCTTCGCCATTTTGTCAGCCATTTTGGATTTTGTGTGTCAGTTTTCATTTTAAGAATACATAATTTAAGCCATTAGGATGTACAAAAACTCACAAAACCTTGCACCCATGTTTGAATTAGTAAATATTTTGATTTGATATTGTAATTGGACTTGAGCGTGGCACATCAGCTATATAGCACCACCTAATTACTTTGACCAGTTTTGTAGTGCTAGGGTTGCTCTAAATGTCACAAAACTTTGAACATGCATCAGAGGTGGCGAAACTTGATATCTGATATGGGTCTTGAGTATGGATGTGGAAAAATGGCTCAAGGGCTACCCATAAAAATCTTCAAAGTTTAAGCTGCTACCTTTAAATTTGACATACATGGACAACGCTGATGTACCATCTCAAGACTTTAAAAGAAGGCCTCTTGGAGCCATATCCTAAATCCAACAGGAAGTCACCCATTTTGAATCTGCTTTGCATTTTTTTCGCAAAGTGAAGCCATTGAGAGGCGTTGGACTTTAACAAACTTGTCCTAGAGATTTAACCCAACCAATGTCAAATTTGGTAATGGACATCTATAGACCTTTGTGACAGGACTGGATCGAGAGAAATATTCATGGGGTGGCAGGAGGGTGGCATGGACACTTTAAGGTGTGGCAGAATATATTCCAAATATCTTCATTTATCTCTATAATTTCATCTCAATGATGCTCTCCCTCTTCCACCTTGTCATCTTCTTGGTCATCTTTTCATTTCCTTGTTACTCTCTTTCTAGCACCAGTTCTCCTGATGTATCTCTCTGTTCATTAGTTGGTGTCCTCTTTGGTAGAAAAAAAACTGGTATTATCACTCTTCCTCTTCATTTTTACAAGTGTCTCCTACAAGAATCAGAGTGACTTCACGTTTTTCCTTTAATAATCTTCATTATGAATAATGGTGTACAACTTAACACTGAATGCTGTGGAATGTTTCAGTGAATGTGAGATGTTTTTCACTTGCTGTCTGTTTTAG
Source organism: Euthynnus affinis (assembly GCA_029490765.1). NCBI lineage: Eukaryota > Metazoa > Chordata > Actinopteri > Scombriformes > Scombridae > Euthynnus > Euthynnus affinis. Next base: position 18,761,692 of record CM055838.1, on the reverse strand, counting down.
CCTCCTGAAGCCCCTCAATGTTTACCAACAGATTTCTGAAATAAGATTCAAAGTGATCAGTAATTAAAATAATGCAAGCTTTCTTTGAGGGTTCGAATTGGCTTCTAGGTAGAGACAGCAGGAAAAAAGCCATCAGCAGTCATTGTGTGCAGCCAGAAATGGGAGAGACTTCACAGAAAGCTGCTGAGACGGGGAGAAAATCTCGTAAATTTACAATCAGCCACAACTTTTCATTTATATTTGAATTAGATGTCCAAAACTGGAGTGGCAGCTGGGGTAGCGAGGCATTTTTTAGGCAGCTTCCACTCCATGCCACCCCGGTAGGTCTGCCCCGTGTTGTGATTTCAAATTGCAAAACTTTTGAACCTTCATGGAAATCCTTTGGCATGACATGCTGATCATCAAAACATTAAACACGTAATTGTTGTAACTCCACTTTATATTGTCTAATCTAGTATAGTTTAGTTGGTGTTCTCTGGTGCCAAAAATTGGACAGAGGAGGTATTAGTTATCTCCTACATGCAATGCACAATAATCATGAAAATGTATATCCATGTCAGTTGCCATCTGATGAATGTATTATTGCATTAATATTTCACTTATGTTGTATTTCCCTTTATTTTTTAATTTTATATTTGTTAACGCAGCTTGTCTTGCTGTACTTTTTTATTCATTTCTAGCTAACACAAGTACGCTACCATTGATTGGAACATCAGCACCACCAAGAATCACAACTACTGGTGCCCCAACTACAACCACAACTACTGCGCCACCACCAGAGCCAAAAATTAAGCTGGGATTTAAGTTGCAGCAAACTTTTACACCAGAACTTGAAAACAAATCCTCACCAGCATTCAAGAAATTGGAAAACCAAATCGCCACACAGGTAAGTTTATATATTTTCAGCCTCTTTTATGGCCTTGAAATAAATAAGAGAAGAGATATAACATGGAATAGTTGTGGCACAATATCAGCTTTATTGTCTCATGTATTTTTGAATAATTCAACTTCTTTAATATAATTTATTCACAGCTCGACGAGGTTTATTCAACAAAGTATGGAGCGAGTTTTAATCGAACTGTTATCAACAGCTTCAGGTATACAGCATTGCTTCTCTTTCTTACTGAATAGTTTGTTGTAGTAGATTAAAAAGGACAGTAGCCAGGTTTCATCAATTCATTTGATTTGTTCTTTCATTTATACATAGTTATACTTGTCATGTAGACTACAGTTATAGTTAATCAATGGTAAAATTGATCAATATATGACATTCAGTGATCAATAATTATGTAAAAATTGTTATGCTACAGGCAAGGATCCATTGTGGCAGATGTTGACCTGATATTCAATGAGGTGAATTCACTGCCAAATGCCAGTTCAGCTGCAGACACTTTAGTGGCTGCTGCTTCCAGCTCAAATTTTTCCCTGATTGTCAACACATCGTCCATTTCTGCAACTGGTAAGATGAACTTGAATTATATTACATCCACTTACAATACAATGTATGTTCACTGACAAAATAATTGCGATTGGCCATGTGTTTAAAATATGACTTTTTTTCTTTCAGTTGTGCAGACACCAACCAAAGCCCTCACCACAGCTCAACCCTCAACTCTAACAAGTGCAAATCCCTTACCAGGTAAGACAACAAAAGGAAAACTTTTCCCCCTGTTTTTGTAAATTCTCATTAAACAACAATTTGTTTTCATAATATAACTATGCATTATTTTTGTCAATAATTTAAAATGTTTCATATGTTCCGGTAAGGAATCACCTCACAGGTACATTCTGTACACTGACTTTGGTACGGAAATTGTATCAAGAAATTGAAATTCTAAATTTTTTGCCTTTAACTTCTCAAAAAAAAAAATTCAATTATTTTTGCATGTTAAACATCATCAAAAGTTGTATGAGAAAATGAAATGTTAAACTTTGCGCAGCAATGGTCATTTCAAATTAAAAAATAAACAAAACAAATAGGAAATAATAAGTCTAATTTTTACAACCAATGAATTTTTACATATAATCCTAATTATTCTCCACCCTGGCAATGCTACGTCTCAACCAGGAAACGCAACTTCCTCATCACTCAACATGACGTCACCACCACTCAATGCAACCTCACCATCCATCAACATGACCTCACCACCAGTCAATGCAACCTCACCACCAGTCAACTCAACCTCACATCCAGTCAATATGACCTCACCACTGGTCAACACGACGTCACCACCAGTCAGTGCAGCCTCACCACCAGTCAACTCAACCTCACATCCAGTCAATATGACCTCACCACTGGTCAACACGACGTCACCACCAGTCAGTGCAGCCTCACCACCACTCACCACAATGTCATTGCCAGGTAATGCATCTTCTCCCATAGCCAGTTTGCTAATGAAGTTAATGTTTATAACAATCATCACAACTTCATCACTACTTACTAAAATGTCAGTAGGTTTAGGTAGCAGTTTTCTCGTCCCTGCAATAACTAAATAACTTTACCAAAGCAATCATTGTCATAGACTTTAATATATACATAATACAAATATGCTAATTTAAACAACTGTACCACCAGTCAATGCAACTTCACAACCAGTCAACATGACCTCACCACCAATCAACATGACCTTACCACCAGTTAACAGGACATCACCACCAGTCAATACAACTTCACCATCAGTCAACATGACCTCACCATCACTCAATTCCACCTCACCACCAGTTAACATGACATCAACACCAGTCAATACAACTTCACCACCAGTCAACATGACATCACCACCAGTTAATGCAACTTCACAAAAAGTCAACATGACCTCACCACCAATCAACATGACCTTACCACCAGTTAACATGACCTCACCACCACTCAATGCAACCTCACCATCCATCAACATGACCTCACCACCAGTCATTGCAACCTCACCACCATTTAACATGACATCGCCACTACTTAATTCAACCTCACCACCAGTTAACATGACATCACCAACACTCAAATCAACCTCACCATCAGTCAACATGACCTCACCACAACTCAATGCAACCTCACCACCAGCCACTATGACCCCACCACAAGTGAGTCCAACCTCACATCCAGTCAACATGACCTCACAACCAGTCAACATAACTTCACCATCAGTCAAAATGACATCACCACAACTCAATGCAACCTCACCACCAGCCACTATGACCCCACCACAAGTGAGTCCAACCACACATCCAGTCAACATGACCTCACAACCAGTCAACATAACTTCACCATCAGTCAAAATGACATCACCACCACTCAGTGCAACCTCACCACCAGTTAATATGATGTCACCACCGCTCAATGCAACTTCATCACCACTCACCACAATGTCATTGCCAGGTAATGCATTGTCTCCCACAGCCAGTTTATCAGTGCAGTTTTCAAAATTCTCGATCAGTCACCACCAAGCAATACACTGTCAGTTTTTTAGGTAGTGTGGGTGCTACACTAAGAAATGCATCTGAATAAGCCATTTTCATCACATCGCTAGAATTATGATTTAATTTATATTTGTTAACACAGTTTGTCTTGCTGTACTTTTTTATTCATTTCTAGCTAATACAAGCTCTCCACTCATAAATGAAACATCAGCACCACCAAGAATCACAACTACTGGTGCCCCAGCGACAACTACAACTGCTGCCCCAACTCAAGAGCCAACAATTAAGCTGGGATTTAAGTTGGTGGAAAATTTTAAACCAGAACTTGCGAACAAATCCTCACCAGCATTCAAGGATCTAGAAAACAAAGTATCCATGCAGGTAAGTTTGTATATATTGAATTCTTTTTTTCATCTTTCCATAATGAAATCCCAAGTGAAGCATAAAAAGTTTAGACTACAGAACTTCAAAAGATGCTGTCTCCTTAAGAATGTTTGTGCTTAAGAAATTATTAGAACAACTTTCATCTGGTAGTCAGAATGTGTTGTCAAGATGAAATAGCAGGTAATAGAATATATATTGTTAATACAAATACAGTAATAAAATAGCTTTCACTTAAAATATGGAGAAATAGAATTCAGTTTCAGATGTTTTACATGTCAAAACATGGCTAATGCTAGACACAAATGATTATTACAAATGAAAAGGAGAAACCTCTTTCAAGCAAAACACTGAATTAAAAAAGCATTGTTTTTATTAAAATTCATTTACAGCTCGACAAGGTGTATTCAGAAAAATTTGGAAAGAGCTTCAATCGATCTGTCATCAACAGTTTCAGGTATGAAATATTGCTCCTGCTATTACATTTTACAGAGTTGCATATTCTGGTTTGCTAATGGATATATTTTTATTTGCTTATTAATAGAAACTGAGAGGATTTTTGTGCTTAAGTTTCAGTTGTATGGTTTATCATAGGCACAAGATAAAATTGTTTAGATTTTACAGAAAGATTTTTATTGTTTTTTAATTCATATATGTATCATTCATCCTTGTTGTGGAGTTTAAGGTAAACAACAATTGCCTCAATGGCTAAATAAGATTACCACAATAAAAAATAACTTCTAAAAAATATTTATTTTACAGTCAAGGTTCCATTGTGGTTGATGCTGAGCTGATATTCAATAATGCAACTACACTACCAAATGCCAGTGCTGCAACTGAAACTTTGAAGACTGCTGCTTCCAGCTCCAATTTTTCCCTCAGTGTCAACGCATCATCTATTACTGCAACTGGTGAGACCATATATTATTACCAAGTAATAATTAAAAAAACAAAACAATTATTGGATGTTGAAATTTGAAAAATACCATCTCAAGCACATACTGTATGTATGATGATGAAAATCATTTTAAGACAACGCAGTTACTTATTTGATAATTGTTGTTTCAGTTGTGATGGCACCAACTCAAGCCCCGGCCATAGTTGCACCTTCAACACTGATGAATACAACTCCCTCACCAGGTATTATAATAAAACAACCTTTCCATGAAAGTTTTGAATGTCATTTCTAATCAACAAGTGACATAAATGTCTAACCACCACTTCTAGTCCATGAAATAACAAGACTCAACAGCTTTATCAAAACAATCAATTATTATAGACTTTTATATATGTAATAAATATATAATAATGAATTAGAACAACCGCAACCTCAGTCAATGCAACCTCACCACCAGTGTACATGACCTCACCATGACTCAATTCCACCTCACCACCAGTTAACATGACATCAACACCAGTCAATACAACTTCACCACCTGTCAACATGACCTCACCACCAGGCAGTGCAACCTCATCACCAGTTAACATGACGTCACTACCACTCAATCCAACCTCACCATCCATCAACATGACCTCACCACCAGTCAACATAACATCACCACCACTCAATGCAAGCTCACCACCAGTTGACATGACATCACCACCAGTCAATGCAACATCACCACCAGTTAACATGATCTTACCACCAGTCAATGCAACCTCACCACCAGTTAACATGACCTCACCACCACTTAATTCCACCTCACCACCAGCTAACATGACATCAACACCAGTCAGTACAACTTCACCACCAGTCAACATGACCTCACCACATCTCAGCACAACTTCATCACCAGTCAATATGACCTCACCGCCAGTCAATGCAACCTCACCACCAGTCAACATGACATCACCACCACTCAATGCAAGCTCACCACCAGTTACCATGACCTCACCACCAGTCACTGCAACATCACCACCAGTTAACATGACCTCACCACCACTCAACGCAACTTCACCACCACTCAACATGACGTCACCACCAGTCAATGCAACCTCACCACCATTTAATGTGATGTCACCACCAGTCAATGCAACTTCACCACCACTCAGCATGACCTCACCACCACTCAACGCAACTTCACCACCACTCAACATGACGTCACCACCACCAGCCAATGCAACTTCACCACCAGTCAGCATGACCTCACCACCACTCAATGCAACCTCACCAACACTCACCACAATATCATTGCCAGGTAATGTATCTTCTCCCACAGCCAGTTTATTCATGCAGTTTTCAAGATTTTTGGAAAAAATCAACATATATTCACCACCAGTGAATAAAATGTCAGTTTTCTAGGTAGCATGACCGCTACACTAAGAAATACATCTGCAAAAGGTATCTTTACCACATTGCTGGAATTACAATTTGCAATTTTATATTTGTTAACACAGTTTGTCTTGCTGTACTTTTTTATTAATTTCTAGCTAACACAACCTCTCCACAACTGAATGAAACATCAGCATCACCAAGAATCACAACTACTGGTGCCCCAGCTACAACTGCTGCCCCAACTCAAGAGCCAACAATTAAGTTGGGATTTAAGTTGGACGACAATTTTAAACCAGAACTTGCAAACAAATCCTCACCAGCTTTCAAGGATCTAGAAAACAAAGTAACCACACCGGTAAGTTTGTATATATTAATTTCCTTTTTGCATCTTTCCATAATGAAAATGCCAAATGAAGCATAAAAAGTTTAGATGACAGAACTTCAAAAGATGCTTTCTCCTTAAGAATGTTTTAAAGAGATCCTCAAATTAGATAAACTTTAATCCTGTAGTGGGAATGGATTGTCAAGCTACAATAGCAAGTAATAGAATATACATAGTCAGTACAAAAATAGTAATAAATTGGTTTCACTTAAAATATGGAGAAATACAATTCAGAACGGTTCACCTACATGTATCACATGGAATTATATTTTCAATACCCAAGTTTGAGATGGAGGAAACAGATACTTAGAGATGTGAGTTTTTACACGTCGAAACATAGCTAATGTCACACACAAATGTCAGAAACAAATGAAAAATTGAAACCTCTTGCAAACAAAAGAAGAAAGTAAAAAAGCATAGAAGTGAAGGAAAATGGAAATGCTGTGGCATACTTTCAACATATTTCTTTTCTTGTACTTTTACTTGTACATCTTTACTGTTTTTGTACTTTTAAATTGTCTAATTGTTTTTATTAAAACTCATTTACAGCTCAACAAGGTGTATTCAGAAAAATTTGGAACAAGCTTCAATCGAACTGTCATCATCGGCTTCAGGTATGAAATATTGCTCCTGCTATTACATTTTGAAAAAGTTGCTCATTCTGGTTTGCTAATGAATAGATTTTTATTTGCTTATTAATAGAAACTGAGAGGATTTTTGTGCTTAAGCTTCAGTTGTATGGTTTATCATAGGTTCAAGAGAAAAGAGTTTAGATTTTTGTTGTTTTTCATTCATACATGTATCATTCATCCTTGTCGTGAAGTTTTAGGTAAACAACAATTGCCACAATGGCCAGATAAGATTACAGCAATGAAAAATAACTTCTCAAAAATATTCATTTTACAGTCAGGGTTCCATTGTGGTTGATGCTGAGCTGATATTCAATAATGTGACTACACTACCAAATGCCAGTTCTGTGACTGAAACTTTGAAGACTGCTGCTTCCAGCTCCAATTTTTCCCTCAGTGTCAACACATCATCTATTACTGCAACCGGTAAGGCTATATATTACCAAGAGATAAATTTAAAAGAATTACTTATTACTGAATGTTGAAATTTGAAAATTACTATTTCAAGCACATACTGTATATATGATGACAAAAATATTTTTAAGAAAACACAATTACTCATTTGATAATTTCTGTTTTCAGTTGTGATGGCACCAACTCAAGTCCCAGCCACAGTTGCACCTTCAACACTGATGAATACAACTCCCTCACCAGGTATTATTATAACACAACCTGTCCATGATATTTTAACTCTCTATTAAGTTTAAAAGATTAAATACTGTCACTTAATCAGTTCTCAACACAATTTTACACAGGAAAATATAATATAATTAGCATATCACAATTCAGTGTAACTTGCTGTCATGACAATGTAATTTCCAATCAGCAAGTGACATAAGTATCTAACCTCCACTTCTAGTCCATGACAAAACAATCGTTATAGACTTTCATATATACAATACTTAATTAAAACAATTGTACCACCAGTCAATGCAGCTTCACCGTCAGTCAACATGATCTCACCACCACTGAACATGACCTCACCACCAATCAGCGCAACTTCACCACCAATAAACATGACCTCACCACCACTAAATGCCACTTCACCATCAGTCAACATGACCTCAGCACCAGTCAACATGACCTCACCACCACTAAATGCCACTTCACCACCAGTGAACATGACCTCAGCGCCAGTCAACATGACCTCACCACCACTCAACACAACTTCACAACCAGTCAACATGACCTCACCACCACTCAATGCAACTTCACCATCACTCCACATGACCTCACCACCAGCCAATGCAACTTCATCACTAATCAACATGACCTCACCACCACTCAACACAACCTCACGACCAGTTAACATGACGTCACCACCACTCAATGCAACCTCATTACCACTCACTACAATATCATTGCCAGGTAATGCATTTTCTCCCATATCAAGTTTATCAATGAAGTTTTCGAAATGTTTGGAACAATCACCGCAACTTCACCACCAGTCAATGAAAAATTAGTTTTCTATGTAGCTTGAGCACTACACTAGGAAATGCATCTGTATAAGGTATCTTTATAACATCACTAGTACTACAATTTGTAATTTCATTTTAGTTAACACAGCTTGTCTTGTTTTACTTTTTAATTTATTTCTAGCTAACACAAGCTCTCAACCAGTAAATGGAACATCAGCAACACCAAGAATCACAATTACTGGTGTCCCAGTGACAACCACAACTGCTGCCCCAACTCAAGAGCCAACAATTAAGCTGGGATTTAAGTTGGACGAAAGTTTTAAACCAGAACTTGCAAACAAATCCTCACCAGCTTTCAAGGATCTAGAAAACAAAGTAACCACACCAGTAAGTTTGTATATATTCATTTCCTTTTTTCATCTTTCCAAATGAAGCATATAAAGTTTGATGACAGAACTCCAAAAAACGCTGTCTGCTTAAGAATGTTTTAAAGAGATCCTCAAATTAGATCAACTTTAATCCTGTAGTGGGAATGAGTTGTCAAGATACAATTGCGAGTAAATGTAAAGAATATACATTTTTAATACAAATACAGTAATATAAATAGCTTTCACTTAAAATATGGAGAAATACAAGTCAAAACACTTCATTCATGTGTATCACATGGCATTATATTTTCAGTACTCAAGTTTAAGATGGAAGAAACAGATATGCAGAGATGTGATGTTTTACATGTCAAAACATGGCTAATGTCAGATACAAATGTCAGAAACAAAAAAGAATGAAAATGTGAAACCTCTTTCAAACAAAAGAAGAAAGTATAAAAGCAGAGTAGTAAAGACAAATGAAAAAGATGTGGCATATTTTCAACATATTTCTATTCTTGTACTTTTAAATTGTCTAATTATTTTATTAAAACTCATTTACAGCTCAACAAGGTGTATTCAGAAAAATTTGGAACAAGCTTCAATCGAACTGTCGTCATCGGCTTCAGGTATGAAATATTGCTCCTGCTATTACATTTTAAAAAGTTGCTCATTCTGGTTTGCTAATGAATAGATTTTTATTTGCTTATTAATAGAAACTGAGAGGATTTTTGTGCTTAAATTTCATTTGTATGGTTTATCATAGGCAAAGACACAAGAGTTTAGATATTACAAAAAGATTTTTATTGTTTTTCATTCATACATGTATCATTCATCCTTGTCGTGGAGTTTTAGGTAAACAACAGTTGCCACAATACCCAAATAAGATTACAGCAATGAAAAATAATCTCTCAAAAATAATCATTTTACAGTCCAGGTTCCATTGTGGTTGATGCTGAGCTGATATTCAATAATGCGACTACACTACCAAATGCCAGTTCTGTGACTGAAACTTTGAAGACTGCTGCTTCCAACTCCAGTTTTTCTCTCAATGTCAACACATCATCTATTACTGCAACCGGTAAGGCCATATATTATTACCAAATAAAGAATTTTTTAAATTACCAATCGTTGAATGTTGAATTTTGAAAATGACTATTTCAAGCACATACTGTAAGTATAATGAAAAATTATTTTTAAGAACATACAATTATTTATTTGATAATTATTGTTTTCAGTTGTGATGGCACCAACTCAAGCCCCAGCCACAGTTGCACCTTCAACACTGATGAATACAACTCCCTCACCAGGTATTATCATAACACAATCTGTCCATGATATTTGAATTCTCAATTAAGTTTAAAAGATCACATACTGTCACTTAATCAGTTCTCAAAACAATTTTACACAAGAAAATATAATATAATTAGCATATCACAATTCAGTGTAACTTGCTGTCATGACAATGTAATTTCCAATCAGCAAGTGACATAAGTATCTCTAGTCCATGAAATAAAAAGACTCAATAGATTTACCAAAAAAATTAATTGTTATAGAGTTTAATATATATAATAGATATATAATAATTAATTAAAACAACTGCACCACCAGTCAATGCAACTTCTCCACCAATCAACATGGCCTCGCCACCTCTCAACACAACTTCACCATCAATCAACATGACCTCAACACCAGTCAATATGACCTCACAACCAATTAATGCAACTTCACCACCAGTCAACATGACCTCACCACCTGTCACTGCAACTTCACCAGCAGTCAACATGACCTCACCACCACTCAATGCAACTTCACCACCAGTCAATATGACTTCACCAGCAGTCAATGCAACTTCACCACCAGCCAATATGACCTCACCACCACTCAATGCAACTTCACCACCAGTCAACATGACGTCACCACCACTCAATGCAACTTCACCACCAGTCATCATGACCTCACCACCAGTTAACATGACATCACCCGCACTCAATGCAACCTCACAACCAGCCAACATGACCTCAACACCAATCAATGCAACTTCACCACCAGTTAACATGACCTCACCATCACTCAATGCAACTTCACCACCAGTCAAAATGACGTCACCACCACTCAATGCAATTTCACCACCAGTTAACATGACCTCACCATCACTCAATGCAACTTCACCACCAGTCAAAATGACGTCACCACCACTCAATGAAACTTCACCACCAGCCATCATGACCTCATCACCAGTTAACATGACATCACCCGCACTCAATGCAACCTCACAACCAGCCAACATGACCTCAACACCAATCAGTGCAACTTCACCACCAGTTAACATGACCTCACCACCACTCAATGCAACTTCACCACCAGTCAACATGACCTCAAGACCACTCAATGCAACTTCACCACCGGTCATCATGACCTCACCACCAGTTAACATGACATCACCACCACTCAATGCAAACATAACCTCAACACCAATCAATGCAACTTCGCCACCAGTCAACATGACCTCACCACCACTCAATGCAACCTCATCACCACTCACCACAATGCCATTTCCAGGTAATGCGTTTTTGGAACAATCACCACAACTTTACCACCAGTCAATAAAATGTCAGTTTTCTAGGTAGCATGAGCACTACACTAAAAAAATGCAAATGTATCTTTATCACATCAGTAGCACTATCATTTGTAATTTTATATTTGTTAATGCAGTTTGTCTTGCTGTACTTTTTAATTTATTTCTAGCTAACACAACATCTCCACCAGTAAATGAAACATCAGCACCACCAAGAATCACAATTACTGGTGCCCCAGCAACAACTACAACCGCTGTCCCAACTCAAGAGCCAACAATTAAGCTGGGATTTAAGTTGCAGCAAAATTTTACTTCACAACTTAAAAATAAATCTTCAACAGAGTTCAAGGATCTAGAAAATAAAGTAACCAAGCAGGTAAGTTTGTATATATATAATTCTTTTTTCATCTTTCCATAATGAAATCCCAAATGAAGCATAAGTTTGGATGGCAGAACTTCTCAGATTAGATCAACTTTCATCCTGTGGTTGGAATGGGTTGTCAAGATACAATAGCATGTAATAGAATATACATTGTTTATACAAATACAGTAATGAATATAGATTTCCCTCAAAATATGGAGGAATACAATTCAGAATAGTTCACATAAGTGTATCACATGGAATTATAATTTCAGTACTCAAGTTTTAGATGAAGGAAACAGATACTTAGTGATGTGAGTTTTTACATGATAAAACATGACTAATATTAGACACAAATGATTATTATGAATGAAAAGTACAAACCTCTTTCAAACAAAAAAAGAAAGTAAAAAAGCATAGTAGTGAAGAAAAATGGAAAAACTGCGACAAACTTTCAACATATTTCTTTTCATGTATTTTAAAATTGCATATTGTTTTTATTAAAACTCATTTACAGCTCGACAAGGTGTATTCAGAAAAATTTGGAACAAGCTTCAATCGAACTGTCATCAACGGTTTCAGGTATGAAATATTGCTCCTTCTATTATGTTTTTAAAAGTTGCTAACTCTGGTTTGCTAATGAATAGATTTTTATTTGCTTATTAATGGAAATTAGGTGGATTTTTGTGCTCAAGTTTCAGTTGTATAGTTTATCATAGGCACAATACAAAATAGTTTAGATTTTATGAAAAGATTTTTATTGTTTTTCATTCAAACATGTATCATTCATCCTTGTCGTGAAGTTTTAGGTAAACAACAATTGCCACAATGGCCAGATAAGATTACAGCAATGAAAAATAACTTCTCAAAAATATTCATTTTACAGTCAAGGTTCCATTGTGGTTGATGCTGACCTGATATTCAATAATGCAACTACACTACCAAATGCCAGTTCTGTGACTGAAACTTTGAAGACTGCTGCTTCCAGCTCCAATTTTTCCCTCAGTGTCAACACATCATCTATTACTGCAACCGGTAAGGCTATATATTACCAAGTGATAAATTTAAAAGAATTACCAATTACTGAATGTTGAAATCTGAAAAATTACTATTTCAAGCACATACTGTATGTATGATGACAAAAATATTTTTTAAGAAAACACAATTACTCACCCTTTTTTTTTTGCACCCAATTGCACCCTTTTCTGTTTTCAGTTGTGATGGCACCAACTCAAGCCCCAGGCACAGTTGCACCTTCGACAATGATGAATACAACTCCCTCACCAGGTATTATTATAACACAACCTGTCCATGATATTTTAACTCTCTATTAAGTTTAAAAGATCACATACTGTCATTTAATCAGTTCAATTTTAATCAATTTTAAACAAGATATATTGTAATTACCGTATCGCAATTCAGTGTAACATGCTGTCATTACAATGTAATTTCCAATCAGCAAGTCACATCAGTATCTAACCTCCACTTCTAGTCCATGACATAAATATACTCAACAAATTTATCAAAACAATCGTTATAGACTTTAATATATGTAATAAATATATAATGATTAATTAAAACAACTGCACCTCCAGTCAATGCAACCTCACAACCAGCCAACATGACCTCATCACCACTCAATGCAAATTCACCACCACTCAACACAACCTCACCACCATTTAACATGACATCACCACCTCTCAACATCACCTCACCACCACTCAACGCAACCTCACCACCACTCAATGTGACCTCACCACCACTCAACGCAACCTCAGTATCACTCAACATGACCTCACCACCACTCAACGCAACCTCAGTATCACTCAACATGACCTCATCACCACTCAGCGCAACCTCACTACCATTCAACACAACCTCACCACCACTTAATATGACCTCACCACCGTTTAACATGACGTCACCACCACTCAACACAACCTCACCACCTCTCAACATGACCTCACCCCCACTGGACGCAACCTCACTACCACTCAACATGACCTCACCACTAATCAACACAACCTCACCACCACTAAACATGACCTCACCACCATTTAACATGACTTCACCACAGTTCAATGCAACCTCACCACCACTCAACGCAACCTCACTACCACTCAACATGACCTCACCACCACTCAACGCAACCTCACTACCACTCAACATAACCTCACCACCACTCAACGCAACCTCACCACCATTTAGCTTGACGTCACCACCACTCAATGCAACCTCACCACCAGTCAACATTACCTCACCACCACTCAACACAACCTCTCCACCACTCAACATGACCTCACCACCACTCAACGCAACCTCACCACCACTCAATGTGACCTCACCACCTTTTAACATGACTTTACCACCACTCAACACCACCTCACCATCACTCAACACAACCTCACCACCACTCAACATGACGTCACCACCATTCAATGCAACCTCACCACCTCTCAACATGACCTCACCCCCACTTGACGCAACCTCATTACCACTCAACATGACCTCACCACTAATCAACACAACCTCACCACCACTAAACATGACCTCACCACCACTCAACGCAACCTCAGTATCACTCAACATGACCTCATCACCACTCAGCGCAACCTCACTACCATTCAACACAACCTCACCACCACTTAATATGACCTCACCACCGTTTAACATGACGTCACCACCACTCAACACAACCTCACCACCTCTCAACATGACCTCACCCCCACTGGACGCAACCTCACTACCACTCAACATGACCTCACCACTAATCAACACAACCTCACCACCACTAAACATGACCTCACCACCATTTAACATGACTTCACCACAGTTCAATGCAACCTCACCACCACTCAACGCAACCTCACTACCACTCAACATGACCTCACCACCACTCAACGCAACCTCACTACCACTCAACATAACCTCACCACCACTCAACGCAACCTCACCACCATTTAGCTTGACGTCACCACCACTCAATGCAACCTCACCACCACTCAACGCAACCTCACCACCACTCAATGTGACCTCACCACCTTTTAACATGACTTTACCACCACTCAACACCACCTCACCATCACTCAACACAACCTCACCACCACTCAATATGACGTCACCACCATTCAATGCAACCTCACCACCACTCAACATGACCTCACCACCATTTAGCTTGACGTCACCACCACTCAATGCAACCTCACCACCAGTCAACATTACCTCACCACCACTCAACACAACCTCTCCACCACTCAACATGACCTCACCACCACTCAACGCAACCTCACCACCACTCAATGTGACCTCACCACCTTTTAACATGACTTTACCACCACTCAACACCACCTCACCATCACTCAACGCAACCTCACCACCACTCAACATGACCTCACCACCATTTAGCTTGACATCACCACCACTCAATGTAACCTCACCACCAGTCAACATTACCTCACCACCACTCAACACAACCTCTCCACCACTCAATGTGACCTCACCACCTTTTAACATGACTTTACCACCACTCAACACCACCTCACCATCACTCAACGCAACCTCACCACCACTCAACATGACGTCACCACCATTCAATGCAACCTCACCACCACTTAACATGACATCACCACCAGTCAATACAACCTCACCACCACTCAAAATGACCTCACTACCACTCAACTTGACCTCACCACTACTCAATGCAACCTCACCACCACTCAACGTGACCTCACCACCACTCAATGCAACCTCACCACCACTTAACACGACCTCACCACCACTCAATGCAACCTCACCGACAGTTAACATAATGTCACCACCATTCAATGCAACCTCACCACCACTTAACATGACATCACCACCAGTCAATACAACCTCACCACCACTCAACATGACCTCACTACCACTCAACTTGACCTCACCACTACTTAACATGACCTCACCACCACTCAATGCAACCTCACCGACAGTTAACATGATGTCACCACCATTCAATGCAACCTCACCACCACTCAATGCAACTTCACCACCACTCAAAATGACCTCACCACCAGTCAACATGACCTCACCACCACTCAATGCAACCTCACCACCACTCACCATAATGTCATTGCCAGGTAATATAATTGCCAGTTGCAGTTTTCAGATTTTTGGATTTTTTGATTTAAAAAAAATCAAATATGGTCACTTAGTCAGTTCTCAAAACATTTTTAACAAGAAAATAGAATGTAAAAACCATATCATAATTCAGTGGAACTTGTTGTCATGACAATGTACTTTCCAGTCAGTAAGTGACTTAAGTCACTTAACCACCACTTCTAGTCTATGAAATAAGAAGACTCAACAACTTTTCTGAAGCAAGCAACTGTTATAGACTTTAAAATATATACAATACACATATAATAATTAACTTAATTAAAACAACTTCACCACCAGCTAACATGACATCACCACCGCTCAATGCAACTTCACCACCAGCCAACATGACCTCAACGCCACTCAACGCAACTTCACCTCCAGTCAACATGACCTCACCACCACTCAATGCAACTTCACCAACAGTCAACATGACCTCACCACGGGCAAATGCAACCTCCTCGCCTGTCAGTACAACATCATCACAAATCAATGTAACTTCACCATCAGTGAATGCAACCTCAGCACCAGTGTCAGGTAATGTAAAACCTCACTCATCATCACATCACTGGTTAATTTCCACAAGTAATATAGCATCAACACATGTATTCTTTCTAATTGCAGCTCATAAAACTGTGTATATTTGATATATGATGTACTTCTAGGCAATGCAACCTCCCTCCCAGTAAATGGAACATCAGCACAACCAGTTATCACAACTGGTGCACCAACCCAAACAACTGCTGCCCCATCAGATGACTCAAAGCTGATGTTGGGATTTAAGATGGAGCAAAATTTTACAAAAGAACTTGCAAACAAATCCTCCCCGGAGTTTCAGTCTTTAGCTACCAAAGTAAAAACAGCGGTAAGTACACTGATGTTTCTGATTTACCTTCTAAATGTAATTGTAAATAAACCATATAAATGCATGACTGAATGTACTGGCCAAGTAAACATTAACATTATGCTATATGCAACATAATATTTGAGACTGTCCTCTCAACAAAATCAACAAAATCAATTGTTTCAGCAAGTGCCCCAAATATATATAAGAGTTTAAAGCCAAACCTCAATGTTTCCCTAAACCTAAACATAACCAAACTTTAACTGTAGCTTTGTGATATCACAAAACATTTTTATTTTTCAATAGTGATTGGTAATGGTTTGGGAAGGGCCAGACAAATTATGTTGCCCTGTTGATAGGAGTGTCTGGTCAGAAAATGTTTCTTTTTGTTGTTCTGTGGTGCGTGGACCAACAACATATTTAGTTGTTTAATTTGGAGGACTTGTCACAAAAGTTAGTGGCTGATAAAAGATGGTAGATTTAACCTTCACAGATAGGTGCCTGCTTCTTGCTTGCCTGCTTGCCCCACAGCAGAAGAGCAGTATTGTTACAATAACATTCAGAACTAAGAAAAATTAAGAGGCCAAATACTTACTCGGTTTCACATGTAGTAAGCTCAGGAAACCTTAAGGCACTCTTGAAGATGAAAAAAGTGATAAAAAAGAAAGTTCTTCAGGCACTCTTAGGCAGAGCAAGGATTAAAGTTACATACACAAGTTTTTTCCTCATTACGGTGGGAACAGTGAAAAAAGATACTGTGAGTTCAAAATCAGTCAGAGATTTAACTAACATGTCCAGTTAAAATGAGTACCTGAAGAACATTTTCTTTTCTTTGACAATAACAACTACTCAAATAGCTCTTGCAGCACTTATACGCTTTTTGCACCAACGAAAAAATATGTAGCCATATTTTAGCTAGACTGTTTGGATATCAGAAAATATAGACATACTGAACATAAAAATGGACAGTGGAAACTGGCAAGATATCTTGCCTTGAAATAAAACAGGAGAATGAATTACAAAAAAATACACAATCATGATATAATAGCAACTCTCTCTCATATCTTATTTTAAAAATTCACTGTTTGTCACTTTCATTTCTACAGCTTGATGAGATCTACAAAAAAACATATGGCAGCGATTTCCTTCGATCTGTTATCAACTCTTTCAGGTATAATACATTACTCTTTATGTAACATTTGAGAAAGAAAATAATATATGCTTTATTAAATGTGTATGGAATTGTGAATAATTAATTTCTAATTCCTAGATTCATTTTGTTAAATTAAATTATTTTGTTAATTTAGTCAGCAAATTCAAGTACAGTCTATCCTTACTTAGACATTTGGGAGCATCGATGTAAAGTTTTGTTACTGGGTCATGGGTGCAATGCAAGAAACACATAAAGTTATCACAAATGTTAATGAATATTTCAAATCAGATTTTTAACATTAAAAATGTTGTTGTTATAAAATGTCTGCATTATATTATAATTTTATGTTGAGCTGTCACAGATAAAAGACAATGATGATTACAATAATAATTATTTCTCTTACAGTCAAGGTTCAGTTGTGGTAGATGCTGAGCTGGTATTTAACAGTGCCAGCTCAGTTCCAGACCCTAGTGTTGCAAAACAAGTCCTGGTGGCAGCATCCAACAGTTCTGACTTCTCCCTCCCAGTGAATGCATCAAGCATTTCTGTAACAAGTAAGAGTTGTTTTATATACTTTGTTTTGTAATTATTATGAAAGGTTAGCATTTATTACTGTTTCTAAAGTTCCTGCAAATGCTACAACAGTGTAAATTTTGTTGTTACAGGAGTTAGTACACCTTCAACTGCCGCACCTACAACTGCAGCTCCAACTGTGGCTCCAACTACAACTCCAAATGCTACTGCTGCTCCCAATGCCACAGCTGCCCCTACTGCTGCTCCCAATGCTACAGCTGCCCCTACTGCTGCTCCCAATGCTACAGCTGCTCCTACTGCTGCTCCCAATGCTACAGCTGCTCCCAATGCCACAGCTGCCCCTACTGCTGCTCCCAATGCTACAGCTGCTCCCAATGCCACAGCTGCCCCTACTGCTGCTCCCAATGCTACAGCTGCTCCCAATGCCACAGCTGCCCCTACTGCTGCTCCCAATGCTACAGCTGCTCCCAATGCCACAGCTGCCCCTACTGCTGCTCCCAATGCTACAGCTGCTCCCAATGCCACAGCTGCCCCTACTGCTGCTCCCAATGCTACAGCTGCTCCCAATGCCACAGCTGCCCCTACTGCTGCTCCCAATGCTACAGCTGCCTCTACTGCTGTTCCTACTACAACGGCAGCTCCAACTGCAGCCCCATCAGATGACTCAAAGCTCATACTGGGATTTAAGATGGAGCAAAACTTTACAGAACAACTTGCAAACAAATCCTCCCCAGAGTTTCAGTCTTTAGCTACCAAAGTAAAAACAGCAGTAAGTACACTGATGTTTCTGATTTACCTTCTAAATGTAATTGTAAATAACCCATATAAATGAATGACTGAATGTACTGGCCAAGTAAACATTAACATTATGCTATATGCAACACAATATTTGAGACTGTCCTCCCTCAAAAAACAACAAAATCAGTTGTTTCAGCAAGTGCATCAAGAATATATAAGTTTACATTCAAGTGACAAAGCCCTTTAGCAGACCATGACCATCCACTAAGTAGTAGTTTAAACCCAAACCTCAACAATTCCCTAAACCTAAACATAACCGAACCTTAACTGTAGCTTTGTGAAATAATTAAACATTTTTATTTTTCAATAGTGATTGGTAATGGTTTTGGAAGGGCCAGACAAATGATGTTGTCCTGCTAATAGGAGCATCAGATCAAAAAATGTTTCTTTGTGTCGTTCTGTGGTGCGTGGACCAACAACATATTTAGTTGTTTAATTTGGAGGACTTGTTGCAAAAGTTAGTGGCTGATTAAAGATGGTAGAGTCAACCTTCACAGAAAAGTTCCTGAAATCATTTTAATTGCAACAGTAAGATGTTTTCACAGCAAAAGAGCAGTATTGTTACAATAGCATTCGGAACTAAGAAAAATTAAGATGCCAAATACTTACTTGGTTTCACATGTAGTAAGCTCAGGAAACCTTAAGGCACTCTTGAAGATGAAAAAAGTGGTCAAGAGAAAGTTCTGGAAAAGGATTAAAGTTATATTAAAGGCCTAAGTAAAGTTATATTAAAGGCCTAAGTTATATTAAAGGCCTAAATTTAGTCAGGCGTATTGGTTATGTTGTGCACTGGTTTTTTTTCCTCATTAGGCTGGGAACAATGAAAAAAAGATCCTGTGAGTTCAAAATCAGTCAGAGATTTAACTAACATGTCCAGTTAAAATGAGTGCCTGAAGAACATTTTCTTTTCTTTGACAATAACAACTACTCAAACAACTCCTGCAGCGCTTATAAGCTTGTTGCACTAATGAAGAAGTAGGCATATTATGTAGCCATATTTTAGCTAGACTGTTTTAATATCAGATAATATAGACATACTGAACATAAAGATGGACAGTGGAGACTGACAAGATATCTTGCCTTGAATTGAAATAATATAATAGCAACTCTCTTTCATATCTTATTTTAAGATATGACTAACTGTTTGTCATTTTCATTTCTACAGCTTGATGAGATCTACAAAAAAACATATGGCAGCGATTTCCTTCGATCTGTTATCAACTCTTTCAGGTATAATACATTACTCTTTATATAACATTTGAGAAAGAAAATAATATATGCTTTATTAAATGTGTATGGAATTGTGAATAATTCATTTCTAATTCCTAGATTCATTTTGTTAAATTTAATTATATTGTTAATTTAGTCAGCAAATTCAAGTACAGTCTATCCTTACTTAAACATTTGGAAGCATCAATGTAAAATTTTGTTACTGGGTCATGGGTGCAATGCAAGAAACACACAAAGTTATCACAAATGTTAATGAATATTTCACATCAGATTTTTAACATTAAAAATGTTGTTGTTATAAAATGTCTCCATTATATTATAATTTTATGTTGAGCTGTCACAGATAAAAGACAATGATAATCACAATAATAATTATTTCTCTTACAGCCAAGGTTCAGTTGTGGTAGATGCTGAGCTGGTATTTAACGGTGCCAGCTCAGTCCCAGACACCAGTGCTGCAAAACAAGTCCTGGTGGCAGCATCCAACAGTTCTGATTTCTCCCTCCCAGTGAATGCATCAAGCATTTCTGTAACAAGTAAGAGTTTTTTTTAAATGCTTTGTTTTGTAATTATTATGAAATACAATATGTAGATCTGCATTTATTACTGTTTCTAATGTTCCTGAAAATGCTATAAAGGTCTAAATTTTATTGTTACAGGAGTTAGTACACCTACAGCCACACCTACAACTGCAGCTCCTACTGCTGCTCCGACTGCAGCTCCGACTGCAGCTCCGACTGCTGCTCCGACTGCAGTTCCGACTGCAGCTCCTACTGCTGCTCCAACTGCTGTTCCAACTGCAGCTCCTACTGCTGCTCCAACTGCTGCTCCAACTGCGGCTCCTACTGCTGCTCCAACTGCGGCTCCTACTGCTGCTCCTACTGCTGCTCCAACTGCGGCTCCAACTGCGGCTCCTACTGTGGCTCCAACTGCAGCTCCTACTGCGGCTCCAACTGCGGCTCCAACTGCGGCTCCAACTGCGGCTCCAACTGCAGCTCCTACTGCTGCTCCTACTGCTGCTCCAACTGCTGCTCCAACTGCGGCTCCAACAACAACTACTACTACAACTACTACAACTATTCCATCAACAGATGCTCCTTCATCCAATGAGGGAACCCTGGGTCTGAAGTTTAGTCTCAACCAAACATTTACATCAGACCTCTCCAGCTCATCCTCAGCAGCGTTTAAGACTTTAGCCACAAAAGTGGTCACAGAGGTAAGATGACTATGCATTATAACAGTGTGCTTCTTACAACAAAACCAGTAAAAAACACTGAGATTTTACTTTGTGACAGAAATCAATCTGATCAATATGAGAATACTCATGTTACATACATTTTTTGCATTGATGTAGATTTGATTGTGGTCTAATCTGAATTCTGGGCAGCAAAAGCCAACATTATTCTTGAAATTCCTGTTCCTGTTATTCATGTTCCTGTTCCATTTAACCTAAACGTGTAATATTTTGCAGCCTGCAAACATAAGATGACACATGAACCTTTGACACTTTGTACCATTTCTGGAGCAAAGAATAAAAGGCAAACAAATATAATATAAAGTATCAGATTTGTCCTCCTATTTCCTATTGGCTCTTTTATATTCAAGAATAAAATATCAAATTAATGAAATATAATTGTCAAAAGAAGGCAAAATAGATTCTATGTGCTATATTGTTAATTAAGGCAAATCTGTAGTAAAATTTGAAAGATTCGCATACAGGGCTGTTGCTGTAATTGAATAAACATGACCCATGTTTAATTTCCATAATTTTCACAGTGAATATGCTATATGGTGTTTCTGTTTATATGCCAGTTCTTACTGGCTGCAAATCAGGAACATCCCCCATAGTGACGTTAAGCCCAGGTCCCAGTGGGGCTCATTCTCAAATGTCTTCAAACTTAGCAATGCCCCTCAGGAAATTTATGTATTAGTGGTAAACTGTTCATTGGTGCTCTCTGTCAACACTTGTATTTTTAATTGTAAATTATATTAATGTCCTCTTTCAGATAAACAAAGTGGGTAAAAAGCTCTATGGATCATCTTATCTTCGGTCCATTGTGAACTCATTCAAGTAAGGCTACATTTTAAAGACTAAGTTTTGCTAGACATTTGCTGCTTATGTAGTATTAAGAATGTTGCCTTCTCTATTTTTAATTGTAGGAGTGGATCAGTGGTTGTCGACATGACTCTTGTGTACAAAGATAAAAACTCTGTTCCTTCAACAACTACTGCGACTTCATCATTCAGCACTGAACTTAGCAGCTCAACCACCCTGAACGTTGTACCAGGCAGCGTTTCTGCAGGTAAATTATTGAAAACTTAAGTAAAACTTAATGAAACTTTTATTTATGAATCTACCTCATCAAATGCTTGTTGTGATATTTCATTCACATTGCTTATTTTTTGGTAAATTTTTGAATAATTGTAAATAAGAAAAAAATGAACACTCAAGGTTGGGGTATAGCTTTCTTTTAATCCTGCATTTTGAACTTGTGAGAAATAGCTTTTCGTCAACTGAATTCTACTGACTAATACTCTTTTTTCTAATATTTCAGAGTCAACATCAACATCAAGCAGTCCTCCTCGACCCACAATGGTCTCATTGTCAATCTTGTCACTAACACTACTGGCTGTGGCACAGATGCTAATAGACTTATAGCTGGTATCCAAAGTGGACACTGACTTGACCAAACGTTATAACTGTCCTATCAATTGTGGAAAAAAGCAATGCACCAACAAACCAAAAATAAAAGATAACAAATGTACCAGTAGAATGTCATATGGTAAAGATGTGTGCTTTGTTTCTCAGTATTTTCTACATTTGATGTTACAATCACTTTAGTTTCGGTTACATTTTATTTAAACTACTAATCATTAATATATAAGATAAAAATACTATATTTAATTTTTTTTCTTTTTGTAGTAGCTTCTATTAATTGTATTTGTCTTTTCAAATGCTTCTTAAATGCTTTTTTTCATTTCAGCATCGTTAACATTTAAAAAACACAAATACTCAGTGAACAATTCACAATATTTATTTCTAATGAAAAGCATTGTACAATTCAGCCAGACACAATTGACATCCACTGCCACTGTTGTGAATGAAGGAAGAAGTTAGCAGATAATGTACTGTGGTAAAGGTGGAGGTATACAGTCTTGATGTTGGAGACCAATGATTCATGTTCGTCTGAGACAAACCAGTTATGTTTGGTTTTTTGATATATTTAATCATGAAGACGATCATTCCCCAATAATATCCTCAATATTCTCAATAATCTCAATAACACCACAGTTGCCATGTAAGAATATGTTAACACTGAACATTCAAATGCATTGCCATTGAACATAAAGAGGAGTTTTGCAGAATCATCCAGCATCAACTGAATAGTGTGGCAAGTGGACTGCTGAGTGGATTGTGTTGCTGAATGCTAGTCTAAAAATGTAGTAAGATTAGATGATTTTAGTTGATTAAAAGTTCATATTGAATACTGGTTCTTTCTGTATGTTTTTGAGAAGGGGAATAAAAAAATGTGCATCTTCATGAATCAACATTGTGTCAAAATGTTACTTATAGTAAATAATACCGGTGGTTTTTATAAATATTTATGATCTTCTTGTTCCCTATGTTTCTACCAGATAATTAAAAATCAGATTTTTCCCTTTACATATTTGTAAGTCATGGACGATTCTGACATTTGGAATTAGTGGTGTGATTTGTATCAGTTTTGTGAAGATTAATTGGAATTCAAATATTTAAAGCTTTTTTGTATTTGTTACTGTCAACAAGGTTTATGACCATCATTAAGATTTACAGTGGATTTCAGGGGAATACAAGCGAATACATCATAATGTGGAAATTTAAGTATCAGTATGACGCTGGCCTTTGTCAACTGAGAACCACAAATTTCAGTTTCACTTACATGATGAATCATTGACCTAACTATGACTCATATTTGCTATTATTTCTTATTGGACCCTTGCAGAATTCTTTACCTTATATATATATGCATTTCTTATGGTAAAATATAGCTACATGCAGATGTGTAATCACCACAGGGGGATGGGAGGTCACCTCCCCAATCAACCACCAATGAAATATGGAATTTGATTATCCCCAATACTTGTCACTGACACAACATCGGATTCCCCCGAAAGCTGAAAGAAAGCTAATTTGTTCCCCTCAATATTCAGAGTTAAACCTACTTTAAAAGGCATTAGATGTGTATCATTCACAGAAAACCTCCTGTGTCTCACTTGTGTTCATGTCCAGCAACAGAGAGCATAACAGCGGGCACATGTGCCATTGTTTTGGGTATGTTTTCTATTCTTCGTGCACCATGCACAGATCCATAGATCTACAAAGGTTCACTCACAAGCAGTGGTGTCATTAGGGCTGATCATTTAGGGCTTCAACCCCAAATATTAAAATAAGTCCAGCTCCAAACATTTTTGGGCCATAAAATCTAGTATTTTAATGAGTGGAACTTTAACGTGCTTGAAGCGTCGGACAGAGGGGGAGAAATATATTGTGCAGCACATAATAGATGCACACAGGTCATAGATGTATTAAGGATGCAGGCAGCAAAGTTATTTTTTACAACAGTAGTTTCTGTTGTTGGTGTCTCTAGACCTGAACAGGAGACAGCTGCTTGCTACAAACAACCGGACCATAAATCACTCAGCTCAACAGAGTTCAGAATGGCTGCATTTATAGACATTTGCATGAGATTGTTATTTTAATGCAAACATCTATGCTTACATCAGGCAGGAACAAGTCTTTAGAGACTATTTTTCATGCACATCATATGTGCATGTTGTGTGGTAAAATGCTTTAATGGCTAATTATCTAATATAAATCAAGGAATGTATAATTGAAGAAACTAATTATTATATTATTAATAATGAATATATAATGCAGTAATTACTATTAAAAGTGACTTGCCATGTCCGCCTAATGTACATGCAATATAAATAGGACACCAGAAGAGGGCTGCATTGTCCCAACAATCATCCAAACCTGTGTGTGTGTTCCTTTCATCCATGAAATGTTTCATTTACAGATTAGTGAGCTCTGTTAATAGTCAAGGTCATACAGCCCTCACATCACCCCTGGCCATGGCCATGACTTTGATCCCAAAAAAATAGCCAGAGAGAATAATTTTAAATGGGAAAAACAAGAATCAATGAGAACAGCCACAATAGTGAGAAAGGAAAATAATTTATCTGACTTTATTTGTCTTTGGTGTTGTTTGACTTTGTTTTTTAGAGGAATTCTGTCAACGTGGATTTCTTGCAGTCTCCCACACACTGTAATATGTACTGTACTAAATCATAAATTAAATCTGAAATTACCATCATGCAGAGGTTTATTTTAATTTCTCCTGTTTTATTTCCTCTCCTTTCCTCCCTATGGATAGAGAAACGTGGCCTCCATACGCCATCTTAATGGCCAGAACAATTACAGTAGTTCCCGGATTAAAGTTATTCAAGGGAAAGAAAACAAAAAAGGCTTCTGCTTTCAATTAAATATCAGAAAGAAAATCTACTTCTACTGTACATAAAATTATATAAAAGAATATTACTGTTCTATGGCTTCATCTCTTCATTATTACTAATGGCTGGGCTGATAAAAGAAGCCGAGGATAACAACTTAATTCTTCTTAGTTCTTAAGGATACAAATGTAAATGACAGAAAAACATTTAACCATCGGAAAAGAGAAACCAAAAGTACACAGAGAGTGAGGGTGTATCTGACTAATGTTATCTGACGTCTTTTTCTGTCTTCTGTCTTTCATGGAGATCAATTAATATTTAATGAATACAAATCCCATTGCATTTATCGCTGTGCTAATCTTGTTTGTTTGTCAGTTCTGTTAATAACCGTTAGCTATAACTGATCTAACTCTCTCAGCTGTATCATTTAAAATTAACTTTCTATCTTGTTAATAATAATAGGCTTCACAGTTCACTAGGTTTCACAGTGTCCACTTGTAACTGTCTGATACTTCACTATTTTTTTGATCAAAGGATGGAAACATCACCTCTCCTCCTGTCAGAAGACATCAATTAGGATGCTATACCATGTTTGACCACATCAGCAGCCATTATAACACAGAGTGGCACTGTTTGACACATTGTAGGAAACGCAATGAAAAATGGTGAAGATATGGACACAACAACAAAATTTATAAGTGTCCGCTATTTGGCAAAGAAATGTGTCACATGAAAATACTGCATTTTGGGGTGGGCACAGGGGATCCAGGCTTGTTACTTTAATAGAACTGGCCCCTAGGGCCCCCACCTACAACCGCCACAGGTGGCTCATTTGCATTAGCTGGGAAATCCATTGCATTATGGAATATTAGGTCTCTTATCATGCAAAAAGTTATGCTTGAAAACAGGTCTTGTGCCTATTACCTTAGTTTTGTGAACTTCTACAGTTATGTACCTCTAAATTCTGTGCTGCAAGCTTATAGGCTGAACATTTAAGTTATCCTGCCTGCAACCTCCGTTTTGAAAGTCTGTGCATTCAATTACAGGTTTGCAAGCTTACACGTTTCTCTTAAAACGTATTGTTTGTTGTTAGTTGGTGGTGTACTGTACAAACATTATTTCCAGTAGGACCCCTTAACTGACAGATTAGTTCGCAGTTGGACCTTGGTTTTTTAAGATTTTTGCTTTTAGATGTTTTCTTACAGAAAGGGTATGTCTTCTAATTCGTTCATACCCGGTGGTCTGGCAAAAAGTATTCATGCACAGGAAAAGTTGTTGCTGTTTATGTGCCTAGTGGGATACTCAGGTGTGAACAATTTGACATGTTTCCAGCATAGCTTAATTTTTGTTAATGCTTATGCATTTTATATGTGTTCTGGACGGCAGTGGTCATATTATACTTGTTTTGATATTAATTGCTAAGTTTGTTGTTATGATCCAGTGGGAGGAGACAGACATATAAAAATGACTCCAGACAGAGCAAGGGAGTCATTCTGTATGAAAGTGTGGTGGTGAGCAGACTGTTGGTATATATACTGTTGGAATGTCATCTATATAACTTTTTCTGGGGTACAATAAAATACACCATTCCACTAATTGATCGTCTCAGCTTGCCTTCCTTTATGAAACCATTTATTGAGCTTAACAAATATTTTTTCCAGTTAGTTCTTGGCCAAACTATTCTCACTCGGGGATAGAGTGTGACAACCATCAGTCAACATCAGACAACGGATAATGAAATGTGTAATCATATCAGATAGGTTTCTCCGTTTGCCCCCTTGTAAATACAACAAAGCCCAGGAATCAACCTCTGCTCACTCCTCTTATGGTAACAAAAGAGCAGATGTGTAGCCCGACTACGCTGTCTGTAAAGCACACTTGCATTGCACATATGAATGACTGGTCTGAAAAAACACTCGTTATTGAGCCAATGTGCCTTTTATTGCACCCTTCATTAAAAATCCCCCCATGTTTAATTAGAACACATCCGCCACACTTGAGATACGTCTGTCACTGGCTGAGGCCCAAGGTATTCAAGCTCGGCAGGATTGGCTGTACTCCACTGCACATTGGAGCACATGAAAGGGATATTCTGAGCTGTTTCAGGGGTATGAAAAACTGAATATGTACTTTAAATGTAAAGTGGTAGGATCTAACCTCTTCACTCTGTGTTACTAAGTGAAGTTATTATAAATATATATTTCTGTATTTGCTGAGATGATCTGGGACAGATGCAGTATACTTAAATGATCCACTACCACTCTCTTTTCCACTGGTCTCTACAAACTGTCTGAAAAAATAAGTCTGAGCTCCAGAGAGTGATAGTAATCAACCCTCTCCTGTGGTGTAATGGAGCTATAGTTAAAGGTTATTCCCTCAGATAAGAGCTGGTTCTGACCATGTCATAAACATCACAGACTAATGACCTTCTACACTAGTCTGATCAGTCTATTCATACCTGGTTATGGTTCTAATGGCCATTTCATCAAGTGAAGAGTATAGCCTTAAGACTGTTGGACAGCCTTCCAAACCAGATGCATATAACTGTCAAAAGCCTTCAGTATTCGCATAGATTTCTTTGCACATTTTATGTTATACTGTAGCGCAAATACTGTGTATTCAGCCAGAGAAACCCAGCTAATTGCTCTACTAGTAGCCTTGTGTATGAGTACAGGGTTATGTTCTTTCACTGGTTTGATGTCAGGTGCTATTTTTTGCCTCTTAAGTGAAAAAGGTGCCAATCAGCACCTTCAGATATTTCAAATGGATATACAAGTTCTGGTCTCTTTATTTAATATGTCACGATAAGAATGGCTCTGTCATCAGAAAATTATAAAATGTAAGTGCCTTGGTTGCTGTTTCTGCTGTCATTTGAGTAGGAAGGGGAGTTGGCAGTATACTGATTTTGTTATACTGTGATTATTGTTGCATGCGTTCATTACAGCCCACCTCTCCTATCCCTCTCATATGTAAAACCAAGGCTGACAGACCTGCAGTACGATACAGACATGAGGATAGACGACCTTCTCTCTTCCATACAAGTGAGTGTCATTGTTTGTGCATTTCAGTTTGTCTCTTTAATGTGAACTGCTTACAGTAAACAAAGCTTTGTTTTTTAAAAAAAACAAAGATCTTATGAATTCTAAAGATCCTATTTGCAATGCTTTACTGTAGGAACTGAGCTGTTTTTGCAAGTTGTAATAAATCATGCATGTGTATACATTAACATCATACTGTACCAATCGAATTGTTTTCTCCAGTATTGCTACATTGCTAAAAAAAAAAAAAAAAAGATGTACCCATTAATTTATGTTAAAACTAATATATTATATATTGTATTACATATCTATAAAATAATATTTTAAAGGCATCAAATATGAGCAACAAAAGTTTTGTTTAGCTTGACAGGAAAATACTTGTGAAGCTTTGGCACCAATGTCACATTGATTATTGATGAGTACGAATTTGCTCACATTGATGTAATTGAGAGTCAGCTGACCATGTAAGTCATCAGACTGACACTAAGAAGAGGATTTTTTGGGTAATAGTAGGGTGATGGATTATACAAAGTTAACAGATTTCAATACAGTTGTGAAGTTGTGTGATGTGATGATTCTAACATTAACAGAAAGATTAGAAGGACAAGAGGGAGCAGTGGTGGAGGTGAAGGGGTGAGGGGGCGAGGTGTTGAGATGACTGATCTTCTTCTCTGAAGAGGGCATTGGCAAAGTAAAGGGTGCTTTCACCTGCTTTCACCTGCTTTCACTGATTTAATGATCAATATGTCAGAAGCTTTTGAGTTAATCACAACAGAAACTAATACATATAAACAAAATTTTCAAAACTGAATTGGTTTGGCAGGATCTGTATTTATGTACTGAGTTTAAATGAATTATTCCCAATTTTTTACATCATGGATATTGATAGCCAAGATGATGAGGGTTGGTTGGATGCAACTTGTCTACAAATCAAACAAAAAACACAAATTTCATTAAGCATTACGTCCCCATCAACATTGCACAGTCCCTGTGGTGCTCATTAAAATGTATTCCAAGTCAGCTGAAACATCTGGTCCCTGTTCACACGACTGGCACTGGAAATTTAATACAATTCTGTTCATTGCAATTGTGTGTTCCGATGTGTAATATACTGTAATATGCAATGCATGACTGTAGACAGCCTGAGTTTGATTATTGTTTAATTGATTTTTAAATCAAAGACACTTAGGGGAAATTAATTAAATTCCCAATATTCTTAATTGTTTTAGAATTTTTATTTGCAATATTGAGAAATTAAATTTCAAATCAAATTACAAATTATTCTCAAAAATATTTACCACACTCTAATACATATTTTTGACAGATGTAACATGCAGGGTTCAGATTCCTAAATAGCTCTACAAGAAAATGATCATCATGATTTGTGATAGATCCAACAGACCTGATAACAGCTGACACATTTGAAGAATTTGGTGCCTCCAAGTTACTCAAGACATTATGTGACACTGGGGAGCATTTAGACAACACAGTAATCACACATCATTTTCCTCATACTACCGAGACCTGTGTTGATAAAAAGAACATCTGGTTTTGCTCACTACACCAAGCAAAGAGATGGCATTTTGGATAAGGCAACCGCAACAGAACAAGGGCTTTTCAGGCCAACAGTCTCTTTTGATTTTGACTAAATCTTATGGTCTAGAGATTAACTAATGAGAAGTTACCATGGAGCAGCAATTGAGTCTGAAACAAACAGAAATCTGGGTGGTTTGTATACTTTTTCTGTGCTAATGTACCGTAGAAGAGTGCTTTGAAATGCGTCACTTACTACAAAGTCAGACCAAAACTGTCATTATTTAAAACTGTATCTGTGTGTTTTGACAGGTTTGATTAGACCATGGATAACAGCAGCTTGGGATTGCACTACGACGCTAATACATCTCGTCAGATTGAACTTCAGTCCTGTACTACATCGAGGAATCAGGCTTCTCGCTTTTTCCTGTATGGCTTCTTCTCTATAGGCATCGTTTGCACAGTAGTGGGCAACTTCCTAGTGGTTTTGTCCATTGCCTACTTCAAGCAATTGCAGTCACCCACAAACTCCTTCGTCATGTCCCTGGCATTGGCTGACTGTCTTGTTGGTCTGGTAGTGATGCCATATAGTATGATTCGGACTGTGGAGGGGTGCTGGTACTTTGGTGTCCTTTTTTGTCAGCTTCATTGTAGCCTGGATGTCATGCTCTGCACTGCCTCCATATTCCATCTCAGCTGCATTGCCTTTGATCGCTACTACGCTGTCTGCAACCCACTAGTTTACTCTTTAAAGATGTCCCGCAATCGGGTAGTTCTCCTCATTGTCATATGTTGGGCTGTTCCCATGCTCATTTCCTTTGGTCCCATAATGCTAGATCTCCATATTGCTGGTGTGGACATCCTGCTCCCAAAAAATGTATGTGTCTTCTTGGTGAATCGCATTTATGCTGTCATGGCTTCTTTGGTAGCCTTTTACTTGCCAATGGCTATTATGTTGGTGGCCTATTGGAAGATCTTCAAAGCTGCCAAACGGCAGGCCAGGCAGATCAGTGCCATGGAAAGCCAGATGGCTGCTGGAGTGGGCAAAGACTCAAGCAAGAAACAACGACACCGGAATACTATGAAGAGAGAGGGAAAGGCAGCAAAAACTTTGGGTATCATTATGGGAGTTTTCCTAATCTTCTGGATGCCCTTCTTTACAGTAAACATTGTGGACCCTTTCATTGAATACAGCACAGAGGTGGTCATCTGGGATATATTTTTGTGGCTAGGATATATCAACTCATCACTAAATCCCTTCCTGTATGGTTTCTTTAACCGTTCCTTCCGAAGGGCTTTCCTCATGTTCATGGGCTGTAGAGTATGCCTGCCTGGATCTACCCCTGGGATGGACCTATCGCATACTAAGAAAGAGGCAAATGAACGTGCAGATCAACCATAAAATAAAGATATATATGTATCTGTATATTCTATATAGGCATAGACCAGTGAGAGACAATGTTCTTTGAGTCAATATACCAACCACACATTTTTGCTAAAAGCATGGAAAAACATGTTGGATTTATTATTGAGTTGAGACTGCCACCAACCATGCCTTCAACTATGATGTATGAAATCACCTGTTTTACCTCCACGTAAAAGTAATGTACCCCATGGCACAAACTTTATCATTTTGTGACAAAGAGCGATAGAAAGGCTTTTTCCAGTATTGGCACTTTTTAGTAAATGAGCCTTGGATTATGTCCCTTTGTTGTCCTTGGAATCAGTTGCTCAATGTATTAAATGAAAATTCAGGGACTAGTCTTAAACTGCGGGAACAGTTTTGCGAGGAGGACACCTACCTGCCAGTAGTAGTAGTGTATCCCCATCTTATATATTTTAAAGCACCCTGGTGGCTCTATGTTAAATGAGTATCACCCAAACTGCTGTTACACCTGTATATAGCTGCAATCAAACCTGTTGTATGACTCTTTTGGAAAGTTTCCTAGAATACTTATTTTGGGATCATATCAGAGAAATGTGACTAACAAACAGCAAACAGGACTGAGAGGAAGAAATGGCAATGGCTGAACATGATTGGTTTCCTTCAACCAACACAGTGATGAGGAGGCAACATCAGAGATGTACGTAATACTTCATTAGAAGGACAAAACAGAGATTTACATTGATGGTGATATATATATTCTGCGGTAGTATTAAGTTGACTTGTTAAAATTCTACTGAATATAACGTTGTAACACTGGCTGTATCACAAAGGCGGGACTCTCTTTGACCATGAATTAATAAAATTCATGATAAGAGATCAAATTTATGAAAAGAGATGATAATTAAAACACAGGTTTATTTACTCTTTACAAATATTACTGCAGTAAACAAACTTTTAATGTCATTGGAAAATATAATTGACATAGATTAAATTGTTGTCTGTCTGTATATTTAAATACTTCTTACCCACCTCAGGAGTGACAGCATGTTACAAGTCAGTGCTGTTTTGTTTGTTTGCCTTAGTCTGTGTGCATTTTGCAAGTGAAGAAGGAGCAGTAGTGGGTGCAGCTGTAGAACAGGCTACAGCTAAGGAGTGAAATTTGATTTCAGGGAATGAACATGACAGCTTACTTCATCAAAATCGAATGTTAGCCACTTTTTGTATCCTAACAGAGACACATAAAAATTGCCTGAATCCACCAAGATAACAAATTAACATTAACCAAATTTATTACTTATTTAATGCAAAGATATATCAATATCACATCAAATACACTACTGTACCCCAGTGTGTTGTGTGTGCACTGCTATTTAGATTCTATACACCCCTAGCTACTTTTAAATTCATGACTGATGTAAAATCTGGTATTTTGACAGCTGTTGGCCAGCTGTAGGCATGGCGAGAAATGTTGCGTTCTTGAAAAATTTACCCCACAGTGTGCAGTGCAGCAGCAGTTTTCTGCCCTGTGTGATTCAGTGTTTATTTAGCCATGTTTTGTTTGAAAACAACTCATGGATTACTGAACTAATAAATAATTTGACATTGAAATATAAACATCTTCAATGTGCTCCTGCCAGATATTCCAGAAAGTGTAATCATAAGTGCTGTTTATGCAAACCTACTTTATGAGACCAAAATAAGACAGAATTACAAAACTAAGGCTAAATTGGTGCCTATGGCTCTTGTCTATGGCAGAATAAAATATAAATCCAGGAGTCACAGCACTTATTTCAGCTATACTAGGATTACAGAAAGTAATATTAGACCTCAAGCTGTTGTGACAAAGTAGCAGGTGGTAGATGATTGGGGGCATGTGTGTGTATATGTGTGAAGGTGTTCTCTTGCCTTTGATTTTGTTTTTTTAATTTATCATAACAAGTTTTTAATAATATACACTGTGCCATGTCTTTTTAAAGGACAGTATGAAAAATACAGTTTTTAAAACAAATGTTTAACTCTTCTTTTGAATTGAAATTGAAAAGACATAAATCAATGTATGATTTTTTTTGTCTAATCATAAATGAAAACTATATAATATACCTGTAATTATTACTTACAATGTTTTCACACTAAATAAGACAATGCACATCACGTTAGATGATTATGATTATAGAAATACAAATCTATCACATGCAATATGTTTCCTCTCTAACCTTTACAAAAGCTAATGCACTGACAGATTCTTACACAGCCCAGCACAAATATGAAAACCATTGATGCATAATAATACATGACACCTACTGCATGATGGCACAAAATCTTTATATTAAAAAGTTTTAATATAGAGATTTTATAGATTTTTAAAGCTGTGCATATATAATAGCAGTGTATACACACACACACACACATACACACACACACTAGCATTGGCATTAAACAAACAGCATGTACTGTACAAGTCCAGATGGAATGACCAAAACTTACATTTTCCTCCTTTGTTTGCAGTATAATAACTGCCACTGCTTTTTTGTATTGGTGTACTGCATTGATGTTCTGGGTGGTTTAGTAGCATGTTTTAGTTTTAAATCAAACTATTAATTTTAAACTTTCACACATTTGCTATTTTTTGTTGACACAGCATTAAGTGGTTCCATCAGTCAATGTTCCAGGTTTGGGAATGGGTTTTTCCCACTTTTACTCAGAATAGTTATCAGCTAGTTTTGTAATCTTCAACTCTAAAACATGTACTTGTAAAGGAATATTGTTTTAGCATCAACTTTAGTTTTGCCTAAATGTTAATTGCATTTTTGTGGAATGATGCTAATAATGGGAAGAAATTTAGATTTATTAGTCTCGATAGTCTCTCACCCACTCTTTTCCTATAACCTTCATCCATTCCCAAAATCTTATTCACAGTGTTATTTTTGTTATTTCTTTATTTTTGTGAGATTTGGAGATTTGTTTGACCAGCCTTGTTTTGACCCTCTACCTACTGTAATACTAGAGAGTTGCACAAATATAAAGGCAACCTGATTTCAGCTAAAAAGATTTAGCTCTAAAACTGAAACTGCAGCTGACCTATTCCCTGACCATCTCAGAGTTAAGGTTGTTTTCCCATTGTAACAAATTATCACACCTGTTGACAACTGACAAAAAGAAGAAACATGTGAGGTCAAATATTGAGATTAAGTGAGCAGAGAAAGTGGAAAGAGCTTTTGTAAACATTAGTAACTTCTTGAACATACATATGATGTGCTTTTGCATCACTTATCCTGTAACTCAGTCCTTTGCTTTGTACAAATAATGAACGTAGATATCTATCTGCAGTTTGTTTATTAGCTCTAAGCCACAGTCAAAGTCTATCTCTCTTAACCCAATGCCAGAACAGTCAGAACACAATTAGTCAAGGCAGTGGCTGTCTGTGTGGTTAGCTCTTTTGCTTTGTGAAACTGTGAGAGTGTAATCAACATATTGCAACGGGAACCAGTAACTTTATCACTTGAGGTAGAAAATAGCTTTGATGGAGTTATATTTTTCTTTAAGGCCTGCTTTCATTTTGTTTCTTTTATATAAATTCAGCTGTTGTCAGCGTTTAAATGCTATTTGAACTGTATACAGTATATATTTTACATGGAATATCCATAGACCAGACCCTTTTGTATTTATTTTCATCTGTTTTTCCTCCTCCTGGGCATTTATTTTTTGTCACGTATTACTGGACATGATTACAAATGAAAAATAAAAAAAGTAAGAATTAATCTGTTTGACTTTCCCCTAAGTCAAGAAAACATCAGTAAACTCATGGTGGAACGAGGCTAATAACAGGAAGCAATTGAGATTTATTAGTCTTGATAAAGTCCCTCTCTCTTTCTGTGATTCTCTACATTGTATCCAGCTCCAGCCTCACGCCACATGAGTGTGCGTGTTACTTCTTTCTTTAAATACCCTAGAATCACAAGACCATTCACAAGGTTGTTTTTATTTGTTTGTTTCTCAGCACAACTTAGATTGTCATTGCTGTCATCCCCCTCATTAAAATATACAGATATTGATTTAATTTCATCATTTTCATTGGTATTTTGTCTAAAAAAAAACCCCATTTTTGCAACCCAAAAGCATAAGCTCAAAACAAAGGTGAAAAGGTGCAAGACATAAAACAACTAAAACAACAGTGACACCTGCTGGATGGGGCAGATTTCAAGTATGACTTACTATAATTTTACTAAAAAACAAGATTGTTGGCTCAACTTTCTCCCATTTTTATTCTGCTTTCATTTGACATAAACAAACATAACATCAGAAAAAACAAAAGAAGCATGTTCATTTCACATTAGCACTCACTTGGCAATGAAAATTACAGTTAGGTGGGCCAAGTACATGTATGGATTTTTATTTGAACAAGTGAACATACCAATGGAAAGAAGTTCAGTTATAAATCCAACAGTTATAATAAATACTGTGCAGCACTCTAATTCTTAGCTGGCCCCTTATCTTTACAATGCCTTGTCAAAACAAAATGATAGATGAAGTATCATAATTCATTCTAACATATTACATTTGATTAAGTTCATTCTAGCAACAATAGAAATTGCTCTCATGACTCTAAGGTCCCTTTGTTAGAGCTTCAAAACATTTGTTTCGGTAGCTTGCAGTTCATTTTTTTTTCTTTTTTAAATCAGTTGAATCACAGTCATCACACAGTGTCAGATGAATAAAGACATGGAGATTGCCTGATATAAACATAAAGAAATAGGAGTAATGATAATAAAGATGCCTAAAGTGCATACACAGGTGAACTTTGGGCTGCGGAGTGCCATCGCACAGAACTTCCAAGTGACAGCAGTAAAATAAAGTCCAAGGAGCTGGCTAGTTTTGTGTCCACTTCCGAAAACATTGCTTTAAGATGTTCACAGGAAGTTTCATCTAAATAAACATGTTGGTCATGAGGGATTGATATAAAGTGTTCATCATGTTTATGCTGGGCTCAATCCATCATTCTTAGTCCACAGCTTTGATCAAGCTTTGATTCCGAGATATTCTGTGAACACAAAATTACACCCTATCAGTCTTTCTTGCATGTTGGTCCAATACGGCTCTTTGAAAATAAATAAAACATTCTCTGGTGCCCCTCTAAATGTCAGTCTCTTTCAGGCCATAACATTCTGCCAGATCATATAACTGATAGCTGCTCTGCTCACAGGCATTGTAAATCCCCATAGAGACTGTGTCGACTATATCAATCCGGCCCACTGCAGGTGTGGTACCTTTTCCTGTCCCTCCCTTGATTTTATTTGACAGATTGTTGACTTTCTCTTTGAGCTGGAAGGAGGACTTTTGCAGGGGTGGAAACAGGCTCCATCTCCTGAAACCTAGTGAACGCCCTTTCCCCTTGTTTAACAAAGAGCTGCCATAGGATTCATGCACAGCATAGCCAGGTTTATATTCTCCTCTCTGATCCCTTGTCATTCCCCTGACAGCTGTCCGCCACCTCTGGTCATAGAAGCGACGCAGGACCCTTTGTCTTTGGTGACACTGGCACCTGAGGAGCCGAGTGAAAGCCCGCTGGAACTCTTTGATGGAGCAGGGGTAAATCATGGGGTTGATGCAGCTGTTAAAGTAGCCCAGCCAAAAGACCACCTTGAATACAGTTTCAGATGGCTTCAGGGACGGGAAGAAGGAACCTGAAAAGAGAAAGATCCATCAGGAAGATTTGTGAGTAAAGGTACAATTTATGCACAATAAAAGTACAGAATATTGATTTATATGCTTTCTATGTTCAGTTAAGACCCTAAAAAACTAAACAAATGTAAATGTACATGTAAGGACAGTAGAGTTTCTATTCTGAACAATAACTACTTTTAGACATATCACATTATGATATGTCACTTTTCCAAATTAGATTTGAGAAATAAATGGTTGACAAATTGTTTTTTGTTTGTTTGTTTGTTTGTGTGCTTTCACTCTGATAGTATGATATTCATGGCATTACTTGCCAATGATTTATTTTGCAGCAGTAGCTGTGTGGTTGTGTTTATTAATAGGAACAGAGGGGGCTCTGACATTTTAGTGGACTTTTATTAATGGGATAGATATTTACAGAACAGGCTTCAACCATAAGCCCACAGAACTCTATAATGATGCCTGCGCTTCAGTAGAATAGAGCCAGAATATGTGATGATAAGATGTGTTCTTATAGTATATCAATGCTCTCTGAGATTCTAAAAGGAAAGTTGTAGGGTGGTTGTAATGTTTTATATGAGATGTAGTCAGTACAGATTCAGTTTAACAGTACTTGAGTCATGGACTCATGAATCCTGCCATGGACAACTTTTAAATACCCTCGTCAGGATGATGGAGCATGAAAATTTAGGACAGTAATTGCGTAAAGCCATTTCAAATCAATACAGGTTTTTTTTTTGTACATTTCTTGCATATATTATTAAAGAAAGGTGATTAAACATACATGTTTGAGTGAAAAGGTCATTTTTTAATGAAAGCTGCTTCCTGTAGAGCTCACAAAGAACCATCTCCAGCTCCTTAGCTCATCTCTGTATACTTGCAATGGCAATTTTGCGATGACATGCTATGACATGCTGTTTTTCATGGAATGTTGCCTTTTCCTATTGCTTTTCTAGTTGTTCTTTTCTTTCTGGGTTTGAATACAACACAGAGCTGACCCTGGACATATCACAGGGCTAAGTCTGCAAGTCTGCACTGCCTGAGCCCAGAAGTCCATTTTCATTTCAGTACAATGAAATAGTTGACATTGTCTGAATGTGATTTTCAAAGTACTGGTTTCATGCTGTTTTCAGATCAGCTACCAATAACATACTGTGCACTGACAACTGCAAACAGGACACTTGTGGCATTTACAAAACTGTGGTATGAAAAACTTGAGGCAGACACTTGAAACTTTCCTGTAGCATGTACTCAGTGTTTAGCATACTTTGATTCCCTTTTTGTTGATATGATCATCTGTAAACCAGCTCTGACTCATTATGGTTGAAGATTAAGATGAATAAAGTGATTAAAGGAAGTACTGGTCACCAATGATTCTTTTCACTGACATGACATCACCTTAATTGCTGACAGAAAGTGATTCATCGCTCTGACGCACTACCACAAAACCATGATGACAGGTAATATTTTTATTTTTTTATTTTGTTTAGTTTTGTTGCCGTTGAGATAACACTGTCTTTTAAGTCTAGTGCCCAGAAGATATTTGCAATTTTAAATCCTTTCTGAGGATGTGATTTTTTTTAAAAAGTTCACATTGGCTCATATCCTTGTACAAATCATACAGTTGAACAGCAAATGATTGCCTCACTTTGAAGTGAGTCAAGGCGTCTGGGGACTTGTGCAATTTTTCCAACAAACTTTTATGACGGCTCTTTTGTGTGAGCAGACACAACCTTGATCAGTTCTCAGGTACAGAGCTTAGGGAATTATCTTTTTGACATTTAGTATTCCTTGTGAAGGTGAACATTTGATGCCAGGATTTTTAAAACACAGTCTTAATATATGACTACCAAGGACCATATTGTAGTCTGGTGAATACACCCATAACCACTGGTATTCAAGCCATAGTGGCCAAATGCATAATAATGCATAGACCTACAACAAATACTAACAGCAACTGTAGCTGCAAGTATTACAGTAGATATTCTCAGAAACAAGGAAGGGAAACTTGAGTACTTTAGTTGATGAACAAGCATAATGCACACAAATTAAAATAATAAGTTGTAAGGCCAAATGAAACAATTTCAATCAATCAAAGCATAGGCATAGTGATCAAGTATAATTGAAGTAATAAAAAACTTAATTATGCTATTAATCTCAATGCATGAATTGTTGTTATGATGACAGAAGGTCTAATTACACATTCACTGCACATCCAGACCATCTTCATAAGAGCAAGTGTATTGTTTCAATGTTCTTGTTTATTTTATACATATGTATTTTATAAATACACAATATACCTTTAAAACAGAGGTTGAGTATGTAGATAGTATTATTATTTAAACAGTAACAATGTGCAGTTTTACTGGTTGGATTTATGGCAGCAATGTTATTACTATAATACATATTATTACTAATCAAAGTTAAATATATAATATTGTTGAACTATTCATACTAAAAAGCTCATTCTAAACTCCCTGTGCAATCTTGTTGTGCTTTGTGTTTTATTCATTACTGGGAAGCACTATGCATTTGAAGTCAATTCGAAAAACAATTTCTCTTTATTCCATCAGTTTCTGGCAATAAAAAAACAGTATTCATGAATCCGGTGCACTAATATACGCAAATGGTGTGTTAGGGCACTCTCACTGGACTTTCAGATGAGTCAGACTACTCTGTCTAAATTTGCATCATCACAGAGAAAGGGCCTGGTTGGTATAAGAGGTGCTAAAAAGTGCATGTCTGCCTCTCAGCAAAAGGTTACTCATTAATGATGTGTCCCTACAACGTACCAACGTCATCAATCCATCTGACTGACCAAGTATAGATGAGCAGCTGCATGAATTGTGGGTTGCGAGAGCTCCATGCGTATTAATCAATCAAAAAATCACAATAGGACTGGAGTTGTTACAAACAACAATGTGAAACTTTACTATTCCCTGCAGGGACCACTTCCTCCAGGGAGATCAAAGTTTGTGGTCAAATTGCAGAACAGCATGTGTTAACTTCTAGAGAGATTCAAGAGGGCAAATGGTTTCCAGCAAGGAGCTTAAATTCCTAAAAATACAATCGATCATTTAAATTACATCTACAAGATACTATACAGACACTACAAGTTCATTTAGATGATAAAGGTGTTCAAGAAAGTCTGACTTTCTTTATCGTGCAAGCCCTCTAAATTAGTGGCCTCTTTCATCTATCAGGAATCAACATTTAAAAGAAACTACTTAAAATATTATTAGATCTTTGTTTTCTCACAGCTAAATCTTCCATTTGGCAGAGTTCCTCTTTCTTTCAACTTTTGAATAGTGATTTTCAGTATAGTGCCACACTGAGAGTTATGAAACCTCTTTGACATTTCACAAGAGCAGGCAGTCTAATGTGATCAAAGATTTAATATATGATAATGTTAATGAAAATAGTGTAAAATAAAAAATTGTTATAATCAGCAAAAAAGAAAAATCATGTTTCAAGTTACCATTGTTGTCTCCTTATTTGCCCCCTATCCCTATTCTGTGACTAAGACTTCCTGGTACAAATAAACTTGCCCTTTTCACTTCCACTGACTGAATGAATAAAGCGATTAGCAGCACACGTTCAATATCTGGCACCTTCTCTCTCCCTGCAGGGTTTTTTTCTCTAATCCTTCGATTCTATAAATTTGGATGTAAAGCAGGAATGAGTGTGCTGTGACTGCTGTACCTGATAAAATATTGCCATTCGTTCATAATGGCTTTTACAATCAATTACATGAAATATATGCCAATGAAAATCCATGAGCACCCCTGTAAATGTGTGTGTGTGTGTGTGTGTGTGCGCGCGCGTGTGTGTGTGTGTGTGCATGCGTTAATACTGTTACTTTCTGTTCTGTAAGTGCAACCTTACATTCATTTAGCATTTTTCAGTTTGATTTATGCATAGCCATAATGACTTGCATTGGTCATCCCCACTGAGGCGCCCTTTCAACCAACTGCAGTGATTAGCGAATGACTGTATTTCTTTATTCATGCTCCACCCTACCTCCTATATCATCCTTTCAATGCTGGGTCCAATTTCAGAGGTAGTCTCAACATGAACACCTACATTTTTCTATTCCTCAATGCAAATCCTTTTGTATTTGAAAGACTTCCAGGTGGCATTTAATGTAATCGTTTTGCAGTGACCTTCCATTGCAAAAACCGTAGGCATAAAAAAAACACTAACCTAACAAAAACAG
Source organism: Euthynnus affinis (assembly GCA_029490765.1). Lineage (NCBI taxonomy): Eukaryota > Metazoa > Chordata > Actinopteri > Scombriformes > Scombridae > Euthynnus > Euthynnus affinis. The sequence continues at coordinate 18,719,850 of CM055838.1, read as the reverse complement.
TGTCTTTGTATCATTATTTTTTATTACTATGTGGCACTCCCACTAAAACAGGTAGCCCACGGGAACTGTTGGGCAGCTGTGACGCGTGTAGGGTGCTGGGAACATTTAGTTTTAGCGTGCACATTACTGAAGAATGTCAGACTATTATTGCTGCTCTTTTATAAATGGGATATAAACCATCTGATAAAATTGGCTCGCAGAAAATTATAGGCTTGAAAACAATCCACGTTAATAGTCACGTTGCCTTTTCTGACTAAAACTGTTTTTAATGACGAGATAACAATCTTAGTTTTTATACATTCTAAGTATGCATTTAATTCCCCAAATAAACAGCGAGTGACAATTTCTGTTTCCTGATGTGCCTTAAATCTTACTGTAGCCTACAGGTTTTCTTGAACTTGTTGGTTAAATACTGGCGTGCGCTTGTAGCCTTTTGATACTAGGATTGCATTATTAATCTATGCGATTCTGTTGTAGTTATCAGGATTTACTGAAAATTCAATTAACTCCCAGTGGTGTTCATAATCACAAATTCAAATAGGCGACAGAACTGGAAGACAATCAATGTGTTAGACTTTCTTTTTTCAAATGTTCTCGATTTCTACTCATTCTGATATAGAGTAACATGTCACTTGTATAACTTGGCTATCTGTGCATTAATCTTACTTTTCCAAAGACGCACCGGAGCACATTTTACGCAGTCTCACAGTGAACAGAAATATAGTATAGTTATAAGACTTACCCATCGGCAGAAGGAAGAAAAAGGGCAGCCAACACAGGATGAACATCCCCACGACGATGGCGAGGGTTTTAGCAGCTTTTTTCTCCCTGGAGAACTTCATCAGCCGCACAGAGAGAGAACTTCGAAACGGGTGGTTTTTGTTGTTCTTTGCGCTGGTCGGACGCGCGTCCTCCAGCACGCTGCGACAGTGTATCCGAAGGACCACTTCCATCGACTTATTTCTCTCTCGTTTGACGCCCGCTTCTAAGCTCTTAGTAGTCCTGCGGGCCACCACATAGACCCTAAAATACATGATGAGAATGACCATGAGCGGGAGGTAGAAAGAGAAGAGCGAGGAGAAGAGCGCGTATCCCGGCTCCTCTGTGATCCTGCAGATGCTCTCGTCGACAGGCGGCGGCTCCTTCCATCCCAGGAGCGGTCCAACAGAGATAACCGTGGATGATACCCAAACTAAGATTAAAATAGCCACTGCCTTTCTCTCTGTCATTATGCTGGGGTATTTAAGGCAGTGTTTCACCCCTATGTACCGGTCGATGGAGATGATGCAGAGGCTGAGGATGGATGCGGTGCAGCAGAGCACATCCACCGCTGCCCAGATGTTACAGAAAACACGGCCAAACACCCAGCATCCCAGCACCTCCAAAGACGCGGAGAAAGGCAGCACAATAATGCTCAACAGCAGGTCTGCCATGGCTAAATTGACAATGAAGAAGTTTGTCACAGTCTGTAAATGTTTATTACACACCACAGACAGGATAACCAAAATATTCCCAACAATTGCCACCAAAATAAAAACGGAGAGAAATATCCCAACCCCGATAACCTGTGAGTCCAGTGTGAAGTTCCTGCACGTCGTGTTGCTGTCGTTCGGAAATATATGGTCCAAAACGGATCCATTGAAAGGCTCAGTGAAATAGATCCCATAGTTGCTTTCGTTCCTCAAGTTAGAGTCTGTCATTTTGAAACGCCATAAAGAGAACTTTAGAGTAAGTTTGCTGAGGAAAGCGATGTGTCGGGCATTGTTTTCAGTCTCATTTGCGTTCTCCTTCCACCAACACAATCAAGCGGATGTCCTCGCAGTCAAAATGTATCACGCAAAATTTACCAAGCGAAGAACACTATTTGAAAAGTAGAAACAAAATAATATCCCCTGTAGATAGAGGAAAATGCATACATGATTGGGTCATTTTTTTCTTGCAACAGAAGTATTCAACGCAATAAATAGTGTTGGTGTTAGGTTCTGGAAGATGTAAAAGTAAATCAAATAGTCTAAATTTGGCTTCATCCTTCCCTGCGCTGGTTTTCCGCTGGTGACATCCTTTGTAAAAACTCTCTGATCACGGAGTCAGAGCTGGTACAGCAGGTCTGAACCTACAGCTCCACCCACACGTCATATATTTACTGTTGTGTTCACAGTCTCCACAAGAGAGCGTCACCTTAAATCTAGTGACCAATTCCTTATGACACACTAATTGAAAATGGTCAACCACTTTTTACATCTGACTTGTTTTCATTGATAGGTGTCAAATGCCACACCTGTTTGTGTTTATGTGTTAAGTAATGTGTAAATGCGTTATAAAAACTTTGGGTCTTGATAGAGAAATACAGTTTCAACAAAAGTAAAAGAACAAAAGTGAAAACAAGTTGGAACAAACTCTTTTTTTCTCTGCATAGATAAGACAAAGCAGCATCACTCATGTCATCTAAACTGCTACGGGGCACTAACAGGACAGCTCTGACCACCAGAGTGAAAAATGAGTGCCTTGAAGCAAAGCTGTGAAGTTTCCCAGTGACACTGCAGCTGACATCCCTAGGCCTGGTGTGCATAGCTTAAGTAGAAGGACAGGCCTGTACAAACCACCAGGGAGCCTGGAGGAGATGAAAGGTCAAGATGCAGAGTCACAGAGGAGACAAACAAGCCCTGCATGGGAAAACATTAGCCTTCGAAGCATTATCACCACTTTGGCCGGTGTGATGACACAATGTGATGTGACATATTACATATTCTATATGATTTATTCCAAAAATAAAATGGTAAAGTAGTAGTCAAAGATACTCATGTTGGCTTAAGAATAAGTGGATGCAATTCCAGATTTTAGAGAGGACTCTAGTTTCTGCTGAGGTTGGTTTCCTGTTGTGCTTATGCTGACTGTTCCCCACTGATTCTAGTTTGCACATCATCTCTTACTGTTTAATTTAAAACTAATTTATTTAATTACCTGAGCCTGAGTGTACACACAGTTGTTCCCTGCAAATTCACCTATAAAATATTCTACTTGCAACATCAGTTTCTATAGTAATAAGCATCACTAATGGATAACCAGTCCTGAGGGATATTTTGATTGCTTTTTACTTTGATGAAATTTTACTGGTTTGTACATCACTGCATAAAACAGCTATGCATCCGAACATCCATGAATACAATTAAGAGTGTGTCACAAAAGTTAAAGTCATTTGTTGGGCTCCATCAATATTTTTTTTATTAGTTTTAAAATAAACTAAAAGTGTATAGATATGTTCGAGATATATGCTGGGGGATGAATGTCCAGGCATTTCAAAATGCTCCATAGCTTTGAGCATTTTTTTTTCTTGATTACACACCAGAAAAGTCACTTTATAGACAAAATATATCTTTAGTCAATGCACTCCTGAATGACACATTCAAACTAACCACTGCACTAGTTTGGTTAAAAAAGCACACATGATATATTAGCCAACTAGGTCTAATATGTGTTCTGGCTGTGGACAGCAGCACTTCTGTTTCTAGTCACGGCAGGTCTCTCAGCTGTCAGAGCACATCCTCATTTTTGGATTTATAAAAAAGCTACAATCTCATCCAGCACACCTGCTTCTCCTTAAGAGAGGGCTAAATCTGCAGTCATGCAGAGCCAACTTTAGACAAGATAGATGGTTTGATGGCATAGAACATGGGCCTGTCAGAAATATGTTTCAGATAATGATGTACAATATTGGATGAATTCTAGTCAGCGAAGGCTAAAGATAATGTTCTTATATCCACTGATCAGTCCACTTCTGACCCATTACTTTCTGAATTTATAACTTCAGCTTCTTGTAACCAAACAATGAATTAGATTTGAGTAGTGGCTCTCAGAACATATCTGTACTGAATGAACTATTAAGGACTAAGACTAGTCCCACTTTCAGGGTAGTTCAATACGACAGTGATACTAAGCAAGCAGCCAAAACAGCCAAGATATTTTTAAGACCAAACAGAGGAATGTTCTTGACTGGAAGTCAAGTCAGTCAATCTGACCATAATAGAAGTGAGCAGGTGTTTCACTCCCTCAAGACCAAACTGAAGGCAAAAGGCCCCTATAACATACAGGAAGTGTGTGTGTGTGGCTGATGGACAAGTCTGTTAAAGAATCAATTTGTCCAATGCACTTTGGCCCTCTAAAATTAAACTATTAATCTGATGTGAATGTACTTTATAACACTCAAATTAAACAGACAGCACTTTAACCCCATAATCATTGTTTAATTTCAAATTCATTGTTCTGAGAGCCTAGCAGAGTGGCAAACACCATCTATCTTACCAGATGGCTAGGCTTTCCTAGTCTTGTCTGAAATAATTCCCATTAGAGGATTATTTGTAATATTTCCTGTCTGTTATTTATTATGTTGATACATATTCCTTGATGCTATACTGTACTGCTGTAGCAAGGAGCAACGAAGAGCATTCCCACCATTCCACACAACATTACACCACACCGCAGAGCTAAACTTTTCCATTATCTCCATTTATGAGTAATCTCGAAAGAAATGTGTGTGTCGTACACAACCTCCTCTTCAGCTGCACTCCACTCAACCCAGAGGCTTATGACCTATGAAAATGCCTGGTATTTCCTGTGATAGTGTACTGTATACGTACAGTTGAAAAAAATGTTCTCAGCCTTTTTGCCTGCATCTGTCTGAATAAGCTATTTTATGCTAAGTTATTTGACAAAAGTCTGTCATCAATATGTATATGTTAAGAGAAAAATCTTTTAGGGGGTTGTTTTTTTTTTTTTACTGTGTGTGTGATTTGATCTGATCTGATTTTTCAAATAGTGTTCTTCGCCTGGTGAGCTGATCTTGCAGGCTGACAGCAGTCAGAAGGAGGGGCATTCTGTTGCCCACCCATATTTTGGGTCCTATTTGTTATGGTGCTAACCCAGAATTTGCACACAAACACACACAAAAACAAACACATTCTTTCTCTCTCTCTCTCTCTCTCTCCCTCTCTCTCTCTCTCTCTCACACTCTCTCTCTCCCCCCAGTCTCAATATGGTAATCTGCCCTAGACTCTGACTGTGTGCCATCTTATCAGTCCTCAGCAGAGCGTTGGGATTCAGTCGACCACAAGTCATGTCGTGCTCTGATATTACTTCATACATGACTGTTCAAAGGCTCAAATGTTTGTAAAGGTCAAATGATCAGAAGTCTCTCATACTGCTTCTTGGTTTGCCTCATTTTGGAGCCAGGGAGAAAATTGAGCAGCATAGCATTCATGTGTTTGATTCCAAGCGAACAAAATGCACATTCACAATGTTTTAACAACTAACTTCTGTTATTTCTGCATGTTCTGTGAGTATCTTTATATGCTACAAGCAAAAGCACCTTTTGGAAGGCTGTAAATTGAAACCACTTTGATTCAAAGTCAAACAAAGATGTGTTCTTTTCATTCAAATTTCACTGTAAAGCAGCGTCAGCACCATCAACTCTCACCCTATTTGCATTCAAAAGTGATTTACAGCTTGTATCTGTCCTGTGAACCTCAAGAGCACTCTCATCAGACAGGGAAATTTAGTTGCATTCTCTGCTTTACAGTGTGGGAATGGATACATTAATCACACTTTACCCATGCTTAATTAATGCCATTACAGAAAAACATCCATCTCCAGGTAGAGAAAAGGGGAAAGAAGAGTGTCATCAGGGGCACATTATATAATTACCACCTTTTATAATAAAAATGCTGTCAATGTTGGCTTTACAGTATAGAGACTTTAACAACATTTACACAACCTTTATCATAGCTGGTGAGTTTTGATATTTATTTTTAATGATAGTAACTCTAAACCCTGTTTATTTGATCAGAACATTTTAGTTTATTTTTGTTAAGTTTATAAAATTCTATTCACAATTCTGAGTGCTTTCGGTGATTTCATACAGTTATTCACATGAGTCTTTTGACGTGCAGGCAAGCTACTGTAGGTAAAGGATAAGGATATTTGGTCTGAGCTCTTGATTTAAGATGTTAAAACTGAAAACAGTGTCAAATAAGGACTCTGCTATTATGGAAGCAGTGGAATGCGAATCATATTATGATTGTCAGTTTGGATTGGCATGTTATGAGAGTACACTGTTTGTCTAAGAGTCCTAGAGGCCATGGCACTGGACCTGACATAGACCAGAGTACCAGCACACACACAGAGAAGAATCTGAATCACTTGCAATGATATGCTATAAGAATTAGCAATGAGCTTACACTGTTTCAGATACTCTCTGGAAAGATATTAAAGATCATTTTCAGGCCAAATCTGGGGCTATGTTATGATCTTAGGTAACATGGAAAAATACAGGCTGCAAATATATAAAAGGTGTATACTTAAAATTACCTTTCAGTAATGACAGCATCAAGGCAAATGCTTATTGCTCTGCTTGGTTGGTTGTTTTGGAACAATTCTGTTTATTCCAATTCACATATTTTAGAAAATAAGATATACACACGGCTCAGAATATAAATACACATGCTGATCCTATCATTTATTGCACAATGTCTTAACAACACACTATGAAATAAACTGTACATTGTACATAAACCATAACTTAAATATAAAAACACACTCTAAGTAGTATTCAATATTGAGATTATTTATGGGCATAAACTTCCAACAGTCTGCTGAATAACATACTGTAAATAATATGCTGAACATGAACAAACTTGAGCACAGACATTGTTGTTCACAGACACAAAGCACATCCACACTAAATGATGCAAACTGTTGACTTTTGATCTGACATGTTTCACTGCTGCACCTGAGGAGGCAGGTAGCAGTGCTTTCTCCAAATGTGGTCACTGCATGTGGCTGCATAGACACAGCTCTACTTGTACAATATGGGGCAGAAGATTAATGAGACCCATGTAAAAGAAACAAAGCATCTCTCCTAAAGTTGTGTTTGATCCAACTCTGCAGGCAGTCTATTGTTGCTCACACAGTGGATTGAGGAACTCCAGAAAGCCAGTACCTGGTGGAAGTCTGCCCCTTATAGACTGTCCAGGGTTGGATTGTGAGCGTGCCATGATGCTTCTTCTCAGCTTGGTTTTCTCAAAATCAGGATTAATGTTGGCAAATAAAATCACAGGGCAGCCGTGGATCAGGATTTAAGCGTATGGTTCCTGTCACAATGTCCTAAAGCAAGACATTGAACCACAAATTTCTCTTGACTAGCAGACCAGCAACTTCCATGGCAACCATCAGTGTGTGTGAGGGTGGGGGGAAGTTACGAGCTTTGTTAAACTCTTTGTCCTACTCGTATTGAAAGGCGCTATATAAATGCAGCAACATTCCACTTGTAGCTACTACTTTACCACTGACAGATGCAACAGGTGTGTGTGGTTGATCATAGGTAATGACCATCTGCACACACACACACACACACACACACACACACACACACACACACACACACACACACTCATACAACTACCAGAGGTGGTTTTCTCCCCAGAGAGCTGATTAGGGTCTGGACAGTCAGAGATACACAGGTAGGACACCATCTGTTTACTGAAAACTGGCCATGTAACACAAATCTACCAGCCCAAACAATACAGAGCGAGGTAGTGACGCAAAATGGCAAAGTAACAACAGAAATTACATCACCAGTTTAACAACTTGCTGTCATAAGCAGTTAACAGAAGCCCCTGGAGCCTTTTGTTGTGTTGGTTTTTAAGGAAGAAAAATTGGGGGGCAAAATATTGCTGTAGGCATTGCTTGACAGATAGTCATCTGAAATGTTGATTTATGTTCTCTTGTTAAGGTTGATTTTGGCATCTTGTTGACAGCATGGTGCACCAACGGCAATGTGAATTCCTTTTGCATTTTAATGTTTTCTCAAATATCTGAGTTGTTCCCCAGTTTGTGAAAACTGATACAGTTTTCCTATTGCACAAATGCATACCCATGTTTGAGATGGACAAGACATATACATCTATATTTTCTACTAGATGGAGCTTTTAATAAGGACCCCAGAGTATTGCAAATTAGGGGAGACAATATAAAACAATTCTATTTTGAGGTCACAATAAGACCAGAGTTGTCGGGGTGATCTGAAATTCGTATTGATTTAAAATGCCTGATATTCTGAGTAAATTTGAGAATTGGAAACTTTCTTAGTGCCTTCCTAAACTGTTACAAATCACTATTGCAAAATAAATGAGGTCTGGTTTAAGAGGTCATAACATGCACATTCCCAGGTCTGTATTTTTATTCTGGGGCTTGACTGGAATATCTTTGCATGATTTACAAGTCAAAAAATTCCTCATTTATCTCATGCTGGCCTGTTATGCAGCCCCTCAGTTCAGCTTCAATCTGAATGAGGCTGTTTTAGCTCCTGTCTCTTTATAGCCCCCCTCAGGAGGGGGAAGCACCCCACTGTGTTCTGATTGGCCAGCTCCTGGAAACTGCCCCTTCCAGCGTCTCGGAAGGCTACATAAACAAACAGTAGTAGTCAGATTTAGCTTCTTTATTCCAATCTTTACTTGAAAGATAAACTTCTCAAATACATCCGTACATGTTCGAGCCCTAATCTGATCTGAAATATGCAAATGGCCAGCATGAACAATTCATGGAACAACCTTAGCAACAAAGGCTATGGAACGGACAGCTGTGGGCATGCAAAAATTATCTGACGTCAGTTTGATGGGGAAGAAGAGGTAACTTTGCAAATGGAGTGTTCAGAGCAGGTTGAAGGCAGCATTTATAGATACACACACCTTAAGTTTTGAAACGTTGACTGTGTTTCACTTCCCTGTGTGGACTTGCTTTGCTCCTGATGGGCAAGAGCCACAAGTCCTGCAGGCAACAGAAGGCCTTGTAATTTGAAGGTAAATTTTTTGGGGGGCATTTTAGGCATTTTCTGATAACTGATGCTATCATTTTTCTTGGGAGGACAATCTCCAACAGAGACATGACGTATCTCTCTTTTGGACATTTAACCTGATTGTAATGCAAACCTAATTTTCTTCTACTCACCGCCTTCTACTATAAAAACTGAACCAGCTTTGTGGATTTCTGTCTCCTCAGATACCAAGGTACCAAGGTCTGAGATTTTCCATATAGATTAGACCAGTGCCAGCTTCACAGGTGAAATTGTCCTCGAATTTTTGGTATTTGGAGACATGCAAGACATCTGTACACTCTGTACAACACAGTTCAGGGAATATGCTGGTGATTCGGTGCAGTCAGAAACTTTTATCAAAACAGGGAGCCTAGGTAATAAATAATTGTAATGGCCCCCATCAAGCATTTAGTGCACAAACAGTACATTAATTCTAATGTGGTATCATGTAGTTGTAAGTATGCAGGAGTGTCTTTGAAGAGTTTATCGAAGTAGTAAATTTAAAAACTTAATTCCAGGACCCATTTGAGGAATTTTTATAGACATGCTTTATGACTTTAAGTGCACTGATAAGAAATAGTAATTTACTGACATTTTTACTGTGTATGCCTTCACAAAGCATAGGTATTTAAAATCTCCTTTTAAAAGACAAGTGTGTAGAATTGAGAAGAAATTTATTGGCAGAAATGGAATATAATATTCACAAATATATTCATTAGGGAGTGGGCCATCTTCCACAGAGGCCGCCAAGTTCTACAGTAGCCTAGAACGGACAAACAAAACACTGGCTCACTCTAGAGAAAGCCTTTCGCACTTTTTCATAAGTTTCGTGACCACCATAGGTTCTCCTACGCATTTGGAAGTGGTGTGTGAGGGGAGGGGTACTCAGTTGGTTGCAATTTGCAACCTCACTGCTAGAGGCCACTAAATCCTACACACTGGTCCTTTAAGCAATTGTGATTCTTTAAATGAAGTGCATTGATTTGCATAATAAATTAACTCCAGTCATGGAACAACTATATCAAACTGCATAAAGTTTGTAAGTCCACACAGTGCATTCACCAAACAGTCATGGACATAATTTTATAACATTTTATAATATTATAATGCAGATCAATTCCCACATTTTAAAAAAATTTAAAAAGATTTTCTACAGTGATATTTCTGCCATCTCTGACAACAGGAAAAATGGGATGCCAAATCAAAGACTTGTTGATTCACAAAGGCTTGATATTATTAAATGACTTCAGACATATAAATAATATTAAGAAAACAGATGTCTTCTGAAATGTTTAGTAATTATAGAAAAAAATGATACCCCCAATTTCAGACCTTCAATAACCAAAAAAATCCATTTATTCATCTTTGTCCAGACAGAGAGGAATCTCCCCACACATAGAGAGAGCAAGGGAGAGAAAGAGAGAGAGTCATAAACAGAGTAAGCTTTCCAGAAATTCACATATTGTGAATAGTGCGACTGCAAGACTTGAATGAAGGTAAATCAATACAAAATTCAGCAAAGCAGAAATATGTTTTTAGGCAATTTGTAAGAGACAGAACAGTGTCAGCTAATTAGACTTTTTTGCTTATATATATATATATATATATATATATATATATATATATATATATATATATATATATATATATATATATATATAACTACCCCTGCAGCTTTTACAGCTGAGACCTTGGTCTTTGTTAGCTGGACCTGCGGGCTTAACAATGCCGACGCAGTCAGAAGTTCTGAAATATAGCCAGGAGCTAGGACGTGTTAAGATTTAAAGGGAAAAAAACAATAGAGAATTCTGAATTGAATTTTGGACTACTACTGAAACTTCAACTTATGAGACTGAGACACAAGCAAAGGGCAGTCATACTCAATCTTAGGTGCTAAATATTCATGCATTGTTATTGCTACTTTTTCTTCACCTCAAGCAGAAGTGCAACCAAACCATGTTTAAGAGATAATTCAACTAACATTCAGCAGTGTGTCAGTGGAAACTGCTGCTCTTCTGTGTCTCTCTGTCTCACACACACACAAACACATGAAGAAACACTCAGTGAAATGAAAATTACACATTAGAATTTACTGTATCTCCCAGTCAACACTCAACACTTTCATCTGCATGCATGTTCTGTTGGCCTCTCTTTGACACTGTGTAAATCTCACTTAATTATGAGCCACAGACTGAGTTTACTGAAACAAATCTCCTGAGATCTGCTCTGTGTACTCTGAGTGTCCTCCAAAACACAGGAACCCTGCAGCGCCTTTCTCACGCTACAGTGTGCTTTGTTGAGTGTGTGTGTGGAAAGATGAAATCAACACTGATCCCCGGAAAAATACTGTTAAACACAAAACACACCCTTATCCTCTTGGCCTATATTTAGTGTCGTGTAAATCTCACTTGATTGCTCACAACAGACCTAGTTTACTGAGACATCTCTTGTATGTGTGTGGGCTTTTTAATGGCAGAATGGACAGCCACATTCTTTCTGACATCCTCTCCCTTTTACATCCATTACAGTTCTGTCTGATTATTTAATCACTTCCTCCATAATTAGAATTCAGGCTTCCTACTTAATTGCAAACACAGTCAAGTTGCCGCAGGTCATTTTCTCCTCAACATAGAAATGAGTTCCTTAAAGACTTTTTGTAAATTTTTCAATCATTGTTCACTTAATGTGAACCCACAATATCCATCTTTTGGGAGACTGAGATTTTCATTTATGCCTTCATTAATCCAGATTAAATATTGCTCACTCTTCCTTTGTGATTGATCGTGTGCACCAGTATGAAAACTTCAGTTCAACTTTGCAACAGGAAGGCTAGGGAGGCTTTTTTTCAATGTTGTTAGTTATGATGCTGCCTTTATTCCACATTTGGCTGCAGTGTCGGTCTGGCAATCAAATCCTCTGGGCAGGAGGTTCTTCAAAACAACAATAAAAATACAGCTTCAGCTTTTTCTGCACTTGCTTTGCAACTCATTCAACCTCTACTTTTTGTAATGCCTCAGGAAAGCAGAAATACTATACAGAATTTATTATAGTACTGTAGTATAGAGAGCACAGAATGGATGGTGTTTGATTCAAAGCAGAAAGGGAAAGAAACAAAAAATATAGAGTGAGTTCCAAAAATTTGAGACCACACTGAAAATCTAAGAATGTAAACCTGGAAAATTCAAAAACTTAAAAAAAAATACAAGAAGTAATGGCATGTGAAATGAATATGTAAAATATATAAATAATATTTATGGTTCTGCACTATTTCTTGGTCAGCAATTTGTGGCATTGATCAATTTAGTTCCTTTTTACAAAAGGTCAGACTTCCTTGAATTGTATCCCTTCCATAGAAGTATGTGTTCAGATGACACTTGGGTGGATTTGATTTACTCATCAAAGGCTTGTTTAAGTAACTCAGCTTGCACCCAGTGCTAAGCTGTTAAAAATATGGCTGTGCCTCAAGTTTCTAGCAGATTATTCCTTATTACGTAGCATTGTGAGAACTAAGTGAAAGTGTCAGAAGTTAAATTGTTACTCATGAAGCTAAGCAAAGAGGGGCTTTCTCAGCATCAAATCATGGATAGACTGAAGGTTTCTAAGGAGGCAGAGCATGGAACACTTTGCAGAAACAGGATCAGGCAGACCAAAAGTGACCACACCATCAGAAGGTCAATACATCAAGCGCATAAACAAATAACAGCATTTCACACTGACTGGAAAAAAGTCATGACTCCAAGTTGAGATTAATCCAAGTTTGAGATGTATGGCAGTAACAGAATGTATGTAAGGAGGTGAATAGGAGAGAGAATGATACTGCAGTGTATCAAACCCGCAGTGAAACATGGTGGTGGGAATATTCAAGTCTGGGCATGCTTTGCCTACTCTGGAGTTGGACACCTGCACTGAATCGACTACACGACTAAGGAGAAGCACCACTCCACTCTATGGAGACATGTTCTGTTTTTCATCTTTGTGAGAAGGATTCATACTGCAGCAGGATAATAACTCCATACATACATCAAAGCTTTGCAAGACCTACTACAAGGCCAAAGAAGACCAAGGAGTCCTGACTGCCATGAACTTTCCTGCACAGTCACCTGAGCTCAACCCCAGTGAACATTTATGGGGGCTCTTGAAGACTGAGAAGGCCAAGCATTATCAAATCATGCTGGGATAACAGGAGTCATTAGGTTTTGCATAAGCTTGTAGAGTCCATGCCAGCTTGAGTGCATGCTGTTGTTAAAGAAAGGGGGGACATACCAAATACTAAGATATTCTGAAATTCATGTACATTTTTCAAAGATTCAAATTTTCACTCAAATTGTTAAACTGATGTTATCGTTTTGAATGAAAAAAAGTATAACATTCAAAACAGACACCAAAACTACCATTGCAGTGGTATAACATTTGTCAGACAAGACCATAACTACTGACATATGACATGACAGTAACATTGCATTGCAAGCAAATCATTTTGTATCTTTGTATCTCAATCTCCACAAAAAAGATTCCCTTATACAACAAGTTATTTTAGAGTCATCAAACAGTTATTGCTGTTTGATATTAAAAAGGCATCTCTGAGCTACCATTAAATGATTGTGTTTATTGTACTGTTCCATAATGATCAGATTAACACCTTAGATGGGAAAGACATGTGCAACAATGGATTCATCCACAATGACATCAGTCAGACATTGCTTCAGTAAAAATAAAAATGCTGGAATAATACAATAAAACAACAGAAGTCATACAAATGTGCTGGTTTTTTCCTTTTCTTCTCTCCACTTTTGTCTAGTGTTGGACTTTGCATTTCTTCATATACTCAACACTAAACATTTTCATGCACTGTCATTAGTCACTTCTTATCACTAGCATAGCAGCCATACTGGAAACACAGCAGCTCAATGTTCAGTTGATAGGGAGATGATGTGCCCCTTGTGCCACCCAGATGCCATGTTTGACAGAGTATCAACTCTGATTTACATGTAACATTTAAAATCTGCACTTAGCTATTGTCCTATCATCATAGTCATATCATCAAGAGGACCCGTCTCTATTAAAAATAGCAACTTGACATTTCTCATATGATTTTGGACAATGGGGCTATTATGGGTAACACATTGATCTTAAAAACATATTTTCTCTGTGTGGGATAAGTGACAGCTTAAAAACCAACATGACAGCGATTCTACATTTCCTACAATTTTAACCTGTAATTAGGGCAATTTCAATAATTATATGCCGTTTGATAACACCATGTGTTTTGTTGCTAACAGTGGTACACTTAACACAGGAATGCATTGTTTCTGCAGACCCTGTTGTTGATTGTTTTGTATTGTAACTAGACATACAACATTGTATTTTTCACATTTGCACACTGGCAAACTGAGAGATTTACCAGGTCAGAAAGCGGAGCAAACTGTGCATTGGAACTTGCCTATAACATTGATACTGAAGCGTTTCAACAAGAGAGGCGACTAAGAGCAACAGAAGGAGAGGGCAAAAATCATTGTTCAATGGTGTGGAAAGTTTAGGCAGAAACCAACCAAGACTGCTGTACACTAAGGCAAGAGGAACAATGTGACAGGAAAAGAAAGTCTTCGGTATCGCCACCACAAAGTTTCTGGAAAAATAGGCACACCTCCTTAATTCAGACAGGACACTAATATCAAGGTTTTAACAATTTATTGCAAAAATACACATTTTACTTGCGGTGGCTGATCTGCTCATGTGATGTTCTGAAACAAATCTGAGTAAGTTTGACAGACTGTCCCTGAGCTTAGAAACCTCCCTTGCAGAGTCTGCATCATAACATAATCAACGATTCTATTAGATTCAATTAGACAATTCCATTCTATTAGTTTATTCTATTGGACAACCCAGCAAAATCCAAATAGTTGTTTACAAAACTGAAAAAATGCCTTTACTTGTTAAGTACTGGTGTATTTGAGAGAATCTTGTCCTTATAAATACAAGTAACATTCAAGATTGGCCTGAAATTCCCAGGAGAATGCAATCAGTTAGTAAGGTAATTCAGAGTTGTGTAATAGCATGTCAGTCAGGCATGTAGCAGCCTTGTGATTTTAGGGAGGATAACAGTGGTAGACTGTGTGTGTGTGTGTGTGTGTGTATGCATACCTATATGCATGTATTCATACTGGTTTAAACTATACAGTCTGTACTGCAGGCTCAAGAAAATCTTAAGCCATAGTGAAGCCATACAGTAATACATGAATGTAAATTCTATTCGTGTCAACTTGTTTGTGAAGCTTATGGAAACGTCCTAGGGTAAATCTGTGTGGAGTTCATATAAAGCAAATCTCATGCTCCTTATCTCTACACCTTCTACTTCCCTGACATGAGTTGCAAAGCTAACTGGTAAATATGCCATGGAAACTACAGTGATAGCTTAGGTGAAATGCAGTGTATGCTCATGTGCACACAACTAACATACTCAAATAAAGTGTTTCAGAAGCAGAAACTGTTTTCTGAAACCAGAAAAACTCACTGTTATTCCAAAAACCAAATCCCTGTAAGTATGATTACTGAGACACAGTTAACAAAGGAAACAGAAATATAAACCTGAGTAAGTGGTATTACTCAATATCAGCAAGTGTGAGATGGGTACCATTTATCTAGTTTATTATTATATCATTTTAGCTTGAATGGCAGTCTCAAAGGAATTACCACATTTGATTTATGATTTGGTTTTGGGTAAATCCTACAAGGCCTTCTTAGCCAGCCCGAGTTATAATAAAACACATGCTTACCTCTGTTGGCCTGTAGAGTCTATGGTATCATAAATACCTGCTGGGATAATGGTAAAATAGGTAATTTGGGGAGTAGGATTTAATGTAATTGAATAGGACTTTGAATGCAGTAAACACATCATAAGTGAGATTCTGTCTTTAGTGTCAAATAACTAATGACATTACACCATAACTATAACTATGGTAATAAAGAGCTCTGTCTTTAAGCATAGAGACCGACTAATTACAGTGGCAGTTGCTTTGGCATCTCTGAGACTCTGTAACCATAATTTAGAACAGAAAGGAAAAGAACAGTGAGAAACAGGTGAGGCATAATGAGAAAGATCCTCTGCCCTATGTATATTGGTGTACAGGTATGCAATGAGTATAGTACTTCAAATAAGATATTCTCAAGTCCTCCCAGGAAACTATGAAAATAGTATTGGATAAAACACAGTAATATTGTTTACAAATCAGAAAAAAGATAAAATACTAAAATACTATAAACAAGAGTTAGACCAAAGGTATTGTAAAAAATATTTAGTACAGTAACAAGAGAACCAGAAAAGCTGTCAAATAAGTTATATTGTCTTGTATGTATGTATGTCTTGTACATGAAATACATAGCATATTAACATTTCTAGGTTTAGGCACAAAGATTAATTGGTTAGGGTTAGGGAAAGATCATGGTTTGGGTTAAAATAAAAATAAAAAATAAAATAAAACGGCCTATGTCTCACTAAAAACACCCGGTTTTCTCACCAGAAAAGTGGCTGCTAATGCCCTGATGTCTCACTAAAGACACCCGTTTTTGTTGATTGAAATGGGAAGCAGACATTGGTTTCAAGGTGGTCTTGAGCCGTATTCTCTGCTGACTTCCAACTTGCTGCCAATGAACTTACTAACCATCCACCGACCCCTCCTCCTCATATACTTATAGTATTGTTCACATCGCATGTGAACTACATCTCTTTAGAAATATTGAGATGATATGTATTTTGGAAATGTTGATATGATGTGTTTTGTTGAAATGTTAATATGATGTGTATTACAAGTAATGAAACGTAGATATTCAACATTTCTGTGGTTTGCAGAAACGTACAACACCAACGTTGACCAAGCTGAGAATACAGTAGTCGATTTAGTAAACAAACACTGAGCTGTCAACAGAATATTAATCAGCAACTTTTTTTGTTTTCAGACATTTTTCAAGAAAAAAATCTCTCTTTCCAGCTTCTTAAATGTGAATATTTTCTGGTTTCTTTAGTCTTTGATAGCAGATGGAAAATCTTTGGGTTGTGTACTGTCTAACAAGACATTTGTGGTTACACCTTGGGCTTTGGGAAACAATGATTGACATGAGAACACAAAGCAACAGTAAAGCCACAGCCGTAACTGGGTTGTGTAAATTTGGAAAGATTTACTTAATCTAAACTGGAGAGTAGAAGATTATCTGTACCTTTCTGAACCCAAGGGTGAACAAGTGGACATTTTGTGATGTTAGAATTTGATGGTTTAGTTCTTCCTCAGCCTGTGCTGATTGCCTGCTTGGTTCTGGTGATTTGTTGTAATTACTGAAAATAATTTTCACTCTCATACCCTCCATAGCCGACTGGAAAGACTGACAGGTGTGTGAGGAGCCATGGCTGTTATGTGTCCTTTAAAATATTAAACCATCCCATGTGCTGTCAAATTAGAGTTCACACATTTCTTCAAACTGGGGTTTATGCTCTGAAAATTGATGTGAGAACAGATTGACAGGCACTTTGCTTAAAGATACCATCTTAAAAAAATCATGATAATCAAATATCATGATAACAGATTTGATTAGATGTATTCATCATGCTTATTAATATAAAAATACACACATTGCTACACATTGCTCTGTTCCATAATCGTATCTTATGGACTTTGTCTTAATTTGTTGCTGAAACACTTTCGTAAAAGTTTAAATGTTTGTCCATGTGTGATGAAGCATTTGTGATTAAGTTAAACAAAAAACTGCTATTGTAACAAATGAGTTACTTTCATTGAAAACAAAAAGAAGTTATATAGGGCTTTGCACAATCTTTACCAACTATCTAGACAGCACTAATTTAAGTTGAAATTCAACATAAGAGATATATATATAAAAAAGAAAAAGAACTGTCAACTGAATGTGTTGTTTTTTGTGTTGTGTGTGTTCATCAGTCACTTTCTTACTTACCTACACTATGGCACTTGGCTCCCATTTACTGAAGATGTACATCTTTAAAAAAACTGCTCACGAATACAGTCTGTAGACCAGATTCATCTCTGTAAAAGGCTGTAATTTCTAAAAAAAAAAAAAGAGAGCCTGGCAGTGTGGTTTTTACCCAACATTACTCAAAAAGGAGTAAATTGTGCTTTTATCGGGGACTATTTCCAGCCATGTATTAATACAGATTTGGTGTTCTATATTTCCATGAGTATTTCCAGCAGCAGGATGGTGTATGTGGGATTCACTCAACATAAATTACAGTGCCCATATTGGTTGTAATGAGGGAACAGTGCAAAGATGTGGCTCACTACTGTTCTTTCTGGACGTCAATAGAGGTTTGTGGCACAGATGTATAGGCTGTATCAGGCTTTGGATTCACCGACAATGCTTGTATTTATTAACAAAAAGAAAGACCTAGAATATCTCCAGCCATAACCTTTATCTTATTTACTTTAGCCAATGCTGAGAATAGATCTTCAAAATGAACCATTTAAGATGGTCAGTGTCATGTTTATTTGAACAGACTTGTTTGATATTGTTTCATTAACAGATGGATGTGCTGTGGATTGATCCACAGGGAAGCACTTCATAAAGTTTATTCTCTTAGGTTAACTGTGACTCTAATCTGAACGTTTTATAAGGAGGACTTCCAGCTTATGGGAAATCACCACTCCTCTTTTTTTCCCTCTTTTTTTGTTCCTTCCAGCACTTTGCTTTTATCTGCTGAGCAACATTAACAATAACAAATATACTAATTAGCCACTGTAACCTCAGCTTTCTGAGGAAAAAGGGAGCCTTTGTGGTCTCTGTATTTTGGCCTCAGAGTGTTCAAGCAGGTCGATTCACATAACCCCGGTTTTGTGCAGAGGACATCGGCAGTAATGTTTTTCTTTCTTTCATAGCTGCATGTGGTTGCTCTGATCTTTATTTACATCTGTTTGTCACTTAGCCCATAGCATTTTGTCACTCAGCATTATGAGATTCAGTTTGGAAATCTCACTAACTATTGCTTGTACCCGATAAATGACTGTAGCCAGCTTTCCTTTACAGTATCTATACATCTTCAGCTGAAGAGAATGACACAGAGGATGAATGAATTTTCTCTCCTTTTAAGACACCAGTGTCTTCTTGACTTAAATTCAGAATATTTTATTGCAGACCTGTAGTCCACAGTGGAAAATTAATATTATAGTTTCCAAAATTAAACAAAGAAATCAAACAGAGATAACGATAATGACAGTAACAAAAATAACATAATATATAAGGACAATTTAGAGAACACATGTAAGATGCTAAATAAATGGATAAGCAGATGAGTAAGGATAACAAAATAAAATAGAAATAAAACAAGAATATAACCCCCACATGTGACAAACACACATGTTACATACACACACAGAGACACACTTAGTCCTGGGCTTTCAACAGAGGCTGTGGCACATCTGGGCTAGATGAAGAAATCTACAAGATAAGACAACCAGGGCAGAAGGAATTCCCAGTTGGATTCTTTCATATGTTCTGGGACTGACTGACTCCATCTGCTTGATAAGTTGTGACAGGCAATTGACTATGCAGCATCATACCTCTCATCTGCAGACAGCTCTGTGCATGTGTGTGTGAGAGAGGGGGGGGGAGGGACTGTGTACACGCTTTTATATTTCTTCGATGTTATACTTAAGTGGTAAAGACAAATCAGTCAAAGTGTAACTAAAAATAGCACAGGTTAGTCATTGAAATTCCACATGGCACAGCTCCCAACCTTAATGGACATGTACAAGAGAAATATCTCTAGCAAGAGTCCATTTCATTTCTGCATCAGAAACAATAATGAAACAGCACTTTGTATAATTAGGTATCCTCAGTGAGAGAAGTACAGAGATACTGCCAAAAAAAGCCACACTGAAAACAATAAACTTTCAATTTCCTCAATACTCCTGTTGAATAATGAGATGCTGTTTGAAAAACATTTGGTAGATGTGTGATTACAGCTGAACTGTGATTGAAGCTTTTGTCAAAGAGCAAGTGGATACTGGGCCTCATTCACCAACATCGAAAGTTTTTTTCTTAAATTTGTTGTTGTTGTTGTTAAACCACAGAATTGTTTGCACATGTGTTCTTATAAAGATGAATCCCATTGTCCTCATAAATTGAAAGTGTGTGCCAGGTGATCTTAATAAACATAGGTAAATGCCCTACCAATCCCCATAAAAGGGCATGAGACTGCAGGGCCATGTACAAACACAGAAATCACACACAGAAATCAAAAAGAAAAGTTGAGAGAAGTCAAGAATGCCCAAACAAAAGTATAAAGAGGGTGGATAACCGACTCCAAACACACACACAAAAAACTTCAATAGTTCTGAAGTGGAGGTACTGGTGCAGAAAGTGAACACCAAACAAGCTGTCATGTGTTATATTGTCAGTAGTGGATATAGAATAACAGAAAAAAGATGTAAAGGATGTTATTACTCGTTCAGTGAATGCTGTATCCGGAGTGGGTGCACCACTGATTTACAAAAAATGGTTTGATCTCAAATCTGAAGCCAAAAAAAATATTGCTAATCACAGAAGAGAGACGCTGATCACTGGAGGGGGACAGGCTTGCCCAGTTATCTGAGCTGGACCGGTGCACAGGAGCCATTATTGGAGAGACAGCATGGTCAGCAGGTGTGCCATCAGCAGAACATTTGGATACAGACCCCTGAGCCCTGTGTCAGTAGATCAATCTTCAAGGTCACCTCCTATCTCAGAATCAGAAGCTAAGCTGTTTTTCCAGAATTAATACAATTTGACAGTACGTTTTTATCTATGAGCTGTAAAACCATAGAACATGTGACACACATAACATGTGAACACCAGTGTGTCAAACCTAAAGGCAAGTGATTATTTTTGTAATGTTCTCTTCTTCAACATGTCTATGTGTTTAAAAAGTGTTCAAATTTTAAACATTTGCTTTTGCAGTATGGAGCAAACATTGTTTAATTAAAGCCACCAAAAATAGAAGTTCACTCCAATGGTTTGATTTTTATAATTTGTTTACAGATGAACTCCCACTGAGGCAACTACGCTGTGATACGGAGCCTGGCACCTCACAGCCAGTACCTTCCTGCACAGGAAGCAGTACATCCATACATGCGCCCAGGTCTCATTCAACTGCCCCACATCTGATCTCTGATGCTATCCTGGACAATCAAAGAGAATGGCCCTAACACTTTCACAGATAGCCTCAACACTGGCCACAATGTCCAAGACATTTGAGGAAATTAATAGAAATTTAAGATAAATAAAGATATGCATTGAAACCTGTTTGATTTTTTTTAAGTGATGTGTTTCTCTCTTGAGATTAACTGCAAGCTATAAATAATCACACTCTAAAAGTCAGACTAATTTTAAAGCCTTTATTTACAAACAAGCAGTTAATTGCTGTCGAACTTGGACAACAAGTGTGTTGTCCGGTCCCAGGAGTGGGTGAGGACGCACATCCTCTTGTTGTTGTGAAGGCTGAGGGGGAAGTGGTACACCACGTTTTATGGCAATGTTATGTAAGCCACAGCAGGCCATGATTATTCTACAAACCTAAAACGATGAAAAGATGCCCAAAGATGATAAAATGCAAGCAAAAAATGTGATAGAATTTGGCTGAGGTAGTGTAGAGGCTTGCTAATGTTTTTGTAAGAATAAAACACAATTTATCATCTGTTCTCTGTTATGCAGAGAACAGTTTGTAAAGAAGCTTGCCACCTGCTGTGTCCAAACATATCCAGCGTCCTTTTAAGATGCCAACATGGTCCTAAAATAATATCATAGCATTTCAGGGTATTTCTGGGATAATGATATTCTTGGTAATATGATACTTGGTAATAACATACTCCTCACAGGATTTTTGGCTCTCCTCATACTCAACTTGGTGCTTCTGCTTGAGGTGGTGAAATAAGTTTGATGTATTGCCTCCTTTTGTTGTTAAAGTCTTCTTGCACTTCTTAATATATTACTGTGGTTTGTTGTACATTTCATCATTTGTAACCAAACCACTTCCACACCACTAAAGTCACTCCCCTTTTTGGAACTAACTCCTCCACTGTAGAGCTGGTAGCAATGTTACTTTTCGCTTTCAGCCATGCTTGTTGTTGCAGTGTGTAACATTAAGCCAGAAAATAATTAAAAAATTAAAAATGATACTAATATCATCATGACTGCTATGAGATGGCAGACCCCTAATGCCAATGTTGCACTCGATGGTGGAGCGAGTATGCGCATGCTGCTGATTTAAGGGCACCTCCTGGTGAGTCCAAGGGTTGGTGAGTGGTGTCATTAACCAGGGGGCCAGGGCATATCCTCAATCTCCTAATAAAACAAGTCATTATGCTGGAATTTATAATTACTCAAAGATGTGTACCAATAAGTCATGCATTCGAGGTGCATACCCACAGAATTGTTCTGTAAAATGTAGGAATCAGCTGCACTTCCTGAGAATTGGGGGGACACATTCAGAAGGTTAATCAGGGAGTCACAGATGAGTTGTACATATTATATGTATATGTATTTATGGAGTGGTATTGCTTGCAATTGAGATATGGGAACGGATCTGGGGAGGGTGCTTTAATGTGCACGTGTGTCCAGTCTATTGTGCCGATGGTGTTGGGTAGACCAGCAATGAAATGGAATCCTCTCATGACCTGTTCCTCTTATACACTGTTCTTCTGCTGTATAGGGCAATGTTATGTATTGTGTGGCCTGTTGATTTATTCCATCCAGGACTCGTGGGAGAGTGTATCTGATGGATGCCTGTGATATGCCCACCCTGTCTCCTAGCTCACTCTGAAATGACCCAGTTTGTTTTGTTTGGGCTATATAAGATGGAAGAGACAAGAGCTTGCACAGAGTGGTGGTTTGTGAGGTAATAAAGACAGAAATATATGTTATCATTTTTTTAAAAACACAGAAGCTAGATCAGACTCAAGCACTTTGTGAGTCTGTGACAAGAAGACAAAAGCACATGATCACTCCAGAGAGGTGGAAAATAAATGTTGTGCTAGTGTGAGAGTGCAGAGAGATAGACTGAGAGGTGGCATTGTTTGACAGTGACATATTAGATTTTTGTTCTGTCCGTTTTTCTTTTCCTCTCTTGTCTTTTTTCCTTCATAATTTGGAACTTGAACTAGTCAAACCAAAAGAAGTTAACTGAGTTGTTGTAATGGTCATTTTGGAGACTCCATGAGCTCTATTTATGCTCAACACAAAAAATGTAAGTTTTACACAATGTTCTTGTTGTACATTTTTAGGTTGCAAACTCTCTGAAAGTGTGTTCAGACAGACTTTTCACCTCATGTCATTCATGTGAGTTTGACCTCTGGATCAGTTGTTCATATTATCCCCGAACAACCAAAACACCCAGCCATAATAACAGTCCATTAGCTGTAAACTAGCCTCTGACACTGACTGTGTCTATGAGTGTGCCTGTGTGTTTGTGTTCACTTCAGCCTCTGGCTGAACTCAGAACTCACAAGAAACTCTGGTTATTTCCCTGCAGTTTCTCTCCCTTTTCCTCTTGTCTCTGTGCATTTATGAAGCAGATTAATAAAGCCCCAGATATGCAGGAACTTGTTGAAAAATCCCCACCTACACAGACGTGTATTCGCGTAATTTGTGTTGCCCTGGGCAAACTGGTGTTTACTTATGTCTTTGCATTGACTTTGTGTATGTAATCATGCCGTGTCTAAAATTTGCTTCATGTTCTGTCTGAGTACACAGTTAAAGTAGGTCCCTGAGGGAGGTTACGCATTGTATTGCTAGTTCTATGACTATAAGCTAAGCCTTACCAATTACTCCCCATATGTTCGAAATAAATATCTGTTGTAGGCTACCTATTGTAAGGTACATTCCTGGGCACATCAGAAAGTGACACAGCAGAGTTCATCCACACATCCTCATGAAATAGGTTATGCTTGAAGCTTGATGATATGGTGACTACTTGCAGAATTAGTTGGCAAACCAGTGTAGTTAGCCTATACGTGCCTATAGGCAGGGACATGCTAGTACCAGTCAATCACAATAGCAAGGTCGTGACACTGAGTTAGCAAGCTAGCTAGCTTGGTCATTAATGAGACAATTAGTTAAAACAGATTATATACAAGACGTATTTGTACCATTTGCACCTATCTCATCACTGTCTGCAAACCATGGCTCTTTTGTGGAGTTTATACATTAACAGGTTATATAAGAGTGGATGAGGCACATTGAGTAGTTTCCTCTGCTTTGGACTCACTGGCTTTCCAGTTTTCCTCACAGGTCAGCACTTTCAATCTGCTGCTCATCAAAGGTGCAATTTTGCATGTCGTCATAGTTCACCAAAGTTTAACATGATGCAAAAGAGTCATGCAATTTTACTTCACCCTTGCGATTCCATTGATATGTTAATTTTTGCTGTTTTCAAACGCTGGAGTGACCAGCAGTTAAGAAGGACTTTTGTTTGAACTTTGATGTTGATATGACAAGTGCCATTGACAGTGAGAGTGATTACAGATCTAGTGATTTTGTTTGAATCTGTGTGCAGTTTGTTTAAGTTATTCTATATTTTTTAAATAGAAGAAAGAAGATATAATGTTTAAATAAATATTAATTAAATATTCTATTATCTTACCTATTCTTTCATATTGTGAAACCCACTCACATTCTTATTAAAGTGTAGGACAAATAAACCCTGCCATGAATATATCCAGTTCAGTGACAATATACTGCAGTTTGGTCAGTGGATATCACTTGTCCCAAGGTGTGCCTAACGCTGCAGGTAAAGTTTAAATAAATGATGTGAAGGTATTGATTGATATTCCATGAACTTCTCTGCTGCAGGGGCAGAATACACTTCAATCTCACGTCCATGCCAATGAATTATAAAGAGCACAATGAAACTCAGAACTGTATTTTTTTTCTTATTGTATATTTAATACAGTACTTCTATATGTTGTGATATCAAAAACCCCAAAGCAGGCATATTTATCTCATTTTTAGTGACAATACTACCCATGAAGGTATATGTTCAACTTAATGTTTGTAGCTTTATAAATAAAAATGATAAAGATATAAGCCAAAATAAGAAAAAGTAAACATAAGACTTCAACACAACTTTCCACATTTATGCCTCTATTTTTTATTTGACTTTAAAAAGCCTTTCAATGACCTCTTGCTATAAAGGGCCAAAATGTCGAGAAAGTTACAGTTTTCAGCAATAATCAAAAATCCAGAAATAATCCATTAGGTTTCTTTGTATTGACGTGTTTTCATCAATAAAAGATATGGTTTTCACAGTGTTCTCTGTGTTGCCCAGGAGCGAGCACATGGCTGTTTTGATGTGTCATCCTTTGTCATCTTCTCTGTGTGCACATTATCAACTTCTGCATCTCTCCTATGAATGATAACTGCCAGCATTTTATTGATTTTTTTTTTGAAAATGTTCCAAAGTTCATCTGACTGTCTGACAGTCCTTTTCAGCCTTTCAGCAGTCATGAAGTTGCTAAGAATATTTTTTGATTTTATGATATGAAATGCATTATCAGCCTTTGAAATAAGCTGGGGTTTTTTGTCTCTCTGCTTATGTAGTGAGCAGCAACCTTCAGTGTGTCCTCTCTTGCTGAACTGAGCATCTGCAGAGGAAACAAAACTACACAGTGTCACTGACTCGGAAACTGCCAAATTTGCTCAAATACCATTGACAATTCAGCAGCATTACAGAGAGAAGGTGAGCAAATGAAGCTGGTTCAATGTGTTTTCTTTAGACATGCCTTCTGATTACCACAAAGGAGCAGATTGTCCAATGATGAGTGAGTGAATGAATGAGGTATACGGTCTGAAACCATGAGGTGCTATGAAATGGACAGTTTCACAAGGCCTTTCTCTATTATTGAGTAGCAAAAGAAGTCATTTAGAAAAACTCATAAAAACAGAGGAGGGTACAAAATCTTAAAAACCTGTTTCTTTGTTTTATTTTTTGTCTTACATTTATAACTTTATACTTTCTTGTTTCTACACCACATTGTATTTTGTCTTCTCCATCTCAATTTCTCTTTTTTTCCCCTGTAAAGCATTTTTTGACTTTTTGGCACTGACTTGGGTTTTGAAAATTGCTTTATAAATAAAGTTTGCTACATATAGTACAGTATATATTTTCTTATGCTGCAGACATCACACACAAAAACATGCATCACAAAAAATATAAATGATCTTAGTCTGACTTTTTTAGAATTTTTTTTGAGAGGTAAACACATGTACCTGAAAATATTGCACATGCACGTTGCTTGTATACTGCCAATGACATTGTACAGTGCATAACAATTTGCATGCATATGTCTTTTGGGCAGGCTTTAGTACAATTTATTCTATTTTCAATGTTTTTCTGTAATTGTATTTCATTCCCCTGAACGACCTCAATTTCCAGGAGGTCAGTCCAAACAAAGTTTCTGCTATATCATGCTTTAATTAGTATATTTTGTTTAGTTATATTGGCGGACTGTGTACTCTTTATTACAGAATATCACTTCAACTTGTGTGTGTGGCCACACATGTGTGAGTATTATGATGTGCTTCCAGCAATGAGATTAGTGCTATGCAGAAGAGGATATGGTTCAGATAAGGCCAAGGCAGCGGGTGAGCTGCAGCCTCAGGCAGCTCTGTTAAGTCAAGAGCTCAACCAAGAGAATAGCTTCATGTTGATTTCCATCATCTCAGACAAATTCAGTCTGAGTGTTCAGACAAACCATGGAAAAGATCTCTCTGAGATGGTGATTATATTCATTGTCATATTAACAGTCACAGCTGTCCGTAAATTTAAGAACCATTTGTTTGTAAATGAGAGCATCATTCCACAGAGTCAGGTGATTCTGAGGTGATGGATGCCTCCCCCAGGAGAAAGACAAGTGAGGCTGCAGAGCCAGTGCCCAGGGTCTGTGCCAGTGTATAATCAGTGCCAGACACGTCTGCGTGTCCTCACAGATGCTGTGCAGTTGAAAATTGGATTAAAGAGGGCTGTAAATGGTTTTGCTTGAGATTAATACTAGCTTAAAAGATTCACTTAATAATATCACTGGTGATGGACAATCTCTTCCTTACTAATTTGCCTTTTTATATCTAAACAAATTATTGTCTCTCTGTGTTTGGTGGCCCCCTGAATTGTAACCCATTCATGTATAAGACCATAACCTACAAAGCAAATGATCTTACGCATATAAGAGATGCGTTTACTTCAGTTCAGCATCTGGCACAGGGCTAAACACATGCTAATACAAGCAAGTGAGTCAGTTCACCCAATTTATCTTAGTTAGTGCTGATATGTGAAGCATGTAACAACTTCTGTATGTTCTTCATTTAGTGACATCAGGTGAACGATTTTAAATCCACGTGCTCTGTTTCTGTTCCTCTTTTCCTCTATGCAGGTGTGGATTACAAAAGGAACATAAAGCCTGGACTTTTTCTTTACCCGTCTACACAACCAATGTAATCTAAACTACAGCTCTTGCCAAGAACTGGGTAGAGCAGCAGGCAGACATACATGCAGGCAGACACCAAGAAAAACATCTCTTAAAGAGATCAGCATGTCGTCCCTTACCTCACATGTGTTGTTTACGAGCCAAATCTGACTTTTGACATTAGCCTAATTATTATTATTAAGACCTCATTCAACTGGATTACGCTGTCCGAGCTTAGCTTTCACCCACAGAGCAGAGACACAACACATATTAAGAACCAAAAAATGACTTATTTATTTTATATAGGACATAGTGGAAATTAAGTGAAAGATCATTAACTTCAAGTGGTAATTCAAAAATGATCAAGTGTTAAATATGACACAATTTGTGCTTGATCCAAATGTCTTTTTACTTGAGCAGTTTTCAACACATGTAATTTTACTTTCATTTAAATGATATTCAAGACATGTGAGTAACAATACTGTACTCAAGGGGCTGCTTGTGACCCTTGAGTATTCTTTCCATCCCTGTATGCAATCTAAGGTCATATCCTGTGACTGAACTACAGTGCTTTTCCCTGCAATGATCCTACAAGTGAAAAGCAATTGCAAAAAAACCCAATTAATATTAATAATGAATACCTTTTTGTTCAGTCCTTGCAACACCGTATAGAAAGATGCCTTCATGCACACAACAAACAAACAACAAAAACAAAAAGCAGCAGTGACCTTAAGGACAGGGAGGTGAGGTGATAGTAGCACTGGGAATCAGCATCGTCCTCTTCCACTCCGAACATGTAAAAACGATTAATCCCCTGGCTGCCCTCTCCTTCAGCTGTGGGAAAATTCCTCAGATGTCATTAGGGGAAGCTTCCTCCTTCCGGCCATACGCAGAAAGTGTCAGGCAACTTAACTAACATCCGTCCAATTTTATCCTCCAAGCTTCAGGTTAAGGAAAGTGTTGCTGAACAAAAAAACAATTTTTCAGTGCATCTTTACCAGCCTGAAAAACTGTCAATAGGCAGATAGGTAATAGTTAAATTATTAAACACTGCTTTCTGTTTTGATGCTTGTTAAAACTTGTTAAAATATTATTTCTTCTATATAGCAATAATTTATGAATGGTAGTGTTATCATCCTATTGTTGGTAACTGCAGTTTTCTGTCAAACATCACATCTGTTATCTATTATCAGTGGAAATAAGACTTGTAAATAGCCTGGTGTGGGAAAACAAATTGAAAGACTGAGATGAAGAATAACAATTTAAATATGTAAGTATGGGTTTCATACATAAAGTGTAAAGTATATATCTCTCATCAAACCAAATTAATAAACAGTGAAAAACAATAAAATTAGTACTTTTATAAGTAAAATAAATGAACTTAATGGCCAGAGAAGGTGACTTTTGTTTCATTATTTCATTTTATTATAAATATTTAATTATATTTCTAGTAAACAAAACTGACAGCTAAGTGCATAAAAGCAGAAGGTAGGCTGTAGGAGCTTTATTGGAACATCTACACAACTTCTCCTGAAGACTTTTGGTGGAGGTGCGACAAGCAGCTGTGTCCTGCAGGTAACCTTACCTATGCTTCCATCTTACATTCAGCTCCAACGTGTGACTTTAAAGAGGCTCTGGGTATAAAGTTTCACAAATCATGTGACTTTATTGCTGTAAGATAATTTGTTGCGCCACTGAATGTGGGCTCTTTTTCACCTTAAGAAGTTTGGATCATATTATTTGCAACATGACTTAAGCATACTTCATATTCTCAAATCACAAAAATGTAAATGGGTATGACTGGGTATCTTCTGGGTCTCTTCATTACAATGACAGTCAACGGCATCTACAGTATACTTTCCTAACTTGAATGAGACATATTGACTGACTGCAGACAAAAATCCATAAACCACTGTTGTTGCCTTGTTTGTTGCACTAACCTGCAAAATCAAATGTGAAGATTCATCAATGCAATCATGAACTATGATTCTCCACCTCCACAAACAAATACTGATCGGCGTCTGTGTTGTATTGACCTTTAGTCTGTGTACTGGCATGGCACTGTTTGACACAACACAACTTACGATCGTTAAAACTTTCACTAAAATCTGAAAAAGCGATATCCTGAAGAATAATTGCACAATTGTTCCACATAGATCTAAAGGGTGAGAAGGGTCAGAGTGACAGTGAAAGTTTGACAAGCAATAAATTAAAGAACTAGAAGTAAAAACTTTAGATTACAGCATTGCAATGGTGGATTTCATGGCAGGGCCTGGATCTCAGCAAATCTTTGGCACAAACCCAGCATCAAGAGAATAGGTGTAATAAGGAAAAAGAAAACAGCAATTAGTTCCACCCCATATATGGTAATTTCAGACCTCCTTTTTTGCACCTAGCCACAATGCTGCTATGGACCACACAACCAGTTTTTCTTAAAATTAGGAAGGACATAGCGTATGTGCAAAGATTACATAACATACAGCACATGGGCGCAAGCACTTTTTACTGCTGATCTTGCTGTTGAGTACATACTAATGTGCTTAATCCTGCCAATGCTCATGGCAGCAGTATTGAATTCCCCTTATGGTGGAATCAAACTAGAATTTACATTTCAATGACAAAGCTGACAAGATGCATTTTGCTTTCAGTGGTGAATAGATCCCACCTTGTTTGTCTTGCGCAAGATTCAATCTGAGTGAACTTTGACCCGTGAAATAGTGAGACTTGCCATTTTCCAGTCAATTTGAGAGCATTGGCTTTGTGTTTAGGAGGTAATAATAGGCTAGTGTGTATTTACCTGTTTTTGTGTACAGTAACTGTAGGACGTGAAAACACAAGCAGCAGAATCAAATGGAGGCTTCATGGCCAGCAGTGACTGCAAACACACTGATAGAGAAAGAGACAAAGTGTTAGACCTAACTACTATAATCGCACTTTGTATTCAACTCTTAGTAAGAAATGAGATGATGGTGATGATGATGAACACTCACATTTTACAAGAACAAAAGGAAAGAGACACTGCAAGTTATTTCATCCCATTACATTGACTTTGAAAGTGGAGCAAAGCAGAAGAATTGCAGTTAGAAACAATGGGAGTGAAAAAGTGAAACAAACACCTATTATTATATGCTATTATATTATTATATATAATATTATATATTATAAAATTCTATTATGATCAGCCCTTTATTGATGGGTGGGTGTGGAAAGGACTAGGATAAAGTTGACTGCTTTGCTTTGCACTGTGCATAGCAATCATACCACTAGTTACAATGAGCAGTAAGTGATTAAGAAACAATGATAAAGTAATTTCATTCTGTTACAATTAATCAAGATTTAATGCCAAATAAGGCCATAATTCCTGCCTTGTTTTCATAGTCTCATGTCTCTGGCGCATGACTCAGAAATGTCTCGCCATAAAATTTCCTACAGTATAAGTTTTCTAGAAAGACACATCTTTTGCTGCTTTCCATGATGTTCCATATAGCCTTGGACAAGGCTATTTTTATAAAACAGGCTTAGATCCTGAAATGAGTTAATAATGAGTTAATCACACAATAAATATTGAAGTTGCGTGTATGTTGAATAAGCTGCCATACGAGTTAACAGAGAGCAGCCTATTAGGCCCTATCTGATTACAGCACATCGCCAAGGCAACCAAGTGGCCTGTTCCCGCCAAGACCTTCTGCATGCTAAAGAGCACAAACACAGGGAACTTGACTTGGCCAACCTTGAGAGGTTTCAGATGGCTATAATTTTCTTTCAAACGAGAGAAAAGTAGCAAAATATGGTAAAACATGAGCCAGGATACACAAGAGAAACTAAACTGTAATGTGACAACAAATCCTCAGCTCAGGGTTTTTTTCATTGCTACACAGAGATCTTGAGGTTATTCCTGGAGCCATTTCCCCAAAAGAAAAGCAGTGCTATAAATGAAAAGGCAAACTGCTTCTGCTGGAAGATGGAGAAATGTGCTATAGGCTAATTAGTTAGAAATTATCAGTTAAGTTTTCCTGAATTTGTATCTTGTGTGTCCTAAATGAAGATAATTACATGCCCCTTTTCCACATGCTCAAAATATATCCTGTCAAGAAAATTAATCATCATTTATTACAGAAAATAAAATTGTGTTATTAGCAATCTGATAGCAATCTTCTGATATTGATACCATCTTTTTATGACTTGCAATAAATGTAGTTTATACATTACTATGTGTCAAATATGCTATCAAATGTTCAAATGTAGGCAGCATAAGCCATAACCAATTGAAGACTATTCTGCTATTGGTTAGCCCAGCCTGTGAAATAGGTAAATTGAAATGTAAATACACACGTGAAGCCATTAATCAGTATAATGCTAACTGTTTCATAAGCCTGCATTTAGAAGACAATTTGAAAACAATCCTTAAATGGTTAAAAAAAAAAAAAAACATTACCAGAGGTGGCTCTCAGGATATGAGCTTTAGGATTATGCTTACACCAGAGTTCCAGCTAACAGGAGAGGCTGCAAAACAAGCAGGATCTATTAATAAATTCTGTTATTTTTATATGTAGCCATCCATTTGTTACCCTGCGCTCATGACGCTGACCACATCTATAACATCTGTGTTGAGTCCTGCAGGACTCATGGTAACACACTCCCTTTGCAGCCCCCTACACTGAGAAAATGTAATAACTGTGAAATTAAACTATTCTTTATTTACTAGAAACCCCCTGGGACCCTGTCTGGGACTTGCACTTGACAATCTGCAATATGAGAATCCTGGTGGGCTGGCAGTTGGCTTCTCAGACTACATCAGGAGGGGACTCTACGGGGCAGATCTAGTTTCGTAAGCTGTTCATAAATGTGCAGAGTTAAATGGTTTGAAATTAGTTTAAGTGATATTGCATTTCTGTATAACTATGGCCAACTTTAACTTCTGTGAAACTTTCCCTCTGTTCAGGTATATGTATGTATGTATTTACATAAAAATTAATTGTGTTTGTATGTTACTATGTATGCACTGTATGTATCTCCCCATCTTTCATTTAATATAAGGAAACTGTATTGAATTTTGAACAGCAGGACCAAAATTGACGGTGCTTGCATGAAAACCTGTTCCCCATTCCCTCGTCAGTTCTGTCTGTGTATTTAATCCCTGGTTTTCAGTTCTGTCCTTGTCGGTTCATTTTGGTTTGGTTCTCGTTTTGTCTAAGTCTTGTTGATTATGGTCACAGTCTTGCCTAGTCTCGCCTAGGAACAGGTGAGGGGAACAGGTGGAGACACTTGGGGTAATCACACAGACACATGAGGAAGGGCAAGTGACCAGAGACAAGGAGGAATAATTTCCCAAATAAAACAGGAAATGACAAGACAAGACATGAAGACAGGACAAAAAACCCAACTAAACCTCACCACGGCGTGACAGACATATACAATATATTTACATACATGTGACAACACCCTCTAGATGCTGTAGTAATTATGACAGCAGCAAAGGATGACATCAGGTGGCATAATACAGCAACAAAATTAACATAATAATAATCATAATTTTCTTTATGTATTAAAATTTTAAAAAATTACAAAGTGGTCAACATTGTCTGACACAGTGAGGAGGTAATACTGGATAGTACTAGAAATCCAGTCAACATTTTTGTTTTTGTTTGTTTGACCATGACCACAATCATCCCCTAACTTTAGCCACATGGTTGTTAGTGTAACCATGACAACGAAGGTCGCCTTACCTTCAGGAGGTACTTATTTTCATCCAAACAAAGTTGTTTTTGTGCCTAACCCTAACCAAACCTGAAACATAGTGTTATTGCATTTCATAAAAGTTATTTATTTTTCGACTCTGTTTTGCCAAAGGGATCTCAGATCAAAAAACACAGTGTGTTGTTCTGGAGAGAATGGAACAACATATTTTGTCATATAATTCAAAGGACCATAACCATCATCATGCCACTGGTGATCAAATGTTTTTCACAATACTTCATGTCCAGTGTAAATATCACACAATCTACAGTTCTTGAGACATTATCATCATCAAATTACCAAAGTGATGCTCTGTTATATAACCAGGTGTCTTCACTAAGCACAGCATTTCTTCAGATTGCTTGAGCTGTTTTAAATATGTACTCTTACTTTAAGAAATTAAATCTGAGAAATTTCTTGAGGGAAAAACAGCAAGTGATGTTCGTGTAAATAGCCCTTTAGGGCTCACATATTGATACCAAAAGCAAATAACAAATTTGAGTGTTCAGTGTCAAACTCAAAACTGTTCCTTGGAGAAGAAGTTGGGGAGTTGATGGTGAGACAGAAAATTATATAAATGTTAAAACCTGTATCAGTTGATTATGCTCATGGTAAGTTATTTAACTTGGGGCCCATTGAGGTTTTCATTTATGGGTTGTGGAAAATAATACACCTGCGGACTGAATGACACAAATACATTTTGCTTCAAGAAAATTAAAACTGGAGAACATGTCAGAGCTTGAATCCTTAATGAGATGAAGGTAAAGTTATTTTCAGATTGATTTCTGTCATAAATCTCTCCTTTGCCACCGTGGACAATAATGTGTGGAACAACTTTGTGGCAGATTTATCAACTCCACTACTGGTAAACCTCTGTTCATTACAGTTTAGGACTACTCTGTGCTGCAAGATGATGGTTATTACTGTAAGCTGTGAATTATTAAATGTACTGTCGGTTGATATAAAAGAGCCAGGAAAGCTCTTCCTGGAAATATTTCATTTTCTTATCTGCAACACATAACAGTATTCTGAGGTGTGCAGGTTTTAGGACACAACTTAAAATAAGCAGTGGAGGTACTGTTATAAATGTGTATGTACCTGTTTTCATAGATAAGCTTGTGGAAGAGGATTGTGTAAACAGTATTAATCCACTCACTCCAGAAGGACAAAGACAACCAAAAACTCCATAGAAACCAATTGTCTGATGCATTTTCTTCATTGTTATGAATCCGGATGAAATATTGAACAATTTCAACTTTCAGATTGAATGTGATGAAAGGTTGAAAGTGATGTTTTGATCCTCATGGAGCCCAAATTCCAACCTTGACTTGAGTCCTTGCTGGTAAGAGTTTTAAAGATTAGATGAAAGCAGTAATCCTCCATCACGCTAATTAGATTTACAAGCAAACAAATAAAAAAAAGTTCTTGTCCATATGACGCTTGTTAACTCAAATATAGAGAGCCAAGTTTAAACATCTGGATAATATCAAATAGGATCATTCCAAAACATTTTCCGCTCGGCTTTTGATGAGTGGCTCTGTTCCCCATGCATGAAATCAAATCAGTGATTAGTGTGACACCGAAGACAAAGTGTGTGCTTTTAGCTATTGCACCTGGCTATAAATCAACGTTGATTATTTTCCAAATGCTAAAATGAAACAAAAAGATGTTTTGCTACTATTATAAATGAAACATTGCTAACACTGAGAAAACACAGTGATAGCTGGAATGTTTTCTTCAGAAATAGAGTTGATTATAGCCTTAGTAGCATGCTTTCTGAGTACTTCATGTTCTTCATATTCTTGCTATAATCTTACTGTATTAGACTTGGCTTTACTCCTGTGATGGATCATCATTTCTAGATTTTAGCTTTTATATTAGTTTAACACAGTCTCTGTATTCTATATTTCCACGTTTTCTGTGCTGCACTTAGTTTTTCACTATACAATATATGAAAAAAAGACCATAAAGAACTCTAAATACAATTCAGGGAGCACTCAGAGCAAACCAGGCGCTGGCCAGCCATCTCGATCATTACTGCCATTATTCCTATCACAGTCTGCTGCCAAGTTGCTGCACTGGGCAGCATTTCAATCAGGACTTCGGTAGCTACACAGGCTCTTTCGCCTTCTGGAAGGTGTGTAACCAGACGGTGGCACACGGAGAGTGGCATTTTCAAAGACATGAGTCATGTAAGACAGAGTACGACCTGACTATAAAAGCAAGACCATGCGTCATTGTGTGTGTGTCAGGATGGAGGTCGACATCTGAGGTGTCTACCACTGACTGATGATGGGGTCTGAATGGCAGTGAGATGGAGGTGGATGAAAGGAAGATAGACGTGTCTCTAGGAGGGAGTGAAGGCTGTGAATGGGAGGTAATCACAGTGTCAGATGAGAAGACTCATTAACAGAATGAAAAGGAGAAGTTGTTTTGTCACTGTGTAGCTTCTCATCTGAGCTGAAACAGAGGCCTTCCTGTCAGTGTATTAAATTGCGTGTTAGAAGAGAAATTCTAACAACACAATGATTCAGCTCATTTTACACCCAGGGGCTTTTGTTGTACACACACGTGTGATGATGCTGTGGATAACCGATCCAAGTAACAAATAACAATTATATATACAATATAACATTTTGTATATATTATACTCAGTAAGTCTATAGTTTGTATTCCTCAGGTTCAGGTTACTTTATTTGTACCTGTGGGTTGATTTGGTTTGCAGTAGGACACAGGCATCCATCTTGAGACATATTTCACAAATGTAAACAGCAGACAAACATGATAAAGTGCTCAAAGCTCCAATAATCTGGACTTAAAAAGAGAAAAATAACAATAAAAACACACTCAAATACATAGCCACTAGAATAAATAAGGTAATAAATAAATAAACAATGCTTCTATAGCATCTGTGCAATGTTGCTTCATCTTGTTCATCTGAGTGATGGCTGCTGGAACAGAGCTATTTTTATACAGCTTGTTCTACACCTTGGGACCATAAACCTCCCTCCAGAGGGAAGAAGCTGGAATTCACTGTGCAAAAGATGAGAAACGTCATTTCAAGCTGGTTACCCGCTGTAACTGTCTGGTGTACAGGGACTCTGGGTTAAGGTGTGGCTCTATCTAGACCATTTAACAGTTTGATTCAGAGAGTTTCTGTTCTTTAAAGATAGGTTTCCAAACCAATGATTCCAAGGACGAATAAATCGATTCAGCAAAAGCATGATAGAATAAGGTCATCATGGTTTTGTCAATATAGAAATAAGACAGTTTCTTCAAACAAAAGAAAAGCTTGTGCACCTTTTTGTGCATGGCTTCACAATTTGCTTCAAAGTTCAATTTTGAGTCAATAATAATTTGTAGCATTACACACATTCCATTGTCTGACCCTTAATGGATATAAGATAGGACTCCTCACACCACTTGACAAAGTCCACTATGACTCTGCAGCCAACTAACAATGACAGAGTCATCTGAATGCTTTAAAATGGTCAGTTTTCACACCTGCTCTGACACATATTTGTATAGAGGATAAATAGTAGGAGTGAAAGCGCACGTCCTTGTGTGGAGCCAGTGGATGAGCAACTTATCTTCACTGTCTGTTTGTGTCTGAGTTAAAAAGTCAAGAATCAAGCCCACAATATTGTTATTTAAGCCAAGCAGTGTTAAGAGCAACAAATAAAAGAGGAGAGAGGAAGGCCTTTTCAACATCCTGTTGGTCTATGTCAAAGTGCAGAATGTCTTGAGGTTTGTGACTCAGTTCTTGAATTTCATTACTCAAATCAAAAGTATCAAAACGAATATAAGAATCATTAAGGGCATGAGGAAACTCAGTATCTTAATTGAAGCCATCCAAAGTGACATGACTGCCGTTCTTTGGATTCTGGAGGTTTTTATAGTTTATAGTTTTATGCTAGACCAGGCTGAGCCAAGCATATTTGCAGCCATCTTGTTCTTTAGTTCAGATTTATAGTTCTGTTTTGCTTTTAAAATTTCTGTTTTCAGCTCCGTAGCAGCTTCATGCAGATCAAAGGCCATTCTCTGTTTAAAATCAAGTTTCTTTTTCTGTATGCTGGACTTAACGGATTTGGTCACTTATGGTTTGTTGTTAGTGTAATCTTTAGCTCGCTTAGTAGGAGTGATCATGTCCCTACAAAAGGCAGCAAACGTGCATGTTACATCAACAAGTTTGTCTAAATCATCACTACAAGGCTGTCAGTGCAAGCATAACATCTGCAGGCAGAGCACAGATGCTTCTGTCTAGTCTTTTATGTCATTTGCCTGTGACTTCTCTCTCTTTAAAACCGTTTTATATATGGGCAGTAGATTCACAGAGTTATGATCTGCACAGCCCAGTGGGGGTGGTGGGAGTGATTTATAAGCATCCTTTACTGACCCATAACAAAGATCTATTGTCTTATCCCGTCTGGTTGAACAGGAGACATATTGGTAAAAGTCTGTGTTTTTTAAAGGGAGAAATGGTTAAAATCCAACCCTGTCTCCTCAAAATTACCTTCCCCCACAACTAATTTGCATTCTCAATTACGTTTCTCAGAAAACGTATTTTGTCCGCGATTACGTTTGTTTGTAACGTAACACAAATACGTTTCTAATCAACATATTTTTGCTTTCCTACAATGCTATTAGCTATTTTAATTCGAACAACCTTTCTCTACTTTAACATACATATATTGGGGACAGGCCTACGCATTTTCTACGCATTTTCTAAACAAACCTGGATTTATCCCAGTGACGTCATGCGTAGTCACGTCCCACAAAATGAACCCCCCGACCCCGCCCCCTACAACGCCACCTTTTTTCCACGTTACTTTGTCTTCTTCGTCGCTCTTTTGGCAGACAGTGGATGTTGGCGTGCGTGTGCGCGCCAACATTTTTTGAATTACGTGGGGCTCTTTTGGCGGACTGAAAACCCGCCAACTCGTCTTGCTCGCAACCTCGGGTTTTCAAGAATGAAGATGTCGTTTCAATGTAGACACACGTGGGGTCGCTAGTCTGCCTGGTCTGCCACTGTCTGTCAAAAGAGCGACGAAGAAGACAAAGTAACGCGGAAAAAAGGTGGCGTTGTAGGGGGCGGGCATGGGGGGCGGGGTCGGGGGGTTCATTTTGTGGGACGTGACTACGCATGACGTCACTGGGAATTCCCTTTGACACGTTTAGGATTTCTTTCTTTTTTCAGTCCCTTCTCATGAGGTTAGACAACAATGGCCAGATAATTTGAGTTCGTCATGTCTTTCTTTGATTTTATTCTTCACAGCAATGGCAGGCGGTTACTTAAAAACAGCCATAATGCGCAAATCATCAGATGTCAGTGGAGATACAAGATACACAGCAATTATAAATCAATCCATTAATTAAAATGAGTACCGTCACATTGAAAAAGGACAAATGCAGGTTTGTTTAGAAAATGCGTAGGCCTGTCCCCAATATATGTATGTTAAAGTAGAGAAAGGTTGTTCGAATTAAAATAGCTAATAGCATTGTAGGAAAGCAAAAATATGTTGATTAGAAACGTATTTGTGTTACGTTACAAACAAACGTAATCGCGGACAAAATATGTTTTCTGAGAAACGTAATTGAGAATGCAAATTAGTTGTGGGGGAACGTAATTTTGAGGAGACAGGGTTGTTAAAATCACCCAATATGATGTTGGTTGCATCAGGTGAAATTGACTGCAGTTTTTGCATTACATCAAAGATAGCACTGGAGTCAGAGGCGGCATTTGCCTTTGGTTGGATGAATACTGTTGTTATAAAAAGTTGTGGAAACTTGCAGGACAGGTAGAAAGGACACAATGATGCAGATAAAGCTTAAACATCTGGCACACAGATGCGTTCTCTGACTAGAGTGACTAGGCTACAGTGTCATTTGTTAAAGTATAAACATACCCCACTACCTTGTGTTTTCCTCTCACTTCAGCCTTTTAGTCTAGATGAAATGGAGCTCCAAAACCATTGACAAATGGGTTGATGTCTTGGTCGTGCTTGGTGAACCATGTCTCAGTGGAAGCCATGACGCAGCAGTCTCTGAAGTCCCTCTGAAAATGAACATTTCCCCAAAGTTCATCCACTTTGTGCCTCACGAAGTGGACGCTCTCCATAATCACTGAGGGCAGAGGAATCCATGTGAACCACTCTCTGATGTGCTGTGTCCTAGCATACCCCAAATGGCTTATGTGACAGTGAGTTTAATAAGACGTCCTCTTTAAATTTAAAGAGGACGTATCATGCACATTTCCATTTCTACATTTTTATTCTGGGGCTTTATTAGAATATCTTTGCATGATTTACAGTTAAAAAGGTCCTTATTTATGTTATACTGGTCCTGTACACAGCTCCTTTTGTTCAGCCTCTGTGTGAAACAGGCCGTTTTAGCTCCTTTCTCTTTAAGGCCCTTATCTTGATGAGCCCACTCTGTTCTGATTGGTTAGCTCCCAGAAGCTGAGTCTTGTCAGCTCCAGTGGCAACGTAAACAAACAGTAGCTGTAGCATTTCACTTCTTTTTCTCATTCTTTACTGGAAATGGAAACTCAAATACATCCGTTCATGTTCAAGCCCGAATCCAATCCAAAATATGAGAGTGGAAAATGTGAACAACACAGAACAACCTCATCTCATATGCAACAAACTGATGTTATCAAGAGAAGGAAGTAGTGGTAACTTCACAAACAGAGTGGAGACATCCAACATCATAACAGAATGGCATTACTGAAAGAGTATTACTTCCACTATGGCTGCTGCAGTTCCATTAGGAGTTCCAGTACCCTTTCTTATGCTGTACAGTATATAAATCAGTATTGATGTAATTAATGCAAGTATAAGTCTCTGCCACACTCTCGCTTCAATTACCAAATGACAATAAAAAAATATTCCTGTAAATAAAACAGTACTTTAAAGGGTGAGTTCACCAAAATTACAAAAATGTATTCTTCTAATTTACCCCACATGGTATCTATCTACAACCCATAACTGTGGCATAGTATCTGCCATAAAGACTGCCACCACTTGACAAAGCACTCCACATACTAAACCTTATTGTCAATTTGTTTCCTTTACAAAATAGCTAAAATCCACATGGATTGCCAGCAAATTCTCTATCTCAGCAAAAAAAAGCAACTTTAAAGTGAGAAAATATTTTGTGTGGGTGTGATGTGAGTTTAGTGTATTGATCCTTTAATTGGATTTTCTTGTCTTGAATAATAAAATTGGGAAGTATACTGAAAGCATTGATATGTAGCTTTTCCCAGCCTCTTGTTACATTCTTCAGAGAGCTAAAGAAATGCAGGCCTCCTCTAATCACCAGTCAATTACTTTTCTCTATTTTCTTACAAATAATACAGCATTGTTTCCAATCTTATTTAATTACCAAGCTACAATTATGTTCAATTTGGAAAGAAATTCCAGCACAATCTGGCCTTTTGTTTCATTCCACTATGAATCTCCTGGATTATTGCAGCACTTACTGCGTATACTGAACCACTGTTACATGTTTGCATATTTTTTTTTCTCATCAGCTGTTTTCTGTGATCGGCTGAATCCTGACCTGAATATAGATTTTTTTTTTAAAGTGCCCTTGCCAGTGTCTCTTGGCAATCTTCACAATATTACCCTGAATTGCTCTAAACTCCACTTACCATTACAGCATTATGTGCGTAATTGTGTAACACATTGCTAAATGTTTGCAGAAAATGGCAGCAATTTTAGCTGTCAAATTACCTGTTCTTTCTACAATAAATTCGACTGGCCAAGATGTCCTATTTAAATGGTTGTAAAAACTGCTTTTTTAAAAAACACATACCATCACATGGACTTGCATAGGCACTCGCGTGGAGTATCTTATCTTTTCTCCTGTTTCTCCAAACACTTGGATGTCTTGTGTTCCAAAAACACTGCTGCTTATCAACAAAAAGCTCATAAATGTTTTGCACTGTGGATCATTTGCTGTGGAAAATGTTCTGTAAGATAGAGCTTACAAGTTACAAGAAGTTAGACCATTTAGGATTCGATTAAGTACAACCAAGTGGAACAATCTCATAACATTTCTACTATGTTTTCTCTCAGGATAGTCACCCAGCTGATGTGTATTAATGGATTCAAAATGAAGAAAAAACATTTGATCCCAAAAGGCCACATGATAGGTAGTTTTGTAATGTGTTGCAAAAGCAGTTGTTTGGCCTTAAAAGGCAATGTAACTTTTCAGTAGCTATTTTACAACAGCTGGCATCTGCTTGGTGTGATCAGAGAGGACAGCCATATGTAAGTCAATAGAAATCAGGTGAAAAAATAGGACTTTAAGACTATGAAATAAGAAATGAGACTCACCATATAATTTCTTACAATCAACATGAAAGTGTTTTATATACATTTCTTTTTGCTTGTAAAACTGTACTGCTTGTTGATGTCATCAGTGAGCACAGTTTCTGTGGATCTGGATGAAAAATTGAATCCAGGGAGCTGAGATAAATCCAGCAACCTTTTACAGCAATGTATCTTAATTGAATAAAGATTATTGCTTGAAACGGCTGACTCATTTTGAAAAAGGGATTACAGACTGAGTCTTTGTGGAGCCCCGTTGTCGTTTAAGTAATCCTTTTTCATTCAGACTGAGGAGAGAGTCAAATTCATATTCATCAAGTCACTATGAACCTGAACATGTTACTGATGCAGGAGTACATCAATGTAAATTGCATCTTGGTGATTCAATTTGAAACTTTAAAATATGATAGACATTTCTGCAGGGAGCTGCCCAACAGAAACACTGGCTGAAAGGAGGATCTTTTGGCCCAGTAAGTGCTGTAACTGTCAGATTATCCAGTACTACAATCAATCATAACATACACTTCAATTTCTGTGCATGTAGGTACTCTTTATTAATTAAAAGACCAATTGACACATTGACTGTTATCCTGACTCACCACCAGATCCTTTATTTTCCTGGAAACATGCAGTGGGAATATGAGGCTTACATTATCTTGCACACATGTCAATGTGTCTTGTGGTGTTATACTAGAGATTTTCATGGGTTTATTATTATACCACCTCCTGCACTGTTGTTCTGACAGTAACACGACATATGCACTGGTGGTTAGCTGTGGCATTGTTATGCAGTAGTGATAACAGAAGGTGCAAAGCTTGAAATAGACTCTTATGTAATTCTATATAGCATTTAAATATTTTGGATGAGTGTTTAATAAGGTGTCTTTTTATGCTAATGCCAGATTCATTTAATACTACTGTACCATAGAACGAGCATCTGACAGCATCATATCAAGCTAACAGGAATATAATTCTAATTCATACCTGGAAATTGACAGATGAGAAATGTTTACATTAAACTTACAGATGTGTATGTATGTGCATGAATACATACTGTATATTTGTGGCCACATACTATTCCACTCCTCTGCTCTCCAACTCTTCTCTTCACAACAAAAACAAACTTCTCTCATTACAGCAAATCTGCATTTTAGATGAACAATAATTCTCAGGCTTTAAGTTCACCTTTTGAGCAATCAGACATGAAATATGCAGACAACGTTATTAGAACAATATGAGGGCCACTCGGGGGCACCAGAAACTAGACGTGAACACAACGTTATCATATCATAACCTTTTGAGTTGGTTATTGGTTATTTAAATATCCAGCAGTTATGGAGCAACATAATCATTCATTTGGAGTGGTTTTTCTGACCACCTGTTGAATATAAGTCCAAGAGTCACTGTCTTTTAGTTCTGTTTTTGCTCTCTACCAGCTCCTGAGGGAAACATCTGGCTCTTTAGCTGCTAAATGCTCTACTACATTTACTAGCTAGTTGCTAACTGTGTCTGTTTGTCATTTGGTGCTGGGCAGGTTGCGTATAGTGGGTTTTTAGAGCTTTTTCCCTGAAAACAGTTGCCTGCTGTGACCGAAAACGACGCTATGAGAGCAATGAGAGTGAACCAAAACAATAAAGTTGCGGGCCGGACAGCTAAAAATCTATAAAAACTCAGCTATAAAACTTTGTAAAGCTGAGGGAAGCTACAGAGTTGCTGATAAATCTGACATTATACATTGTCTGTTTGTTGCATTGTTATATTAAAGAAAATCTGTTATAGCCGTTTTAAAGTCCAACACACTACATCACCACAAAGTACAGCATGAAGAGGGGCTAAGTCAAGAGCACCCGGACTTGTTTCAGATTCCTCAAGATGATGTTCTGTCTTTCATCTGAAAGTTCAGTTTCTCTTGACTTAGTCCTTCTGGACAAGAAATACCACAGAATTAAAATACCACAATTGTACCACAGAACTGAGCCTACACACAAGTCTCAACACAAAGTGATTATTGTAAGTAGGATAAGGATCGATTAGAATAGATCAGGAACAAAGACAGATATTAAACTTGTTCATTTTTGGCCACTTCGGGGTAGCACAACTGTAGTAGCTGTAAACACAACATTGGCATAAAATTACTTTATAAGGTTGAAATGAAGAACATGCTGTCAAACAGTTGCCTATTTACACATTCAGCAGACATGGAGGAACATTAGCATTCATTTGGACTCATGTTTCTGGCCACCTGACAACTCTAAGTCCAATATTCACTCTCCTTTTAGCTCAGTTTTGGTCTCCATCTTTTTAGCTGCTATATGCTGCACTATGTTCACTGGCTACAGTAAGTTACTTTAGTTAGTTAGTTTTTTCCTTGAAAAGAGAAACCTACTGTGCCTGGAGATTAATACGAGTGGTGACACCAAACTGTAAAGTTGTGAACTGTAAAGTAAAATATGATGAGGGGACACTGCATTTTTGTACAAGCTTAGACTACAAGCTATAATTGTTTATGTAGGGTGCCATAAACACAAATACATTCTTAATGTCTTTTTGTACCTTATATTCACATTATAGTGGTAGAATTGAGGAGCTCCAGGAGGCCAAAAATTGAACAATAAAATCATCAGAGGTTGCCTATAACCGATCAATCAACAATCATAAAAAGCATCTAATTATATTGCTCAATATGTTTATTCTGCAACATAAAACACTTAGGCACAACATAATGACAAATCAGGTGAATTACAAAACTGCAAGTCATATCTGTACAGAGATAAAGGATTTGGTTAACTTAATTTAGATATTGTACTACAATACTCTTCAGTCCAACTATAACACAACAAGCCCAGTTGAAAGAGGGAAATGAAAGAAGAAAAGTATTTTTCCCCCTCAGCACTTCCTTATCTGTTACATGCTTGAATTATTTGGGCTATTCATTGGCATTCACATCAAAATGCACTTAATGACTCTTTAACCGTTATTAGAAACGTGAGCGCATTGGATGTGGACCATAAAAATGCGCGATGAATATCTGTTTCATTTATGCTGAATGTGTCCCAGGCCCGGTTCCCAGTTCCATGCCAGTACAAGCCACCAACACTTCAGCTCCAGCTTTCACAACAGTGTCTCTGGCTCATAAGAGCTTCCTTTTTGGAGTCCCCTCATGTGAATGATCCTGATCAGCAATTAGCAGCAACATGGAGGAAAGCAACTATCTGTATCACTGCTGACCTCATACTCATACATACACACATACAAACTGTAAACAAGCAGGCTCCTGTGAGTCAGAGAAGAAAGCTTAAAGTGAAAAGCTCAAAGTGGAAAGGAAATGAAATCACTGATGAAACAGATGAAGAGGCAGAGATTCAAAGCAGAGGACATGAAAAGGGAAAGACACATGAATTGATAATAATT
Organism: Euthynnus affinis; assembly: GCA_029490765.1. Taxonomy (NCBI): domain Eukaryota; kingdom Metazoa; phylum Chordata; class Actinopteri; order Scombriformes; family Scombridae; genus Euthynnus; species Euthynnus affinis. Next base: position 18,675,058 of record CM055838.1, on the reverse strand, counting down.
GAGAAAGTCAAATTATAAATGTGTGATTAAGAAATAAAGGACTAAGGGATCTAATCTTTTACGCAGCTTTATCCAGAAATGTAGATGGACTTCCTATACCATCCTGCATGTCTGTACAATGCAGAAACTCTAAATTACACCCTGGTACTGAGTTGAGTAAGATACATATCTACAACATTGAATGCGTTTTTTCCTTTTTGTAACTGTGTGTTTAACCTCATCTGACCTTAGCATTCTTATTATCTCATTATTTAAGGCAAATGTTTCTGGTTGCTTTCCTTGGCTGGTGTTTCATTTCACCTCATTTCTCCTACCTATCTTTCTACGTGAATATCAGGGTAGAGGTGAAAACTCTGGAAAAATACCATTAAGTTGAAATGTGTCACTGCACAGTCAGGCAGGGATTGTGAGCTGAGGGTGAAGGAGGGAGAGTGTGTATCTGAGGGTGATGACTCATACCAAATGATTACATGCCGTTGCTATGTAATGATGGAGAGCATGGAGGTGTGTGTGTGTGTGTGTGTGTGTGTGTGTGTGTGTGTGTGTGTGTGTGTGCGGAGCTAGAGAAACCAGTAGATGCCAGTGGCAAACACATATGGACCAGCGCTCACCTCTCCTTTCTGCAACAGATACTGAGTGCTCATATTCAGAAATTCAGTACTGGGCATATGACAGTTATGTCCATGACTCATGACAACCCATGTCACTATCACTCACTTCACACATGGAGCGCAGAGATACAACACTGAACACACAAAACAGAGTAATCAATATTCTCACATTAAGAAAACAAGATCATGTTACTCATGTTAAAGGACCAGTGTGTAAGATTTAGTGGCATCTAGTGGTGACGTTGCAGATTGCAACCAAATAAATGCACCTCCCTGCACGCTCCCCTTCCAATCGTGTAGTAGAATCTATGGTGGCCACAAAACTTCCAAAATCACAAAAGGCCTTCTCTAGAGCCAGTGTTTGGTTTGTCTATTCTGGGCTACTGTACAAACATGGCAGTGCAACATGGCATGCTCCATGGAAGAGGACCCGCTCCCTCAGTAGATACAAAGGGCCCATTCTAAGGTAATAAAAGCACAATTCTTATTTTCAGATGGTCGTATTCTAAGTCCATTTCATTTGATGCCACTAAATCTTACACACTGGTCATTTAATACAAGATGTAAATGGGGCCACAGTATGCATTTTTTGTCCTATTTGTGAGCCAGAGAAGTCAATCAAAGCACTAAATCAGAGCTCTCAAGCAAGTCTTAACCCTGCTCTTGGTATATTATCTCTCAGATTTCAGCTTTATTCAGGAGGGGAAAATGTTTATACATTTTCACTCTCTTTTTGCTTCATTCATTCAGCACTCACAGTGTGACAATGTGTTCCTAGTTTCTGCTTCTATGTGCCCCCATTAAGGTTATCATTGTTTTTCTTAATATTTGTTGTCATTTTGCTTGTTTCTTAATGGTTCATAATGCTTAAGGTTGACAAATCAAAGCAGCAAACAAGGCCAAGATTACAAACAGCGTGCCAGCATCTCTGTCTACATGCACAGGTGAAACTAATAACATTAATAATGGTTCCATTTCATTTAGCTGGACCAGCAAGCAATGCCAGCGAGCCAGCATGCAAGCACTCATATTGATCTCTGTGCATTTGAGTTCTCCAAGTAAAACTTGGGCACATCACTTGTAAAACTTGTACTGAAAGTCATGGATCAAACACCTTACAAAAAGACATTGAGACTGATGTCACTGTGCCAATTTGAAAGGTTAATGTATAATTTATATTCATATAACACTGAAGGGATGACAGCAGCGTGTCATGAGTTTGGATGAATTGCAAAGTGTACACTAATGACCCTGGAAGTAGTTTCCATTGAAGAACCTGTAGGGAAATAAAAGGAAGTGGAAACCACCTTTTGTTCTTTTTATGTCTTGATAGATTTAAAAAAAAAAAAAAAAAAAAAGCTGCAACACAGGCTCCTTCTGTGTCATTCTGCCAAGTTTTCAATTAATCTAATGATAATTATTATGTATTATTATTATTATTATGTATTACCTGACTGTGCTTGATGCATACAAAATATTAATAAAAAATGTAATGTGCAGAAGACATGCTTTGTTTCATACTCCAAAAAAAGCAATGCATCATGCACAAATCAGAGGCAAGATGTGTTGGGTTGGTAAAATTATGCAGCAAATGGAGTTGTATTTAATAATATAAATTAATTTAATTTAATTTAATATGAATTAATAAATGAAAAAAGCTTTTTTGTTGTGAATCCATGGCAATGTGATTCACTCTAATCTTTCAAGCATGAAGACTGCTAACGCGTCCTTATACCCTTCTCCCCCAATGACCTTCATCTGTCTTTGGTTCACTGGTTATAATGGATTACCCTCAGTCATGGTTTAAAACCTGGGTTGTCATTTAAGTTCTCCTTTGCTAGAAAAGGTGTTTAAAATGGCCACTATGAACCCTCTGCTGTCTTGGCAGTCAATCTACCTATGAAATTGTAATTCCTTATGTAAAGATTGTGGAAGATGCTTTTTCTGCAAATGCAGCATTTTTCTCTTTTGCCTCCTCAGTTTTCAATGGTTCATGTTTGCTTATCTGAAAGGCACAAAGATAGACTCACTCATTTGCATGTATTCCACTGTCAGTATGTTGTGTCCTGCCTCAGCCCCACTCACACAGAAAGCCCATGGGACCCGGTAAGTTCGGAGGCTAAGTCAAAGCTTGTGGGAACTAATCTTTACTAATGCATTCTCTTCCTCTCAGATCACCATGTAGCTTACATCGGGGTCATTTCCAGTGTCCTTAACTGAGATCCGATGTTTATGAGGAATGCAGACAGTTTACAGTTCTGCTGAATGATGATACTCATGTTGATAAGAAAGAAAAACAAAATGGCACTGGCAACAGTTTTTGTAAGCATTTAAAAGAAATGTAGTATACATAAAATATTTAAACAAAACAAAACAAAATTTGAAAATCCAATTCATAAATTACAATAAAATCCACATGTTCTGTCAAAAATAAACCAATTATGGATTTTAGATCTAGTTGAAATACTGTTGGTAGTCATTATCTTTAATTTGTTTGGGGTTTTTTGTTATGCTTTCCTCCCTCTATTTTTTTTTCCCTAAATGATGTCTTGTGGTACAGAATCTCTTAATGTTTGCTGGGACTATGTTGATTGCTGTGCTGTGGCATATAATACTCTCTCAACCATTAAAAATACTTTCTCTCTTCTTTTAAAACATGCAGACCTGTGATGTTTGTTGCTTCACTGTTACAAATTACTTGGCCAAAGCATTTTCATTTTACAACCCTGTCTCCTCAAAATTACGTTCCCCCACAACTAATTTGCATTCTCAATTACGTTTCTCAGAAAACGTATTTTGTCCGCGATTACGTTTGTTTGTAACGTAACACAAATACGTTTCTAATCAACATATTTTTGCTTTCCTACAATGCTATTAGCTATTTTAATTCGAACAACCTTTCTCTACTTTAACATACATATATTGGGGACAGGCCTACGCATTTTCTAAACAAACCTGCATTTGTCCTTTTTCAATGTGACGGTACTCATTTTAATTAATGGATTGATTTATAATTGCTGTGTATCTTGTATCTCCACTGACATCTGATGATTTGCGCATCATGGCCGGTTTTTAAGTAACCGCCTGCCATTGCTGTGAAGAATAAAATCAAAGAAAGACATGACGAACTCAAATTATCTGGCCATTGTTGTCTAACCTCATGAGAAGGGACTGAAAAAAGAAAGACATCCTAAACGTGTCAAAGGGAATTCCCAGTGACGTCATGCGCAGTCACGTCCCACAAAATGAACCCCCCGACCCCGCCCCCTACAACGCCACCTTTTTTCCGCGTTACTTTGTCTTCTTCGTCGCTCTTTTGACAGACAGTGGATGGCTCAATGAACCAGGCAGACTAGCGACCCCACGTGTGTCTACATTGAAATTACATCTTCATTCTTGAAAACCCGAGGTTGCAAGCAAGACGAGTTGGCGGGATTTCAGTCCGCCAAAAGAGCCCCGCGTAATTCAAAAAATGGTGGCGCGCGAACACACACGCACGCACGCACACACACACACACACACACACATATGTCTAAAATAAAGCAACATCTTTACTTGTTATGAACATAGATCATCTAGATGCAGTGTTATTAGTCTAGTTGTTGTAAATATTTGATATATTCAGTAGTTATGTTGTTTTATGAACCTATTTTACGACCCTACTTTACAAAACAGAAGAACTGCCATCCCAAAAACGCTGTTTATGAAACACTCACTAAAATATCTTAAACAAACCAACATCTTAACTTTTTGTTAACATAGATCAATTAGATGCAGTGTGATTATTAGTTCGGGTGTATTAAATGTTTGATATATTCAACAGATAGATCTTTTCACGACCCTATCTTACTACCCCACTCTACAACCAGAAGAACTGCAACTGTGGTGCTTATTTGTGTGAAAATTAAATTTAACCATATTTTACCCATATCTGACAGCGTCCCCAGTTGTTGACTATATTCACATGATAGCTGAGGCCCAGAGCTCTCTATAACAGTTGCTCCCATGTCTGTACCCCCTTTTGTTGATGAATTATAAGCCTTCAAATGTGCACTGAGGTCAAGGTTCAAAGGTCAGGTTTTCAAAGCAGGAGTCATGTAGGATCTTCATACTTACATATGTTACTTTCCAAGCCGAGACCTTTACAAAATGTAATTGGTGTAGCTCTATGACAAAGTTTTAATTTTCACATTTCATGGACACAAGCCGTCCCAGGCCTAGTTTCAGAGATCAAATATTTACAACAACTAGACTAACTAGAAAATTCCTGCAGCAGAAATTTTGAGAGTGACACGGGCCGGTGCCGGTGGGTCATGTGTGAGGAGCCCCAGCAGCTCATGGGGAACACTTATCAGGGAGGAGCTGATGGTGTTTGTGTCATTGATGCTCTGTTATGATTTCAGTGGTATGGCCGTTAATTATTAGTGCTGATCAATAATTACACTTAGTGTGTTTGAAACATGAAAATATATATAAACATATATATAATTCTAATAATACTATATATTACATTGACTTTTAAGTCATGATGTGGAGTCACAACATGTACATAATAAATATAATTTATGGGTTTTCTACATCATCAGGAGCACATCTGTACATTATGAATACATTTCTTAATACATTTCAAATACTGAAACAGAACACACCTTAGACCAACAGTTGTTTTTCATGTGTTTATTTATATGACAATCTGCCCTTTCACCCTCAAATGTGATTAGAGAAACTGCCCCATAAAAACCTTTTACATGGACAAAATGAAAGAAACTTTAGGAGGAGCAGCAGAAGTGAGATGTCTCTTATGGGACAGACAGAGGAGGGAAATTTGGCTGCAAAGTGATCGTCTTGCATGTTCTCTGAAAATACACAAAAACAAAGAAATCAGTAAGACAACATTATGGTAGCATGAATTAACTCAAATTAAACTCATCCACATGGATACATTTATAAATGCTCCTTACTTGTCTATATATATATATATATATATATATATATATATATATATATATATATATATATATATATATGTATATAGTCCAATAGATAGTAGAATATAGATATGAAGCAATATATACGTAGTTCTCCGGGTGTGTAATTTTAAGTCGGGTGTTTATATGAACAGTAAAAGAAGGTTTTTTTCTCATAGCGGACTTTTATTTGTAATAAAATAATCTGAATACTTCTTCAACCAACAACATTACGTTACTACACTAACAGTATTTACAGCACGAAGGTCAGTTTTAATCTGTGATGTCATCTACCTGTTTGGCCAGTGAGCCTCACTGCCGTTCAAATACACCAGACTCCTTTGACAGAAAGACTAAATTTACTTAGCAGAGCACAGATCTACCACACAGTCTCTTTTTTGGCGTTAATGTGAGGTACTTTGCTTCACGAAGGGATCTGATAACTTCTTCAACCGCTGAAACTCACCCAGTCACACACACAGACTAAGCAGCTAGCTGCGCTACAGCAGCACCTCCCGTTATCTTACCATCTTAAATGTGTGTTTTTTTCAAAGGAGTCTGGCGCTGCTATGTAGCGCGGCTATTTTCGGTTAACGTAAACAAAACGGATCTTACTTTTAAAGAGAGACGGTCTCATACAAATCATATTAATGATGTCCTCAAACACTTTTAACATCACTCTGAAAGTGACAGAAGCAAACTCAGCACTTTAATGGACGTTGACAGCACACTGAGTCACAGTTTAGCTATATGTATAGTGTTCTTGCTCAGCACCGACTGTATATTTTTTGTACATATTAATAATTTATTCCCAAAAATATGAGAGAATAATGTCTAGATTCAAGAATAATGTAGGCTAATGCTACTAAGATAACAAAGTTGAAGAGAAAAATATTCACTTACCTCAATCAGATGACTGTTGACTTTGTGGTTGGTGCAGCGCCCTCTGATTCAGGCAGATTAGCTAGCACACAGCTCCGTGCACATAGCTTCACACACACCGGGACACTCACACGCACGCTCGCAGGCACGCCCACACGCAACCCCACACACATACATGGAGATTTACTCTGCTCCCCATGGCAACCCGTGCATGTGTGCGTCCTCGTACGCGTGCGTGTGTGTGTTGGTGTGTAAATTTGTCAAAGTAGCTAAAAATGTTAGCTCCGTGAGCCTGTCAAAAAAGGCATTTTTGTGAAGGAACCATAAATCCTATCAGAAATCTGAGCAGACCAGGACCACCACAAGATCTTTCTGCACAATATTGGTGATCTTCAAGTCCCTAGACCCAAAAATGTTGACAGGAGAGCGAGAGAAAAAAGGGTGTCGGTTCAACTCTCCTCCTGAAATCTCCTCCTTAATTAATATGGGAGTCTATGGGACAGTTGGCTGGTAAACCCTTCACAAAAGGGCTGACAGTTCAAATTCTGTTTGTGTCTGAGCTACGGTTGGTGATTTAAATGACAGAGCACAAGTGTGCCTACTACTGTGGAAAAAATTATTTGTGTAGACCAAAATATGTGGCTGAAAGGACGATTTATCCAGAAATTTTTCATAAAAATTTAAACAGTTTCTTCCACTCTAAGCGATGACATCACACACTCTAGCTCTGAACATTCCAGCAATACACACTAATGTTAAACTCAAAATTTATCTAAAATTGCACATGAAACTTTAAAAGTCACAGATCAAAAAGTATAAAGAATACTCAAAAAGTTGAATACAAGTTTAATAGCTGACAACTTTGTGAACATTTTAAAGTTTGAATGAAGTCTGTAGCTCAAAGTATGGCGAAGTAGTTGAAGCTTGAAATTGCCCCTAAAATGTGGATGTTTTTTGACCCCTCCCCATTCATTTCCTATGGGAAATTTTTCGCAGTTTTTCGCGACTTACGTCGCGAAAAATTTCAATATCTTCACCAAAAGTCATAGCACACCATTCCCGAACGAGCCGCACGTTTTGATGTATAATTTGCATGGGTTTTCTCAAAGCTGTGGGACTAGTTACGCGCCGAAATTTTGTACGGAAGAGGAATAATAAGAAGTGGAAGAAACATGACGAATAACAATAGTGACTCGGGCTTTTTTGTGTGTGTGTGTGCGTGCGTGCGTGCGTGTGTGTTTGCGCGCGCCCATTTTTTGAATTACGCGGGGCTCTTTTGGCGGACTGAAATCCCGCCAACTCGTCTTGCTTGCAACCTCGGGTTTTCAAGAATGAAGATGTAATTTCAATGTAGACACACGTGGGGTCGCTAGTCTGCCTGGTTCATTGAGCCATCCACTGTCTGTCAAAAGAGCGACGAAGAAGACAAAGTAACGCGGAAAAAAGGTGGCGTTGTAGGGGGCGGGCATGGGGGCGGGGTCGGGGGGTTCATTTTGTGGGACATGACTACGCATGACGTCACTGGGAATTCCCTTTGACACGTTTAGGATTTCTTTCTTTTTTCAGTCCCTTCTCACGAGGTTAGACAACAATGGCCAGATAATTTGAGTTCGTCATGTCTTTCTCTCATTTTATTCTTCACAGCAATGGCAGGCGGTTACTTAAAAACCGGCCATAATGCGCAAATCATCAGATGTCAGTGGAGATACAAGATACACAGCAATTATAAATCAATCCATTAATTAAAATGAGTACCGTCACATTGAAAAAGGACAAATGCAGGTTTGTTTAGAAAATGCGTAGGCCTGTCCCCAATATATGTATGTTAAAGTAGAGAAAGGTTGTTCGAATTAAAATAGCTAATAGCATTGTAGGAAAGCAAAAATATGTTGATTAGAAACGTATTTGTGATACGTTACAAACAAACGTAATCGCGGACAAAATACGTTTTCTGAGAAACGTAATTGAGAATGCAAATTAGTTGTGGGGGAACGTAATTTTGAGGAGACAGGGTTGCATTTTATGATATGATAAGCTTTGGCAATGCAATGCAATTCAGTGGATGGGAAGCTTAAATATCTGTCTGAAAATTCATACTGTTAGACAGGTAATAGAAGTGATTAATATGTTTTGCAACCTGAATGTGTCAAATATGAACCCCTTCACCAACTAGTTAGAATAAGCTCCAAATCATTTGGCTTAATCATGTGCACTTTTTGAGAAAAGCTGTCCTTGCGTATCACCCTAACAGAAGGGACCTTAACTCTTGCCCACGTCACATAACTGAGAGATTCAAGTCATCTTTATTCGCAGGGTCATTTATCTCCTGAATGGGCTCATCAAGCATCTGTGTAGTGAGAGCGCTTAATTTTCCTGTACTTCGCTCTCTTTCCTTTGATTTATACTGATTATCTCATATTGATGTACAGTTTGTTCTGTGAGCTGTGAATGAAACTGTATCTAATGTCTAATGTTTTACTGCACCAACCACATGATGCTCAACACACTCCAGATATGGTATAAAAAGAAATTGAGCAGATAAGAAAATAAACAAAATGCAGTGTCTGTTACGGAAACCTATTTTTTGTTATCTCCATATCTTCCTCATTTTTCTTTTCATTTCTTCCAATGTGTGAAATAACAGCACTTTACTGATGGAAGGAAAGGTGAAGTTTCCATCCTTTGATTGAAAAATAGTGGTGAAACTGTTAATGGAAGAAACTCCTTGCAACAATTGAAAGTTAAGAACTTAATTATTCTGAAACAACCAGGAGAGTTAGCTTATTTGTCAGTGTCACAAATGAAATCAGACTGATTAGCTAGCAGCAACTGAGTTCTACAAGTCAACAAACAAAGAGTAACAACACAGCAACAAATGCAGTGACATTAAATATGAATTCATCTTCATAAAAGAAAGAAGAAGACGTCAGATAACATGAGTCAGATACATCCTCTCTCTGCCCCTTTGGTTGTTCTTTTCTGATGGTTAAATGTCTCTGCGGCTGTCATATAATGTGCTGAAGGTTAATTGTGGAAGAAACATCAATTCATACCTGAAGAATTTTCCATACATTGTGCAAAGTTCTCATCAAACCAACATTTAACTTTTTGATTCAAAAGTACTTCTCCCTACAAACACCTCCATCAAGAACAAAACTGCCCTGTATCATAGCAACTTTATCAGAAGTTATATTCCTTATTTCTTCTCTTTAAAATCCCTGTCAGTCTTTCTTGTATTAAAGATCTTCTCTTGCACTAAATCTTTTTTTTTTTTTTGAAAGAACATGATATTTTTCTCTTCAACATTAACCAAGTGCTATACCAGAACACTATTGTCATTTTCATATTACAATCTCTTTAACTCTCAACAAATAGCTGTGTTTATTGTTGCTATCCTTCACTATTAGCATTAACACATTTCTTCGAAGATTATAAAAGTTCCAATATATCAGTACACAGCTCCTGAGGTTTACACAAATTAAAATGCATGACTGACTTTGCAATCAGCCTGTAATTTACAACAAGGTTTGTTGATAACTGGTAATGATCAAATGTGAATGCAATGCATGATTTTTCGATTGCAGCAATAATTATTAATTCATGATATCAGGAGAAAGTGGAAAGCAAAAACAGGGCGTTAAAAACCTCTGAGAAAAAAGGTCTACCTTTGGAATAACAACTGGACTTTGGTTATAACAAATCAAAACTCATTTGTACAGCCCTAAAAATCATGTTAGTCAAAGAATCACTGGAACCCAGCAGACTGAAGGAACTGTTTTAGACGTCACCTGTCTGGAATGAATAGAAGTGGTTGAACTGCTTGGTGTAGAGAGCACAAAATCTATTTTAAGCACAAAATCCTTTGCAGTTAAAAAAAAACACAATGGAAGTGGGACTAGTAAGGCAGCCAAAAGGTCATAAGCCAAGAAAAGTCATTACTGCACCAATACCTGTTGATAACAAGCACTCTATTGAGCATACATACATATGGGAAAATTATTGTAGCTTAATTAAATGTGTTCTCAGAATCTACGTGTATAATCAGATTTGTAAATGTGCCAAACAAATCTTCAAATCTTTATTGAGATTTCCAAGTGTATAAAGATTTGTGAATGTGTGAACAAATCTGTAAATGGGTATAATAGCTGAAAAGTATTTTGCCCTAGGAGCTGGAAATACAGACAAGTCATCATTATAGCTCAGATATGCCTCTAAAAGTCTTTTTACACTACACTTCTCTGCAGATCTGCAAATGCATGTGGAGATTTGTCTTTAATGTCATGTTAGCTAGTTAAGTTTTGCAGAAGTGACGTCATCGATCTTTTGACAAGAAACCTGCAGTTTATTTATAAGTTAACATGGCAATAATTTAATAACTATAAAATAAAGTAAGAGAAAATGTAATTTAGAGTGACTTTTTCATTTTAATACATTTATATTTATTGAAAAGTGTTATCTGTACATTTAGAGCCCAAGAGGCAGCACTGTTCTGTCCAGTGAAAACACAAAGCGCCACTTCACATTCAGACAAACTAATGTGGCAGCTACAATTATTAATTTCATCTGTAAGACCAACATTTATCTTCCAAAAGGAATTATTTCATATACCAAAATGCTATACAGACATCACTAAATCACCAGACAGACAGACAACACAGGACTACTGCTGCAAAAAACGTTGCAGCAGACTCGCAAATAGGTGTTATTTGGATAAACTGAACAGATACTGGGAATCTAAATGGTTACTTTCTCACCTGAAAAAATATTGAATTTTAATAAAATGACATATGAACATTTCTAGAGTAAAAATTTCAGCAGTCTGGCTCAAAATCTCTACCATGATGCCATCGCCCTTGGATATCCAATCTAGCAAGGCATACTGGGTAATGTAAAAACAGAAAGGCTAATTTTATTTTTGATGCCAAGATTTAACTGTTGCTGTTCTGTCCCCATACATGAGGCTCCATCCACCCATCAGTACTTTGTCTTATGTAAAGCTCTTGAATGTTCTTGATGTTGAATAGTGTATAAACTTGCTTTGTCTCATCTTGTAATGCACCAGTTCAATAGTTTCTGGGGAGGGAGATTTTTGAAAATGTATAAATATTAAACTGCAGAAATAGCTGCACATTATCTTCAGATAATTAATCCTTTAATAATTTAGAACATAATGATCATCTGTTACTTCATTTTAACAAACTAAATGCACTGTAGGTGGCACGTCTTTGAACTTTGTGTGCATTTATCATGACAGGTCTTTTTATGTTGTAATAAAACACTATAACAGACTAAATGTGGCTTCACAGTTCTTTCAGTCGTGCCTTTCAGGGGTCTTTTCCAGACAGCTTATGAAACTCTGAGCCTAACTTTGAATTCTGAGGTGATGAACCTTGAGATGGGAAACAGAGTTTTTGTTTCCAGAATTGCGGCTCAGAATTTGTTCAATCAGCTATGAGAATGTTCACTTTGAGTTAAAGGTATAATGTGTAATTATTCTACATTAAAATGTTTAAAAATAACTAGACCTATGTATATGTTGAGTTGTGTACTTACATTATCCCAAATGTTTCCAACAATTTTCAAACCCAGAGAAATTTATAAGTTAATAAAAGTAACGGACCGTTTCAGATAAACAAATGTTAGCAACAGCTCGGCTAACAGCCCCTCCATGAAACAAACAACTGCAGAAATATTGATTTTTTTAGGTGAAACAGCTTTTAGTAGTATTTTTTAACTATTTTAATCTGCATGTACGTTTGATTTTGGAGAAGAGGAGACTTCTGTGGATAATTCGTCTCCCAGCAGAAACCGGACAAACATCTGGAACTTATGTTATATGAGAAAAAGCCATAGGAAAAAGCTGAACAAGTGTTAGCAGCAGCTCGGCTAGCCGCCTGGTGGTCACCAAACACTGTTGGATAAACACTGGTTTTTAAGGTAAAACAGCTTTAATTAATATTTGAACGATTTTATTCTGCGTGTACGTTTGTTTTTGGAGAAGAGGAGACTTCTGCGGATAATTCGGCTGCCGGGAGAAACCGGATGAACATCTGAATGTAAAGTTATAAGAGATATAAACCGCTAAAGCATTAGCAGCAGCTCAGCTAACAGCCCGTATCTGACGTCCAGCCATCACCAAACTTTGTAGAAGAAACACTGATTTGTTAGGTAAAACAGTTTTAATTAGTATTTTAATGATTTTAAACTGCATGTATGTTTGTTTTTGGAGAAGAGGAGACCTCTGCTGATAATTCGGCTGCCGGGAGAAACCGGACGAACGTATGAATGAAAAGTGAAAGAGATATAAACTGCTAAAGTGTTAGCAGCAGCTCAGTTAACAGCCTGTATCTGACGTCCGTGGGTCGCCGTACATCGTCGGAGAAACACCGATCTCTTAGATGAAACTGCTTTATTCAGTGTTTTTAATCAACGGGTCCGTTTGTTCTGGAGAGGAGGGGACCTCTGCGGATAAGTCGGCCCCTGGTAAAAACACCCTGAACCATGAATTTCAGAGTAATCGTATCCCGGTAAAGCTGATTGTTTAACAACAAAGACAAAAACTCCCATGATCCCTTGCTACTCCACTCCGTCATCACACTCCGTCTTTTGTTATTGTTTTGATTGAGAGACCCCTAGCGGCTGAAATTACATATTGTGCGTTTAAGTGCATGTGTGGAGAATGAAACAAGTCACCATCAACAGAGCTCAATATAACAATTTACCATGACGACAGGTAAATAAAAGGCAGAGCCTCCATTTTAATCCAGTGGAGGTTGAAACATTAATAGATATGTATGCTTTATCTTCGAAAAACACAGCAACAATGACAAAACCTGAGTCAGAGCAGGGAAAGTGTCAATAAGGAAAGACAATAAATTGTATTAAATAAATTGTAAACTTGTATTCAGTGTAGTCCATTAATTCATCCTTTAGCAGACTTGAATGTCCTTCATAGCTCATAAAGAAGTGGAATCTTACTGTATAATAAGCTATACTATTTTAAATGTATTTATTCATCTTTAACCAAACACGGGGTGCAGTAAGTTACCATAGTAATTCACCCATAGTTTAAGTTACACCTGGAGCTTCCCTCATCTCAGGGTTAACAAACTTCACTAAACCGCGTTTAACAAACTTGGAGCTATCTCTGAACTCTGATGATGTTTTGGGTTCCAGAACACCTGATCAGAGTTTGTTCCATCAACTCTGAGCATGTTCACACAGATCAGTGCGTGTGTGGTGAATGAAAAAAGCTACCATTAATGGAGCTCTGATATTACAGTTCACCATAGCAACAGGTAAATAAAAGGCAGAGCCTCCATTTTAATCCAGTGGAGGTAGAAACATTAATGCATGTGTGCAGACTGTTAATATTTATCTCAAAAAAGGTAGCAGTGACAGAACCTGAGTCAGAGCGGAGAAAGGAGTTGATAAGTTAACACAAATGTTATTCAGTGTTGTCCATTCATCATTTACCAGACTTGAATTTCCTTAATGAATGATAAAGTGGTAGAATCTTACTGTATTAGGCTATAGCACATACATACATATAGATCAACATTTTTACATATATGTATTCAGCTATGGGGTCAAACACAGGGGGCAGCAACTAAAGATTAAAAATATAGAGATAAAACATATAATAGTCATGTCACAGAGAGATGTGACTGTAAACTGCGCCACAAATAATGAGTTGGGGGATTTGCAGTTGAAAAGGCATTGAGGTTCAAACTGAGTGTTTAGACATCTATTTGGATCTTGGATCAGCAGCATTCAGTGTCTACACTTCAACAAATGCAAGTAAATGTAATACATTTTTAAACATAGCCACTGAAATAAGCCTATTTAAACATTTACTTTCAAACTACATTTAGTTTGCAGTCTGAAGTGGAAACACAACCCTGCTCACTCACAAATATTAATAATCTCCAACATGACATGAAAACTATGATGGCACTGTTCCATCAGTGCAACCAATCACATTATGAGACATATGAGGTGATTATTGATCTTATGTGTCTACATCTTTTTGTATTTAGGGGAGATGACCAGATTATAAACATGTCAGTGTAGGAGTGGCTGTAACAACCAGACAGCTGCGTGATCGATGTGCACAGGGTCAGAGTGTTATAAAAGAAGGACAGACAGAGGTTTAATTCTGAGCTGAGGGTGAATTTACGTTGTGTCATATTTGATTGTGAGGACAGAAATCAATATTCAAAGAAATGGCTGATATGCATAAAAGGGGTAACAAAATTAAAAATAGTCCTTGAGTAACGAAAAAATATCCAACCAGATTTTCATTCTAACATAGAGCAAACCTCTGCTAATTAATGCTCTTCGATACGCACTTTTTTATCGTATGAATGAGTAACAAATACACCCCAGGTGTAGTAAATATTCTGCAGGTTTCTTGTCAAGAGATTGATGTTGTCACTTCTGCAAAACTTTACTAGCTTTTCTGTGGTTTTCTGCTTTCTGCATATGCTGGAACAGTGTGTGAGTAGAGAGTGGAGAGCTGCTTAGGGCGGCTGGAAAGACAGACATGGACAGAGGAGATTTGTTATTATCCTGACATGCAGCCATGAACTCACAGTGATGATTTGGTGTAATGCACCAACTACACTCAGCAGTGTAGTAAAAATCATGAGACAACCTAGATACTGTAACTATAAATCTATAACATCAGTCATGTCAATGTCAGGAATATCAGGTAGCAAGTATATAAATATCAGGAAGCAGCTCACTAATGTTTATCACCTTGCTGGTTCACTTCACTGTCTGCGGAGTTGGGTGATTCCTATTCCCACTGGAGCAGAGAAAAACCTTTGCATGTAAACGGGAATCTTGGTGGAATATTTATTTCATTAGGCATGCAAACAGCTTAGAGAGAAATATTGTATTTTTTTGGAATAAGGGCAAAAACCAGAATATTTTTTGCATGTAAACACAGTCTACAAGTCTGTGATAGATGAAGGAATCTGTTCAGCACAGATGATCAGATGTGATCAGATGACAGCAGATGAACACAGCATGGCTCCTTGTAGCTCACTCTAAATACAAAAAAAAAAACCTTTATTGATCAGTTTACTAAAGGTTTCAGGGCCTAACTTTATACAAGCACTAGTTTTACCTATCACCTTCAAAATATAGATTTACTTTACTGTCATTTCATCTGGAATAATTCACCTGAGTGGCTAACTCTAGCAAACATTAATGTTTATTTATAGTTGAAGTTATCTCTGGGGAAACACTGTAGCAGTACTGCACTGTGTGTTAGCTAGCGTTACCCTGTGTAAGCAGTTTGTAGTGAGGCTGAAACATCACAGGTTCTCTAGGGCTGTGCGCTATGACAATATGTATCATGTGATGAGAGAAAAACATCTATGAGCTCATACTATGCTCATTTATTTTGTTGTCTCTTAATGATTTTTTTCATCATTTGGAATCTGTCCGTCTTTTGTACACATTACATTTATAACTCTTCTTGACTGTATTCACAAAGCTTTTATTGCACTTAACATAACTTGTTCAGTTGTCGTCAACTCTTCATTGCTGTCCGTCTATCCTCCACTGTGCTGCACACACGGAGGGCGCAGCCCCACCTGCACTGAGAAAGAGCAGTGAAGAGGAGAGATTCAGTGAGATGGGGACTATAAATGACAGCAAAACGCAGTAGAGACTCTTTATTTATGTTGTTTACCAAATTTATGTGCACTCGTTTAATTAAAGTTCAGTGTGAGAGTCACTGCTGCGTTTTTCTGTCATATATGGATTATTTAAGGACATAGTCTCTGCTCTTTAGGGGTCACCGCAAGTAAATAGTGAACCAGGTGAAGTACTTGAGTTGATGACAACTACAACTACGGGATATGAAATTATCTATATTGAGATATGAGATTTTGGTCATATCGCCCAGCCCTAAGATTCTCAGGCTGCAATGTTAGTGCTAAAATGCTAAAAAGTGACCGGTCACTCTTTAACAGAGATGGAAAGTCATGGAAACGCAGGTGCGCTTGTTTCTGCTTGTTGTTAAAGCAGCAGAGAACAGTACAGTGACTTTGGTGGCTGCATAGCATCCTGCCATGTTGTTTTGGTCACTCAGCTGTGGGAGCTTCCTTAATATGTCCATGTTGGCAGTGCGAGTTGTTTTCTGAGGAGCGTCCAAGCAGGCAGCTCTCGGTCTGAAAAGTGAAGCTAATGTGGAAATTCCTTAAACCTATAATCTCTCTACTGGCTAGCAGAGGGCAACTCCACTAGCTGCAAAAATTACAACTGGTTGGAAGTCTATGAGAAAATGACCCTACTTCTCACTTGATTTATTAGCACAGTTAACTATTTTCACTATTTTCGAGTCTTCCTCAATACATGATGTTCATTTTGTAAATTGTAGTCCTATTTAGAGTGAAATAGATTATAAAGCAGGCTATGCTTAGGGTGTTGCTACCTTGTGATTGACAAGCAGCTACCATGGCTGGCTACCGCTATTTCATAATGTGTTTTGAGTTCATGAAAGTTAAATGTAACATTTTTGTTATCTGTCATCATTTTCGAGAAAGTCAAGAAAGTCTTGTTCAGTGTTTGGATGTCCTAAAAGACCTTCTGTCAGCTGTTCAGTTTTTCCGGTAAGTACATTTTAATAGTTTTAAGCCTTTTTTGCTAGCAAAATTTAGCATTAGCATTATCGAACTTAACCAGACTGTAAATACACCGTTCCAACCAGTGCTAACCAAGCTAGCAGCTACCATTAGGATCAGTGCTATCCTCTCATCCAAATATGGTCACTTCTGGCCCCAAAAATTAAAGATAGCAATGGTCAAAATACAAGATGGTGATGGCCAAGTTGTTAAACTTAGTGCTTAAAAATGGCAGTCCACAAACCAATGGGTGACGCCACAGTGACTACATACATATTTTTTTACAGTCTATGGGAGCGTAAACCTGGCAGCATGAAGCTGTGAGCCTGACTTCAGGGCATAGAAGTTTCAGACAAATCTCCTCACACATTTGCAGATCTCTGCCACAGAAGTGTAGCAAAAATCACATGTAAAAAGACACCATTTACAAATCTGATTAGGCACACAGATTATGATTACACATTTGCAGATTCCTGTACACATTCAAATCTCAGTATGCAAAATCTGATTACGCACACACAGATTGACATACAGTTACACAATTCTCCACACACATTTGCAAATAATTTAGCCACAGTAATATTCCCATACTATTGATTTATCATCTCTCATGTCCTCCACTGTCGGTTGCAATGGTAAGGTTTACACACATACACATCTTGATCAATGAAAATAACAAGAAATTTGTTATCAATAGTATTGAATAAGACGTACAAAGTGTCTTTTATACATTTGGTTTTGGTTTGTTTTGCATCCTGATATTCAAGTGTTTATCCATTTTTCTATCAAAAGCAGAAATCTAGTGTTCTGATTCTACAGTAACTCAACATCCTGTGTTGGCTCACTGACTCAGTGTAAAAGGGGTCAAGCTAAAGCCTTATCGAATTAATCCGTTCCATCTCTCTGACAAAAAGTCAGTCTAATATAGTCCTCTTCTCTAAACCTATCTCTTACCTTCTTTCTCAGTTTCCCTTTCCCTCCTAGTTTTCATCCCAAATAAGGGAATTCTTATCTTGATTGGTCTTGATTGAGTATTGTTTGTGAGATTATGGCACCTGTTTGGCTGGATGGATGGTTCATTAGAAGGATATTTAGTAATCAACATGATGACACAGATGGCAGCGCTTAGCACATAGGGGCAAACTGATAATTCTGAGGCTGCATTAAAACACGGAACTCAATTAAGCCATCATTATACAGCTGACCCAGCTAAAAATATCATAGCAGGCCCTGAAAAGAATGAACGATGATCAGTTTTCTACCCATTTTACCTGGTATCTTTGCACTGCTGGAGGAACATAGAGCTGCAGTTCTGCTTCCTTTTTCAAGTTCCCTTTTCAATTAGTCTTGGCCAGACAAGCAGGGATCAGTCTTTCTAAAAATCTGTCTCTTTCTAGAAGTTGATTTTTTTATTGCTTGATCCTGAGTCCAAAAAGACAGGAAAGATGTTGTAAATACTGCCATAAAGTGCTGCATGAATAAAGAGGTCAGTCATTTCCAGACTCACCAGGTCAGCACAAGCGTATTCATAGCATCAAATATATTTGTTGCCATGAAACCTTGATACGCTGTGCCTTATGTTTATTTTGCACATCCCTCTCTCTGTCTGTCTCACCCAACCATCTTGCCTGACCTGGACACCCCCTTCTGTGTACATCAGTCTCTATTCAAAAATATTTAATGCAAGATTGTTTAGGACATTTTTCCTGGAACATGGGGGGGAAATGTGGTCTCTGGTCTATTTATTTTATCTTCTCTGAGCCACATTCAGTCAACCCACTGATCTTGATCTTTGCCCTTTGTAATGATAAATGACACCAACGTCATCATCGCTCTTTTCAATCAAAGTCATCGTCTGCCGGAAGCTGTACATTGGCTGGATCCATTCACATCAAACACGCTAGCAAAGAGATCCATGATAAATGGAATGTAGTAAAGGTTAGTTGGGATATTATGTCCACTGAAAAAAATGTCAAGAGGAAACACTGACATTTTAAATCTGCAGAGATGTGCCCAGTCAGGTTATTCTTACTGATATTGATTGTGTCACAGTTAATATATATGCACTCCTCTTGCTCTTATACACTTTTACGGTAATTGAATTAGTCATTGAATTATGAGTTTGCATAAGTTAAAGACAAAATTTATGATATCCTTCCATAATCCTGTACGGGGTTTCAAACACCCTGCATATCCAATCAGGTGTTTTCAATGACCCTGGCTGATTACACTTCTAGTCAGGCTGAAATTGCACAGAGTTATGCTGGGAAACTGACAATGTCACCAACCTTTCTTAAATGAAGTGCAAGCAGCATCTACGATGTATGACACAAAATTTCTCTCAGCTGATAAACAGCAGCAGGTAGCAGTGTAGGTAGATGTTGTGGTAAACTTCAGATTCATCTTATCACAGCATTTAAGTGGTGTTTACTTGCCTCACAGTGCAGACGATTCCAGTCAGCATGAGTAGAATTCCCATAGTCAGTTTTTTTGTGATTACACCTAGCACACAGAGAAAATAGTTTACAGTACCAGTGAAAAGTTTAGACACACTGCCTCATTCAATGGTGTAGGACTAACACTACACCTGAAATTAATATTATACACTCATAAGGGGCACCACCTCCGCTGATTAATTAATTCATACATAATTAATAAATTAATTAGGAGGAAAAATAATTAAATCAAATTAATCAGTCTTATACCTGAAAGTCATGCACTCTGAATACAGTGATCTCCATCTTCTGATACAAAGGAATACAAATTCAACAACTTGGTAATAAATCAATATTTATTGAACCACTAAGGAATAGGGATGAACAGGGAAAGACTAAGCATATATACATATATATACAATTAAAATGAATGGATGCATGAATGAATGAATGCGTAAATTAAATTAACAAATTATTGCTAATAGAATGAACAAATTAATGAATGAATGTTATCAATAACAAGTCAAAAACACAATGGGGACTCGAACTACAGCCAATAAAAAATAAGTTTTTGAATAACAAGTGCATCAGCTCTG
Source organism: Euthynnus affinis (assembly GCA_029490765.1). NCBI lineage: Eukaryota > Metazoa > Chordata > Actinopteri > Scombriformes > Scombridae > Euthynnus > Euthynnus affinis. The sequence continues at coordinate 18,654,930 of CM055838.1, read as the reverse complement.
AGACAGAAACATAATAGATATTTACTACTGTTACCTTGATGATGAAGGGCTGATGATGAGCTTACCAGAAAGTGCTGAGCGAGGCAAAGCACACTCGGTTATCCTTGGGTCACCAGAGTGACAGCCAGGTGAGAATCGTTGCAGTAGGTTCAGTGAAACAACTTTGGTTCACTGCTTCTCAGGAGGATGAATCCGGTCTCAGACTAGCTGAGGCCACGTTGTGGACGCACACACAGCAGGGAGGTGTCCCAGTCGCAGTACATTCATTGGCCTGCTGCAAAGTTGGATGCATGGAGTTCTAAACTAATCAGAAGAGTTCTCGGAAAAGTCTTCAAAAAAGTTTAACTACATGATAAAAACAGAAGATTACAAAAATAATAGATTATTCAAATGTCAAACGGCGTGCAATGACTAATGGTACTTGGCTTGTGGCTTAGGCTTCTTTTCACTCTTTTGCTTCTTAGATGACTCTCCTTCTAGAGCTCTCAACTCTAAGTCATAGAAAAAACACAAATCCTGAAATGCCAGGCCTTCCCTGCTGCAGGGCGCGAGAGGAACACAGAAGAAGTAGCAGCATTCAGCAAAGCAAAAAGCATAAGAGGAGCAACAAGTAAAAGGCCATGAGAGAAGAAGAAGCACACAAAGAGTTGTAAAATTTCTTATAGCAAGGAGGTGTGTTTTTGGAGAAAGAGGATCCTTGGTGTTTTCGGGGACTGCATTGATTACTAATTAATTCCTTTCTGTGGAGAGAAAACTGGCCTCCAACTTTAGAGGGGAATAATTTTATTGATATCTGAAAATTATACACTTGCAAAATGAATGCTCACTTGCTCTGTCATGAGCATCATCAACACACCATGAAACAGTGAGGAAACGCTTAGACGCTGTAATATTGATTAACCAAATCAAATACAGAATAAAGTAAATAAACCTTCATTTCCTATTCTGCAATTAAATCTATTTAGAAAGCATTATCCTAGCAATCGAACCATAGCTAAATAAGACATTTACACTGGTTAATATCAAATAAATCAAATGTAATAATACATGTGACTTAAAATTAACACATTTTTAAGCTTCAGTTTTAATTTCCATAATATCAAACTAATTAAGAGATAGTTGGGCAGCAGAAGAAGGGAGGATGGTGCAACCATTTAGGCCTGTTTGTATTTGAAAAGAAAGACAAGGATGGCTTTTTTTTTTAGTCCTGTCCAATGTTTCCTTGACATCCTCATGCCTTTAGGTCAGAGGTCACTGGGTCCTTGTGTGTTTGTGTGTGTGTGGGCGCTCATGCTCTTGCACCTACACAGACTGTTAGGCCAAAAGGAATCAGAATGTTTTTGGAAGAATTAAACTTTTCTCCTTTTCATGGGTTTGGTATATTACAATGTTTTTTCTCTATTTCTATTATTTTCTACTTTATAGATTAATAACGACGACTTCAAAACTATGGAATTATGTAGAAAGCAAAAAAAGTGTTCCCAGGCAAAATTTCTCATATTTTAAGCTCCTCAAAGTAGCCACCTTTTGCTTTGATGACAGCTTTGCACATTCCTGGCATTCTCTCAACCAGCTTCATGAATTAGTTACCTGAAATGCTTTTCCAACAGTCTTGAAGGAGTTCCCAAATATGCTGAGTACTTGTTGGCTGCTTCTCCTTTATTCTGCGATGCAACTCATCCTAATCCGTCTTAATTGGGTTTTGGTCAGGTAATTGTGAAGGCCAGGTCATTTGATGCAGCACTCCATCACTCTCCTTCTTAGCAATTAGCCCTTACATAGCCTGGAGGTGTATTTTGGGTCATTGTCCAGTTGAAAAACACGTGATGGTCCCACTAAGCACAAACCACCAGCATCACACCTCTTCCGTCATGCTTCCCAGTGGGAACCACTCATGTAGGTACCATCTGTTCACTTTCTCTGTGCATCACAAAGACACAGAGGTTGGAACCAAAAATCTCTAATTTTGTCTCATCAGACCACAGTACAGATTCCCACTGGTCTAATGTCCATTTCTGTTGTTTCTTTACCCAAGAAATTCTCTTCTCATTATTTGTCTCCCTCAGTAGTGGTTTTTTGGCAGTAATTCGACCACAAAAAAAAATTTAATGATAGTGGTGGCTCACAGAACATATGACGTGGTGCACATTTAAACACAGGATCCAGGAATGCCACAAAAGATAAATATCATTAATGCATCCACACTCTGACATTTCTCTTGTCCTTACTTAACATTGGACTGAACACAGGAATATCAGTTTTTTCTTTGTGGTTCTATGGTTTGGAGAGATAAAAAGGGGATTCACAATCCTGAAGGGTGGAGTTATATAACCTTGTAGGAGGGTCCAGTCAAGAGTGGCAGTCTATGGGTACATCCCAAGTCTCTTATTTGATATTTCCTCACTCCTCGATCTTTGCTTGAACTGGAAATTGTTTTGGTCCACCATATTGAACACTGTCCCAAGTTTTCTTATTTCTGCTCCAAGGAGTGAGGAGGGATCTCCGAGGAGCTATGAGGGAGGATACACAAGAGCAGCCTTTGCAGAAGCTTTTTACTGGCGGACCCACCCCCTTATTGGATAACAGTTACCGATTGGACACTGCTCAGATCAGACTGATGTGATACATCAGAATGTCCCTGCAGTTTCATAAAAAGGTCCCAATATAAAGCTCCCAAGCTTTATATTTTAATTGTTTTCTGATACATCATCTAGTTAATCTAGATGATCTGTTAATCTGTGTTGTGAGTCTGATCAACAAAAGAAGCATAAACAACTTTCTTCATTTATTAGAAAGTTTTTCTTTTCATGATCTGTTATTTCCCCCATTAACTTTTATTATGGATAAAATTAAAGTTAGGGAGAGTCTGTCTGTCAGCAAGAAACACAGTTTAAACACATTTAAATTGTTTAATTACATCATTTATTGTCATTTCCATTCAGTCACATGCAAGGCTGAAAATTCGTAAGCATTATGTTTTATATGAGTTACATAATTTCACTTTTCCCTGAAATATTTAGCCTAATAAATAATTTACAATGTTCAAAAGACACCATGACCATGTTATGGGTTGTTAAATAATGAATTCATTATCAGGACATCAATAATAATGAATACATAATATAAATGCATTCTGCCGGTAGAAATAGTTCACGTGCCTCTGAGCATTCTAAATACAGAATGTGGGTTTTTATTCATGTGCAGGTGTTTGTCAAACAGGCAACTGGCTGCAGAGAGAAAACAGCTGCTCTGGCAAGGACAACTGTGTCTTTATTTGTATTAGCATAGTGCACATATGCAGAAACAAACTCCATCAGAAATCAGTACAGCTGTTAAAGCCAACTGACAGCTGATCCAGCTGTGGTCAGCTGCCACCGTCATCAGAAATGGACATCAATTCACATGACACTTTAGAGGAAAGAATGTCTCATGTCTCTAAAAACAAATTTACTCATTTCCTCTCTCCTCCAATGATTTCCTTGCGTCTCTCCATGTATCCATGATGGGAGGGACTGGGAAATCCATGTTTCCCTCACTTTTGTGAGGGAAACATGGATGTCCCATGTGAAGCGTCATGTGAATTGATGTCCATTTCTGATGACAGTGATCACAGCTGGATCAGCTGTCAGTGCCTGCTACTTGAACTCTGGAAAGCATTAAGATGCTATTAATTGTCCATTTTTGAGGCTGGTAAGTTTAATTAACGTATCCTCTGCAGCAGATGTAACTCTTCACTGTAAAAAAAAAAAAAAAAGTAAAAAAACAGTCAAATGACTGGCAGCAGCTGCTGCGAAACAAAAACTATAAAATTAAAGTTAAATATACTAATTCAAATAAAGCATAAAAACAATAAGTTTACAGTAATTTTTGGTAAAGGTTTTGCAGATAAAAACTGTTATTTTACAGACTTTTTCTAAATGATTACAACCAAATACCTTAAAAAAAAAGATAACACTAATTGTTATGCAGAGAAATACTGTTATTTTACAGAATTATTACAATCAAATACTTTCAATGAAGTGAAGTAACTTTACTTAGGTGACCAAACAGATCCCGTCTGACCCTTCCTCTATGTCCATGTTCCATATGTCCAGTTTTGTGTTCTCCGTTGATATCCCACAACTCAAATTGGATCAAAATAAGAATTTTGCAGGCAGATGTAAAATAATCCAGGTAACAGCCAGACTGATTGCAGCGTGGATGATTGCCAGGCAGCGGCACACCCACTCAAATAGACGTATTTTTAAATTTAGGGCACACACAGTTGTCATTGGCCAGTTTCCTGGTTGACAGTCAGAGCAACCAATCATGCTCAAAACAACACGATGAGACAGCTGATAGCAGTTGTTTCAGCATGGCAATATATCAACTATAGAAAAAGATGACTTATTTTAAAAGAATGAAAAGAAATATGTGTATTTAGTTTCATTTGTATACAATTATATTTAAGTAAATTGTTAAACAGTGTTTTCATTGCAGTGTATGAATAAAAAAAATAATTAATTAAATAATTAATAATGTATAGTAAAGTTTCATTAATAATAGTTTTATTATGTGTATTTTTCTCTTACACACTTCTTCAGGGCATTGATTTAACCATATCATTTCTATGTACATAACAAATTCACATTTTGATCAGTTAACATAATGGCAAACACTTTAGAAAGGTGCTCTATAAATAATTACAGATAATAATTGTAATTTTACATAAATTTGTAGGTAATTTAAGAAAGCACAAAAAAGCAAAAGGTGGCTGCTTTGAAGAATCAAAAAATTAAAACACATTTTGTTTTTTTGTTGTTGTTATTGTTGTTTTTTGCTTTCTATATAATTCCATATGTTATGTCATTTTGATATCTTCAGTATTAATTAATTAATTAATCTACAGTGTAGAAAATAATAGAGATAAAGAAAAAATATTGAATGAAAAGGTGTGTCCAAACCTTTGACTGGTATTGTATTTTGAGTACTGGAAGGTTATATATACTGTAGAATGTGCAAACAGCTGCAAGTCATTGTATGGATGATAACAGGATTTCAGATGTAGGTTTAAGAGGCAGGTCTCTATTAACTCTGTTTCTAGCTAACTGATTGATTCTGCAGAACACAAACTGATTTAATTAATGATTAATTTTCAAACTGATGAAAAATACGTCATCATATATCATATAAACTATGACTTCAAAAGGAGAGATTATGAATTATGAATATTTCAATGTATTGTTTTCTAAAGGTTATCTGAATGTGCATGTGTACTGTAGCTCAGGGAAGTTCAGGAACAATAGTGTCATTCATATTCTGCCTGGGTTTGTGTATCAGGTTCAGCGAAAGGCTCATTTTCGCAGGAGATTTACTGTATTTTCACTCAAGGACTGTTTTCCTGCTGAGCTCAGTTCAGCCTGTCCATAAAATGTGATTTATTCAGTGTACTCCACTCATTGCTATTGTGCTGTCCTGACTTGGCTTTATAACCTTCTCCTGTTATGTCTGCACTGTCCAGAGGCCCGTTCATTGCTCTGACGAACATTTTTCGTTATACTCACATCACCAGCATATCATTCTAGATGTTTGTAAATAAATGTAATATTCGAGCTGCATTCACATCTTCTGCACTTTGTCTATTAAAGTATTTGCACATTATCAGCAGGAAGAGGTTTGTGGTTTGTGCACTCTGTTCTGCTTTGATTTACAATGTTGCACAAAACTTATAAAACCCAAAAAAAGAACTGTAGTCCATGTCTTTGAAGTGTATTATGGTTATGGCCAAACATTTTTTTTCTTACAATTCACAGCAACAACAGCTGCAAGGCCTTGTTAAGGTGGTTATGTAATTTAAAAAATCCCTTTAATCAATCAGACCGATGGACCAACTGTGAATGAAAAATGGCCCCAACCTTTTCTCACTAACCCCCCACCCCCCGAAATTTTTTTTTTCTTTTTTCATTTTGTTGTGTTGTGCAAAAAAGCAAACTCTATTGGTTTAAATGTAAAATCTGTGTACCAACCAAGTTTGTATTTTGGAGGGATTTGAGAGTTGCATCTTTTGCAGTACAATTATGTAGCAGCTTCTCAATGTGGCCAATGACCAGACACCAAACAACATGACACATTTCTTAGAATAACTAGACAGTCTTCACAGTTTACTCATAGTAGCAACAAATCCTCAAACCTTATGATGACCAAATATGTTGTCTGTCATTACCTTCAAAAATTGCCTATATGACTCTTCTGGCCTCTCTATTCGTATACAGGTGCAGCAAGCAAAGTACACTTCCAATAAACATTGAAGACAGGTGTTGTTAAAGTTTAAAGTTGCTCTGTGAAAACAGCGATAAATATCCACATTATCTAGTGGACCTAGATATTGTCATATTATTGGATAAAACACAACAAATTCAATGTTAATGATTATACATTTTACATAATTAGTACAGCAAAAATAAAACTGGATTAATAAAAGTATAGTGTAGCTGTGAAATTAGTTACAATTTTCATCATGCCATGAAGATGTCTCAATGTGTGTTTGTGTTTTTTTTTATGTGCATGTTCACTTCGTTTTGAGTTCAATACGGTATTTTCGTCAAACGCGCATGTGCGTGAGATGAAAATACCGCCAAGTTTCCCAGTATGGGTAAAACCATTTGCTAAATCATTTGTGTCAATTCCGCTCTCAAAATGGCAGGGAAAAAATGCACAGCTAAATGAAAATGCGAAGATGAACACAGGACGTTTTTAACAGATTAAGAGAGTTTATATTTTATTGTTGAACGTAATGGCAAGCCATTCTGCCTTATATGTCAGGCGTCATTAGCGGATTTCAAAGCTTCAAATCTTCAGCGCCACTTCAGCTCACTCCATGCTAACATCAATCAGGAATTTCCAAAAGGGACTGAATTTCGCAAGCACAAGTTGGTCACTTTGAAAAGTCAAGCAGAAAAGCAGATACAGTTTTTCCAAAAATTTACAAAGCACTCAGAGACCGTGACGCTTACATCTTATCAACTGGCTTGGAATATTGCACAGGCTAAAAAGCCATACAACAAAGGGGAGTTTGTTAAAAAATGCCTCAGTGACGTTGTTGAAATCTTGTCTCCTGACAACGACAAACTAAAACGAATGGAATCAGACATCCAACTGTCCCACCACACTGTTGAACACAGAATATCGGACATTAATTACGGCTATTGAATCACAGTTGCACTCTGACCTTAAAGCATGTGAGTATTTTAGTCGCTTTGGATGAGAGTTGTGACATACAAGACTCAGTTGGCAATATTTGCACGGTCTGTGTCAAACGATTGTGTGATCAAAGAAGAACTCCTTGATGTTGTGCCATTTAAAGACAGAACCCGTGGCATAGATGTGAAAGAAACAATGATGACTGCATTTGCGAAAGCAAATATGCCCCCACCGAAACTAGCTGCGATAGTCACGGATGGAGCGCCAGCCATGATCGGATCTGTGAACGGACTTGTGGGGCTGTGCAAAGCTGACCAAACATTTCCCAAGTTTTGGAATTTCCACAGCATCAGGGACTTGGAGCAACTTGTGTCTAAATCATTGAATTTAGACAACGTCATGAAGCCTGTGATGGAAATCGTCAACTACATCCGCACACGTGCGCTTAACCACAGACAATTCAAAAATCTCATCACTGAGCTGGACCAAAGACTTCCAGGTGACCTGCCGCTGCACTGTACTGTGAGATGGCTGTCAACAGGCCAGGTGCTCACTCGCTTCTTTGAGCTTTTGGATGCCGTGAAACTGTTTATGGAAGAGAAGGACAAGGACTATCCCGAGCTCTCGGATCTCGAGTGGATTATGGATCTGGCCTTTTTGGTCGACATGCTCTGTCACTTGGACAGACTGAACCTGACCCTGCAGGGTAAGTTAAAAATGCTGCCTGACCTGGTGTAAAATGTGTTTTCGTTTGTCAACAAACTGAAGCTGTCACCAGTGCCGCCCTGAATAAGCAAAGAGCCAGATATGCGTCCCAGGGACCATTGAGTTCTGGAAAAGTGTGCCAATGGAAAAATACCCCAATGTCAAACGGGTTGCACTTAAGATACTGTCAATGTTTGGGTCAACATACATCTGCAAGTCTGTGTTTTCTACCCTGAAATCAAAGCATCGATCTGTTCTGACTGACATCCATGTGAAAGAATTGCTTCGAGTGGCAACAACGGAATACAAGCCAGATTTGAAGAAGACTGTTCATGCAAGGAATGCCAGAGGTCCCACTAAGCAACATGCATAGTAAGAGAAAAACGCTATTGTAAATTATTATGTTTTTGTTTGTGGATTTGGTTGAACTGAGAAGTTTTGTGTGTGAAACAGTGCACACAATGTTCATTGTTGAAAATGACTGGCCTGTGGTCTTATTACTGTAGGAGCCAATTTCTATCGTTATCATATTGGTGTGTGACATTTACAATAAATTTGGCTGAGCAGAGGTGTGTGTGAGAGATGAAGTGATGGGGTAATGTTCATGTGTGCCCATGTGTATGATGTGGCTCTTTGTGGTAACACTGTAAAAAATGCGGCTCTTAGTCTCTGACTGGTTGGCCACCCCTGCAATACAACATGCATACAATTGTACAAATGAAGAGTAAAATACACTGTAACAGTTAACCCAACAGTAAACTAACAGTTACTTGTTGTATTGGTTGCAAATTAGCTTTAAACAAGTGTATAATGGCTAGCTTGGTCAGCAATAAACTGATTGCAGTAAAACTTAATTAACAAATCACTCAATGACAATCACAAAACAGTTATAAGAAAGAGTAGGTACAGATAATACAGAACCCCCCTGCAGTCACATGGTAGAAAAATCTTGATGTATAAATCCGTGCAAATGGATTTGTAAACTGTGTGCAAAGATTTCTAAACCGTGCCCTTGGATTCACAGTCCATGCGTGCGGATTACATGCTTTTTTCTGCTCTCTGTAGTATTGAAATCAGTTCATCACTAAATCAATTGAACTGATTTCACTATTGTTAAATCTGCTTTTAAAACCAGATAAAAATTGAACTTACTGTGTGGATGTGGTCACCGCAGTATATACAAGGCAGGTCCATTCACTGAAGAACAGAAGAAAACATGTAACCTGTGTGCGCAGATTGTGAATCTGAGGGCATGGTTTAGATGTTTTTTTTCTGCCAAGGGCTCCAACAAGGACATTTTCACAGGAGGTGACTGTCAATAATGATGTAACAATGATTTATGTAACTAACCTGTGCCAATAACAGTTGCTACTAGCAACAAATTGACTGAAAGCAACTGCTGGTGGCAGAATGTGATCACAAAAATATTGCAGAGATTGCATGAGTATTTTCTCATCATCCAAGGTAGAATTTGGTTTAACTGAGGCAACAACTTGGTTAGGTTATGGGAAGATTGCGGTCATGGGTAAAAGAAAATAATGTTGACTGTTCTAAGGAAGTGGGATTTTGCACAGCCAGATAGCCAACCCAGATGCTATCGCAGAGCACACAAATGTTTACTAATGTACTTTATACTGTTACTTTTTTTTTTCATCTCAGCGGTATCTTATTACGACATTTATTCTTTTCTAACCCTGTGGGAGGATATGCAATTTCTTCATGGATTATGTTCACAGACTCTTTCTTTCTTTCTTTCTTTCTTTCTTTTTTTTGAGTAAAGAAATTGCTACATTTTGTACTGCACAGAAGTCATAGTGAGGTGGTTGGAGTGAATGGTGAGCATACAGAGACTGACACTAGTGACCAGAGTTTAGGTCTTTCTCAAGCGTTGGACAACAAAGGTTAAGGTTAGGAAAAGATTAAAGTAATAAATTAAATACAGCTTATGCCAAAACCACAATCTTTCCCTTAACTTAACAAAGAGCAGCAAGCGCCTAAATATAACAATTTAAATAAACAAAACAAATTAAATTTACTGATATTTTCAAAATTTTGTGCCAGATTTGCTTTCATTAATTAACAACATTCCATGATTATGTTGATAAAATAATAGAATTCAGGCATTACATTTCCTCCAAATGTGACACTACTTTCACCTTTGCATTTGATAGAGAATAGTTTTTATCTTCCTGACCACAAGAGATCATAGGTCTTTGTAAGTGTTTGACTAAATGACCAGTGCTTTTGTTTTTCTGGTGAGGACAATCTCCACAACACTGTGCAGAACAAAATGGGTTTGGCTCCACAAGCTTGTTGAGAAATGGAGAACAGCTAAATATGTACAATTTTATGTGCTTAATCTAAAATAAGAGCTGATACTATTCATCAATGTGATATATTGCATATGCATGTGAAGACAGACTCCACCTTCAATTAAACAGTAAATGTTTGATTTTACAGTCCCAAACAAAAAAGAGGTATTTCTTACTGCCAGAAGCTCTGTTTCAGCAATTAACTGCAACAGGTGAAAACACAGTAAACTCCACCAGACCATCATAAAAGGGCACCACATGAAATCCAACTTTCTTCTCTGCTTTCCAACAGTGAAGGCAATTTTCTCCTTTTCACCTTTCCTTTCTTCTTTTCTCTTGTGTCCCCTTGAAGGGCCTCTATTAGTTTCAATTACTGCGTCTGTGTCAAATGGCAAATCGATACTAAATCGCCACTGGGATCACAGGAAACTCTCTTTGTCTTTGCACTACTCTCACCTCCCTCTTTTTTATGGGCATCTGTATTAATTAGTGTAAGCTATGGTTACAGCCGTATTGCATAATGAGGAGCGGTGCAGACATGTAATGATTTATAACAGAAAAACACTGGCTGGTTTATGTTGTCAATGAGCAAAAAGTATTTGTACTGATTTCCAGTCAAGTGTATGATTGCTGTGTTTATTTAGGGAGGCTTTCATTTAATCTTTTTTACTGTGAAAATTAGTCCTTTTCGAGCGAGTCAATTAACTACAAAATCTTTCTAAAAGCCTCAATGGATTTCAACATTGGTTTTTGTATGACTTAAGTTAGACTAGTAAGGAGGGGATGTGAACTACACATATACATCGATCAAAGATGTAGTGCATATGAAAGATAATTTACAATTACTCTATTCTTTGGATTATCCTGTACTTCTTCAATGCTTTAAGTACCACAAATGAAATTCTCCATTGTGATGGGGTGGCAGCAGAGGGCTCAGAGTGTGAAATCTATTATTACTTGGGTGAACTGGCCCTTTAATATCTAATTTTTTTTTGCCATATCTAGGTTTGTGTCCTTATATCCTAAGGTTTCCATCTTACATCTTTTATCATCACTGTCTTTGATAAGTTTCTCCATTGCAAGTCTCTCAGCCTTTTGACCCAAAGTGAATTTCAAACTGTAGCTGAAGAATGAACCACGCAGAGAGAGAGATGAGACAGAGGAAGAGAAGCTAAGGGGTAAATGGGCCGGAAATCAGATGCAAGAAGTGGCACAGAGAGTATAGCACATAGCATGCTGGGAGTTTCAGGGTGTGTGATGTCGAAGATGTAAGCTCTTCTTTTTCTCACAACATGTCGCTTTCTTATTGTAGGAGTATTAAAGCGATGTGTCAATTACTGCAAGAGGTCTGGGTAATATTTGAATGCATTGCATTTTCTCTGCTTATATGTATTCTTATTAAAATATATTGTTAAAAAAGAAAATTAAATAACAAAAAAAACATTATAATGTTAATGTTACATACAGCAACAATGAGCCTCATGCAAGAAGTATTCATACAAACAGATTTGTTCTTAAAATGCAAATATGAGTGATTTAGGAATATTTGTGGCATTCGCATAGCTACTCAGAATTTTCTCTGAGGCATGAATGAAATTTACAAGTGGTCCAGACCTGTCATATGAATAGATCATTTCTGCCTTTCTTCACTTGGGAAAAAACTTGTTTGATTTACAATTATAATGTCCTAATCTGAATTAATCTGGAGTTTAAATATGAAAAAAAATACAAAAAAACAAATCTATAACTAAAACAAAATTAATGCAAAATTAATATTCTGTTGACCATATTATAATCATCATGCCAATTTACTGAAAGATTGGGGTTTTTTTTTAGATTTTTTTATTTTTATTGGTAGATTTTGGCACAGCAGATTCTGCATGTCAGTAGTTGTTGTTGGAAACTTCTCACTCTGACGCCTCTGTGTCTGAGCTGACATTGTAACATCACCTATAGACTATAATATTCTCCTGATATATATCTGTGACTATCACATGTCCTCCTCCCATCATGGAGCACTTTGCTTTGGAAACATGTTTTTTAGCATCTAACTTCACATTCAATAATTCCCTCTTTATTTCTGTCACAGTGCAGAGCTACTCTGATGATGACATATTAGTGGATTCATGTTGTCTAGTTTTTTTATGTCTCTTACTAATGACACCTAAATTTATGACATGTTTGTCTCCTGATTTGAAGTTGTGCAGTGTTTTTACTCTTTGGGAACGGTTCCATTGTGAATGAAACTCGCCCCTCAAACTTAGTGGAACATGGAGCCTTATATGGAAATTTTAGGGGCGTGGATTATGCTTATAATCACATCTCACGAACGTACACCTCCTCACGATCAGGTGACATTCATCAGGCTGAAACAAGTGATTTACGATGAGTTCAAGCAGTTAAGAGAGTTTGTTGAATCCAACTTGGAACACTCATATGAGCAAACCTCACAAAGAAAAATCAGCGAGTGTCAGGATAAAAATACAACAATGTTCTTGTATGAGGCCTGATGATCTTTAGACAATAGTGTTCATAAACTTTGTGGCAACAGTTTGACCCCTTTCTGTTACAACATGACAGTGTACCTGTGCACAAAGTGAGGTCTATAAGGAAATGGTTATCTGAGTTTGGATTGTGAAGCAACTTGACTGCCCTGCACTGACACCTCAGCCACATCAAACACTGACTTTAAGTCGCACCTTATCACCCAACATCACTGTCCAACCTCACTAATGCTGTTGTAGCTACATGGAAGCAAATTCCTGTAACCAGGTTCCAAAATATTGTGGAAATCTTTCCCAGAAGGTTGTTGTGGAAGTATATTAATGTCCATGGACTTTTTGGACCATGTGAGTACTATTTGTGCAAGTAATCTAAAAGAGAGAATATACACTGTTATAATCAAGTGTATTTATGCAATATTGTCATATTATTATATTATTATCATTCATGGCACCAATGTTGCATTAACTCCAAGTTGCCAGTGACATGGTATACTTTAAAAGCAAACACAAAATGGATGTTTGACATATTTAAAACCTTAACTTCTGGCATATTTGCATGTCAGAGTGACCTGATTGCAAATGAGTGCAAAATAGGTTTGGCATAAAATTTCAAGCCTGCATATGCATAATCAAGTTGAAATGAATTTTAGTGAACAGCTGAGCTCTCAGCTGGGGATGCAAATCATCCATGCACATGCACACTGATGTATGAATCCACGTTGAGGCCACAGCTAGATGACAAATATTCAACTCCCAATTCTGAACTCCATCTAATTTTGGCAGAAGAGGACATTAATAGTAGCATTAATAGATATGAAAATGTGTCTCTTTCATTACTTTTGTCATAAGGTTTTAAATCTTGCAAGAATTGCAGGTGCTATGACTGAGAGGTTTTAATGCAGACCTTTCTCAATCTTGGCTTTACCTCTCTGCAGTGAGGACAGGTCGCTGTACAAAACAAAGGCACAATGGCCTGTGCCTGAGGGACAGTGTTAGACATTAACATTAACACTATGGGACTTTGAAACACACTACAGTAATCTGATTACTTTTTTTCAGAAACAAGTAGTGTAAGGTAAAATAAGCATAATATCTCATTACTTTGACACCTTGGGGCTTGGTCAATCAAAAGAGGTAAGCTAACATTAACTATGGCTGACATTGACACAAGCTCTGCAGTAAAAAAAAAAAAGTTCCTAATTCATTTCAATGAGACAATTCCAATGGAGGAATTGTAGGCTCTTTTATAGGGTAGTGTTTCAGTACAAGAAAAAATCTTTTATTCCCCAGTTTACTTTGAACAGCTTCAGCATGGTATTGGTTTGCTATTACCTCGCAGGCACCGAGATGGAGGAGAAAGTAATTTGTGCCATGATTAACTTTTCACAGTTGCACAGTGAAACCATCCTGAGAGGAGTACAGACCACTGCATACTGTGTTGGCATACTATAAGCCTGCAAACTCTACTCAACAGTTCAAATCTCACACGTTTTATGTCACTTAATTGTACCCTATAGCAACACGCCCACACCACCGCAATGTTGTTTTTCCAGAGTACTACTGACAGTATAAAAGCCTCCCGACTTGGATGTGGTTAGCCAATCAAATTAGCCTGCCAAAGGCCATTTGCATCAGTTCCCTCTTCTTTTAATCTTATGCCCAATCAGTCAAAGTTCCTTGTATTTGGTTGCAAAGCAACAAAAAATACACAGACATAGTGTGAGTCATTATTCTAGAGAAAATTTGTACGTCTTTTCCTAAAAATTGTTTCTTTGTGTGTTACCGCCTCTTTGTGGATCAGTGTCACCAACAAAGCATCACCAACTTAAAAAAAGTGGTCAAAAAACCCATGATATCTTAAAGATAACCAAACCCAAACAAACCTTAAAAGGAGAGTTTTGAGTCTTAAGTTCTTCACCTGATGTGGCTTTCCTCAGATCCAGAGAGAGATTTTCCCAGACAGGCACATGCAGCTTCATCATTGTAGACATAATATACACAGTGTGCAGTATGAACTACTTCCAGAAAATCAAACTTTCCACTCTGACAGTCTGACAGCATTCCCAGTAAGTTGCCTCTCATTGCCCATTGACTCAAACAAGCTCTCTCCCTCTGTAATCTACACCAAGACAAATGCCTTCCATATAGCTGCACAGTGCCAGTGATTGCAATGGAAGCGTTTCACACTTATTTCAGTCACGGCAAACTCACTCTGTGGAACTGTTGGAAACACTGTGACAAACTTTCATGTGTAGCCAAATTTTAGAAACATACTGACGCACCATTTCTCTCCCTTGGCCTCTCGAGTAGTCTGATACTGATGACAGAGCTCAGCATTGGTTAGTAAATGAACTGAAATCTCCTCTGAATGCTGGAAATATTGCTCGTCTGGGTGTATACTTCTGTTTAATGACTTATCATCAGGCATCTAAAACCAGTATACTCATTTCTTGGCTCATAGTAGCCTGCAGATAAGAATAAGTAAATGTTTTTATTCCCACACGGGGTAATTAAAGATCAGTTTATCCAAATCATTAAAAAACATGTTTTCTCACATACCCCTTAGTTGTATCTAGCCATTCAGATTCAGTTTCAGTGGTATGAAATTGTTTTTGTGGTGCTCAACCCATTGAAAAAATTATTCTTGAAAAACTCAACAATTTGTCTTTTCATAAACATTGTTCTGATTCTTTCTGATAAAGACCTCACTGGCCACAGTTTTATTATAGGGATTATTTCTTCAGTGAAGTGGTTCAACAGTGAGCTCTGCAGATTACACTAATTATCCTAATTTGTAGTATGCTGTAATATTGCGTTAGTCATTAGCTCACTTTTTTCTTGTGAACAAATTAGAAAACCCTTTGTCTGGATAATGGGGGGAACATGTTGTGTTCAGCCATACTAAATTCAATTCTTTAGTCAATCAGACAGCAAAGCATTTCTGGAATAACTGCTATATAAGGTTTGGAGTAAGCTGTTTATTTAACAATTAGAAACTGCGTTGTGTTTGCTGATGATTACCTCTGTTGGTATAAAGACTCAAAAGCAGCAGAACCCAAACTGAGCCTTTCTGCAGTTTACATGGAAAATTCATTCTGACAAGAAATTCTGGATTGAGAAACAAAATAATTGTGCATTTTATCATATCTCCAGTAATTAAGTATTTTCAGATGAGAGGTTCCTGAGGCAGGATATTATCAGACCAGATTACTGGCCCACTGAGAGACCTTTGGCATGAAAAATAAGAAGACTTAGTTACAGGGAAGGTCAGGCCAAAAAAAAATCCTGAGCGCAGAAAAGAGAGTTTGGAAACATATTTTTTCTTGTAATTTCTCATTCTACCAGATACCATTTTAAGTGAGCATTAAATCATCAGTTCATATGTAAACACAGACTGGCTGAGAGTTCCTGGCAAGAGTCAGTTCAAGCATAAGTCTTTTGACCAGTGTTGTGTGAACAGCCACTTAAACACGAGAGGAATGATGCATACAACACTATTATTAGAGGCAGCAGTAATGTAATGTAATGCTAGATATAATGCCATTAATGCTATATGATAGTAACTATATGGTTCTTCCAGCTTTTAAAAGCACAGTAGAGTGTGCCCTATGCATTTAATCTTCAATTATTCTTATTTCAAATGTTAATTTGTCCCACAGTTTTAAGACAAGATAATTATTGGAATGAAGATTGTCTGAGACATTTGGATACAGAGAGTACTTAATTCAGGCTACATCACAGGAGCAGGCTTTATTAATCTATCAATCACTCAGACTAATATTAGAGGAATGATTATTTTGTTGTCATGTCTTGTCAGGCCAAGCTGTTTTCATACTTGGGTTATGTAATAAGAGGTTGTCTGGCTGTTTTGGGAAAGAGGTTGTTAGAGTTCATTTTTTTCTGTAATAACTCATTTAGGCAAAGGGCTAAAACCTCCTGAGTTGAATTTGAAGGTGAATTGTAGACTCTAACTTTTACACCTGCCTTTTCCATTCAGTAATGATTTGATGTCCCATTATCCTTAATTCACAGAACAAACTTGTTTATCCTCAGATGGGAGTTTTACTTTCTATTATCTGTGAAAGTCTAGTTCCAAAAGTCACAACTGTGCAGCCCTAAATAACACAGGTTGGTTATAACAGATATTTTTTGTGTTCCTCTGCTGTCTGAGGGGAGCCGCTGATTCTGAGGAGGTCACAGTGATTCTGCGGCTCTTGGCTTATGAAGTCTGTCTTGCCTCGGCGGGTTGAGGGTTGTTTTGAAAATTGTCAACAGTGGGTGTTTTCCCTAAGGAGACGGATTACATTATTACAGCATAAACCTTGATTCTAACTCCAACCCTGTGTTCAAGGAATGTTCACATGCAACCGACTTTCAATTTACATTCACTGGGAACATTTATTGTTAGTGCAGAAAGTAGTGTGACTTTCACACAGCATGGGTCAGGTTGGTAAAAAGATGTCCAAAATGCTCAACATAAACATTTTTGTTTGTTAAGTTTGTGTTCTGCCTAACATGAATCAGTGTTGTTGACAGTATTTCCTGTCCTTCTTGACAGAAGTCAAGAAGGATTGGCAATGTACTGATTTCCTTTTGTGCTTTTTGTCTGTAACCTCTGGTGCACTGTCCTTGAGTTGTGTATTTTAGTTTGTATTTGGTCTGTTTTTCTTATATGCTTTTTTGTAATTGTAGTGATTTAAAATGTAAATAAAAATAAATGTTTAATAAAAGTGTTGTTGTAGTAGTATTTCACTACTACGTTCTACTACTAAGAGTTTTAAGCTGCCAAATGTAATCATAAATGCCTTAATCATGCTTTAGTTGCTACAATAAATATTTTTCACTATAGATATTGAAAGAAAAGGAAAGGAAAACATACATGATACCCAATCAGATTAACGATACATTTAGTAAAAAAGGTAATCATTAGCAGGGTTAATTTTAAAATACATTTTAAAATAAGACGGATATACCATCACCTGCTGCAAAAGTCTTAAACTTAAGCAGAGCAAGAACAACAGAGCAAAATAACTCACGGTGGTGTGAGCAGAGGATGACGCCACATTGCGCGCGCAGGTGCGCGCAGCGGGCGCACGTACACACACTTCACACACACACACACACAAATGTAAGAGCGTGCAGGGATGGTGGTTATGCACTGTGGTAGTCCCAAAGGCTCGTACAAATAAGTTAAAAGAGAGCCTGAATATATGACAGCTTGCAGCGCACATAATGGCTCTCCTCCGAGATGACTGTATGTGCTTAACGTGCCCAGAGCTGACAGTGTGTCACTTGTCGTCGAGCCCTTTGAATGGGTTGAATGAGTTAAAGAAAACTCAGACGTATCACGCAGATACGCAACCGAATAAAATGACACGGTGAAGCCCATGATGCTGCTGCATATACAGTATGTCTATGTGGAGGAGGACAAAGCTGAAGACCCCCACTGCAAGGCATAAAGTTTGCCTGTGTGATAGCCTCACACAGCCAGTGGGCCAAGTGCTGTTTCATCAAAGGCTTTATCTGAGAATGTTCTCTGTATTGCACATCATGTGTTGTGCATTTTCATTGTAGGACTACAGGATACTGCCTGGATTTACTTAATGAAAAGCATGGTTTTCTTTAAAAATACACTGAGCAGAGGACACATATATGATGCTAAAAATCTTGGTTTCCCCATTTTCTTTACTAAGGTTATATTTTTCTGTTGTCTTACAGAATACACTAAAGTAAAAGTCATCTTATAATACATTTTTCAACCTTTGTTATAAGTAGATGTAAGGATATTTTTAAGTTAATGTACAGTATTTCTCCACAATTATTATTCATTATTACAACTGTATTTTAATACAACTCCATTGATGGATGCCCACAGGAGGAGTTATAGTTCTTGACAAATACATACATAAACACTTAAGGTTTCAACAAAAATACTGACAATGAACATTTTGCAGATGTGTTCATATTGAATCAATCTGTAAAATGTTCACTGTGAAAGTTTTCTTTCCTTTCTGCACTGGTGACAGCAGTGGCCGAAGGTATTATGTTTTTGGGTAGTCCATCCATCCATCCCATTCTTGTGAACGTGATATCTGAGGGAATTTCTTCAAATTTGGCAGAAATGTCCACTTGGACTCAAGGATGAACTGATTCAAATTTGGTGGTCAAAGGTTACTATGAAGCACACTATAATGCCATAACTCAAGAATTCACACACCAATTATGACAATTTCACACAAATGTCTAATAGGATAAAATGATGAAGTAATGACATTTTATAAAGTTTAAAGGTCAACTTCACTGTGACATCATAATGTTCTGCAAAAACACTTTTCTCATTGTTATTCAACTCCATAACTCAGAAGGGGAAGGGAACAGAAGGGGAGATTGTGACCATATTTCACATTTGGTCAGATACTGAACTGGTGACTCTAATCTTAGGTGCCCACCTTGAAACTGTGATGTTTAGATCTTCAGTGCTGCTGAGTTGAAGATGTGTGTGAAGCATAAACATTTTAGAATTTGTAGCTTTGCAGCAACATCCGTATCTGAAGCATCATCTACTGTCATGGCTACAATTTTGGGTTCCATCAGAATCAGCTTTATTAGCCAAGTATGTGAACACATGCAAGGAAAATACACTTAATACTTTTTTATTAAATTTCTTCAAATTTCTTCACTACAAATATTATATGAGTCTTGAGAGACATGGCTGGTTGACGGAGGCATACAATCATGAGGCGGTATTTCTAGTTGCCTTTCAATGCCCTGTCATTTTTTGTTGATAAAATAATTACATGTGAATGTCATTTTTATGAGAAACAATTCAAGCCAGCATTCATTTGCTGTTTTCTTT
This sequence comes from Euthynnus affinis, assembly GCA_029490765.1. Classification (NCBI taxonomy): domain Eukaryota; kingdom Metazoa; phylum Chordata; class Actinopteri; order Scombriformes; family Scombridae; genus Euthynnus; species Euthynnus affinis. The sequence goes on along the minus strand of CM055838.1, from coordinate 18,635,374 downwards.
TTATTTCATGTATCAAGCATGGCAGGTTAGATACCATACATATTAAAACTATGTGGGAACATTTGCTGGGAAAACATTTGCTAATGAAAGGTGATATTTTAAGTCTGGGATAAAATCTCAGTGGGATACTTTATTAGAGTCTGTCTATTCTAACAATAAAGATGGAATCTGATCGTCAGTGATAAGGATGTAGTCTACAAAGAACATCTCTCTTTAACCTACTGCAGTGCAGACAGAGGACTCACTTTACATAAATAACATGGGTAGGTGTATTTGATGTTAGAAAGATTGCTACTGGCTGCCCTGATTACCATAGCTATTGCTGTTTTTTTTACCCTTCTTGTTACATTCACATGAATAATTTTATCAAACAAGCAAGTGAAATATCAACTGTGTGTCTGAGCAGAGGAGTTATCTGAGGGCTATTCTGTTTACCTGGCTCCTTTTACTTGACTTTAGATGAAAGCTGATTTCTTTGAACAAGTCCTCCATATTAAAAGACTAAATATATAGTATAATATGTTTTATGGTGTGACAGCACTGTGGTTAAGGTCTGGTCAGGTTTAAACAAAAAAACATTTGGGTAGGGTAAGGGTTAGGTGTGGTGTGAGTTATAGTTACTACTTCCTTAAAGTAAGGCAACCTTCAGCATCATGGCAAAAGAAAACACCACAACAATCGTAGCTACTGTTTTTTTTTTTTTTTTTTTTTTTTTAAACTGTCCCAACTTACAGTTGAAAACATGGCACTCATGGTTGGAAGCAGGAAGCAGAAAGCAGTCTCCACTTTTTCCAGGTTAGGATCTAACTAGCTACCCAACCCACCACCTCCGAACCATGGATGTATTATAATGGAAACTTGTCACCTTATATAGACATCATCTGAACTGTTTACTACAGCTGCTAGCTGACGTCTGGCACTCAAACATAACCATAAACCGTAATTTTTGGCGACTGACATTATGACCTACAGTGTCATTTTTCTTGGGAGGACGGTCTCATTTCTTCAGTTCTCATAAGCACCATTTACACATTCAGCAGATATATATAATGTTAGATGCACCAAAGGAGGATTCATTGTTGTCAAAAGTTTGGATGTTTAATGCAGATCAATGCAACAACACAACATGCAGACTCAGAAATTCTGTCAAACATGTATTACAGTGGTAAACCTTTTCTGTTATTCTTTAGTTTGTTAAAACCACATCAAACAATACTGAAGAAGATGACTAACCCCTTGTCACTCTGATGTCATTTTGAAAGATGGCTTGCAAAAATTCTTTGTAACTATGGTATGCTATACTTAGGAACAATAGTAATATAATGTATACCCATGTGGTATGTGTTAAAATTGTGTTATTTTACTAATAACATAGTTAATACAAATCTGTTAACATATTAATGAAATAAAATTACACATACAGATTTCCTCTCAGGAAGAAAGCACATTTCCTAATGATATTCCTTTTCATATCCTCTTAGTTGCTGCCATGCACTCTTTGGTAAAGCTCTCCTGCCCCCTTGTGTAATAAACATGTTGTAAAACTGTAGCATCCTCTTTGCTGTTTAATCAATCACACTCAACCTCGAGATGGTCACCATTCAGGTGATTAATTACTCATTACAAAGGACTTAAGTCCAAGATAAGACCAGATCAATTCAAGTCTGAGTCAAGACCAAACCCATTGATGTATGTAATGAAGACTGGTCTTGAGATCAATAAATTACTGGAATGGTAAAGCCTTGTGACACTTTAAGACTCAAACTATATATGCTTGCTGTTGAACTCAGCAAAATGTTAGATTACAACAGAAATTTCAGACATACTCCCTTAAATTATACATTTTTTGTGTGATAAATGTACATGTCCCATGCTCCATGGTCAGGACTTGAATTTTAAGTTCATGTTACACGGTCATTCTAAAATCAGATATTACATTTATTTTATGTCAACTGACAGTTTTCAAGGAGTGTACAAAGTGGCAAATGCAATGTCAGATCATGTTAAACAGTGGAGCAGTTTGTGATTATAGTCTACCACCTAGTGGCACTAGTGTATACCTACACACCAGTCTTAGAGTCCTATGTCAGTGTATAGTAAGGGGTCTCATTATGGGCTTGGTAATGAAGTTCTTCTCATGATAACAGATTACAGTTACATATAGGAGGACATTTTCATGCTTGTTTGAATAATATTCTCTGTTATACTGATATCCTCTACGTAGAATATAGCTTGACACTTGTAGTTGTAGTTGGATAATATTTACACTACTTGTGCACAGAAAGCTAATGGGGCCAGGGAATTTTGATATATAAATATTCCACCTTAATGTAGTTCCTATATGAAGATATACCTGATGAGTTCATGTAACAGTTTCTATATACACCTTGTACACCAGAGGGTATATTGAGTTACTAAATGGCTTGAAATTTCCCCTCTATTTGTATTTGACATCAAGTACTTATCTTTATATTTCTTTTTAATATAAAACAAAGATGTTGACAGTGTCTTAATTTTAATTCTGCTGGTGAAAATACAGTAATAAGCATGAACCAACATGAACTGAATTCTTTCCTGCCTATGTGTATCATCATTATCACTCTATACTGTTAGGTATCTAAACATCACTGATATAATGAAGGGATGTAACTGAGAAGGGACTTATACTGGTGTGTCTCATCTTCCTTTCATTAAAATACATTCTGGAAAATGTAAAGAGAAGAAATTAAAGATTTTATGTGGCATTTTCTGCCTTTATTAGATAGGACAGTGTAGGGCCAATAAGGGGAGGGAGATGGTATGACATTCAACAAAGGTTCAATTGCAGTTATGTTATGCACCTAAACCAATGGGCTATCAGGACACCCAAGTAAGAAGAAATTAAATTGCACTTGCTTTGTTTTCATTTCTTTTTCTTTGTATATTTAAGCCTTTGTTGTGACATCTGTAATTGGGTCCTGAGCCTGAATGCTAAAGAACGCTGTCAGGGACTTGCATTAATAAAATCACCAAAAATACCTCTGTACTGCAAAGTGTTGAAAATGCAATTAAAAGCATCCCAGAGGCAATCAGTCTATCTGTAATTTAGTCAGGAGAGTCTGAAGTCTTATTCTGTTTATCTGCTTTTTGGCTTTATTCTGTGGCTTGCTGTCACTCTCCTCAAACATGTGCCTACACAATGTGTTGCAGGTATTTCAAGAATAACAAACACAAAGTAAACCAAACAAATTGAAGAACAGCCAACCAAGCACTCAGTTTATAGACATACTATACAAAGACACAGTTTTTCTTTCTTCATTACTCAGCCACTCCCTGTTAATGAGTAGAGTGAATGATTTGGCTTTTAATCTCAGTGCGGTCAAACTCAATGTCCTGCTTTACAGAGGGGGCACTTTATCCATTCTCAAATTCTGAATTAGGAAGAACTTTACATAGATTTTGAGATCACTCACAATGATGTCAATATTGTACATGTACTCCAAAAAATACATTTAAACTTGTTCACATAAAAACCCAAATAAATATAGGAAGTCAGTTGATATTTGTGTGAGACAGTGCAAGGTTGCAAATCAGTTGATGTGTGTATCAGTAGTGAGATATTGACTCTTTGACCAACCACAATGTTGCCTGTTTGTTCTTAGTTTTGACAAACACAGTTTAAATAAATTACTAACATAGTCATTTTTAAAAGATATAACTTTGATGTAATGTCATACATTTATGATTAATGTCTTTCTGAATATTATGAACTGTCATTATTACATTTATTTAGTCATTTTCAGTACAAATTCCAAATTGCAACCAATTATGTATTTCTAAATCTCTCAAAGACTGATCTCACAGAGGTTTATTTCATTAATCACATAGAGTAAAAAAGTTACATTTTAAGGTCATAACAATGCCTTTCATGTGTTAAACCCTTTCTTATGGGTTCTTTCTCATAATGTTATTGTTGCATTATCTGCTCAAAAATACACACCCTGTGATTATTATAACAAATGACTATAGGAAGATCTCAATGATGCTGCAGACCATTTCACACACACATGCACATACTTTTAAACAATGACATCAATGCACAGTCACAGTCATTACTAACAAGGCTGATGTACTGAGGAATTACCTAAACAATGTTGTACAGCTTTACACAGATGTGAAGCTCTGATAGCTGACATACTGTTGGCCTCAGTATCACTGCAGAATATATCATAGTTTCCACTGCTAATACAAATAAGAGAACAGGTATAAGGGCTGTAGCACTATAATTTAACACTAACAATAACTGAACAAAGTTTTTGATCTGGTCAACTGTTCTAAGTTATTTTCAGAATGAAATTTGCAAATTACACCTTATTTCTGGGCTAAAACTTTGTGTCATGCATTAATAGTCCAGAAATTAATAGGTTCTATGATTTGGGAAAATGCCCACAAAGGTATGCAACATTACTCAAAAGGGACTTTGTTCTGTAAAGCTTTGCCTAAAACATTTCCATCTCCAGGCAGTAAAGTTTGTTCAAAGACTGCTGTAATTCACAAGTTTATTAGGTGAGGGTTAAAATGACAGGAAAGCACTGGTACTTATAGACAATATTGGTCCTAGCCTGTCAAGGTTTTCATTCTCTGTAACATAATAATAATAGCAAAACATTAAATAAACAAACACCATCTATTCTCACATGTCATCAGACTTTGAAAAATTAACAGCAAGTTACCATATTTCCTTCAGCAAGCCCTGTTAAAAACTCAGTTACACTGGATCCTTATTATTAAGACAGACATACAATGACAAGAAGAAAATCTAGGACAAAATATGGGAATCATGGGAGTTGCGGTTGAGTAAGGGGAGTTTTTCACCTGAGTTGTGAGCATATTTATGCAGGTTCTCCACAGGCCAAAACAGATACTTGGAACAAAATAATAGAGATTTTCAAAGGTTACTTCTTCATGTGCCAGGCAAACTATATCCCCCTAGAGTCAAATGGATGTTGTCTCTCCCAACAATAACAACAACAACAACAAAAACACTTCAGCCAGGCTTAAAGCAAATTACAGACTGTTGGAAACCAAATTTTTCTTCACCTCAGCAACATCACAGCTACACAATAACAGCTGAAATACTGATATATCATAATTTAACAGTGGAATCAATTGCATTTTTAATATAGCTGCAATAATAGAAAGACAAATAAAACATACATACTGATAATATGATGTTAGATTTTAGCAAGTGATTTACTTTCCCCCATACATCTCCTATCTTACAGTGTTCTACAAATGGTTATAACTACTTATTATTTCTGAAAGGACATAATCTAATAACGCATAAAACATTTCATGATGTAAGAGAATTTAACTCCACTGTAGATTAAACTTGATGCATTGGTTGCATCATTTTCTGTTTTAGATCTGAATTATCAGCACATGTAAATGCTTGTGCTGGCAGCCACACCAATGACAAATAACATCAGCACAAAGTCTCTTGGTATTTTTGAGCAACTCTGTGTATGCGCATGCAAGAGAGACAGAGAGAGCATCTGTGTGTGTGTGTGTGTGTATGCGTGTGTGTGTGCAGAGCAGATAGGATTGGCTCATTCCTCCCACAAGGCTGTGCATGGGCGCTGCTGTTCTTCACTGATACATTTCAGTTTCTCTGATCATATTCCATGTCCCCATCCATACATACATCCCAGGCCGACGTCATCATTTTTAAATATGCTTTTCCTATAGAGCTGAGATGTTTGCAGTGTTGCTGTATGTATTTTGAATATGATCAACAGAGATTTTCGCATTTTCCTGCATTATCATACTCTTGGAAGGCTCTTGTCAGCTGCAGTGACAAATAATGAAGCTGAAGAGAGCTGACGGAAGAAAACTGCTCATGAGCTGACTGAAAGTTGTTGCAGAAGCACATCACACTTATTGTTGTTTAACTGATGAGATACAGGGAATCTGGACTTGCAAGCAACTTTTTTGGGGAGTGGGGGTTAAAACTTCACTGAGAGGATGCATACAATTATAATTCTACCTAATGAGCTAGAGGATTAGCAGTGAGGTTCATGCTAATGGAGAAGCCATTTCATTCTCAGACAGTTAGAAACCTCTCCAGGTGGATTTAGCCTATCTTCCCAGGCTCTTCTGAAATCCGCTTACATGTATTAAGCTAATGATCCAAATACTGAAATAATTTTCAATCACACACTCCAAAACAACACAGTGTGACACAGTTTTCCTCTCACAAATTCTCCCCTTCATTGCTTGGAGCATAATAAACTCCCTAAAGTCTGAACTTCACACAGTTGTCATGTAAAGCGGATTGGCCAACACAACAAAAAAAGTGTTACATTTAAGACAAAAATTAACTTAAATTAAGGTTTATTTTAAGTGTATCTGGAGTCATTGTGGTTTCAAATCATTTGTATACATAAATGAAACATGTTATTGCAAAATGAACTCAAAAAAGCAACAAAGCAGTGAAGGTATAGAGATAGAGATAGAGATAGACCTAATCGACAAAATATGTTGTTTGTAACTACCCCTTTAAAAGGTAATTGATTTTAATTAAAATAAGTACTTTGTTAAGGTAATGGAAACATCATGTTCCTGGTGGACAAGAGTCATAATTCCACCGGCCATTAGGGCTTTGTCACATAAACGTGTCATTGTGAGGCATGAGCTGAAAAAGACTAATTGTGAGGACAGGCTCATCTTTATTAAGCAATGGCATTATCCTACAGTATGTCATGTACATATATGTTAAAAAATGTAATTATTTCTGACCTTGTCAAACCCTACCAGACCAAACTCCTTCACTCTTTATTTCTAATTAAGATATTATCTTAAAATCTTGATCATGATTGTAAGGGCCCCATGACAGAGCAACACACAGCAAGCTGTATGTTTATAGTCTTATTTATACCATAAATCCAGCATTCCTCATGTACTGAAAGCCCAGTAAGCTTTTCCTTTTAAGCTGTGATTAATGAATGCCTAAGGCTCTGATTGTTAAGTAAAACCATCTACACACATATTAACTCCCACTGAGCTAATTGGTGACTACTAAGCCTACAACAAACCACAGTGCAGCAAAACAACAAGACTGTCATTGAGGTTTCCCATTTTTGATTGGTTTCCAAGCTTCAAGTAAGCCGGGCTTATCTTATATGATCCTGTGAATGGCAGCCTCCTCAAGGTGTAGGAGCATTTTTTGTAACCATGATCACAAAGAACAAAGAACAATAAACCTCATCATTGAAGTATTTTGATTTAGTTTCAGTCTGCGTCTATTCATTAACTAAATGATCTGAAACCAAAGACAAGTTCAGTCTACAGTTGGTGGAGGTGGGGGGGGCGCAAGAGGAGGATGGGGGCCACTGACCTCCACAGGGCTGGTCCTCTTACATTGGACTTAATTTAATGTAATGTCATTTTTTTCATGCTCATTTGTGATTGGCCATGATACGAAAGGAGGCTGTCCTCCACCAATCAACAATCAGAATGCAATATTGACATCTAGTTGGTCCAATGATAGTTTCCAGATTTCATCTTCAATCCTCTCCACTGTAAGGCAGAGTAGCAGCAGTAGATAGATAGCTCCTTGTTAACCAATGCAACAGCTAGCTTGTTGCAGCAGCCTGAAGGACTCTTTATACATCCATGGAAGGACTGTTAAAGACTGTTGTTAAGCTAACAGGAGAAATTATCTGGACTGTGCAACAGCAGGAGAGAGAAGCAACCGGAGAAACAACCAGGAGAGTTAGCTTGTTTGTCATTGTTGCTAATGATATCAAACTGGTTAAGCAGTAATCATAAAGTTCTGTTAACTAACAAACAAGATCACCAACAGCCACAAATGGATACTTCATATCCATGAAATAAAGAAGAAGACATCAGATAACCTGAGTCAGATCCAGCTTCTCTCTCTCTCTGGTCGCTAATTTCATCTCTGATGATTAAATGTCTCTCTGTGTGGCGTTTTTTGTGTGATATAATGTGTTGTGGTTAACTTAGTTTGCGTTTTGAAGTTACTGTGAGCTGTCTAGACTCATTCATTGGTTTTTAATTGAGTGGTTGCTCAGTCACCTGTTGATGTTGTGTGATTAGTGTGCAGGAGGTCTGGCTTCTTGCTTCTGACAGTTTCTTTAGTTCATTTTAAGCGGAGCATATATTGAATAATAAGCCTACAATAACAAGTGTTAACTAGTGATGTAACGGAACGTAGTTGATCCATGATCGTACGGATATGAACTGCTGATTACTTGCTAAATTTAATTGTCTCATTTAAGACAAAGTACATAAACTGCTGTAAGTACAATCCATGGACAGACAGCATGTCTCTAATAGGGATTTTGAAGAGCAATAATCAAACCAGCATCTAATGATCAGAAGTGAAGTTTGAGTTACTTTACTTGCTGTTTAATTATCATCTAGTTTAATTAGCATCTAGATGCTAACTAACGTTAGCGGTGAATGTTTGTTATCAGGTTTTGATGATGTGGACAGAGGCTGTTTCATTCACTACTGTGTTTAAAAGGGGAAGGTTTCATGTCTCATATTGCAATAACTGAGCATTGAATATTTTATATATTTTATTTTTTAAACACTAGACATCTTAAATGTTCCACTGTCCACTGGAATCCACTGTATCCACCGTCACTTTCTCTGTGTCCAACTCACTAGCAAACATACTACAATGCCACTCACATACTGAGCAATCGGAGATTATTGGACCAATGAGAATCTAGTCAGATGAGAGTATATCAGCTAATCGACTAGTCGACCAGCAGACTACAGCCCTACCTAGTTTTAACATGTCAACTTTTGTAGACTGTATTTTGTATGTGGTGCACATAAAAAGTTTTGGAATGCATAACTATGGTAATCATAAGGCATATTTGGCAGTTTTGTGTAGTGTCCGCAGTGAACTTCCTCTTAGACGAACGTTCCTTCCTTCAGTTCCACGTACTGTGTGAATCATGTGTTTGATACATGCATCATTACTTTCTGAACCAAAACTTTTAGATCTGTGAATGTTTAGTATCTTTAGTATCTAGTATCTTTAGTATCTTAGTTTAGTGTCTAGTATTCATCGCTGATCTGTTCCTGTATCACATTATAAGCTTTGTGGTACTTTATATATTTCTGTATACTAAGAAAATACATAGGAAACGTGTAAATCATGTGATATGTTGTCTGTTTTTGATGAAAACATAAATTTGTTGTCACAATAGAACAACACCATAAATTTAAATTTAACTTTGTTGGTAAAATGATACATTTGAACCGCTCCACAGCTAAAATTAGCACTTATTTGTTTAGAGACAATATGTGTATGCTAAATGTCTTTAAAGAAGCAGCCTTTACACCACTCAAGAGTTTTTGTTTTTGATAGCAAATTGTTTTATTAGCATATAACATTGCCCCCCATATATATGCATATATATGAATATATTACAGTCGTTTGGCTTATAAAATTTCAGAAAATGGTGAAAAATGTTGATCACTGTTTCCCAAAGCCCAAGGTGGTGTCCTAAAATGTCTTCTTATATCCTGACCAACAGTCCACAACCCAAAGACATTTAGTTTAATATCACAGAAGACTAAAGAAACAAGAAAATAGTCATATTTAAGAAGGTGGAACCAGAGAATTTTAACATTTTTTCTTTAAAAGGGACTCAAAACTACTAATTGATTATCAAAATAGTTGCCAATTAATTTTAACTGATAAATTGAACATTGTGAATGGTTTCTATGATCAGAGATATTTGAAGGATGGTTCCTGCCTACTACACAGCAATAGCTGGGTGATCCCTGCAAACAACCACCACACTAATATAACTTGGTAAGAAAATCTGCTGCATTAATTTCCACAAAGTGTTGGAGGATTTGGGAGGAATTGGAACTGCTACATCATGACGGGTCACAACAGAAATGCAAACAAAGCAACTCTGAATGATGATCCTGAATATGTGACAATGGACACTCTTAAGGAATTACTGGATCAGCAGAAGAGCTTTTATGAGGGTCTGTTGAAGAGGAAGGAGACTGCATTTTGCATTTTTTCTCAAATGATCCCAGACTCAGCCAACAAAAGAGACTCAGTGTTGAGTGAGTTACAAGAACTTACGGTGAGTCTGAATTACTCTCAAAATGGCATAGATGATCTAAAGAAACACTAAAAGGCCCAACAAAGTGAGTTTAAGGACATATCCAAGAAGGTTTATGAACTGAATTCAGGACAAGCTACGAAGGGATAGTATGAGCAGATGGATTACCTAGAGAATCAGTGCAAGAGATATAATCTTGTGATTAATGGACTTAGACCAGATAAGGCTGATGAAACCTGGGTTAAAACGTAGTCTAAATTACAAAAACTTTTCGCCACGAAACTTAAGCTGGATTCCTCTGTGGAAATTGAGAGGTCACAGGAATGGAAAGTTCAGAGGTGACAGTGAAAAACTGAGATCAGTGGTGATCAAGTTGTTGCGTTTTAAGGACAAATAACTAATCCTGGCCAAAGTGATATCTAACCTGTTGGTATATATGAACTGGGAAAAACATATTACTGAACTTACAGAAAAAAGGGTTAAGACTAGTTCTTGTTAATGTCAGGAGTTTAAGAAATAAATTGATGAAATATCTAGATTATTTAATCGTGAAAATATTAATGTACTTGCTGTCTTAGAAACATATATAGACCATTCAATGACAGACATGGGGGTTCACCATACCAGGCTATACCAGTTTTAGAAATGATAGGAATATTTATGGGGGAGGCAAAGCCATATTCTCACCAAGGTTAGAAAGGACCTGACGGTTTCTAGTACTGAGGCTCTTTGATTGGAAGTCCATCTTGCTCACTGGAAACAGATTTTTGCTGGCTGCATCTATAGGCCCCAAGTGCAAGTGTGCAATATGTTGAAGAATTATGTTCTGTGCTGATGAAGGTAACAGATATCATTTGTCCTTGGTGACTTTAACATAGATTGGCTGCCGGATTCATGTCCATTGAGAAAAAAGTTGAACAGAGCTGCACTCATTTGTAATTCAGACAGGGAACAAGTCAACCAGAGTGTATTGTAATTATGCTGGGCAAACAGCAGCATTATTGACCACATATCTATTAAAAACAGCAAATTATGCTCTAAAGCAGTATCTGTCCCTGAGGGGCTTAGCGATCATAACACTGTGGCTATAGTAAGAAAAACCTCCCAAGGCTTGGCCTAAAGTACTGTGTAAGAGATCATATAGAATGTTTTGTGAAAATGATTTTGTTTGAGATATAGAGAATGTTGAGTTGAACCAAGTGTTGGTATTAAATGAGGTGGAAAAGCCCTCAAGTTATTTACTGAACAACATGTCCCATCAAGATAATTTACAGTAAGATCTAATGAATTATCAGTGATTGATGAAGAACTTATGGAGTGTATGTGTAAAAGAGACAAGCTGTGTATGCTATATATATATATATATATATATATATAATATATAACTCAGTTAATAACATAACTGAGTTAAGGAACAGATTTCAATCTGAACTGCAATTATTACTTGAGATATGTGGATATGTGGGACTGTTTTGAATGTAGCAAAAACCAACAGTATGAAGTTCAGGGCCAAACATGCCACTAATAATGATAATCAGCTGTGACTATCACTCAGAGGCTCGGATATTGAACAGGTTTAAGAGGCAAATTTCCTTTGCGTCACTCTCGATGGGCTGCTATTATGGGAGAAACATTGAAAAATGTGTAGAGGAATATCACGTGCCTGCCTCTAGCATGCTAGTGACACAGGCACTAGTTTTATCTCACCTTGATTACTGTTCAGCAGTCTGGTTGGGTGCAGCCAAAAAAGATCTGTCTAAGCTCCAGATAGCTCAGAATAGAGCTGCAAGGCTCATACTGCCCTGTCCGTGCGACAGGTGTGAAGCAGAGTACAGAGAGAATGCATGCCAGTCTCTCATGGCTCAGAGTAGAGGAGAGGTTGGCATGCAACCTAATGGCTTTCATTAGGAATATCTGTTATAGTAAACAAACAAATTGTCTGTACTCACAAATAAATTATGTGAGAGATCCACATAATTACACTACCAGGCAGGCTACTAGGAGTTATCTAGTTAAACCAAAAACCCAGAACAGGTGCAATGTGCAGATCTGTAATGAGTAATGAAAATTTTAAGAAATTACTAAAAAATATATTAACAATAACCCTATTGTTAATTAACCACCCTGAAAAACCATGATGGAATGTAATTTGATGTGTTGTGTTAGTTTTTTTACTTGACTTTTCCTTCCTGAAAATGTTTCTATTGAGACTTGTTACATGTATTATATGTCTCGTTATATGTTATGTTTTTTTGTGTGTGGACCTCAGGAAGAGTAGCTGCTACCTTAGTGGCAGCTAATAGGGATCCAAATAAAGAATAAGATATCTGGCTCTTATGATGATTTTTTTTTCTTTATTTCTATTTACTGAATGAATATGGGATACATAAAGAAATGTCTTTGCCAGTGTGCATTTATGCAACAATTATCATAAAACTGAATCTGCATGGATTCAGCCATCCATCTGTTCTCAATAATCACTTAATTTCATTCAGTGTCATTAGAGGCTGGAACCTATCCCAGCATGCATAGGGTGAAAAGCAGGAAAACACATGGGGCAAGACAGCAGCCTTTAATTTAGTACAGCACCATTATCTTCTTATCCTCATCGTCAATCAAAACATTGGAGAAGTTTGTAAAATACTATGTTATAAGTTAAAGTTAAGTTACTTGCTGCTTTATTCCCCCTTACTCCCTACTTGGCAAAACAGCAGGCTTGTGGCCAGGAGGTCATAGAAAAACCATACATTCACTCAAACAGCTCACATAGCATTATTATACTGTATACTTTTGTTGTATACTCATGTTATATGGACATCCAAACCCCGACTGATGTGAGGTTGGCCTGTACTATATATTTGTTATTCAATTTATATGCAAATCCATTAAAAAACATATTCCACAAAAGCCCACCTTACTGGTGACATTTTGGTTTCCACAGTAACCTGTCTTTGAGCAATAATTAGACAAGACATCCCTGTGTCTGTGCATATCTCCCACTGACATACTGGGTGACAACATCACCATGACAACAGGACAAGGTGGCACTCAAAAAGCTCAGAAAATTTCTCTGGACACACAGAGGTTTTCCCTCAGCTGCTCAAGTATTTCTTATGCAAATGGCTCCATGTGAGTGTGGCATCATTGTGGGAATACTGATAAAACACATATATATTAAGACAGTGGTTCACTGTTACAAAAGTGAATATTTTTTAAGGACTTAACAGCTTTTTTCTTTTCTCACCTCGTCCTGATGCTGTGTGATGTGAAGGTGGTACAAAGGAGGCAGCTGCTGTCTCTTGTTTCTTGTAAGGTAGAGAGCTCCCTGGGGCCAGAGATGACAAGTCCACTGTTAAAGGGTTTAATTTGGTAGAGCACAACAACAACAATAACCACAAAAAGACAATATATGATCTTTTACAAAAAACATTGACAGTTGTCTAAATGCTATTGAGCAAGTCTTCACTTTTTTTTTTCCATGTCTGTATTTTTAACCTTCTCTGGCCTCTTTCAGTTTCATGTCAGTTTTTGCAGACACTGTTATGGGAACAAAGATTAGTGCTTTTCAGAAACATTGGCTTCGACAAACTAAAGATATCACTTTAGCAGTGATAGTGGACAACTGTGTTCCTAATTTCCTCCTTAGGTTCTGACCACACACACACACACACACAAACCCCTCACCTGTCTCTCTTTCCACGGTTTATTTATTTTATATGCTCACAGGAATTTTCCGGCATGACCAAGGAAAGATGTAAATAATTTATTGGTTGAGTGGATTTTCTTGCTGGGGTGTGGAAACGCTTCTCAAAGTAGAGCATTACTGTATGTCATGCATACTGTTTTTTCCAGCCAGCTCTTAAACACATTATGCACTTGCTCTGTTGACATTAAGTTATTGCTGTTTCAGACAATGTTTTGTATTTCCAAATGAAAACATCCATATTGAAAATGAAGGACGAAAATTAGTCTTCCTACTGATTTTTATTAATGGCCTCTCGTCTGGACTACACAAACTCCTCAGTTGTATAAGCAGTAGCAGATTTAGGTCAAAAAAACAGTGTACTTGTCAGCGTTTTCTGCCTTTTCTCAGCAGGTCTGTTGCTAGTGCACAATTTTATAGATCATTTGTTGTGTCTTTAGTAAACAAAACAATTCAACCATGTGGACAGAGGGGCTGTCAAAAGTCATTATGTTTAAGATTTTTTACTCTAAAACTCATTTATTTATTTTTACAAAGATAAATCAAATGAACTGCTCATCAGTCAATTCTCTACTGTTGCACCGTCCCAAAAGAAACAAGAAACACAGAACAAAGAAACACCATTCAACACCCCCACTACAAATGAACCAGGAGAAACTGACAAAATAAGCATCCCAAGTATTAAAAAAACATTCTCAAATACAATTTGAGAGGCTACATTGAACATAATACTTTTTACATGCATACCATACTGTTTGTACTAAAGTTGTGTTAATTAAATTAAGGTCACTTAACATGTACTAATGTATTAACGTTTTACTTGAATATATCGAAACTATACTTTTTATGTGTTTTGGGATACATTTGGCTACTAAATTAGTTAAGCATAAATATATAATTATCACATTGTGTTTGTGTTGTACTTAAAAGTGTATTAATAATTCACTATTTTTTCTGAATTTATACATATTTGTATAAAAGGGAAAGGAGTTGAAAGACTCTATTTACATTTAAATATCACATCCTTTTTCCCCCTACTAGGAATCAAAAATAGTCCATCTGGGTGAAAACCAGATATCACAGAATGAGAAGATTTTTGTTAGGTATTGAACTAACACGAAATTCTCAAGACACCTCAGTGATGAAGTGCTTGATCTCAACATCAAAAAGACCCAGAAAATTCATCCACTTGTGGAAGGTGGCCATATTTTGTTTGAGGTCCATTTGTGTAAAACTTCAGCTGTTCATTTTGATCATTTCCTATGGTAGGACCTAAACCCAGAAGATGAGCGTAAAAACCACAAATCCTGATGACTGAACCACAAGGGACCAGAGAGCTTAGATATCTTGGTTGCCAAGAGTCAGCTAACCAAAATGGCAAAATCAGATTGTCGCCAAAATTGCCAAAATGATACATGAGTTTTTTTGACTGTTTGTTTGTTTTTATCTGGAATTTTCCATATCAGGTCATTTTAAAGGTCTTTGAATAAGTGCCCAATACTGTTGAATTTCTCCTCCATTCCACTCTCTCTGTGACAGTCAGACAAATTCAACAGCAAGGACTTAGTGCTTTAGTTTCAAACATACATTAAGCCAATGTCAAGTTGACAAATCAATTGTACAAAGTGATGTGTACTTTTGGACTGCTCTTAAGTATCTTTAATCTTCTCTCTCAAATATACACAAAGACACTGAATCATGGCAGGTTGCTTCTATTTTTCTTTTTCAGTGAAGACAAATACTTCATTCCTGATTTGCAATGTTGGGTATGTTGCCAGCAGCAATATACAACCATGTTCTCTGTGAAATCATGGAGGCCATTGTTTTACCAGCACTAAACTGACCACTCACATCTTACCCATGACAGCCAAAATGGTTGAAAACAAAGCTCCATCATCCTCTGCAAGCCATTTGTAAGACAAATATAACATCCTACAGTATGTTTTAAGTGATTTTTGGGCGTATAATAGGTTTTGTGTGTGGTTTTCTTTGGTTTTTCCACCTTTGTTAAGCAAATGTCCTCCTGATCTTTGCGTTCTTCGTCTCTCTGAAACCATAGATGTCAACAGACTTTTTACATAGCTTCCTCCAGTTATTGTAAATAACCCTTGAACTTTCACAATTTTTGGTTAAAATGGAGGATATTCAGCATGACATTTGACTTTCTCTCCTTCAGCTATCTATATATGTATCTATGTATCTATCTCCCGATCTATCTTTTTTTGGAGCAAACTGAATAGGTTTGGTTAGCAGTTTTTGTACTGGAGAAAAGTATCTTCCCCAGGATAAAGGAACTGCATCTATCACATAGTGTGCTATTTTTCCAGTAATATTTCGAACACATCATCTCTTGCTGTTTCCCAAGACAGTGATCAAGAGTTCTGCCATTCAGTGTTGCTGCAGCATAATCTATCTGCATTTGTATATAACTGTATTGTTGTCTGAAGAGAGAAAAATACATCAAGGTAGGGGATTTATCTTTCTGAATAATCTCCCACTTGCTTTATAGCGATGGAAGCAAAACAGAAAAACAACAACAACAAAAAAAAACATAAAGCTTTACCTTGTTCTCGCTGGTGTTATCTAGAGGATATACTGTTTATAATTTCTGAGCCTTTCCGCATAAGAACATCAAGAATGAGGGACTTAAGGAATTTTCCATTTTCGCTGCTCATTAACGAATACATTTTACAATCTCACACAACAAAATGCATCTTCCTCCAAAGACATTTATTGTTCTCATATAGTAACAGCGCCGCAGTATTATTTTGCAAGGGAAGCACAGTGGCCCTCTGGTTAGCAGTTAAACTGTCTGGAGTTTCAGAATAAACCAGTGAGAATGCACTCTGGGCAAAGCATTTGCTTTGAGACCTCCCTGGAGATCTGTTTATAAATGGATAAGAGTCACTGAATAGGACTTGGTAACAAGTGTATATTTCAGTTCCTATGACAGAATACACACCATAAAACAGCCAGCACTCAAGGCTGTGTAGCTGGTTGGCTGTCTGCTTGCATAGTCTTTGTCCTTCAGCTTTTATTTGCCTCTGGCTTTATTAGGCAGTGCAGCATAAACCTAAGCAATACAAGTATGGTATGAAATGCTTGACATTTAATCAGTTTCAGGAGCGTAAGTGATGTGTAATTGGTAAATCTGATGAAAATGTGCTTGGCTATGGCTCAGTTTCAGTCATGGATATGTTACATCTTATTATTGATCTTCAGCTCTTCTTTAACATGAGTAACCCTAATGGCAGTATGTTCTTCATTTCAAACAGCATAAAGGCAAATGAGATCAATAAAAAATAAACATGTAAAATGCTGAAAGAGTAAAAATATGGGAATCATTCATTTTATGGTGATTTGCAAATGTGTCTTAAGAGGTATTTTTTAAAGGTGACCCTGACTTTTTAATCTAAACTCTATATAAACCTGTCAAAGAAAAGGAGAAGACACATATTTATAATACATCGACACACACTTGCAGAAATTGTTCATCGACTTGTTAAAGCCTTTCACAAAGTAAGTGCTTCTTCTTAATGGTTTTGAGGTGGCTCAGTAAGCCTGAGATTCATTGTGTGAGCCAAATGACTTCTATAAATCAAGATTGTGAGGTCATGTAGCTAATCTTCTCCCCATATTGTTGCAGATGCTCCGCCAAAGACAAATGATGACCAGTGCAACATCATCAATTGAAGGTAGCTGTCTCCCAGAGGGTCCTTGTTGTCTTGAACTACCGCCAGACTGGCAAGTTGGCAACACCTAGTGAATGCATCTGCCTCTCATCATTTCAGCCACACAGGAGCCCTGAGTAAAGACAATTGTGATTGATGCTTACAGGGACTGTCAAAGGGAACTTTTATTGCCAGTTCATGTTTAGAGTTACCCACTAGAAGGTAGGTGGACAAGCATAATGCCATGCTAATAATTCTACAGGTATTGTAGCAAGTAATATTGTGCTTAAGAATAATAAAATATGTCATAAAAATGTCATAAAATTGAATTAGTATTATTTTATTATTATATTTGTAGACAGTTATATTTTTGCAACTGTTTTCTAGAAATAACTTGTATTCCTTAAAAATCTCTATATATGAATACTCTTCTAGCCTACAGTGGAAAGCACACTGCTGAGTTGAACACACTCAAGCTTGTTCATGACAATTGCTGTAACAGAAATACCTGGTGTAAAAAGTTTTAAAATTAGATTTTTTTTCTCCCTGTCAAGTGCAATTCTCAATTTCATTTTAAAAGTAAACATGATTTTTGGTTTGCATTATCTCCTCCATGGCCCACCTGCAGCGTGGGGAGCAGTGCATATACAGTGCAATCATGTAATACAATCATCTTCTCAGTGGGGGGGCTTTTCACCCTCTGTTGAATCACAGTATTGCTCCACACATGGTTGCACCATTAATTTAAGTCTATTCCACTGCAATGAAATAATGTTCTGGGTAAAGTTGTAATGTGTAAGGAATAATGCTACAGAAATTGTTTTCAGCAATAATTGTGATAAATTTATTGTTGTCAACAAAATAGGATTCTTTAATGACATGATGGACCAAAAGAAAGAAAAACAATCAGCCTATTTGTAGCAGTAGCCATTGTGTGTCTATACTTTTAAAACAATTGCTGATATATAGATTATTTTAATGTAAATTGTAATATAGTGTTACAAGAAAAACTCAAATAACTATGTGACAAACCTGTCATTGTCCCTCCTAAAAGCTGGAAAGAAAATACCTCAATAAATTTCACCATTTCTGAGGTTATATGGAATCATGTCTAATAACATAAAATATGAAATAACTATTGTCAGTAATGTTATGATGAATGGTATGCAAAACCTTTATTGAGGGTGGTTTGTGCATTGCAGGATACGAATGGCAAAAAGAAGCAGATGTTTAGTGACATCAGTAAACATGTATTTTTCATTTCAACACACTGAGACTGGCACACACATGCACAAAGCTGAAAGCGCTTTATCATTAGGATATATAAATCAACACTATCTTACACTGAAACTTCAGCAATGTAGTGTCAAACATGCATTTAGAGTTATATTTATATTTAGGTGAGGCACGTTTGTAGCCTGTGATTCCCTAATGTAAGTAAAACGGACAAATGCTTGTGTTCTGCTGTCTATTGATTAAATGGAGACAATTCTGCCTTTGCTCCATTTTTAAGGCTTCCCCAATGAAAATTAGCTATATTTCCTGGACAAAAGCCAGAGAGGTAATTACAGTCCCCTCCCCTTAAGGCTTTGTTGGTACATTTACTGAAAGTACTGTAGGATGAATTTTAAGTCTGAGAAGTAAAAAAAAAAACCAAAACTGTGGAAATAAACCTGTGCCTAGAAACGCCCAACATTTGCTAAGGCTTATTCTATTTTGAATATACTGTCGCATCCTCCAAACACATATGCAGGAAGTATGAATAATTGATGCCTCTTTGTCTTTTAGTGTCCCTTTTTCCTTCATTCCCTCATTCATTGCTCTCTGCAATCTTCTCTAGTTACCGACAGCTGTGAGGAACCAATGTAGTCTGTGTTACAGTGTTTTTGCCTTTCTCATGAAAGGTCATTAACATTTTGAAGTACAAAGTGCATCTCATCTTCTTCTGTGGGCTCTAAGGGTCTCCAATTCTTTGGAGGGACTTTCTGTCTGTGAAAGATCCTGTATGACATCATCATGCAGCTTTTCAGGGAACTGGAGCAATGACAAAACATGAATCATTCATGTTACAGCAGCTCTGCATGTGTGTTCACATCGGCAGCTTCATAAAAAAACATGTGTTTGTACTGTATATAATGTGATGATGAGACTTGCAGTGAAAGTGATAATTAAGCTTAAATTATAGACTTCATTGACCTTTCACACCACTGTGTTTCTTACACTGACACTCTCTTAGTGTTTTAGTGGTTGAGTGGAACACAACACCTACTGTTACTTTCTGCAGGGAAGGATCCCACTTCTGAGCAGGTTGTTGCTGAAGAGAAAAAATCATTAAACATTGATAACAACATGGAGGACAAACAGATCTTACAGAATGTACAGAATATGAATGCTAGGGTGAACATTCAAAACAGAGGCAATAATGTAAACAAACTTGCCATCATGAGAGACCCTGTTTCAGTCACTATAAAAAGTACTGGTGACATACAATTAAAACAAATGCTGCAGGCTGTTGTACAGAATAGAGCTACTTCGTATTCGTTTAAATAAATACTATATGCTATATACGGTATTTGCCAACAGGGTGTTCAATCAAGCCATTCTTTAGCCTTCTGCTTTCTATCATGACATCAGACCTGACTGGCCACATTCTTTTTATTATGACTAGTGCAAGAAACCTGTTGTGTTTTCATAACATTGTCTGAAATTATCGATTCCTATGCTTTTATGAATGTACTTATTGATTTTCATAATTATGTTTGTGTTTTATCTGGTTGATTGGTCTCTGTAAAGCACTTAGGTCATTTGATGTTTTTAAATGCAGTCTATAAATAAACTGACTTGACATAACTTGAAGTGACCATTTGTATGCAATATCACAACAGAAAAAAAACGGTGGAAAATTACACATAATATTGCATGTATTTTGCTTTAATAGGGGTATTTTTTCATTTATAGGGAGCTTACAGATGTGCTGAAGCTGGAAACAGAAATTCTAAAGAGAACTGAGAACCTCCCTTGAAGGTTGTTTACTGGTACAGAACTTACAAAGGAACTGGTACTGCAGTGCCACTAATTGACAACCCTTCAGCTCATTTGGCTTGAAGATAAGACATGTCTGAATTTACCGTAAGAAGGTCGCTTTCAGATTTATGATTTAATCCCTGCTCACCTCATGAAATGCTTTGGTTTATACTTTCTGTCTGTAAAATTATTTTCTGAATTGCTACCAGAACATTCCTCTCCTGTCTTGAAATTCACAATATAGTCTTGTATAAATTGGCATAACCGGGTTCTCTGAGGGTTATGTTTGGGATTGAAGTCTCAGATTCACAAACACGCAGAGAGACAAAATGACAGGCAGGCGCTTTTTCATTCTCACATTAAATCCTAGTGTAATGTGTGTATCACTGTGAGATGCCACACTAGCTTATCTAGTCAGCACACTCCTAACAACCTTGGATGCTAACAAAGCAAGCCGCTGGGCTACAGGGAAATAGCAACATGATCACAAATATGCCACCTCCTCCCCAAATGCATAATAATCCACAGTGAGTTTCACAAACATAACTGCTTTTTTATTGGAGTAGAAACTGTCCCTTCAAGCATTTTATTGGATTGGTGCAGTAAAATAAGTTAAAAAAAAAAAAAGAAAAAAGATCTAACATTATTATATGCTTATATTTCAGCCCTCAAAATTATGAATATATGTACATTCAAAAACTGTACAATCATGTCCTTGAGCATGCTGACCCATCAGCAAATTAGTATTTCAGCAGCAACATGAGAGGTAAAAAAAAAAAACATGTTACATAGGTAATGCAGTCTATTTGCCATGGCATCACTGTCAACAGCCAAAGAGTGATGTCAGCAGTGAACGAAGGTAATAGTGTATTGTCACAGTAAATATTCCACTCATTCATGATCCATAGACCTCGGAACATTTACTATGAAATAATTTCACATACTCTCCAAAGAATTAAAGATAGCCATTAAATCATACCCAATAATATATCATGTCTGACAGGAGTCTAAATGATTAATTTCATCTCATGTATTAAATCATGGACAATCTTTAATTCATGACCCAGGATGCTACAGAGGCTAACAGCAAAAAATAGAGCACATTATGTTTAACTACTAAGGAATACCTCTCTTTGTTACATATCGAAGGAATGCAAGAAAACCAACCAATGTGTAGGAAGTTTTCCAAACCAGCAGATCAGGCCCTGATCGGGTTAACAAGGCAACAAGCTTAGACATAATTTCCAATAGATGTTTAACTCCAAAAGAATTCTCCTATTTTTAGTCTCCCTGATTGAAATCGCTGAAGTAATTGTGAGCGTATCCTCACAAAAATCATCATGTAAAGTGGGGTGCTCATTTAAATGTAATCATTCTCAATCTTGTGCTCCGCATTTGAAAGGCAATCTGACACAACCCGTTTTCAGATAGCATATCTGATTGTCACATTGAACAAGATTTTTTCCCCCTTCTAAAATCTATTTAGATAGAGGGTGAACAGTTTGAATAATACCCCCACACCAAGTGAGTACATTTGTGTTGATGTGAGGATAATGATAACGAGCACGATGAAGAGAATGGAGTCAAAAGAAATGATATGGTGATTGTTACTTTGATTATATCGCACTGGATGAAAAGATGCCAGAACAAGTTAGCAATAATGAAGACAAGTCTCTTCCAGGACTACAATCAACAGAGGGAAAACTTGTCTTGGCTCATAAAACTATCAAAAGGCAAATCCTGGACTAGATTTACTTGAACGGCCTTTACAGTACAGATGTTTATGGTACAGACAATGAATATGAGTTTGGCTGGGATACCCTAAAATTGACATACAGTCTGTGAAGTGCTATGATACTCATGACTGGTCGTGACGGTGCATTTGATGATTTTTTTTTTCTTATTCTTATTTTTTTTATTGTCAACATATATCTTATCCCTCTGTGCTGTAGACCTCTGTTGTCCAAAAACTGTTTACAGAGCTTTGTTAGCTCTTGACTTTGTACTGAAGTTCTCTGAGAAATGAATAATGTAGCATAAAGTCAATCTGTAGCACAACGAACTAGCCAAGCTCTGTAAATGGAATTATGTTCCCATGCTTGCACAGTGGTGTCTGTCTTATATGGATATACTCTCCTAAGACTGAAAATGTGATCGTTGTTATTAGTCTTCGGAGCTAAACTATAGTCTTTGGGGCAAAGGAAGGCAACGATGTGACTCACTGACATGTTACAATAGTTTCTGGACAACAACAGAGATCTGCGGCACAGAGGGATAACATATATCAGGCTTTGGATACACACACAATACTTGCAAGTAGGATGAGCTCATTGTTGGTTTGGCTTGGCACAGGAGATTTGTTGACAGTAAAAAAATATTTTAAAAATTGCTGGCTATATCCTTTAACTCGATCTCAATTTTAAGAACACATGGATTTGTCAGACAAGATTCATTCTTCTTGTAAGAATTATAACATTGTGTGTTTGTGGCAGCATTGAAAAGTGAGATATCCTTCCTTTTTAAGGAAGCATGAGAGATCCCGCATTGTAAAATATATCTTTGTGCTGTCTTTGTAAGATAATCGTACTGCTTAGTAACTGGTTAATCCGTAATGCATAAAAAATGCTTTTATTTATTTATTTATATTTATTTTATTTGCACATACCTTTAAATGGTTTTCTCATTATCACTAGTAGTTACAGTGTTTTTGACAGTCTTCTTACCCAGCTTACAGAGTCAAAAAGGTGGCTGCAAAGCTCATTCAGACTTACTCTGTCCATGGTCATCCATGACTCTGGCATTTGAAAATGAAATGGCTCTTGACTGCTGTTCTGTTCTCAACAGATGTGAATGACCCATATGTCACAAAAGAGGGATTAATAAAACAAAAAAGTAAAAACAAGGCTATTCTCCTCATGAGAATATTAACTTCTGCAGCCCTGTCCGCTCTTTCCTGTTCACTGCATTCTCATGTGTTTGACTCACAGGATAAAGCTTGGGGTTTAGTGAGCCAAGAGGCTACAAAATTTTATTATTCTGTCCCAAAGTACAGTGGGTTGGGTGTAGTGACCTCATTATGTTAAGAGAGCAGTAGAACCCAGTCCAGGGACATTTTCTGATTGCAGTCCCTGGAGTGCTTGGCCTCTGGGTGGAGGGGAGGGCCCAGCTGGACACTGAGGTGCAATGTGAATTTGTGTTTTAAACAGATGGGGCTTTATGTAAGCCAAGGATAAGACTTGTGTATGTGTATACATGCACATATAGCATAGTGCATAAACCCTGTATGAACAGCTGTATGTTAAAGTCCCACAGGAAATCTCAGTATGAAGTTGTGTGGCTTTATGAGCAAAAATGAGCTTTTCATCATGTACTGCTTTATAGCATTTGCCTTGATCTAAATATAATAAAGTAGTTGACAACTCCTCAAACTCAAAGATAGGTTTATTCCCAGTGTAGCCTTGCTCCAGATGGATCAAGCCAATGAACCAGTTAGTAAAAGGCTAGAATACACTGTGAGACAACTCTACAGTAACTCCATAGTCACGGTCCCCTATCTGACTTGCTAACATGTTGTACTGGGTTGCTGCCATGCACTTAAAACACAAGCAGATGGGAGACAATGGGCTTCTGTTCTGCATGCTCTTTTTTTCTCCCAGGAGAACAAAGAAATGTCAGGGCTAAAGACAATGCACACAACTGGCTATCACAATGTCAACTCATGGAGAAATGATTAACCATTAGTCACCATCACTTTTAGGCTGCCATGCTTTCACTTTTTGCTTTTATCAAAAAGTTTAAAAAGTCTACACCTCTTTCATGTAATCTTGAATTGGAGATAGTGTTGTAATATTGTTAATGTGACTGTTTCACTCCAAGTGTGTTAATGCTTAGCAAAAGTTCATCTGTCACAGCTGCATAGCATCAAAGGTCCATCTAATTCAGCAGTGTCTTACTGACCTAATATATTGGCAGGGACGCCGTGTAATCCAATTTCCTTGGAAGACATAACTTCTGGCTTTCAGTGATTACCTTCTCATTTCAGACTCTGTAACTGTCCTGAAGTTCAACAGACTAAGCCTGAAAATAATGTAATGTGTCTCCTTTCTAAGCCTGTGCTGTGAGCTGATATAGTGATATATATAGGAGTAATTCATAGGATTCTCTACCACAATTAAGTGATTATTATAGTGATTGTAAATGTACTTTTTTTAAAAGTAGCCTCACATAATGGTTTAATTAGGTGGCTTTAATAGGAATATGGTGATAATGTACTGTATAAAGGGTGAGAAATTCTTCAAGTCATTATGAATCATGGATAAATTACATTTATGCATTTCTGTAAGGAGGAATGTAGCTTGTCTCTTGACTGGACAAAATCTTTTAAACCATTTAGAGTAGGTGCCTCTTTATATCATGCCAATTGGCCTTGATTAGGTCTATTACAGTTTATTATATTATAAGGGCTTATAGCATGCTTAAGCATTTGACACATGACCAGTTACTCACAGGTCGTGTTGCAGTACTATGAAATACTAAAACTATTTTCTTCTTTAGCCTTAAATCAGTGTTCTGTAGCCCAGGGGCAATATTTACAAAAGAACTAGCAGTGAAAAAATTGTTGTTAAGAGTTTCTTCTTAAGACCCATTAACCAAGCCTCCACTTTTCAGAACAGAGATATCAACAGCATGGTGTCATGGGGTTAGTAGCGAGGTGAGTTCAAGTATCACAAGGTCATATACAGAAGTGAGGTAAAGATGGAGCAGGAGATTGACAGGCGGATTGGTTTAGCATCCGTGGTCATACAGGCGCTGTACTGGAATATCAAGGTGAGGAAGGAGTTGAGCCTAAAGGCAAACTTCATGATTATATCAATCCAAACATCACTTATGGTCTTGAGCTCAGGGCAGTGGCTGAAATGAGTTTCCTTCATAGTGCATCTAGGCTCACCCTTAGGGACAGGGTGAGCAGCTCAGATATGAAGCTGACCTGTACCTCTTTCTCATTAAAATGTCCCAATTGAGGTTATTCAGACATCTGATTAGGATACTTCCCTGTAGACATATCTTGGGCATGCCCAATTAGGAGAAAATCCTGGGGCAGACCCAGAACATGCAGGATTTATGACATATCCTATCTGACATACTGTATAAAGCCTTGTGATCCCTCAGGAAGAAATGAGGATGTGGTGGGCTACCTTGCACAGCCTGCTGCCACTGTGACCCAGACCCAGATGAGCAGTGGAAAACTGACATGTGTAGGTTAATGTATTGATTTGGTGCAATTGTGTTGTTCCTGAGACAGCTTGTGGTGGTACAAGGTGACTGCAAGAACTGTATCTGCAGCTAGATGGGAGCAAGGTTGGTTCATCTGGTTCAAGTGAAACTTGTACATATGACAGCATTCATGGTAGATTCTTTCACGTACTTATATAGGAAGTGATGCAAAACACAGATTTACCACAGGTTACAAAAACAATTAATAGCCTCTAGTCAATAAATAATTAATAGTTCCTTCATATAAAATCATTCTAATATTTGTAGGAGTATTTATCAAGTCTGTGATCACTGGTGCAAAAGGAGCACTAATTACCTTGTGTAATTTTTCTTTCCTCACAGTTAGTTTTATTACAGAGAAGAGAACTCACACTTGTTTTCTGCTTCACCGACTAGGTCATGTTTTATAAGTGTAGGTAATAAAAGACAAACATGTTCACGGTAAGCAGGTAGATGTCTGAGTTTTATTGTTTTGCAGAGTAGAAAGGCCTTGTTGCTGTACTGTGCTGTTTGATCTGACAGAATAGGAGCTGTTTACCTGCTGTTCTTGTCCAGTGACCTGCATTGTCTCACACCTCAAACAACAACAGCTGTGCACTCGTCTTTCTCAGGATTGCCTCATCAGTTACTTGTGTGTTTGAAAGGCTTTCTCCGCAGCTAATTAAGTCATGCGTAGAGGCGTATTTTGGCTCAGAGAAGATGACCATTATTATTCCTGCAGTATCATTGTTTTCACATTCAGAACAATGCCCAAAGGTAAAAGCAACAAACCACATTAGCCTAATTGACTGACTGTGAAACTGTGGGCTTTATCAAATGATGAGCAAGTAGGTTATAGGTAGGTAGTAGGTAGGTAGTAGGTTATATTTAACTTGAAATAGAGTTTATTTATTTTAACTTGTAGAATTCTTAGGGATCTGTTTGCAGTAGTATTGTGGAGCAAGTTATATTTACTTGATTATTAACTTTTTATTATGTTTCTCAGGAAGAATAGCAGGAGTATACCCATCAGGATCATCTCAAATTCTTTGTTTTGACCCTTGCAATAGGCACATGCAACATTTTGATATATCAAAGCAAAGGAGGCACAAGTGTAAATAATAAATTAAATGAATGCATTTAGCCGCTTCAGTTTCAGGCTTGCTGTCATACTACCATGGCTTATAGTCAAAGTCAAATGTGTCTGGACCTGACAGCTAACAAAATTTCCAGCCTGAACCTGTCTAGAGTCTGAAGACACTGTTTTAGAGCACCCCCACCCCACTTTCAAGAGATAAATGCTACTGTTCCATCAGATTAATCAGATTCATCATGTCTCTTGACAAGCTGTTCCAACACTTCTGGACCAGATATAGAGAATGTAACACATGTAATGACATGCTGAGTGTTGTTGCCAGCTGGACCAATACATTCTCTGTCCCTTAATACTACAGTTTGTTTGCTACTATGACTGCAGAAGTTGCTGAGAAAGCATTTGCCATTAATGGTGCTTGTTTGTGCTTTCACCCATGCTCAGGTAAATGTCTGCTGTCAAAAAGGCCTGTTGGCAGACCGCCTCTCATACTCATGACTTTCTACTCCTGTCTTTTTTTAAAAAAAGTAATGATACTTACTATGTATTTTTCTTGTCAACTTTTGGGATAATAAATTTGACAAATATTATTAGAATGTGATCCAGTTAAAGAAACCATGTTCTGCTTTTAAACAATGAAGGGTGCAGTTGAAGAGATGAACAAAAAATAAAAAGCAAAAAGTAAAAAATAAATCTTGCTGAGTGCTTTTGAAAAATGATGAACTTAATAATTTGTGTCAAAATAGACCATAAAACCCCAAACCCAATTTAAAAGTGTAGAATTGGGGCTTTTACTTAGTTGCTTAAACTGATGAATGTTGCTTTTAGTTGTGACAATGTCAATAACCGAAGGAATTTGACAAAATTTTGTCAGGTATGCATGACAGAAAACAATTGTCTCAGTAGTTTTTTCAGTGTTAGACTACTTTTCAACTACACAGAATGCATCTCTGCACTGACTCCAAAGAGGACATTATAATTTGATTTTTAAAATCAGATTCTCATATCGTTTGAAATGCTTTTACCAAGTGTTCTTTTTATTGTATATTGTACTCTCTATTTTTATACAATAACATTTAAAACAAACAAAAACACCACCACTATATGCATCAACTCCCAGTGTTGGTCCACCTCATACCAAATAGCTGGGATACCAAATCAGTTATATCTTTATATTCTCTCCTTTTCATACTTTGATAAACCTTGTTTTATCTTTACAGCAAATACAGACCTCGTGACTGTAGTTTTGTTGTAATATTCTGATTATTGTAAGACAGATATTATATATTATACATTATGTTACTATTACTACAGCTAAAATTGGCAGGCACCCTACAAAAAAATATGGCAAAGCTTAGAAATCCTCCCCACAATGTGTTCACTGACAGAGCGCATCCTCCAACCGTGAATCACGCATGCGTCAAACGCCGGAGACGCTCTGATTTGACAACCCTGGCATCTACCACACAGCCCACTATATTGCAAGGCTTTCCCGTCACTAGCGCACCATCGTCTGCACCTGCTTACTCTGTTGTTGTGGTTGGAGCGCTGGGAGGGGTCATTATTTCGCAGGGGGAACTGTGGGAGGAGGAGGAGGAGGAGGCATTTCCGAGACACCGACAGAAAAGCGTGTAGCCTCAGATTCAGCACCACAGGATTGAGGAAAGCGTCCGGACTGAGTCGATTTTCACTGTTCGCTGTGGGTTAAC
Source organism: Euthynnus affinis (assembly GCA_029490765.1). Lineage (NCBI taxonomy): Eukaryota > Metazoa > Chordata > Actinopteri > Scombriformes > Scombridae > Euthynnus > Euthynnus affinis. The sequence goes on along the minus strand of CM055838.1, from coordinate 18,606,818 downwards.
TAAAGAGGAGGGACACCATTTTTTGGGGGAATACACAGTTAAGCCAAGCGCTCAACACACACTTTGTGGACCTGCAAGAGGTGTCAACTCCAACGGTTTAAAGGTGCGTAACGTTAGTTTAGTTGGATGATGTGGTTTCTCATCTGGGTGATGTGTTTTTTTGCTAGCAGCCTGGTAGCATTTACACTTGCTGCACTGACTTACACCGCTGTGCTGCTAACATTAGCTTAGGCGAGGTCCGGCTTTTCATTCATCATTGTGATTTAGCTTAAAATAAATAAATCTATTCAGCGAAACACTTTACAGTCATTTCACCACAACAGGCGTCCACAGCGTTTATTTTCTGAGCAGTCTTAGCTCTCGATAGCTAAAATCTCAGTGTCGCCCACTTTGCTAACGTTATGTTAACCGTACACCGAGCCCTGCTATCCAGTGAGCCCGGTGCTGAAAGCCTGCCCCGACCGACTTAACGGGAGCCTCTCGGGCAGACACAAGCTAGGCTGCTATGCTAGTTTAGAGGCTAAGCTAACTGACACCGGCCACTTCTATGCTAGTAAAAATAACGGTAACACATCTGCATTCATAGCTGTTCAAACATTCATGGGCTCGGTAGTAAAGCTGAAACGCCTTCAGTAATATAAGGACCGCTAAGCGCCGTCTCTTCGCATATTTGTAGCGTTCTTAAATTTCTTTGTGTGGTAATTTTGCTTCTTTGTTTAATTGTCATTCTCACGAGCGGTTTAAGTAAACTCCCTACTCGTTTTCTGCCGCCATTCAATCACACGTTAACTATATTATTCTTCTTCCGCTAATAATTAGGGATTCGTAATTACATCTTCTTGCTCAACTTGTTTTTTTTTTTATTTATTATTATTTAATAGCGAAGTACACAGCACTGCCTTGCCTCACCCTGTAAGTGCAACGTTACTTTATAGTAAAGTATCTATTAGCTCGTTTAACAATGAGAGTAATTAATTAAAGTAAACTGGCAGGCTGCGTAAAAAACACAGCAACTCAAGCTTACAATTACATCTACTGCGCCATCACGGCAAAAAAAAAAAGTGGATTCAGAGTGAGAATTATCAGCCATAGCCTAGGTGAGTGTCTTGTATATTACACTCTGCAGCTTACTCTTGGTTCATTTGGCTTATGATTAACATTGTTCCCCCTATTCATTAGCTGCTGCAGAATTGTAAATAATCAATACAGTTCGTGTGTGTGTGTGTGTGTGTGTGTGTTGTAGTGGACTAGGTGGGCTTGTTTACATACATGCATCATTCAGTCTACTCTGCATACTCTACTGCAGGAGTTGGACCAAAGCGTTTTGTGACCCCAGCGTAGTTTGCCACACTCCCTTCTTGTAACTGGAGATATGTAATCCCAGAGGCCTGTAGGGGTCACATAGTGGCTGTATTTAGAATCTGAACTTTTGATTGGCAGGGGGGGCATGTTCAGACTTCACTGGCATGGGCTGTGTGGTTGTCAGTCTGTCTTTTGCTCCATATGTTTCCCTTGTGCTTTCATTAAGCAGAATGCACAGCTTGCAACAGATGAGACGAAATTGTATTAGTGGAAAAAATATGATCTTGTTGTCTTGCGTGCTGCATCTTTGGGCTCTTGAGTTTTAAAGAAGATTTTAGAGTAAAGCAATCACAAAGAAATATAATATGGGTGAGCTCCCCCAAGACAACAACAGATGTTATTTGCTTTCAGTCATAAGCCTCTTTTCACACATGCACTGCAATCCTGAAATTTTCCAGACATTACCCGGTATGTGTGAATGCATATGTCCAAATCAGTCGGACTGGACATTAAACAGACTTTACCCCGCCAGCTCTCTAGTACAAAATCATTGTTATGTCCAATTGAGCCCATGTGTGAATACAGTAGTGGATTCTCTGGAGAAATCACAGCAAGTGAGTGGGCTACAGCTGCTCACTGCCGAAAGTGCAACAAAATCCGGCAGTAAGGGAGATGGTATGAACAATTTATCAAACAACTGTTGAACAAGCAGAACATAAACTTAAATAGAATGCCTTTAACTTCCAGCAGTGGACTGCAGCCCTCTCATCCATAGCCGCTATTTTAAACATGCAACTGGTGCTTGATGGACACAGCAGGTCAGCTAAACTGCATTGTTTTGACTGGGCCTGAACGCTCCGCTGTGAAGCTAGCGCTAATGGGAGAGGGGAATTCTTGTGATTTCTTGTGAAATAAAAGCCGTTTTATTTCTGATGAAAAGCTTAGAAACGCTGAATTACATCAGCAGCGTTCTTTTTGCGTCATGTCCTGCCTCCTGCACCCCACACCTAAACTAATTGGAATATTTCCAGTGGGTGACAACGCGTCTGACATGAGTTCATATGTGAAAACAGCTATGCAGTAATATTACTCAACATCCATCACTATGAACTGAAAAAAAGTTCTGTTTAAGGCTGCAACTAATGATTATTTTTATATTTGATTAATCTGTCGATTGGTAATAGATCAATTATTTAGTCTAAAAAAGGTTGCCATCACATCACCACGGCGCAAGGTGATGCCTTTAATTTTCACTCAAACACTCAAAGATATTAAATTTACAATTACAGACAAGGGGAAAAAATAAGAACATTTTCACATTGAAGAGGTAGAACCAGCTATTTTTTTTGGCATTGTTGCTGTTGGTGTTGTTACTCAGTTTTCTCTTGATTGTCTTATAGATTATTACTCATTATTTTTTTCCTATTTCCCACTTTCCCGACTTAGCAGGAAAAAAATAACATGATTAGTAAGAAGTTTTATGTTTGTAATTTTGCTTCATTAAAAACACGATATACTACAAATATCATATGGCAATTTTTTGACTAGACAAAGACAAGGCGAGTGCTGTGATTCCAGGCTGCCAAGCATGGACAGACTCCTCTGCCCTTTGGGAAATATCTACATATGTGTATCGCTGTCTAACCATCTGCTTAAGACCATCTTTTATGCAAGGCTTATCTGTTTAACCTTTAGGATAATTTTTCTGTTTTTATAGTACACTACATTCCCTTATTGAGCTTTGTGCATATTGTTGTAAAATTAGCTCGTTTTTTTTTTAAATTTCAGTTCATACAGTATGTATGTCCATTTCAGATGACCAGATTACCAGAGTTTGACAGCCACCTGTATGCATGATCTGAATGACTGGGTTCAGATACTGTATGTCATTTGCAGTATAAAGCCTGTTTGTGTTACTGAGGATAAGAGAAAGCCATAATTCATGGGTGAGACTATGCAATCAATGCCAGTCAGGAGTGCATTGTGTTCCCCGTCTCCTGGGAGAGGAAGCGATATTGGCTGAACACCGTGGAACCCCCCTGTTGTTGTACAGAGCTTTAAGGTAGCCATGGTACCCTCGCTAACTGGAACAGGATTGCCTCTCCTCTCAAGCCTTCTCTCACTCCAGACCTTGCACAAATGTTTGATACTGTTTAAGAGATGAGAGATGAGGCGATAGAAACAACACAGGACAATCAATAGCTGTGCCACGCTTGTCTAGCACATCAATTTTAACTCTCCTAACCCCAGGGTTTGTATTACCCTATGCTGCATTGGGGAACTGCACCGAACTGACAGCAAACATATTCTGAGTGTGTGTTTCCTAATGTTTTTTTTTTTTTAAGCAATATATAGTGTGTTTTTTTGTATTATTTGTCTGTATGTGGAGACAGCTTGTGACACAATCATAAATTACATTTGCTAGATTAATTTGCTGTTTCCTTAACCGTTTATGTAGCCATATTGGACTATTAAGAAAAAGAAAAGAGAAGAACCCTTTATTGTTTCAGAGAGGGACAATGAAGTAGATGATCCAGCAATGCTTGAAAGTATAGTGTCAGCAGTGGATTGGTGCAGCTAGAAAGAATGAGGTTATATTGTTAAGATCCTTTTCATGTCTGTAAGTCTGCCACAACCACGCCCACAATGCTCAGCAGAAGGGCTGTTTAAGTTTATATTGTCATCGCTTTATTCTCTACGGGACTATCATTAAAAAAATCAATCAATCCATCCATTCATCCATTACTCTGTAGTGTGTGGATGGGTGTGGTTGAAAAACATTTCATCAAGACTCTGCTCACAAAGCATTTTAAGGCATCAGAAGTCAGGCTGATATTCTGTCTGTTTTTATGCAGTTAATAAGATATAAATAAATTAAAAGTAGGGTGTGCAAAAAAAGTACGTGTGCCCCTTGACTACTGTGGAAAAAATGAATCAAAATTTAATATCTTATGCTGTTGATCTTATATTCAGGTTACAGCTACATTTTTAATAGCACTTCATAATTATAGAAATTTTGCCCTTTTGGCCAACAAATGCTGATAATTGTCAAATTTTGTGCTGTGCAGTGGATTCATATTGGAATGTGAGGTTCACTCGATCGTTTAGGATGTGATGTCATGTAATCTTACACCACACTGATCATCTGTATGTCTTATATTTGTCATGTAGTTACCTGTAGTTATCTGTATTGCAATTATTTGTGGTTTAGTTAGTTATGTCATACTATATGGTTTGGTCTGTAGTACTTCTAAACAAGGTGGTCAGTTTCATGTGATGGTTGAACTGGATAAAATTAGAAAAACTCTTGGTGGCCAGATGTTTTGTCTCACACACCCAGAGAAATAGAGATGGTCAAGCAAACCATAGCAGCCCTATAAAATCTACCCATTTGGACTCATAACATCCACAGTAAGGATGGAAACTGAAGACATTTTGTGGGAAATATTTTATCACAATCAGGCATATAATCCCTTACCATATAGTCCTTTATCTTGCTGTATACTGTAGTGACTTAAGTTCCCAGGTCTTTTTGTGCCAGGAAAACCTTATTCTTGGCATGTTTGTGCATATAAATTTAGTTTTATTATTTAATATTTTTTATCTGCAGGGAGTGTTTTGAAAGCTAGGTGTTCAAATGTTGCTTTAAAAGTAGGGGTTGACTGATATGTTATTTTTTCAGGGCCAATACAGATTATTAGTAATTATTAGTAATCATATATATATGTGTGTTTGTGTATATGTATATGAGATAACTCACTTACTTTGAGTTTTCTTAAAATTTTTATGTTTATGTTACTTTATACATCCATTACACTACATTTCACAGGAAAATATTGTACTTTCTACTTTCTACTTACATTTATTTGACAGCTCGAGTTACGAGTTACTTTTCAGTTTAAAATTTCACATAAAATAACAATGATGAACTTACATGATAAATTACAATACATTGTTAAAGATTAAACCAGTGGCTTCTTTTTTTGGCTTGTGGCCCCTCAAGCACATAATGTCAGTCTGTATTTGTGCCTCTTTATCATGTTTCAGATGCCTTTGAGTTATTTGTAGTTACAAAGAGACATTTCCCCTCACATGGTTTCAAATAAATAACTGTTTTAAGTCCAAAGAGGTTAAACTCTCCAATATTTCACAAAAATGCAAAGATTAAAAATTCTTCTGAAAAATTAAACCAAATTCCTTTTTTCTGTAGCAGAACTATGTTTCTTCTTCTTTCCTACCCAATCTATCATCTCAAGACCCCTCAGATTTATCTCCTGAACCTTACAAAGCAGTTCAAACTAGCTCCACCTACAACAACAAAAAATGCTGCTTCTACATTTTTCCTTAAGTACTATTTTAAATGAAGGACCTTTACCTGTAATGGAGTAATTTTTTTTTTTTTACATCAGATCCTTTTACTTAAGTAAACTTCTTCCACTACAATTTAAATGTTAGCTGTATATTAACAACTTGTTGTAGCAGGGAACCTGTCATTCAAAACTAGGCTACTTCATTACTAATGATTACTTTAGCTGAATATGTACAATAGCCACATAAGTGACTATTCAATTCTGACAGCTGCACACCATCTATGCAGTCTATGTATGGATTAATGCCTTATGACCTTAGATGCAGTTTCATTATGTTTAAAGTCTCTAGTCAGAGACAGCTTCAGGACACACTTCACTAACGTTGCTATGTTGAGACTGAGAGTATGACCAGCCCTGGTAAGTGATGTGCAAGAAATAATATTATAGCCTATCAATTTTTTTTGCTGAAGTCAGGTGGCTAAATTATGGCTCAACAAGTGAACTTGTTGACGTTCGGTGTCAAATTCAGCTAAACTCTACGAGACTCAACGTTATCTTACGTTATATCATTGCAACAAAGTGTATTATTCAGGCATTTTCAGCAGTGTAACTAGGAAACTGGGCATGCTTGTCATCATAGACATAGATCATTATTTTGTGGTGTTTAAAATCTCAGCATAGAGGATTGTGATGTTTATTGCAACTTTGGCAGTATCTGCTGCTTTACCTTTGAAACATGGCTCCGCTCGCTCACCGGAGCTGCTGCAGTCTGCAGATGCTTCTCTGTGCCGTCTATGGCACAGCAGCATGGACAGCCTTCAGTGTTGATAGGCTATTACTCATGACGTATAACCAGTCAGATAGTGCTGTGGGTAGGACATTGCTCAAGACCACAGAGTAGTGACTATAGATAGAGGGACGCGGCTGCATCAGAGCCGAAGTAGCACATATCGGCAAAAAAATAAAGATTCCAGTAATTGTAAAAATGCTGAATATCAGATCCTATTTAAAAGTGTCCCTTATTTCTAACTGCTCTTTCAATGTGTTATGCGAGAGCATGTTGTCATCATCATCATCATCTTTCCTAGGTCTTTTGTTACTAAGGTTAAAATTAGGATCAGATAAGGATATGGGACTGAGACGGCTAAAGTTAGGCAATCTAAACCACTTGGTTGAGGTTTGGGCTAATTGCAGGTCAAGATTTATGATTATAGAGGATTCTATAGGGTTAAATTGATCAGATTAAATACTTTGGTTAATATAGTAGAGGCATGGACATTTGTTTGTTATGTTAAGGGAAAATAGGATCTGTAGGACATATGGCAGTAGCTGCTTGTTGATCAGTTGTTGTTGGAAATCTTAAAATAGTAAAGCATGCAAGCCAAGAACCACCCTTTACAAAATTAAAGTTGTACTTTGATAACAACTTTAATTAAAGAGAGAAATTACCTTGGATAAAGTGTGAGTCTTATCAGTGGAAAACACGTACGATGAGAGAGAGCAGAAGGAGTTCTGAAGTGAGAGAATAAAATTTGTCAGCGAGCATACAGCACCTTTTCTCAGTGAGATGTTGTAACTGAAGTGCCACTGCCAAGATTTTTCACTACTGTTTTAATGATTCTTCTACAGCCTCCCACAGATGTCATACTCCCTGGGGAAAAGTTACTGATTTTGACAAGATTGAATTGTTAATAGTATTTTTCTTCTGTTTGTTGATGGCCCTATTAGTTCTTACTGTCTGAAGTGTCAGCACAGCCTTTGTTCACTAGTACAGGCAGAAGCACCTTGGCTAATTCCCAGAATTTATCCAACTGATTTCGATCAGTTCATCACCTTTACAGGCGGATACATCTCACTAAGAATTCATGTTATTCATGCAGATGAAGATGGCCTGAACTGTTCTGTGAGTCTTTTTAAAGTTGGAGTGTCATGTCCAAGTTCCTTTTAAGTATGGTAGTCATGGTGAGACATGGACTCGCTTTGGGGTTTGTTAGCGGTCCAGTATGAGATTTGTTATTGTCGGCTCTCATATTCAAAACTAGTTTTTACTCATTTTATTCAAGATTAAAGATTCAAGAAACCTTAGAGTCTGTCACATAGTAACAGAAATTCCTCTTTGACGCGGCTCAGTCAAAGATAAAAATAGACAAATGTAACAATGACGAAGTAGAAATAGTAAAAACATCAAACTAAATCATCACAGTAAAATAAGTCATGAATGCTACTGTAACATCAATGCTGTAACATCTGTCTCAACTAGGGCTGTAGTCAACCAAAGAAAATCTTGGTCGACTAAAAATGTAAATAATCTGCGACTAATCAATTAGTCGCGGGGGGGGGGGGGGGTTGCACAGTGAATTCTGCAATATCTGTATTTCTCTGTTTAGCATCTTCAGGCTAGGCTAATCCATCGTTGCTAACTTTGGAGCTAACTCCCCTCACTTTTCCAGCACTTGGAGAAGTAACAGACGTTTCATCATTTAACTGACACACTGTAGTCTGTGTTGTACATTTACTGCCAGACTGAGAACTTACCGCTAACCTTTTTCTCTGCTCCACTCGTATCCACCGTCACTTTGTCCGTGTCCAACTCGCTACATAAACATACTACGCAATAACGTATAACAGAGTTGCTCGTTTCCCTGGCAACAACACAGCGGTTGACTCACACGCTGCACAGACTCCCAAAACGCTAAATATTTCTGAATGAGTGGATATTTGGCATTTATTCTGGCATTAAAAAAATATTTTTTTGTCCTGGCGGGGGTTCTTGTTGATATAATCGTAGGAGAAACACTGATTCAGTAAAAGTTCAGTACATTTAGTAAATGCTCAGTAACGTGTACAGTATCGTTAAACCTCCGCTCCGCTCCAAACATAGGAGTTTGGGCGAGTCCAAAATTGCCAAAACAGCGGGGGTGTTTTGAATACACCCCCGTTTTCAAAAGGTAGTTTGTTGGTCTGTCCCCCCCGCTGCAGGAAAATGATGGATTAATCCCAGAAAGCTGCTGATGTAACACTTTTATGAAAGTAGAGACAGAGATACACGGAGATTAGTCGACCAATGAGAATTTAGTCAGATGAGAGAGTATTGACCAATTAATCGACTAGTCGACCAGCAGACTACAGCCCTAGTCTCAACATCAATGAACCCTTTTCATGATATTCAGGATGCTCAAATATTATGTTTAAATTATACATAACATTGTATTTTAAATGAAACTGATATTATGGTGAACCTATGTTAATGAGTTCAGATGTGTGTAAATTACTCAGGATATTATATTATTCTGGTATAGTTGTGATTTTGATATGAAAAATGTGCCAGTCTTGATTCCCCATATACTACAGAATAGATTTTTTTTACCCATCAAGATGTTAATAAAGTTACAAGGAGAATAAGTGTTGGTGCAGATTGTCAGTCACGCCGTAAAATTGGACAAGACCATAGCTATTAAACTAGTTTATGTCTGCCTCAACAGCAACGACTCACGTCAATAGAAACAGGCATTTAGTGAATTTTGTAGATGTAGCATGTAGGCATTAATGAATGGGCACTAACAATGCAGTTTGGTGAACTGTGCGTAATTTGTGTGCAAACATTCAGGGTCATCACTTGCACAGCCATTGTATCTCTAACTATGAGAGGTAATGTTAACACACTCCTGGCAGTAGAACATTTTTCTCTGCGCTTGTGCTGTGTCTTTGTCCTCTGTTGAAGCACCTTATTGTTGTGATTCTATCAAAAATAAATCTGTGCTTAAGTCTTGCTAGAGCGCATTCAAGTCTCTCTTCATGTGAGTCGTTCTGTCCTCCTGAAACCTCATTTGTCTCTCCCATACCCTGTCTCTCGTCACCCCCACCATAGGCTACATCTGGGACCAGTATGGGCCCCAAGTACAATCCCAGCCCCTCCCCCACTGTGTGTGTGTGTGTGTGCGTGCTCTGTCTTGGTGCATTAACTTTTCTATTGTTAGGTGACTGCTATTCTTCTTTCCTCTTACAGAAAATCTATATGCTGACCAGGGGCGATTCTAGGATTTGACATCCGGGGCTTAGCCTAGAAGTGTGGAGTGGGGGGCTGGGGACATATTCTTTCATGGCTTTTTTTTTTTTTTTTTTAATTCAAAAGTTAAATCCAAGTTTCGTAAAATTTAAAATGAACCTCTTGAGTCAAGATAAGATAGATTTTCTCTATAAATAAACCAAAAACTAGGGTGTTAAAGGCTTAGTATGTGCCAGCTGCTTACTGCTTTTCCTAGAAATGCCGCACAGTGTAATGAGTGCATCCATTTTTCAGTGTCTTTAACCAGTTTCTCAGGAATTATCCATTTGTGTCGTATACCTTCTCATATTCTACGTTCTCCCTTTCTATCTAAATGCATTGCCTCGGTTGCTTCATCAGCTGGGCAAACAGCTGTTAATGAGCACAACAACGACTTACTTGATTGTCATTTAAATCCAGCCAGCTACTTTATTACACTCATATTTGATTCTAATAAAGTAGTTTTGATTTGCTATGTGTGTACATTTACAACCTCTGCTTCTAACAATCTGAGCATGATGACAGAGAAACGTGCCTATCTGTCTGCATCAGTCCCGCCTCCACATGCTCTATATGAATGTGTGTGGACTCAGCTGAAAGGTTGTGTCCATGTTTTCATTCTGTATTCTTAAATCTATCTCAGGAAATATAGAATATATAGAAGATTAACCTATCTTGTGCCTGAAATTGTGAAATTATGACTATTGTATTCTGTGTCTCATGGAATGATGAGCCAGCTGTAAAACTGAGTGACTCCATAGTTACCAATGAAAAGTTAGCTTGGACCCCAATAAGCTCTTTATAATTATCTTTCCACCTTTGTTTTCCTTAAGCCAACACACACTGCCCCTAGAATGTACACTAATACAATATGTGAGGCTCTGGTAAAGACATCCATTGTATGTCTAGGACATGTTAAACATCCATGAAAGACATTCATTGAATGTAGACTCTCATTTGCTTCTATCTCTTGTTTTGTGTGAATGTAACTGCTCGACTATTTGTGTTTATTCGCCCTAAACAGCCAATGTTCCAACTGTATATAGACGTTAGCTGTAAGCTAGCTAGCTACAGATGCATCGACCGTGGCTGTTGGAGTTTGCCTGTGTGTTTGTGTTCAGCTCAGTCAATTTTTAGCTAAGATTGAACTGGTCCATTTGCAGAGTCCCTGTCAAATTTGTGTGCATTCGCATCTTTTCATTTGCAGATACAATCTCTTCCTCACTCTGTAAATATGGCTTCTGTAGTTACAGCTACAGGTTTTTATTATATGCTCTGTATCCCTTGGCATATTGTCATACCATCAAAAATCTATGCCATTTCATGAAGCTGATTTTGAGAGGACATAGTAAATTGAGCACTTGTTTAACTTAAAAATTATCAGATATTTCATCTATTTCTATGATTTCATATTTGAAATACAGTACATGCTAAAAGACAGCAGATGGCTGCTCTGATTTTCTGTAGCAACCAGCAACCAGCCGGCTACAAAAGGAGTTTTAAGTCAAGTTAAGCTTTTTATATAGTCCACAATAACAAATTTGCATCAGAAGGTTTTACATTTTTTATATCTATGAATGGAAACAGAGGCATTCTATCAAAAATACACATATTTGACAGAACCATAAATGCCTCTGATTTTTGTGTGTATATGCATATTTGTGTACATCCTTTATACTGTGTAACCATATGCCCCTGTCACACACAAATCCCTGTGTCTGATGTGGGATTATAGACATGTATTCAACTGTTGCTTGACCCATTTATTTATTTAGACTACAGTCATGGGTTAATCCAAGGACACTAGTCTGTTTAACTTAATACTGTAATGTTACTCCCATGACAATATTCAGTGATAAGACCCAAGCTTGGAAATATAGTTCCAATCACATTTTTTGGTTTACTTGCAGTAAAAAAACACATTATTATTATTATTATTAGTAGTAGTAGTAGTAGTAGTAGTAGTGGTGGTATTAGTATTGTTATCATTAATGATGATTTGCACTGAGCTTTTCATTCACAGTGAATCTCAAAGTGATTAAACATATTTCTGTGTATGTGCTTGCTGAACTGATTGTTTACAGTGGAGATTTAATATGGCAGGTGAGTGAGCTAAGTGGTGTAATCTTAATAATGTTTCTTTTATTGGTCACCTTATGGAGATTTAATGAAATCATATTTGATTATCTGTGAAATTTAGAAGAACATCATTTATGGTTAAGGTTATAAGTCACTGTCAGTTTCCACTGTAACTATCAATCCTATAATCATTCTAGTATGATTAATTGTATACTTATTAAACAAACCTGTGCTCACTTAAATCAAATCTGAGCATTGTCAGGTGAGTTGAAAACCTGGCTTAGAGCAGGGCTGCAAAGCTAAGTCAGATGACACTCATCATCCCAGTTATTCATTAATATCCTGTTACTGCATTTGTGTGGAATGGATATTAGAAGCTCTTTGATTGAAGAAAATGTAAAATAGAAGGTTGTGGCTACCATAGGTGAGAATGCAAAGGTTGTAAATTCAATATATCAATATCGTTTAACAAACAGATGTTAAACTGGTGCTTGAAAGGGAATACTTTGAATGATGAGGAAAGCAAATTCTTGCCTGCAAGGCAGGAGGATTACAAATTCATGATTAAAACTTAATTAGACAGGCTTATTTTCATAATACGTGATAAATAATGAAAAATAAAATCAAAATAAGTGCTCTACAGATATTGAAAGTAATCGACGAATATCTCATCTTGTTAAATGTCTGATATAACTGGTAACACTGGTGTTAAAAGTTTATTAAGGGTTGGGAAAATTTTCTCACCATGGCATCCCTAATCAGTAGAATATGTGTGTTCATGTGTGTAAAAACAGTGCTCCATAGCTCTCCACGTGCTTAAAAATTCCACAGGGTACCTTTAACACCTGGTTCCTGCTCTTAATCTCTAGTTGGACACGTAAAATAAGAGTAGGAGAACATTTGATAAGATTCCTGCAAGGTTGGGAATTTTGTTTCCCAAAGTAATTAACACAATTATTTTAAACTTGATCAGTTTGGCACAAAAATGTGACTACAGTGGAAAGCAATCCTTCCTTCCTCTTTGGCATTTTATCTTGACACAGATACATTGCTGTATAGTTGCGGCACAAGAGGGATTTACCTTTAATAGCTTTCCAAAGGGAGCTTTGAATGATATTTGCTCTGACAGTGCATAGCCATGCATTTAAGAGTTCATTTTGGGAATTAGTTGGGAGGTACCCAAGTGTATGCTTTGATTGCCACCAGAACACTCCACCCGGTGTACATTCATCTTCTGCTTTGAGATTCCCGTTTTTGGCATTTGCCTGAACCTTATTTTTCAGCCTATCACGGTCACAACTGTGTTCACTTAAACACAGTGTAAAAGTTGAATGAATGAAGAAATGAATAATAGAAACACAAAAATAAAAACAATGTTCATACAGGTTGTAGTGAAGGTACTAAAGTGCAGCAGCAGTATAGTCCATAACAAGATACCTGGAATATGTTAAGTTCAGTACTAAGGGTTGGATATATGTCAGTATTTAAAATGTTGAAGCCCTCATAGTCAATCCCATTATTTATTTTCTTCTACGCATCCTAATAACCATGTTATCACCAAATTCATGTAAACCTTGCTATTTATTAACACTGTTTCATAATTAATCTACAACTCATTGAGGCTCCAGCATGACTAAATGTCTTGAATATCTTTTTATGACAACATAGGAAATTAATTCATTAATTAATTGTAATGAATGCCATTTGTCCACATAGTTCAGCAAAGTTACAAATAGAGAAACATATTGCAAGTGAATATTGTGTATGTATACATATACATAGCCTATATGGAATATGTACAGTATATAGCCAATAGCTGTGTTAGTGTTAGTGTCCTGTACTGGGGCTGCTTGTTACCTGGTTACAGCATAGCAGAAAGAAGAAGTGTCACACTAGTTGTTTTATCCTATTTGTACTGTATTGTGTCCATGTGTTTTAGGAACTTACAACATCCTCAACTGCCATGAAGAGTAACCTTTTTAATGAAAAACATTTGTTTTTGATCTACATGTATTCTGTCATGTTTCTCTTTTCTGTTTATGTTCTGATAACAAAACCAAAACCCATGAATAAAATGCTGTTTAGCAACTGACACTAAAGTTTCAGATGTGTGAAGCACCATGCATCTTACTTTAAAAAATAAAAAAGTTTCCCTTCTCACAATGTTCACTAGTCCTAAGGTGTGTCTTTTTCATAGAACCTGATAAGTGAGTTATACTCAACTCCTATCATTTATAGTAAAAAACCAATAGTTTCCTTTGTACTAAGATGGGTTGTACCCATCCGATGAAGGAGGATAGGTGTTTAGGATAGGACCGGTGTTTTTAAAAGACTGTCAAAATACATGATCTAACAGACAATGGGGTGTCCTAATATGGGATTTTTATGGTCACTTTCCCGCCAATCAGGGGCTGATATTTTCAGTGGTGTTTTCAGAGCATTTATTCAACTTTGCAGCAAGTGCATTATGTTTTTAAAGAAGGGTTTTGTATTCCTAGGAGAACATGACTGCTGAGAATTTCACAGGTTGTGCTCTACTTTGATCAGCCTATTTTGGCCGCTCTGAGAACATAACTCTGGAGAGCAGCGATATGACAGGTTGAGTCTTGACTTCTGCTTTTAGAGACTCCCGCACTGCTCCACGCAAGTGTGTGTATGTGCTTAACTCTGCTCTGAATCTGGGTCAGTGCAGTGTCGGCATATTAGCTTTCCATAATGACAAATGACAGGGATTGTAGTCACAAAGTTACTGTTGTATGGTGAAGAAGCTCTGATGCCCATTTTATGCAGTGCAAGCAGAGTTTAAACTTTTGAATATTTTTATCTGTGACAAATATGCATGTATTTGCAAAACTCCAGAGCTAGGAATATTCTTAAAAAAGAATTATTTCTTTCTGAGAACCCCTTGATTTTGAAAGCGTTTCACCCTCACGCTGTAGTGATACAAAAAATCAGCTTAACATACTGTATCTTCATTGATACTCTCTTTTTCCATCTTATGTTGCAGCAGTCTGCACATGTCTGTATCCATGAGGCCAAGGCCTGTCATGCTTAGAATTTCTAGCATTAAAAAATATCTTTTTTAAAAATTCCTGTTTTTTGTTCGGAACTATTCTATGATGGCACTGTTTCCCTTTTCATAGGAATACTATGTGCCCCAATCTTAAAACTACTTTCAGTTTTTCTGTTTAATTACATAAATAGTATGTTTTACCGTTACCCTCGTAATTGCAACTTTATCCTTGTTATTGTCCAAATAGTACTAAATATACTAAACTCTGCTTGTTTTAGAACTTCATTTGACCTTATTTCTTTGCTCCCTGAATGCTTATCATGTATTAACCTCATTTGTTAATACATTCATGGCAGTAAAGTTAATCCGTGTCAATGTGGAATCACAGAGGGAGGAGTCTTATTTTGTTTCTGCCTTTCAGACCTCAGGATGTGACCCCAAAGAAGTGAAATAAAATAATACTGTAGTACTCTCACTGAGCCTTAAATATGCACTACTACGCCATGTTTTTTGAATGTCTAAAATCTGTCCATAGTGTTAGGGCTTTGTACTACAATGGCTGCTGAGTTATGGTCATTTAAATTTATAATTTTGTAGTGTCATCTAAAGGGGAAAAAAATCAGGATTGTTCAGAGCTATTATGCCCATTGTTTAACCTAAATTTGATTGCAATTACTCAGTGCATTCAAGTTAGTTATGGCAGGTAATATAAAATTTACCTTGCGAGACAGCTGGATTTGCAAGATCACAATATCACGCAAGAATCCATCTTATCAGGCTTCAAGTTAAGTGCTTGTGTCCGAACCACCAGATGGTTCATCCAATCACCTGCCAAGAATTCTTTTGAAAGTGCCTGCCCTTTTCCAAAGAGTTTCCAAGGACAACTTCTCAGATGGTTCTGTGTAACAAACCATCTGGCGTGTCAGGTTAATATAAAATAGCCCATACCTAGAAAACTTTGCCAAGCAATTATAATGGTATGGCATGTCTAACAAAACAAATTAAAACCTTTTGTCAAGAGCATCCAAATTAGAGCCCCATCGAAGTCAGTACCAATAATCATATAGCAGCCAATTTGGTTATTACAGAATTTGTAATATTTAATGAAAGATATTCATTGACTGTTACTGTTGAAAATAAAGTTCGATAGTGCTTTCTGATTGACAAAGTATTTAGTGGTGATACTGTTTCAAAACTACCTCAAACATACATCACACACATACAACACATATTTTTTTTAACTTTAACTATCAGCTAGCCAGTTTATTGGTTAGCTTCTCATCCAAATATATACCTACATGGGTGAAGATTGGATTAAAATTGTGGGAATGATGGTGAATTAATTCAAATTAGTGGGTACATGTCTCCTCAAAAGTGCAGTAGAGAATAAATCTCCACACTCAAGCAGACAGTGCCATCATAAGAAAATTGGTATTGTTTCTACTCATATAGTTGTCATGAACCAAGGAAATTTATTCATAGTTTTTTGGTCCATAACTTACATTGAATTTCAACCAAATATCACTGTCGCACATTTTTAGATAGCTACTAAGTAGCAGACAAACATGCAGGACTACATACATAACCTCTTTGACAGAGGTAATGATGGCTCCATTGTTAATGGCATGTGATTAATTCCAAAGACTGTATAAATCCATCTAGCCACTCATCCATTTTTATCTGATTATCCTTTCCGTGCTTGTGTGTGGGAGGGTGCTGGAGACCGACCCAGCGTGCAGTGGTTGTGAGAGGCAGGGTACAGCCTGGACAGGTCATGTACAACCTTTCAGGGTTAAAGCACACAGACAGCCCCATGCACACACGTACAGGGAGTTTACAGTTTCCAGTTCACCTCACCTGCTTGTCTTTGAACTGTGGGAGCAAACAAAAGTTGAAGTGGTTTTCATGGTTGTGTACTTTAATGAAAGCTTTTCATGCGAGAAGATGTGAGTTAAGGTCTGTCAGGTTAGAACTGAAAAATCCGCTGACCTTTGAAACTATGTGTATCTGACTTCCTGTTAGCAACTGTGAGCATGGTGAAGTCGCAGATGGAGCAGTGGCAGAGGACAGCCTTCTCCATGGAAGGAACATTTGGTAGGGTGCAACAGAGTGTGTTTTGAGTTAGTAGATGGAAGAGAGACTATTCTTGTAGCTTTTATGGACTTTCATGGCATGTTGGTGTGGTGATAAGACAAAAAATTACAAGTCTTTAATTGCTTAAGACTTAGCATAAATTCCATTAAATGGGATCTGCATTATTTACATCATTGAAGGAACATACTGTACTCAGAATATCAGTGCATACATTTGTGCACGTTACTTGAACACTAACACTCAGGTAGACAAATGGAAACATATGTAAATACATTATTCTGGTGTATACTTCCTCCTCCCTCAATTGAACAAAACTAGAGATCAAATGAATAACATGTTAGTGTGAAATGTTTTTCAATTTAAACACACAGGAAGACTCCTCAGAATACACAAACTCACTCTAATCCTTTATTGCCAAATCCACAGCAAGTTATATGGGACACTTTATGACTGATGATATTTTTCCAAATATATAACACCAAAACCACAGGCATTACATGAGGCAAGGACAGCAGGGGATTTCTGTTTGTATTAGTATGGCCAACAGTGTTGAAGAGTACTAGTCACTGCCATCTGTGGTATTGCCAATAGACCGTTGGATAGAGTAGCTCTATATGAGAGGTGCTTAATCAATACACACACAGGAACAGAGCTCTGACTCAGCAGACTATCTGTCTTAACTGTCACCGTTGTGTTTGCCTGCTTTGTCTAGATGCACTGATCATCCTGCCACAGCTTTCAGCAGTTGGGTGTCTTCAACACCAAAGTACTTTATGCGAAGGAGAGAGAGTGTATTGAGATTGTTTTATATTTACTTCCATCAAGACTATATGCACCATGCGTCCCTCATTTTTGACAAAACAATACAAATGGGAACAACAACAATGCAAGCAATCCAATATGGATTTACCCAAGCCCAGTTCCAATCATAGAAGTAAGATCCCGCAACAGCAAAGAACAGTATAAGAGCACTGCCATTAACCTTAGAAGTGTCACATTGTCTATTTTAAAAAATCTGAATATAGGAAGTAACCTATTTGAAAAGGAGCTTCTGGCAGCACATGATGTGCCAGGAACACAGTAGGTGGCTGTATAATCATGAAATAAGCAAAAATATCCCCCAAATGAGAAATTACAAGGAACAAGGAGGGGTCTGTAGAACTGAAATGCAATTGCAAATTTGTGATTTTGTCACTCTCTGAATCCCTTATTTGGGGAATTAATGTTCACAAGATTTAGACTTCTTAGATGTCAGAGTTTTCTTTTCAGTATTCATGGAAATCCAATTTCTGGATCACTGGTTCTTAAGAGAAATGCTCTTTGTGGTCTTAAAAGCCACCAATCTTTCTCCTGGAGATTTTTGATTTGTACTCAACAGTGAGTTCATTCAAGGGTGCAGGTCATATCAAAAAGGTTATCCTGGTACACCCCTTTCCAGGATGTATCCTGTACCTGATTTCTTTGTCAGAGCACTTGCAATGGGTTGATGATAGGACCCTCCTGCTTGATTACCTGCAAGATGTCCCTCAGGTGTGTAAGGTGTATCATTTGATATGACATTAATCAAAATGTCACTTAGGTGTGAATGAATCTTGACAAGACTTAATCCATTAGTCGTTGATATGTTGCCGGTGTTCAGTGTAGTCTGTCTTAGATCACCCGCATCTGTCTGTGCTACTTGTTATTAACACAGTTGAATTTGTCCTGGCCACTCTCTTAATTAGATCTTCAGTTCTAGATATTTAAGCATCAAAGTTTGTGGAGGCTCATGTTGGATTGGATACCACAGGGCCTAGCAACATTAGCTTTCATGACAGCTAAATTCATGTGAATGGAAATGCTACAGTGAACCTGCTGAGATCAGTAAGGTAAATACATGTAGAGCAATCAACTATGGTGATCTTAGACACTTGAATGTGCTTTTGAACTCCAGCAATCCGAACAGAAGGTTATAAAGTAGAATCCATATTAGAAAGAGCTATCATTTTGGCTAATGGTGTACACTACTTCTCTGGTGAAATAGAAAATTGCAGTGCAGAATTCCAGTCATTCCAATCATTCTTCGTCTCAGTGTATAAAAGGATGTCTAGACCTTTGTCATTTAAAGTGTTTTCTAAGCTCTGACTGTAACAAAACCATAAAGAGATTTGACAGAAGAAGCACTAATACAAAAACTCAGACCCACACACATACCAAACATACACACACACTAAAGTCAGTCAACACCTGGTCTACTGAGGTAATTACTTTACAGCTGTTAGCTGTCTCTGCGCCATGTTGTCAGCATTTCAGGGATGAGCTGACATCAGCAGAACCTAAGGTAATAATATTGTTTGATGGGCAATAAAAAAAAACTATCTACGTTTAAAGTAACAATCTCTAAGGTCTGTTATGTTTTCTTTGGTGGCACCTATGGCGATAAGCGGTAATTGCAGTTGAGTTTTTGGACGTCACTTCCCAGATATCCAAGCAGTGTCACCCGTATGACATCAGTAATAGTTTACTTGCAACACTAGCAGAGACCAGAAAAAACAATACACCGCTTCACACACAAGTGAGTTGAAGACATGGTTGTATTATAAGATATGGATAGGCTGCCTCACAGTCAGTGTTTCCCAGTGGCCACTCACAGTATTGCAGTGAAAAATCCCCTTGCGGCCAAAGAAAAGCATTTCCCTCATAGACCACCACTGTAAAAGAGACATCTATAAAACTGTTGACAGGACACCCCGAACTGCAAACAAAGTCAGTTATGACTCTTTCTATTATGAATATTTGATTCATGGAGGTTTTATATTTGTACAACTTTCCTCAAGCTGAGAAAAGCAATTTAAAAATCTGTGACAATATAAAGTCTATGGGCTGAACGGGAACTTGCGGGTGTGTGGGGCCAGTGGGGGAAACTCTACTGTGCATGTTCAATGGGCCGATCAACAAACCCAGAAGCATATGCACCAGCAGAGCAATTCTCATTAGACTGAATGGTTGCCATTTTTGGTCGGGTATCCAGCTTTTATAATACATCCATGGTTGAAGAGTGATACTGTTGCATTAGCTCCGCCTACCCTCTCTGGCCAACCACTGCTGGGTGACGGAAAATGCATCACTAACTGTGTGCCACTTTTTTTTCCAGCAATGTCGCCACAGACACCCAGTTTGTAATACTGTGAATGGAAGAGCTTTCATCAGTGGGCCATAGGCTCAATCACCATTGTGTTACCTCATTCAGCGATAGACAGTGACTTAAATTAATTTGAATAAAAATCTTTGGGATTATATCTTTAAGTGACAAATGAGCTGACTTGTAAGAAATAGCAGCATGTGGTGAGTTCGCTACAGATGACATTGTTACCACATCTACATTATTGCCACCATAGCTGTGGGAACAGGAGTTTTACTGCACATCCAAAAGGTCAGTTGTTACACACACTCAGTCCAGGTTCAAACAGTGAAATTGCTTGGAGTAAAGCAGCCATCGTCCTGATAAATCCTGAGCTCCATCATAGCTGTCTAAAAAGTTTTATTTCAGAAGCTTAAAGTTTAATTCTGTTTCCCCTGGAGAGTTTCCACTGTCCTGTCAAGTTTATAACTACAGTTTTTAGTTGCGCGCATGGAAACCTTTAGGCTACAATTACTGAAAGCAGCTTCTCTAATCTTTGAAGTGAATTGTTGAAAAAAAACACTCATACATCAATACAACACTCTATAAAGAAATCACCTGGAAAGCTTGCGCTGCTCGACATAATTTAAAAAGCAATATAGCCTTCAGGGACCGGTGGAGGTGGAGTGTAATGCCCACAAAAAGCAGCTGTGTCGCGTTCCGGCTCTGTCGGGCTGCCAGAGACAATTCTAACCGGCATGTGTCAACAAGGGTTCATGTTCTTTTCCCCACTCCACTATCTTTACACGCAAGGTCTATTTTTGCCGGGCCAGCTTGCAGACGACAGAAAAAAAGAAGTTATTGCAAAAACAGAAATGGGCCTATAGGTTGCCAGCCACCTGGACATAGGAGTGCTGCAGCACCACCAGCACCTCTACTTCCGGAGGCTATGATTGCCACTCTTAGAATTCTGATTATGAAACATACAGTATTTCAGTAGTTCATTTAGCAGTGACAGGATGTTATTTTTGCAGTTTAAATCCCTTAATGGATGTTTAGATACATTTATTTATTTAGATAAATTTAGTTTTGAGGAAACAGAATGACAAAAAGTCAATGAATGTCAGCACAGCAAAAAGAATTGTGTGGATGGTTGTGAAATGCGGTGGTTAAAAAGTTTAATATCTCACCCTTCCCAACTCTTTGCAGTGACTTGCTTACATACTTCATCACACTTGTGCAAAATTCAACACCAGCGCTAGGTCAGAGGGGGCAGAATAGCAATGCAGCTTTGAAGTTGCTAATTTGGGAAAAAGTGTTTGAGGCCAGATAAACTATAAGAAAAAGATTATTTCTCTAATACAACATGCAAGGTCGTCTGCTTCCTCAGCACTTAGTTTGTTGTTTTAGGTCATTTCTATGTTTTTGTATTTTTGCTTTCAAAGTGCATCTAAAACACAATCAGTCTTGAGTTTATGTTTACCCATCATCAGACAAATTGAAGGTAAATATGCTGGACTAGACTGTTCAGAGCTAACTCACAGACTTACATATTCATACATACAATATTAAGAGAGCCAATTTACAATCTCCAGTCAACCTAAACCACAGTGTATAGCTTCAGACTGTGGGGAAAACAGAAGCACCTGAGGTAAACCCACTTGTTTAAAGGAGAGATATTGACATGGCACACAGGCCTGCAGTGCTTTACACCAAGCATCTGTGCTGCCCATCTGTGTGGTTATTCCATTAGAAAGTGTTTCCAAGGAATAATTCACATGAGCTACAATATAATGGCCTTAATCAAGATGTTTTTATTTTATGTGCATATTTTAGTTGCTCTGGAGAAAACCTGAGAAACAAAAGAACATACTTATGATTGGTACTCTATGAGGTTTATAACATACAGCATAGTTCCATGGCAAACCAGTGCTTTATAATCCCAGGAATTTCTAATCACTTCAATCAATTGTATGCGCAGAGTATGTACAGTTAGTACCTATAAATGAATATAATTGAAAAGATTTGGGTGTTTTCGAGTCTTGTTTTTAAAGTGTTGAGCACCTTTTAGTCAACTACATGACATACCAATTTGCTGCTAATAGGAAGTAAGGCAGTTAAATATTTCATTATTGCAAATGGACTGCACTTATATAGCACCTTTCTAGTCTTCCAACCACTCAAAACGTTTTATTATACATGTCAGCATTCACCCATTCACACACGTATTCATACACCGATGGCAGGGGCTGCCATGCAAGGTGCCTGCTCATCATCATCTAATCTACTGCACATTCTCACACACCACTGGCGCAGCCATCGGGGGCAATTTGCGGTTCAGTATCTTGCCCAAGGACACTTTGACATGCGGACTGGAGAAGCGCAGGCATCGAATCACCGATCTTTCGATTAGTGGACTCCGATTAGCTCTACCTCCTGAGCCAGAGCCGCTGTTTGTTGATTAAAGTTCATTATCATACACCACAAGAGTTTTATCTGTATCTTTTATCTTGCTAATTATGGAGTGTTATTTCTTCATGTTTTAAATCGCACTGTTTGCACTTTTTTCTTTATGTCTTTTCTTCCAGTAAACAGAGAAAAATATACAAACACTAGAGAATTTTGTAGTATTTGAAGTGTTAATACATAAAACAAAGAAACCTAATTAACAACAAAGCGACAATTTGGCGAGCATGCCTTGCCAAACACAATAGTAGGCATATTATCTGCAGGCTGTGATGAATTGAGCAGTTTTATGCTGCTTTCCAGCACCTAAACCATTCACTGAACCACAGCACTCATTCCATCTAGCACCTGTGAAATAGTAGGTAGTTGCATATAGAGCTGTTTGATTTTACACATATGAAGGGGGCAGAATATTCCCAATATAATGTAATGATGAACTTTGCCACAGTAACTCATATGATATGAAATTTGTCTGCACTGATTTAAGGCTGCTATGCTTCCATTATGAACACTTAGTGAGTAGTTAGCTTGGTAATGTACGGAAGCCTCTAGTGCAACCAGCTAGAAAGAGCTGTTGTTGGACTCAGACAAAGAGGCTTAATTTACTGGAAACAGTTTGTACCACTGCAGAACTCAACTCACCTGGCACCAGTATACAAGCTAATTTTGCAGTCAGGATCACACCTACCAATTCAAGCTAGAAAGTTCCCAAAGAGACAAAACCTAAAAACAAAACAGTCGATTTTACTCTTCTGTAGACAACACTTCAGTCATAGAATAGTACTTTCGACAATCAAATACATACTTTGTTGATTATAATAGAATCATTTACACTATCATTCTTGATAAAATAATGAAAGGAATCACTGCTGAAAACAGTTGTGCACACTCTTACTTTATTTCAGAACCATTTGTATTTTTGTCTATATATCAGTGCATAACTTGGAGTAGTTAATGTGAATGCTTTTCCATGCTATCTTTTCCAGAAAATCCTAAAAACTCTAGCAGATGGCCCATTTTCCTCCATGTGCATTGTGTTATTCTAAACCCTTTGAAACATTGCCACCCTGCCCCAGAATTTTGTCCCGGTACAGTAGGAAACAGATTTATTCTGAAAATAATGATAGGAACGTAGAGGTAAACAGAGCTTGCATCAGCTGTACATAGAAAAAGCAGTTATACGCACATTAACAGTATACAAAACTCCTTTTCAAAACAGGTACAAAACCAAGTAGAAATGCCTATACCAATAATATTGGGATTTTCCAGTTATAATACTATGCAAAAACAAAAACAAAAAAACTGCCTGTTACCTGCCGGTTGCATATATAAAAGCATCTGAACTCGCTTTATTTGTATTTGAATTTCATTTTGCTCATGCATTAAATAAATCATTTTCTGCTCTGTTCTTTTGCTCCTCTCATGCATCAGTCACACACAGTTGTACACAGCAGATGGCGGGACATCTAACAAATTACAACAACTGAAATGTGACTCATGCTCTTCACCAAAACATGTTGGGTTGAACAAACAGATCTGAGAGAGATTTTATCCCCCTTAAGAAAATACTCAATTGTTAGTGTGGAATCTGTATAAAAGGACTGAGTTCAGATCATTTAGACCCCTGTGTTTAAGGAATATGGAGACACAAGTGACAAATGGACAAAGGAGGATGCACACAAGTAATCTGAACACCTCCCCACATTGCTTGTTTACCTTTACTTTGCTCGAGTTAACTGCTGTCTAGGATGATGTTCTTTGGATTTGTGTCTTTACTTTGGAATCAGTGAGAATTCTCTTCTTGGTTTACTTTAGTGGATGTATTTTTCCTTTTTCCAAAGCTGTCTGGTGTGAGGCCAACTCGTCAAAACTGTGGGACAGAATGCATGTTACTCAGCAAACTAACAGATCATATTTTATTTATTTTTCTAATTCTCTGGACGACAGTGATGTGTGATGAAGTCAGGGTGTGCATATTTGGTGCAGTCTTGGTTGCTCAAATGGAGTGTTATCTACTTTGCTCTGTAAACTATAGGAAATGCTTATGACCTCATCTAATGTGTTGCACTTGTACTTGTTTGTGAAATAGTAATAAATGAGATAGTAAAGTTTGACTATTCTGTTCGACCAGTGGGTGTGTTCTCATGGGAGAGATTTTTGAAAATTTATTTTCAGAATAAATTTAAATCACTCTGTATCAACACATTTGATGTTAATCTGTGCTGAATGTGCTGAATACTGACATTACAATTGACAGTCTCTTTGACAGTTGATGGCTTCTCAGCTGATTTAGTTCTAGTGGAATCCCCTAATGTAAAAACACTTGATTTAATTTTATTTTGCTTCCCTGCTTATCATCTGTATCCCTGTCTGTTTTGAGAAGTTTTGAAAATTAGCTTTTTCTAATGTGACTACATAACAAACGCGTTGTATGACAGTGAACTTTATGTGGTGTGCAGTGAGAAAACTTCCCAAATATACAAATAAAAGATGCAGTTTTGAAGTGCACTCATTGACATTGACATGTACAGAAATCTCCACTAACAATAAACTGCATCGCATGAGTCACCAGAACATTTGCTTTCAGTTACAGCAATAATACGGTATTGCGGTATGCTGTGATTTTCACACTTTACTTGCAGTCTGCTGTCTGTCAGATGAGCCTCCATTGTAATGACAGCGTTTGTATTTTATTGGGAGAGTCATGTCTCCTTTACTTTTCTTCTTTGGATGTGCATATTCTATATTTAGACTCTTTACAGAGATGCTAAATGACATCATTATCAGCATGAATTTGAACAGATGTTCAGTCCTTTTATTACTGATCAATGAAGCATCATTTCTATGATATGGTAAGGTTAGTGTACGCAGCTCCAGTTTCTTTCAACTTTAAACATTTCCAGTTTGCTTGTAAGTATCACACCTCTAATAACTCATCACTTATTTCTTGACAAACTGTTTTCTATTATTGTTTTGGTTACATAATGTGTCAAGAATAGTTTCAACCTTGGTGTTTGAGAAGTTACACTGTCATATACCAGTAAACTTTGTTTATTACATTACAGTTGCACTCTGGTATTTTTCATATCACTGCTGTTCTCTCATCAGTGGCATGTTCTTCTGCACAAAGCATTTGCATCACTCCTGCTTTTCACCCTATGTATTACACTCTCACTGGAAACCATTTTTATCAGGAAAGCTTACCAATTAGTCTTAAAAAAGAGAGGTTATCATAGTCATCAAGTTACACTCAACTAGTACCTAACTAGCTGGTTGCTAATGTAAGGACTGTTGGCATATAAAGACTAGCACCATGTCTGATTTCAGGCATAGAGCAGCTTTAACTTCCTATAATACGTAATTCAATACATTCAGTACACATTTCCCCTTGGATAACTTTTCAAGCTCACAAATCTTTTCTTGCTTTAATCCCTGCTGACTGCTTTGCCGGTCTTTCTGAACAGTAGAAAGACACAGTCCACTATCAAATGCCAACAACAAATTCCAAAATGAATTGAATGGAGCTTCTTTCTCTGGGAAACCCAGCATAAATTAACCACACACTGGCTAGAAGAGTGCATTCATCACACAATAGCCACAACTTTCTCTTGTATTTTTGCATATGTTTAGACACTGAATAGAAACATTTTCTCTATAAATATTCATTGCAGATTTTTTAGCCCAAATGAGTGCTTGTGAATGTATAATTTGTGATGTGTGTACATTTCCTATTACATGCATAGTGCAAGAGTTCAGGTTTTGCCAAAACTAAATAAAGACATTGTAACACTGTTGCCAACCCCTCTCTCCTCTACCCCTCAAACCAATATTGACATGATTGTGAAAATGTCAGAACAGACTGAGAAATTACATGCATCATTCCCTGAGGTTTTGTGAAACCACTGTATATGATTGATTGATTAGTTGACAGACACATAAGGTCTGATTTATTGCCCCTCACAACATTTCCTTGTGGGGAATGAAAATCTAATGACACCTGCATAAGTGCATTTAAAAAAAAAAAAAAATAGAGGCCTATGCTGAAATGTACAGGTAATAACGGAGTTGTAGCTTCATCATTAGTGCCAAGTTGCCAGATTTGTACTGTTCATCCATTTTAACCCACTGTGTGTAGTATTAGGGGCCTCTGGCCCAGATCTGTCATTCTTATTCACATTCTTTAGTCCCTTCTGCCTCATTGACATTGGCAGTAGACTGGGCCGGTCCCAGCTGGCCCATTCTAAAATTGCTTACTGTAGAAACACATCCCCACAGTAACAACAGACTGCTACCCCCCATGCCAGCTGTTTAGTCCTCACATTCACCTAATATAACCTCACTGAGCTTAAGGGTTTAAAAAAAACTGCATTGAAAAAATATTCAAAGTTAAAGAGCAGCAGATTGTCTAAAGGACTGTACAGTTGAGACTCATTTTGTAAAGTTCACCTGTTTTTTATTTTTTGCTTATGTGACTTCTGGTTTCAGCATTTTCTGCAGAGATGAGGCTTTTCAGAATGTAGTTGGATTAGCTGAATGAGTTGAACATCAGGGTCATTTTATCTGGAACTTTTCTCTTGTTTTTTTTCTCTCCTTTTGCCTCCTTTTTCATGGGTGTTCTTATTGTGCAACACTACAGTACAATGCAAAGTTTCTACTTGAATAATTTTAAATAGGCCTAATCAGAATGCTGCTCGGACTCTCTCAGAAGCATTGTTGACAAAGCTGGGCCAAAGGTGCAACTGATAACCAGCTATACAAATGAAGAGAAACTGTACAGTTCATCCTGAATTTACTGCAGCCTAACTCAATAAGTTTGGAGAGATATATTGTAACTGTGGAGTTAATTAAAGTTAGGGGGTTAGTCAGCTGTTAATTTTTTGGTTCATTGGAAATGTTGACTTTGCTTTGTTTTATTTGATATCTAAACCTGTTTTGAGGACATCTAAGAAGTGGACCAGTGAAGCTATGGAGGATCTTTGTGCATATTTGGACAGCTATCACTGGATGTTTTCAGGAGTGCTACCAACAGGCTGGATATGTACACAGAGGCTGTTACGTCATACATCAGCTTCTGTGAGGACAGCTGTGTACCATTATGCACCAGGGTTAGGTACAACAACAAAAAACCCTGATTTACAGTTAAATTCAGACGGCTAAGGTTGGAAAAGGAGGAAGAATTTAGGAGTGGGGACAAGGACCCATTTAAAGAGTCTAAATACAGGTTTAGATGAGAGATACTGAATGACTGTACTCTAAGAAACTTCAGCAGTTATCAGAAAACAACTTAGTCTCTGTCTGGAAGTCCCTCAGGCAGATCACCAACTTTAAACTGAAAGCCCCCACTCCACTAACAATTCATGCCTGGCCAACAACCTGAATGAGTTTTCCTGTCAATTTGAAAGACAATAGGACAGTCCTGACACATCCCCCCTGACTCCAGCTGTTATCTACAGCTCCCCCACCTTAGCAGGGGGCCAGGCCGCTGCACAACCGGCCACCTCAGAGTCCCTCCTCTTCTCCAAAAACCACAACTACTCTCTCCATACTGGAGAGAGACATTAACAGGCTGTTCAAGACACAGAACACCTGCAAAGCAAAAGACTCTGCCTCTCCCTCCACCCTGAAGCACTGTGCTGACCAGCTGTCTCTAGTCTTCACAAACATCTTTAACACCTCATTGGAGATATGCCACGTGCCCGCCAGCTTCAAATCCTCCACCATCATCCCTGTCTCCAAAAAACAAGGCCCACAGAAGACTACAGGCTTGATACCCTGACCTCTCTGGTGAGAAAGTCCTTTGAGCACCTTGTGCTGTCCCACCTCAGATCCCTTACAGACCTACTCCAGTTCCCCTACAAAGCCAACAGGTCTATGGACAATGCTAGAAACATGACTCTGCACTTCATCATCCTGGACTATGCGGGTACCAATGCCAAGATCCTGTTTGTGGACATGAGCTCCACCATTAACACAGTAATCCAGACTCTGCTGCAGGACAAGCTCTTCCAGCTGCACATGCCTGACTCCATCTGCAAGTGGACCACTGACTTCCTGTCTCATAGGAAGCAGCATGTGAGGCTGGGAAAACACATCTCTGATACCTTGAGGCTATGTCTGTCCTCTTTTACTCTTCTCCCTTTATACAAACAGATGCAGCTCCAGTCACCAGTCAGTCAAGCTCCTGAACTTCGTGGATGACACAGCCCTCACTGGGCTCATCTCTGATGGTGATGAGGGTGCCTACAGGTGGGAGACTGACCATCTGATGACTTGTTGTGGACAAAACAACTTGGAGTTTAACGCTCCAAAGACAGTGGAGATGGTTATGGACTTCAGAAAGAACCCAGCTTCACCCATCCCCATCATCCTGTGTAATTCCCAAGTCATCACTGTGGAATCCTTCCGCTTCCCGGGAGCCATCATCACCCAGGACCTCATGTTGGAGCAGAACAGCAATTCTCTCACCAGGAAGGCACAGCAGAGGATGTATCTCCTACAGAAGCTGAAGAAGTTCAACCTGCCAAAGTCAGTGATGGTGCACTAATACACCGCCATTATTGAGTCCATCCTTACCTCCTCCATCACCATCTGGTGCGCTGCTGCCACTGCCAAGGACAAGGGCAGACTGGAGCGTATGATTTGCTCTGCTGAGAGGGTGATTGGCTGCAACCTGGCGTCCCTCCAGGACCCACTCGCCTCCAGAACACTGAGGCGAGTGGGAAAGATCATGGCTGACACCTCCCACCTTGGATGTAAACTTTTTTGAATACTGCCCTCCAGCAAGAAGCTGACGTTTATCTTGACCAGAACAACAGTTTCTTCCTGACTGCAGCTGGCCTCGTCAACAAGGCCCGGGACCTCCACTGACATGGGCTTTATCCCACTCAAAGGCACTACATGTCATAGTAATATCACATCTCTGAACTCATCATATCTTACATTTCATGTTACATTAATCCAATTATTTTTATGCTCCGTATTACACTTGCACATTACATATACTGTTTATACTGTGAACATCTGTCAATGTATGCGCTTTTGCATTATATTTTTTAAACTCTACAACTCTCTTCACTTCACAGGCTAGAACTTTTTTTTGTTCTTTATGATAAAATTGTATTTATATATTTACATCACCTGTCTTTTATGGTAGTTGTATTTTTCTCATTTTGTATAGATTTTTTCTCTTACCTTCTATTTTTTGAGTTTTATGCACCACTACACCAAGAGAAAATCCTTGGATGTGAAAACTTACTTGGTAATAAATCTGATTCTGATTACAATGTGCAGAGCTGGAATTTGATTACTGTAAACAGTTACCAGACATCCATGAAAACCTTGTTTTTGTTTTCCAAGCCACATTATATTTTGTGGAATTTTGCTGAAATGTCTATGACAATTGAATGTTGGCACAAACAAAGTAATCCATGACAGTTTCTGTGCTTATTTAAATAAATTACTTATGACGTGACAGCTAATCGCCTCCTGACAAAGAGAGGAATTGCCTTTGCAAAGGGCTCTGTTTTCATAACAGCAGTGGTTTATCTTGTACATACCATGGCCAAATTTGAGACAACATAGTCTTGGATATGTGTTGACACTTTGTCAAGCTTTTAAATAAACATTACATTTCAAGTTGATGTCTCAGAACTCAATGACTTGGGCCTCAATACGGCATCCTGCAATTGATGCCTGAACTTAGTCCTTTGCAGGCTTTTAGGTTACGTAGTTACTTTTCACCCGTGGCTCCGAGCACTGTCACCTTATAAGGGTGTGTACTTCTTCATGTCATCTTCAGCCAATAAGTGTGGGTTCCTATAACACCATAAATATTGCAGATGACTGATCTCTAAAAACAGTTCTGAAACCTAAAACAACTTATTGTTGATTCAAGGAAGACCAAAAGTATAACTGAGTGTACATAAAAGATAATGTGGTTAAGTCTGAACATTACAGATAATCTGTCACGCTCAACTGACAACTCCTCTTTACAGAAATACCCATATCACTTGAGAGGACTAAGGAGAAATATCCTGGCTCATAAACTGTTGTTGAACTTCAATTAGTGCATCACAGAATACATTCAGTGAACATACAGTCGGTTAGCAATACTGCAAAGAACTTCATAGGGACACAATCACTTCCTCAGCGATCTACAACACAGTACTTCCCTAGAAAGGCATCCACATCATCAAAAACCTGACCCACTCTGAAACCACCTGTTGTTTCAATGCTCTTTTATCATCTGATATGCATTATGTTAACTGAGGTTGGCCAATATCACCAAAAAATCAATATCATGATTGATTCTCACATTTGTCTTGTTAATGATTAATGAAGCAATATCTTGCTAAGGACACTTGCACATAGGATTCCGAGTTAGTCACTCCATCTCAGTTGAAGGGGACCTTGAGGTCCTCTCTATTTCACATCTCTTGTGAGAGTGACTATCAAAATAAGTTATACCACAAATAAATTTGAACAACACATTTATGGCTTCTGTTCTCTCATTAGTCCATCATCGGATGTTTTAGGGTATGGAGTGACAGTATTTTAACGCTTGTATTTCACTGCTGTGTCTAAAACAACCTGCTTCAGCCTCCTTTCTGTAGTCTGGGAGCTCACGGGAGGAGAGTACTTACTGCTCCAGGGTGAAGTTGTAGCTATGTTTTAACCCCCATCACCTTACTGAGTTACTGGTAATCAAAACTGTTGAGAAGGTGTAACATTTATTTTCTTACAAACTGTAGCCCATACTGAACATTTACTGCTACTCTCATGGTTTACTGTTGACCTGAGTCTATTCTGATTGACACCACACACTGCACTTAGTGCTCCCAACGTAGTTGTTTTATGTCTATTTTTAGCTTAGTTCTGTTCTGTATTGTGTTGACAGAAGCCAGATTTGGCCCACATGACTGGCATGACATCTTTTTGTCTGTAATTAAACCTGCTCTTATCTGCTTTTCTCCAGTTGTTTTGTCTATTCAAATTAGACCGGACACTGGTTAATTATTGTGGCAGTTACTTCTAATTGTCAGGTGGAACAATGCCGACTGGACTTATGAAGTGAACTCACATTGCTCATTCTGAAAGATTGTGTACTTAGGCCTGATTGGTTAGATTCATGATTGTGATTTTATTATTTTTTTTATTGTACTTTTAAAGGGTAGGTGCTACCCTGCGTGAAGCGGTGAATGTATCAAACAAACCAGTGTGTCTGAAGATACCTCAGTTAGAATCATAATCATGTTAGTTTGGTAACTTTTCAATCAATTTCCCAGCCCTTACATTAACATTCACGCTTGTACACCTTGTTTCAGAAAGTTTGGTTAAGGGCTGTTACACATCTGAACACTGCCTCCAAACTTTGTGAGCAGCTCCGAACACTCTGTCCTCTTAGGAAGACATGCTGTGTGATGTAAACTCTCCAACTGTTGTGTGTGTTAATGAGCCACTTTTCATTGCTAAACATTCCTCTAAGTATTGACTTGCTTTTGTTTCCAACAGAGACCATGACGACCGCCACCTCCCCCATCTTGTTGAAATGGGACCCCAAGAGTCTTGAAATCCGCACCCTGACTGTGGAGAGGCTTCTGGAGCCCCTGGTCACACAGGTAGTTCTTTTAACTCTGTAATACAAACATAACACAATAAAGATTACAAAAACGCAACATATTGATTGAGAAAGAACAAAATCCAAGCTGATGTTTTCTGATGCTGAAGTTCTCTAAAGACGATGGCGTCAATGGTAATGGCCAAATACACATAAGCAGCTTGTTATAGTTTAGTCTGGCAGCAAAATGGATTACTTTCTGGTTACTCCTTGGCTGGATCACTTGTTACAAAGATGTTAAACTATATTGGGTTACAGCCAAGAACATTGGCTCATTGCCAACGACTTTGTGTGGCTTCCAAGCTGAACAGATGGCTGAACATGACTTTAGTCACCCTGGCTTACTAAGTCTGACATGGGTTGGATTTTGTTTAGATTTTGAAGATTCAGATTGAGATTCTGAATTTTTATTTTAATCTGGTTTTACCAGAATCCTGTTTCAGATTAATGTCATGTCATTTGAATAAAAAGCACTTTATTTCAGATGTAGGTTTTACATGTAATGGAAAATTAGGTCTGTATATACATTAATTTATCATAAATGAAAATATATTTAGTGATTCCTCTTGGTAACAAGTTCGAAGTTCCCATAGATAAGCTGAACATTGTTGCATTGTTGTTGCTTGAGCAATGTATGCTCTGTCGTTGCAAGAATGTAGTGATTAAATTTTGCCATATTCCTGAGGCAAAAGGTCCTGAGTGTAGGTTAGTGTTTATGATGTTGTCTGCCAATGGATAATGTATGATGACAATATTTGTAGAATTGACTGTATTGAGTTGAATTCTGCAAGACTTTAAACTTGTTGTTGCCTCTATCAGATTACATAAAGGAGCACATTAACTGCAGGATGGTTGGGGCATGCTTCCACAGCTAGCTTGCACAGTCTGTAATGTTCTGTTTTCTGGCATGAGGTGGTATCCACACCATATCTCAAGGAACTTTCAATCTCTGCAGGTTTATTTTCATACTTTGCTGACATAAACAGAACTGTTGTCTGTCTGAAAGATACTCCAGGAAGAACATACATTAAAAATGTAAAAATATTTTGTCTGCTTTGGAAAATAGTCAGTATAGCTTTGGGAAATAGTCAGTGTGGATGTAACTCTATTCCCTTGAGAAAATGGCTGGCAAGAATTTTAACTGCTGGACCTGATGCCACTGTCCCCATCTGGAGTAATACCGGAGGCAGGCACATTCCCAGCGATGGCACTGATGCAATCAGCGTACAAGCAGCCGCCTCCTGTGGTCTGATGTTCTTTGGCTGGCTGCAGTGTACTTTTTGTGGAACATTTTTTAATAAAACCCACTTCTTTTAACTTAATGCATGGTCACCTCAGTGCTGTGATGGCAGTCATCCTCTCTGTGATCTCAGTTTTTGGTGGAGCTGTAATTCTTTTACTGCTCCTGCAAAACAGTATGTTTTTAGTGACACTGTGTATTGCCTCAATTTCTACATTTCCTTTTTCACTTTTCACTTTTCAAGTTATTTTGTCATTCTGCTATGTTTTCAGGGTCCTGGTATTGTGCATGCTTTCATGGCTTTACTGGAACACTTAAATAGAACAGAGCCATTGTTAATGTTATTAGTAACACCTTTGCTTTTCCTACTATAACAACTCAAAAAGTCCCGCTGTGAAAAAGCCTGAGTCCAGCCCTGGTCTTACAACAAAATTTTCAGCTTGTGTCTGTGTAAAGACAGAATCCATGGTTTCGAGAGAAATGTTACAGTTGTATGACACTTCTCTTGACTCCTGACAAGCTGTTCCAACAATTGTGGGCCAGATCTGGAGATTGTTAAACATGTAATGACATGCTGAGTGCTGTTGCACACTAAACCAAAATCTTAACTGTCCCTAATACTACAGTTTGTCCCCTAACAATAACTACAGAAGTCACTGAGAAATCAGTTTGCTATCGATGTTAATGATGTGTGCTTCCATCCATACTCAAGTATGTACAGTACATTTTAACTGAATCTTTACATTTGTTGAGGTTAATTGAATTTATAAACCTACAAAAACTGATCAAACTCTATTTTACTTCATGTGAATTGGAGTTTTCACAGTCTGATGCAAGTGCTCAGTACAGAAATAGAATAACAGAACAAGCCAATGCATCTTGCCCTCGTTTTTCCAGAAATCCACTACAAAATCAAGCAGAAGCATAGTAATTGCAAAATTAACATAGACTCCAAGTGGGACTGTACCTATTTATTTCAGAAAGACTGGCAACTGCCCAATTACTACTTTAGTATACCTAAATAAAGCTCCCTCATTGCAAGTATAGTTGACCCACTGATGTTGCAGATATTGAATTTGGGAAGGCTAGAATTACCCACAGCCTGGGACTCAGAATCCAACCTGTTTACTCTTTGGTACCCTAGAAAATGTTTTAAGTATTGATTGTAGACTTTTTGCCAGCTTCACCTGTAACAGCAGTAATACACAGCCCGTTTATCTCCTATTGCCAACTTTTTATGTTTGCTTACTGTTAGAGATAAGGGACTCAGTGTCTGGATTTATCTGAATTTAAAAACAAAACCCTCATATACCCACTTGTTTCAGTCATTATATTTGACTCAGAAGGGACAAAGTCACTGCGTCGTCTCAGGTTTTCATATTCAAGTCCTAAACAAGTCATAATGCATTCTTCGCCATATTAAATTTGAGCACCAACAGGGTAATTGTTAGAAGTTTATTGAACAAGAGTAGCACATGAATGCTGTTATTTCTTTTTCAAACTTTCATGGTAGTACATGAATAGCCTTGAGACACTTCAGTAAACAACAAAATACAAAAAAACTGTTTTTGTGCAGATGATGAAACGAGGTATAGGCTGTTTTGAAAATAAGAAATGAAAGTGCTGAACTCAACAATAAAAATCTTATCTTGTTCTCATGAAATAAAATGCAAGCCTTTATTCCATAGAAGCACATTCCTATGTTTTTATGGAGAACATACTGTACTATATGATGGCATCAGTAAAGAATCCTCCACACTGTGGTTTGGGAGGGTAATATGTCTTCGAACTTACATGGCTCAAATCCAAATAAAGTCACAGATCATTGGTGTAGTGCATAGTTGCAACCCTTGTTGATATTGTCAAGTTGTACTGAAATTGTAACATTTGTGACTTGAGTCTGACTCAGATTCAAGTCATATGAGGCTTGGATCTCAAGTCCAAGCTTGTCATTGAATTTTCCTGTTTTTTTGCTCAGTGATAAATGGTATGCGTCACACCACAGTGATGCAGGCATGGGCGATAAATTCTCCTCAGTGTTACAGTTCTCATATCGATGACAAATGGGCAACCCCGACCATAAAAAGAGTTGGGAAGCTTTTGAATATGATCTGTACAAGTAGACATCGCTTGTTGAATCCACAAAAAGAGCAACGAACGTCGCAGTGTGTGTTCCTGCATTGTTTTAACCACTGAACAGACGTTGCAACATAAGTGCAAATTCTGATTATCTTTGCAACAAAACTAACTTAACTACAGTGATTAATTATTTCTGGAACAACTCTCATTGTGCCTCTCCTTTCTCATGGACAGAGTCAAGTTCATGGCAAGCCACCAAAATACAGGGGAGAAAATGATATTTGCAGCCAAAGAAACTGCATAATCATGGCAATAGAGACTTTCCATAATTCCAAATGTGTTCACCAATAAATAGGTGATGTGATTTTATTGAATCCAGTCATCCTGTGTGTTCATAATGGAAAGGTGGTTAAGTTTGTGCATGAGTTGGGAATATGTTTTACACCTGTTTATTTTTATAGAATTTTAAGGTTGAGTAATTGTTGGACATCAGACACCATCTGTCTCCTTATCCTGACCTGAGTAACTTCATGGGTTTTGGGCTAATTTGCTTTAATTGGATTATGGTATAACTTCCAATGAAACACCGTCTTGGAAAAAGACCCAGACATGCATTTTTCAACTGGCATCATCACCCTACTTTGAAAAGCATTCACATCACCCATCTGGAAAAACAAACATACTAAAATATATGCTCCAATTTTAGCTTGGCTTTAGTGGAAATTATCTGCAGGTAGACAGTTTTTAAGCCCAGATGGCTTTCATGTAGCGTTGCACTGAGTGTATTTTGTGTTTGTATTGCCTGTCAGCCACATCCTATGTTTGTTCTCATGAGTGGCCATCAGAGTGACAAGTAGGTAATTGCTTAATGTTAGGAGGATGAAAGGCTGATGAGCTTCCTCTCTGAACACATAGTGATGATTATTAATTGCTATCTAGTAATGCCTGACTGCCCTAACAGCAAATTATGTATCTGGCTGCCAAACTTTTTTTTTTATTTTGAAAATGATGTGTCTCCCCCATGACATCTTCATTTCTTTTTATTGAAATTGACTTTTGCTGCAGTGATCCTTGAATGAATTCCGACAGCTTCATTCTCAGTGTGTGCAGTCCCTAACAAAATACTTATTGATTTAGCCAAATAACAAAGAGTTCAGATGTAGGTCTGCTGTCAAAATGGTCAAAAAACAATAATAGCTGGAACCTGTTATGATCTAATGGGTATTTACTAGCAGTTTCTTGACAGTGACATTAAATTGAGATTTTGTGTTGTGTTGTTGTATATGTCATTACCCTTTTTACTAAATGATCCTTAACTTGATATGCTCCCTCCATTTAATTGCCACCTGTTTTGAATTGATATTACAGTTAATGATT
This sequence comes from Euthynnus affinis, assembly GCA_029490765.1. Lineage (NCBI taxonomy): Eukaryota > Metazoa > Chordata > Actinopteri > Scombriformes > Scombridae > Euthynnus > Euthynnus affinis. The sequence goes on along the minus strand of CM055838.1, from coordinate 18,570,097 downwards.
CATCATCATCTACTCTACTGCACAATAAAAGTTATGTACTGCAACAAAGATGCTATTGCGGCAAAATGTGCACACCAATGGGAATAAGCACAATAGCCAACTATGGTAGTTCATCTTTTCTGCAATTGCATTGGAAGTGTGGAGCATTTTCGGATATGAACGAGACACTGTGATTGTTTTTCCTGTCAATTTGGATGATTCAGTGTGCTTGGATAGAATAAAAGGTTGCCTCAGGAGGATAGACAAACAGGCTCACCCTGACATTGCTTGAGATAGCAGGCTCATTTATCATGAACAAGCCTCTCTTACCACTGCTAGATTCCTGGGCAATTCTATAGCTAATAATACTGAGGGGCATAGTTTATCACTCCATATGAAGTCAACATGCCTCTGATATAGTAAACATTTTTATACTCCAGGCAATAGCAATATATTTTTTAAAAGAATTATGTGAAGATAGCCTTGAGAGTCAGGTGGGTTTTTTTTTTTTTTTAAAAGACATGTACTAGAAATTGGGCTGTTATTATTTACCATATTCCAGACTATATGCACAATATCTTGATATGGAAACATGGGAGCCAAGAACAGGAACCAACTGGCCAGAATGGTAAACATGGCAAATCAACATGGCAAAGCTGATCAACCTCTCTGGCATATTAAAACGTGATGCCTTCATTCAACTTTACAAGACATAGTTCTTGTTGCCTGATATCAGACAGCATTGTCAACTCATTACTCTCCATTTCCATTTTCAGTCTGATATTACCTCCACTCTAACCGATTTCTTTGGGGGAGGGGTATTCACTGCTAAACGCTCCAGTTGGTGGGGACGTGGTGGGTGACGTACTGCGGCGCTTGGTTTTGGCTTGTCTGTTTCCAACATGGTGGTCAGGTTACAAACATTCTCATATTGCAGCTAAACAGTACACTAAAATATGTCTCTGAAAACATTTGAGAAAAAGGCAATGCAGTAACAGAATCTTGATTCATATTTGATCAGCTCTGCCTAGTTTTACTCCTCTTTGGTTCTGGTGACCAGCTTGACAATGCTTGACAACAGCTTGACAACGGCTTGACAACAGCTTGACAACAGCTTGACAAAAGCATTAGTCCCGCCTATGGTGCTGATTGGCTAATAGTTAGTCCCCCTGCGGCACTCATTGGATCGATCGCTTTTTCATCTGAGAAACCGCTGTTTCATGTCATGATGCCAGACCGACAGAATCAGTCAACTCGACTCAGCGGAGTGGGCAGATTCAAAGGTCTTGACCCAGGCAATAGTTCTTGTCTTTAGAGAAATGGGGGTCAGCTGCTGACTCATGACAGGCATTTTATTTATGCATGGTCTTGATTGTTAAAAGGCAACATTTAATATGCTAAATCATAAGGAAATGTGTTACAGTGCTCACTTTCTGTGCCTTTTATATTGATGATAGGGGAAGATAGTGCTGTTCCACCATTCTTTGCTCCAGGATTACTGATAGATTCATTTCTATCTGGCCAGTGAATTTAAAGACAAACATTTGGGTAATGGTACATGTCTTCAAAGCCTCTTCATTAAATGCCTTTAATACAGTGCAAGGGAATCTGGAATGAAGTCAGTGTTTAATTATGAGGACATTAAAGTCATTGTTGCATTATTTAACATGACTTGTGTGGATGACAGTGTCCAAATATGACTGAAAAAGTTCACATTTTGGTAAAAAGAAAAAGACTGTATTGCTTTAATGATCACAGAATAGACATTTTCTTAAAAATTGCACATCATTGGACATGACAATCATGTTGTGAATTTGTCTCCAGATATTTTAAATTCAATTTATAAAAGGACAAACTGTGCTCTACAGCCTCATATTGACTCCATGTGAGTTCATTACTGTGTACTGACAGTGATAATTAAACAAAAGTGAGCCTTGCCATTCAGTTTGTCCTAGCGCTTGTCCTGCTGATACAGTGGATTTAGATTTGCACTGGTAAATACAAGTGTGCCGATCCCATAACTAAGTCTCACATGTTGTAATGTGTTTCCTGTTATCATTTCACAGCAGGAGCTACTAATGAGGTAACTCTCCAACCTAAATATTCAGGGTGAGAAGTATGTAGAGGCTTCATCAAAGCTTGCAATTTCTACTGTCAAACACTATTTCATCAGAGAAAAGACAGTTTTTCCTCTTTTCGCCTCTCTCTCTCTCTTCCTCTCTCTCTCTGTCTCTCAAACATGCACGCTGAATCTATTTTAATCTTCTCATATCTTTGTATGTTTATTTAGTCTTTGCTTCCACTTCTTGTTCACCCATTCTATTTCATCTTTACTGGTAATATTCACAAAAGTAATGCATTGTTTATCGGTGTGTTTTTTTTTTTTTTTTTGCTTATTGGTCTTCCCTTTCGAGGAACAACTGACAAGGACAACTATAAATATCCTATTTTCAACAACAAACAGGCAGCCAGCAGACATTTTTAATTATCTCTTCAGTAGGAGTTGCCCTCTTATTTCTTTAATATCATACAGGTTACAGTCCTCTGAATTAATAGAATGATAACACATTTCCTGTTGAAAGAATATGCTTCAACAAGAAAATTGGAGAAAAAAGTGCAAAAGTCAATTTTCTTTAGCCAACTTAATCCAGACTTGGATTTCAATTCCTGTTTAATTTTTGTATTTAATTCATTATTTATCTCCTGGTTAGTTCTTTTTCTATGAATCAGCCGGACATACCTGGTAAACCAAACACAAAAAGTGTTAGCCCTTACAGGGTTAAAACATGACATGAGTACCACTTGTGCAAAACAAAGTGGATTTACCTCCTGATCTCTCCGCCCTAATTCCGCCTCTTGGATAGGATTTCCACCATTGGGATGTTTTGGTCATTGACATGACATTCTGCCTTCATGTGACATAGAGAAGAGTCTCTCTGCTCTACTGTCCGCTTTGCCAGATCAGAGAGAGCTATCAAACCATCTCCTAGTTATGGTTTCTTTCATCAGGGACCTCTGAGTCTCCTGGTTGCTGTTGATACTCTTAACATGGATTCATTCATGGTGAGTACTCACTCCAGCCTTGTCAGCTCAACGTGTTGCTCCTAATGAACGTTTGATCTTAGAGGTCATCTCTTATGCATTAACTCTGTGTCTTAATAGGACTGGGTGGTGGTATAAGCTACAAACATAGCTGGTTCTGGTCCAACACTCTATGAACTTCTTCAAATGTAAATAACTGATTAATCAGGAACTATTACTATTACTGATAATTCTGCATCCACTGTTGTTCTTTGGTTCTCTCTCTCATTGTCACATGGGTAAGGGCGAACACTGGCTTGATAATGAAGGCCTTTAGGAAGATGTTCTGCTTTGAAGATAGATAGAAACTCAAGATGAAAGAGTGAGCTTATTGAACATTTTGAATTAACAGACAAACAGGAGGAAGACATTGTTTGTGTTGCTGCCTGTCAATACTCACATGAATCATTAATTAGTGTTGTTTGGGGGACAGAACAAAAAGGATCTTTGTTGATGTATCCTTATTTATTTTTGTTTTATGGGTCACCAAGTTGAAAGCTATTTTTTCCTCGGCATATTGGCATATTTGACTTCACAACCTAGTAATGGGCTAGCTGTGCACCTGAAGGGTAGAGTTGGCCGTCAGCAATGGATGCTTTAACCCCCTTTGTTTTTGTATGTCATCCAACTCAAGGTTTGGCTATGAGTACCGGTTGGCACCTGACACACATACACGCATGCTGTAGTCAAGGGGCTTAACATAAAGGGAGGGGAGACGATGGCGGCAAGGGGATTAAAGCTTCATGCTGCATCACTGTCATAATCCATTAAGCTAGCGGAAAAGGAGGAAGCCTGGACCTCAAACAGACACTTTTCAGAGGAGAGAAGGGATGCTGTACTTCTCCTCAGAGTTTTCATTGAAACCACAGAGCAGTCGCTCTCAAAGCTGGGTAATTTTGGGAACTGCTACAGAGGATGAACAAAGTTTGGAGAGTAGATAATAATAATTTTAGGAATATGATGACAGTCTGTTGACTACAGAAGCATTTTAAGAAAATAACAACCATTTTGTTTAATGGCTGAGGTTGTTTCAGAAAAACCTTTATGCTACTATGAGCTAATTGAGATATCCACTTTTAAAGCACATCCATTTTTTATCGTATTTGAAAATAATCCTCTGTCAGATTGCAGACATGCCATATTCAGATATTATAAAGTGCTGTCTGGATGTTGGAGGCACTGAAGAAATGGGTCTAGCACTTCTTCCGCCTCATTTTTAAATGCAAAGTACGGAAAAAGAAGGGGAAAAAGCTCACGGGATTTGGACATGTGAAGGCCTCTACTCTTTGTACTCTTTTCTATCTCTTGTTTGAATTTAGATGACAGTATTTCTGAGAGGCTTTGACTCCTGTGAGAGGCAGTGATGTTCAAAGTCAGTCTGGAACCCCTGCTTCTTGGCATGCTACCCATCGGACATTTGCCATGTTACAGACGGCAATCCTTCATTTAAGTTTGGAAGAGAAAAGAGGGACATGAAGTGGACAGCTGGAAAAATGGTGACATCTTGTCAAGGCCAGAGTATGGATTAAATAAAATTTGACACCAGTGGGTTAACAATGATGATCCAAGATGTTGTTTACCACAATAACATAACAGGTTTGACTTGGTCCTGAAGCTAGTTTGCAATAATGTGAAATCCATCCTAAACCATTATAGAAAAATGTTAGTGAGGATGAATTTGAATTTCCCCTGCAGACACAGTAAATAACTAAAAGAGTAACATTTTAAATGGGTTCTTTATTCCACTTTTTTGTATAATTATGTAATGATCTCTGACACATTTGGGCTTCTTGAGTGTTGGCTGAGTTGGTCCTCCTGCCTCCCATGATTTTGTGACATTATCTCAGTTGTCAGATGTTTCTGCTGACTCACACACCTGCTCCCCCTAAGATTTTTGAAGCCTTGTTTGATTTTTTGTCCTACATGTTGTTTGACAAAACATTGAAAGTGTTTTTGATTCACAGCAAGTTCTCACAATCATGACTGACACTATGTTGTGTAATGCACCTCTTGTGTATAAAAGCCTGCGAATTGATTTGATTTTAATACTTCCAAATCAAAAATCTAATGACAAAGCATTAGGATTTTTCAATTTTACTTAAAAGATCTCAAGTCTCTTTGCTATGTACTCTTAAACCTTGGGAACTACAACCTTCCATAGTTTTGTCAAAAGACCATTATCATCGAATAGTGCATTAGACCTCAGCATGCAGAGCCTTCCTTTTTGCCTTTACTGTATTTTCTCTTGGAAAAGAAAAGCCTTGGTCACAATACCCTCATAATTGAAAATATTGAATCAGATCAGTGCCTTAATTTCAATTTAAGTGAAAATCAATACAGTGTTGTGCATGTGCGGTTCAACACATACTCCCTTGAAGTCTCACACACAGGCACACACAGGTGCAATACATGGATTTACTTGCACATGTTCTTGCACTCACTTTATCTGTTACTTTCACATTTTGTGTATCTCGTCTAGGTCATACAGCAACTACATTCTCCCTCTCTTCCTTTCCCTTCTGTATACACCAAACTCTCAACACACACAGATACACACACAGTACATTGAAACTGATGGCCTGAGAATGGTGATAATAGTAAGTAATACTTTTTAAATAGCAGTTTGATTGGGATGACAGCTGTGTCATTATGCAGAGTGCCCCTGTTAGCTTCTGTCTTCTCATTACTTCTGCCAATGCCTTAGGGTCAGTCCTGGATCTTGTGAAACACACTTTCATCTGTCTTCGGGCTGTATCTTCTGACACCTTGCTATGTCAGCATATGGCTCGCCCCAGGGTTCTGAACAGCAGCCATGCACAGATGCTGGTTGTCCGCTGCCTCCCTGCTTTTCTACCATAGAAAATACACCACACCTGAACAGATTGCATCAGAAACACAACCCTTGGGTGTATCATTACTTTCACAAGCTCAAACTTAGGTAGACACTGTACGTTCTCGCTGAGACAAGTTACAAAAGTTATTTAATGAGACAGTAGCTAATAGAGAAAATTACTCATGGCCTTAGCTACTGAAGACCAAATAGAGATACATGCTCATAGAGTTGACAGTCATAGTAAATGTAAGTCAACTATACTTTTGAATGCTGAGGACTGGTCTCGAATTGGTAGTAGTTCTTGTTTGGCCAGAACCATATCACCAATAAGCTCCAGACCTTGCCCTTTTCATTGGACAAAAATATTCAGTTCATAAAATACACATTGTAAACCTACTGCAAGAAAGATTATACTGTATATATCCTCAAAGACCTTATCAAATTTTTTTGGTTTTTTAAATCTTTGAATCTTGTTGAATTTCATTTATCATCGAGCATATCACCAAGCATTCAATACTGTTTGTTATTACATTCTTTTATTCTTTCTTTCGTTCACTGCTCTATATCTTTTTTTCTATCTCTTTTCAGTTACCAGCTTCACTTTCAAGGCTCGAGTTTGCATTGTACTACGTGATATCATGTACTGTGTCAAAAGTACATATTCCTTCTGCAAGAAAAAACACTTAAAATGTATCTTAAATACAATACATGTGCACACTTACACAGAGGTCTGTTTTTACATTTGACATATTGAATTTTGCCTTTCTCAAGCCTGAGAGCTGTGGGAGCAGCAGAGGAGAGTTCAAGGTCAACTTGTTACAGGGTTTTCGCTGGATTTTTTTGAGACAATGGTGGCAAAGGCTGGAGAACGTGCGCCTACACAGTTCACGAGTGTCAAAAATCACAATCTGACAGACGAAAGTGTCCATAAGGATTTAAATTTTATACCAAGATGGAAATAAAGTTTGCGATACTTTATAGGTCTGGGAACAAAATGCTTATCTCCTGATTCAATACTATCATGATACTTGGGTGCTGATTTGATTCAGAATTGATTCTCAATTGAATAAATAGAAAAGGGAGCTCTATTTTCAGTCTCTTGCTCGAGTATACTCTGTGCCAAACCATTCACTGGTGTCCTTAGTCCACTGAAATGCGACATGAAACATAACTGGCAGATAACATAAATGATCTGCAGCCTTTTTATTTCAAAAAGTTAACTGCATTAATTAATAAATGAATTAATTAATTTGAAAACATCATACAGTCTCCTGCCCATATGTGAGTAACAAAATGAGGGAGAGGAGGAGTGCTCATGTCTTCAGCAGTGGAGAGCAGCCTCTCTGCTGCACTGTTAGCTCTGGGGAAAGCCATCGTCCAAGACGCTGAGTGGGCGCAGGGGCTTTTGATGTGAAACAGACTGAGCGTCGAGTTATTTTCTACACAGAGTTGGATTAAGTTGTTTAATGCTGTTTGTTGGTCAGCAGGTCTCATTTGTTACTGCTGATCGCTGCTCCGCTCCGCTAATGTTAGTCTCTGAGTGATGGCGTAGAAAGTTCACAATATACTTCATGTTCGTCTCACAAAGGTAATAATTTACCTATTAAATCAATTACCTACCTCATTAAATCAAAACATGCTTGTAACCGCTGCCTTTTTTGAAGATGAATTACAAGATAAGTTTAATGTGTGCATGCTGTAGACTGTTGGGGTGTTGTACAGGCTATTGTAGTGGAGTTCCTTTTTTTTCTGTTCTGTCAACATCACATGCCATATTCAACAAAGGTGTGAGCCAGTAATACAAAGGCGGCCTGCCTTTCAGTTAGACAGGCAGGGAAAACTCTGTGTTACAGTACTGTATACCTTGCAATGTCTGGCAATCTGTGAACCTGTGAATTATAGTGGTGTTATAAGCCCCCCGACACAAACACACACTTACTTGTACACTAGTTCACTGGACTCAGAAGACACTGACATAATGCCGCAGCCTTTGCTGTAAAGATGCTGAGCAGATCTACAGGCAGAATATAGCTGATCCATTTGGGATCTTCAAAGGACTCTGACAGTGAGCCAGCAGTGGTCTTACCTCCTCTCTTCTGCTGTATGTGTGTAAGAGAGAGGCAGAGAGGAGGAGGATGAAAGGGAAAGAAGTGGATGGATAATCTGAGATTCTGATTGTCTGCATATTTGGCTGGGAGCTAGATCAGCGCAGATGTAATCTAAATGAGTCTGGATAGCCAAAAATAAGTCTGCCTGTTGTTTCTCTATCTATTCTTTTATATGTATTTATGCTTTTTAAATATTCACTCTGTGTTATTTCACCTAGACAACCATCATTTCCCCCCTATGATCTGTAAACCGGGTTAATTCCATGTATGCCATCCTATTATTTCACACAATGGAAAATACCACAAAACATGAATAATTTACTCACAAGCTCAACTGCTACACTGCTTTGGTCTGCAGCTGTCCTACTAGTTCCCTTGTACTTTTCTGAGTTTCGTATTTACTTAGAGGCAGACTTAGTATTCGATATAAAACTTTTGCTATGGTTCCTTCGTTGAGTAAATTCTGTAGGAAGTTGCATCATCAGTCGCATTATTGTTGTAAATATCTCATCTGTGCACAGTGGTAACTAAATTATTAAACCCTTTTGCAGAGAAAGGAAGCCTAAAAAGGGTATATCAATTTGTAAGGATATAATATGCACACAAGTCAGTCATGGTACCCAAAAACGAGATTTAAATTCTGCTTTTCTAATGATTTTGAGAAGTAAAACTCCCATCCACGCACATAAACCACTTTAATACCAAGCTGGCACCCTGCAGTTGAAGCGTGTCAAAATTTTTGTATAAAAATTAACTGTGTGGAGGAAAAAATGATTGAATGAAGTTGCTATATTATTGTATTAATACTTTTATGATCATTAATCCAGTGTAGAATTGTATTCATCTGATCAACTCTGTCTTTAAAAGAACATGATGCACTCTTGATCTTATCTATTGACCTTTTATATGTTGTAAACACGTCGTTCTGTTTTAAGTAAGATGTCTCGTTGCGATGTCTCAATTTCCATGTATAGACGAAATGAATGTCTCGGCTGTTAGGAAAGAAGAAATAGAAAGTGTTATCTGAAATGCATGTTACACAGTGACACTGATTCTAAAGAAGTGATCACTGGAAAAAGGGGAACTAAATGCAAGAACTGGAAGCTGTACAAGAGAGGCATGACACCATATATGGAAATTGTTATTGATTATCTTACAGGAAACGGGTGTCCGCAGACACAGAAGTGTGACTGTACATGAGGTGTTTGTGTAGACAGTTGTGTTGGGCGGAGGCTGAAAGTATGAAGTGTTTGTGTGAGCTGTTCAAGGGGCTCCTCTTGCTGCAGAGCTCGGGGAGCCCGTATGCATACGCTTTAGTAATTCATTAAAGGGAGTTGGGCTGCAAAAGAATACTGTGTCTCTGATATTTAGTTGCCTTTATCACCTAACTAGACAAGCTGATATTTCAGCTGCAACAACAACTGCCTCAAAACCTCATGTGAAAATTATATATCAGCCAGTTGATCGGATGACTGTGGCTCAAAAGGGAGAGCTGGTTTACCTTTAATAGTGGGGTTAGCGGCTCGATCGCCAGGCCACCGCCTTCCTCTGCTGTCATCAGTGTGTTGTAAAGTGCTTTTTCCTATTAAATTTTAAATCGCTGTATAAGTGCAGTCCATTTACTACATGTGCTGTCTTGTGGTCATTTTCAAAATCTTCCCTCTTTACCTCAAAACCTCATGTGAAAATTATATATATTACCAACCATTTGGGACAAAACACAATCTCATGTTGTTGTTTTTTTGTCATGCAAGTGGCTCCAGTGATGGAAATATCCAGACTGAAATAACTATTAGATGGATTGAATGCGAAATTTTGCACAAACATTCATGGTCCCCAGAGGATAAATACTATTGATGTTGTAGATTCCCTGACTTTTCCTATAGTGCCACCAGCAGGCAAATTTCGTCACTTCCCCTTTGAAATATCTCAACATCTAAAACATAGATTGGCATAAAAATTTGGCTCATTCTGACAGCAGCAGAATTTGATTTGAGCATCGCTGTATTTTTCAAGCGCATAGAAAGTGTTTGGGTGAAGGTAGTTGTAAAGATTACAGATGGAGTGAAATGTTTTGCTCAACTCTGACCTCCCCTACAGAGGCTGAATCTCACTTTATTAACAATTTATTTTGGAAGGGGCATGTTAGGTTAGGTTTGATGTTGATGCGCTTTGGAGATGTGGGTGGTAGAGGTTTAGTGGCAAAACATAAATAATTGGATTACTAGATGTAGGAGGCTCATGGAGTTGTGTGATAACAAGATGCCTGCATGGCAATAACATGGCAGTAGTTAAACTCCCCTAATTAATTTACTGGAGTTGGCCTGCTGCTAAGGAAATGATAGAAAGAGGATATCCATACTGTTGCTATGTGTGTCCTCTGTTGCTACTCTACTTTATCATCTTAATTACAATGCTATAATGCTTTTGCCACTTTTTCTATGGATTGCTGTACTGATGCCTTTGACACTGATGGAGGTGACCACACCGCACACTTGAAACATTCATTTCAGAATGAGATTTGAGAAAGCTTTTATGTGGCTTGTCTTTGAAGTGAGCAGCATTTCGGATGGCATATATTCTACCATTTGTTATGAAGATTATGTAAAAAAAAAAAAAAAAAAAAAAACCTGAAGGCATGTCATGAAAAAATTAAACTCAGGTTAAATGAGGACTCTTTGGCATCTTTAGCAAAGAAATGTATAATTTTAACACAAACTTTCTTTCATTTCTTCTGTTCACATCTATAAGTAGAGGTGGGAGGTTTGAGAGTCAAAAAAAATGCATTGTTTCTGAAATTTTCTAATTGGCCAGTGTTGCACATTGATTTCAAAACCCACTTTCTTTTGCTGCTGTTGTTTTGTTTTTCTTAGATTAGTTCCCCAAGGACTAATCATTGGCTTTTTTTCATACAGACGAGATGAATGGTATTTTTAGGTAGTTTTTGGCATCCAAACAAGTTGGTTTTATTTTGTTTTTTCGTTTTTTTTTTCATCTCTTTTTCTCCTCATGTATGCTCATAATTCTCTCTGCAATGAACAATGTTCCCCAGCAGATATTTGGATCCAGAGTTTGGCTCCGCCTTCGGGCTCTGTAGAAACAGTGGGATGATTTTGAAATATGTGAAAAATTGTCTTTCCAAAAACACCAACAAGCATGTCCACCTGAAAAGTGCAGCTAGAAATGAACTCTGTCTAGCCCTATCAAATGTATCAAAATATGTGAATGAAATTACCTCAGTGATAGGGGGAAAGAATCTGTGGCGAGAATATTAATGAAGGAGTGGGAGGATCAAACAGAGTATAGGAACATGGGCTAAGAGGGTTACTAATGAGGAAAGATTACCAGGAGTCTGAAAGTCTATTGCACACTTTTAGAAGTCCCACTTGCAAAATGTGAGAATCATGAGTATATCATCATTACTATACTGCAGATCACACCACTGACTGCGCTTTTCTACTCTATCATGTTTTCTTTCCAGTATTTGTTACATTCTGTGAGTGTTCATAGTTTAGTGTAGTGTATTAAAGTGAGTAATGTGAAACATTGTTAGCGTGAAATTCTAGAAAAAGTCGGAAAAAAAAAACTGACAAAAAAAGGTAGTTAGATAAACTGACAGTTTATAAATATCTGATTTTACTGTGAAAATCTATTTAAATAAGACAAATAAACAAAAGAAGTATGAAAATATTTGACAGCCACTACATTGTTGTTCTTATCCGTCATTGTATGGCACAGCTCCACAAAGCTCCTCACTTAGCTTTAAATCTAAGCACACTAGGAGGTTTTATGAGGATGTTTGCGACCCAAACTTCATTGTTAGAGTGTCAGAAGCCGACACCCCTGCAATGTGACACTTTCTGCTGAGAACTATTCAGGTACCAATTTTATTGCTTGCTAATCCTCACTGCTTTGCACTTCAGCACTTGTTAACTTTTAAAGACATTTTAAGTAACGAGGAATGACACAAAGTGAGTAAAATAGGTTTTTATATTCACCTCTGCAGGATTCACAGGCAGGGTTGTAGTGCTCACAACAGTTAAGGCTCATACATCCATGGAAAATATAGGTGTGGACATATAATATGTTTGCTAATGTTTATGTTAATGAGTATTACAAGTGTGTGTAGTGCTCTGCATTTGTATTTTAATTTGTCTTGACTGTGCATAGTTTATATGTGGATGGATGTACAGTTTGCTGTGGAATAAGCAGTCAGTTGTATGTATTGTTTCTACTGCTACCCATTTGCTGAACACGTAGTGTGTAACCTGGCCTGAAGCCACTACCTTGTGCAAGCAGGATTCTATATAGTCCTTACAGCTACTGATTTGCACACTTGGAAACATGTATAGGGACCCCTCTTGCTTTTGTCCCCTGAGCTTTTGCACACATTATGCACTTTACACATTGGCATAAATGGTCTCATCAATTATTTAACAGGGAACGTTATGTATATCACTAGCCATAGGAGGGTGCAAAAGGTTAACCATATCGCTCAGGAACTCTATATGCATCTACGTGATCATGCATGTGTGTAGTTGGCTTCATGTGTACACAAATGCACACACCCTTCCCTAATGTTCAACAGTTACAGCGCATCACTCATCCGTTGGATGCGAGTCTCAGAGGCTGAAGGCGGAAAATTGAACGGCTACACAGACCCACAGGGATTTACTACTGAGCGGAGAGTCCAGTGGCCAGTGCTCTGGAGAGGAAAGGCCGCATGGCATTTAATACTATTGATCAGCAATAAAATGGGAGGGCAAGGCAAAGCAATTCCTTAGGCCTGAAGGAAAGGTTAGCCTCACCACTGCCGCAGCATAATCACTTATGTATTACCTGTTAAAGGACACCCGTTATGCTTATTTTCAGTCATATATATATATATAATGTTATGATGTCAGATGTTCATAATAAACATTGCCAAAGTGTCAAATAATGAGGTAAACATATGTAGAAGTAATTCAGCTTCAGACTGATCACAACGCTCAGTTTCCAATGATTTTTTCTACTTTCAGTCCGAGCCGACGCATTTCTTTATGTGGTCATCTGCTCCACGCACAGTGCGTGAATTCTCTGCTCTGCTCTGCTAACATTATGGTGATTTTCCATTGTTTTAAGAGTAGTCACTCGAGCCGCAGCTGGAGTCAAGCAGGCACGCTGTGAGTGTTTTTCCATTACACAGCAGGCAAAGTAAAATGAGTTGTTTACCTGTTGGGAGGTGTGCTGGTCGTCTGCAGTTCTTCATCAAACATCTCACTGTGGCTCTTTCTGCTTGTACTCCCTACACTATTTCCAACTGATCAACTAAACAATTAGCTCCAAATTTCTCCCTATCTTGCAAGGCAATGGAAAAGCTTTGATATCTCATTGCTTGCTTAAGAAAACAAAATAACTACACTGAATTTCCAGTGCATGTTCATTTTAAGATAAATAAAATCAAATCTGTATGCAAAGGGTGTGGTAACAACTTGACATGGGTTGTTGTTTGTTTGCACAACATTTCTGTGTCCAACGATGTGTGAATGTTTGTTATCCAATCAGCAGTGAGCTTCCATGTCTTGGTTGCAGTGTTGAATCCTGCATACGTAGGATTTAAAAGTGGGGGTTAAGTTAATGAATTCTGGCAGAGACATGACTGCTGATGACAAAGGTGTGAGAAATAAATGGAGTTGGACATGGTTGGATTGAAGTTGGGAAACAGCTAAAAACATGCTGCCACAAACTCGATGAACCCAACCAGGCCTGTTTCTCATGTGTTCACCATGTGTTTGAAGAATTTACAGTATTACAGCAACATGTAATGTTAATTCAGACAAATGCCTGACGATCGAAATCGAAGTCTGCCATGGCTGACCATTTCCAGTCCACAAGCGTTAGTTTTATACTTTTAGTGCCCATGGAATGAAAAATAATAGAAAATAAATACTCTATTATATCGCATGAGCTCCACAAAGAATGCAGTGCTAATGAAACACAAGCTAATCAATGCAGTTGTGCTTTTCCTCTTTTTCTAGATCATTGCTTTTCCACCAACTCAAATTGGCTTGAGAGTCCTGTGCAAATGTGTTGTTGTGTTTGCTCGAATATGTCTGCAGCAATATTTTTGGATTTGTTCTCACTGAGTCTTTGTGGTCCTGTGTCTTTCTTGCCAAAATGACCATTATTATATTGATGTCTCTCTGTGGTCATTTCTACGTGCATGTATGTTTCCTTCCTTGATCATGTTTTGTGAACATGTGGAAATATTCCTAGGAACTGGTCCAGGGACTTGTGCTGAATGTATTATTTTTTAAAATTGACATCATTTGTTGGAAATCACACATTGCCAAAGTCAGTGATGGCCCAACACACCCATGGCACGCCAGCACAGGTGTTTTTCAGTTATTTGCTTAATTAGACCTCGTTAGGGGACTATGTAGGCGTGTTCAGAAATGCTTGATTGGAATTTGTGTGACGCTGATTGGTTTTGTTACAACTGTTAGGATGGGAGAGGTTTCACCTTCATCTTTTTCTTTATGGCTCATAATTACAGCATAACTCTGCATAACTTCAGCCTTAGCAGAGGTCTAATTAACCTCAAAAGGTCGAAACACCAGTGTGGTTGTGTAGAGTGTGTATTGTATTGTATCTTTTAACATACATAATTAAGAATAAAGATAAAATACCAAAGGGAGAAGAAATAAAGAAAGTATGAAAATTTAGCAGATGGTAATTTTCAGTTCATAAAGCAAATTTAACTTAATTTAATTTGCCAAGTGTGTAGACTACAAAAACAATATTAACATATAAATCTCTATATTTTCACAGTGAGCTTGCATGTGTATACATGGTTTGTAGCCAGAACACACATTCTCCTTTTATAAATTCTGGTTAACATGTTGGAAATGGAGTAAACATGTTTTTGTTTGCATATTTATCATGTCTACATCTGCTCTCTGGAGTATTGAACCACAGCATGTAATATAGCATGTTACAGAAGCATAATTTACTGATAAGACTGTGAGGAGGAACCCTGTGGTTCAGCACATAACAACATAATGAGCCAAACAGTTCAGTGTTTCTCCTTTCACACTCAAGAAAGACATTTTAATTCTCTCCTCATCAGGCAGAACACAATCAGGCGGAAATCTCCTTTAGTTGGCAAAGAATTAAACATTTTATAGTGTTGCAGCATCTGTTCTAATGAACCACACACACTTGTAATTTCCCTCATCCTTCTCTTTTTCATTCGACCACCAACATATGTCCAGTTAAATGATTTTACATTTTAGTCTTCAGGCTGTTGTAAAGATTGTATTTGCTGGCTAATACTTTTATACGCTTAGTGAAAACCAATTGTATAATTGGCTTAAATGATAGTGACTAGTCAGTTCACTCATTCGTGCTCCTGCGAGTCACTACCTCCTGTCATTTTAACACACCATTTCACACGTGACCTGATAGACCTACATTTTCATAAAGCATGTGATATATATTTTAAACTCCCATCCTTTCCCTTTTTTTCTTCCAAGATTGCTGGATGGTGAAACAATAGAACTGAAATTATTTAATTCTCTACCAAATCTACAAGAAAAAGTTGTAAGCTTAAGATATGTAACACAACTCTATACAGGTTATATAGGACTGTAAACTGCACAGTAAAGCTTGTTGTGTCTGAAGGATCTGGGCTATAATGGCTGAGAGAATGACATAAGTTGTGGCGGTATGGAAATAAGCCCAGTGTGGTCTTGCATAAAATCCAGGCAGCGCTGCTAATACACACGATAAATGGGCTTGCCCAGGGCCAATTACCAGCTGGCAGAAAAGGGCAAGGCTGCCTTGCCTGACACTGAATTTATTTTGTTTTGTATTAGGCCACATTTGGATGCACTAGGCAAACATTGCTGTGGCCCACTTCATTTCTTTTTGCAAACTAGTTTTGTTTCTACCTCATTCCCTGAGGAATGCATTTGATTAGTCCGTGTGCTCAGTTCTTATTTTGTACTTGCCACAGGTATTGAGGGATTCAGAGTTTTGTGTGTGTGTGTGTGTGTGTGTGTGTGTGTGTGTGTGTGTGTGTGTGTGTGTTAAAGTCATGTCATGCGCAACTTGCCTTTATGACACAATTTAACATTAGACTTCAGAGCACAACACCTCGTGGCTATATGAGGTCTGAACTGGTTAGAGCCTATACTTCCCTCACCTTTGGCCATATGTGACCATAGAGGGGAATAAACAGAGCACTATGTTTGAGGTTATGAAGATGACATAGGTTGCATAATGTTATGATAAATATGTCACATTATCTAATTGAAACCTTGCTGCTTTGTAGTTACTACTGAAACTGAGATGCCCTGAACTCCATTCCTTTTCTTTACTTAGTCCTGTCCCATCATTTATGTTATTTATTTATTTATGTCGGTTTTTATATTCCAGAGAAAAGTCAACCTCAGAGTGAATTTTCTTTGTCTAAATTATAAAAAAATATACGAATTTAACTCACATTTAGTTGTATATGACATTACTCATATACTTGGCATTTTTCAGTGTTTTTGTGGTAATTCTAAGCTTGTGAGTGTGTGTGTGTCTGTGTGTTGGGTGGTATTGACATCATCTTTCACACATACTCATTACTTGCAGTGTTGTAGGCTTACATCATGTTGTAGCATTCTCTCCCTGTTTTCTGAGGCTAAGTATGAATTTGACGGCTGTCAGTATTGAATTTGCTCCAAAAGGTAAACAGTCAGGCTATTTGTCATTTGCTGTGTCTCTGTGCAAGTGACAGTGATTAAACTTGGACACCTCAGCAGCCATAATAAAAGCAGTGGTGTCCAAGGACCTCGAAATGTGATGTTATTCAGCCTGAAATAAAAGCACTGTCTATCCTCACTGCAATGTTTGTCCCTCTCAGGGATGTTTGTGAAATCTGATTTCCACGCTTCATCTAATCAGTGTAAACTTCGCTGCCCATTTATGTTGGTCCTTCAAATTAGTTCTGTCTTTGCTTCTGGAAGTATGCTGCAGCCTGTCTTTTTTTTTTTTTTTTTATCTTTTCAACTTACTTCAAAAAGTAGTAGTTTTAGCTGAGGTCATAGCACATATAAAGGTTGAGACCTCAACACTGTTACAATAACAATAATCTGTCAGTCAGTGTTGACATGTGCGTTTTTAAAGCAAACTAAGAGCTCTTTGCGATTTCATTTTAGATGCCTACATTTCAAATGCTATATGTCACATGTCACAAACTAACTATACACTAGCGGCCAGTAGTACATATTGTAGGGGGGTGGTAAATTCTTTTAACTGTAGCAGTCTAATATTGCCCACATTTATAACTGTCTGCAAATGGTCATCTATCAACTTCAAAAAGTAAATTTGGATGAAGCGTCAGTGTTATTTTGTCTGTCCTCTATATTTCCTTTAAGCTCATTCTCAGGATATTTGGGCGTCTGTGTGCAGAGACAGCATTCTGTTTTCATAAAAATAGCCCAGTTAAATCTGTATGAAGGTAGATAAATTGACTAAGCCTCAGTGCACGCTGTGAAGTTATTGTGGTCATAATTAAATATACATCGAGCTTTTTAAGTCACTGTTGCAGAACAAAACGTCAACAAGCTTTGACTTCGACTGAGTCAGTCCCTGTGGAAAGCTACATGACTCATGCAGTAGCCTTATCTGTGTGTATTCCACAGCCCGGCTCTGTGTTAATGAATAAATGAGCGTTTGAAGTGCAGATGCATCGTGCGGACCCAAGGCTCAGTGTATTCCCATCTTCTGTTCCGTGGCAGAGTTGGAGACGGCATTATATATTACTTAGAATCTAAACATCTCATTAACTTCAGGACTCAGCTGAGATAAAAGAAAAATCTATATACTTGACCACTATCTCTCTATCTCTAAGCAAACATGCAGTATCTGAGGACGACAGTGGCTGCAACAAACAGCATCCAAAGTTCGTAGTCATCTTTTGTTTGTAGTTATTTTACAATACAATTCATCTCACTTCTGTGACAATTTTATCATTGTATAATTGCCCCACAGCTATAAGCAGAGACACTCTGGGGAAATAGAATAGAATTTAATTAACACCTGAACTTTCAAACAAGATATATATTTCATTTTTACATTTAAAATGTTTTTATTAACACACAAATCTTATAATTCATTACTGGTTACATCATATTAAATGCCTGGTAATCAGGTTACTGGTGAGCTGGTATAAAGGAGCAGGACTCTTAACCCCAAGCAGTTGAAAACAGTGATACGCTTTTATGACTTGTCTTTCATCCCTATTCCTAGAGACATATTTACATTGCTCCCTTTAATCCACAGTGTCTTTTGCCAGCTGGCAGTGGATCTACTGTATAATTGTAAAGGCAGCCGCTTTGTGGATGTCATTAGCCCCAATTATTGCTCCACTTGAATATAGAAAAGTTTAAGAATGAAATGCCAAAGGACCAGGTGCACTGCAAACACAGTTCCAACGTGATGTTATTGCCACCATGAACAGTGAAACAAATTGTATTTTCATTAAAATACTGTAGGAATGAAGTCAGTTGCCCTCTATGGCCTCCTCAGTCACCACTTCTTCACAATGAATCTTCATGGAAACATGGTGAAAACCGCATAATAATCTATAAAAACACATCTAACATCCCACCACACACATACCAGAACATGTATGACAGTGTTCCAGGTAAAAACCTGACTCCTTGTAAGTTGTAAGTTTACAACTATGCTCAAATTTCAGTGCTCCTTCCTCCTTTACAAGCAACTTTTTTTAAACACCTGTATAGCAACAATTAAGTTACAAGATATCCTGATGTATGAAAATAATGCATCATTTGTTTAGCTATATTCAAATAGACAGTCTTTTTTTATAAGTTAGTCTTGCCATTATTTAAATTCATTTCTCTTGTGATAGCTAATATATTGTGAAGCTTTAGTATTACAGTAATATATCTAGCATACTGATTTAGATCATAGTTTAACTGTTGACCAGTCACCTGCATTTGAATTGTCTTGACATATGAGTTTAACAGACATCTGTCAGCTAGTCAGTAATGAGTCTTTCTCTTGGTCATGATAGATCTAATAACCAGGTTTAAGCATAATAAATTGTCAGATATATATGGAGCAGGCGGTGGTAATAATGAAGGTAAACTCATGTCTGCATTAACAGGTGTTTTTAAATCAGACTGGACCTGGTAGCTTACTGTCAATTTACTTTCTAAACAACACTCACAAGCAATATAGAGTTTGGTATGTGAGGTAGGACTTGAAAGTATAAGGTAGTCTATCTGTGTGACTGTGTTTGTGTGTGATTAATTGCACTTGTTTGTTTATTTGTCTGTCGGTGGTGGTGGATCTAAGCTTTAATGCCAGTATGTGGGCAGCTAGTATATGAGTGCTTGTGAGGAGGGAGTTAGAGTGCACAGGTTTGTGTGTGCTTTCATGTGTAAGTATAATGATAAGTTGTTGATTCAGTCTTAGATTTATATAAACACACCATTTCACTTTATAATGATTACTCTCTCAGCTGTGTAAGGTGAAGTTGAGTACATAAGTTGATAGCAAACAGATGTATCAAAGTTAGTTTGGTCAGGGCAGCTATGAATAAAAAAGATTGTTATTAGCTCATGAATTGCTTTTTATACAAAAAAATACTTAATGACTAAAAAGGTGAAGTCAGCCACATATCAGCACTGCTATTCCTCGGTCAGCCATGAAGGAGGACATACATCATTCAAGTTCTTATTCCAGTCTAGAAGCCCTTAAGTAATGCAGCCAAGACAGGACATAACTTTGCTCTTAGTAGCTTTTCAGAGTGAAAGCTTATATATTACACAAACATATCACCACACTGTGCCTGGTCAGCTGCTGTCAGACTGAAACTCCTAAAGCTAACTCTGACGGGTGTGTAATGAGCAGTTCTGTCCATGTGTTACCTCACTGGCCTCAGACAGAAATGTGTCATTGTGTTCAGCAAAAGGCGTCACCAGCATATAAGCAATGGAAAGAATTCCACACTTTAAAACATTATTGACAGGCAGCAATGATTATTTGCTCCTCTGTTGCCTGTCCTGTCCTAACAAAGTTTAATATATTGCTTGTCACATGACCTTCTGTTAATTACGATGAAAGATTTCTCTTTTAGGGGAGGTGATCATTATGATTTGATGGGAATGACACATTTGTAATAGTGCAATATAATTTAAATGGATAGTTTACAACCAGTTTTTCCCTGCAGTGTGTTAGTTGAAACAGAAAAATGAAACACAGTTGTTCATTGTGTATCCTGATTCTATTTGAGTGCTTATCAGATACTTTTTTCAACCCTGAGGCGTGGTTCATGTTTTTCAGTGTACTGTACAATGTGATTGCTGATTAGTTAAAAGCTTTTAGTGAGGATGCCTGTTCCTCGTAATTTGGTGACTTCTGTCAGGCATAGAGCTCGTCTGAAATGGATGCTTTTTCTGTTGTGGCAGCCATCAAAATTGCATTAATAACGTGAACCAACATGTAATGTTTGAACTAAACATGGCCTCTGCCTTTGTAAAGTATGTCATCTTCTTGACTGACTGTCTGCTGTGGGGTGAAATCAATAGTTTTAGTCCGATACGCAAAAGCTTCTTGATGGCTCTAGGAGCTTTCTTAATGGAACATATCTTATTACGTTTCTCCCCTGAAACATAGACTTGAACTCTTACTAATACAATTAGATCAAGAGCTCATTTTGTAGGGTTCAGTAACACATCATCCTATTGATTCTGTGTAGTGTAGCCTTCCAAAAGAGCTGAGATCAAGGAAATGATTGCCTGAGGCTCAATTCAGTTATATTTTTCTTGTGATGAGAAGGACAGCTTGATGGACTGACAGTACTTTATAGCACTCCCACTTAAACTAGGGGATTAATATTTTCAGTGGTTCCCATCTAACACAAGGCAATCTCCCTGATGATGCCATGTGCAATTTAGCATGTTTCTGTAGAAATAATAATATTTAGAAAGGATTTCCTCATTACAGTTGTGGAAGCTCATAATGTGGCTAAAGACATGATTGTCATCTTGTCAATCTTGTTATGCTGTAGGTTAAAGCATTTCTCTAAAGTAGTGTTTTCATTCCAAAGCCATGATAAAATGTACTCCCACCATTATAAGGGTATGTAAATGTTGTAAAACTAAATGTTTTCAGAAATAAGACAAAAGAAAGAAGTAGATTAGTAGAAATATATAATTTCATTGGATTTTAATTTCTGGGAAACTCAACCAACTCAACTCAACCAAGAAACCTCTCCTTTTTTCACAGGTGACTACCCTGGTAAACACCAGCAACAAAGGGCCATCCAGTAAGAAGAAGGGACGCTCCAAGAAGGCTCATGTCTTGGCAGTGTCTGTTGAGCAGGCTACCCAGAACTTTCTGGAGAAGGGTGAGCAGATTGCCAAAGACAGCCAGGATCTCAAGGAGGAGCTCATTGCTGCTGTGGAGGATGTTCGTAAGCAAGGTGAGCTTGTTCTCATGGAGACACAATACTTCTGCTTTTACAATTGTTGTAAGAATGTTGCTTTGATATTGGTCAGATAACTGTCCGTGTCATAACTGTGCCACCAGGCCAACATTTAGTAATTCCTTCTTGCCCCCAGCAATATTGTTATTGTTTTTCTCCCCCACAGGACAATTTCTGATCATTCATCATCAGTAAATGGTTACCCACATGCTGTTAGTCTGTTTGAAGCTTTTACTGCATCCATGTCCTAAACGGATTGTGATTTATCTGTTTTTCCCCCCTATACAACTTTGGAAAGGACGCAATTGAATATTTATTAGTTTGTTTGTGTTTTTCAAGAATTGTATTCAAATCTAATTTTGAAGTAAAAAAAACTCCAATCTGAGATTCTACTTCTACTTAAAGCATTTTATTTACTTTAATGGCAGCATAGACTACATAAAAAATAACCCTAAAAGGGCTAAAAACAAAATGAAAGTCGCAGACTACCTTTTCGGCATTAAACAGACCACATCTGCAACACTGATACCTCCCAACATTCTCTGTTTTTTCGTTAGTTTAATACTGATATTACAGTCACACACTGAGGGCAGACCTGTAGTTAGGCGGTGGTTCTCAAACTTTTTCACATCAAAGACCCCTAAACTGACACAAATTAGACCACCGACCCCCATCTTAATGAGATTTTGTCCCAGGGTCCCCCATCTAATAAGATTTTTGCTTTTAGATGTTTAATTACAGAAAGTGTATGAAACCCATGACCAAAATATTCATACATTCTGTCACTGTGTTTCTTAATTATATGGAAAATAAATTTCTCCCCTTTTTGCCAGGGACCACCTGGAACCCCCTCAAGGACCCCTGGGGGTCCTTTGAGTACCAATGCTATAAGGTGCATACAAGGTTCATGGGGGGGGGGGGGGGGGGGCAATAGCATGGACACATATACAGTGTAATGAAATTCATTAAAACAGCCCAGCTATTGAAAGCTTCAGAGGTTACATGGTAACTTTTGAAGCTTTGTAACAGTGTTGGACTAGATTGTAGTATTTAGAATCTTCATATTTTAAGGTAGGAGGAAAAATATCATACTAAAACGGTGTCATAGACTCATCAAAATCGTAAAACAACAAAATCAACACATAGCAAAGTAATAACAAAAGTAAGCTTTATACATCATTTAAAATTCTATTAATGCCTCATGTCAAGGTATCCTACAGCTTCAGTATAGTTTCTTGTCTACTGTAGTGATTTATTATATCCACATGTTTTTGGGAAATACTGAACAAGAAGCAAATACAGATTTAACTCTCTGTTCAGCTGAAATGAATTAGTACAGCAGTAGTTGATTTAAATATTGTAACATTTGGGGAAAGTACAATTGCTCTGCATCTTAGGGCAAGTCAAATGTCTACACAACTGTAGGAAGATGCAGAGTTAACAGTGCCAAAAACAAAATCATTACAAATAAGACATCACATTATTATCCATTAGCTATGGGCTTTACTGGGTACATGCTGCCTTAGGATTGTAATGAGCCTAATTCTGGAGTTGTTTACCCCAAAGTCAGGCATTGTTAAAGCCTCAACTGTCTATGATTGCGGGGAACCTTGTAGAATTTTTAGACATTGTAAATGCCCATCCATTCTCATTAGCAACAATTTAGACATTTCAAACATCTGTTAATAGTGAAACTTCAGCATGGAAGAAACCCTTCACGTCAACAAATTGTGCTCAGTCTTTCTGGCAGCGCTTGCTCAGATGAGGCAATGGCACAGTTGTTTGTAGTGCACTAAAGTTCCTTTTGCGTACTGAGTGCAAGTCAATGAGGCCTTATATGAATCAAATGTTTGTCCCCAGAATGGAATTGGATTCGCTGTTCAATAACTACATCAGCAGAAAGAGCAAATGGAGCTCAGCATATGTTGTGTTGTACCCGTATTCCTCATCCTGCACTGTCAGCTCCACTTGGCCACTGGTGTTGTTGAACACTGACTTGACTGCGTTCGCACATAGCTCTTTTGAGGCGTGAAATAGACTGTTGCCATACAGGTCATATCCACAGCTGACATCAGAAACAATAAGCTCAATACTTCTACTTGTTAGGCATGTGAGTCAATACCAAAGGAAAACGAACAAACTTTGTGAAACAACTTCTATCTCTTCAGGGTGCATTTTGAAGTTGTGAAGCACATTTTTGCATTTGTGTTTGTGCGTTTGTGCTTATTAATGATTACACTAACCTTTCTCGTGCTTTTGATGCTTAAGCTCTGCCCTCATAAAAAGGAAACAAATCAAACTCAGACCAATAACCAAGACCAAAGACCAATACTTGAATAGGAGATGAAAGTTAACATTCCACATCCCCTAACCTTTTATTGCCGTTATGAAAAGATGGGCATGCTCTAAAGCTCTTCAACACAGAAGTGTTGAAGAGCTACTGATGGTACTCTCTGTTCATTGTCTCTTTAAACTCCACTTTTTTTGCTGGGTTTGGTATAATTACATGTCAGGTCATCCAGGAAAACAGTTTTATATTAAAAACATTAAAAATTATATGCACCCAAATATGCTATGTTGACCATATTCAGCAGATTCTTAAAGAACAAGATCATTTATACAAAACCTTTAGGAGTACATAGAGGTGTTTCCAGCCAAACGGCATCATCCAACTAGTTAAGATCGTTGTGAATTGTAGAACACCCATATATCTGTCATCACGACATCAGACTTTTGTCACTGTGACCTCATCATGTCAGAGTTTGTCATGATTAAATTATACATGCTGATTTCAGACCACAGAGAGGTTCAGTAATCAGACCCTTTGTGCTGTCACACTTCACAAGCTCATCACTGAGCCAGACAGAGTAATGGCACCACAAGCAATATTGTGTGTGTGTGTGTATGTATGTGTGTGAGAGATAGAGAGAGAGGGAGAGAGAGAGTGTGTGTGTGCCTGTGAGTGTGCGTGTGTGTTCATGAGCTGGTGAGCTTATGTATGTGTTTTAGCCATGCTAACAGCATGACTTTAGGGTTGGTATTAACACTCAGTCAGTCTGTCTGCCTGTGTGTCTGTACTTTTGTTGATGACAAAATACTCACAAAACCCATGACATTCCCATTAGCTTTACTTAATACGTATTTTGTGAACATAGTAAACATTATACCTGCTTAACATTAGCATGCTCTCATGGTAATTGTGGCATGCTATATAGTGATAGTTATTGAGGCTGTGTAATACTCATGACAACAATTTAAAAATAGCAAAAGCTTTCTATGCATGATTGCTTTTTTGTAGGTTTTAAGGCTTTGTATAACTAACATCAACAGGACAAACAGCTGTGTTAGCTCAGTAATTTTGAGTGGTGACCTGCCGCCACTTTGCTGCTAACCCAGTGGAAAACAGTTTTCATCAGCCTACTTCCATTAACCTATTTTCTCACTGATATTTAGCTGAATATAAGCACCAATGTTGAATTTGTACTTGTGAATAAACAGTGAACTGAAAAAAATCAACTCATTAAAACGATACTAAACATTTTTATGAAGTTTGTCTTAAAGGTTGGAGCTGTTTTTTTTTTTTTTTTTGCTCAGAGACAATGCAGAATGAAAATGTTACTTGAACAAAGGTGAAATGGTTGGGAGGTAATAACTAAGCCACTTTGCAGCACTTTATGCAGGTTTACAAGCCCACTGATCTCTTAAATCCCTGTGACTGTGTGGGTTTGAACAAACTAGGACTTCTTTGAAGCCAAATTCTGAACCATCTATCTCCTAACAAACATGGTTCTATAAGCTATGAACTAGATGAAGGAAGTTAGTAGTGAGCCATCTCAACATATTTATACCATGGCATTAGCTGACTTTACAGGTGATAAACAATATGTATATAAAAATGTATACACATACAGACACACACAGATAATAATATATTGTGTACTCTGAGGTAAATGTAATCATGTTACTTTTCCCATTACTTCTTGCAGGAGAGACAATGCGTATTGCCTCCTCAGAGTTTGCTGATGACCCGTGCTCTTCCGTGAAACGTGGCACCATGGTGAGGGCCGCCCGCGCCCTGCTTTCTGCTGTCACCCGCCTGCTCATCCTCGCTGACATGGCTGATGTCATGAGGCTCCTAGCTCACCTTAAAATTGTAAGTGTGATCATAACCCTATTTTAAAACAAAAAGTATGTCCAACAATGTGGTTGTTGATTGATATTAGATTAAGAGTTATGAGGTCACAGATTTTGTGTATTTTGAGTTGCAGTTTTAATTGAAGAATAAGAATTGTGAGCTAGAACTACATTAATATGTATGTTATGACCCGCCACATGTCTTGATGTTTTTGCACAGTGACACAATCAAGTCCATTAATTAGACTTTCATGCACAATGTACTTAAGTATGTTGAAGAAAGGACTACCTGGTGTTGTGTAGTCTACAGCAGCAATTTATGCTTTTATCAGAACCTCTGTTCACATTAGCATATAAATGAGATGGAGGAGCATCCTGGGAACACACATCTG
Organism: Euthynnus affinis; assembly: GCA_029490765.1. NCBI lineage: Eukaryota > Metazoa > Chordata > Actinopteri > Scombriformes > Scombridae > Euthynnus > Euthynnus affinis. Next base: position 18,544,081 of record CM055838.1, on the reverse strand, counting down.
ATGTACTGTACGGTATCATGGTACCATTGTCTGGTGTGATTAAGTGCACACACCCATTCCACTCACTCACTCACTGCAGAGCCATTTGAAGAACTTAGGTTTCTTTGTCCCATATTTTGAAAGTAGCTTAGTGTTTGGAAAGAGAAATTAAAGGACCAGTGTGTAGGATTTAGTGGCGGTGAGGCTGGAGATTGCCATCAACTGAATACCCCTCCGCCTCACCCTACCCTTCCAAGTGTGTAGGAATAGGAGAACCTACAATGGCCACGAAACTTGTGAAAAACTTCTGAGCTACTGTAGAATCATGGCAGTGCAACATGGCGGCCTGTGTGGAAGAGGACCCTCTCCCTATATAGATATAAAGGGCTCATTCTAAGGTAACGAAAACAACGATTATTATTTTCAGGTGATTATACACTAATTAAAACACACACATGAATATTATATTCCATTTCTGCCAAGTCTGTTGCACTAGATGCCACACTACAGGGTGCTTAAATAGGCAATTGGTAGAAACTGATACATACTCATGCCTGCATGCCGCTTCATTCACTCACTTCGTCCCCCTCTCTCTCTCTCAGAGTCCTTTTTTCTAGCTTCATTCTTGAGGCCCACAGAGGAGCTTAACTCAAGCCAGCATAAGCCTCGCCATCAAAGGCCACTTAAAAGTTATCTCTCTCTCTCTTCTCTCTTTTCCATTACATCTTGTGCGACACTTTCATTAGGGATAGAGAGGAGTTTAGAATCAGAATGTACCCACAAAATGGATGAAGATTGCTGAAATGAGACCCATCAAAACTGCACAACTTAATGGTTATTGGGTTTTTTTTTAAACCTGGTTGTAATTATACAGGGGTGGAATATCATTTTTAATCATTCAACCAAGTTTTTTGTTTTTTTTTTTACTTTACAGTATGTTGTAATATTTATAGCTTTAGGTTTATTACTTAATTAAAATATATAGCTCAAGGCCTTGTAGGCTATTTTTCAGGCACACATTTTTGGCAGATCCAGTATGTATTTGTGTGTGTGTGTGACAGGTGGAGGAGGCCCTGGAGGGAGTAAAGAATGCGACCAATGAGCAGGACCTGGCCAACCGCTTCAAGGAGTTTGGGAAGGAGATGGTGAAGCTTAATTATGTGGCAGCCCGGAGACAGCAGGTAACTGGATGGGACAAAAAAAATCGATATAGCAACATATCTAGATATTTCCACTCGCAATACGTCATTGATACACTGGTGCCAAGTATCGATACATTTTTACAAAACACAGGACCACTCAGAATTGATTCACCTACTTTGGCTAACCACTACCAAAGTGCCACTGCCCTCTGCATCTTTATGGAGGCGCTGAACAGATGGATGACAATTGTAGGTGACAACGAAGAAATGCAAGCAAAATGACCAGCCATGGGCAGACTCTCTGTGTCCACGCTGGCAACACAGTGTCCGCTGGAACTTTTGTTCCAGTCACTAGAAGCACATTCATGGCCCCTTGTAAAAGTTTCTGGGTGGTACCTTTGTTGTAGCTGAGCTAGTGGCTCTACTATGAGAGGCTGTCAATGTGTGTGTGTGTGTGTGTGTCTGTGGGGGAGTGTCAGTACGTAGCAGCTGCTGTTTATTAATGGCATTGTCTCTTTGAGGCTTGCCTTGATAGTGACACATGCACACTGCCATCATGTACAGTCATGAGATGATGATTAAAGAAGGTTAAACAAATGAAACTTTTTCTTGTAGGGGGAATTTAGTTATTTTTGCAGGAAATGGAAATATTTTCAATCAATCACACTAATAGTTGTGGGAATAAATATTGCGTTGACAATTCCGAAAAAATTTAAAGCAGACCTTATTTATCAAGACAAAATAAATGAGACAGTTAGGGATTACTTGTATGTTTATGGAATTTTTAAGCAGTTGTTACTAACAGGTAACAACTTATTGCACAGAAAGTAGTGTATGCTAGAAATTTCTGTTTTTCAGTGGCACTTGAAATGACTTTAAAATAATAAATCAGCAAAAGTGCTTATTTGACCCAGGAGGATAAGGCATGAAAGTGTTTGAACATTTTTTTCTAATATGGGCCCCGAGTGTGACAGAAAGCTTTTGGAGGACTTTTCCTACAATTGTTATCTTGGCAAGCTTTCACCCTGCTGAACTGTCCCAGAGTAAAACACCGAATGCCGTTCAGCTCCAGGGTTGCTGATATGCTGACACTGCCCTACTGTTGTGCAGCTGGAACAATTGCAATTGATCAGAGGGGACATGAACTTATGTTTTCCAGAAATTTCTTGAACTGGGATCAGTTTGTGCTTTATTCTTCTGATGATGCCATTAGAATTCTCCATATCTTTCTGAAATACATACTCTTACTCCAACATTTTGAGAAATACACTGTATTGCATTCATTGCATGCACTGCTTTTGCTTTACAAGTGATTACAAGTGGTTATTAAGGCTCACTTGAGAAACTTTTGTCACCTGCACAGGAACTGAAAGACCCTCAGTGTCGAGATGAAATGGCAGCTGCACGCGGGGCCCTTAAGAAAAACGCCACCATGCTGTACACGGCCTCACAGGCCTTCCTGCGCCACCCAGATGTGGCAGCGACACGTGCTAACCGAGACTACGTGTTCAAGCAGGTGCAGGAGGCCATTGGAGGCATTTCCAGTGCTGCTCAGGCCACCTCACCCACTGATGAAAAGCATGGTCATGCTGGCATTGGAGAACTGGCTGCTGCCCTCAATGAATTTGATGTGAGTCACCCATTATCATATTGTTCTTCTTTCAAATAAGCACTCTGCACAACACTCTGCTTACATATGAAAAGCAATGCGGTCCAATACAACAGCTCTGCAATACTATCATACACCTACAGAAGGTACTATGTTCAGCTTTTCAGCTAAACATTAAGTTAAATCAACACCTCTATAAACCAAATTCGACAAAAACTGAACATTATAACCTTGATGAAGTTATGATTTATTGCAGGGTTGTCGCATTAGTTTGAATTAGTTTTACAACTGAGTGTATTAGAGGTCACTGATAGGACGTTTTACAAACTATTGGTATCAGCAGAACTTGGGTTCAATAGTGACTGATGGCTACGCGGCTTCCACCAGTCATGTAGGGATGTACATCTGCTGCTGCTCTGCCAAAAGCATGCTGTCTCTGTTTTCTAGCAAGCACGGTCATTAGAATTTGGCTAAATATGGTCAAAATATGTTACAACCAGAGACGCTGGGCTGTAGTATAACTTGCAGTTTCTTTATTTATGCAGCCACAATGAATCAGTATATGTTGCTTGCAGTCTGCCAGAATATTTTCTCTGCTGCTAAAACCCTCTAGCCTTATGCAAACTACTGCAACATACATCAACAACAGTGGAAGTTGGTCTTTTACAACTTCTTCTTCAAAACTTTCTCACCTCACTCAAAGGCACAACCTGGTGGCGGAAGTTGTACAACACATCCACAGACATTAATACTGCATAAAATACAAGCTGAGGAGCCGCCTTTCTGGAGAGAATGCAGACAAGCTCTGTTTCTTCCATTATCATATCAGGCTTCTCAACTGGAATTACTGACTTGGAAGGAAAGAAAATACCTCAAAAAATCAAAAAGCTCCCATAGACTGAGTTAGTTTACATACTAGATATTTTACAGTTAGTTTGATGTTCAGTTCTAAATGTGTTTATTAATTATTTTGAGTTTGATGTTCACTCCCAGATCTATATATTTAGGTATTTACAGTTAGTCGGCTATCAGCTTTTTCCTGCTAAAAACTCTCTTAATCAGACTTTGACTGACTCTCGAATGTCCCAACTTGCGCATTAATGACCACAGCAAGACAGTACCCTGATGAACTTACCTAGATCTTTATTGTATAACTATAACATAAGTGGCACATGTGCTGCATGAATGCATTACAGCATCATGTACTTTTACATAACAGTGTGAACAGTACAGCCTGGCCTACAGTAGGTGCATCAATACGGTCTGACATTTTCCAGCCTGATATCTAAGATGGGTAGCTCTCATTCTGTCATATCCTTTTCTGACTATAATGACGCTGCTAACAAAGAGATGCACATATGTTCAGGTTGTTTGTGGAAATATGCTTCCAAAGATCTCATTCAATCTGTCACTCTTATCTTATTTTTCACAGTGCATCTATTATGTGCATCTAAACATTTCAACCATCTACAGGGATGTGTTCATTACACATTATTAGAGACACAACATGGCACATCAGACGAAGTTCTTATCTGCATCTACTTTGTTTCTTTCTGAAACATTAATATTCAGTGTCACAATAACTTGTTTATGTATTACTACATATTGCTATGTCTCTGTGTGTATGTACTAACTGTTATTTGGTGCTTTAAGTGGCTTTAAAAAAATATTTGATCAACCGTAATATATCTAAATTCTGCATGTCCATAGATATTGTATTTGTATCTAAATAACTTATGTACCTGAAAGTTATGCATGTCAATATCTCTGGCATGTGAGAAATTCTTATGCTATTGGAGGAGTTAATCTGACAAGTCTGTACCATAATGCAGCAGTCACAGTACAAGCCAAGTAAAGATCGATGAGATTTGATCTATCCAGTTTTATGACTGAGACCGATTGCAAATGCTGCATCATTAGTACAATTTTGAGCAATCCAGCAAGAAATTAACACACTAATATACATTAGTCCTTGCCTTCATTTAAATCTGATAAATTACTGACACAACAAACTGAACATTGTGAGACTCAAAACTGACTTTCCAGTACCATGATTCTCTGCTGCCATCTAGTGGTTATACGTTGACAATGAACTCTTGGCATGTACAACACTCATAGCTTTTTGCAGTTGAGGCGATCATGTCTGCAAGTCAGGTCATTGAGGTGGCTATGAATGTTGAATCAGGATGCTGAGCCCTTCTTTTTTTGCATCCATCCTCATTGAGACATCTTGTGAATGCAATTAAAAAGCTGGCAGGATAGAAAACCAGCAGTTCACTAGGCCTTAAGGAGCTGGTTTTAGAACTGTGTCAGGCTAAAAGTGGAACTTTGATTCATGCTTCAAATATTGTAATGCATAATTTAGTCTTGAGCTTGCATCATGACTGGTGAGGCCAAGATGTAATTTGAATTTAGATTTTAGACATTTAGTTGACCCTTACAGAGGAACTTTAAATGAATGCTGCACTTTTTCAGTTTAGACTTCCAACATTGCAGCAGCACACAGTACACATAGCAGTCTCCTTTTTCCTAATAACACCACGTTATTTATTTTTAGACACATTTTTCAGACATAAAGTAAAGCATCTACTAAACAAAAGCAGCAAATAGTTCACTTTATTCCCAATGAATGCAATTTAGTTTTGTATTAACCACACTGAAAACATTTCATACAGTAGATTTACTGTTAGATGTTCATGGTGTGCATACTTTAATCACTACAGCCTAGAAAGCATGACACTAACTTAAAATCTGAAACCATAAAATGACAATGCACTATTGAGCCCCTTACGCATACAGTATATCCCTGAAATGTTCAGGAACGTTTCCTGCAAGGGGTCATGTGTGAAAGGGAACAAAGATTGATATTCAGGGAAATATGTGACAGTTTCCCACCTCAAGACCTGGTAACATATCAGGTAATGAAAGCAGTAACTTTTGCAGGAAGGGGCACGTAAAGAGTTAGGTCCGTCTGAGGAAAAATGTTTTCACATGGAGTGAGCAAACAAATCACAAGACTCCGCTGAATAGAGGAAACATTGCCAGTTTTTGAATGTTTAAATATTTTAATTAAAATGTTCACTCTCTTTTGTAAATGTTTATTCACATAACTTTAACTGTGTTGCTTTCATAAAGCCATATCGATTATTCAAAGCTCCGTCAGATGCTGAGCCTCAAGCTGATTATTCAAAATCTTCAATCTTGACGGAGCTTTGAATAATCGATATGAAAGCAATACAGTTAGTTATGTGAATAAACATTTATAAAGGAGTGTGAATGTTCCATTTAAAATGTTTAAACATAACACAGAAAATAGCAATGTCTCATCTATTCAAGCAACAGCTCCCTTTTAAACATTTGTGTATCTGTGCTTAGTGTGACAATATCACAGCATCACGTTCCATTTAACATTATTATCTTATCTTTAATATCACAATCCAAATCATATCCATAATGTTAACTACTCTTATGGAGCGCAGAGCAAAGTTTTGGCAAGCAGGCATATGGAGAACAAAGGGGGTGTCAGATCCATGGAAACGAGACGGTTTGAACCGAACTGGTTTGTAATTAAGGATTTCAAATTCACTCATCACTCCTGCTGATTAACGGGGCTCAGCGAGCGAGCACGCTGCTCCACCAGAAACATCTCTAAATGTAGCTGCAGTAGGAACATTTATTCACTGACAAATAGCCTAAACTGTACACCTACTGCACTCTCTCTCTCTCTCTCTCACTCTCTCTCTCTCTCTCACAACCACACTCGCTACACACAACCTAACCTAACCCCCCACCCCAACCCCTGCTCCCTTGCCCCATCTATTCTGGCATGTATGACAAGGTGCAAGACGGAAATGTTCCTGAATGTAGTTGCATGTGTGAATAGCGATAAATCACTAGCTGTGCCTGAACTGCAATTTATTTATGTGTGAAAGAGGCTTTGTATCATTAGAAAGCATACTCAGTGTGCCCTAGTTGCATGTAGTGATATTTAGTTTAGTAGTACATTTTATGCTGTGCCCTGTCTTCACTAGTCAAGCCTTGGCAGCAGAAGCAGGCTTACTTTTTACCTTTTCTACACACTGCAACTACCTAATTTCCTCACAGGGATCAATTGTTTTATCTTTCTCCGCTCATCTAATCTGGATCTGTCTACAGAATCTGGCTATTTGTTACAACCTCAGCCCTTGTTATTGAAGATTGATTGAAGTCACACAGTCTGCTTACCTGAACACAGCTGTATAGACCTTACCCAGTGCTGTAACAGTAATAGTCTTGATTCTATTTGCAATTTTGCTCCTTTATATATCTCCCTATGTTTAATATTTTTGAATATACTGTTTTTGTTGTATATATTTACACTGTAGCAAACATATTTGAGGATATTAGAGTTTCACTAAATGTGAGACATAAAGTAGGGGGTGTAATGTTGCACATATTTTTAAATTCAATACAATTTAGATTTTTGTAGTCAAAATGAGATTTGATGAAATCTTTAGATTCAGTGTTTTCATAGGCTAATTCTGGATGACAGAACTCCCACTGGACATAATAGACCTGATGCATGAACTAAAAGAAGATGTGCACATTTTCAAGTATAATGGCACAGAGATTGTGCAGTATAAATTTACAAACCCTATTATCCTGTTTTTTATTAAAATGTTTTATAGTTACCAGTTTACACTGTATGAGTGACCCCTTCTGGTCATGTTTGGAAATTGGAGGTAGACTTTACTTGACTGTGAGGAGAGATGTTGGACCTCTAGGATGAAACATGGACTCTGACCTATTATAGGAATAAAAGATAAAACTAAAAGATATTCAGAGCTAAGGGGCTACTTTGAGAAGAACTAAATTCTAGGTTCTTCTGAACCTGCTGTCCTTTTTTTTTTGTTTTTTTTTTGCATGAGGCCATGGCCTGTAGTAATCACATCGACTGTTTTTATGTAAAACAGCACAGCTTTTAGAAAAGCAAAAGACCTGCATAATTTGATTTCATTTGGCAGACAGGACGACAGACAGTTAAATGAGACAAATTGCCCTTTGCTTGGCCCTCTGCGCTTGCCTGAAGCTGGTGCATGTTTAATTCCTAACTTACCACAGACACAGACTATGGTCCGATCCTCACAGAATAGTAATGACCTGATCTACTATGGTAAGCTAGGATGCATGGCACAAGGAGGATTGAGTGTGTGTGCACATATATCTTTATTTGTCTCTGGCATCAAACATTCATGTACATATACCCAATAGTGCTCTAATATGGAATGTGTATGTTATTGTAATACAGTGATATAGAGGGGGGAGCTGTACACTTTCTTTCCCAAATAATCTCAAACCCTGTCTCTTCTCTCTGTTTCTCTTTCCTTCCACATAAACCCATGAGCACTCACAACCACACTTGCTTTGTTTTCGGTAATGGAGTTCCTCTGGATGCCGCAGAGTTGGATGATTGCCTTTATCTGTTTTGGAGTACTGCTCCCTGTCCTAAGTCAGCTTTGATCTGTTTCTTATCCTTTGACTTCTCTCCAATGGTTGGATGCGTGGATGGCAGACCTGACTACTGCACTGATGCAGTTAGACACAGCCTATCTAGGAACAAAAAGCTTTTAATACTGGAGCACTTTTCAGTTTTTTATTTTAGTTAAAAAGCTGTAATGATGGCACTGGACATGAGTGGATGTACCACTTGTTGTCTCTGCCAGACAGATGTCATCATTTTGCCTTTTATTGGTTTTGACTCCTCTTTTGTTCTCGGTTCTGTCACCAGCACCTTTCACTCAGATATTACAGGGCATTTAGTCACTCAGTTGCATTGCTGGGTGACTAAACAAACACACTTTTTTTTCCTATGTTTAATTCATATCAGTCTCACACTTACTTGGGAATCAGTAATCCTAATCACACTGTAAACAAGTATTCCTTTTTGGGTAGACTGGAGTACACAGAGTACCTTTCATTTCCTCTATCTCTACGCTGAGAATGTGCAATCATCTGTAAAAACAGCTCAACGACAAAGACAAAGACAAATCGGTGAGAAATATAGATTGCATGCTGTTTGGATTCTTTAATTAGAGGGAAAAATCCTGTGGATTCTGTATGTTTCTCAATGTTGATTCTGGATCATATGCCACTGAAATGAAAAACAGCAAGGATATTGAACACGTTGCCTCAACTGCTCCTGAACATGTACTGTCCATGACACAAAGGTTAAACAAGATTTTTAAATGCTGTGCACAGATGCAGGTCTGTAGCTGGAGTGAAAGGGCAGCTTATGAATAAGGCAAGGAAGAGGGAGTGACCTCATCTATACTTTTTTTTACTGACACACAGAATTAGTTTGGAATGAGTCAATGCAGGACACTGAGGTACAAGATTATTAAGAGAGAAAAGGGAGGTCAGCATCAGTTCAAATTCACTCAATTCCAGCGTTGTTTGGTATATTACAAAGAGGCGTCTCCAGCCCTCCTCCACCTTTTACCTTTAAAAGAGCCTCATCAAATATATTGGAAGGGTTTTATTTTCAGAAGGCTTTGAACATGTTGCTTCGAAAAATGTATCTGTTAATATTTAATATCTCAGATAATTCAAAAGTTAAGGTTATGTTTTTTGTAGAAAAAGACAGCAGTTTTAAAGGATGAAAACTTTCATGAGGGAGTACCTCAACTCTATCCTACTGAATCTTGATTTACCTTTTTAAGTAGGAAAAAAGAAATAAGTATCATTTTGTGATTAGTCCTAGATGTGTTACCTCATCTGCCTATAATAACTACAGAATGCATTATACTACTTACAGTATGACAAAGATAATGATGATGGTACTTAAAAAAGGCCTTTAAACAATAATTATTACATATTTTTACAGACCAACCCATCTGTTACCCAAATACCACACAATGGGAAAATAACTTGGTGTGGATACATATTTAAATATAGAGATGTTTGGTTCTGTTGTTCTTAGCAGTCACAACAGTACACTATTTTTTTTTACACAAATTTACCTCTTTTTTTATTGACATGAATCATACTTGTGATGGCCAATGATAATTTGTAGTCCATTCTCCATTGGCCTAGCACCACCCTAGACTAATAAAGTTGTAGCAAGGACAGTTTGAAGTGATCAATTTTTAAGCCTGCGAAACCCTGGTTTCAAATCTCAAGAATTTATTTTAAATATATATGACAAAAACTATTCTGCTTCATCGGGAATGTGTTGGTGTGGTTTGATCAGATTTGATTGACAGCGCCAGTAACATAAGCAAACTTACAACTGTCATTTTGATTCACATGTGGCAAAATCCTTATTGATTCTCAGAAGTACAGTATGTATTGCTCATAGTAAGAAGCTGATTGAGAAAGTACCTTTAACACAACGCTGTTGGAATGAATTTATTATTGCCAGGTTTTGCTAAAGGCAGCACAGAATTTGGGGATAGCTACCTCTAAATTCGCTATGCAGGAAAAGCCCGGTCATGTTGGAATGGAAGTCTTTATTTGGGGATCTGAGCTCAGTGGGAGGAGGACAGATGGAGTCAAGGCCCTACGGGTATGTGGGTAAAGACACACTGTAGCACACACAGGCATGGATTTTTAGGTCACAGCACACATAGCAGCACACACAGTGTAGCAAGTCTATTAGATTTAAAGAACACAAAAAATATGCCAGAGCAATAGAGTTATGAATTTGTTGTAGAAATAATCAGATGTACAATGAGTTTTTATCTAGTAGGTAATATATCTACCTTTTGGAAGCTGTTTGTATCACATGTACATGTTTCTAAGAACTGGTCAGTATCTGTGCACATTTATATGCAGGCAGGAAACAGACTCTCTCTCTCTCACCTACTAACTGCTGTGCACATTTTAATATGCAAAAAAATCCCTCTTTGTCTCCCTTTTTCCCTCCAGCTTTGAGCCTCCTTATCTTTGTGCAGTCAAAGCAGGAAACACCCGATACAGCCTTTTAAAATTTTGACACTGTTGGTCTCTCCTGCTCTCTCACACTTATTTGAAGTGTCACATAAAGGCATCAGCTTGTGAACAGCAACAAAGTAAGTAGTTCACACAGAGACCTTTTTGAGTATGAAGAAATACAAGATACACTATGACTCAGGTAATGTAACTGAGCTAGGAAAACGCTGGCAGCTCGACTATGACTTATATAAGATATGGCTTTTATTCGTCTGCAGCTGCTGCCTTCGATTAGATGAGCAAAGAGGAGTGGGGAAAAGATGGGGATGGTGTTTTTTAACATAATTGTGATTGCATCAAAATGATTGCCTAGTCCTCAGCGATCCTTCTCCTCTTTCTACCAGCAAATTAAATTTGCCTCTTTCTAAGCAAGGATATACTATTGCATTGTTTGGATTTTGAAGTTTTTTCTCATTATTATGTCAAGTTTGGGCCAGCGCTGTGTCCTTTGTGTGTCACATCTGCTTTGGATGGATCAATGCAAACAGGTGGTCAAAGGTGCAGCTGTTCAAACGTATTATCTTCAGACTACAATCTTACAGTATGTTCATACCGTGGCCAGCAGAGGGCAGTGTTTAATTACTTTCATCACTTGTCTGTCCTTTTCTCTCTCTTATTCCCCACCCTCTCTCTCTATCTTTTCCATTTTTATCCTTTTTTCCTGCAAGTCCTTAGAAACAGAGATTTTCAGTCTGGCTCATACTCTGCTCAGAGCAAGAGCCTGCATCACCTTAATGGTTTTGTGGCATTAATTAGAAGCTATCTTCTGATGCTAAGATGTTTTTATGTATGTGGAGCCTTAGCTGAGCTGAGCTTTGTAAAAAATAATTCAGTATTACGACCAGATTGACCTCGCAGTCTTATCCATTGGATAGCACTGCATTCAGTTCTTGCACATGCAATGGAAGACAACATAGTTATCAGTCCTGTGCTATACCCTTCCCATTCCAGTGCTCTTGTGTCATCACAATTCTTGGTCACGTACAGCTACCGAAATAAAAACACTGTGACTGGTGCTCCGTTGCTGCATATGTACTGTACACACACACACACACACTCACACACACAAACACACACACACACACACACACACACAGACAAACACATACAGAGTCACAGACACACTCATGCACGAGCATTTCATTCACACAGTGTGGACATGCATGCACTGGCAGAGCACTGCTTTGAGCCTGCGGCAGAGATCCAAGTCGCACAGGATCATTTTACCATGGTTTTCATTTCCATCTGCTTGTCCTCTACCTCTTTCACTTTTTGGGGGGTTATTTACAAAACATCTCTCTCACTCCCCACCCCCCCCCCCACCACCCCCACCCTCTCTCTTTCTCTCTGTCTCTTTCTCTCTTTGTTCTCATCGTCTGATGTGTCTGGAGCCAACAGAGGTGTTTGAAATGCTAGCGTGCTTACATGCATACTCTGAGCCCATTTGGTTGCAGCATTGTATTTTCTTGCAAAACTCTCTCCCGTATACTGCAGGGCCTGTAGCCACACTGTACAAGCATATGCTGGTCCTCACTCTGCATACATTATGGGCTAACTATAACCGGATTTACTTACTAGCTCAGAGAAAGTGTGCATGACAGCCAGTCTTTTGAATCTCACTGTGGCAAGCATCGCCTCCAAGTGTAAGTCACTTTCGGAATGCTGCATGCGTCCATCTGTGCAGTGACAGGTAATTGGCTACATTTATGTTTATGGGATGACGCATTGAGACACTCCTTGATTTACAGATAATATGGGATTTGCAATAAAATGTCATCGACATCAGACAAGTAAGGAGAGACTTATCTTTCTCTTTCTGTCTGTCCTTCACTCTTTTTTTGTCCAATTTACCTGATTATATAGATAGACTTCTACTTTTCTTTTTGGGAGTTTATTTTCCTTATTCCTTTGCCAATGAGATAGATTTCTTCCTCTGGTAGTATGAGCAAAATACACGATAGATGGGGTCTTCATTGTTGGTGAATGCACCGTGACTGCCCAGCGATGACCTTTTCGCGTGCTTCGTTTGTGTATGAGACGCCGCTGTGCCAACCTCAGAGAAACAGTGGCTGGGGAGCAACCCGGCTCTAATGTATGTAGATGTATTCCTAACTGAGGGATAGCTTTCTTGGTAATTGCTATATCAATCTGTGCACTCCTATCCCTGCTGTCTCGTTTCAGGCTCTCTCTTATTTCTCTCCTGCTTTTCTTTTCCTCTCTTGCACACCCACACACATACACATGCACACACACCTAGTCTTCCACTTTCTCTGTCTGCATTGTCTTTCCTTCCCTGATTTTTCTCTCTCCTTGACTCACATTGATTCAGTGCTTGAACATGTGGGTGCTCAACACATTCCTTAGTTACCTGTGAGAAACCGGCAGAGGGGAATGAGTATATCCTGATCATCGCACCCATTGATACTTGCCGGGGAAGGTCAGACATAAACTTGCATAGATGCACAAACATGTACAGATGCTCACGAACCCTAAGCATTAATAACAGCATCGAGCACGATGCCAAGTGACAGTGTTATTGACAAGAACCCCACTGTGTTCAATAAAACTCTACTCCTACTGTCATTTTCACCTTGGCTGAGCCACGTGTTAGCCCAGAGGTACACCTCTTAATTACGACATCCTCTGCCTGCCTATTACATTGCCTCATTCTCCATGGACAGATGCACCTGTCAAGAAAAATATGAATAGGGGGACTAAGCTGAAGTAATGGGACATGACCAGGGAGATAGAGAAGTATTGGTTTGTTTGTTGCTGTACAGTAATTAGCCACTGCCTGTCTTGTTCTGATGGCAATAAGGCATGGGCGAGCTGTTGAGGAAACAGAGAGGTCGAGGTCATTGGTAAACAGGATTTGGAGATCCATAGTAGTTACAGTTGGAGCTTATAGCCTCTAGGTTCATTGTGATTATCCTCTACTTCCTCCTTCCATAAAGCTCAATTTGCAGCTTTCAGGAATCAGTCAGCTCTTCTTGTTTATCTCCAGTTATAGATTTGGTCTTGTTAAATTAGACTGACAGATGTTCTGCCAAGGCACTTTGGCAGTTTGCATTCACATCTCTATGCAGCTCACAATATAGTGGAAGTACTTAGGACATTTATCACAATGCATCAGATGGTTTATCTTAAAAATACATCCTCAAAAATTTGCTGGTTTTCAAGGTTGGCTTTAATTTATCTCCGTTAGTATTGCATGTTGTCATAAGCAAAATTCAGACTGTGTGTTTTGGCTCATGTCCCTAGTTAGAAGGAAAGAAATGATTAATGAAGTGGTAAGAGTTTATTCTAACCACTCTATCCATATATGGACAGCCACCCTAAATTAAATGGCAACAGAAACTGAAGTGAATTACCTCACTGCATCTTCAGACCTCTCTCAGCATAAAACTCTTGGGAGTTGATTTCTGAGTGGGTGCAGCAAATTACTTTTTTTTTTAAAGGTATCTTGCCTCCAAGTCAAGGTCTTCTCTGTAAGAGCCTCAAATTCCAGCTTGCCCACTCAGCTCCGTTCAATCTCATGGATGCGGGGGCATGCTGGCTCTTGCGCGTACAGTACATGTATTGTATGCAAGCACATAGACACACACACCAACCAGTATGAATTGTCCAATTTCGCTCATAGGAACAAGGGCTAAGGTTTTGAATGAACCATCCTCTGGCTAGATTTGTCATATATTTTACAGGTAAATGTACAAACAGAGAAGGCAGGCTAGTAGTAGACATTATATTGCCTCTGCTTTGGGCCAATCTGAATGTCCTTGCTAGTCACAAAAAGCCACAGTACTTTGTAAGGTTTTGATGACTTTCTGCAATGCACTATTCTCTCCCACACATATTCGAGCAGTACTCTGAACAATAATATAGGCATGAGCACACATACACACAAGCAGTCCTGTTATGGAGGCTATCTTTTCTGCAAAGGGATATATCTGGCAGGGAACTCCTGGTGGATTTGAGACAAAACCCAACCAAAAGATTATAAATGAGCTGCTTGTCTGATTTTCACTCTCCGTGTTGCTAAGCTAAGCTCCCTGCCTCAAAGTCTGACTGTATAGAAATGCAAAGTAGCTTCATTTCTCTAGGCAAAATTCTACAGACATTCCCTGGTATAAACATTTAAGAGGACCTCAAACAAAGTAAATAGATTAGAGCTGCCAAATTTTCTGTAATTTGATACATCTATATGTAATGCATCCAGCATTAGACTGTGAAATGTTACAGCATACATGTAGCACCCTTTTCGATTATATTTAGTTGTAAGTGTCCTGCCAGCATTAATTTACAGAAGACAGTGTTTTTTATAGACTGATAAACGTGAGGAGTAGAGGGGGTGTACAGACTCTCGGGGGATGAGTCCTCCACAGCCTGGAACGGAGATAGTGGCATTGCCATAGGGATTTACCAGACACACATTCAATAAATTTCATTCACAGGAAATTAAGGCAGTAACGCGTCAGTTCTTTATTTGGGTTTAGCCGGCTGAAGTCACCTGCTTACATTCTGAACAATTATGACTGTCACTGTGAGATCAGGACAAAACTAATACATTATGTAGTGTGTTATGTGAAACTTAAGGACAATTGTTGTCTGGTTTCATAAGCAGACAGATGAATAGATGGCTAGAAAGACAGAGAGAGTGGCTGCTTAACTCTAAAAGCCAGTAAAAATCACTGGAGCAACAAGCAAAGCTTAAGTTGAAGCAGCCAGAGGAAGTACTCGATTTGAATTAACATACCATCAAGTGTCAGCAGGACTTGTGTCCTTGATGCAATAGGCTTACATTTTGTTTTTCACCTTAATTTTATTTCATAAAAATACTTAAGCCACCTGGCTAAGATTGAAATAGGCAGAGGAAACCAACCAACCGATGGCCAAGCATATATGTTTTAATAGTGGAGCAGTCAGAAATGCTCTAATTTCCGCCTTTGGCTTCCAGAATGGAAGCGATGCATCATATTCTTGATCTATGTTTGAAGGAAGCACTAAACCACCACTGAAGTTGCTTAGATGAGTGTTGCTTTGTTGACAGGCCAATTTAGCTGTCATTTTGAGATAATGGAGTGTTCTGTGGCAGTATGTACAACCACATCCAGCAATGATCCAGAGCCCTACTCTGCCAAATCCTAACCAAAGCCAGTTATTCTTTACTGTTTTTTTTCTTACACAGAGCAAATTTTGTTTTCCGATTATTAATAACAAATGGCAGTAAGTTTTTGACAATTAAAGCCAGTCTCAGTGATATGAATATATGACCCTTTTTAATTCTATGTTTAAAACAGTCTGCTTCATCAGACAAAAACACAACTTCCTAACCTTTAAGGAGAAAGGAATGTCCCCATTACCAAGATGCCAAATTTAAGTTCTCATTAAACTCATGCTTTGATAATCTCAGTCTTTAACACAGTGAATTTATGAGGTATATTCTTTTCAGCTCTAGTTGAACAGAAAGTACTCCTTGAATAATAACTTACCATAGAGTCAGATGATGCCTCTCCTCTCATCAGCATAGCTTTCATTGTCAAGACCTCTTTTGCAGCAGTGGAATTGACTGCTCTCTTTCATATTCTTGCTTTCCCGGCATTATGTCTTCATCTTGTTAGTTCCACATCTTTTGCCTTTATCCCTTTTCCGGTCTTTTAAATCTTGTAATGGTTCCCACTAAAGCATCCACAGTGTGTACATCGCTATTGTGAGCAGTTGTTCTCTCACTTTCAGCCTCAATGACATCCAATAGCAAATAAGTCATGGCTCAAGGTTGTGAACATCTTAAGTACTCTATCTTGGAAAAGCTGCACCAGTTAAATGACAAACTTTGGTAAATGATCCACTCTCCTCACCAAGACCACTGGCTGCCATTTTCCATTTCCATTGCCTTTCCACACAAAGGTAAATACCTAGTTGCAAATTCACTTGGGCCATGCTCTGCTGATACATCCCTTCTTATTTAGGAAATCATGTGAAACCTAAACATATGATTTAACATTGAACAAATAATTGAGTTCAATTCTATGTGTGTGTGTGAGAACAGTGTGAATTTACTTGCCTAAAGCTTTTCATACTTTGCAAATGAGAATGTGAGTGATGTAGAGAATATTGTTCCCAAATTTATTGCCAGACCTTTTCTTTTGCAATGCCAATGCATCAACCTTTTAATTGTATTAAACACTAGTTCAGTGGGCAGTCCTGGTAGTTCAGTCTGGTTGTACAAATGACATGACAGTGTTTCATGTTGTGCTGCTGTCTCACTGTGTGCTGTTTTAACATTTGTTCTACACTGTTCTGCCTAAAGTAATTTCGTTTGTGCATGAATCTGACAGCTATTCTGAAATTAACATTTAAAAATCTGAGTTAGAAGACTACTTTTTATCCTTTCATCTAATAAAATGTCATTTGTCATAGGGAGCCACAAAAATTTACATGCTTAATTCCATTTTACAGTATAAAGGAGCAAAGCAATAAAAAGCATTCATAGGAGAGAACACATACACTAGTAACAAAATGCAGATGAAAGCCCTATTTACTTATATCCAAATGGGCCTGATCATGTTAGACAATATTAAAACACAAAATGTTTTTTACATTATTATTTTAGGCATTTCACTTTATTCTTAAGTAAAGAGCAACCAATCCTAAAGTTTAATCACTACAGCATACCCCATATAGTATGGAGATCTTTTGTGATAGTTTTGGACAATAAACATACAGATTAGCATACCATTTTACCCACTAGCACTGTCATTTTAGCAACCATCTGCTGGAAAAGTTTTGGGTCAAAGGGTGCCAAAAATACAAGCCTTAAACTTATTCTTTCAACAACAACAACAACAACAACAAAAGATCCTGTTGTTCCTGTTTGGACTGTCTGCATGACTTGTCATTATGTGTGACCTCTCAACTGCACTGGCCAGGTCACATCCCACTGTAAAAACACCACCACACCAAAGTCAGACATTCAGGTCAGCTTGGGGGTTATCCCTAAAAGAAAAGAGGCTCTGCAACATGAAAGAGTTGTAATTAATTATTTGGATAATAGCATGGGAGGTCCACCTTTGTTTAGACATCCAATTATCTGTTTTTAATAGTCGAGTTAAAGTTGGACTTGTTTACAATCCTTCTGAGGCTTGCACTTCATAGGACTCTATTGTCAAGCAGAACATTTGTACTCACTATCTCTCATCTACAAAATTAAACTGACCTATAGCTACTAGCAACATGAACCAACACCATGATGATAAAAACCAAGTTGTAAAAAAATTAATTTTCTTTTCTTTTCCTCCACATACGCAGTAGAATCATGTCCTTAAGATTTGAATTTATAGAGGGAACACTTTTGTGAAGTCCCAGAAGCCATTGTATTGCCATTGTATGTGCTGATTTTGAGCACAGCTGATTTGGGAAAAAGGGGAAAGAGTGACGAGGGGCTGGGTCATTGGGAGGGACAGAGGCAATGTCTAGCAGAATGATTTCTATTGAAGGGGTGGTGGTGACTGGGGTTTGGGGTTATCTTTTTGCTAGACGGAATTTGAAAAAGCAGAAAATGAAATGAAAACCGTATTCATATTCAAATGCAGACAAGTCCCCATATGCCTGCACTGTTTTCAATTATCAGGGATATGTATATTTATATCTTTGGCAAAGGAAAGTGGACAAGGCCTCCCGATGCTTTTGTAAGGCTGAGCATCATAAGTATTCTGTGTGTTATTCCCCTGACAGTCAGAGGTACACATTTGCATTGTTGGGCAGTGTAGATATGTAAAAGTGTAGATGAAGAACTTGGATAATATGTTCCATAAATAAATGTGGCTATCAGTAGGCACATGGACATCCATGCATTTTTGCAGATGCTGGGTAACAAAAAATATACAAAAGAACAAAAGGCACGCACTGATCAGTTGTTCCCAAATTTTCTTTAACTCCACGTGGATGTGACAACGTCTTGACCGCTATGGGTCTTCTTCAGGTCCATAAATAATACATTAAAAAGATATATGATTCATACATATGGTGTTCTATGATGCATGCACAATAATTGAAATGCTGCAGGCTTTGTGATGATGAAATAAGTCTGTGATTGGTCTCACTCCTTCTTTAAACAGAATTAAACTAGTTGAAGTGACTTTGCTCACCTTTGTGAAGCCTGAAACCCACTCATTGCGTCTTTGCTGTGGCTTTAATTTTGCCAATTGAGCTGCTTCCTTCTATTGGGTGCAAAAAGGTCTGAACCTGCAAATTGCTGCTTGCGGCTATATTTTATTAATGTACTTTGCCCATCGACTGCTAGCAGGATGTGATGAAAAAAGGTCCCACAACAGACAAATGTTACATATACCTGTATCATGAAGGATCAAACAGCATTGGATATTATTTTATCTTTTACCTATGGGTATTATACTTACTGCCAGCCCACAGGTGAAGCAGCACACTGGGAAAAGTTTTAGTACTTCAGATTGACATTCCACCCCTGGGCATGCTATGTAAGAATTAGTTTTTTTTGGTGCAACTTGTTTTCATTTATCTGCAAATCTAAGTGAACATTTACATCATAGCTACTTTACCTCCTGACCTCTAGAGACCTCTGTTGCTAGTGATCTGATGAGCATTTCACCCACAGGTCCTCAGAGAGTCAGACATGGACAGAAATAAATCAATCTCTGATGCCTTATCCCATAACTGTCCATCAGCTATACATGTGCACAGTTGTGCTGCAGCAGCTACACTGAATGTAAATGCTGTTGTTACTGTTTGTCTGCATGCCTGATAGCACACCGAGAGATATATGGTGTCATGGCAACACCTCTGGATATGTAGACAGAGTGTGTCTGCCTTGTGCAACATAATTTCTGTGGTCACTGTGAAAGTAGAGACACCTTGCAGTGTTATGAGTGGTCTTAATCTTCATTAAGACACAGGGGTGTCAGTCTGACACACTACTACAGAGTGTTTGAGAGGGTCTATACTCCTGTTCCTGCTGAGTAATTAATAAAGTCCTTTTTCCCTCCAACCTTTTCTTCTCAGCCCCCATAGAGCAAAGGGAAGCACAAAGAAACATACATTTAAAAGTTAATTGCATCTTTATATCCCTGTAATTTCTAATTACTTTAAGTTTTTGTTGTGCTTGCAGTAAACAGTTGTTAATGAATGGGTATTAGCATGTGAGCCATGAGGCATATTTCTCTTCTTCTCTCTCTTAAGTCTTTGTGTTACCTTAGAGGTGATGTGGGATGTTGCCATTGCCGTGAAAGTGGGGTGGCAGCTAGTTTGTAGTCCTTGAAAAATGGGATCTCCTTGAGTTTTCCTGACATGTTCCAATAGCTTAGCTATAACTTTTAGCAGTCACAACAGCTCCACAGGGTCTCAGGGCCACAGCCAGGGATAAACTGCCATGTCATCCACTACTCTTGCACTCCTATTTTTCTATGGTTGCCTATATATATGCATCACCAGAGTGCAAGAGCTCAACATCTGCCTGTTTCGTGCATGGTGCTCAGCTGGAGGCAGGGGGCATTCTACCGCCCACTCCCCCCCCACACTCCAAGATCATGCAATCCCCTCTAATTCTCTACTCATGATGGTGTCGACAGTTAAAGCCTGGAGTTAATACCAGTACAGAGGAGCCCCCTGGCTGAGGGGTAATGTCATGCAAGTAACTGACCGACTGTGTGTGTGTGTGATGCAAATGTGTTCTCATATGAAAGAAATGCTAAGGAACACTTTATATGCATTGTTAATGTGTGAAGAGTATAGAAAAATTAGTACTCAGGTGTTCTTCTGGAGGCGAGTGTGAGCCAGTGGAGAAGAAGTCTGTCACACCTGATCATGAGATAACAGAAAATGCAATATTACATTTTTTTTCGTTTTCTCACTTCTCTTGCTGTGAAAGCAGTAGGTAGCAGGTATGGGACTATCAGTACTTTCACTTACTGACATTTTGGCCTCGGCTAAACTGTGAAGGCCACTGTCACAGGTATTTAGAGACTGATTCTGAGAGCAAGGGGAGATTTCTGTCTGTAACAAGATCTTATGGGTAACACAGACTCACTAAACCTGGGCTTGAGGTCAGTTAATCGTCTCTTCTCCTCGAGCACTGTTGCAGCCTCCAAGAATCTCAGACGACTGATTGATGAGCAGGTGTCTTTGTGCTTCATTGCTTTTAGTTTTGTTTGTTGTTGGAAGGCAGACATAATCACTACCACTTACAGCAATGAGTCCCTCATAGGGACATAAAACCTGGAGATTGGTACCAATGTCTCAGTTAATAGCTGTTTTCTAACAGTATAGTTATATATTTTCCCTTATATCAGGCCTCCAGTGATTACCTGCTTTGGTAACTGTACAGATCTTTTAAAATTTCCAACTTAATGAAGGAGGTTTTTGATAAAACAACAATTAGATCTAATTAATGCTGTCAGAAAGTGATACTCTGGTAGGGCTGTGCGATATGACGATATATATTGTTTCACGATAAAAATGTATATCATTTCATTTTA
The DNA here is from genome assembly GCA_029490765.1 of Euthynnus affinis. Classification (NCBI taxonomy): domain Eukaryota; kingdom Metazoa; phylum Chordata; class Actinopteri; order Scombriformes; family Scombridae; genus Euthynnus; species Euthynnus affinis. The sequence goes on along the minus strand of CM055838.1, from coordinate 18,522,878 downwards.
TGCTATATCATTTATATCGTGGTGTAGCAAATCACACTCTTTACGGCAATATCCATCGTCATTTGACAAGTACATAACAGGGCAGGAGTTATACATTACCAAGGCCAGATGGCCAGTGCCATGGATGTCCCACAGTGTGGCCGTTAAAAATGTGACTACACACACAGCCAGTTTTGCATGCTTTGTTTTGAACTGGTCGTTGTGCCCTTCGTGGATTTCCTCATTTAAAAGCAAATAAACAGACTGAACATTTCCCAGTGTCTCTGTCATCACGCTGGATATCAACAGTAGTGGAAGATTTCTCCAGCAAATACATGTGTAACATCAACATTAACAACTAACCCGCTAGCTTACATTAGCTAGCAGCTAACATTATGAGATAAGTACAGGCAGCTAAACACTATACAGTCTAAGAATGAATACACTTTGTGTTTTAAGTTCAGTCATAGGCTCTCGGAAGTGGTCAAGAATTATTCTTTCTGGCAGTTAGTGTTTATAAGACTGCTTATGACAGCTGTCAGTGACAGTGGTAACTCAGTTATACTTTGATATATTCAGTTTCTGCAGTCAGAAGATGGTTTAGACTTGTTTTCACTCGTCATAAATTTATTTCCTCCGTGTCAGAAAAACATGTTACACGATCCTTCAGCAACTGCTGCAGGTTAAAATGGACTAACAAAACAGTTTTAGTGCTGACTGACTCACACACATATGATAAACAGACTTTAAGACACTTGCTAGCCTAGCAACATTAATGCTACAAACAATCCGTAATGCTAAACTCTGTGTTGAAGTCGGTTTCTGTAACGTTACTAACGTTAAATCCACTGACAAAGATCTGTCCCATTGAGAAGTTTCTCATCAGTGTGTTTAATGTTTAACATGTTAAAAGTGTTTTAAGTCATTTTTGTGACTCCTGTGATCTTAGACTCAAATACTAATAGTTGCACACATGTTAAAACTTGTTTAGATTAATATTGATCACCCTTACCCATTTAAAGACTTAATCATTAAATATAGCAATAACAATTAATATAATAGTTCACTTTTTTTCAGACAGCATTTTGTGGAGAATTCAAACATTCAGTGTTAGTTTTAATAAACTCAGAACTGTTTTTTAATACACTGACTACTAATTGTTTATTGTAGACTGTTTTGTCCTCATACAACATAATTATCACTTATTGTTATTGTACCATTGGTTTTGGCCTTGATGCCCAAATAAATTTGTATTTATCAAAGGCCAAAGTGACCTTGTCCTAAAAATGACTTAATTCCAGGCCTAATATAATTCAAAATGCAATAAGAAATAGGCCTTTCCGACGTGGTCATCTTATATAAAATATTAATTCATTGAATTTACAGAAAAAGTGCTATATCACGATATGCATCGTTATCATGATATGAAATGACTTATATCGTGATATGAAATTTTGGTCATATCGCCCAGCCCTATACTCTGGTCTTAAAAATAATCACAATAAATGCTGCACAAAATAGATGTGTACATAGATATTCAAGTAAATGCCCATGTGACTTTCAATTTTTTTTTCTTTAATAAAGTGTAATTAAAATAATGTACAGTATAACGTCAGGTAAATATAATAACAATATTCAATTGTTACCTTTTACGGGTTCAAAATACAGTAAATTTCAACTGTAAATGATCAGCAAATCAATAGTGTTTCTTTACATATTGTATTGTATTTGTATTATTGAAGAGGGGTAGTGTGGGTCAAGCAAGCCAAGGTTTATGGCATTTCTTATTATGACCTTCATTTATCTAACTGTATTTCACAAACTGACACACATCAGTTTGATTAGCTGTTCCTGTTTGTATGATGATTTTGCAGAAATCTGTTGTTGTTTTCTGTAACTTGCCAAGACATCATTATCTCCTTATTTACTGGACTCCCAGGTATAGCGGAACAGACTGACTTCCAGAAACATTGATTCCACCTATCTCCCGAACACATCAAATGAGATTAGTGGGGAAGATGGCAGATGTGCCTTTGCTGATGACCCCAGCATGTGTCCTCTTTTAAACAACTGGTTATTGCTCTCAAATAACCATCTGCAGGATCATCACAAAGCTAGTGATTGACACCAGACCTGCATGTTATTTAACAGCCTTGTGTTTGTATTTACCTGCAGTTTGACCATCAACAGGGCCATTACACTAGATGTCTTCACATCATTATCCAGATCAGTAATTACTTTGATAGTATTATAAGTATTTCAGGGCTTTTACTTTTCTATTAGATGATTTTCCTCAACATTTGAGGTATGAAGCTGCATGATTTGAAAAAAAAAAGATTTTGATTTTTTTCAAACAATTAATTCAGTCTGTTGAAAATGATAAAAAAAAACATATACATTTCTTATTATACAAGCTTAACAAGTTATAAAAAAAGAACAATCCAAAAGATCCACGAGAAACACAACTAAGTAAAATGTAGAGAATCATTTCAACTTTAAAAGATCTCTGTCATTGACCTGCTGATTAAATCAGTTCTAATGGAGGTAAAGCCTTTTAAAGTTCAGCCATTTCAGAGATCCCCCAGGGAGCCATGTTTGGGCCCTTGACACTGATGGTGGTGGAGGGAAGCAGCATGTATTGAAATAACAAAAAAAACATGGTAATAGGTAAGGTAGTTAAATACCCTTCAGCCAGGATGATCACTGGCTGACAGACAGGCTCATGAACTTAAACCACTGAGTTCATTGGATAATAACTGAGAGGCAGAGACCCAATGTGATTAGAAAATTAGAATGATAATTGTCTGGCTGCTTGAACTTGCACTAAAAGCTTCATTTGACATGCAGTTTGCTCATAGACACGCAAATGTTGTATCCGGTCTTAATGTGTTAATGGCTTTAACTCCAGGGGAACTCTAGGGGAAAAAAAAACTTTAAGAGCAGTTTGTCATTCTAGAGTAGAGGGAAATGTTGTTTTAAAAAAATCAGGAATACTGAAAATGTAATTCTAAATTTAATAAAACAGAAACGTCTTTTGCATTAAATATGTAAGACATGAAACCAAGGCCCACTCAGGAAAAAAAAAAAAATCCATATACGAGAACTGCCATTTTTGACAAAATTTTGTATATTTTTGGAGGTTGAAACTCAAATATTTCCATGCTATGACCAAATACAATGGAATATTGGAGAGTCTCTAGTGCATCCTGCCACGAGCCAAAACCCTGTTTACCACCCCAAACCACCCCCGCCTATTGCTCGGCTGCACTTTTCTGTAGGTCCACATTCACAGTCTACTGCCAGAAAGACTGGGCACTGCTCCAACTACCATTACCTGGGCAGGCAAGGAGCCTTGTTGGCCTTATTATGCTACTGTACTGTATGATTTATGACTCTGTCTATGTGCATCTGCTACATTAATAAACATTTGGGCCCACACTCATAATTTAACCTACACAGTTTTGAATATGAGCTAAATCAAACCTTCAGTATCATGAGTATCACCGCTGAGGATCATATTGGTTTGGAGTACATAGTTCTGGTGATTGCCTTCTCAGGCCCAATGTGTTACTTATCATATAACAAGACCATTCATTTGTTCAAAGACAGGTGACCTTCAGCTTGTACTTAAGTGTGCCTGGAAAAAAAGAACAAAAATAGGGGCGGGGGGAACAGAAGAAAACAAAAAAAACAGCCTTTATCTTTATGTTTTATGATATAGCTTTTCAGAGGTTGTTATAGTAACAGGCTAGATGCAGACAGTGAGACAAAGAGTCACTTTCTTAAGGCTGATTTATGGTCACTTGACACTCTTGATAAGGGTTGCTCAACCAAAATTAAACCAAATCAGTAAAAGGTTTCGGTTGTCTCCATCCAGACCAACATATCAATAAGGAAGTTCAGTGAAAACTACAATCTCCATTGCGATGTTAGTAACACTACCCAATGAAATTGTGCAAGAAAATATGACAGTGTCCACGATATAACAAAATTCTCTAGGTGCACAACATTAAAGGAAAGTTTCGAGTGACTTTTTTTTTTTCTGAAAATACGTCATTGCCATCGAGCTACACTTATCAAAAGTGTTGAGCGACCAACCATATATCAGCCTTCAGTTCTGTTTTAAGACCTGCCACAGCAGATATGTCTGAGCCAGGAAGAGGAAACAGAAAAATCCTTGCTCCCCAGTTGAAACTGCTGTGAATTGGGACATCATTTTGTCTGCTATCACTGTTTCATTTTTTTAAGCAAACGTATCGAGGCAAGACAAAAAAACGAGGAAAAGCAATGAGATGTCAAGTAGTGCAAACCCAAGGGAATGAGTTAGACTTACAATGAGACAGGGATAGTGTTACCAAAGAAGGGATGTTGACAGCTCGAATAATATAAACATCCACATAACATGCTTCTGAGTATGAGTTTCCAGCACATTTTGAGTAAGCATTGCCCATGGAGAACTAAATTTGTTAAAATGTCATTTAAAAATGTTGATTATACTGAAAGTTATTTCTTTTCCCTAATTAAGTTGATTATATGCAAATCCTTGATATCTCCCGTTCGGTATAGCCAACATGAGGCAGGCCACATTCAAATTCGATATAATGAAACCAGTGGGTACACTTTCAATCATTAATCAAGATGTCATGACCATTGGGAATTGTCTCACTTCTAAATTTGTGTGCAAAAGTGGTACGTTTACAATGGAAGACTTGTGTGGAAAACGTGTTTTTGCCTGTCTTTCTATATTTTCCCCCCATCTTTCACCTTATTCGTTGCTCAAAATATCCATATATTGTTATTCAATTCAAGCTCGAAAAGGATATCAGATAGATAGCAGATCATCTATCATCAGATAATGTCAGATTGTTGACTGAATAGGACTGTTGGCAGTTGGGACGGCTTTTGTCTTTTTTTAAAGTGCAGTTCTAATGACGTTTGTACAGTATTTCCACTCTTGTTTATTTTTCTTCTAAGCTTCAACAAGCATGTGTTTTACGGGAGATATTTGTTTTTTTTTCTATGCATGGTGAAGATGTATTCATACTGGACACAGTGAGCTCAATGGGGCATAAACTCACTATTTTTGGAATACTGCGCTTTTAGCTTCATTTCCTGCTGGTTACACTATTTTACTAATTCATGTGTCTTTTCCTTTCTCTGCTCTAATTGCCGCCTCTTTTTTCCCTCATTAATTATTTAAGAATCCTTTACTTTTTGATTTCTGATGTGATATATTTGTGGTATATTTTCCATTCAAGGGACACTTTACTGCATTTCGTAGCAACATATGTTTACAGCACAACATGTAGCTGCAACAAAAAGGACAATACCACTCAACTTAATAATTCATATTGCTCTCCAAGGGCCAAGGGCAGACAATTACAGTCATGAATATATTTTTGAAAAGTTAAGTTTTATACAGTTTTTCTGTTGAGGTCTAGCATCTCTATAGTATATCAATGAAAATACATTTGTGGTATCTGGGCTTATAATTTAACAGCCTAGTCTGCTTTTACTGATACTACTTTGTGGGTGAATACCTTTCATATTTCTAAATAATTTCTCATATAGCTATATGGGAAATGTAGCTATATGTCTCTGAAACTATTTAATTCTACCATCAACATGATGATGCACTTAAAGTAAAAACATAATTCTCTCCAGAGTGATCATGCACATGTAATTTCCTTGGAATGATGCTGTTGGTCGGTCACTGAGACAACTTTAGAATAAAGCGATTCAAAGATAATTTTATTGAAATAATCACCATATTAAATTAAAACAATAAAAAGTTTTCTGGCTTGAGAGCTAATGCATGTAGTATTTGCCTCGTCATGGCTAAAGTTGAGTTTTGAGCTTCTTTCTACACGTTTTTTAATGGTAAATTAAAAATGAACAAAACAGCTTAAAGTATTTAGTATCATATAGTATCATATATGAGTGTTTGTGATATGAAATGTAATAATTGTAATATCTTTAGGTTTGATTTGGCACAAAGAGATTGTATGATTCCTATGGCCAACAGGAATTTAGTTTCTAACCATATTTAATCCAAATTACGATGGGTAATACACATTGATTTGTGCATAAAATTGCTATAACTGCGGTATGTTTTGCTGTACATGTAACGGTGAATGTCCCCAAAGCAATGAGCATAGCTAAAGGCATCAAACTAAAGCATCTACTACTGGGCTGTCTGGGTTTGAGTGCAGACTAGAATCTTTGTCACATGTTGCCCCCACTTGAACTTTCTGATCTGTCTTTGAACTGTCTTTCAACAAAACAATTCTGAAGCTTACATCTTGAAGGGTTCTACGAGGAGCCTTGATTTTTTTTAAATTATTTTTTAAACCAACAATACAGTGATTGTTCAGTTGGCTCCTCATTTTTTTTCTCCACAGTGTTTGGTTGCTATCCAGTTATGATGTCCTTTTTTCTGATTGAACATAATTACACATGGTTGCATAATCCAAATCATTTTCAGGGTGTATTTGTTCTGATTACCTGTTTAGTAATTAATCAAACGTTTATTTTTCACATTTAGAGGTTAAAAAGCTAATTTAGAAAAATACTGTTTTTATTCAGGAAAATACCAGTTGTCTTTTCTTCAATAAATTAATGAAATATTGTTGTATTCCCAAATAATGGGCTGTATATAATGGATCACCTCCAGCTGTGGCAAAGCAATATACTGTTTTGAATTTTCAATCAAGAAATTACTTTAAGTTTGATTAAAATTATTACCACAAATAAAAAAACAAAAAAAAAAACAACAAAATCCTCTCAGTGATACAGTTGCAATAGCCCATTTTATCTGTTCCTGTGCTTGTTGCTGTTTTGAAGTTCTTAACCACAGATTTGCAGTCATGTTTTCCTCTCGTTGTGTCTCTTGACCCATGAGGCTTATTGAAAGCACTTTTCATCATCCATGTGCTATTCATGTTTCTTTAGTATTGTATGAAACATCCAGCATAGTTTTGTAGATGGTGTGCTGTAAAGAACAGATGTATCAAGGTCTCCTTGCTCAAGTGTCCAACTGTTACTATGTATAAAAAATTCAGCACTTCTCTGTTTAGCTTACTATACAATATAAAGATGGAGTAAAAGCTTAGCCTTGAAATATTCAGCTCACTCCAGGAGGTCTACCAGGTGAATGAGTGGATGGATGGGTGAAAATAATATGACGCAGCCCAATGTTTCCCCCGAGGTTGCCTGTTTTTGGTTTAGTGGGGAAGGGGACACTAAAATGAGAATAGCTGGTCCACTGTAAAGGTCAGTCCTGGTCAGGTTAGGCAAACCCATTGTCCAGGAAACAGCATGTATTAACTGACACACTGTAGCCTGTACTGTACATTTACTGCCATACTTACAACTTACTACTAACCCTTTACTCTGCTCCGCTTGCATTCACCATCACTTTACTGCCGCTTGCTCTACTTGCTCAATCACACCTCGCTATGCACACATTATGCACTGCCCTAAAGGAGCCAGGCTACTCTCATAACAGTACCTTTCACGTACAGTAGATATTCTTTGAAGACTGAGAAGAGGGAGGATTCTGGGATTTGGTCCACTTTTCAGTGACTCAAAACAATTCCACGATAACATATGCTCGTACAGTGTTCCAGTGGAAATCATTAGTAGCCCATTGATATTAATGATCGTGTGAAATTTTAGCAGCGGAGCTCATAATTCATTCATATATTCATTCTGCAGCGGAGGTGCACTGCTGCAGAATGAATGAACAGCGGGGAAACACTGCAGCCATATGTCAGGGTTCATGTATATAAATTACTTTTTACCTTTAGATGTTATGGTACAATGTTGAGAGCAAAACTCAAAAAAACAAGTTGTGTACTTCAACTACAACTTCAATTTTATTATTTGCATATTGTTAGGCATGTGCCAGGTGTAAATTAATTCACGCACCCAATTTTTTTGTAATTGATGATAGATAAATAGTTTTAAAGTGAGTGAGCTAACCTTATTTTATTTTCTGGTCCCACGCACATTGGCCTTTTCAAAGATGTGTAGTTTCCTTCCTGTAGTTTCCTTCTGTGACAATTGAGGGCCAAACTCTAACCCCGAGTAAGGCACTCTTCATTAGGTTAATCAATCAGAGACTGGGTTATGACTAATTCCGCTCCTGGGCCAGTGTGGGCAGAGCTTTGTCAAACAGAGTAATAGTCACAACCAAACAGCCCTTGAACCCTGGAAAAGGGCCACCTTAGGCAATAAAGTGGTATGTTCAAGACTTTGCTCAACTTCCCTCTTAGACAATATACTTGTCATCAAATATTGGAAAGTCCTTGAAGGCACACATGACATAGGCTGATGTGACATGTGCCCTGTCTCACTGGTTGATGCCCCAAAGTGGGGTCAAACTAATAACCTCACCCTCTGTGGGGCAAACATAATGTTGCCTCTGGTCCTGATTCACTGTCGAAATCAAACGCTACATTCAAATAGTATTACAGACTTAAAGCCTGGCCTAGAATGAAGGAAACGAGGAAAAAACAACAACAAACCTTTAACTCTTTCCTTAGCCTGCAGGTAAGATTTGTCTAACTGTGTGGCACAAACATCTTACCATAAAACCCAAGTATTTTTTCCAGACCATTTGGATATATGAAAAACCTTGTGAAGAAGTTCTTTAGAAAAATATCCATAATGTAAGTTATGATGTGGAATTACTCAAAAAGCATTAAGAAAAAGCAAAGAATAAATCCAACTTAACATCATGCTCAGATGAATTTACTCTTCAAGGAATTTTGAAATGCTTTAATATTTTGACATGCTGTGTCGGAAGGCTTCAAAGTTCAGTGTCAGCAAATTTGCTCTGCTGAATTATTCTCGAACAAGAACACTTGAACACTGAATCCCCATTACTAGACATGCTGCAGAGGAGCTGACTTTGCTCTGCGAATTTCCTGAAGAGGAGTAGAAGTGAGAAAAAAAACAATTCCGATGGATATCAGTGAAATGGGGTTGTAGTTTTACAATATGCACTATAATGTATGTGAAGAACATTTTTGAATGAATAATCTGCTAAGGAAAAAGTCATGATGAGGAGCTGTGATGAAAGACAAGGTTGTTTCTGGACAGGCATGCAATGGTGCATAGACTTCAATTTCTTTATAACAAAATGTGCTTTTTAACAACAAAGTAATTGATGATGAGGTTCCAAGACAAAAAAAATCTGAAACTCATTGAGAGAAATGATACTATCAGTCACATTTGTGAGCTTCTTGGAGGATGACTTCAGCCAATGCCAATTACCTAAAGAACCTGCCAGCCTTTGTCAACCAAGCATTTGCTACTCTTTCTACTCTGCCTGTTCCCAACTCCCAGTGATAATTGCAACCTGACATCCTGCTTGAATAACAATCAAGTAAAGTCCTCAGGGAATGTTCTCAGTTTCCCTTCATGTTCTTTTCTTCTCTGCATCTTTCCATGTTGAGATCCTCAGTGTATTGGGCTTTGTTCTGTTCCTTTTTTCCATCTTAAAGTTTTAATTTCTGATGTAGATTTCAACATAAGGATAGCCATTGCACAACAAGCATGAAACAAGCAACAAGGGATTTTTTTTCAAGTGGATCAACTTAGCAGGGACATCCCAATGGTAGATTCGTCTCACAGCATTTCTGTAAATTTTCAAATAATACAAACATATTTTTGTCCTATGGAAATGTTTTGCTTTTCCCCCAAAATGTTCTTGTGATTATGACATCTACATCTTACAATTAGGACTTACTGTTGCATAATAATGACATGGGATTTCATACTACTTATTAAATCACTTACATATTTAGTTATAAGAAAATTATGGAAGACAATTCCATTTATGATAAAAGAAACATGATGATAGATTTTGCCATTTAATAAGACATGATCATGAGCTCACTAGCTGATTTAATTTAATTTATTATTGTCTTGGTTTAAGGCATTTGCCCATGCATACATACTAATCACTTAACATTAATAATTGCACAAACATTTTCCTTAAAATATGTCTTTTAATATGATCATAAGGTTTTTCTCTGACATTTTTTTGTCATTGCACTGTCAATCAAGAATTAAGTTTTTGAGGAAATGCCCCAAAATTACATATATTTGTTTATCTTCAAGTGACAAAGCCAAGAGTGGCTGTAGTAATTATGACTCCTGTCCATTGGGAGCATAGGCAGACAACAGGTGACATTATTATTAGAACAACAAAGTCTGCAGAGGGAGATTGGGTTGGATGGATGGGCCGAACCTTACCACAGGAGAACCCAACACCAGCAATTAAAGAAAATGTGCAAATACACAAAACGCACGCTCTTAGAATTTGTAACTATTCAAAACCTGCATGAAACAAGTTACATTGAGGCTATTAATCACACATAAATTGTTGTTTTAGGCTTGTGATATTCTACGTTTTGAGTAAATTTGCAAAAACACTTTTGAAACTGCATAATTGAAGGTCATATTTTTTTTTAAGATCATTTACTATTGGGAATATTGCTGTTGCTCAGTGCAAGATCAGGGCAGGATAAGGTAACGAGTGAGTCAGATTGCTTGTCCTTTATGTTGAGTCACTATCAATTCTATATCACCTAAATTTCTCTTCCCTTCTATTTCTACCTCCATTTATTTATTTATTTTATCCCCAAACTCTCTACTCCTTCCCCATCTAATTTTTACAGCAGAATTTTGTATTACTACACACAATTTCCTGCCAGCTGTAGACGAAAAGTAGGTTATGCTTGGTGGAGTCCTCTTTTACCTTGCATGTTATTAAGCATCATTTGACAGTCTGTCACCCTGCCCCAGGATTAGACTGGCTCAGGAGAGACCAAACACTGCACCTTTGCTCCGAACTATTACCCAACACTTGCGCGACTCGTCATGTATGCCACAGAGCCACATCTTAAGGCTGTTCCCCCTCAGAGTTATTGTTGAATATTTAGTTGGTTTACAGCTTACACGACACTGAAATGCAACCTTGGTTCAGCTGGGCACGGTAGCTAAAAAAGCTTGTTATTTAACTGGTTTTGTTGAGTCTAAGGATGGAAATACTAAACTTGAATTGCCATTAGGTGAATGTTCTCCTGTGAATAGATGGAAAGGAGATATGACAAAACACTGTTTGCAGTAAATTACAAGGCACATATTGTTGTTCTGCTTCATGAATTGGTGTCTCTATTCACTGATCCATGGGTATTCCTATGTCTCCAAATTGAACAAAACAAGATAATGGAGCATTAAAATAAATGGCTTTATTACCACAGTATGTGGTTATTTGATTAAACCTATAAGTCCAACTGTGCTCTTTATAATACTCTATCAGTTAGAATCATATGTAGAGATGCATTTTACCTCTAGGTGAGATTGGAATCTGAGTGAGAAAGAGATGATAGGATCTAAAATTTTATTATTATTATTATTGTTATTGTTATAAAGATATGCTATAATCTTCTACTTGTGTTTTGACCCTGCTGAGAAATGCTTTAACCAGTATGCAGGGTTAACATAGAGGTAATATGATGAAAATGTACACATTTACTGTAGTGTACTTTCTTTAACACATGCCAGTTTTAAATCAAATTGTGTTATATAAATTTAGTTGTTTTACATCTTGATCGCCTCCTGGTGGCTGGCTGCAGTATAGGTCATAAGTCCTGCCTCATATATGTTAGCAGGTGGTACATGAGCCAAACTAAAAAATCAAAGTGCACATCAAATAAAAAAAAACGCACCAATGTTTGTCCAAGTGCTAATTTTTCTGATAAATTTGTTTTCAATTAGTTATTTTTGACAATATAAAAAAGGGGACATCATGACTGACAGCTGTGATAGCCACTCTCAAAGCTCCATCATCCCACCGCCCAACCCTGCTGCTCTTCAAATGACATCACAAAAGCAAGATGGCCGCTCCCGCAAAAGAGATATCTTGGCTTCACTTTTGCATAGCGGTGGGAAGTGGAGATGTGTCGTCCATATTTATATACCGTCAATGATATACAAGCAAATGTTGCATCCGATCTTGTGTGTTAAAACAACACTAATCCTAACTAATCTCCCCGTACACTTGCACATTTTTCAAGGTACTTCGGTACAGGTTGGTTGTTCCAAGCATCTTGAAGAACTTGCCACAGTTCTTCTGAGTTGAGATCTCAGTTGTTTCTGTCTCTTCATGTAATCCCAGACTGACTCCATGATGTTGAGATCAAGGCTCTGTGGAGGCCATACCATCTGCTGCAAGACTCCTTGTTCTTTTGTTGCTGAAGATAATTCTTTATGTCTCTGACTGTTTGTGTGGAGTCATTGTCAAGCTGTAAAATTTGGGACTGATCAGATGCCTCCCTGATGGTATTCCATGATGGATAAAAATGTAAACATCCAAAGTGCCTAAAACTTTTTCACAGCACTATACATATATACACATGTTTAGTTGGTTTTAATATTTCATTTTAAGACAATGCGTGTAGCAGAGGACAGGACATAATGTGTTTGTATTACACATGTTTACACATCTTTGTGTTAACCTTCCTGACACAGATCCTGTGTGAGTATCATGAATATAGTGGTTAGCCAAAATGAACACAACAAGAACACACATTTATGTTTAAAGATTTGACACAGTTTGTATTAGTTTCCATCTCATCAATGTTAACAGTTGCTTACTTGCATGTCAACACTGTAAATGGCACCAACTTGCATTTCTTACTGCAGCTGAAAAGCCAATTACAACCTCTTGCTGTATGTCTGTGTCAAATCTATGTGCATTATGCTCTGATTTTTTCCCCCGAAGTCAGCAGGAAGTGTTTTATACTCAAAGATATTTTGTATAGAGTATCACTGCATCAATTTACTATCTCCAAGTCAAACAAGCCAGTGTTCGACCTTGTTCATGTAACCCTTTTTATGAGTATTACACTATCAGTTCAGCCTCATTCAGAGCTACAATTTGCATATATCTTACTAAATTTATTAGCAAACTGTAGCAAATATTTGACTGCTGTTTGCCAGCATATTAACTGTGTGGAAGCATTTGATGTTCTTTAAGAAAATATAAATCTATTATGAATTTACAGTATATTGCACTTCTGACAGATGTTCACATTTGTAATTATAATTTGTTGCAAGGGAGAAAAGTTATTTAGTTGTGGGCTTTTGACAAGAAGATGCTTTTCAGTTTGACTTCTATTTTCTCCTTGAAGGGATTTATTACAAAACACTTTATCCCTTTTGGGGGGAGAAATGCAGCTTAAAATTTCTCACTCAGTATTTCAAAGGACTTTTGTAAGCGGAGGTCTAAGATGGTTGAAAACCATAATGGTATTTGATACTGTGTTTGATTTTTTTTTTCATGCATGTAACCATTTTGTTTAAATGTCTATCAAAATGATATCATTTGTCCATATGCGCTAAATATTTCTTTAGAATGAAACATTTCACTTTTAATTAGAGAGTGGAGAAAGAGGCACATTGTCCTACTTATTTGAAACACTATACTTCCCTAATTAGTGTTTAACCATTTAACGAGTACAGTGTCTGATTAGCGGGGTTCTGGCATGTTTTGTTTGCTGTATGGTCAGTTGATGATGCTGCTATATATCTACTTTCAGAAATTAATCTCTACAGCCAAATGCCAAATTCCTCTGTCACAAATTTACTTAAATTCATCAACTGTTACATCACTATGTATAAGTAATTCATGTTCATATGATGAAAACAAAATAAAGTACAAACTGTATTCTTCATATTTAACCATAGCCTGTAATACTATTTGGATTTACAGCTTTTATTTTGCACAGGATACAATTCCTCAATCAGCCTGTGATATAGTCCTGACCTTCTTTTTGCCTTTTTGCCTTACAGAACAAGATCATCCTGGATCCTTTGACATTCAGCGAGGCACGTTTCCGGCCCTCTCTTGAGGAGCGCTTGGAGAGCATCATCAGTGGTGCTGCACTAATGGCGGACTCTTCGTGCACACGTGACGACCGCCGAGAACGCATTGTGGCTGAGTGCAACGCTGTTCGACAGGCCCTCCAAGACTTGTTGAGCGAGTACATGAACAATGTGAGTTTCCTCTTTGATAATTTTATACCCGTTACCTAGTTGCAACTGAGCATGCTGCTCATTTCTGTTCACTTTTCTACTTAATCCTGACTTTCTTTGTCAACACCAAGTGGGATGCTTGGTGCCTTAAACCTGCATTCTTTCTAATGGCTAGCAGAGGGCAACTACATTGGTTGCAAAAAGAAGTCCAATTGTATAGAAGTCTGTGAGAAAACGACCCTACTTCTCACTTGATTACCTCAGTAAACAGTATCCTAATGAGTTTATGGTCTCAATCACTAATTTCAGGTCTTCTTCAATACAGTATGGCATTCATTTTATAAATTACGGTCCCATTTACAGTAAAGTAATAAAGTAGAGTATGCTTTAGGGCGTGGCTACTTGATTGACAAGTTGCTGCCACTGCACAAACATTGTTTACATTAAATATTGTAACCCCAGATTGGAATAGGAGTGTAGGTGTAGCTATTTCATTGTGTTTTCAGTTCATGAAAATTAATTGTAACATTTTGGTTACCTACAAAAGTCTTGTTCAGCGTTCAGTAGTACTAAAAGATCTTCTAAAGAGTTGGCTATTCGGTTTATCCTGTAAGTACATTTTGTTTTAAGCAATGTTTTTCACTATCCATAATTAGCATTAGCATGATCACAGTTAACCAAAGACTGTAAATGCACCATGCTAACCAAGCTAGAAGCCAGTGTTAGGGTCAGCTACACCCTCTCCAAATATCCAAATATCGTCACTTCTGGCTCCAAAAATCCAATATGGCAATGGTCAAAATGCCAAACTCAAAGTTTCATAACTGGAATCCAAAAACAAAGAGTTATGTCACGGTGGCTATGTCCATTATTTTTTCTTTGTGCAACATATTTGCTGGTCACTTCTGTAGTTTATCTTTTTCTGTCATTTTGTGGGACTGAAGAACTAAACACCTCTCTCTGCTATTTCAAGTAATATTTCCTCTTTTAATACTTTCACCAACATCAAGTGTTATGCTGTGTCTACACAGGAAATGTAGCATGAGCAGCACATTAGCAGAGCAACAGCAGCAGCAGCTACTGTTTGTCTGTCTACACAGAATGGCACAGTGTTTAGTGCACCTGCATGCTCAGAGCTCAACGCTCAAAACCCAACACACAAGCACTTTTTGCACAAGGGAACCCTGAACAGTTACAGGGCCTGTGTGTAGACAGCTGTATTGATTTAATAGAAGTGTATCTGTTCCAAAGGTGCAAAGGTGGGTGGAGATGAGACAGCGCCAGACGAGGTCTTGGTAACATGGTTGAAAATCACCTCTTCAATGTGCTGAGCATAGATGTCCTAGGACCAGGTCTCTTTTCAGCTTGACATACTCTGTTGATCATTTCATGATCCCGTCACTGAATGCAAAGAAACTACTTAACAGAAATGTAAAACAACTACAGTATAGAACAGTGCTGAATACATATAGTAAATAATCTCTGTTTTGATGATTTTCATGTAAACATAGTTGAATTTAATGGAAAGTAACATTAATAATTAATTTAGCAAAGTAGAACTAAAGGCAACCAAAGACAAAAAACATCAAAGTAACTGACTGGACATGCGATAATGGTTTGATCACTGAGACTGTGACTTTCAATACCTCCACAAATGTAAATTCAAGTTGAAAGGGCACATAATGGGCCTCTGGCTATATATTTGTAATGTCATATATTTGCATGTGGCAACTCTAAACGTCCTGGGCAACAATAGTACTTTCCTACTTGGAGAAGCCAGTCTGGACTTTTCCTCTTCATTTTAAGCACCTCTGTGATTCACACAGCTGTAAAAGAGGAAAGAAACCGGCCAAGATGAGGATGATGATGATTAATCATCACACACATCTACTTCAACTGACCCTTTTGTGCATACTGTAGTTGGGTATATATGAGCAAAAATGCTAGGCGCTCTTGGATACATGGTTATTGACCTGAAATGACTTATTTCTTAATGCTGGTCTTTGCAGTTTTTCCATTGAACTGGAGCGCATGAGATTTCTGAAACTTTCAATGTCAAATCTATTAAATGTCTGATCTTTTTTATCATCTCAAAAGCAAGTATGCTTTATGATCTATACTTATTCCTGCATTTGTCTGCAGAAACATACGCAGACATTGATGGGGAGTCATTTACTTCAGTGTTCATAGTATAAACAGTATATGCTATATTTAAATGTGCAAATAATAATGATACAAAATGTGCATTAATGGAAGGTGCCATTAGATGTGTTGGGTTTACAGATGTGCAAATAATGAGATTTCATGTTAATGTGACATGCAGTGTCCATGGGCGAGATAACAATCCGTGTCAGTGGGGATCCCAAGACTTGTTGATGACGCCAGCTGCAGTCAGAAAGAAGCTGCTCTTATGTTTGAGGTTTTAGGTCTTGAATACTGCAGCATCTTGCCTCTGCTTCTCACAATTATTATTTTATAAACAAAATCATTCATCTCTGCTGTATTGTCTTGGTTGCAAGAGTCACATTGAAAGACCAAAACCTCATAAAGACAGAAATGAACTACATCTATAGATACCACTATGGGTATTTTTTTCACTTTTTTGTAATTTGGAAAGCTGACCTTTTAATTGTGGTTATTATAGTAACATTATCTTTATCTTGGTATTTGTTTCTAAAATCACTTAATGAGACAGCCCGATAGCGAACAGTGTTTTGTAGGATTGGTAGGATCTGCCTAGAAAATCAATAAACAAACATAAAAGGGATTTTTGTTCAAAGCAGAGGCTGTTGCAACTTTTGCGATGTATATAAAATGTAGATATAGCTCTTCCATCAAAGAATGTTCAGCCATCCTTACTATAACTCTGAGTATGGTGTTAAATCCACAGAGACTTTCTCCTTTTACTTACTTATGAAAAAAAGTAAAACATGTGCGTTTATGAACACTCAGATGCCCTTTCCCCCTCTTAAGGCACAGCAGCTTTTTGCTAAAGTAATTGTGCCTTGGTTCATTAGACCCATGAGTTGTGTTTTAGAGGCTACAGCTGGGAGATTGTTGACAGCCCCTGGCTGTCCTAGCAAGGAACACAGAGTAAATCATAGAGACACAAAGAACAAAATGCTTCTACTTCTCAACTCAGCATCCCCAGTGAGGGTAAATCAAAATCCAAGAGTGAATATGGAGGATATCATTACCAAGCTTGCTCATAAAGTATATTATTTAATAAATAATGCAAATGCTTAAAATAGCTGCAAATACATCAAAAACTGAAGCATTGTTGAGTCTAATCCCTCTCTGAGAAACAAGAATTGCTACTGTTTATGACCTTAACTCTATGTTGTTACTTTAGCATAAGTTGTACAGTTTTAGACAGTGATACGTTTGATCACTGCAGAGCACAACAAGAATGCAACATTTCCTTTTCTTTTAAAGAAATGTATATTTATTTATTTAATTATTAAGGCATCTACCCCTGAGACATTTTAGACATCCGCAAAAAGTCTACTTGTCAGGGATGACTTAGAATTACATGATATAATTTATGGTATGGCTGAGATTTTAATTTATATAGTTTTACTGCAAGTCCGAAATATGAAAATTAGGTTCAGATGGGTCAAGTGCTATGGAATCTGTGAATCATCTCATTACTGCAGTGCTACATACAGACTAACAAACTTTGTGCTTGAAATTTATAGCTATAATTTATAGCTATAGACATGACCTAAAACTGAATGTTGATAAAAATCACCCAGATAAGCATCTCTGGATATTGTTTGATGATAGCTCTCTACACTTGTGGAAAAGATTAATAAGTGATAATACTAATTGTAGTCTTAATAATAATTATGTGCGCACCAGTGTTTCCCACAGTTTGAGAATGTACTTGTGGTGGTGGGTGGTGCATTGGTGATGGCGTGGCATGTGATGGGCGGATTCATTATCTTTGTGCATTATGTGCGTCTTGGTTGCAAGAAGAATGCAACCTGGGTGTCTCTTAATCTACCTGAGTGAGCTGCCCAAGTAGAGCCTATATATAGGAAACACTGCACACTATGCATTCCATACTCAGTAGCAAAGATTAGAAGATATTTTAAGAGACATTTATTTGTATTTCTAAGAAATCTTAACAAGAATAGAGACACAGACTAAACTGGCAAGTGACTGGTCGTGGTGGCCATGCTTTCTAACAGACCCAGGAAGACACATTTGCCAACAGAAAATAAATGAGTAAAGAACAAAATGTGAACAAGTTGACCTCTGTAATTCACCATTCACTGGCGCCCTTGTTCCACTGAGATGTAATATAAAACATAACTGGCAGTTATAAATGGTGTCGCAGCTTTTTGATTTTAAAAAGTTAATTGCATAATTAATTAATTTGAAAGCATTTTACAGTATTCTGCCTTTATTAGAATAACGAAATGAAAGTGTAATTTACTGACCAATATTTCTAGTTAAATGTCTTTTCTAAGTGGAACAGAAGTTGGCATGTTTGCTCTGGAGTAAAGGGAGGTAGATTGCTCTGCTGTTTTGTTATAAATGTTATGTTTCTAGCAGTGGAGAGCAACCTCTCTGCTGCACTGTTAGCCCCGCGGAAAGCCATCGTTACACAACAGTTCTTCAGTGAAAAGTTTTTTCTTTGCACCAGAATTGGTTTAAGTCATTTAATGCTGCAGTGTCTGTTGGTTAGCCGGTTTCATTTGTAAGTGCTAGAGATCAATCCTCTGCTCTGCTAAGGTTGGACTCTGGTTGATGGCATAGAAAGAATTCATAATATTTTTGTCTTGCTTGCCTTTTTTGAAGATTAACTACAAGACATCTCTAGTGTCTGTGTGCTGTAGACTGTCCAGGTGCTGCACTGCCCTCACGGTTGATTTCCTCCCTTTCCGTTCTGTCAACATCATTATTAACTAACATTTAGAAAATCAATTTTTGGCATTTGTGAATCCATTCAGAATTGTAGAAGATAAGAATCGCGATTCTTATTTGAATTGATTTTTTTTCACCCATCCCTAAAAGTTTCCCACTCAATCTGCAGTGTAATTAAAAACATTATTTACCACCGTAACAGTTAACATTCTGAGACATAATCCCCCAGCTGAATGTTATCAGCTGATATTTTGACAAGGTCACTCCTGGCTGTACAGTGAAAGTCCTTTCATCCAAAGTTTACTGTAGTAATGTAAACATCCAGTTGCCTTTATGTTTCTCTCGACTTCTTCATTCAGTCACACGCCCCGGCCCCCTACCAACACACAAATTTTTATAGGAAGCTTGAACCACAGCACAAGGTTAATCAATGTGGTAGCTGGCAATAAATTAGGTTCAAGTGACAGGAGAATGTCCATACCTGTCTCAGCTGCTGGTGATCTGTGATTGGTGACAGCAGGCCCAGCTCCCTGGCTGGTGCTGAATCATCAGGAGCAGCTGATTTAGTTACGGCAGTTACGACAGGGCCAATCTATCAATTGATCTGGGGAGTAATGCATTACCAGCTTGGGTCAAGGGAGCCTGGGCAGAATATAGCCATAGCCAGAAGCCATGGCAGGTGAAAAGGGGCAACTCGGCAGGACTGCGAGCAGCACAGAGAAGGATTTAGGGAGTGTGATGGCGAGCGCACTAATCTCACTGTTAGCTGGATGTGACACATAAAACTGAACAGGGGTTGTGAAGTAAGATGATCATTAGTGAGAGACTGATGGCCTTCTTGCTCACACAGCTCATCTGGGAGTTGCCACGTAGGACGCTCAATCAACAATTGGGGTGACTGATCACATACTTTAAAATGTGTGTTTCTCTGTGCTTGTGCTGTCTCCATGAAATCATATCTTCTCCTTTCTTGTCATGCCATTGTCCTAAGTGTGAGAATGAGAGTGTTGGGACAAAGAATGACAGGGAGACATAGTGAGACCAGACAAAGCTGCTGAACACTGAACATTGACAGGTGCAGGGAAGGGAATGTGTGAGCAGTGATCAATAGTGAGCTCCTGGGCTAACAGCCATTATATACTTAAAAAGAAGTGTTGTTTGAACAATCTGGAAGCAGTGAAAAGCCCCATTCAAACCGTTGGATATGGTTAGGTGTAATTTATTTATTCATTTATGTATTACTTAACAAAACTGACAATCCAACAACTGTGACCACTTTCCTACTTTTGCCACTGTTTGTGTTTGGTGATGAATTGCACATAAAAAGTTTTAGAGAAGAGAAAATATTGATGAACTCCTAAAAGTTTTCTTAATTGGGGTTTGGCATAAATTCTGCAAGATAAAGATAAATGGAGATTTTATCTTTTAAAGATAAAATCATGTCATGAATGGGGGCCTCTTCCCATCTGTGACCATTTTGTATAGTCTCAGACAGGAAGTATCAGTCTGGCCAGAGAAACAACACAGAGCCAACAGTTGCCCACTCTGTCTCTTCTTATTGTCTAGAAACCTTCACAAAGGAATTTTGTATAACACAACCTGACATTGCCAAGGCACCACCACAAAACACTGAACAGGCCTGCTATTGCGCAGCGGATTATTCTTCTGTTTACAGTGCATCGTGATCTCAGTGTCACTGAAGTCTGAATGCGAAGAACAGAGCGGAACAAAACAGACATGATCAATAGAGAGAGCAAATGCCAGTAGATTGGTGGAAGAGTGGTACTTCATGAATGCAGATATCAAAAAATAGGTGCTCTTTGGATCCAAGGACATATGGTATCATGAGAACCAAAAAAAGAGAGAGAGATTAGTCTTGTACTTTGCTTTGTGATCAATAAATCGTATTTAAAAAATACAAAGAGTCTTCTTCTGGCCCTGAAGAAGCCTGTGAGTTGAAATGCGTAGTCACTAAACCCATTTATTAAAGGCTTTTTAATTTTTCCAAAGCAGTATGCCCTGATATTTTTTGGTTACGAATTATTGATCACAAAGCAAAGTATAAATCTAACCTCTCTCTCTCTCTCTCTTTTTTTTTTTTTTTGGTCTCAAGACCTGATCAATACTTCTTCCGTCTCCTAGCTCCTCTGATGTGCTCCACTGTCTATCACCCTAAGCTGGCTGAAGGGCACAGCTGTAACAGATGCAAGGATGCTGAATTTACCTTGACAGGGTTTTCTAAGGCTAATTGGGTGTGTGGTGGTCATCAGGAATAATGGCACAGATAAGTTCTGTCACAGGGGACTAGGTATAGGGTCACAATATTCAATCCATGGCTTTTAACTTTGGGTCTTGGCTGTAGCTTGTGTCATTTTGAAAGTGATACATACAATAAAATACTAAAATACACATTGCTCAACAGTCGTTCAATGGTATAATTGCGGCTAGAATTAGTTTATAGTTAGGCATTGGCATCAAATTACTAGCATAAAAATGTGTATAACTAGTGTATAACACAAAACAACACTTGCGAGATATAGAGCACACATAACCGTGACACATAGAGAATGTAGCGATAATGCTTGATCAATTCAGTTGTCTAGTTTCTTTGCCGCTGTGCTGTTCTAACAAAATGTTGGATGTAAACAGTGTCAGAGTGAACACTTTAGGGAACTGTGCCACTTTTCCATCTGTTTTTTTTTTTCCTCTCCACCAACCCTGCCCAGCTCATTACATGACCCGTCTGTTCTATTTTTTTTTTTTTCATGTTCTCATTGGTTTCTGAAAATCCAGCCCATCCAGCGTCCATGTCTCGGATAAGGCTCTTGTCACTCCATAAAAATGAACACAGCCTCACCTCACTACTCAAAGGCCTGAGGAGTTACAAGCTGAGTCACACAGTAAAAGAAGGAAAAGGGTGTGTTTTTAGTTTCACTCTATTTCTTTCTCAATTACATTCATTTTATTCATGAGCATGTACTGAATACCTACAATTTTCTTGTTATGTTGGTATAACTGCACTGTAACTAAATGACTATGAGGGTCTTATCATCAGATGTGTGATGCAGGTATAGCATAAAGAATATGTTGACTAACACCATACAGTCAGACAGCAGATGTTTTCTATAAATAAGATGTCTGTGTATGTCTTTTCACTTGGCAATAGTTTGTAAAAGTTATAATTGGTCTCTTGAATTTTCATCCTGTTTATTACTTTTTTATTTTTGACAAATAGGTATTTGCAAACTGAACCACATGGTTCTTGCATTGTTGTTCTAAACTCTGCAGCAGTGAACATTCAGCATTTTAGTATGAAAGTTTGCGGCCATTATACAAATATGAAAGGATAATAAAGTCTGATAATGAATCAGACTTTATCTTTTTGTGCCAGCCTGGTATACATGATAAATCCTGTTCTGCAACAAACATGTTTTCCCAGAGCTATTCTATATATGTTTTTCTCAGTACCAAATTATTATTTTTAATTGATCCCAGTGTAAGACTAAAAATGAAATGATGAGTTACTGAGTTTCTATTATGTGAAGTTTAAAGACCTGGGGCACACAACAATTTGTACTTTTAACAAACTAGCGAGTATACAAATGTACAATGATATCTAGATCTTTCTGCTGGAGTTTAATGATTAATGATATAATCAAATTATACATCACAGCAGGATTGGTGGTATAACCAATACAAACAGCACACCAGTAGAAATGTGCATAATGAGCATCCACTTGTGCTGTGGCAGGAGAGAACCCACCAATACCCAGAGCTATACTGTTGACCTGCCATTATCTGTGCGTGCACACTTTGGTGCCTGCTGTGTCTCTATGCTCTCCCTCTCTCTTTTTCATGCTTGTTGTTTGCTCTCTCTCTCTCTCTCTCTCTCTCTCTCTCTCATGCTTTCTCTCTCACATCCTCTCCTACTTTTTATTTCCAGTCAGGTAGTTGGTTACATGAGTGTTGTTTAAATGCAAATAACATTGAACGGAATTCCCATCAATAATTTCTGTTTCCCTTCATTTGACATCATTGGCATTAGTGCTCACTGGTTTCCATTTTATTTTAAGAGAAGCACATTGTTTCTTTGTGACAGCCAGCCACATGATAGTAATTTGGTCCCTGCTTTAATGCAAGTTAATCAAAATCTTCCTTTAATGATCAGTGTGAATTTGCAGTACCTCCTCACTCTTTTTTGTTATCCCCCCTGTTTATTCCTCTCTTTTTCCAATTGTCCTCACATCATGGTCCCTCCAGACTCAGCACTTACACCCCGTTAAATGTCCCAGGCCCAGCAATAAATCATTGGTTCCCCACAGCGTCCCGTGCCCTCCCTCCCATCTGTCAACACCTAATGCACCACACGACAAGCTGCAATCCACTGTGCACCAACAAACCACTCACTTTGAACAACTTAGCTTTCTCAGCCATTGAAGGCTGGCTCAGAGACATAGCCTCTGAAGGGGATTGACCAGAAGGCCCAGGTAAAAACTGTAAGTCTATTTGAGGCCCTTGGGAGGCTCAGAGGACTCTTTTATTCCCACCACTTTAGTCTGAGAATGAGTTGGAGACAGCTGAAGCAACTGACCCACAGTGAATGTCCTCTGCTGAGATAGCAAGGCTACCTACCTGTAGAAGGTCCAAAGCTCAAAGAGATTCCCTGCTGTGAAACATTCACGAACAGCCCATAATATTTTGGATCCATTTATCTGTAACTTTGCTGAGCCCCAGTCCCATTCATGTATGTGTGTGGGATTGTATCATTTGTAAGTACTATTTAATGTCAAAATAACAGTAGCATCTTTCCAATCATGTAACTACACATCAATTTATAGCTCAAACTTACCATGAAGTTGAAGCAGCTCCTCTCTGACACAGTTTTAACAAAGCCTGAACACAAGCTACACAGATAGGATGTCTGTTATGTTAAATTGCATTGCACTTTATCTACCAAAGACAAATAGTTTTGTCCAGGGCATGAGCAGCCTCTGTACAATCCTTGACAAACACAATTTAAGTTTGGTTCCAGTCCACTGAATTTCATAATTCCATCATATTCTTGATAATTTGCTATCCATGCTGCTGTCATGCAGTCAGATTTTTAGCTCTTGTATGTGTTCTCTCTATTTTTAAAGTTTGTTTTACTATTTGATAATTTATAATTATTAATTCTTCCAGTAAATTTTATAACATTCTTACTACTGCTAGGAAAGTGTATTTGTATAGCACTAAGGCAATTCAAATTGCTCTACATAAGATATAACAAGGCATAAACTGAGGTTTATTACAGATGAAGTATGCTTTCACTTATCACTTTTAGGTATACCTATTCAGTACTGTAGTATGTTTGTTTGAAACAGGTCCATGGTTTGTAGTATTGATTTAATATGGTACTGACAGTGCTGGCCATTTAGTAAAACTAAAAGACTACTGTCAAATTCCCAAAACCATCTTAAGGTGATGCTTTTTGATAAGGTGAAATAATCCTGTTGGGAATATTTGTTTTAAAAATGCTAGGCCATGAAAGGATCAGCAAAAATGCTTTGATGGTTGGTAATACATAGCCATATGTTTGCCAAAAAAGGGCAAGTGCTTATTCTGCTATTCACTCTGTTCCTCAAGAGGCAAGATAATGAAAGAAAGAAGTAAACAGAGAAAGAGAAAGAGATTGAATGAGGAGGGATAGATGGGAGGAGGAAGAGCGAGTGAGTCTGTGGCCATGTTCATGTTCTTCAAATTTTTCCAATTTTGCAAAGGTCGCTCTTAAAATTTTACTTTCTGAAAATATAACTTTAAAAAAATTCAGTCTTATTATCGCAACAGAGACTGTGACAAGTGGTTGAAAATCTGTCTCAATTTAATCACGACATCTAGTTACCCTTCAATGCCTATCATTCCATTTTGATGATTATGTCTGAACTGACATGAGTAGGAACTGTCATGGTCTTTCACTGCTACAACCCATCAGCTTTAATTTGACAAGCTGCCTATACAGAAACCCTTCTATGGCTCACGTTGTTCTTTGCATATATGTGGCATTTCTTTTACCTCAAATAAACTTGGTTTAAGTGCGTCTGACCTCTGTCATTGAGGCGTTTCCATGCACAGACCTGCCAAAGACCGCCAAAGGAGGTAATTAATTTTTCTTTAGTTTTCATAACCCCCCTCGTATGTCAAATATTTGCACAGTACTGTACCATGAGCAACTATGGTCAGAGCCTGTGAAGCTAGCAAGGTGTGAGTTTTTCTTCTTTCTTTATGCAACAGGAATGGCAGGATTCCTTCTAATATAAAAATCTGATTATCTGACAAAAAGGACATTTTTTTTACATTTTCTTTAGACTAATTATTATCACAGAGTGAGCTAGCACTGTTTCTAAACTTCCAGTGTTAAAGTCTTCCAGTGGTTCACCGGTTCAAGGCTTTTAAAGTCAGACAGCAGCAGAAAGTATTTGTTTTGCATGAATGGCACCTTAACAGCAGCATACATTATTACAGCTCTGATGGATAGCACTACAAACGCTTTTACCTGATTGTTGATGGGGATTAGTGGATACTTGGTTATCATTACCAGGTGGTCTGCCCACTAATTTCTATAGTTGGAGAAACATTAAAAAGCAGTGCTAATTATATCAATAAAGCAGTGTTGTTTTTTTTCTTTATTACAGCTGGCGCATTTGCAGATGTCACTCTTCTGTCTGATTAGTTCTATAAAGGCCTATGCTGATGATACACTTATGCTGAGGTCAGGCAATACAAATTCTCTCAAGAGCAGGTCTGAAAATAAAAAGAGGCATGTTTAGCGTGCACAGGGTTTAGTGTTTAGTGTAACGTTTAAGGTTGGGTTAATTTTTTTTCCCTAAAGTCAAATCAAAGTGGCACTTCAACTAACCAGAGGCACACTTTGGCCAATCAAAAGGGATACTTTGGCTTACCAGAAGTGCATGAGGTGCACCTGAGCCAATCAGATTGGGACTTGAGGGAAGCTTGGGCTGACCACAAGAGCACTTGAGGTTCTGCAGTCAACCAGACCAACACTTGGATTTGCCAGAAGGGCCTTTGGAATGACCATGAGGAACAATTTAGTTGAACCAGTGTCCAGGTTGAATAGAGTTCACCACTGTCTCATCCTGCCTGTCCACCCCTGTGCATGCCACTGGACAGAGATACTGGCAAACATTTTTGAGGTGTGAATGATCTACCCTTCAACTCCCTCACCATCTGTATGGGATAAAGTTGTACATAGATTGATCAAAGCAGTTGAATCTGGCATGATCTTTCATTGTTGGCCAAAGATAAATTCCAATGCTGTGATAATCAAGACCTTCAAGTGGGAACAAACTGATCTGAAGGTCATTTGGATTTAATCATGGGGTAATAATATACAGATTACATCAATTATTTTTTGGATCCCAACTCTGCATTACATAGTTTATTATATCCCTTCAAGTCTATGAAGTGAACTGTATAACACCTCCACATGCACCCAATAACAATAAACCCCTATGTGCTTACCAAATGTACAAGCGGCAGCTATAATATCAGCTGGAGAATGCTGTCTGCTATATTCTCCATTCCAATTATGCTTCCCTCTGTGGCTGCAGAAGAAACAGAAACCTCTGTAGGCGGTAGCAAGCAACCAGCACATGGCTGTCTGAACGCCCTCATGTCACCATCTCCAATTGAGGTGATCGGATAAATGAGACTTTAATTGGGTTTTTAGGCTAAGTCATATTAGGAGATGAGATAGAATTATCCAGGAACATATTAATGTAATAAAAAGCTCTCAGATCTGGCAGCTCTATTGCATTAGAAAGCTGCCAGCCCTTCTCCTCTCCTCCCCCTCCCTCCAATGCCAATCCCCCTCAAGGGCTTGCTGCTTTGAGCAGCGCTAACATGATTGGCATTGATAGCTGGATCAAACTATAGAATCAACCTTAATATCATTAAGTGAGCAGACATGGAAGCAAAGACCTGGGCTCTAACTGTATTAGCCGCTACATATGTTAAGGTTATGAATGCAAGGGACTAAATGCATTGGGAAATCAAGCATGCAGTCCACAATTTGCAGAAAAAAGTGTGTATCTATAACCTTTGTGCCTTTGGGTGTGTGATACTGTGTGTGTGTGTGTGTGTGTGTGTGTGTGTGTGTGTGTGTGTGTGTGTGTGTGTGTGTAAAAAAAAGAGAATGTTTATGTACATATAAAGGCTTATGGGATTCCTGTTGATGTTTGCCTGCTTTTTACATTAATCAGGCATTATTGTCAGTCCCGGTGTTCTGTTGCAGAACAGATACTTCCTCATTTTACGTAAATAAGCTAAGACCTGCACATGTCCCTCAATCTGTCAACAGCTGTTTCTGAAGAGAACGGGATTAGTTTTACAGGGTATCATGTAGCAGAGAGTGGTAATGCATCCTGTTCCAATAAGTGGGATGCTATTCCTTCTAATACTGCCAAATACTTACGTATTAGTGAGCAAAATTGATGAGACAGCATCTAGTCATCCTCTGCTTGCCAGGTCATATACTATTCATACACCGTCTGTACCAGGAACCACCTTTTTTCATGGTGACTCTCTTAAGTCCATCTTGTCACTCTAATTATAATCCAAGTTTCAAAGACCATCTTTTTTGATACGAATGGGTTTACAGTTGTTAAAAATGGAAATACAAGTCACTACATTCAACATTGTAGTTGCTGCACATCATTCAAAATCAAGTTTGCAAATGACATACAGTCTTAACGGAGCCATCTATTGCATTTTTAACAATGTTTGACAGAATTTAAGTTATTCAGACTATGTTTGTGATTAAGCTGAACTTTTTCTATATAACTAACAGTTTGTTTCCCCACAGACGGTGCCCTGCAGTTCACCACATACCTTACCTTATGCTGATCAAATAAGTTTTACATTTTTGTCAATATTCTATTAGGGCTGACCTCACTCAAACTTTTTGCACACATTATTGTTTTGGCAAAAAATTACCTTCTTTGATTAAACCTCTACAGAATAATAGCTAATTCAAATTGTTCTCTATGATGTTTTTCTTTTCTGCTCCACACTATCAAGTAGGTGCTTATTGAAGCAAAATTGATTCATAAAAGGCAAATGACTGGTTTGTTTATATATCAGACAGACACTCATCTTTGAGCTCCACTTTCCCCTCATTAGATATACAATTAGGATTCTGATATTTAGGGTATTTCACAAGAGGGAAGCATCATTTGTTAGGTCAGTGTTTTGTTCCCTGGGTTTTTATTCACTAACCCTACTCTTGTAGTGGATAAAAGTTGTAAAAAAAAAAAAGCAAACAACAAACCTGCAAAGTTTAATCAACTTTTGAGTTTCCAGGGAGAATGTCTGGTACTTAGTCCGGTACGCATTTTGAAAGGGGAGCACAGTGTTTTCTAGTTCTCTCTTTTTTATATCTTCCTTTAAAGTTATCTATTTTTCTTTCTTTATTTATTTATTTATTTTTGCTGTCTTATAACTTCACTTTACCCTAACTCTCAGCCCTCCCTTCTTTGATTGAACATTCGTGTGAAATGTAGTGGTGCCCTAGTACAAAGCTTTGCCCCTTACACAAAAAGCTGATTGCCCTCCATGCCCTTCACCCTCATATTTTTTATATGTGGTTTCTGTTCTGCTGTCAAGTCATGTTAATTTTTACAAATCACAAACTTGCCTCAGAGGGCTTCACAATCTGTACAGCATAAAACAACCTCTATCCTCAGACCTTTGATTAGAATAACTACAATTCGCTCAAATGCACTGCATTACATGCTAGAATTGAAATGCTTATGAAATGTTTTTCATGTTTTATTTAATGTCAGGTCCATTAAGTTAGAAGACGTGAAGAAATATTCTCTTAATTCATTGTTATTTAGCAATTACTAATCAATTTAAAGTTATCCCATAACTTCATTATATTCATAGAGAAATGCAGTCAAACAGATGGAGCATGTATTATATTGATTCTTGGTCTCCCTCTCTTTTTTATTATATTGTTATTCTGCAGCAGTCAAATTTCATTACACCCTCTGGATCCATATAACAGCACAAACTCATCTTTGTGTCACTAATAAAGTGATTACTTAGACGGAGAAAAGGTCTAAAATGCTTTTTCATGGCTTCTGGGTGATAATTCTCTGAAATATTGGGAAAATATGAGTGCCTATAGTGTCAAGGAAGAATGAGAGGGGGTTGTGCTGTTTGAGCAGGCTTTATAGCTCACTGACCTTTTAAAGAAATAGATTGTTGTTCTGTTAGATCATGTACTCTATAGACACCCAGTTCTAGCCTGTTCTTTTATAATGCATTATTGATTTTTGTTAGCTTTATTACTATATTTAAAGGCCAGAAAAAACCCACTTGCATTTTTATCTCTAGGGAAGTATGGACATGAAAAATTTGTTATTTTCTGTTATATCAAATCTCTATGATTTACTTTGCATTTTGAAGTTAATTTAGGACAGAGTTTGACAAGAATCAACACTAGCTGGTAACAAATTGGCTTGAATTATTGCTCTACTGAATTAGGATGCTTTGACAATTTGCTTTTGATAGATTTTGAACAACTCGATTTTCTTCCTGGTTAATTGACACGATCATTATTTATTTATTTGACTTTTTTTTACCAGGTTTATCCTTTTATCATTCTCTTTTCTTTAACATTTACCACACACTATGGTTTTGAATGGATCTCGGGGAACCAGCCTGCTCCATGCACTAGTTTACCAGCTATAGTCTTCTGGCTTCTGGTCTGATTGTTGCTGCTAATGGATTCTCCAGAGAGCCCTCCCACACACACACACAAACACGCACACACAGTTTCATACCATACACAAAATTGATTGATTTCAGTGCTTTGTGTTGCTTATAAGAAGTTATTTATACATTAAAATCATTTTCCACAGTACCAGATACTGCTAAGTAGCCTCCCACCAATCAAAAGCGCCTCACTCACCATCATTTGAAAACCACCACAGAGACCCTTTACTTTGTTTAAGTGCATAGTTCAATAGATAGTCTAATGTATGTCTTTTGAAAAAGAGAAACTTGGAACTTAGCAGATACAGAAGAATGACAAATGAACAAAACATAAATCATATTATCATGAAACAGCTGAACATAAATAAAACATATAATATGTGTATCCGTATTTTTATTCAATCATTTCATGTGAAAAAGACACAAGAAATTTCTGAATGAGAAACTAGATTTAATATTGAGTTGTAATCATTTTGTCCAAAAATAAAATAAAATAAAAATCATCAGTTTTCTGAGTTCTAATTCATTCTATTTGCAGCATGATTGCTACAATAAATCTCACTACAGAGCTTCTGACTTTATATTCCAAATGCATTGTTAAAGTTTTCCAATGAAGCTGAAGGCTGCTCTATGATAAGCAACAAGACAGTATCTACTGTGACTGTGACTTAACCCACACTGAACTTTTAGGTGATAATGTTCTGCTTCAATTTGGACCTTCTTCAGAAATCCAACTTCTAATTGTTCTACATTTAAGATACATTGAATTCCATGCACTGTCAGTCCTTCTTAAGCCGAAGCTGACCTTAGTATGCATTTCAGTATGTAACAGTTTTGTCGCATGGTACAAGTTGAGATCTGATGCAAACAGTGATGCACAAGTAGAGCACTATTTCTATGGAAACATAGACTGCTGCATGCTGGTAAATTACTGACCTGGCAGGTTCTTTTGTTTGTTTGTCTTGGTCCAAACTTCCAAACTAAAATGCTAAAACAGTATGTGAGATTTTTTTAGTATGTCCATAATCTTAGTATAAAACCATTAGTATGTGAATTGCATACTATTTACGTGGAAATATTAAAGTACGCAAGCGCTGGACACTAGGCCAGCATCAGTATCTCACAATGCAGTGCAGTTGTGACAACAACAGCATAACAAACAATGGCAGACAGTGACCAAAGCAGCTCTGTAAGGTGCAATGTCAATAATGTATTATTTGAGTGTATTTAGTTCACTTTGTCTGGTGTAATATAATTTTTAAATTAATTCAAATCATTGTTTGGTCACATCATTGTATGCCAGTTGAGGTGAGGTAGGTACAGGCTAGCATGGTTATGCTTCTCCAACCAGCAAGAAGGCTCTCAGGAAGTGATGTGATAATTACAGATTAAGTGTGTGTCTGAAAAGATACTTACTACTGTTTATTCACAGAAAAGTATTTTGAATGGTAGAGAACATACTGGATATGAGGTGCATAGTATATGATTTCGAGCGCAACCTTGGAGTTGCTAGATGAGGTGTTGGTATTTTGGTAAAAAATTCTTTGATTTTGTGCTGGAAATAGACGTTCAAGAAACAGGGCCTCATTCTTCAAAGCACACAAGTTCTAAATCTGTGTGTTTAGTAAGATCTGCCTGTATGCACACAGAAGTTGGTATTAATCAAACATATAGAACATATGCACACAGTGTACGCAGTGAACAATGATAAATCCTAGATTTTCTACCGCCATCTGCTTGTGCAGAAACAGGGTCATTTACATAAGAAAACACCTGTAATTTGTCCAACATGGTAAATAACATCCTTTAAAAAAGACATAATAGCCTAAATTTAGGACAACTTGCAGGAAAAAAATTAGCAGGTGTGAAAAAAAGACAACCTTCAATAATAATAAAGTTGGGGTACAGCTAAATGAGATTCATATAAACAATAATAAATATACAATGAAAACAAACAAACCAGAAAACAGGAGCAGGTAATAAATGCTGTGAGCAAAGTGGTTCTAAATGTAAGCGCGTTTGGACAAATGAGAACAAATTGGTAAATTCGATTCTACATGTAGAAACAAACGCTTATACACAGTTTAAATTAGTTGAAATCAGGCCCCGAGTCTGCCATCAGCAAGCACAAATTAAATGCCTGCTGCAAATGCACACAATTACAGGATAATGCTGAATAATCTGAATAAACAGCTTGATTATACATCACCCAAAAGTAGATACATTAACCTTTTCACTTTTTGACCCTTTTTTAATCCATATTAAAACTTCTAGTGTATATGCTGAAATGAAGTTTTCATTATCCAAATTTCATTAACACAATTTTGAGAGATACATGAAGTATTTTATCACAGAACATTGGCTTTGACTGTAGTCTACCTTAATGGGAGGCCTAATGAATCGTTCAGAGAGATAATGTCCTATCTCTCTCCATCTGTCATAGCTTTTAAGTGTAGGTATACTGCAGTTGCAAGGTCCATTCTGGACAATTACACAGGCCAAGACTTGGACCGAAGTTTTAATGGCAAGAAATCAAAAGTCGAACAAACATTTTATTTATTCCTTTTATTCCAAAATTGCTACAAAAAATGATATTCAAACAAACCAACCATCAGAACAACCATGTGTCTCCACCGCACTCCACTCCACGTAAACTGTTTTGGGTCCCCAGTGAACTGTGCTGGCCCATGGTCCAACCAAGTTGCAGACCCCTGCCCTACAGCCCAGATACAATTTGGCACTGTGTTCTGGCATTAAAAAAACTGCACTTATTGGCCTGATTGGATCTGATAGACGCACTTTGTAAAGCCATAACTGCTTCACCTTGGGTCTAGTTTTAATTAAATTTAATGTCTGTGTGTAAATCGTGGGGGATGTGTGTTATTCGTTTTTCAAAACTACATGAGGTCCAAACTAGCTTCTATGATTCTATTTTCTTTCCCAGCAGTTTGCCTTATCTCATATTAAGCGTAATAACAAGTCTTTCTTTTGCCTTTTCCCTCCACCTGATGCTGTTTTTCAAGTGCATTCCTCTCCCCCAGAGAATACTGACATGGTGATGACCTAATTTGCATGAGAGGATTTGTAAAATGGGGCTAGAACTGGAGTCTTCTGCCTGTGCTAATCTTTTAGTGTGTGGTAATGCTGCCCTTAGTAGGTTTTGACCTGTGACTGTACCTTATTATTTTTCCTCTTTTCCCATCGCTTTAAATCCACACATACGCACACTCAAGCATGATATACAGAGGAAAAGATAGAGAATACATAACCTTGTGATGTGGGAAGGGGTTACTGTATCTGCTATTGGCTAAAAATAGGACAACAGAATGTCCTCTTTTCGAAGATTACCCTGCACTAACATGAAATAAGACACAGTTACTAATAACATCACTTTAGCTCAATCACACAGAAACAGCTGCAGCTCAAGCTTGGAAAGAGACAGCTGAGAGAGAAGGGGGGAAAAGACCCAAATGTTTGAATGAAGCTTTGTCACAGCTTCCTCTGCTGAACATTTATGATGACATTTGCGGTTATACAGCCCAGTATAATAATTTGGGTGGAATCTAGATTTTTTTTTTAACGTTGAATGTATTGCATTGAACCATTTCTTTTACAGTTTGGTGAACTTAGTTGAAGCAGCAATTATATAACCACAATATCATTTATATGTTTAGGTCGATACAAAATAAACATAAATAAACATACGGTATATGATTCTTTTTTTACTTCTATAGATTTTTATATTAAGATCTATACTGGACCTACAATGTATCTGAAATGCCAACATTTACTTAAACATGTGGACAAAAATCATGATTTTTAAATAACAGGGACTTTTATCATCCTCCAGGTTGAATATTCACATGAACTCACATACACGCAAACAAAGACTAAGGCAAAGCACATGCAGAAGCTATTAAAACACATATATTTAGACATTTTCTGCTTCTCCCACCTACATGTTTCTTTTCATCTCTCCCACTTTCCTGAACAATCTCGAACTACTCCTTTTTGTGCTTAGCTATGGAAACACAAGATAACTAAGTGTAATCATGTGTGATCAACATAAATGGTGCATGTGAAAATTCACACCTCTTAGTACTGTATGAGAAAATCAGCCTGAGGACGTGTGTTTGCAGTGAAACTAAAGCTGTCAGATAGTTTAACCTTACAACAGCCCTTGGCTCTCAGCGCAGTGAAACTCAAGAAACAGTTTGAGGCACAGCTCAAAACTGCAGTGAGCTTTGCCTTAAGTAGGACAAGAGAACTCTCTAGGCTGGTGTTGAAAATGAAACATTCCCTCCAGAAATTTTCAAATTTGCAACCATAAGATTTTTTCAGTCCACACTTCAATACAAATATTGCAGGGAGTTGCAGTTTTTATAAATCAAAACAGTTTCTGCTTAAGTCCAAGGAATTATTTTGTAAACTTCAGTTTCCACAAACAATGTTTAATCATTGCAGATTAAACACAATCAATAGTGCATTCAGAGATACTGTATATTATTGAATATCCAATTTTTTCTTAACCGGATATTGTAGAGAAATGTTGAGATTCAGTGAACCCCAAAAAACAAAGTCTGATTCATCATTTATCATTTTTATGTTATAAGTATTTCCAGCGATTTTTGGTGACTCAAACATGTCTTCTCATGATGGCTGAGCAAAATCTATTTATGTGCAGTCTTTTTAAGAAAAGTATACCATACATAATAATTTACTATGTATTTAACATGAGTTCTGCCCAAATCTCTCAGTGTTTATTCTACAAGCCTTTTCCTGAATATTCATGCCTGTAAAACAGCAGAGTTGTCCTTTCTTTCTTTTCTCCCCTGTTGTTTAAACGTATCAGCATATGTAGATAATCATCATAGTGTAAACATTTAAATTGTTTTCAAATACCTGCAAGAGCCAAAGGTTAGACTACAGTTGGCAATTACATTTAATACTATGTACTGCAATGTGTTAGGCAGAAATAAGGAAACTTTTAAGTGTTTGTGTCCTTCTTGACCTTTCACTAAAGATATGTTCATACTTTAATACAGACACAGACAACTGTGAACATG
Source organism: Euthynnus affinis (assembly GCA_029490765.1). Lineage (NCBI taxonomy): Eukaryota > Metazoa > Chordata > Actinopteri > Scombriformes > Scombridae > Euthynnus > Euthynnus affinis. The sequence continues at coordinate 18,488,136 of CM055838.1, read as the reverse complement.
CAAGTGAGTATACATGCATCAAACAATCAAGAGGTCTTTGTCATGGATGTGCATTACACACCTGCACACCAGGAAACAAAGTGGTGACCTCATGTCAGCAAGAAGGAGAGCTCCTTTGTTTGTTGAATTTTGAGGAGCAACAATGGCATTTGTGTCTTTTTGTACTCCCTGAAAGACAAATTATACATTTTATGAAGAATGAAAATGACTTAATTTTTTAAGCAATTAAGTTGGAGATTTTTTACTAACCATACCAGTGTACCTTGATTTGCCTGTCCATAGACACACCTAGATACAGAGTGGACTGAGGTTAATGAAGAATCAATTCCAAAAGAATTAAATATAGACATGGGTGTAGGGGTCTCTTTTCATAAATTTATATAATTACACTGTGGTTGATCCCATATCATCCACATTCTGGTCACTGTGTAACATGTAAATTGCTTAAAACCAAGATCATTCCCGTCCTCTCTATATCTTTGTAGAAAGAAATGGTGAAAGTGGCATAACTCATTTCAGACGGAAGGCCTTTCTGAGAGATCTCTCTCTGTCACAATGATGTATTCCCCTCACACAGTGAGCTGTAACTGCTCTCGCACTTATTCTGCAATGGTTTCTCTCATACCCATACAGAACAGAGCTCTGCTACTGGCAGCACTGACTGACATATATCAGTAAAACATTAAGGTCTGTGCTGTATACTGTACGTTGTCAGATTCGAGTTTCTACTAAGCTTAGATTGTGTTCATGCATATGCATTCAACTTTCCTAGCTTTTTCTTCTTTTTTTTTTCAACTATCCCGCTTATCAATCACACCTGGCAATCTACATCATGTTATGTAATCAACAATCATGTTATGCCCTGGTTCACACTAGAGCTGTCGGGGTTTCCGCATTACTGTGGTAACGCAATCACGTCACGCCCACGTCACGCCCACCAGAGTCAAGCTAATCACCGCTTCACGGCTGAGTGAGCGGCTCGAGTGATGGGACATTAGTTATTCTCTCAGGCTTGACATAAAGAATGACGTGCCAAATGACGTACTAAGACATTTAAAGACATGAAGACAGACATTTAAAATGTAGTGGCTATAAAGAATAGACTACTACAGAGATAAATGCATTTGAGAAGTTTACCATATTGATCTGGTATAAGACATTTTTTTCCTGTAAATACATCTGAAAAAGTGGGGTAGTCTTATATTTGGGGTCCAGACAATTACAGGTTCACAACATCAGATATTCTTTTTGAATGGATAAAATACCGACTCATACAGGGAGTGTTGCATTATGGGTTGTTTGTAGCCTTGATGTTGCAAGGCTAGCAAGTGTCTTGTATAGTGAGTGTGTTAGAGTCAGTCAGCACTAAAAGTGTTGAGTTAGTCCAATTTCATCTTACATTCAGTCCAATACGTTATTTAGGAACCAATCATTTTATAAAATCTGAGGTTTAACTTATTTACTGCATGGCTTGAATGGCTTCGCTAATTTGTACAGTACAGAAAAAATCAATACCACGGCAGTTCAATAAGTAGTCACCCCTAACCCTTTATAATATGTACTGTACACTTTCAACTCAACCTGCATATTTGAAAAGTTCATAAAAAGTTCTTTCTTCCAATGGAAGAAACTTTGCTTCTCAGATGGAAACGCCTATTCATGGAAGAACTGTGATGCCACAATGATTCAGCTAACAACAGTAAAGTGAAACAAGTATAGAGAGAAGGTCATCAATAAGATGATTTGCTTTATTGATTAAAAAAAATCTTTGAGCAGACTTCTTTGTTTCTTGTTCTATATCTGTTAGTACAAATGAAGAACAAGGTCAGTTGTCTTGCCCCAGGAGAGTGTTAGTGTATCTTGTTTAACACAGCATAAGCATAAAACTTATGTTTTCTTACCTCTTTTAACATTGCTCCTAGTGCATGAAAAATAACATAGTTGACAGTGTATATGTTATGTTGACATTTCTTGTTGTGATGGTTTTGCTTTACATACAGAATGATTTCACTTGTAAATATGCATTCATGAGATAATCCTGTCAAAGAAAACAAATGCATTTAAAACATGTCAGTAGATGAATGTCAGTTAACTGAATAATTGCATGAAGCAACTGTTTCTTCATGTGACAAAAAAAGTCTTAATGTCTGTCAGTTATTTGTTGTATTCACAGTACAGACTGCAGGATATATACAGTGCAGATGTCAAGACAGATGATTACTCGCTGACAAAATACAGACCAGGTGTTTGATATGCCAGCTAAATAATTTGTAATCTAAATGGGCGTATTGGAGTAGTGGAAGATTGTTTATCTCACTAGGCATGACTGAAGCGTCCTGACAATTGTGGTCTCAGAGTTTTGGACATCTCATCTAAGTGAAGTATGTGAAAAAAACTCTTAAATTGTAACTCACCATTTAATGTACTTTTAGACGGTTTTTCATTCAAACGTTTATTATAATTGCTGTAAAAATATACATCAATACAGCAATACTACAGTTAGTTGTTGTTTTTATTCAGTGAGCCTGTAAGATCTTTTGCTCTCTTTTCCAAGAGAGATCTCAGAACAAATTATTTACAGTATACATAAGATCAAAACTAAGACAGTAGTCAAACACACAGAGACACACTGATTACACAATATAATAAAAATATCAGTGTCATAGTATGGGAGGCCAATCTTTCCCGTTTCAAGGAAAGAGTATGAAGAGCTTTTAAAGCTAACCTGTGCTGTGAGCTGGTGTCATGCTTACAGCTTTGAATTGAACAAGGGATGTAAAATATGCGGGCAACTTGAAGAGCATTGTCAATTGTCAATGAGAGCAGTTATGCAGTTATCTTTGAGATTCCTTAGATGTCATCCAGCCTTTTCATATTATTCACCACAGTGAGTGCAGCACAAAACTTGAGTGATGCATCTAATAGCACTAAATGGTATCAAGTGGTTTAAAGTTAATAATACCAGCAGATGGTAATGACAGTAGTGGACTTTATGTATTTTTTCCCATTTCTGGAAACAGTTCCTGTATAAAAACCTGGCTCTTTATTTTATGAGTGAAGTGTTCAGCATAGCTTCTGAACATGTAACCTAATCAACAGTACTGTTTCCAGTTACTACAAGCATATTAGTCACAAACAACAAAAGACCTTCAAATCCTGGGAAAAAATGAAAAAAAAAAAAAACTCATTAAAATTATGGGTGAAAATGTGACCGTGACTATGCATATGTATCGTGCTCGATACCATCTTAAAAAGTTAAAGTTCAAGAAGTTAAATTAGGCTTACTGTGCAGGATGTTTTCAGCTAGTGCACAGTGCTTATCTTTTGCTAAAATATGAAACGCAGTAGACTAAATGCCTTCCAGTCCATCCTTTTGTAGAGCTTTTTCACAAGCCTTAGTGAACAGTTTAATGGGAGCCTTGCAAATGGAGGGCAATTTATCTTTGCATTTTATTCAGAACACACCTACAGAAGAGTCACACTTAAATTACAATAATTACAAAAATCCCAAAAAGAGCTCTCTTGGTTAACATAGCATATAAATCCAGTTTCCTCACTTAATACCGTTATCATGCCTTTTTCTCTTTTCTCTCTCTGTGCCCATGCAACAAGCTGTTTCAGTGATACGAACATGCCACAGCTCAGGCAGTGGGACATAAATTATTCTGCCCTGTAGGCATGCAGCTCCGAAGTTACAGTGCATATGGAGAAGATAGGATTAAGTGAACCGTATAAGGGGACAAGTTTGCTCTGTATGTTTATTTAGATATGATAGTTCTATATTTTACATATGAACCTTTTACCTTGTAAGACAGATTAGTCAATTATAAAGGGAAGCTCACAAAACAAGTATTTACATATATACATACTGTACAATATGTGTGTGTGTGTGCGTGTGTGTGTGTGTGTGTGTGTGTGTGTGTGTTTCACTTTGATATGTCATTACATGAAAAAACAATAGAAGAATAACAATATAATAAATACTGTGTAAAATCAATCTGCATTTGAGATACACAGAAATTGTATCTTCTGCGGCAGTGTGGCTCGGTGGTTAGCAGTGGTCCTGAGTGTGTTATTCATTATTTAGGAAGTAGTGCGAAACTCACATAGTACAGCATAAAGTGAGGGTCTGAAGGTCAAGATGTTGGATGGGCATACAGTACATACAGTATATAGTGTTTACTTTCAATACCTGTGGCTCAGGTTTGCATCTATCATACAAGCTGGCTGTGTTGATATTTTATTAACATGATCCTGATCTTTCACGAACCTTAGCAAATAGGTTTTAGTTGGCTCACCTTAACCACACAGTTTCCATGTACAGGAACTGTAAAAGTGAAGCATTCTGTTTGACAAGATGAAGAAAAATTGAATACAGGCAGCATTTAAGTGTTCCTCAAAAACCATTTGCCAAGTCAAAACAAGTTGTAGATAAATGTAATTCAAAGCGGATGCTGAACATTCACTGAAAAGCCTCACAAAAATAATATTTAGTGACATTAAAAATAATATAATATTTTGTTCATCCTATGAGATTATTTCAGTAACACATCTAACTTCTTAACATTTATTTTTACATAAGAGATAATATGATACTTAAAGTGTACCATTATCAGATTGTGGTTTTATTATTCCATTTGTATTTTATATATCCACAATAAAAGGTTTACAGTTGTGCCTTAAGTTTTATTCAAAGAGGGTTCATATCATCACACTCGAGTGCATTATTGTTATCGTGAGCAACATTTTTTTTTTTTATTCAGTGCGTGATCCTGAAGCTCACTTCTCTGTTTTGCTGTAATAGCCACTAGGACTTGTCACTGAGAATAGAGCAGAGTCTTGGGCAACCCAGAGAGCCTGCAGCCAAACAAGGGCTATGGATAAACAGGCAAAGCGAGAAGAGAGTGAGAGAGATAGGAGGCCAGAGGAGCAAGACAAGTAGAAGGAGAGGGTGAATCAAGGGCCAAAGGGAGAGGGAAATACAGAGGGTTAGGGAGAAGCTGCAGTTCTTGTGACCTACCTCGGGGTTAGTGCAGTGAGAGAGGAGATCTAATTAATGGCTTTAAGACGGCCGTTCTCATAGAAATTCCCTGTGGTGATTACTCACCTCAAGGCTGTAGCCTTCTCAGAGATAGCCTGTGTCCGCACGTGGCCTTTGGACACAGTCACACATGCAAGCCTCATCAAAAGTCTCTTTTGCTTATCTCATTAATTGCAGTGCTAGCTTCATTAGCAATATGAGGCATCAAATACAAGCAATTGTGAAATGAAGCATTTTTGTTATTTCTTGAATTAAAATTGTGCTTATTCGCTCTGGGGTGGAATAAATAAATCTCACCCTTAATTGTGGAAAGCATGCACAGTTAAACAATATTCCATCAATAAATGCGACACTCATTAAAGTAGAATGTGGAGGCTTCCCCTGGGCATTTGGAAAAAAAAAATTATTAAAGGAAATGAGTGATGCTATGTAGCAGTTTAAAAATAAACAAATCGGAACAACGAGGAAAGTTAGTTATTTTTATCTTTTATGCATTCTTTGCATCTACTGGTTTTGGAAGGCTTCTCTAGTTGATATTAGTAAACACGTCTGACAACTGAACTCTTTTGGTTCCTTGTACATCCAAGGGAATTCGTTAAGAAATGCTTTGTTTTACTGACAAGTCCCATCTATGGTTTGCAATGCATATGAAATTTTCAGCATTAATTATAAACTCTGATATGAAAGGGAATCAGCAAGAGTGAAGAAGCAACCAGAGCCATCTAGGCTCATGGAAGTTCCAAGTTGACAAAATTAGTGATACATACAGAGAGCAGATAGGGGAAATACTGAAATAACAAATCAATCATGTTCTACTACTTCACTGTAATCACTGTTGCATGCAAGTAAGCAAATACAATACAAATACAGGTTGTTTCTCTTTCACATCAACTAGCAGGGGATAAACCACAACATGTTCTGTCTATCTGTCATATCAACCATTCAAATGGTTCACACAGTTGAAAACTCCTCAGGAAACATCTTGTATAGAATTAGGAAAGGTTTAATAGTGAAGGCAACTTTAAGTGTAGGTGCAGAGCTTAAAACACCAATCAACAGGTAAGAACAAATATTTCAGCTGTTAAGATCATCGAAGTATGAGCCAAGTTGCTTGACTATTTTGACATGGACAATAGAATCCTGTCAAGTGTATAACCATTTGTATGTGTTAAAGAGTTGGATTAAGTGACATACAATCTACAGGATTTTGGCACTGGAGATTGGGGTTTAGGCAAAGAAAAAAAAAAGCAATCAGCAGTTTGGTTAAGGTTGTGGAAAGATTGTGATTTTGGTTACGTGATAAAAAAGTAAACTCATCCAGTCTTGTGCTTCAAGTCCAATATGACCATTATATTTCCCCTACCTAACCAAATCCTGTCAGTACCCAAACATAATTGTAAAACAAGGTTTATTCATGGTTTGTTGGTTTGTTGTATTGGAAGAGCAGACTATGACCGAAAACAACTGAAATATGTTGTCAGTGACCATTTAACAGATAAAGAATGTTTAGTATAAAAACATTGTGACTAGTAGATATGTTCAGTAAGGCATTTTCCTTGTTATACTGATAAAAAATGTAATGTGGGCAGTATTATGGTTCCATTGTTATGGAAAGAGGGTTGGCTCAGTTGCATTGATCATGTCAAACAGCTGTGCCACTCTCATGTGTCATGACACATAACAAGTATAGCTCACCAATTGGAGAAGAGAGACCAGACATTCTTCTCAAGGAAACACCTTTTTGAGCTGGTTGTTCAGTAAGGGACAGAACAAGATACAACACCAACCAAAACAGTTGTTGAATTTATGTAATATTTGAATGTTTTCCAAAAAACAATAGTCCATGTCCATCTCTACTCATATTTGTAGTTACTGACTATGTAGCTCTAGAAAATGTTTACAAATAAAATAAAAATTTTACAGGTTGTCTTTTAGTCAGTGGTTGCAAGAGTTAATATAATGTACTGACAAGGCATGCATAATTCAATGCTTTTGAAACATGCAATGCATCCCTGAAGTCAGAGGCAGCACACACAAAGTGATCCTGCTGCAGTGCGATGGTTACAGGGATGTAATCAACCGACAGTAAACGCACTCATTCATACAATCAGCTCTGGATAATATTATTGCACACAATGACCCATCCAGTCCTGTGCAGACTGCCTTAATAATGTTAAGAACTGATATGTGCGTGTGAAGTGAGGAATGTATTTCAAAGTGACAGAGACAAACTTAACAAAAAATAAAAGGGGTGTATGTGATTTTTATTGAATGTCTGTGTGCCACTACTAACTAAAGTTATTACAATTGCTATGTGCAACAGCTTTTTAGCCAAGACATGGTCTTATAGTAGATGGATGTGGGAGTATAATTGCATGTCAAAGCATAAACTTAACATTGTTCTATTGTTTGCTTAGAACATGGAGACAATGATAGCATCCGCTATGAGACAGATAGGCGGTACTGTATGTTTCCTGTTAGTTCAAGATTAAACTCTAGGCATATTTGAGTTGCATAAATTAACTTGAACCTAAATATACATGTATACTTGAGATTTTATCAAATTTTATGTGCTATTGTAAAATTAATGCAACAGAGTTGACTCTTGTTGGAGATTAGTGTCGGTAAAAATGTCAGGAAAAGGGTACATTTGTTCTCTTTTTGTGTAATGAACAGAAAAACAGAAACAGCTGGATGGGTATCTTGTCTGCAGGTCAGACTTAATCCCCTCATAGCAAGTAAGACATTGGGACACACTTAATGTGTGTGTCGATTGCCCATGTGTGCACTTTCTATTTCTCCCTCTCTTGCTCCTCTTCTTTCAGTGGGTCGATTAAACGATATTTAACCATCGGTATCAGTGAATTTCCATTCCTGGTAGCAACACCAGTTCACAGAAGCTGGGCAGTGTCTGACCCAAGTCCAACTCTGGTGGAGACAAGGGGTCGTGAAGGAGGGTCGGCTGTTGGGTCGATTCATACATACAAATCGATCCCCAACGCAGTCTTGACCCACGTCACTGTGTCGGTCTGAATGAGGTATGAGTTGGACCTTGGATGGAATCGCTCTGTGGAATTAGAGTATAACTCCGCTGTTACTTTCCCTGTGTGAAGTTGCTGTTATACACATTGGTACTTGTAAAAAGCTGTTTAGAAACCCATATACAAGGCTAAGAAATCCCTGTTCTCCAGGAGAAAAACCTAGGTTTCTCATAATCCCCTATCCCATTCACTGTAACCAGGTTTCTCATAGACATGACAGTGGAGAAATCTGTTTACTGGAGAAAGCTGACTGTAACCCGGTTACTTAAGTGCATGTAAACGCACTGACTGTGAAATGAAATACAAGCAAAAATAATGATGTAATATATCAGTGCTTAAATGCAGCACTGGCACAGGAAAAAGAAATGTTGTCTTACCCACTTGTCTCACAATATTTTAAATGCACTGTCATATTTAAATAAAAATATAGGCAGTAAAAACACACTGACAAAGATATTTACATTTTTAAATTGGCTTAATCATAGAGTAATGTACTATCTCAAAGAAAATCCATATTAACATGCGGATTCACCTGTTTCAGACTTTCAAAGCTGTCAGCTGAATGATGGCTCTGGTAATAGGCATTCCTTCATTTTGTTTTTCAGTCACGTACTCATTCACTCTACTATCTCACTACTGTCAAGTTCTTGGAAGTCTCCAGTTCGGTCGGGTTCTTTACTGAAAGCCGTCGGATTGTGGTTTCCACTCGTTAAGAATTTATTTTCTCTGTGGCAGCAAAACAAACAACTTGAGTCAGCAAAGAAATCCTTTAGGTTAAACCGGGATAACTAAACAATTTGGGGCTGACTAACTGCATCAGATGCACCATAGACAGAGAAGTAGACACTCTGCAGCATAGCAATATTAAGGCTACAAACTACCTATAACACATTGTCTCTTAAAGTAACAGGCTCTTTAAAACAAGAACTGGTACTTGCTCCTTTCAAAGAGGACATAGCTAAATGTCTAGTTAAAAATAAGATGACCCCCAGTAGCTGTAAGTTCCTTTAAAAATACCTTGTATCTTAGCCAACACTCTATATCCATCATCTTAACAGGAAGTAACTTTTGATAGTATCAAATCCACTACTGTGTTATCTCCTTCTACTCACTAGTGACAACTTTCGGTTTAAGGCTATTAGATATCTATTATGCCCCAAATTATCCATCTGCTGTTTCCATCTTGGGGGACAAAAACAGATTGATCATAAAAATTTAATGAATGAAAAATATAACTGTCATTTGAATATAGGCAATTATATGAATTAGGGATGTGCAGAGAGCCCAGAATTTGTATTTGTATTTGAATAAAAATGGAAATAGGTATAGCAATCCTGTTTTTGTTTTTCTCTAAACTTCTACTTTTAGGATATTAAAGTGTTAAAATGTGTTCTTCAATAAATTACTGTATCGAAGGGGGTTTCCCTCACTGGGTCTCAAACCCTGGTCTCCCCAGACCACAGACCACTGCCCTAACTATTCACCCAACAGGCTCAGCTCCACTAGATTCACAGACCTACAGTTACTCATACATGCATGTCACAGAGACAGACAGCAGAGGAGAGACAGCAATGCAACCTCACTACGCTACGAGTCCCAAACTACGCGCTATTTACTTGACATGTTTCTTTTTCTTCCCAGAAACAAATAATTTTAAAATATTTGTTATTCATGTTGGGATAGGGATGTTTTAGCCCTATGTTTATGAAAAACCCACTTGACTTGCCAAGCCATGCTCTAATCACTGTTTTTCATTTTTTTGAAAGGACAGTAAAGTATAAAATGGTGGGGTAAGAGAGGCTGAGAGTGGTCTGTCAGTGTTGATCTGAGGTCACGCCAAGTTATTAACCCCTCCGCTTGAATCACTCTGTCACGGGTAAACAGCCAGGAGTAAATAATCACACTCTGCTTGCCACCTTCTCACCTTTGACCAATTGACATCTGCTTGAACAAACTTCCAGCTGCTTTTTTTCCCCCTCCCTTAACATCAAACATAGGTATTCTTTTAAAATTATACAGAGTCCTGAAGTAGTACCGTCCAAGTCCCATGGGTTGTTTGTCTGTAGGACATCCATCCATAAATTGCACCTTCCTATTACAGTGCCTGTCTATACGGCATCTGACATCCTAACTGAGGGCTCCCTAGAGACACTTTCAAAAAGTGATTTATCATGAAATATGGACACAGCTAAAACAGTAAATCAAAGTTATGATGTGCATTGTTTAATAACGTTGTTTAATCAGAGATGAGATGTGAGACTGATCTCATGCTCCCACTTAGAATCACTAAACTGTTAAAAATTCAATGCGTATCATAGTATACAATTTCACTGAAAAATATTGTAATGTTCAGGTTGCTGGATGCTTTAAAAATGCATAATCTTCACTCATTACTTGCTGATGGTATTTGCAAACGTGCATAGCATTAACGTTAAACTTAATCTTGCTTATTTAGAGCTAAATAAACTGCTATTTCATACACCCCTAACACATGCTGCAGATGCTGTCAGGTAGTCATTGTTATCCAAATCCCTATCATAATTTTATATCATTTACCTATACTTTTACCATAATAACTGGTCTATAACATTTTTGCAAGATGGGAGATTAACACAAAGTGGGCAATTTTCAAGGATTTGGTTGATCAGATCAAGTTAGGCTGTAATTAGGTTGCTGTTTTTTTCTCTTGTGTTGTATTTTCCCTTACATGATGCTGTTGTTTGCTTCACACCTACCTGCTAAATTTTAAATGCTGTTTTGTGACATCTGAGCTAAAAGCTTAAATGTCAGGAGTAGCTGTGGGTAAAGTGGAAGTGGAATTACCACAGCCTTCATAAAGTCTGTGTTCTGGCTGTCATGTCCTCTTCTTTCTGGCAGAACTGCCATCGCAGACAGGCAGAGGAGCTTTAACTCTGCTTACACTCTTTTGGCTTTGAGTACTGACATTGTTGCTTTGCGAAGCTGCTCTGAGTTCAGAATTTGATTTTGTGTGTGCTTTTATAATGACTATGTGTGTACATGTATGTGTGTGTGTGTGTGTGAGAGAGAGAGGGGGGGCTGGGGTCCATAACTTTCTAATTCAAGCTTTGATTCAGATATGCTTTTGAAACAGTCATACATCATATATATTTAAACTCTCCAGCAGTAAATCTAAATTATGCAACTCTGTCCTCTAGAAATTACGTTTATAGACTACAGGAAGGAGTGACTGTGGCTCAGGAGGTAGAACAGTTTGCCCACAAACCACAGGGCTGGCAGGTCGATTCCCGGCTCTTCCCGTCCGTGTGTCAAAGTATCCTTGAACAAGACCCTGAACCCCAAGTTGCCCCTGGTGGTCAGACAACACCTTACATGGCATAAGTGCAGTCCATTTACCATTTACTGAATGCTACTACTGACCTCATATGTTCAATATCAACATTTATGCAACATAACATCAACATTCAACCCAGTTCGGTGGCCGTATGTTGCATATTAAAATTGTATTTGATATTACAATTTAGAACCAATTAGAAGATGATTAAAATTATATGACAGAAATTAAGGATGAAAATGAGGGAATAAAAGACAGTGAAATTGCATTTTCCAAATAATTAAAACACAATAAATCTATTAACAAATATAACAATTGATGGGCAACACCAGAAATAGAACCCTGATAAATGATCACTCATGCTTGAAAAGCAAACAAAAGCTAAGTAGCTGTGATATGAGACATATTGATTCTCCATATTGAGCTTAAAGCCAAGCTTGGAGTGAGGTATGTTTGACATGAACATGTATGTGAATGTAGAAAAGAAAAAAAATAGTGGGGAGGTATTTTAAAGATACATAACACTCCCTAATTTGATTTACTTGGTTCATCCCACACAGACCCATATATCATTTTATTTGACTTTGTTGTCTACTAGTGTGTGTCAGTAAAGAGGGTTAGCATGACTACGCAGTGCAGATGCAATATATAACTGATAAACTGAGGCATCTCAATTGTGCTCACTGTAGCAGTGTGATGATAACTGGATCATAACCAGATGATCTGGCTCTGTTACAAATGATTCACCCTCATTTGGAGTTGCAGAGGCCTGGCCAAAATGGCTCTTTAGCTTTTGAACAGTATCTCACATTTTTCCTCCTTCCTTCCAATTATTATGTTAATTGATGCATGGGCTGCTTAATACTCCAGAAATGCTGTGAAAACACTGATGCCCAGTGTTCTAAGGTAAGAATAACAATTTACATAGCATCAGCAGAGACAATCTGTGCTCCGTCTGCTCAGGGATCTCTACAATATCTATGATTTCTCCCCTTAAGATCACATACGCGTAGGTCTGGCAGTAGGCGTAAAGCCCATGAGCTATTAAATTTCACTGGTGTGATGTTTGTTTTGCTTCTTTCATTGTATAGACTTAACATTTTCTTTCTTTCATAGTGTGATTTTTCTATAAAGACTTGCTATAAACACAGTGGTGAATTTACCTTGTTTCCATGTTCTTCAGATCATAAAATTTTTCAAAAGCACTTGCTACATAAACAGACATGGACATATTTACATCACCTCTCTCTCTCTCTCTCTCTCTCTCTCTCTCTCTCTCTCTCTCTCTCTCTCTCTCTCTCTCTCTCTCTCTCTCTCTCTCTCGCACACACACACACACACACACACACACACTTATATATATATACTGAGAAAATTGATCTTTACTTGGACCCCTTTAATTTCTTTCCTTGCAGTCTGTCATTATTTGTGCATTTTGTCACTTTTTGTCATCCTTGATTAAACTCTAATTTTCTTATTCCAGGTCAGGCGATTGCTTCTAAAATCAGTACTCTTTATTAGACCATCCAAAAATGGTGATATTAGCATGGAGAGCTTGTCATTATCTGCTTGACAAAGTCATGGTTTCTGTTTTAATCAGCACCCTGCTGCTGTAAAAGTTTGCCACTTTTTCCACTTTCAAATGAGTCTCCCGAAGCTAACAATGGGTGGATTAATGAATAGATGCATTGTTTGATTGGACAGGTTGACTGAATTAAATAAGAAACAGTTATTGAGACATGCCCATATATAACTAGGCAAAGTTGGAATCTGCTGAATATTCCACAGGACAGAGTACTCCTAGTACGCTTTGCACTAAAAAGAAAATAAATAAATAAAAAAGGCCACAGCTGTTGCCCCACCTGTCTCTTGACAGCACTCAAAAGGTATTGAAATTGTGACCCTCTTCTCAAAAAACTGTGTGCGTATTTTGACTTTTTAATTATAAAAAAAGCAATCACATCACTCAATTCATTGATGGCAGCAGCTCAGAGATCATGTGAACCCAGATGCATTCCGGGCATTAAAGTTAGAGTTTATTATGTTTTGTAATGAGAGCTGTGTGAGAAGGCAAAGGGGACCATAGTAGTTCAGTGGAGGGAACTGTCTACTGTCTCCAGGTATTACACAGCCTTCTATGTTAAGCACAGTGGAAGAATTTTTTTTTTTCTCTCCTACTCACTTTGTGTAAAGACGTGAGTAACTGTCATCAGCAATCATGAATAACACTGTATTAATTCTTCCCCAGACATTAGCTGGAGAGTCAGAAATGTTATGGGACAATGAGGGCTGATATTTTTCTTAATTGGTGGTGTTAATACGGCATCGTGTCCCTTTTTCTTTTCCTTCCTCCTCTCCCTTGTTTTTCTTCCTCTGGGAAATATCACATGAATTGCAAAACCTTTAGTCACAGTAATGACGTAGGAAGATGCACCCTGCTTCCACATTAGTGCTTATACCTTTAAATGTCTTCTCATTTGCAGTCAATAAATTGAGTCATAATGAAAACCCATTGAAGACATCTTGTTCTGGCACATGTAGGCATATCAGGCTTTGATCTTAAAAGACTGCACATTTTATGCAGTGGTAAATGGCATAAGATTTTGATAATCTTGTGCCATTCATTTTATTGCTTTTCTCTACTGTTAACCTGAATAGTGTACCATAGCGAATTAGAGATACACAGTAATGTACAACAGGATTTAAAGCCTGTAACACATTTGTATACAGCATATGGGCAACAAACCAGATTTGTGAAGGCAATAGTGAAAATTCTGAATTGATTTTGTTGGGTAAGACACTTTTAAGTGCTGAGAATATTGACCTGTTTTGCTAAAGAACTCATTTTTGTTCTGTTTCCCCTTTCCTACATGTGCTGTTTGACATGAACTCTGCATTCCCCATAATAGGTAAGTCAATTTTTCAGTTATCTGTGTATTGGTCCATCTATATGTCTATCTATAAAGGTAGTGGGCCCATCTATGTTTCATGTATTCGTTTATTTATTATTTAGTATGTTGGTATTTGTATCATACATCGGTAAAAAGATACACAGAAAACAGGGCGAGTGATTGGTAACTATTTTTGATGACATTTTTTAAAAAAAAAAAATTGAATTCTTTAAAAGCCTCTTTTTTCACAAGCATGAACCATCACTGCGTGCTGTTTGTGATCCATCAATTCAACCATATTCTCACACTTTTAAAATGAAAATGTCTGCTGAGTGGATAACATAGCTTCTTCAATCTAAATTATTCTCTCTAAGATGGTCCACAGGGCCGGACGTATCTCATACACTGCACCAATTTCCACTGGGATCGTCCCATTTTTCTAAACGTATGCCCTCAGAATACTTTGAAAGATGTTGTGATCACAAAACATTTCTACACACTGAGGCCTTAGCCAGTATGACCCAAATGTGCTTACATTCCTGCAGAAGCCAGATCTCTAAATCTCTAAATTTGAAAACACTAGTTCTTCAAGGGTCAAGAGAGCTTCAGAGCTCAGCATCACAGCCGAATCTCATCATCCTTTGGCTATCCTCAGAGATTTTAAGTTTTCTTGTAATATCCCTAATTTAACTTCACATCAAATACAAAATAAAGATGCTCTGGTTTCATGTGAGGTTGTTTTCCTCATAAATATCATTAGTCTTTTTAAAAGTAGTGATTGTAAAATCATGTTATACTACATACTGTATATGGAATACACATATGACCCATCAGTGACTCTGAGAACACATCCCTAATAGGAACAAGTTGTACTTGATCTAATGTTCAAATGCCTTTTAGCATTTGGTAAACATTTCTTCAATCATTGCTACTTGCAGTCACTTTTTCATTCGCTTAAGACTCCTCCGAAAGTGCATAAAAGTCCTCCTCCCTAATCCTAACAGTCCTTTACGCTGTGTACAGACAAGGACTAGTTTAAACCTACAAAGACAAGACATCTCACACATAATGACTGACTTCCACAGACAGATTTTCAGTCTGGCAGACAGAAAGGATTACATTGTATTGTAGGAACTTAAAAGAATGCTGCACTGCTTTCATTACGTCTCTATTTTAAAATCAAAACTTGAACTATTATACCCAGTGGCCAAAATAGAGCCATTTTTTCTTCTTACATCGTAGCTTCTTGATTTTATCCAGACTGTTCCAAGAACAATGTAATAGTATTTGTTCTATGTGGCTTTCAGGCTAATATTCAGTATGCTAATGCCAATGTTCAAGCATTAGATTGTGTTATTTTACAAATGTGCAAATACATTATCATATTTATAATTTTGTTATTCAAGAACTAAAAATATTGCCATTAAGAGGTTAAGGTTAGGGTTAATTGAAACATTGAACACCACCATGTTAATTGGATTATATCTATTTTTAGCAGCTACATTAGCCACCTTTTAGCAACCAAGCAAAATGAGGCAGCAGGCAAATACTGCAGCTTCCCTGTTTAAAAGTGGGCTTTGGTTAAACCAGCACATCTTCTCTTAGTGCAGCTTTTGTCCCTGAACAGGTGAGAACAGAGGTGTCATCTTTTAGAAATAAAAATTCAGCCATGTCTTTGCATTGTAGTTAAGTCAAATGTACATATTTAGAGCCCTGGACTTTGATGACATGGTGGATGCTTATGAACATAGAAAGGAAAAGACTTTCAATGTTTTGTTTAATAAGTACCTGTAAAGCCATGTAGAGTTTCAATGTCAGGCATGGTGGCGACCGCCAGTTTTTGAGGTTTGATAAAATAGACACACTGATGGTTTTAGATGGAAAATACTGCATTTCATAGTGATTTTCAGAGAAAAAACACAAACAAGTGTAATAAATAGAGTATGTTGTTGCATCTTCTTTGGTGTTCCCTGTGAGTAAGTTAATGTTACTTGAATCCTATGTTTACACATACATATACATTCATATGGGTCCATAAAAAGGCACATTGCAGCCAGACCAGCTAATACATGCTAATACAGATAGGCCATCCGTATTGAGGCTGATGATTTACTGTGTCTTATCCAAGTTTGTTTTTTGACAATGTCTTCTAAACAAATATGCATATTGCAGAGATATATTTGTCTAGCAGACATTAGAAAAATTGCAATTTATATGTGTGTATCTTTTCATTTGTGCAAAATCTTTACTAATCTTTACCTTTGGAGCATGACAGCAAAAATATTGACAAGTTTAGACTGCTGCCAATTTGAGTGACTCTTATTTCCTGGTATTACATGTTTACTCACTTATAAGTATTTGTGTTTTCAGTGTAGACAAAAGCAATATTTTAGTTGAAGTGTGTGTGTACTAATAGTGCATTTTCATCTTGTACAGAAATATGTTACAGTATTATGTGTTAGTGTTATAAATCCAGGGGGCTAATTTGAATTAGGCTGATTAGCAAACATGCTAATATCAGAGCAATTTAAACATCAGGGTGTTCTCTGAAAGATTAGTTTATTATCTTAATAAATGTGATTTAAGCAGTAACTGTAAATAAGTCATCCTTTTTTTAATGAACAAATATTGATGTTAAAGTGTTACATTTTGACTGAATTATGCATCTTCATTTAATCAGATCTTGGCTGTATTAATAGGTATTATTGCAGTGCACTGTAGTTAAATTTTGGAGGATTAGTTCCAAATTTATGCATCAGATAAGCAGATGTTGTTGAATTACTTTTCTTAATAACACAAGCACTAGAGAACATGCAGGCAGTTTGGACCAACCAAAAGAGATGAATTATGGTCAGTATGTTCACAATTATCAATTCCTCTCACACACCTGATACACAATTTCAGAATCAATGCTGTGAATTGGTGAGTCAAAGATGTAAGATTGTCATGAATCCCATTTGGTTACTTATTGTTTAGACACTCCATCATCGTCCTTACAGGGATTTTGAATAGCTTATCCTGCCTCTATTATATTCAGGGGATATCAATCTCCCATGCTGGGGCCAAGTCTAAAGTAAAGAAATATACCGCCTGACAGAGCCTATCAGACTATAGATTCAATCGAAGGGGGCCCTGAATGGCATCCCTGTAGATTTGAGGCAGCTATTTCTTTTTTTGTATGGAGGGGGTCCCAGAGGGGTGGTGTGTATTGAGTTTGTTTTGAAAGTGACGCTTCCATTAGATGGGAGTCAGTCATCTGATTCAGTGCTAACACTGGCAGAATGCCTGATTCAGCATCACTCTCTGGGCAAGTGTGATGCAACACTGCACCATTCATAAAGGACTTGAATACAAAATTCTCCAAAACTGTGAATTAATTGCAGCTTATATATGCTGATAATATTACAGTAAAATGATTATTAGGCCATCAGTTTATATCTGTTTTTTTTGTCATTATTATTATTTGGCCATCTCATATTTTTTTTTCTTTTTTTTTTGCTTTTAAGTTAAATAATCAAGTATTTACATTTATTTTTTATGTTTTAATCTGTAGCATCTGCATTCTTCTTTTTGCCTCATAACTAACTTCTCCTCTCCACTAGTCTGCGCTGTACATGTAAACATACAGCTGGGTTCCAGCAGTCTGTCCCTCTTTGATATAATAATCAGGGCGCATGATGTAGTGTTTAAGCCAGGGAATAAACACATAAATAAACATTATTCCATAATAAGAAAATTCAAAGGTGCTTATTGCTTTGAGTCAGACTCTAATTAAAATCACTTTTTTGTCAGTGTTTTGCATCCATTATTTTGAATTTCTGACCCTTTCTTCCCACTGACAGCCAGTCACTCTCCTGATGAACTTGCGCATTATAAAAACAGATTAAGCCTTGGTCTTTGTGATGTTGATTTGCATTGCATACTAATGGATTAGTAAAACTGAATGGAAACCTCTTGGTCTCTTATGGCCCATCTGATCAGTCTGGCCATTCAGGCAGAGCCCTCCCTTTGCAAAATCAGTTCAGACCAAAGCTTATTCAATGGAGTCCTTGTAACTTCAATAGATTTTATATAACCCAGAATAGCTAGCTTATGCAAATTGTGCCTCCAAATCCACAAAAGATATCACAACAAATTATGTGACTGAAGGGTTATTATATAAACAAACAAGCCAATGAATGAATGGATGGATGAATAAATGAATGAATTCAGACCCATATGGTGATAAATGCTGTGCAGCTCTGTGACCATGTCAGTTATAAGTCATGGGCAAGGTCTATACCGTAATTTAGAGGAGCTACCTCTGCAACCTTCTACCTTAATTCTTCTCTTTAAAAAAAAAGGCACCACTGTAAATTCGGCATGTTCTGAGTCAGCATGAAAAGCAAAACCATGAAACAAAATGGGAACACTCTTCTTCACACCCCAACCTTTTCCCCAAGCTCCAAGATGCCCAAAGATTTGTCTTCTATCAGATGTCTGTAATAGGTGCAATAACATAAAAGATGAACAATATAAAAGCCTTTCAGAACTTCACATAAGCTGTGCAGTGAACCATACACTATTGTACCATACTGCGCTTTGTCTTATAAACAAGGAACAAATCATCTATCTATCAATGGCATCATATCTACAGTATCTACTATATCTATCTGTCTGTTTCCCTGCAGTCAATGCCATAGTATCGCTTCTTGTTGTGAGGACAAAGAGAGTATTGGCAAAGTCTCTGGTCACTTGACAGTTATTAATAAGTCTTAAATGACAGACTGTTCAGATAGTCACGTTTTTCAGTTATACATTTATTACTGCATATACCTTCACTTATGTGGTAGAGGAGTCTTCAATGAATTTCTTTCCCCAGATGGTTCACTTTGTATAATATTGTTTTTGTGCAATTCTTTAGACAGTGGAGTAGAGAAAGATTACAAAAGACAGGTACACTTGTACATGATCATAATTGTAGTGTAAATATACAGTATATTTAATCAAAAACATGGCCATTTTCAAGCAAGGTAGGACATTAATTTATATAAAACAAAATCAGAAGTTTGTCATGGCAGACATGTTTTTAAGCATGGCCTTTCAGTTGATTAGCATCTCAGAGTGAGTTTAGCTTCAGTGCTTTTTCATACTATGAGCAGTTAACTTGTCTGAAGCTAACAGAAAAGCTGGTGTTCTTTATTTCCACCTAATGAATTTTGACTTTTGTGTTAGCTGTAACTTCAGCATATCTGTATACTTAATCAGACAAATTATTGTAATGACTGATTGATTCAACATTTTTATGCATTTTTTTCAATGATATCTTAATCTTTTGTCCAAAACAGCTTAGCTTATTGAAATAATTTCATGGTGTAAAACTCTTTCTAGAAATAAGAACATATTGATGAATACCATAAAAGGACATCTATTTTACAAGTGTGAAAAGAATAAATGCACACTTTCCACTGTCTTTGTCAGTGTAATCAAATAAAAGAGTTTTAGGAAGCAGTAAGAGAATGTATCCAGGACATATTGTCCATACTATCTCCTGCTAATCATAACATTAGAAGGACACAACACATTTTTTTTAGAAATAGGCCTTTTGTCAAAAGACTTATTGCTCTATCATGAAAAAAGGTCAATAGGTCAAGTATAAGTAAATTGATTTCTGAGTTATCTATGACTCTGCTGTTAGAAAAAAAATACTTATATTATCAGGGGTAATCAGTCACTCTTTTACAACATGTGAGGTCTCTTCATATCTTATCTAGAGATGACAGAGTTAGCCCACATAATGCAAGCACCTGAATATACAAGTAAGCCTCTGCAATTTCCAAATCCATCAGAGGTTCCTATTTCCAGTATTTGAACGTTAATATAAGATGCACTTAAACTGAAGCATATCACCATAAGTGTATTAAGTTATTGTTAAAATCTGTATTTCCTGACTGAGCTCAATTGTCTTATATTGTACATTACTGGGTTCAGTCATGTCTTACCCATCTGTCTATTCACATTTATCCTAATACTGTAAAGAAGGACATGATTCTGTGTTTCTGGCTTTTATCTCAGTGACTCATAAGAAGAGTTACCGAACACTTGTAAAGCCAGTTATGCCTGACAGTTTGATATGACACGCATAAAATTTACATTTTTTTTCAATTACCTGTACTGCAAACTGGGAAGTGTAGGTTGGTTGTGTAAGTCAAAATTGTGACACATACTGAGTCTCCTCTAAGAGAATATCAGTTTATTCTGATTCCTGCTGTGACCACCTTTTTGCCCAATCTATAATTAAACTCAAACTTAAAAGCCAAGTGTTTTGCAAACGACCCGAGGGTGATGCTGACTTTTTGTTGCACTTTAAGTGGGCATTTATTAATACATGTCTGTGTTTTCAGTTTTCAAAACACATTTTCATAAAAGACTTTTAACTTCAAGGCACACTTTCCCCTAAAAGGCTCAGGGATAAAGAAAGGCATCATGCTTATTGCATGAGAGCTACTTCTTGTTTAATTAGAGAGCTTGCCTTTATTTATTTACAAGGCGTTCAAGGGAGCTTTTTCTGCGGTACAGGATTTCCTCTGGAAGTGATCCGTAATTAAAAATATGTATCACACCTCCTAGTGTAAAAATTATAAAGAGCAGTTGAGGCTCCCCACTAACCAGACGTTTGGTTAAGTCATGCATGCTTCAGGGACCTGTGACAGAGAGAGACTCGGAGCTTACAAATCTGTACTACTACTCATCTATCTGGCTCTGGAGGCCATTTTAGTTGTCAAACTCACTTTATGTAATTGCTAATCACTGTGGGGATGCTTTTTGTTCACCTAAAAATAAGATGAGCTCAGTAAAGTTAAAGTTTATGAGTCTTTTGCTAGCACTCTCACCTTGTGAAGCTAAGAAGACAGACAAATAAACTGGATCAATTTAAGGTAATTGATAAATGTTAAAGGTTAAATTTGCTTCTCTTGCCTTTTTTGTGACGTGGTTTTAAGAGGGTTGTGTTGACAAACTCAAGCTCAAGAAAAACCTTGAGCCACCATGGTGCATTATATTAAAATGTGTTCCTAATATTTTGCTCTCCTCATGTATGTTAATGGAGCGGACAAAATATTAGGAACCACCGTGCATCTTTAATCCTTTTCTTAAATGCAACAATTATGCCATGATCACATGAATTCATTTTGATTTTATTTCAGTGGTATCAGATTTTTGACACTTGAGCATGAACTTCATATGGACAACAAGGACAGAAGTAGAGCCTGTGGTGCTTGTTGTTATTTTTCTTTGTGGCACATGAAGAGAAGACTTTTAATTGCCCTTATTAATCTGGCTAGCCTGCAGAGATGCTGTGACTTCCTTGTCTTTAAAGACCAAATTACCATAATGAGCATTGTCACCATTCATATCACAAACTTGTATCAGGCTTTCGCCGTCATTGAAAATTCAACGGTATCTTTTGAAACAGGGACAAAGAATAAATAATCTAAGTATGAAGACAGCTTCTGTAAAAATTAAGTTATTTAAGGTGAGACAGTGAGGACGTCTTTGTGTGGCCCTGAAGCAAACATTGTGTACATCATGTCAAGTACGGAGCTTAGGCACATAAATCTTCACAGTGATTTGCATACATGTGTAGCAGTTGCACTGTGATGTGATGGTATGTTTCTTTGGGTCAGAGAAGGGAATACAGCAATTGCATTAGTGTGTGAAGCCTCTTCATATCAATTGTTCTTTTGTATTGTGCTCTGTAAATGGATCATTTTTTGTCAGTTTGCAACTCACTGAATAATGCTTTTATTCGTATGTTTTCTATGTACTTTATGATTTGTTTTGAAATTTATTTTAAGACCTTATTCTAAACCTCTTTCAGGGAAAGGTTCAAACAGAGTGTGGCTTTTGTTTTTTATGTTTCTTTTGGTTTTCAAACAGGAAAAAACACATTTGGTAAAAAAGCCCAAACAAAACTTCTTTTTTTCTTATCATATGAGTGGTCAAGCTTGGATAATGACTATTAAAGTAACTTTAATATGTGTTTTTCAGACAGGTGTCCTACTAAGAGAATATCTTGGGGTTTCTAAAGCATCGCAAATAATGTGCTTTGAATGTCAGTCGGGATTTAACACTTGGGTTCTATGTTCTTTTTTCCGCTTTGATATCAAGCTGTTCTTTCTTATTTATCTTCAGAATCTCTACTCAGTTCAGCTCCTCTGTCATCTTACCTGGCACAGTGTGCATGTGCAACAGTCACACAGGGAGCGTATGACACTATTCTCTGTTATCAATCAGAAACATTCATGTTTTTCAGTCAACACAGTATCACAAGCATTGCCTACTTGAGGTCTAATGGCTTTGTTTCATATTTCTACGTGAGCTGTCCTAACATGTCTGTATGGGAAAGTATAATTCTGACATGTAATAGGATTTTGTGATCATTTTTTCTCATGTTCATGAGAATATGATTGTTGTTTTGCATCTAGCTAGATTCACAGGTGTGGATATTTTCTATCAAATACAGCAATTGCTGCATACAATGACATGACAATCACATGATTGATGTTTCATTAACAAATACATTTTGCCGCAGTTAGCAAGAGACTACAAGAGCGTATTGTATGTATGAAGAATATTTTGTGTCAACATGCCCTGTCAGTGGGGAACTGCTCTACTTCAGTATTTGTAATGCATAACAAATTGAACGGCAGAACCTCTGTGGGAGTGTGGGCTCAACATCATGATGCAGTGTAGGAATAACACACTGATCATAAGTGGCTAATGAGAGATTTCCAGACAGAGGAAACGTCCAAACAGAATCTGTAGGAGGTTTCCAAAAACAGGCTACAGGAAATTACTTTAGCTTTTTTACAACAGGATATTTATTAATTAGAAAGCTTATTACAAGAGCAAACAAAAAACTTCAAGTCAACAGTAAAACTGGTAAGCATAATACAAGACACGAAAGCAATGCAAGAAGTATCAAAGAAGAAAATTAAAAGGGAAGTCAAAATGTTGAAGTTTACGAATTTTTAAAAAGTACGTTTTTCATTCTGCACATAAGCCATATTAATGGCTGATCTTATTTTTAATTTGTGCTTTGTAACAGCCAATGAAGCTCTTTAAAATTTCAGCAAACTGCTCTGTAAAAGCATCCAAGATGTACACAGTAAATTATATAACTCTGCAACTAATGGATGCAGATATAATAGCTACCATTTTGTGTAAGATGATCAGAGCTATTTGTGTAGATAAAACCAGATAATGTTTCTACATTCCCTACTTGAAGATCCTGTAATTCCTCGATTTTAAAAATGCTTTGCTATAGTTCACAGAGACAAATAAAAAATCCATGTTTCATTCTTAATGAAAGACACAGGGCTCAGTTACTGGCCCTTGCCTCAGTAATACATCATGTTAACTGAAGAATGAAGGAAGAATAATGGTTATGCCTGATGCTGCCACAAATCTGGGGATTCATCAATGAAAGCCAAGATGAATAGGTTGCCTCACCTGACTTCAAATTTCACTGTGATTGAGGCTCTTTTATCCACTGGCCTTCTTTTGAGAGCTGCTTTGTATTTTTAACTCATCCCTGGAAGCCATGCACAACTTAATGACACTGGTTTTGTTGTCATAATGTATTGGAGGAGAGATGGCTTACTTATAAAGAGTTCTTAAGGTATGTCAGGAGTTAAGCAGAAAATCTGTTCACCTCCACCTCTTAGCATAGTGCTTAATTCTGAAAAGAAAGGACTTTCGCTTTCAAAGGCCAAATTGCTAAGACACCTTTGATCCTTGGGATCAGTGATGGCATTTGTCTACCTTGCATGAAATCCCTGACCTCTGCTGTGTGTATTTCTTTTTCAAAATATTGGTACCCTCTGTCAAATTAGATTTGAAAGATTTCAGTTGACACTTTCTCAGTGCATACACAATATGCCACCATTCTGTTGTTGCTTAAGTAGATTTAAAATCCCAGGGAGTGGGAGAAATACCCACGCTTCTGGGTATATTGTTTACCGATTATGCAGGTTGACTACCTGGGTATTTGTAGCGTTAAATTATCTACTGGCAAAACAAAAGTGCACATTTGCCCAGTCTCCACTGCTGCACCTAGGGAGGCAAAAATAAATTAACATCTCAGAATGTGAGCCCAAATTTCATATAAAACCTGTGGTAGTCCATCAAGGACAATTTATCATCATAATTAAGGCTATACAGGCCCCACCAGTATGTACAAATGTGGCCTGACTTATTAGACTAAGTAGATGTTAATAAATTATTTGCTCTTAATGTGGACACACTGATGTCAAAGCAGATATTTTCCACCAGCTGTGAGATTCGTAACACCTGTGACTTCCCTCGATGCGAGGGTTTTCAGCCTACAGAGAGCAATTCTGTTTGCCCTACATGATGAAGTATTGAAGTTATGTGACCACCTCACTGACACACCTTAAAAAGTAGAATATTATTAGCCTCACAAAGGTAGCATTTATTGCTGTTCTATTGTACCTTTTGCAGATGCGCATAGGAGATCATAGATCATCAGATCATAGAACATATTGTGTACAAAATATGGCAGCGATATCATAACATTAACACAAGTCTCACTCGGTGTTGTGTGATTGCTAAAGCTAAAGATGTGCTCTGTGTAATAATAATGTAATATTCATGGTACATTTACGTTTTACAAAAGAGGTTGTCATTGTTGATCAAATGAACTGTACAAACTCTAAAAGAGTCACAATAGGGACTGTAAGAATCAGACCCAATCATAATTTTCCTCATCTCCAAAGATTATAGTCAATGCCAGAAATATATAATTGAATTAAACCATGACAACTTTACCATTCA
Source organism: Euthynnus affinis (assembly GCA_029490765.1). Taxonomy (NCBI): domain Eukaryota; kingdom Metazoa; phylum Chordata; class Actinopteri; order Scombriformes; family Scombridae; genus Euthynnus; species Euthynnus affinis. Next base: position 18,463,014 of record CM055838.1, on the reverse strand, counting down.
GTTAACACCGTCAATTAAAGTTAATATCCATGCAGCCCATGCCTTATAACCTCTATATCTGTCAGTGGCTGTCTCTTCCTTTTCTGTCAAATCTAAGGACCTATTTGGATAATGCTCTTAAAATGTGTCTCTTAATTAAAGACTGTTTTTTAACTTACAAACTATTGTTTAAAAATGAAAAGTATTAAAAACTGAAATTATTGGGGTTTATTTTCAACATCAACCACCATATTTATTACAACATTAGGATCTCACCAAGACATAATGTTCTTTTATGTGTACAAAGTACAAAGTCCATATGTCTCATTATTTTACTTTCCTTTGATCTTTTAGGTTGTAGCTGTACTTTCAGTCACAGCTGCTAGCATTTTCCTCCACATTATGAGAGGAAAAAGAGACTGTCTTGATGTAGCTCCAATTCTGCCTTGGTGACAAATTTTACATGTTTATTTTCTGGAAATCAAAACTACTGTCACACTCTTCTTTTCCTCTCCTTGACTTCACGCTTGTGTTCATTGCAATTAAGAGGAGAGCACTCAGCCGCATAGATGAAGGGACTAAATATTTAATTAATAGGACTGCACATATACACACTTTGGGTGCATGCTGATGAGTTTTGTTTATTAAATACTGCTGTTTAATTTGGAGAGTTGGAGGCCTCATTTGGATTTGAATTAACAAGGCATTGTATAAAAAACAAAACAAAAAACCTATAAAAATGCTTTCTTTTTTGTCTTTTAATGTTTAGATGACAGTTTGTCAAGGAAGATTTTTGCTTCAATGAGTCCTCTGTCATTTGCATGCTCTAAAATATAAATGCATAGGATTACTTGAGTCAAAGAATAATTGATGCCATCAACAACTTCTGACACGAACTGACACCAACAAGCTGCACAATGAGCCTATGCTACAAGGACTAGCTAAGCTTTTACTGCAGTTGCAGTTATGATTACTTGCTGTTAGCGCATTGCTTGATTGCACCAAAAAAAAAACAAAAACAAACAGATAAACAACAAAGAAATTCCTGATAACTCAAAGAAATATTACAAATCATAAACACATGCATATTTATGAGACTATTCTAACTGTGTGCAGCAAAACCATCATCCTTAAGGTATCTTGCCTGAGGAAACAAGAAACAATTATAAAACACACACAAAGAATCAGCAATAGTTTTGACACACAAAAACATTAGTTAGTTTAAACTGTGATATTTTAGTGGCAACACTGATAGCTGGGGTTTCTTCATTTATTCTCTCCATGCATGAAGATGAGATTGTACTGTTTTACTGTTTTACTTGCTGTGACACCAGGATTTGTTCATGGACAGCAATCAATGTGGAGTGTTCCAGACCTCAAAACCCTGCAGATAAACACAATAAGACAAGCTGATGCACACTGATGGGATTACTCCGTTGTCACCATGGTGAACATGGCCTCGTTAGACGTGGCCTTCTCTTGGGCCTGAATAAAGGCCTATAGATGGATAGATTACAAGACAATGCTGTGTGCTACTGAGTTTTTAAACACATTACCAGCAAGTTATAATGTTGTAGTGAAAGAACAATAAATTAGTTTGGCACTGAACATAGGTGGTGGTGGTTCTGGAGTAGGTCCAGCATAAACCTGAACCCCTTGTGTTCTTATGCTAGAGGCAGTCACATCAAAGTGGATAAAAGTCTTATTATTTCTGTATGCTCTGTGTTGGACTGATGTTTTCCTGCATTGCATTGCATTGCAATTGTACACACATTTATGATTAAGACTTAAATATTAAGATTTAAAACTCAGTTCCTTATTTGTCAGTTGTGGTTTTCAGTCACTCCTGTGTGTACTTTGTAAATCCCAGTCACTTATAAATTGGAAGCTTTTTTCTCTCTTGCTGATTAACATTGTGGCACTGCTTCAGAAATGCCATATTAGGTCAGGCGAGCCATCCCCCATTACTTGAAAATATTGTTTTTTCAGAGTATCTTCATGGCCAAAAGACACCAAAAAAAAAAAAAAACAGTCAGCATAATACTCAGAAGAGGCAGTGTCTTTATAGCCTCACAATAAATTGACACGAATGAAGATTGCGAAGCAGGTGGAGGCTGTTAGATCCTTAAGAGAAATGCACACAATGATGAAAGAAAGCAGTTTGATTTAAAACTTTTCACTATAAAAAGTAAGGTTGCAGCCAAGAAAAGGAATGTCAATGCCCCAAGAGGAGGCTGCCAGTGTGCTCTCCCACACCAAGTACACCAGTGCTCTCATTAAGGATGTGTCGTCTCTGGCATCGTTCTAGATGGGAGCATGAACATCATGCCCAGCAATTTACTGGCCGATAATTGGTAGGCAATCTCTCTAGAGTCAGTATTATTTGGACTGCAGAATTTTATCCTTTTGAAAGTTCTGCAGAAATTAACTTACAGAAATCAACAGTATTCGTGCAACACATGTACTCTTGTACAACTCTTTGTACAAACCAAAATGTCAACCTGATGAAGACTCTTGACATCACAGGCTTGACTATAAAAGTTATATGATCTATTATTTCTAATCTGTCCAAATAATGAACTGTCATGCTTTATTTAAACATGCTCTCTTGACTGGGGCTAAGGTTTACTGAGAGGTAAAGTAAACATAGCCACTGATGCTATGTGGTTTAAAATTAATAGGGTTAAAAGTGTAATTCTGAGATTAAAGCTTAAAGTAGTAGAAATGAAACTTCAATAAACTCACTAAGTAAAGGCCTCTATGGTCCATTAAGACATTAATGGCTGCTACCCTTGATTTTTGTGCTTTTAAAAGTGCCATTAGAGAAGAGATTTTTGATATGAACATTAAAACGGATGACTCTATAGCATGTGAGGGTGGCTAGTATTACCAAAACCACTGGATATTAACACCTAAATATGTTGAGGTTTTACTTATTTATTTTTTACCTCCATTAAAACGACATGTTCAAGTCAAAGCACTCTGAATGAGAAACATCTGTTGTCTTTAAACTAAAACACTCTACACAAGGTTTAAATAAACTTGACCAATACACGTTTCATCAATTCGTCTGTCAAAAAGACATTGTCCAAAGTTATAATTGCTGCGTCAAAATCTCTAAACTCTCATTCCTACTTAATCAACAGTAAAGAGACTCCACACCCAAACCTTAGCATAAATTGCTTTGCAGCAGTGATTGATTCAATGTATACTGTCAGATGCATTCTGTTCCACACGCTGCTGATTTGCTGAATGATCACTTGTGTTTAGCAGGATGCAGCATACTAGGAGACTGAAACAAGCAGTCTGCCTTACAGCTGAATCACTTTCATGCATGTTTGTTATTTTCATTTTCCTCCAGTGTTTTGTGATTTTTCAGTTCATGCCTTTTGTGGCCTTTAGAAGAGATTGACAACCCACTCTGTTGCAGGCTTTAGGCAATCCTTGTTCTTCAGGGGAATAGAATCATAATCCCATAGTAATTAAGCAAGGTGAAATTAATTTGGTTAATTTGACATCTTTAAATTATTTAACACTTTTTAGGATGAATTTGGTTCACCAGTGGTCAACTGATGCTGTAGGTTTGCACAGTGATATGTGATGCCTTGAAGCTGTTTTAGTACAACAGTTATATAATATCAAGTAAGCAGCTTCATCAGCTGACTTGTCATATCATCACAAAATTTGCTTTAAACAACAGATGTTTGGTTTCTTGTTGCTGGGGGAACCAATCTAAGACAAAACAGCAAGCAATAATATTTCTTTTTCTTTCTTGCTTTCATTTTTCCCACTGTCACACTTTGCACTGGGGTCAAACAGAAGATTGTATCAGCATGCTGCATGGCACAGAGGATTTGGACACTATTTGATTCAGGAGACCGCTAGGATCAATTTCAACCTGGCCAGCTCACTGCTTGGGTAGCTTCTGTGGCTGCCAGTTCAGGGCTCTGACCTGGATTACAATGCTCAATCAATGGGACTCAGGAATTTCACCCAAAGCAAGCAAGAGATAGAAACTTGGTCCTTCAGCATATACACACATGCTTTCTCATGCTCACATCCACCTTTTCATTTCCACTTTTTAATTTCAGATGTCTCCCAAGCTTGTTTGTCTAATTCCATTGTGGTATCTGATGCTGGAGGTACACATACATCGGCATACACTGATTGAGATGAAAATGTAGTTTCCCATATTGTCTTCATGGTGGTTTGGAATTTGTCCACAGTGGATATTAAGGGTTTGATGCTAAAGTAAAAAAGATTGACCTCACTGTGGATGATATTAGTAACAGGGAGCATCTATCTATCTATCTATCTATCTATCTATCTATCTATCTATCTATCTATCTATCTATCTATCTATCTATCTATCTATCTATCTATCTATCTGTCTGTCTGTCTGTCTGTCTGTCTATATATCTTGTTGATTTGATAAACCTCTTATTACCTTGTCTACCAGTCTGTATCAGCAATGGTGACAAGCTTCACCATTGGTTCATCCAATCTGCTTGCAATACAGTAGCAGCTTTTAGCCAGTGAATAGCGGCTAGCAACATCATTAGCATCTCCTATGGGTGATTGATCATCAGTTGTAGATGTATTTTTGCATCAAGCTGGAATTAGACTGATCGGTTTAACATGTTAGACATTTTGGTTTTGACTTTGCTACTCAAAGAAACACTGCAGACATCAAGTCCTGATAAAATTCTTGTCAATATTGCTATGTTCAAATTTATTTAAATTCATTTCACTGAACTTTATTGTTGTTACAAGAAATCAGCTTTTTCTGCAGAAGGTCTTCATGCATCAAATGCCAAAAAATAGAAACATGATAATATTGGGTTAACATACTAAAGCGGGTAAAAAATGTCAGGTTATGACTGCATTTGTGTGTGCCATCCTCCTTTGCTGCCACACTATGATGAGCATTGTAAGCCCTGCCACTCACACGTTGGTTGTCTGTAAAAGATCAGAGGGTTCAGGTAGTGTCGAGTACCTGTGGATGGATGGGTGCTTTGAGGCAGACAGGCCATGCTTTATGGCTCCTTGGTTTTGGAGTGGCAATGCCAGAGTGAAGTGTGTCAGCACAACAATGATCACTCAGAGCTGCTGATGCAACCATTGACAACAGACACACTTGTTTTCATGCACATGTGCGCATGTATGACCACAAGCCAAACACAAACACACCTACACCAGTAGGTGACATAACAACAGTGTTAAGTCAGATGAAATTAATCCAACTACAGATTTAGGGGACAAAAATAACACTTTATAGAATTAGTGTGAAACCAACCGAGGGAAAATGTTAATTGTAGCCAGTGTCAGTAAATGATGAGCATAGCTGTACAGTATACACAAAAACACAGACAAGCACAACAAAAGATAGTGAAAGTGAGACAGTGAGAGGTTTTTTTTTTTTTTTTCAATTTCCTATCCAATCCATACACTGACAAAAAAATAAGCACTTTGAAACAACCAAAGCTCATGGTGTTGTAGGTGCTTTCTTGTACTGTTAAACTTTCCCATCACATATCCCCTCTCTTTAAATAGGACAGAGGAGAAGGAAGGCAACAGAAGGAGAGGGAGGTTCAAGGACAGAAAGGGGAAATGTGATTGATCTAAAGGGAGATGTGTCTGGCCAGGCTCTCAACTATACCCCCCCCCACCAACCCTGTTACAGCCCATAGATCCAGCCGTCCTACCTAAGTCAGGGTGATGGAGGACCTTGTCTGCCTCTGTGCTGCAATGAGAAAAGAGAGGGGGAGAGTGCAATTGTACAGGCAGTACTGGACAAGTCTGGGAGTCAGCTGACATGGACAGTAACCTAACAAAGTTGAGGTTTCAGGGGCAAGTCTAATAGTATCAGAACATTACTTCATATTAACACACGTTACATGGATTGATGCTGTAAGTGCAAATATAATTGAAGTTAGAAATAGTTTCCTAAGTAATTAAAATATGTCTGTCATGAAAGGCAATATATAAAATTCAGAAGGTAGCCAATAATTCCATCTAAAGGTAGTACACAGAACTTCAAGTCATCATTATGCTGCCACACAAAGGTAGGGGGGAATTCACTTTGGACTAATATCTTAATGATGCATTGTATACATTACATATTTATATGTATCTTCATCCTCTAGGCAGGAGGTAATCATGTTGTCATTTTACCATTTAATTAAACAAAACATATACATAATGCTTAATGTCTACCTTTAAATATGGAAGCTCACTCCATCTACAGTGGCATAATAGACTAATTCAACCAATCCATTTTATTTTCTGGCAGCAGAAATACATGAAATACTGCCCAAATGGTTTGCCCTCCCACCACAAGCCATACATCTTGGGGATTCAAGCAGAATCATTTACTGCCAGAGCAAGAGCGGATGTAGCTATGAGTAGGAGTGGATGAGCAGGGGTAGGAGTGTGCTCTTGGGCTGGAATGGGGGATGTGACTTAACTCATTTAGTTCCTCTCACAAAATGAATGTGGTCATTTTGCTCTTCATGGGGTAATACTCCATTGTGATATCCAATACCCCCCCCCAGTGACTTTGTGAGTGAAGTGCTTTACTATGTGAATGATTAGCAGGAGATGTTCAGAGATTTAATGGCTGCCAACTGAAACAAAGGGACAGAGGAGGTGACCAAGAAAGATTGCACACTAGCAGGGTAGCATTAATTACAAAAGTAAGAAGACATGAATGAATGTGTGACATTCTCTAAAGTGTAGAAGGTCAGAAAAGGATGGTTTTGGAGAGGAGGTTCCTTACTGGTGGATGAAGGCTGACTTAAGAGAAGAAGGGCACCTGGGGAGAGGAGAGAGTTCAGTCTGGCCCTGGATCCACTCCAGTGTGCCTTCTGGCCCTCTGATACTCTGAAAGCTCCTGGCCAACCTATTGACAACCTTGGCATCACTAATGAACCTTTTGGGCCTGAACGTCTGCAGCAGACTGTAACCCAGGCAACAGGATAGCCTACGCATGCTCCCTTAGATTTTTTTTTACAAAATGACAAGTGGCTGACATGAAAGCCTGCTGCTACATCAGGTGTGTTGGCCTCAGCCGAAGTGACAAAGAGGCTTTATACTGTAACATAAAGGTTCTGCCTTTATTGTTATTATTCTTATTAGGTCCTTTACTGCGTTTAAAGGAAAACATTCAGAAATCACATCAAGAGGAGTTAAGCCCCTGTGTTTCTTGTTCTTCCTTGGCCTTTGCTTATTGTTCTTTTCATTATTCTCCTTTGCCCTAAAATGACCCATTATTGTGAGAACACAAGTCCTTGAGTACTCAAATTTGATGGATTTTGTTTAAAGTCAAGGTTCTACTTCATGTTGTGGCCATTCATTCCTGAATGTAACATTTATATTCAAATTTCCCTCAGGTTCTTTGGTTAACACTAAATACATGTTGCATATTGATTTTCTTTTAAAATGTAATTTTTCTATTACAGGAAGTGAGGCATACTTCTACTTCTCAAACTCTTTATGTTAGAGCAACCAAATTCAAACCTACACTGTAATACTGGTTGTCTAAGGTGTGACAGATTAAATTTGGTTGTGCTGTACAGTGTCAACATCAGAGGCTGAAAGTGCCGTTTATTAATTTATTTTACATTTTCGCTGTCAGCTTTGCTCTCTCTAACTCAAACATTAAACTAGATTAAAAAGAGACTATTTCTACCTGACGTACAATAAAACCTCAAGAGTTTATGTCTAGATCACTGCATTTATTGGCCATAGTTGCTTTATCGAGTGAACCAAACTAATGGTAGGTAGTTAGAGTAGCCTGATTGTTAATGCAGGTTACCTTTAGCTTTGCTACTCACAGAGCTGGCTGTGATGGTTTGGGGGTATTTTTGCAATTGCAATGAAGCTCTTAAATTTATGCCATGCACATTCAAATGTGTCATTCATCTTGACACGTTGCTGGTCTTTGAAGCAACTACCTTTGCACATAGATTGAGTCACTGTGCTTCCATCTGGAGGGGAAGGCTTGTTGTTTTTCATGTCATGCCTACCACATGTTAGCTAGACAGCTAATTACCGGTCTAGATCACACTAACACATACAAACAAACATTTACATTTAAGTCCGTCTCTCCCTCTTGATTAAAAACAGATAAAGTTATACTATGATGCTTTGAAAAAATGCTGATAAAACTCAAAGGAAGAGCACATTTACAAAAAGCATTGCTGTTACTATTGATACATTTCAGTCCTACTATCACTTGAAGTGTGAGTAAGTGGTAGCATTCTGGAGCCCTGTACACTTTAGATACATCTGGGTTCTCTTATAACAGCCCATGTGGTGAAACACATCCAGAGTGACACCACACATCACAAATCGATGTGTTTTGTACATTTGAAAAACAATTATGCTGCAAGCTGTTGGACATTTTGTACTGTAGTAGGTGTAATGACAAATGCATCTTTGCAAGGATTAGCTTCACTACCTCCGCCTCCAGCTGTCCAGGAAAAAAAAAATCTGCATACTGTAAAAGAGGGGGAGTCCTAGGCAATTAATAAAACCAGAAGATACAATAAATGGTAGCACTTTGAATGTTTTCCAGGCAGGTGAAGCATCTGGTAAATTAGAAATTTGCCAGTACCAGAATTGAAATATTACTTGATGTCAGTTAGTAGTCTTTATATAGGCTGTAAAGGTACACTCACTTCATCAGTTCAGAATTGTTTCTGCAGATTGTTAACCGGACTTAAGTGAAGAGGAGGTTATAGGAGAAAGAAATGTCAAATGTCAAAGAAGGAAAGATTGAGCACTGTTTTCATGGGAAGGCATTTTGAGAAAGAAAGGAATAGCTTAACTCTCTGGGTGCTTACCAGCCTTACGCAGCCTTAGTAGTTGGGGTGATGAAACTTTTAAAGCTAAAAATATACACCTTTCCAGTGCTAACGAGCCATGAATGATGTTTCTGGTATTTAACAGCAGACACGCAGACAGGTGGCTTATTTGTACAGGTCCCCCCTGGTTCCAATAGCTGTGGGGCATCTTATCTCATAGTATACAGATCTCATATGTCAATGTATAATGACGACTACAAAGTCGTTGAAGAAAACAATGAGATTTGTGAAGTTGCACATGCACTGCAGCAAAGATTATATGCTGTGTATATATATTGAGCTGCATGAAATTGCTAAACACTGCCAGTGTGGGTTTATCACAGTGTGACTGATAAATGTTGTGGGTGTGTGTTCTGGATGGTTTCAAAAGATGTTAAAACTATACTTCAACAGTTAACATCTTTTGTTTGTGCTGTCTTTTTTGTTGCACAAGATCTTGTTGAGATAAGCTAATGAAAGTAGCTTTGTTTATTGTTGTGTTAAACCCATTGTCCATTTGTCCACCTTTCATGCTATTGTTTGCTGATGGAAATTGTAATACATTTTGTCCGAGCTTTTCTTTACAAGTTTGTGTTTTTAATGTGCCGCAACTGAGCAGCTAATTAGCCGTCCAGCCTGCAAACTGACATTAGCGGTGCACTTTTTCCACTTTTAAATGTTTGCTTGGTGCCTCGTTCAACAAGCTAAGGTGCAGGACAAGACATCAGTACATTAGATAAAAAGAAGGCTAAAGCAGGAAAGCAAGAGTGGGTTGTTGTACAAAGTCTGTGGCTCTTGTGTTGTGGAGAAGGGATTTTGGCTCAGTGTAAAAGCTGACGTTACTGCTTTATGAAAAGATTTGATTGACGGAATGGAAACAAGGTCTCCATCTATGTAGATGTACTATATACATGTCTCCCTTTTGGTTTCTGATTTTGTTGAGAACACAGGACATACAATTTATAGAGCAGATATGTACACTGTAGCAGACAAAAAAATCTATTTAAAGTGACATTTATAGAATAAGAGCTAGATCAAGTTCTGTTGCATGTCTCACGAATATTAGATTATTTCTTCATTAACCATTTCTTTTAACCTCTTCCACTTCTCAGCTGACATTACCATCATTCAGAGGCTGTAGTGGGCTCAGTTTTAAAGCTACAGTGAAGATACTAGTATCATATGAAACTAGACAATCTAAGGTATGTCATGCTAGCTTGTTGAGAAGGGGGCTAAATAACACCTCAAAGTTGGACTAAATTTTGGCAAGGGAAAAACTGGCATGGCCGTTTTCAAAAGGGGTTGTGTTCTCTGGTTACCCACCAGTCTCCCCTTTACAGACATGTCCACTACATGCTAATCCCATGCAGTTTTTGCATGTAGTATAAATGTGTTATTTTTGCCTATTCAATAAATGGTGTATTTGAATATTTCTGCATATTGGGGTCCCTAAACAGTCTTGGAATTACATAAATTGGGTATGACTGGAAAGCTGAGACTCTTGTGGATTCAGTGAGCTCAATTGTGTTAATGTGTGACGATTTTAGTCCCCATAGTAGCCATTTCATTGTAGTGAGAGAAACTTGACCTCACTATAAAATTACCTATTGTGACTCCTAGAATAATTACAGCCTCTTGAAACTTTACAACCACTAAATAGAGACCTCAGGCATTCAGAGGATGTATGACTTTCATAGGTATATTGACAATAAGGGGAATGCTAACTAATGTATTTAATTTGACCTCAGCTTTTATATATGTACTTTTTTGTCACAATTGTATATATATCATCTTAAGGCACAGTAAACCACAATCTTCCACTACCACCTGACATATTATTTCCCAATTGAAAAGCAAGTGGGTCCAAAGAGCAATCTGGATGGGCAGATTGTAGAGCTCGGGTGGTTCAAATTGGCATAGTGCTCGCCTCCCAGCCCACCATCCCCCGCAACACTGCCAGATTCTCCCTTCAAGCTTTCTCAAGCTCACTGAATTACTGGCTCGAGGCTTGGGTGAAAACCCTGATTTAGGAGGCTTTTGTCTATGCAACACACCCATGAATATGAATATCACTATCTGCTGACATCAGGACACAAGGCAGATTAAAACACGATTATCTGGCTTGTTGTTATTGTTTCAGGCAAGAGATTTAAACTAAAATTTGAAGATGAGGGAGCTAAAATAATTTACATCCAGCTGTGCTTTTTGTTTACATGTCTTGGGGTATCATGGGCCTAGTTAGAGTTTGTGTACATGAGTTGTTTTTGAATCTCAGTAATTGCCATCCTCCTCATCTCTGTTTATGACTACAGTATTAAAATAATAACAAGAGGTCTCTCTCATACCCCCCAACAGGCTGTAGAGACACATCTGAATTTGTATCAGTGGGGTAAAACAAAATTGGAATTTATTTGCGTAATAATAATACATAATACATAACCCATAACACAGCAATTTAAGATATGGTTGTATTATGTACTGTGACCTATATGACAAATCTCTGACGTACAGCACTGATGTAATCTGATGATTTATGCTCAAAGAGTGGTTCAGATGAGGTCCTATCTTTTCTTCATTGTAAGAACTGGTTGAAGCTATCAGTTTTCTTTCTCACTTTTCCCCTGTTACCATTTCGTTTTCTCAGCTTTGTCATGCATGCCATCAGGTCTGTCACAGAAAGACAGGTGACAAAGGCAATCTCAAAGTCATTGACAGGGTGTCAGTGGCATAGGCAAAGCCCTTTAAACACGGCCCGTCTAAGTTAATGGCACACTCTGAGAGAGAGAAAATGGATAGCCTGGGAGACAGAGGAGTGTGTTGACAGGCAAAAGCACGAGGACACACACGAGTCATCAAGTGATTCTGACTCGGGTTGTTCTGACATGGGGCCCAGCAGGTATTTCAAATATTGCTCTTCTGACAGCTGTAAAGAAACAAAGGATCTTGTGCTCATTTCCTAAAACCACAGCTTGCAAAAACGTGATGATTACTGTCACTTCAACAAAACAGGTGTAGCAAAGACACAGTGGGATGCCACGGTGATGTTTCAGCCAATCAATTGTAGGTATCCAACTGGAGTGACTGTTAAATATACACCGTGTATTTGTCAAAACATCACAATATCAAGTTGTTGTTATCTGACACCATGACTCTTAGAAACTCAGACTTTGGAACCCCATGTGCAAGTTTATGTTCGAGTACATGCATGTGCATTTTCTTACAAACAGCTGTAATACCCCCTACATTCCCACCAATTTTCATACCTTTTTATTCAGTTTGTACAAGTGGGTGCAAAGTACTGTGACTCTGCCCCTCAGGCATTCTATTTATTTGTTTATTTGTCTACATTCATTTCTCCTGTTCCTCGTAAGAGGGGTTGGGGAGGGGGGGGGGGGGGGGGGGGGGGGTAATTACTGGTGTGGAACAGCAGGAGAAGAAGCCAATTTAAGTTTGGGCACCAGTGAAGTGTGAGGCTGGCCCCGAGAGGCTCCAGCTCCTCACCTGTTCCATTTAGGCCTAGAAGAGAAGAGGGGCCACTGGGGCTAGCCACAGTATGGGATTAGATACAGCATTTGGACACACACATATACTTACTCCATCTCTCCGTCTCTCCTGTTCCAAATCAATAAATAATAACATGGGGACAAGAATGTTTCATCTAACAATATATTTGATTGAGAATATATTTTATATTGTCCCATAAAGAAAGCTGAAAGTTAATAGCCTGGAATGCAACCAGAAAATCTAAATCATTACACTTTAAACAGTTGTTAAGAAAAAAAAAAAAACTTTGAGACTGGATTGTATTTGAAATCTAGCTCAGCCTGTTACCTGTTTTTTTCTGTGATGCTGAGCATCACAGCAGCTTAAAAGATTAACACACCACATAGCGCACACCAAAACTTACAATAGTAGCTTCACTCCTAGAAATAGAAAGAGGTATGAGGAATTGGTATTATGTTTGAGAAATAAGGGACAGAGAGACAGACACAAACTGAGAGTATTAGAAACTTTAACACACTTGTGACAACCTCTCAGAAGCTAAGGGCAAGGTCATGAAAATAGTGAGTTTCTTTAAGTCCCCCCAGAGGGATAGGTGCAAAACAGAAACTCAGGATTCTGGAAAACTGATTCTACTACTATGATTGCTCCATTCCAACACCCAGTGTGAAACTCAGTCACCTTCCTTCCACTTTCTTTATATCACCTGAAAACTCTTAGGGTGCTTTGAGACCTTTTCTGTCTTATAGCTAGAAGGGTCGATAAGAAACAACGGTGAACTGAAGTAATGGGTTTGTATGGTAGTCATTACACATATTAAAAACGAAACTGCTCTCATGCAATGCTAAAGAGGGAATCCAACAGGCTCTGTTAGCTACAAGCCTGTAGTCAGAAACATCAGGCATCAGGCAATATCTTATTCCCCCACAGGTAAATGACATATTTTCTTTCCATTCTGTATACAGCCATCTCAACATATTGTATACAAATAGTTTTTTTTTTCCCTCTCATTATTTTTTTATTAAAACATAGCTATATTTATGCTGTCAGACTGGAAGACTTGATTACACCTGAAGACCTGACCAGACAGCTAACTCTTTATTAATGGGGGTTAGCATAAGGCTGGCACTTTCATAACTATTTCATGGAAACTGACATGCACAACATTTAAAAGCCGTTCCTTCTCTTTCAATATAAAGTTGACACTTTCCCTACTTGACATTGGCCAAAGGCACAAATCACATATAATAGACCGAACTCTTATCCGTGTATTTTACTTTTCTTTATCAGCTGTTTCACAAATTTCCCTAATCTGCCAAATCCAGCAAATGCCCTAGTCCATGGAGGATTAGTTTGATGAGTATTTACAAGTACATAGCCTATAGCTAAATTCATTTTCAACGAAACAGTGTTTTATGAGGACAGCTTGCATGAACAAAAATAAAATCCTTTAATATGGAATGGATTACACCCTGTATAACTGGTTCATTATCTTTGGCATGGGTACAAGCAGGGTCTGATATTAACACCTGCCAAGTTCCAAATGCAGGTAGATTTTCCATTTGGCGAGTAAATCTCAGAATGTTATCTGCCACACTGGTGGGTAAATGTTGGTACCAAATAGTCAATAAAGTAATTAAAGTAATTATAAGTAGTCAGTAATGAATCTATCTGATATGATGATTCAGAGGAAATGACTCATGTTTTTCGCTATGCAGCATTGACACACGCACCATATGTGTTTTTTACACGTCACCTACCACAACCGCATCCCATACATGCTGATCTACGGGCAGTAGATCAGCATGTATGGGATGTGTCGAGGACAGCAAGTCTGTACTAACTGGTTAGTACAGACTGCCAATACTGGTTAGTATTGGCAGTCAAGTTGAGTCTAGTATACATGTTTTGTACCTATATGTCTCAGCCCCAGTTGAGTCAAATCTAGTATATGGGTAAATACATATTGAAAGGTTGCATACAGCTACGGTAAGCTGTGAGGGCTAAACATATGTCAATCAGTCACCAGTCACCTGCACTGCTTCCTAACCAAATGATTTCACTCAGTACTCTTGAACACTATTTAATGTTGTAATGCTTCTATTTTGATTGCTGGTAGTTTGATAATATAAAACAAGCAGAGTAGGCTGGAGAAGGTGAGAGCTTTTGTTAGTGTCGCACTAAAGAATGAGATTACATGACTACAGTGTATACCAGTACAGGTCCAGTACGTATCTAACCCAGAAAAGAATCAGCACTGTTTGTACAGGAATTGTTCGTATAGTTTTTGGCCAGCACTATCCCCATTGCCCTGTATGTATGTACAAGATCTCTCTCTCTTTCTCTCTTCCTCTCTTTTCTCTTCACCAACACACACAGGCATGCAAACAACCATGGCTATTGGGCCATATGTAAGCTGTTCTATACGGCCACTTCCATGCTCCAGTGGTCCTGAATTGGATGATCTTTCTCTGTTTTTCCTTTTCTTCCACCTCAGTGTGGATGACACTCAGACCAGTAATGTCCAAGGTCTGCTGAGTGCTGACTAAGCTAACTCTGTTGTTGTTTATACCTCATCTCCACAGTACTCATCTGAGGTCAGTTTTATCTCCCCTATTTAGTTTTATCTCCCCTATTTAAGAGTTTCCTGAGGCAGTTTGCGAGTGCACGTACAGCACAGGCTTCCTCAGTAATTCCTTTAATATGTCATCTTTTGTTGGAAGGATTACTGTCTTTGACAGTGGCACCTATAGAAAACAGGCTATATCAAATTTCAGTCCTTATTATCAACTCATGAATAAACTGTTTTCACATCTTTACACTTGTGACTGTGAAAACTGTCACACAATTTGTCAAAGTTACACATGCTAGACAAGCCTGTATAGTTTAGACACCCATTTTGATTGAAATTGACTCTTGTCCTTTTCCTGACTATACCAATACTTCTGCTTTAATTGCAGCAATATATTGGTATGTCATGGTAATCACATTAGATTTGACTACCAAATGGCTACAGAGCCTGCACACATCCATTTTCTCTGATGCACCAAAAGTGGCGTTAATCAATCAGCTGATCCATACTCAACCATGCTCTGTACAGCTTTGCCTCATTTATCTATGTCTTCTGTCTGTGTCTGTCTCAAATATTTTTCCTCTCTTTCTCTCTCAAAACTATTCACTTTGCTGAATCTTTTGTCTTCTTCCTTCACCTGTTGTTATATCTACCTTACCATCAATGTACATGTGAGGTCCTCTGTTTAGGCTATATGCCTGTTTCCTTTGATTTTGTGATGCCATACAATTTTAGATCCACCCAGGACTAATCCTCAAAACTCTTCTTGCTTTTTGTTTTCATCTTTTGATGTGCATGTTTGTTTTTTTCTGTGAATGTGAAATGCTAACTTGCAGCATTGTCATAGAGGGTTTTTTTTCTTCTGCCTTTCATCTTCACTTGCTGCAGCGATAATAGGAGCAACCAGGGGACATCTCTCACTATATGTATACTCATGCTGAAATGTTGAAATTGTTGTTTTGGAATAACAAGATTTACCATCTCACTGTCCCCAGACACAGCGCCTATAGGACTATTTCATTTGAAACCTTCTGCAATCTCCAGTCATCACCCCTGGCACTGTTTGTGTTTTCTGTAGCCACTTTGTGTTGATAAGTAAATTCTATTGGATGTAATTAGATTTCTGTCACTGGTTTCTTCCCCGTGGCTAATTTTAGAAAACATGCCAGGAAACTAGCAACAGGGCTGTTTCAAATTCCACATGAAGACTCTTCCAATGTGGTCGGTTGGATAAAGACAAGTGTTGCATACAAGAATTTAGCAAAATTTAGTATTACTCATTGTGCTTTTAAGATATATTAAAAATTCCCCATGAATCATTTAAACATAAGAAAGATAAAAGAATATTGGATTCTAGTTTTTAAATAATGTGATGCCTTGTAGCTATATTCAGTATACATTGAATCATTTAGGATGTTGCATATTGGCACAAAGCAAGTGATGTTTCTGCAATAGAAAGCATATTCCCAAATATACATATTATATTTGATATTAAGATAGTTAAAATGTTATTGGATGTAATCATATCCACCTTTAGCTTTCAACCCAGGCTTCTTCAGCCAACTGATCTCCTTTGACACTTTGTTTGATATCATATTTCAACTTATTGCAACATCTACTTAGGACATCATCACTCTTCGCTATAATTGGATCTCCTCTACCCCTCGTGGGCAGGGTGCAAAACACTTCCCATCATCTAAAATTTAAGAAGCACAGTTCAGTTACTGACTTAGCAAAGTAAAACCTGTTCAGTAAAACGTATGTATAAAAATTGGCAGCAGACAGAAATACATCATTTAAAGAGATAGAAGGCATTGCACTTCTCTTTAGATAGCATATGCATTGATTTAAAAACATCTTATCTAAAAATGTGCCCAGATGCTGGTATTTGTGCATTTGTCCAATGTGTCCATATCGGCATGCTTTATGACATTTGGCAGTTATATGTTGTCTTTTTGGGGGTTTGTATTATATTTAAATGAATAACCATATGCAAAAAATCATCAATCACATGTCCGCGGTTAAGCTCCTCTTTCAAAAGACTATCACAACATCATTAGCATGTACTTTATAATAAGATGCTCTTGATATGCACTGCAGCAGGCATTAGTGTATAAAATAATGCCATATGTATGAAAATCGGTCAAGGGTGGTATGTTTTGACACGTTTGAGCAAGCTATGGGCCTTGCTTGTAATAATTTGTTGCTCACAAACCTCAGACTAACCAGTGTAGATCCTTATGGACCACTGTATTTGAGCTGTGTTCCTTTGCACCATGTTCATGTAAGTCATAGGCCTAAGTAATTTCTGTTGCTGCTTACAAAAAAAAAAAAAAAAAAATACTGACTTGTATTGTCTGCTGTGCCATGAGAAAGCATCATTGTTGATATTACAGTTACTTATAAAATATGAGCATATAGGTACATACAACAATATTTCTCTCAAGGCCAAATCTGAGAATGTGTACTCCCATCCTCCATGTTTTATTTTTAAAGTAGGCAAGCTTCGCACTCAAATAAACTAAATGAAATGTGCCTCTCTTTGAGCAAAGGAGGGAAAATTGAGGAAAGAAAGGTGCCGTGGATCTAGCCAGTGGATAGAAAGATCCTGAAAGAAAAGCTTTAGAGAGAAGGTGCGAATGAGCAAGCAAGAGAGGGAGACAGGAAGAAAAAAGTGAGGACTGATGTGGCAGACTGCTTGCTGGTGGGTCTCTCTCCCTACCTCTTTAATCATTTCTGTTTTATGGAACTGGTCTTGGGTCCTGGTCTTGCCCTATGTGATGCTGCTCACCTTTGCTCAAACAGGTCAGTCAGACAGACAGCCTACCGCTGATGAAAGCTAAGCTCAAGGAATCACTGGAAGACAGTGAGATCAGCATTTACAGCAAGTGGAAGGGGAGGTGGGAGGTGTGGGGGGGAGGAAAAAAAATGTGGCCTGTCATCGTGAAAGACATGCTAATGAAGTTGTGTTCTGTCAGTGGATTTTGTCACTTCCAATATTTTTCTAGTCATCTGAAAGTGCCTTTCATGGTGTTTGTTACATTTATTTGGTGAGAATAGCATCCAGCATGTGTTTTGATTTCTTTTCTATGCTCCATTTCACGGTTACAAACACGTGTTTGAAGCTGCCACAATGATTTTAGGCAGTGTCACCCTGCTGTTTTTTCATGACACTTCACTTGACACATAGCGCCTCGCTGTTTAAAATCTTTCTTTATGAAATTGCAACAAAGCACGGAAGAGCAAGAATTGCACAGACACACTGTCAGCCAGAATTCAACAGAAAGCTGAATTATGAGTGTGAACAGGTGTAGGGTTAGGATGTAAAAGCCGTACTTGTAAGGATAGTAAAAAGCAGGACTTGAAGTTGTTAAGTGAAGAGACAAAGAAAGCATCTTTTTTATTAATTCCCTTGGTTTTTGTTTATCTTTTTTTGCTATCAGCAGCTCCCGTGATCACAGCAGGTTACATACTAATCAAAGTGAGCCAGCGGAAATTCCTATTTGGACGAAACCCATTAAAAAAGTGAAAGGGGGAACATCAGTCTCCATGGGTTTTTAAACCAACTGTTTAGGATCCCATGGACTTTACATACAAACATACGCTCTTCACATGGAACACCTTCAGTATCCTGATGATTTATTTCATCACAAGTGGCATTTTTGTCATTTGTCTTTTCTGAGGCTTATTTTCTGAGGAGCATGCTCTAAAATGTAAGGACCACATCTGGCCCCAGCTGAGCAACTAATTTACTAAGACCTCAAACTTGAATCATGTCAAATGCAATTATTGAACTAGAAAAGCAAGGGTACTAATATACATAGACCTACACTTTATATTACACAGAGGCTCTTTGAACTAGAAAAATGGAATATCTGTAGATTTGTGGAGAAAAAATAAACATTTACTTTAGGATAAACATTATAAACATGATATTAGTCTTTCCATGACCTCGACTCTGTTCTGTTGTTTTCAATTTGCAGACACTTGTGTTCTGCTTTCTTTGTTTTTATTTATATGTTATTCTTAATTGTATTGATTGTATACTGCGTTGCATTCATTAAACAAATAAATAAATAAATAGGATGCAGTAAATGAGCCAATAAGGAATAAATTAGCTGAGAAGGTAATGAATACAGGAATATATTCTTGAGGCAAGATACAATCTTTCCACAGCCAACTTCGTTTGCTTTCTTTCTCAGTTCTGCTTTTCAAGATGTGCCCACCTGGATTCTCCTTTTAAAATGTTTTGAGAGATCCCTCTTCTTAAAATCTAGAGCCAAATCCATGTATGTCCAATGCTGTCAAATGATAACAAATTTACCATTAACTCAGTCAGTTTTCTCTAACTGTCAGTGTCAATTATCTTATTGCTGCCATTATGTTTTTGTATTCCTCATATTTTATACAAATTAAACATGTTTGCTCTTCAGAAAATTACCATTTTTTAGCACGCAGTAGCAACTACATGGGCTGTCAGTCCACTGGTCTGTTTGACCACTTGTTCCAGACCAATTGTGGGCACAGATTAATTATTAACCTCAATTATTCAAAGTTATGATATCAGTGACATAAGGATAAAAAACAAATCCATAAATCCACCATTTTATGTCTGTTATGAATTGTAGTTGTTTATCCCAATGTTTACTGCAACAAAACTACAACAGCATCAAAATGATCACTAGTGGGGGTAGTGTGTGTGAGTGTAGGGGACTCTTCAGATTATTTTTAGGAGAGTGCGTGCATCTCCTTTGCAGTAACTCTTGCAAAAACAATTGTTTTCAACTCGATTATGTCCTGGGTTACAACAAACACCTTTTTTTTTATCAAATGTCATGGTAGGTTCCACATATAGCAGGGCATGTTTGGGACAGCTCCTATTAATAATTGTATAGTTACCCTATGTGATTCAGTGATAAAGGGTGTCTAATCATTTTTCACATTATGCTAATACCATGCAGCACATTATGGGAGATTGATAAAATTCCTGGTAAGCCTTGCTAATCCGCCCTAGTGCTAAAATAATGATTGCTTTTTGTCTGCTGTTGAGAAAGCGGTCCAAACCATGTGGGTCATGCGCTGCCTGCAAAATCTCTATCTGCATGCTTCATTTTAATACCTCTTTCTCTCTCTCTCTCTCTTTGCATCTTGCAACAAAGCCTATTTGCCACTATAAGTGAGCCCTGGGCATTTCTATTAACAAACAGCATATGGACAGATGTGTGAATGTGCACAAACACAAACACAAGTACTTCTCCTTCCTCTCACAGATGCACCACCCCCTACGCCTACAACACAGTTGTTGTTAACTTTGACCAGAGGAAGCTGCAGGAGCTTAAAAAGAGCATGAGAAGTACATGCAGGAGAGCAGATTTAACAGTTCTCATACGGTTATTTGTTTGTCTGCCAGTAGACAGCATACTGCAGCAAGTAATAATACCATCCCGTCCTCAAAAGAAAAGCGACAGTATAGGACAAAGATTCAGCCAGTAAAAACAAGCTATAGTTATGTTTGAGTGATAGTGATACCGTGGTAATTATGACCCTGAAAAGTGACGCAGTTCAGATGACGTCGATATAAGGTGACAAATTTCCGGAGGTGGCGGGTTGGGTGTTGGGTGTAGTGGATCACTCAATAAACACACAATGGTTAGATATATGGCAAAAAGTGGATTTAGCTGCAGGAGACCACTGTTCAATTTCCATTTTCAACCACGAGTAGAGGAAAGTGAGAAAATAGAGGACAATGTAGGATAGAGGAAAAAAGAAAACACTCTTATGGGTCACTCTGGAGTGTGTGGGACAATGGTCCTATGTGGTTGTTTAATTATGAGGATCTGTTGAGTAATACTTGACAGGGACCCAGAGGCTTGTGTGCTGCTTCAACCCACCACCACCATCACCATGGCTGCTCTTTTCTTGGCTTGATAGTATTACTCAAAGAACCACCGCTATGTCACCGCTCATGTGTGACAGAAGGCCAGCAGAAAAATTTTATTTTTATTTACATGCATTTGCTCTCCTGCATACAAAGACAATGCAGTGGAAGAGACCGATGTCTTTTCATGTTTCTGTAGCTTTAAATAAGATTAAAGCATTGTCAAAAAGCCACAAGAAACATTCTAGCTTGATAAGACTTGGTTTGGAGGCCACTCTGTGAGTAAGCAGGCTAGCAGAATACAAGGTTCCCGTTTTAGCACTCCAAATCCATGAGGAAACAAATCCTTGTGTGCTTTTGCACAGTGGCTCATGTCCATACTGTATCATGAGTATCAGACAACAACAAGTCAACAATTACCCAAACCACAGACAAAAGCTTAGTGAGTCCAAGATGGTTTGTCCTGCTTTTGTCTTTTTTTGTGTGTGTGTGTTTCATTTTATGAGACGTAATGATTAATATGGTGGTGATATTTCCTTTGATAATTTCCAAAACTGTTTATGATCAGTCACAGTTGCAATAAAATAACACAAATGTCCACAGCTTCACAAGCAATAAAAGACCCGTGTAAACACTGATCCGTACTGATACATAGCATCAAAGCCTTGTTGTTTTGAAAGGAATGAGGGTATATAATCTTAATGTAAATTGTCCCCTACATAAGATCAAAGCATTACTGTTTCAAAGGAAATGAGGGGGATATAATCTTAATGTGAATTAGACCCTGTGTATAAATCAGTTCTTCTGTGTGGGGGCAGTAAATACATTTTGACTTGTCATTATACTTTCCCTTCATGAACACAGCCTGCTTTATGTATTCCCTGCTCCAACTAAATGCATAATTAAAAATTCACATCTCTCTGCATTTCAAACAATCTCATTCCCTCTCATTTCCACAACCAGGCAAAAGGAGCAGTCGTGCGTATGTATAACCACTGCAGTGTTGTGCAGCAGCTCGTGCACAGATGGATGTCTGTTGCTTTGATAAACATTAGACCGCGCGCTATCGATCGCTCTTTACTCTGATTTGATGTGTGTGATGGCTGTGCTGCATCTAGCTGTGAGGGGGCTGTGCCTGGGCCGAGACCACAGACATCAGCAGGAATGGAGGCCCAACAGAGAAACAGGAAGGAATGAGGAAACAGCGGACACTTGCCAACTGGGAAGGCTAAGGGGGCAGAATAGATGAGCTGGTGGTGTGAAGGGTGTGGGGGTACAGCACTTTGGGGAAAAAATCCTTTGCAACAAAATGGGATAAATGTTTGTTAAATCCTTGAATGACGCTGGATCTGTAAGGATATAATAAGAATATAAAATAATAGATCAGAGCCAGAAACATTTACAGAGCAGTGACTAAGTGGAAATAGGGTAACAGACTTCAAGGATTGAAGAAAGAGGAGCAGCGATGCTTCAGCTGCTGGTCTTCTGCCATCCATCAGCTCCCTGCCAGCTGCTACATTGGCATGCTTCAGGGGCAAGAGGCAGCGATATGTGTTTTTTGGGAGGAGGAGGGGTTGTCATCACTGGTCATTGCTGCCTTTCTAATCACAGCCATCAATAAACCTTCGGATGGTACATCCTTAAAATGAAAGTCTATAAGTAAGGAGCCTATACAGCTTGAAATTGGCCATGTGTCCACAGTTGCTCTGTAATTAAGCAGGCTTTTGTGATAGTTTTCGCTCTACCCTGACGAAAGATTACTTTACTTTTAATCATAGTTGCTCCAGTAGGACCCCTCAGAGGGCTCTGGAGATGGAGATGTAGAGTGCCATTAGACGGAGGAGCTAAATTAGAGGTTTCAGTGGGCCTGAAAATTCAAGCATTTGCTTAACTGTCCCATGTGAGCTGAAGCCTGAGCTCAACTAGGCCTTAATTATCCTTCACATACGCATGGCGGTACACTGAAAACCTGATTGCCAAAAACGAATGCTTATTTTCTGACCTGCACCTCATATTAGTAGATTGAGTAGAAGGTTTAAGATGCATCCATGAAGTGAAATGAAAAAAAAACAAAAAAACAACTTTTATTCACCTTCCATTTGACATCAGCAGCAGTTCAATATACCCAAATTAATTGTTGATCGGTTTTAGGAAAAACAAAAACAAAAAAAAAAAAACATTCAGTAGAGCCGCATGTTTTCCCAACTTCAATCACATTTGGCCGCTTATAAAAATGATGTACTACACAGAGATTGGGTTCTTTTTATTGAAGCTTGCCAGTTTTTCACTTGCTGTTCACTGGCCAAGAAATAGCTGAAAATGTTGCCCAAATGTAGTTTTTTAAAGACATTTAAAGGACCCAGCTGTGATGTTAACTCTCTCTCTACAAAGGCAGTAGATTTAGAGTTAAATACGCCTGATCTTCCAGCAGGCATGTTATTTTCAAACCTCAGCTAGCTACAAGATCAGCCATTCACATACTAAATTAGTCTTCATACAAGTGCAAATTGCGTATAGTGTACTAATGAGTCTTCATACAAGTGCAAATTGCATATACGTATAGCTATATATGTATGAACAATGACACCTAGGTGAGTGTTACATAATATAATCTAAAGGTCTACTTAGAAGGTACTGTCAGGTCACAGTGGTCTTTGACTTGAATAGAAACTCTTAAGCTAAATGGAGCCTTCAAGTATCTTCCACTTATAGCAGAAGTATTTGAGTGCATATAGGCCTGGCTTGTAAGAAGTCATTTGCAGTACTTTGGCTTCAAAGTCATTTTTCTTTTTATGTATACCGCATGGCATTGCTGAAGTTGTCACAAGAAACTTTCCCAGGATTTCAGATAGAGGAATGATTTTCTGGGTAACACATCAGTGTTTCCCATCATGCGTTGACCATGATGCAACAGATATGTAGAAGGCAGGTTTAACCTGACAGACAGTGAATCTGATTGCAAAAGTGCCTGACCTTGAATTTTAATACTACAAAGATATTATTTTTCTTCTTTCTTTTTTTAATTACTTAATTTTAAAAAAACCTTGTCAACATTGAATGAGGAAGCTGTGAGACTTTTAGCTTGATCAAAATGAATTATCATTTCATTTCACTGTATTCATTTAGCCATTTAGTTTCTGTAGATGTTACTAGAAGCAGTTTTTCATGCTGATTAAAAAAAAAAAGTTGTTTTAAGAGCTGTTATTTCTGCACATGAACTCACAACAACTTGCACAGCTGCTTCAGTCTTATCCATGCTTGTTGCCGTTTCTCTATTGTTCTTTTTCATGAATGAAGCTAGCTAGCTATGTAGGAATATGAGTTCCTGATTCTTAACCTTGCCTACAAAACTCCAACTGGTTGACTGTTTCCCTAACTGGTGGACATAGCCTTCAATAGGCGTAGTACCAGAACTACTGTATATGAGTCTCTGAACAAATCTGAAATCTGTGCAGCAATTCAAAGGCATGGAACTAGTGTACAAAAGCTTAGGCTTTGTCCACAATAATTAAATGACCTCATTTTGAAGGTCTACCTTTCTTGGACACAAGGAGTGATGTACTGTAGATTAGAAGTACCCATGCTCATTGTCAGCAAATAGGGCTTCTTTCCTCTGACTGTCCCTGTCCTGGCGGCAAGGGCAACGGCCAAGGGTAATGAGAGTTTAATGAACCACCAGGTAGTGGCATGGCTGCCTTCACCATAGATATGCCCACACTCAAAGCCAAAAAGATGCAAGATAAGGTATATAATTTATTGTAAGGAGACAAGAGTCAGTGCTAAATATCTGCTTTGAATATTGTTTTAACTGTGCTTGTGTGACCTTGTCATTATTAGACAGATGCATAGAGAGTGAGAGTCAGAGTGTGCACACATGAATGCGTATGCATAGGTAGGTGTAGGATTTCCTGCCTACCTTATTTATGGGGGAGATGTGTGGTATGTTAATTCATGTCATTACATTTTAGCTGAGTTGACAGTCCAGTTTATCTCCCTTTTGGCATTATGTATCTGTGTAAAGCAATACAGCATTTGATATGATGAGACACTTACCCCCCACTTGTGCTCCTCCTCGCTATGGATAAATACTCACAGGGAATGAAATCATAAACAGAACAGCAAGCGTACAGGAAACACAAAAAATATATAATTAGGAAAACAATCTGTCTCTTTCTATTTCCCTCTCTGTCTCTCTTAGTCTGTCTGTCTTCCTGTCTCTCTCTCTTCTCTCTCTTTCATCATCTAATAACTCTAAAATCAAATTACATTACACTCCACTTTACTGGTCATTTTGTACCTTCAGGACTCCCTTTTCAGCTGGCCAAACGAGAAAATGGCTAATGACCCATGATGTATTAATTGATTTATTCCTCTATGGCCAAATTATTCCGACAATGTGACCACTAAATTCCACAATTGCTTAGAATGGCATCTTTAGTTCTGTTGTTACTGGTGCTTCTAGGCAGCTGGGTGGAAGGCACGGTTAGAGTTTTGCATTAATCTTTTTGGAAACCAGGCTTTCATTTTTCAAATAACAGATTTAATGTACTATATGTGTATATATGAAATTTACATTAATGATACATGCGTGCATATGCTTTTTAGTTTAGAATAATGAATTATTGCATGGTGGATATCCTCTGCTATCATTTATCAGCATCTATATGTATGTACACCTTATTCATATCAGGGACATGGATCACATATGCATACAAGATGTAAGTAATGTATGCCTTATGCATATATGTACATAGATCATAAAATAAGTGGAAAAAATGACTGTTTAAGGGCTCTGAAGTCAATTTTTACCCCGGTGGCACTGATGACATAAGTTACAGGCTCCAGCACAAAATCTGCTTCTCATCATGGGTCTTAATAAGTGGATAAAAAATTCAGTTCAGTACTTTATTGTCCCACAGGGGAAATTTAATTTGGAAGCTCCATATCATGTCGTCATTATTATGAGACATCGTCATTAAAGCCCCTGAAAACTTGGTTTCAAATAGCAGGTTTTTATCGTTAACATTAAATATCCATGACTAAATAAGAAACAATCAGACAAAAACACAAATACATAAATTTATCATGTGAAATAATCTAAACTCCTCTTAATTGTGTGTTCATGTAGGAACCCATCATTCATAGCAATAAGCTAATTGGTAAAAATATGTTTTGAGTCCCTTTAAAAAGACAGTTGTTATTGTTTATCATTAAAGGGAAAGTGTTCACATCAAAAAAAACAACTTGTGCTCAAACCTACAGTAATAAATTACATGGCAGCTTAAATATTCTTTCAGCTTACAGGGAAAAAGTCTAATTACTGATAAAAAAAAGAAGTTAAGTATCCATCCTATTAAGCAATTTAGTTGCTGTGTTCTCTTATTTAAGTCTGCTTATTTTCCTTGTAGTAAGCAAAGAATTTGCCAGTATTGTCAAGGTTGGCTAAAAGCACTTCTTTTCTAATGCAAATCTACATGTTTCATGTGATTTCTGGAATCAAGAAATGTTATAGTAAAGTATTCTGCCTTGTATTTATTCCAAGTGTATTTTCTAAAGGGCAATTTAGAAAAGTATTTATCTCAGATTCAGATGGACACCTACTGAGTAGTTCCAATGAAAATGTGTGTTCACCATTCTACATTAATGCGCTGACTAAAATGAGTAGCTATAGCAACAGGGTGGCAGTCAAAGCTTCCTCGTACAATGTATTGCAACACGTTAACAAGCTAACATCTAAATACCACAATGCGTAACGTTAAAGTTTCTTTTAACCTATTTGGAGAATTTCACAACTTTGATGACTGTATGCAGCTGAAGAAAGCAAAACTAAGAAGTAAAGGGAGAAACAGCACAAGGAGTTAACACCAGGATAGCCAGGTCGTCAGTTGTTAAACATACTGTCAAATTATATGTATTGTTTGTCAACCGTATGCAATGTTACTGACTTTGAATCTCACTAGCATAATGTTCGCTTTCTGGCTCATAGCTGAGCCAAAGGGTTCTATGAGCTGAGTAGACTAGAAATATATCCCATTACCATGTCATATCTAACGTCCATATTATTTACTGTAGGAGTGAACAACGTTTCCATTGCATAAGAATGTGATGGTAATGATTGCTGCAGGTACTAGTCAAACTCTTTGATAATTCCTGGAAAACTGAGTCATGGCTTATGAAAAATGTTAGATTTGATTTTGATTGCAAAACGCATGAAAATATAAATTAATGGTCTTATTTTTTTTTCTTTGGCAAGTGACCATGGTTTAAGCAGGATAACGCCCTTCGAGGTGTCCATAATCAGGAATTAATGGATTCCGCAGAGGCCATTAATTCCTGATAATGGACACCTCATCAGGCATTATCCCTTACAAAGCAACCCCTGATGGTTCTACCCTAGTTAGAGAGTACAGTATGTGCTGTGTGTAGTGTATGCAATTATATATTTAACATATTCTATACATCTGTGTATATATGGTAACTGGCTCATATTCTATTAGCACATACTGTGTCTCTATCTAAACCTGCTGTGGTGTGTTGTTTGCATAGAGTTTAATGTATGTGGTGGTGAGTGGGTGCCCTATATGGTGAACTGGTGAAAGAGTTTATGCTATATAAGGACATATTATACGTGGTCTCCTGTTGGATGTCTGTGAATATATCACCTTGTATCAGACTTCTGTTAATGACAGATTGTCATTACTTATTCCTGGCACTTAGATTCACATTTGATGGGGTTTTTAAAAGCTTAACATGGAGCCTGGCAGACTTTGCATTTGTTTACATGTTAAGTTAGAAGTGTTGAGGCTACAGTATCAGTTGTGTTAGAGATGTGTACTGGGGGCATGACGGGAGCAGGCCAGTGAGCTGTCTATCTTTTGTCAGCCACAAAAGGTTGTAGGCCATAAATCGCTATCAGAGACAGAAGTGAATGATGTATTCACTCCACACACACAAATCATCCCCTTGCTTCAGGGCTAAAATGTAAACAAGTATGATTCTGTATTCAAGCCAGTGGATGCAAATGACAGGCTGCAAAAGAAGGACAAAGATATGGTACTTAGAATAAATATTGCAAAGCAGCACAAACTCCAATAACAAACCTAGAATAAATGCAGTAAAAGTAAAAAGCACAGAGCACATACCTCTGCCCACACAATCGTCTTAATTGGTTATTTGAATTATTGAAAATGCTTATATTTGTTTTGAATGTTAAGACTATCTGTCTGCACATTCGTTGTTCAGGAGTTATGAGCCAAAAAATAAAGAGCTTTATAAATGACCACATGATGTTGCTGTTCACACCAAAAACAAACCCTTAAATTACTTTCATCAGACACTTGTATCCAAAGCAACTTACTCTACATTTTTAAAGCAACTTCACTGGTTCACTGTCTTGCTCAGTGACACCTTCATTTGATCAAAACAACCCTACATTTGAGCTCAGGTCTCCCTTGTTCATTCCTGCTAATTAAGTAAATGAAGTGGTGTTGTTGATACCTTAACCTTCTTAAAGCAGCTATAATCAATATTTTTTTTAATCTAGCAATGTATGAGATGACAATGTGTAATGTCAGTGGTGTCGCTTGTAGTGATGAACCTACAGAGAATTATCACCCGACTCTGCAGCTCCCCTCAGCTTTATGGAGCTTTATAGCAAGTTTCAGCTCATTGTTTAGATATCTGGCTCCACAGTCACTGTTTTGATTCACTCTCACGTCTTTTCACTAGTGTTGTTTTTCGGCTGCAGTGAGAACAGAGAACAAAGCTATGAAAACCCACCTTACAGCAACTGCTCAGCACCAGATGACAAACAGACACAGTTAGCGAGTAGCTGGTGAACATAGTGGAGCAACTCCAAATGAATGATAATGTTGCTCTGTAACTGCTGGATATGTAAATAAGCAACTGTTAGTTAATGTAGGCTTAAATAAAGGATGCCTTCTAAAAAAAATACTATTAATTTTCTTTTTTTCAGAACCAACACGGAAAAATCCAGTGGTATAAGTTTCAGTATAAATACCCCTCCGCTGTAGAGCAAATGATTTTCCTACTTCAAAGTTTTGCATTGAATTAGAATTATTATTCCAGTCTGCATATGCAAATTTGTTTTTTATACATACATAAACACACAAAAAAAGAGACAGATACAGGTACTAATTGATTTTTAACTTCATGCACAATTTGAACCATTTTATAGTCGACTAACTCTTTCGAGAGAGCCTTTAAATTAATAAAAAGTGGTTGTAAGTTAATGTTTTAAGTTGTAAGTTTTAGTGTTCTTGTTGGTCCTAATACAGCTCTAAATGACCACAAGTAGATGGTCACTTGAGTAATTTATAAGTAGTCCACATACTAGTTTCTTATCAATAACACTGGTAAATATATTGTCAGTTAGTGTAGCACTGTGGGTTGTTATTCTAGTCGGTTGTATAACTGAGGGATATAGACTCATACTATACATTGAGTTAATGAACTCTGTAGTCATATTGTGTTCAAGTGGATTTTATAAATCAATACTGAAATCCCTGCCAACAAAAAACATTTTCTTATTGTTTATGTCTTCATAACTTATTCCTAAACGTATCAATGCATGATCCTGATGTTCTATATACACAGTTTATTAATATGATTTTTGATTTCTCAATCTCATCTCAATTTCTACAGTGATACATTCCATGACCTTGTCTATAACAAGTGACATGTTACTAATTGATTTGCTTATATAACTTTTATCAGTATATAAAGCAACTCCACCACCCCTTAATATGATATGCAAAGCAGTTACTCCGAAGTGATTAATGATGAGGGCATGTGTGCATGTGTTCATACTGTAAATGAGTGCCTATTTCTTCAAGGATCAAAATAATCAAGCATGGAGCAACATGCAGAAGGTGTACATGGCCATTGATCTAAGAGCGCTCAACATCGGGTGCAGTAAGCCCTATAGAATTCAATTGATTTCTTTTTCCCAGTATGGCCTCTTTGTTCTATCTATACATTACAGTACATTCACAGCATGCAAAATACTGTATGCTCTTGAAATGGGGAAGTGAAGCTAGCATCTCTACAATATTAGATGTAATAAAATACATGTGAGATATGAGAAATAAAATGCTATTGGATTTTCAAATTATAACTATGTGCAATTCAATATCCTCTCTTCTAAATTATGCTCTCACTTAACTTGTGTTGTGAGTCATCCGACATGTTTTATATTCTTGGTCTATTTACTTTTGAACAAGGTTAGATTGCTCCTTGTAATGAAACACACAGCCCACCCTGACAATTAATGGCTGTGGATGCAATGGGTGGGAACCAATAAAAGTTTATGGACTTGTACATGTTGCAGAGGCTGGTTAGTGGCTCTTGTTGAAAACAAGGCCCCATATAGTTTAACAAGCTCATTATAACACAGGCGTCAGACATTAGCGTGTGTCATATCTGGTCTCTCATATAGATGAGTCTGAGAATGTATAGACACTTCAATGTTAACAGTTGTGCAGGTCTCAATCACTCAGAGATGGACTGATGTTTTATAAATGGAAGCAGAGATTAAAACTGATATTGTATCTGTGCAATGAGTTGGCTTATTGGATCATAATTGTGTGAACGTCTGTTGTTAGTCATATGCAGTAATTTCCTGGAGTCGCTATAGGTTGCTTGACAAGGCTGTAGTCACCATGAAGGAAGTCACATACATGAAAATCCAACAAGGTACAATGTGTTTGCAGGAAGTTTATAGCTGCCTTGAAGGGGACCATGGTTTATCGCCTCAGACTTGAAATACCACACTAAATATGCCTGTGCAAATCATCCCTGTGCATAGCGGGATGCTAGCTTTTTACTCTCTTCCACTCTGTCTGTCTCTCTTTTCCTCTTTCTCATTTAAGCTTTTTTTTTTTTATCTCTGCCTCTCTAACTAACACACATACACATACCTTCTTCCAGTCTCTCATGCCTGCTCCCTGTGTGACTGAATAAGCGCAAAGATAGAAGATTTGGAGGTCTGACTCTACTGTAAGTCCAGTGTTCCATTCAGAGCCAAAGCTGCCCATGAATTGCAGTCCCCATCTGTATTTATTCATGCACTTGTTTAGACTTTAATTAGTCAACTGGAGAGCATTGCCAAACCCCCCAACCCCCAGGCGGTGAGGCACAAAACTTGGAACAACTATCTAAAATTCCCTACGGATGACGACATGTTTGAATGCAAAAGCTAGTTGGTGCCTAATGGTGGGCATCTTTCAAGATCTAAGACCCAGAATGCAATGCATGAGAGATTTGAACTATTCTTCTAGACAAGGGTGAATGGTGCAGCATGTTCATGGTCTGCAGAGGTTAGAGAGTTGATTTGGTCTTCCACCATCCAGCCGCCCAACCTTCCCTCTATCACTTTGGTTGCTTTGACAGCTTCTGTGTCTGTGAGTGCGTTTTGTGACTTTGTGAGTTTGTGAGATTGTTTTCCCGATGACAGACAGGGAGATGCTAACACTAACATCACAGCCTATCCCCATAAAATGCACAGACTTTGATTGATGGCGCTTTTGGTTTGTGGGTTTGCTCAGATGGGGCTCCATCTGTCTCAGGATCCTTGTTGCCTGCACACTGATCCTCAAAGGATGGTGATACAACAATTATCATTTGTTAATGTCAGATTTTTTTTTTTTTTACTCTCTATCCTTGCCTCGCATAAACATTGCACTTTTTCTAAGAATCCACTTTAGAATTTATGTGTGGTGATGTTGGCTAAGGTCATTGGCATTCATTCATTCACTTTGTTTTTTCTCTCATCTTCATTAGTAACACTGATCCAATGCCATGACTCACAGCCTCTCTTGAGCTCATTTTATTGTTGCACATAAATAGTGTCACCAAGCTTTGTTCATTTGTATAATTTGCCATCACAAAGGCAGCTCCATAGTGCTCTAACTTTACTCCTTGAACTGGGTCTAGACAGACAGAACTCTGTATGCCACAGCAGGTCATGTCATCAGTGAAATAGCCATGGATCTATGGGGATTAGGTTAGAGGCTCTGCCGGCCTTTCCATCAATCATTCATAAATAAGCTATGAGATATTAGCACTCTCCATTAAAAGCATTTTTTCTGCATGTTAACTACTGTGTCATTTACTGGAAGGTCAGACCATCATTATTTGGTACTTGCAATGTCCTATTAAAAAGGAAATACATACAAATAGATGTTTCCGGAATTATCTTGTTTCAGTGGAAATATAAGAAGTGACATACAAATATCTTTGCATACATGCATATGCTGTACATACATTGTCCATATCTATATATATTTCAAGTTTTTTAAATACTGGTGTGCAGCAACATCTTATTTGTGTCCTTATAAGAGATGTTTTGATTGATTAGGCTTTTTCAGGCAGATACCAATCAGTGGATAGAATCATTAGGACCAGTCAAGCTGATGCCATTATCTGTTTTCTTCCAACATTTTTGCAGAAAGGTCTCGTATTAGAGACCCGACAAAATCTACCAATATACCTCATATGTTACCCATTCAGTTATTGATCTAGGATCCATCAATCCAGAAAATGTAAATATTCAACGCTACCACTCATTTCAAACATGCTTCACTAGCTCATGTTAAATTCTGTTACATTCACCAACTGTGTGCTATAATTCTGGATAAGTCTCCCTCCCCTGAATGCCGCTCGGAGTGATCACAGAGCAGCTTTAACTACCAGATGATCAAACAACCATATTTACATCACTTTCACACACCCAGTAAAACTGCCAAACAGAATGACATCACAGTTGTCGTTATTAATCCTTCTTATTTTTCGACAGTAGGTGCATACTTGTTGCATCTCCGGTCTGATGTTGGTCTGTTATTTTTGCCATCACTTTTACTGTGGACATATGGATGTATGATGCATCCAAAAAAAATGTATCCACCACAAGTGTTTCACAGAGAGCTGAGAAAAGTCAGAACTGTAACTGATCTTGTCAGTTTGCTCTGTTAGCTCATTGCATGCTAAGACATGCCCCAGTGCTTGACATGCACTATAGCCGAGACACTGACTGCCTGACTGTATCTGGAGTCCCACTCTGGTCAACAACACAAAAACTTCAAGTATGTTTTGGTTTAGACAGCAACATAAACTACCTTAGACATCTGAGAGGCAGTCAGCAGGCAGCATGTGGTTTGGGCAGTGTTTGACTGACAGTTACTTGGTTGCTTCAAGTATTTTATGATTGTTTTAGTCTGATCAGCTTATCACCAATCAAATAATATCCTCCCCATATCAGTCACAACATCCCTTCCTATATTATATGATACATTTACAAACTATATTGTTGTAGGTCTTTAATTCAATTTAATTCAACAACATAGGAGATAAGCAGACATGCAATAGATACTGTCCATTCAAATTGACCTATATTTTAAATTTCTTTGCCAGATAAATTGCAATGTAGTGTTGCTACAGGATATAGTCTCAGGTATCAGGTCAGTGCCATGTATGAAAACATCTTTTGGACAAGAGATTTCGGAAGCACCCATCCAACCCATCTACCTCACATGTGCTCACTGCACCACAGTTGAGCCTTTATACTGGGAAAAGAAAAGCATCATGCTGTCTGTTGACTTACCTTTGGGACAAAGTAAGGAATGATCAGCAACTGTGATGGAGTACATCATAATATAGAAGGCTTTGTTTTCAAAGCCAGGAAAGAAAGTGGGACCTGCATCGTGTTCCATCTCCAGCAGCTCTACCTGTTATGAATGATGCATGTGTGTACAGGCTTATTGAATAAACTCAAGCTCAAAATGGATAACACTCCACTGCACTGCAGACTGTCAAACTGTTGCTGTGAATGTGAGGGATATGAATGAGGGATTTGTCTCTCTGTTTCATTATTCTTTATTTGCTCTTTCTGCATTTCTTATCCAAACCTCCTTCCACACACAAACTGCTGCAGGTGACTGTAAACATTAGGCATATGCAGCAAAGAACGCGTCCTCTGGCTTCACTTTTGCCCTTTTTCTACAGGTCCTTAAGGCCCAGTGTGTGGGTGGGACTGTCAGGAACTGTTACCTCTTGCAGAAACTGTGGCCATGAAAGTTTGATAGGGATTCACATAAAATAAATTGTTTTGGTCAGTGCTACCCTACTGCCACCTACACTGAGCTGGAGAGAGATGCATGTCTGTGTGCATAGTTGTATATTTTGGTAACGTCCCTTAAACTGAGGGCGAGGTCATTCATTCATTTTCTTTACAAATTTATTCCAGCTTAGATTCACAGTAGAGCCTGTCCCCATCCATTAACCAACACAGTCTCAACAACTCTTCTTGTCTTGGCAATACAGACTCTCTAATTTACTTGACTTGCTTGTCTTTAGTCTGAGGCTGAGTCTGAGGGGAACAACCATGTTCACACCACCTTATGATCACATGCTGTACTAATATGAATACGTACAAACTTGACAGTGAAAGGCTGGGGCAAGATGTTATCTGTAAGTGTATGTCAGAGTGTGTCATTATCCTCATTAATGACATCTTTTTAATATAGCCGGTTAAACAGCAACACATTGCATAAGTGGACATGTATGACAGCTCCATACTGGCTCTGTGCTGATGACAATGTATATACAGATATGTATGAAAAATGGGCTCACATTCATGGTGAAAGGCAATACATAAGATGCCAAAATTGCGGAAGAGGCAATTTCATGGCCTCTACTTTCCACTAGGAATGGTAAGAAGAGATAAATCTGGTATTAAATGAACTCTTCCCCTATCAACTGTAATGAGAAAACATGAGAAGTATGTTGATGTTGTCTAGTCTTCAGTGAATGTGTGCTTTTGAGAAGGGCACTATACAGACCCTTGGTGCTGCTGGAGACGCTGTCAAGAGCACCCGTGGCCTAGATGATGAATCGTTCCTTTAACTGTGACCGATGCTGCCCGTTTTCCTCAAACAATGGTCCAGTGTTGCAGTGAGGCTGGGATGTTGACTACATAATGGCAAGTGATGTATTATATATTGGAAAGCAGCAGGGAACATGCTGTTTTCACCCATTCTCTGTGACATCTATGCAGAGGTCAAGATCATGAGAACTTACCCCAATTGGTAGCTTTTGGAATAAGGCCTGGGGCGACAGACTGTGGTTGACCCAGTAGGTCAGTAATTCCATCTTTTGTGAATGGATGCATTTACTCTCAATGTTTCAAACTATTGCTGGTTTTGTTCTCAAGTCAGACATGATATATACACACAGTGATGCAGTGTGTGGACAGCTCTATTCAAACTTGCAATATGAATTTATGCCTGCACAGAATACACAACTGGGTCACTGTTTCCCTTCCAACCTAATTTTTTAATAGTTTTCAATTTGAGAATGAAATCATCTTCAAATTTTACCTCATCTTGGATGTTGTGGATGTAAACCATTTGTGGTAATATTTTCCCCGCAACACTGGTAATCTAATTCAATATATAGTAACAAACATTTCATTAGTTGTAACTTTATAATAGAGGGCTTAGATAACTTTTTACAAACCACATACTGTATTATTTATTACTTATTTGTTCCTCATTAACAAGTATTTAGTTATTTTTTTAAGCTAATATTTAAATGCAGTTTTATATTGTATTGTGGGATACTACTTGTACCAATGTACCAATAAACTAGTAGTACATTAGTCACAGCATCTTAAAATAGATGCAGATTTGAACTCTGCTTGAAATTAAGATTAAGCAAAAATGAACTGGTACCACACCCAGGCCAGACCCATGTGCAGCAAGTCCTTTATTCAGACTTTTCCATCCTTTCTCTACATTTTTTCATTACAGAAAAGGAGGACAGGATATTAGTCTTCCTCAAGGGCCAGGGAGAGAACTGTTAGTCACAGAGCAGAGAAGTGTTGGCTATAAGGAGATGATATGGAACCAGAGAATCACGTAGCTTAGGGTGGGGTTTGGGGTGTTTGGTGAGTAACAGTAAGCTGTAGACAGATCTGAAATGAGACACAGCATGCTTCACTTTTAAAGGATTAAAAAAAACCCAACAAAACAAATCTATACAATTTTGATGCAGTGGATAGACAAAGGTATAATACTGATGATGTAGTGATGTAGTTTCAGCACAATCCTGCGAAGTGAGGTGAATTAAGATGTTATTGGCCGGTGTTATATGTAGTCTGATCAGAAGATGTATGACCAAACAGATTAAATTATTCAGTTAATGTGTGCTTGAGAGGTGCAGTAGATGTTAAGTGGGGTTTATACAGTTGCACCTAGATACATAGAAAGACTCCACATCATTCAAATAACAATAACAGTCAGCATTTCACAAAGACAAACAAGGACAAGTACCATGCCGCAAGTCAACAACTGCTAACAGAAGCCTAAACAATTAAATATGCTTCAATAGAAAATATGTAAGCGTTGAATAAAAAAAATCTTTTTTCATATGTATGTTAAACATACGGAAGCCCTGAAAGGCAAGCAAGAATTTTTTTTTTCTGAAGATCCAATTTCTAAGTTCTGATCTAAATTCTTTTATCTCTTGTGTTTATGACTTGAGAATAAGTGAAAAAAAGGTTTTCCCAGAATAATATTTCAAAGTCCCATTAAAAAAAAAAAATTCATCTGCAAAACAGGTGATTTTTTTTTTTCCATCTGTAAAACAGTTGACAAAAAAAATTTATCCATTAAACAGATGAGAAAAAAAACAAGTATTTAGTTATTTTTCACATGTGTAAAGTAGGATAATTTTTTTTTTTGTCAACTGTTTTACAGATGGAAAAAAAAATTTCACTTATTACAAAAAAATAAAACACTTAGAAAAATCCTGACAGAAAAAAAATATTTTTTCACCTGCTACTTTACACGTGAGAAACTTTTTTTTTTTTAAGCCCTCTTGTGGCCGTAATGAATATTACAAAAAAATAAAACACTTAGAAAAATCTTGACAGAAAAAAAATATTTTTTCACCTCCTACTTTACACATGTGAGAGAAAAAAAATAGAAAAATGATCCTGACAAAACTTTTTTTTTCTCATCTGTTTAATGGATAATTTTTTTTTGTCAACTGTTTTACAGATGGAAAAAAAAATGTCACCTGTTTTGCAGATGATTTTTTTTTTTTTTTAATGGAACTTTGAAATATTATTCTGGGAAAACCTTTTTTTCACTTATTCTCAAGTCATAAACACAAGAGATAAAAGAATTTATATCAGAACTTAGAAATTGGATCTTCAGAAAAAAAAAAATTCTCGCTTGCCTTTCAGGGCTTCCGTATAAACGAGTTCAGTTCAAGATCAATGGATATAAAATAAAGAATAAAAATAGAATAGCTTGTTTGTTTTTTTAATCACACCACAACTTGTTGTTTAATACCTTGTGACAAAAATGACTTAGTTATACTGACTGACTGAGGGAGAAAGTTATTAAAATAGATCAATTCCTGTTACTCTTGTATATGTTATTTAAACATCAGTAGAATTATTGAAATCTCTATTTTCTTTTGAATATTGTTGTTCAACAGAGAGAACGATATATTAATGTGTACACCATACATGCAATCAGGCTGCCTGTTTATCTTCTGTTCTCATTGGATGCAGGATTTTGTCTGTGTGTGTGTTTATGTGCTCTGTGGGGGATGGTGGACAACCTAAAAACTGAAAGCAGCCAGGGTGACCTAAATCAGGAGAGGTGATAACTCAGACAGATAGCTGGAGATTACCCAGGGATCAAGAGGCTCAGTGGCCTCTCAAACAACAATGACTGGAGAGCATATCCCTTCTCACCACCCCCTACAGAGGCCCTTATGGCTGGTATGGACCAAAACATGCATGCCAGTATACTCCATAAAGCAGATTTATCAAATGGTTGCTTTTCTGTTTAATGGACAAAAGAGCAACCATAATAATTCTCAAAATGTTCTTAAGACACAAAAACACTTTTGTTGTTGGGGTTTAATGTCCAGATATAGTACTTAATGGTCCTCTTAAAGCTGTATAGTGCAGAATTATAGGATTTGTGGCATAGCAACAGTGTCTCAAAGAGTGTGTTTTTTTAACAATCATTTAGTAAATGATTACAGCTATTGAATTACAGTTCAATTTAATGAAATGGCTTTTGTGATTTGATTTTGAGTCATGTGTGTCCACGAGGATAGGAGTCTGTATGTGTGTGGTTGTGTGACTGCAAGGACATATGTTTCAATGAGATGGGCTAACCATTAATTCATAATTGATTGATGAGTCTCCTATAATTTGGTCAATAACAAGCCTATCTTCTCCTCTCGGTATATCTGTGAGTGTGGGATGTGTTGGTGTGTGGGCTTGTGAAAGAGGGGCAAGCAGGTCAGCAGGTGGGCACCCTCCTTCTTTGACATTGCGTTGATAAGCCCATGACATCTCCAGAGGGCTCAATGGTGTTGTCCCTCCTTTTAATCCTAACTCAGTTGCTGCTTTTATGTTGCATTTGACAAGGACT
Source organism: Euthynnus affinis (assembly GCA_029490765.1). Taxonomy (NCBI): domain Eukaryota; kingdom Metazoa; phylum Chordata; class Actinopteri; order Scombriformes; family Scombridae; genus Euthynnus; species Euthynnus affinis. The sequence continues at coordinate 18,424,764 of CM055838.1, read as the reverse complement.
TGATTGCTTGTTGGAGGGAGCGACCCCTCACCCCCATTTTCTTCAATAGTCTGATTGTTGATGTACCAGGTGCATCCCACTTCTACAGGGAAATCCTGGACTCCCATCCAGTCTAGGCAGCTTCAATTGCCAGTTTAGAGTACCTTGTCTTTTTCCTCTCATAAGCTTCTTCAACACCATCTTCCCATGGTACTGTCAATTCTACAACATATGTCTGCTTGGCTGTTGTAGACCACAGGACCATGTCTGGCCTTTGTTTGTGGAAAGCATTTGTGGTGGCTTGCCTCTGTTCCAAGATTGATGCCAGCTATCTGAGAACTTGATTATACTGCCAAGTTTAACACCCTTGGGTGAGGCCCGTAGTGCATCCTGTTAAAATGTTAGGCCTTAGTGACGCAGGTGCTTAACAAAAGAAGCAGGCTTCTCCCAACCACTGCCTTAGGTTGTAGAGTGTGGGTAGGAGGTCATAAGTGATGACAAAACTTAGCTGAGATCCCTCCATCTCCCAGATGTCATTCCAGCTGAGTTTCTTCTTTTCCAGGCTCTCCCAATAAGTCCATTGGCCCTGCTTGGCCATTGAGACAGACTTTGCATGTTACTCTACCTCCTCCTGTCTTCTCACCTCCTCCACCACAAGCCATGGTTTTGCCCTGTGCCAATGTTGCTTTGTACCATTGAGGAGCTTTTGGGACGAGCTTGAGACCAGCTCTCCCATGTTGGACTTGGCCAACCATATCCCTGAAGTGAGCAATGATATGGTTTTGTTTCAGATACTTTTCAAATCTTTGCACCAGCACACTGAAAAAGATCTTGCCTTCTATTTTCAGAAGGTTTATTTGGTGAAACTGTTCAATGGTTGGCAAATTCTTTTCTTTTGGGATCTGCACTTCTCATGCTTTTTGCCAGGTTTTGGGGATAACTTGCTTTTCCCATGCAACCCTCATGTTTCTCCAGAGGAGTTTCATAACATCTGGGGAATTCTTGTAGACCCAGTACACAACACTGTTAGGTTCCGGTGCAGATTCTGATATTGCCTTTCACCTCACCTCACTCAGCTTGGCAGTGTTGATGTCAAATTGATGTTGTGGGGGGTGAGATTGGTTCTGTAAGCGAGAGGTTACTCACTGATTACTTTTTGCTTTGTGTCATCCGAAGAAATAAAACCATATTTTCAGGATATTTAGATACATCTTTTCCATCGTCAGTATCCACACTTTTTACTCAAAAATGCCTTTCTTTTTGTGCTGGAAAGATATACTTTTTCAATCAGGTAAAAGCTGAGTGAATACATAAGTGTCCATGAAAAAACTGAAAACAGGATTTGACCTGACGTGCATCGCCATTTATCTGAATGTAACAGCATCTCTTGCTCTAGAAAAACAAATTATCTTATGATCTCCAATTTGCAACACACACACACTTAACAGCATAAATGCAGTTTCAGAAAACACATTGTGGATGTCTTTAGTGCCATTCTTAAATACATTTTGAAGGATGATGGAAGGGGGTGTTTGGTGTGGATCCATGCTTGACTGTAAATTATAGGGGCAGGAGGGTAGGTAGCTCTAGGCGACGCTTGTTCCAGGGACCATCTGGTTGTATTGGATTTTGGCATTGCTCACTTTCTGTCCTCCAACCTCTTTCTATCTCATGCTAAGATTGCAATTAAATGATTTTACCTGAATAATGTTTTGTATTACATATTGGTTTATTGTAGTTCATTAAGATGCACAGTTACAGTACAAGAAAGAATTATATTTATGAAAATCTCAGTGGAATTGATTAATTATTAAAATGAATTGTAAAAAAAAAAAATCAAAACATTATTCCTTTGAAAAGGTTAATTGCAATGAAGTGACTTTTTTGTTTTTGTTGTGCTTCCTTGAGTTTATTTAATTCAGTACTGGTATAGGTATAATATTCCTGAAACCACCAAATCAAATACCAAAACAATAATCTCTTATCTACACTAACACCATCACTTTTTTTTTGGCATCTATCACTGAAACTCAACTATAGTTTGTTTATGGCCTATTGTGTCATTTTTCTTGGTAAGACAGCCTTATGCCTTTTGACCCTGAAAGTTGACAAAGAAAGATAAGAAAACATTGTATTATTGACCTCAGGAGCAACTGGATGTACAGAGTCATTTAGTCAGAAATAGCATCAATTTGTGAAAAAAAACCCAACATATTCTGAGGTTATTTGCTCCCATGTACTGTAAAAGGGTTGGCATTAGAAAAATCACAATTCTGAAGTCTTATGCAGCCCAGCACACCCCCTTTCAGGCTTGAGAATGCAAGATACACAATAGACTGAACATTCAGTTTCTATTCTTTATAAATATATAGAAGCTGTGAAAGTGTCCTTGTAACAGCAATGTGTGGATTTGATGAAACTCCTGCTTAAAAAGGAGTCATTTTGGGTTTGTAAGCTGCAAGCTTTAGAGTGTTGAATGACAAATTTGATTTAAAGGCTGTTTGTAGTACGTATACCCATGTGATGCTGATCAGATCAAATTGTGTTATTGTTATTTTTTATTTTATTATATTGCATTAGTGAATTTATAGATGTTTTGAAGGAAACTATATATTCTCTTCATAAAAGTGTTGATATGATATATGATATTGTCCTGTGTTCCTTGTGGGTGAGATTAATTCAAGTATGGAAGATGTATGCGCTCCCACAATAGCTTGAGTATTTACAGTGTAGTTTGTCAGTTGGTTGTAGTCTTTAAGTGTGCTAACTAAGGTTTGTAGATCGCGTGAAATATATCAGTGCATCTGTAGATTCATCGATTCAGTTGTGACTTCAACTGGAAAGTCCTCAGTCTCTGTACAATTTTTAATACTATTCACTTTTGCAAATTGATGATTTGCTTTTGAGAACTGCTGTTAGATATTTAATGGTATGTGTTTGAAGGTTCTTGACATTTTTTAGTGAAAATAATAATAATAATTTTATATATTCATATGTTTGGTGGCATGGGACAAATATTTAAGAGGACCATGTGGCAGCTTTAAACAGTTCTTGAAATGTCAAAAAAAGATGTCATGGGTCTATTTTTTTTACTGTGTCTCTCCTTCTGTCATACTTCCAAATACACACACGGACACACATGCAAGGCCAAGCAAGAAACACATACTGGACCAAATACTTTCTCATCAAACATCCTCCCATTGTCATCGAGGACCCATGGGTTTCATTAGTGCCAGCTTTAAAACAACAATTCTCATTCCCACTCCCACACTCTAGTCCCAAATGCTTTCAATGGAGGAGGAAACAACACTTGCCTGAAGGGTACGTGCATATGAAACTCCACAAAAAATAGTGTCATTTAAATTCCACACCCTCATTTGACAGAAGAATCAGTGTAACGTGAACAGTTTTAATGTTAATTTACCTCTTTACTCTTTTGCAATGCATTTGAGTGACAGTGCTTATCATAAGTAAGATTACAATTTTGCTTTGTAAGCCAAATTCAGGACCAAACAAATTGATTTGATGAATTAAAGGTCAAAAATACAGGGATTGTCTGTAGGGAACAAACATAGTAGGGGATCACACACTGGACACCTTTTTGTTAGTGAACGGTACTTTTTGTAATTGTTTTCAGTGAATCTGAAGGATTTTGTGTGCTGTTTATGCACCCAGGGCTCCTCGCTTTTATCCACCAAGCACACCTTGTGTGTTTTTCAGAAATGCCCTCAGTACCCCAAGTTTAAAAGTGTTCAACTGTGTGCAGAAAAAATGGCCACCAACTAAATGAAAACATGAAGCAGGCCTTTCTCCTGGCTTTATTCTTCTGCAGCAGACCGACTACTGCAAACAAGGACAGTGAGGAAAAGTTGATAGTGGTTCTTTCTGGCCACCTTGTTTCAGCATGATAGAAAATGAGAATAAATGGCATCAACTTTGCAGTCATGACCGAAATGCTGTTTTTCCTCTCCTTTCAATTAGAATGACATTAACAAATTTAATTGCAAAGCAGTGGACAGTAGCTCACAGTGGTTGCCTAGCAACAGTATAACAACAATTTATTGTATATTGTTACAAACCTGGCACAGGGCTTTCAACAACTAAAAGTCCACACAGTAAGAAAGATCCAAAAAGATATTAGAGAAAGGGTAGAATTGAGAATTAGAAAAAGGTTAATAAAGCGAAACAGAGAGGGCTGTCACAATATGTATTCACTTATTCATTTTGTTTGTCCCAGCTAAATCCAATGTTGTATAACACAAAACAATCTTTAATATGCACATGCATGTTTTTTTTCTTTTCTTTTTTAATGGTTTCATTTCTTATACATTGTTATACTTCAGGCTTGTGCTGCTTGTTGGAAGTTTTAAGCAAGCCTTCAGGGAGAGGGGAGGATGAGCTGGATCCAGGAATCCCAGCCCAGGAGGCTTACTTATTCAGTATTCTGCCAATGTGTGATCCTGACCTTACTGTTGCATGTCCTTGGTGCATGCAGAGCGCAGCAAATGCCTTTTTGGGGGATTGCATGCTCCAGCCCATTTTAATGTGCCTTTTCATTCTCAGCACACCATCACTAAGCCCCGCAGCAGGGGCTCAGAGCCACCATTTTGATTATGAGAATGATTGAATTAATGCTCCTGAAGTTGACACTTAATGGATTATGGTGGTCAGAATTGTTAAAACACATGAGGCAGATCTGTGTAAAGACACCCTAAACCCCTTTATTTGTCACACTCCCAGGGAATAGGTTTTAAAGTCTAACCTTGCTAATCTAGTGCAAAGTCTAACCTATTGAAAATAAGGTCTAATACAACACTGTCTAATACATACAGACAACAAGCAATAGTCAAATCATAAGGGACTGGATGTAATACATAAAGAATAAAAACCGTCAATAGCACTGCTGTAGTGATCCTAAGAAGTCAATATTAAATTAATGTGTTTTCTTGAACGACAAAGTAATATAAAAGGTTAGTGCAGCGAATATTTGCAAATAATACATTTTCTACTCACATTCCGATCTTGTAGTAATCAGTGTAGTCATCAGTATTACATATTAGCAGAGCTAACTTTAGCATTAGAGTCACTGGAAGTTATTACATATTCTTTGTTTTTTTATGTAAGGAAGGAAATTAATCAGTGTTCACCTTTTGTTACAGTAGCTTTCTGACTTTGTTACTCTTATTTTCAACACAAAGACTTGACCACTCACCACTGTTCATGTGTGTTTGCCTGAGCACTTGGCAGTTGTAATCCCCCTTTACTTTCCTGCCTTGGAAATTTCTATGCTCAGCGACCTCTAGTACATCCTGCAGCTGGTATGGGCAAAATAACCTTAGACCTTCATGCTTGTCATTATTGTTTTCACATACAGTAATGTTCAACGCTGCAATATGTTTGATTTCTATCTATTTTCATTTCCTTAAACCTCCTTTTCTTGTCTTCTGCCACCATATTCTTCACCTCAAATGTCATTAAAACTTAACACTATCGGAGGAGGTGTATTTGGTTGTATACAGCACATGTACTTTATATATACTGTATGTTTTGATATGAATTTTAGCACTCCCTGCCTCGCTTTCTCTGCACTCCCACAGTTCAGCTGGTCATTCTGGCTCGATCGGGCCACCTAAAAGTTTGCACAGTAAAAAGAGTAAAAAATAGTGAAGGCATACAGCAAAGGCACATTGCATTTTAAATCATACCTTTTTACCTCTTTAATGATGTAACATGAATTATTCTCATTTTGTCATTAACATACTTGGTGCGAAAGTGGAGCCGATTGGAATTCGTTATGTATTAACTAAAAGCAGTATCAATGTCACAAAACTTCAGTGATCTGATTGCAAATGTATTTTGTTCAAAAAAGTTATTCGGTTAATTTTCAAAAGTTATTGGATTCATTTTCTAACATAATCTGGAGAGCTCAGTGGTGCAGTTGAGAACTTTCCTATCTAAAGCAGCAAGAGGGAAAATAATGTCATATTGACTGAAATGCAGGCTCATATTGCAAGGTTGACATTCACCATAAATATACTGTATCACTCATTCAGTCTTGAAGTGCCATCCAGTGAGTGGCAGCAATGCCTAAACAGATGTGAATTTATACACTAAATTTAACAGTGATTGATTCTCTAAGCATTCTTACCAGCCAAGACAAAAGCTGTGATTTATACACATTTACCAAATTAGCTCTTTTGGTTTTTTGTAAACCTATATCGCAGTGTTATTTAAACATCCAAAGGAAATAAACCATAAACATAGAAAATAAACAACAATAGCAAACTAGGACTATGCACACACACACACATAACCATCAATTCCAGCATTAAAACAACAAGAATGTGTAAAGCAAGACAGAGTTTGCCCGGGGCCCCCAAATCACTAAATCCACCCCCGTTGATGTATGAGTGTTTTCTTTAACGATTTACTTTAAAGATTAGAGACGGTGCTTTCAGTAATTGTAAACGTTTCCATGGTGAACTGTGCCTTTGTAATACAGTTTCATATTTATGTATGTTTGCTGCCTGCTGTGGTCCCATTTCTGCTCCTGATAACCCATGCGGTCTGGAAAGATTGTAGCATGCTGAGTGCACCAATTTCTCCAGCAATCTCTCTTGTATAATTGTAGAAATAATTGTTATTAGTGTCAGTATATTTCTGAGTATCTCCGTTGTTAGTTTCCTTAGTTGTGAGTCAATAATTCATGCCTGACGAAAAACGAAGCTGTGCACTACGGAGCAGCGACGGACCGCAGCTCTGCAGCACTGCAGTGCTGCTCTTCTCTCAGCTATGTTAACATTACAGAGAGTGTAATTAATATTTTCTCAATTAATGATGTATTATTTCAACACCTGTGACCCATCTGCTATTAATCAGAATGTTCATTTTTATGATCCGACCCGCCCGATCCACAGATTAACTGCGGTGCCTGCTGATATAACTGCAATCCAAGTATCACTACTGTCCATGTACAAGTAGCGTTTAATAAGTGTTTAATGCTTCAATTATAACAAAAAAAACAAACAACAAAAACAGTAGTGTTGTGACTGAGGGGATGCCACATGAACATTTCAAGTCTTGCACTGAGAAGTCAGCCAGTGATAGCAACTATAGTAACAGCATGAGAAAATGCACTCCATTATAGTCAGCACTCGATTCAGTTTGGCATTTACTAAGCGATAGTTTAAAATAAATCAATTAATTAAAAAAATAAAATATATAAGCAACAACATAACAGAGATCTTCCCTGGGATACGTCCTGGGGAAGATCTGGGAATCTCTGTTAGTCCCAAACACATTTTCTACCATCCCTGCGATAACGGGACACCATTATTCTTGAGCCCTGAGGGGGGCTGTTGTCCCTGTACTGTATACATTTGGTAGACGGAGACATTTGAACACACTGAGGCACCTGGGACAGGTCATAAGTACACAACATGGTTTGTAGAGATAGCAGCACTCAAATTCATACCAGCAGAATTTAGAGTCCACGTTCTTCAGAATGATAAAGGAAACTCATGCAATACATTATAAAAAAAACATAAACTCATCTCAGGAAGTGTCAACAATCTAAGCTGTGCCCTGTAGTGAGCAGCAGTGCTGACCAGTCAACCTTTGGCACTTTTCTTTTTCAGTTTGTGTGAAGCCATAGCAAAATGATGTGATCAAGCATCCTTTTCCACACCTTGATTAGACTGCACAGAAGCCTGGGAGCAATAAAAACGTATACAGACATGTAGTGTTGTGCTGCATGGATGGCAGATTGGGGTACCAGTGTCACAGTTGGCCGTCACAACTCTTTGTCAGCACATTCTCCCAATAAAAGATCGTCTTTCTGCTTATGCTCTTTTCGCTGTCAACTATGATGGCTGTAGCAAGTTAGACATTAAACGCACCGTCAGTTTAACTACTGTATGGTACTGTGGGCTCTTTGGTCTATGCAATGCAAACACTCCATTGTACTCTGCCATAGGCTGTCTAATCTCATAGCAATCTGTTGCATTCTCAAACTGTCTCTTTGGCCCTGAAAAAAGTCTGTGATTCCCACATTGAGGGAATCACATTACATGTAGCATTGTAGCATGAGGGAGTACAAAGACATTACTAGGACGAGAGAAGGACATTTCTCTTAATTTGATAACGTTAAAAGTAAAGTCAAACTTGTTGTTGGCTTCCTGACTCACTTTAGAAAAGACAAGAGAAAAAGAGAAAGAGCTCACACCATTGTCATATTACATTTATTAATCGTACATAGCCACAAATAGATACATTACCTCATTGTTATGCTTCCTGCAAACAGCTGTGTTTAAAAAAAGAAAAATTGTATTAAAATTCTTCTTTTTTACTCTCTTCCAAAACAAATGCATATGCTAGCAAGTTCAAGATCTTTATGACACAAAGTGGTGGTGTCTTCATTACGGGAAATATTACCATTTTTGTCCACATAGGCTGCCAAAATCAACACAAAATGAAAGTTCCTTGTAGTAATTTTAAATACAAAAGATTATATTTTAACAAGCCTTTTCTTTTCTCTCTGTCTCTTTTTGGCATTCTTTTTTGGATCCATTGGTCTTCTGCCCTGCATTCAATATGACAGGTAAGTCCATCTTTTGTATTTACTTTGAATCGTCTGGGCTGGTTCAGCTTGTATGCACTGACTGTCACCATGAGAATGTTTAGCAAAATTGCATCTGAAGTATTTGCTGCACTGGGGATGCATTTTAGGTCAGTGGTTTTGTAAACAGTGAGCACGTTCCCTTTGCTCAGCTGACACTTGGAGAATGGGGCAATTCCATTTATGCAGCCAATCTCATTGGCTACTGGAGAGATGCCAATCTGCCCTCACAGATAGGGAAGAGAGAGGGAGCAAGGAGAGCGGGTAGAATAGCATTTATTCATCCTGACACTGATCAGATAAATGGGAAATGATAAATGCTGTCTATTTTTACTTCCCTTAACCCGTGTTAACTTTTTATTCAAAAAGAAGCTCCTACAGTTTTGCTGTGCCATACCTTTGAAATGCTTAATCAAAGTTTTGTTTGGAATGTGGGTTTTATGTGAGGTGATCTGGCTACGGATAATGAAACATGATGCAGTTGTCTTGATGACTCATTTAGCATAAGTGGTGAATAAGCTGAGCTGATGTCTGTCTGCTGGGCAAAGGAGTTGACAGTCATCAGCTAAGAAGGCAAATAGCCATTGTTTGGAAATCAGTTCCCTGTATGCATATTTCAAATTCATTTTCTTTTTGTGTGTTTGTTTGAGTTCTGTCAAAAACTGGTGGTGCCCACATGTAACACAGTGAATCTAAATGTGCATTCAGGACAGCTTAATTTATAGTTGCTGTTGTTGTTGAAAAGGCCAGGATGTCCCCAAAATGGCAATTACACTGATATTTAGGTTTTAGCCGGCCTGTGATGCTCCATAATTCTATTCATTTCATGATCATTGAGTTGAGTATGTGGTGTCTGATTTTGTTATTTTCAGGCTTCATGGTCATACTTTTTTTCTTCCATCTGGGGAAGAAGGAGATTGTTTGGTTCTTCTTTGTATTGATATTGATTTGCACAAAACACATTTGTGTATATTTTCTTCTATATAACAATTTGGCAATGCAGTAAAATGTGACTTGAATCAAATGTCACATAATTTCATTGATTAGTTTTGTTAAATCAGCATAGCAAATTTATTTCATATCTTATTTTATGTAGTTTGCTATCTGGACACACTTTACTTTACACAGTTTGCTTCTGATGTTTTCATCACCGCTTTATGCCCCCATTACCCACATTTCAACTTTATGCTGGTCAGTATTGCTACAAAAACTTTCTCTAGCACAATAATTTGTAATAGTTAGTATGTGTTATTATGTGTTTTTTCTAAGATGATAAAATTGATCAAAGATAATAGGTTGCCATAACCCCCAGTCATAACTGATTTGAATTAAGGAGCTGGTATGTCCAGTATATATGATAAAAACTGTTTCATTATTTAAATTATTTATTGCTTTTTGACAAAATAGCAGCCTATGAACTTGCAAAAATCTCAACCATCCATTTTTATTGATCGCTTTGTCCTTGAGTGGGTGCTGGAGTATGTGTTAGACACTTCCGGCATCTCTTCAGACATCTCATTTAATAAAACCATTTACATGAGAACTAGGACTAGATTAAAAAAAAACAAAACATTTAAAACATCCACGACCTACAAGATCTGAAGTGTAAAAAATGTTGCAGATATTATCTGTGATTTCTTTTACTTCTCATCATTTTATCTGTCTGATCGGTATGAATAACAATAATGAATGAACAATAAATCCCCAGTCCAGTCCTGAATAAAGCTTTGTAGTTCAGCCACGGTATTACTCTGAATATTAGGCGCTGACCCACATCTGCTCTTATATGGGTTACATGGAGCCCCAGATGCAGGCCCAGCTGTTACCATGTATTATCTCACTGACAGACCCTGATGTTTTATGTTAAAGGCAAGGCAAAACATTAGTATAGGCCGGTCCAACTGAGCCATAGCAAGTAAGTTAACTACAAAACAACTCATGGTAATAATAATCATAATAACAATAACAGTAATTCTCTGTTCCTCTTCCTCCCTCTGACTCAGTTTAATGAATATTCAGCTGCCAACCTTGCCCCCATTCTCTAACTAGTTTCACCTTCCTCAGCAGCCACCACAGGTCTGCCTACAGTACTGTACCATATGTAGGTAAGAATAATGACTCCTCAGCCATTGTTATTAATTCAGTGTTGCTTGAGTATGGTGCATGTAAATGAAGCAGTGGGCGGTGAGAGCTATAGACTGCCCAGAGAGTTAGCCTGAGTAATGAATGTAATTATGGTGCCCTATTGGACCTGTGTCTGTTTTAGTGAAGTTATTATTCTGACAGTTTGTTCTTTTTTCGGGAGGGGTAGAGAGGTTTTGTAAGTAAACTATATGCAGTTCCTAGTTTTACATCAAAATCTATTATTTAAAAGGAAGAATGTCTCTTTTTGTGCGGCTTGATCCCAAACTGGGACATTTAGGTTTTATTAACATCAGGATTTTGTTAGAGGCTATCATTGACTTTAGCAGTAATGCCACACTTACAACAATGACAGCAGCAGTATTTGAAAGGAAGAAGAGCAGGGAGAATACAATGAGAGAGAAAATGTTGTGTCAGAGGTTTTGGGATTCTAAGATAATGTTGATGATGATTAGAATATTGATCCTGATAACCCACCTGTTATAAAAGAAGCAGTGGAAAGCCACCCACACATTGTCATTAGTCATCACCAGCACCTTACAGCCTACTGCAGTACATGCCACCCATGATTTAGCTCTCCATCCAGTTATGAGGAGGTGTTAAGCGTTTATTATGCAGCACAGTCCCGGTCCCAATGAGATGGCAGAATGTTGCCCAATCAATACCACTCACAGGAAGCTGGGTTAATTTATTTTTTAAGGATTTCTTTGCATCTCAAACAAAGCCCCCCCGCTGCAGGTTGTGATGCAAGCTGTTTCCTAAAGATCTGCAGAGTGATGTTTTGTCATTGACACACACATCACTGCACAGGCAAAGGTACTTTACACACAGGCACACTGGCATACATGTGCATAGACCACTTTTTATTGTATGCCACTGTTGATTTTGTGTTACATAAAACCAATTTAGCTCTTAAAACAAAACTCAGTGTTGACCAGTTGTGAGGACTTACGGATTGATAGTGAGGCTATATTGCGTTCATTGGTATCTGAGATAGTTACTGCCTGTACTGTTGAGTCTGTAAGGGTCTGTTGTTAGTGTTTGACCTTTTGCCTCATACTCACACATATAGAATGCGCCACTTTTTGCCCACCTCACCCCTTCACATTTTCTCATTTCATTGTTGTGACCTTTACTCTATGTGTCAGTAATTCTACCTTCATACCCATCTTCTTTTTGTGACTTTTGATCTCAGAATTTAACTCATTATCGTCTTATAGCACAGCCCTAGATTTCCAGGTCTGTTGTGCTTATTTATAACCACACATGTGCACAAACGCACCACATGCTCATTTGTGCACACATAAAAATACAAGACAATAGCTTCGGACCTATTAGCAAGTGCATTGTGCATACTAACCCTGTATATCCTCTGGCTGGCAAGCAGCTGCAGCACTGCAAAGTACGGAACAAATGTCACGTTTCCTGCCCAACTGCGCTTAAAAAGGAGTAGAACATCACACTTTTTGTCTGACTGATCTGATTTGTGTAAGACAATCACAAAAAAACACGTCAACCACTTATCATCGCCCAAATCAATTATGGGTTTCCATATTAATAAAAGATATCTTCGTCAACCATCAGTGTACTCTTGGAAACGTGAGGGAGATGAATACATTTGTTATCACTGTGATCATTTTGGTTACCACTCATCTGTATTGATTTTTACTGAGCATCATCAATCAAGGCATTTATAATGGATGCTGTCTGAGAGCACATATTTCCCCTCAGGGAATTATCACCCCAGGCTTAGGTCAAGCAGAGATTTGATCTATTGTCAGTTAGATGAATTGATGTTTTTCTCTATATTTACTGTGTCTTACAGACATTGAGGGGAAGTATGTGAGAGAGAGAAGGTAAAGGTGAAGAGAGTAAGAGATAAGTCTAAAGTAGTTTAATATCAGCCCTCAGGACTCAAAGCTTTTAAAATTTTAGAGCCATTCTCCATCACCTTTTGCCATGGTTACCTTTTTTAAGAAAAGAATTAAATTAAATCAACAGCGGTGCCAGTACTGCCCCCTATGCCAGGCATCATCCAATATTTATACAAATGAAGCTTCACAACTTCAAATTTACTCTGCAGTTACATGTTTTAGGGGCTGTGAAGGACTCGAAGAGGGGTGAAAATTCTAGACTGGATGTGAAGATGAGAGAATAAAATAAATCTCTACTATGATGTCCTGCAGTACATACTGCAGTCATTTGCATTCAGAATGTAAGCCAGGTTATGATTAACAGCCATGTTGAGTCTTAAAGTGGGGCACCTTTGGTACCATAAATAAGAAATGGATCATAAATCCCACATGGCAACTTAAAGTGATTACCACTCCCCAAAACATGTCCCTCGAACACAAAGTTTAGTGGTTCTATAACTCCTGCACCACATGCAGCGCACACAGACTGTTAATTTAGTTGTTTTAATCACTGGAGTTAATCAACCTGTTAATAGCCAAAAACGTTAAACTTCATTGTGGATATTATATTTCATTTTGACAACAAAGTGTATCTTGTGCAAATTGCTCACACTGTATCATTATTTATCATCCTACATGGACCACTTCTTCATACACTGGATTGATGTTGATGATTGGTAGAGGGTCCCTTTGCTGTAACAGACCACTGAGGTCAGTTTCAGATTAAAACTCTATGAATAAGCACCATAGAATGGATGTGTGTAAAGATAAATTCCCTGAACACAACTGTGAATGGAAACTCAACAAGTATACGAGTATACAGATACAAGATATATATATATGTATATATATATATATATATATATATATATATATATATATATATATGAATCAATTGTGAATTCCTTGTTGAAAGTTGTTTTGTGTTGGTTTTTGAAAGAAACGTTTTATGATATTGCCTAAAATTATATTTACCATTAGTTTATATTGCAACATGAAATCCATGTCTACTACCACTTGCATGAAGAATAGAATAAGAAAGTAGTGTCAATTTAGTGCATTCAAGTGCAAAATTCTAAATTACCAACTTTTCCTTCATATTAATAAGGATGATAAGTATGTGATGAGATTTTACCTGAGAGCAATCCTATGAGCTGTGGAAAGAAAAGAGAGTAATTCAATATGTATTTCCCATGGCTCAATTTGTCAGTCCCTGCAGGGTTTGGTATTTTTATGATTGCCAGAATTAACAAATATTTAATGAATATGTTTTGAGAGCTTGCAATTGCAATTCCTGCAAACGCCCTGCAATATTTTCCATAAAATACTGTCGAAATGTTAGCTAGTCACTGCTATTTTCACTTAAACATACAGTATTTCATTTCAGTACTACTGATAATTAGCCCAGTGAAAATAAAATTAATCCTCAACCCAGGCAAAACTCTTTTTTCAGTCACATTATTGCCTAGGGGACCTTAAATCCTCTAAACTTGTCTTCTTAGGCAGAGCTTACTTCCAGGCTGTGTTTTGCCCTTTCAGGCTCCACCAATTCAAAACTCAACAAGCCATTTCTAACCCTATTACAACACTCATCCAATGCTTATCTGTTTTTCTGACCCTTTGTTGCATATTGTTCAAAGAACACCAGCTGCACTTACAATGTTGAAGGTAAATTTGAAGATAACGTGTTACTCTTATTAGAGCTAATTGTGTAATGATTGTCAGTGAGTTCTTAAAACATTTTTATTCCTGCTGACTTACAAGTTGTAAACATTATCTTAATTTATCGAAAAATAACACAAAAATGATGCAAATTGATGCATTGATTTTTTTTTCAGAAAAAGCCACTTCAAATCCATTATATAACTGTTGCCCCTGCTGTTGAAGTTTGCAGAATATGGTGCACAATAGGTAAAATGCAGCCACAGTATGAGAATATGCACACTAGAGAGCAGTCTGTTCCCTCTTTCTGCAGTCGTTGTGCCTCCATCCTCCATACTCCCTCTTACTGCCCCCCACCCTCACACAACATACTGTTCATGTCAAAGGACACAGGAAACACAACTTTTGTCAGTGAACTAATTTACACAATGAACACCAGAGGAAGAAGAATATATATACACCTCAAAATGGCCTTGTATTCAACAAACATTTTACATCACATGGAAACACAGTGAAGAATATTGTATGTGCAAATATTCCTTGAAGCTGGTGGATAATTTCTTCAGTGATTCCAATACTGTATTTTGATATAAGTAAGCATGGTTAAGATGACTTATGTCTTTAGTGTGCTTGATTCAGTGAAAGGAGGCATCGCTCCACTATGAAAGCCAAAGAGCAAGAAGCAATGAGAGGCATAGCTTTAGATCTTTGACACTCTGCTTTCTTTACTTGGATGGTACACAAATAGTGATATAATATATGAAAATATGCTAACTGATCAAAATGTAATAGATCATTTTAATCTATTCACAGATAGGCAATGTGGAGGGGGGAAAGAAACTACACTGATAGCGAGCCAACACAGTGAATGATAAAACAACAAATATGTGAGTTAAAACAGAGATCTAAAATTCAGACCATGGATTTTACATTGGAGATGAGATGCAGATATCCCTCTGCCCCTTTCATTTTTTTTGTATTTCATTTTATTTTTTTTATTTTTTTGGTTCAATACACTGCAGAGACATTGCTCTCCAGTCCACGAGCGCAAAGACTGCATCTATTGTCATCCATCCTCTCTGACAGGCTTCTCACGTACAAATGAGTTTACTGTGAATAGCAATTCATTTATTTAAACATTTTTTTTGTAGTTTACAAAAGAAATAGATTATCTTGTATCATTTTTTGTCCACACTTGCACTTCTTTTAACATATTTTACACAGACTTTTATCTTTACATTTTTAATCCAACTTAAACATGTTTTTTTATATTTTAAATGCTTGGCAAATATTGTGTTTACCATAATACAAATGGTTTGTTTTTTTTCTTTTTCTTCTATTGTGTGTCCCCAGTTTATTTTCAAACAATAATTAAATGTCCTGAAGTAGAAAGACACATTAAAGCTGAAATATCCATCCATGAGAGAAAAGCCTCAGTGCCCACAATGTATTCCTCTCTGTGTTTCTGTAGTACATCAACAGGTCCAAAAGTCAGGTGCCCAGTATGCCCTGTGACCTCAAATCAGCAGTAGATAGCAGTAGCAGTAAATCCACCACGAAATAGTCAGACGCATAAAGCACACTCCATCCACATCACAGTGAGATGCTGTGTAAAAAGTGTCCAAAAGATCCCTTAATTCCTTTTGTCCCGCAATATTCCCCTCCCAAGTGTATCCAAAAAAAGGATTTGCTGTATATCCAGATAATCACAGGTAAAGACGTACTCACAAAGCAGGGTCACACCTCACATTCCCGAGAAGGTTGCTGTTGGCAAGTGCAAGAGCCATATTCATTGATGATTACCAGAGCTCCCTCAATGTGGTTAGGTTTATAGTCAACATAGTACTCTGGTGTGGAAATTGCAGCCATCTGCTGCATGCTTTGCTTTTGCTTTTGCTTACGGCGCTGACTGCTGAAGCACTGCCTCAGTTGTCTTATTCCGGCTGGAAAGCACTTCCATGCCACATACAGAATGAGCACAACAATGAGAAAGGAAAAGATGAGTGCCATGGTGCCAGTCACCACCTTGTGGATCTGCATGGTGTTCTCCAGGTCATCATGGCCCACTGTGACAGTGAAAGAACTGGTCACCACCTCACTACCCTCGCCCTCATAAGGGTTAGGAGTAAATGGGCCTAGGAACACAGAGCCACCTTGGGCCAGATCCCTTGTAGAGGCATACAGGCCTGCTGTAGTTACCTCCAGTGGGTGGTCCTCACATAGCTGAAAAGCATAGACAGCATCCAACACATCCTCGCCCTGTGCGGTGTCGGGGCTTGAACACAGCAGGGAATTGTCACGCTGGCCTCGGAAGGCACTCAGCCAAGAGGCCAAGGCACACACATTGCGGCTGCACTCCCAGTCATTCCCTGCCAAGGTAATGCTGTCCAGTGATGACCATGAATCCAGGATGCGCTGGTCCATGGAAGTCAACCGATTGGAGTCTAGCATCAGCACCTTGAGGTTGGGTGCACTCTCGAAAACATGTGGCTCAATGTACTCGATTTCATTGGCTGACAGGTCAATCTTCTCTAAAAAATGCCATGTCCAGTCCAGGGTATTGACAACAATAGTGGCACGATTGTTGTGCATGTACAGAGTACGTAAAGAGATGAGGCGAGGGAAGTGGGCTAGGTTGACTTTAACCAGCTCATTGTGCTCAAGATGCAACTCAGTCAACTTGAAGAGGCCAGCGAAGGAGTTTCGTGCCAGGCTTTGCAGTTGGTTGTATCCCAAGTCCAGAAACTGCATGCTCCGGCAGTCTTGAAAAATCCGCACTGGCACAAATTTGAGAGTATTGTAGCGCAAATGCAAATTGGTGAGCTTTCTAAGGCCGTGGAATAAGTCGGGCTCTAGTGCCTGCAGCCTGTTGTATGAGAGGTCCAGGATACGCAGGTTTGGGAGGGGCCTAAAGGTACCATTTGGCAGACTCTCAATTCGGTTGCTGCTCAGGTCTAACTCCTTGACCCGTCTTAGCCTGTCAAATGCACCCTCCTCTACAATGTCAATGTTGTTGTGATCTAGGTAGAGCCAGGTGAGCTGTGACAGACCAGCCAGTTGGCCTTCACGCAGCTCGGTCAAGTTGTTCTCTCTCATGGACAGGCCCATAGCGCTGCTCAGATTGCGGGGAATGTCTGTGAGGTTGAGCCCCTCGCAGTACAGCAGCTTGCTGTCGCAGCGGCACAGCCTTGGACAAACCCCCTCTACCAAGGGAACCGTTCTGAGAAAAATGCCCAATGAACACAGTATCAACCCAGGGGGCTTCTTCAGTGGCCACTTTAAGTACAGTCCAATTAGAAGGAAATCCATTAGCATAAATATCCAGGGATGTCACTGAGAAAATGTCCATTGAACCACTCTGGATATTGTTTTTGCACCTATCACATCATATGTATCACATCATATTTAATTAATTTAGTAATCGGTTTTGTTCCGTTTTTGTATTTTAGCTGTAGACAATGGTATTTTATTTTTCTATTTAGTCAACCAAGGGAATCCTTGTCAAAAATGCAAATGATAAAGGGCAAGTCTCTTTGCTTATGTTATAAATCAAGCAGTGGGTGGAGAGTAAAGGGATGAAAAAAAAAACTGTCCTCATTGATCGATCTTATTTGAAAAGATTCCTACTCACCCCTATCCAAAAGCTGACAATCTCCATTCAGCGTCTCGCTTTGTGCCCCAACACTAATTATGTGCGAATCTAAAAAAGACCCTACTGTGGTACAAATTCTCCCCCCCTCCCTTCTCTCTTTTCAGTGGACACCAGATCCTTGGCAGGCTTACAATGTCTTAGTTCTCCTCAAGTGAAAGAGCCAGAAAGAGAAGGAATCCAAGTAGCTTTCAGCGAGATGGTAGGAAGTGCAAGTTCCCCTGTCTGCATGCATGAGCTCTGTCTCTTTAGCTCCTCCGCAGTCCTCTGCTGCAATGATCAGAGGGGAGAAGACACAACCAGAGAAAGAAAAAAAAAAGACCACGGAAAAATCTTTTTAAATATCTGTCCTGCTTTTTTCTCCTCCCCTTGCTGCTTAAGTTTCAGCAGATCTGTCAACACATATTATCGTCCATCTCTGGAAGCAATCACTGACTTGTAAGGTTTAAATCCATTCAAGTGGGTAATCATGCTTTCAGTGACGGATGCAAGGGGGGAAAAAAAAGGATTTAAAGAGGTGAACCCTGTTCACTGTTTTCTTGTGTAACAGTATTCCTTGTCATCTCAGTGGCTCATCTCGGTTAAGAAGCCTCTCGCATCCCCTGTGGCTTGCAGGTTTCGTTCACTCCCTTGCTCTCCGGGTGTTTTCTCAGCCAGCTGGAAGAGGCTGCTGAAGGCTGGTGCTGGTAGGCAGGCAGGGGCGGTAAATGTGGGAAGCAAAGGAGCGCGCAATCCCTTGCAGCAGACCAGTACACTGACAGCGCATGCAGAAGCACCTTCTGTTCACTGAGTGTCGTAAGCCACTCACAATTCAGAGTGCTCGCTCTCTTTCCCTCACTCTTGCTCTCTCACTCTTCCCTTGATCGCTCACTCACTTGTTCATGCTGCTCCCCTCCTCCCTCTCTCTCTCTCTCGCTCTCTCTCTCTCTATCTCTCTCTCTCTCTCTCTCTCTCTCTCTCTCTCTCTCTCTCTCTCTCTCTCTCTCTCGCTCTCTCTCGCTCGCTCTCTCTCTCTCCCCTCCTCACTTTTCTGTTGCTGTGTTTTTCTCTGTGCCTGAGACATTTACATATTCAGAATGGGCTGGGCTTAAACCAGGAGCTTTAATGAACCCCCCCCCCTCTCTTCCATCTCTCTCTCTCTCTCTCTCTCTCCCCCCTCCCTTTCTCTCTCTCTCTCTCTCTCTCTCTCCCCCTTCTCTCTCTCTCTCTCTCTCTCTCTCTCCCCCTTCTCTCTCTCTATCTCTCTCTCTCCCCCTTCTCTCTCTCTCTCTCTCTCTCTCTCTCTTCTTCCCTCCCCCCTTTTCTCTCTCTCTCTGTCTCTCTCTCTCTCTCTCTCTGCCCCCCCCCCCCCTTTCCCTCACTGACTGTAATGAATTGGGCCATATAATGTCTGCCTCCTTTGACGTTGCTGTGAGAAAGCAGTTTTCTGATTTCAGAGTTGCGAAATAACATTTATCCAATGAACGAAAGAGTGTCCTATATTAGTTACACCCTTGCAGCAGAAAACCATTTCCATGCATATTAACACGGATCAGATGAGAGAGTCTTTGTAAAAAAGTACAGAAAAGGAAGAAATAATGTAATTAAAAACGCAATTTACCACATTCTCTATAGCCACAACAAAGAGCCACATAACACACGCAATGAATTCATTTCAGCACTGATGATACAATTTAAATGTACTCATCATCATGTATGTCTCATGATTTCAAATCTCACTTTGTGTAATGAATCAAACTCAGTCTATTGACATTTATTGTTTGGCCTCGCCAACAATAAAGGCTAGAGTATAATGAGTCAAGACTAGAGTATGACATTGTTCATTTGATCAAACTGTCCTGTAGCCAGACTTTCTATGTCATTGTCAATTATGGCAAGGCTATCCATTCTGAATACAGATGTAATTGCTTGACACATAATATTAGCATAAAGCTATAACATAAATATTCTTCTCTGAAGGTCCGTTCTCGCCTTGCATTGCACTGCTGTGGAATCAGTCCTGGCCTTGTCATCATTCTCCCATTAATTCTCAAAGACAATGAGCTATGACAATGCCTTACATTTCTCATATCAGCCAAGTTTCTTGCCATCTGACTTTTTTTTCCCTTTCATTTTTATTTACAGGCACCATAACTTTGATATCAAATCTTATTGTTCATTGGAATTAAAAATGAATGAAAATTTACCAATCACCAATAACGTGTACATAGTGAAGCTGGTAGACCTAAGCTCTTTTGAGTTACTGCTTTTTTTGTCCTTCTTGATTGGTACGTGCTTACACTAACATCTGCAATCTGGATTACTACTCCCAGAGAGCCTTGTCTAGTTCTGTTAACTAGATCTAATAAATACTTTCTGTTATGTCGGAACGTGGGTCTTGTATAATTATTTGGGCTAATCTGAGTAAAGTCAAAGCCTCTGTGGTTTGTGGTGTGTTTCCACAGATGTTTACCATGTCAGTGCATCTGTTCATGTGTTCTGCTTTGGCAATCAACTACTGTAATGTGTTAGAGTTGGTAATATGGCATTAGTTTGAGTTGTGAAATCGCTAACTGAGAGAGGGATTTTCACAAGTTCTATGTTATTTTACTGTACTTGTTAACTACGCCTTTTCCAGCCTAGTCTTTTCTTCAAATGAGTTGAAGAGTAAACTACATTTACATACTAAATCAAGATAGCTGTCTTTATAGTGCTGCAGGGAAGTGCAAGTGCATCCCATCAAACAAAATGAGTCCCCACCTAGTGGTGTAATCCATCACTGCAGTACTGTGGTGTTGGGTTAATGCAAACAGTACAGGCCTTTGAGACTGTTGCACTACCAACATATTAGGCTGTTATATGTTAGAGTTTTTGCAGAAAAGTAATGAATCAGGGCCTAAGGTTTGGTGCAGGTTTTTGTTCTTTCTCTCATATTCTAATCACTGAATAAATGTATACTTTTTGGATTAGACTGTGGAGTGGCATCATCCATGCCAATGTATCGCCAAAATTATTCTGTGCAACCATTTTACAAAAAGTTTCAAACATAATATATCTTGTATCAGGTCTTCAAGTATATACATAATGTGATATGTTTTATGGGCTCCAGAGAGTGGGTTGTGATAATACAGTATGTATTAAAAGTCAGGACATTCATGTGAAGGCCATTGTCCTGCTGGATTATTATTCTACATGAAATTGAGCAAGAAGGGATAGTATGCTTCTGTAAATTAGAGTGGTACTGTGTCTTTGGCCAATGTGCAGTTGATTGTGTGCTGGTCTGGCTGCATCTAGTGGAACTGAGACTACCTTGAAAATGGGGTGGGAGTTTGGCTCTCTATTTGATTACAGTAATTATACCAAGGATCCACAATTACCTAACAGCCCACTACTTTGTCCTGACCCTGTCTGGCATTCCACCATTTAACCTTAGATACTGCATCTGCCAGCAGGTGATTCACAATACTTGCTTAGTAGCAAAATTCACTTTTCTTAACATTTCTTAACATTTATTTTTAAAGAACTGCAACCATTGCATTTATGTGTCTGTGGGAAAAACAAAATAAAACATGTTGGCATTAAGACAGATGAAGCTGAGATTGAGATTAGTTTTTAGCCACACTTTTCCTTGGTGGATGATGTACTTTGAATTTTATTTTCATTAAATATCCCATACAGATGTGTTTTAATACATATCAAACCATATCAGGCACAAACATTAATACTCTACTTCTGATGATTTGGTTTGTTTGTTGGTAAATAATTTACAGAGCAGACATGTATAGTGTAGTAAAAAAGGAAGGTTAATTTCTGTGGACTTTGAGGTTGACTTATAGAAGTTTTCTCCCTTCAGCAGATGAATATGAAAAAAGCCTTCTGGTGTCAAACTGCCATCATCCTGCACAGTGTCAAGCATCCAAGTGAAATAACAATACAAAAAGAAAAACATTTTTGAGTGGAGGGCTGCTTTTAGAAAACCTGTGGAGTTCATGGACATCACCATCATTCTGGCATTCTCAGATCTACTAAAGTAAAGTTTGTGGAGAGAGAAAGCAGGAGCCCTGACTTTTAGATTTTGCTTGAAACTCTGACAACTACAATGATATATTGAGCACCAAAGGAAAAGGAAGAAAAATTGTCCTTCACATGATCTGGACATCTTGATGTCGAAATCATCTCTGCTTCGCCTTTGCTATATTCCCTCTTAGCTGTAATGGATGACTACACCATCAGCTAATGACTTGGTGCACTATAATGACTTGACACAGCGAACAGGAGATGAGAGTATCCAGACCATCAGTTTTAAGACTTTAAGAGCTTTGGCTCTCTGCTTTGGAGTTAAGGTCAGCACAAGTGCAGGTGAAAGTGTGTGGCTGTGCGTGAAATACACATGCCTACACACTCACATGAACACAGTCATACAAACACATACAACCATATTGCAGATTGATGGTAGATAAGGAAATTGATTTTTTTTTTTAATAAATAATCTTTGAATAACCCTTTTTTCCCCTTTTAACACAAATCATCTATGCCTTCAATTAAGCGTTCATGTGTAAATGTGACTCATCAGCTTCCATATCAAACTATAAACAAAGATGTCGACAAAATGATCTTACATCTTTCTCATATCCGCCACTAATTATGGCTTTATCTGTGAAACATCCCTAAAAAGTGCAGTGAGTCACATAGTTTTCTGAAGGATCATATAATTCAGATTTTTTAATCGGAGAATATTTCATATCTCACATTCTGACTATTTGTGGAAAGCATGAAGACTTTAAAAACATAACTGCAAATATTGTATCTTCTATCCAACCAGTAGTGTGTAATCTATCTAGAAATGAGTACATTATAATCAAGTGTAGTATAGCGGCTACTGGCTTCCCATTTGACCACTGCTAAGCCTATTTTAGCATAGCGTAGCCCAGCACCCTCAATATGTTGCACTACATATTATTGACTCTCAGAAGAGCAGGAATATCTTCTGAACTACATGAAAGCAGGGTCAATCACCATTTATGGACAAGCAGTCATGAGTGAAAAGTTTCAGTTTATGAATGTTTTGTAATGTTGTCTTGTCTTGGTCTTGTCAAGACTAGATTTTACCTACCTGCTCTTGTTTGTACAGCACTTTGGTCAATGTGGGTGTGTTTTTAAATGCTTTATAGATAAATTTGACTTTGAGAATGTGTTGTGTAAACAAACATACAAAATGTAAATGGATTTTCAATCTCTAAAGGCTGATCTTTTGTTCAGAACCAGTTATGATTTTATTAGATGGTTTTATTCCATAGTGAAATGGTTAGAGGTTGTGGTGTATTGTATATAGACTGAATTGATCTGAGGGATCAAATAAGATTCAAAATTATCAGCATCTATGATTACAGGCCCATTATTTAAATCATTTATTGAATCAGAAGACGTCTGACTGTGGGAGCCCAACAAAACAAGGCAGATGATGAGTAATTGGCCCGCTGCAGAGATAATGTTGATGGGCAGCTGGGAAAGGATTGTAGTGGGGGTCGGTAGAGACAATTATACCATAGAGTGGCTGTCAGTGGTATGGTGAGGAAACAGCAAGAGATGATTCTGCGTCCGCAATTGAGTGCGACCTCCAGCAGATGGAGGTTTCTCTCAGTTTGAAAGGGTCACATGTGGACAGGGAGCTAAGATCGAGCTTATTCATGTTCAGTTTTAGTGTTTATCTTTTATCTTCTTTTGTACTTTAGGTGACATAATCTTATTATATAATCAGCAACTTAGTATGAGCTGAAGAACAGTAGAAATTTACTCAAGATAAATTGAGATAGCCACAGGCAATTCTAATTATTGCCATCATAGTCTTATCTCAAATATAATGTGTATCTTCTAAATCAAAACTGAAAACATTGACCCAGTGAAGGTTTATGTCAGTATACATTGTTAGTTTCCTTCAAAATCTACAAAAAAGATCCACCTCTTTCCATTTTCCTATGATTTTAAAGAAGCTTATACAAACTGCAACTGGAGTAAACAAAACAAGAAAAACAATACCATCATAATAGTCACTGGAGCATGTGACAGGGGGGACATGGCTGTCGCTATGGGTTACAACTCCTTGAAGCATGTTTTTATGTGATGTAAAGTTTGCTTCAATAAGCACTGTCAACTGCTTAAACAGAAAAATCAATACAGCATCATCATCATGATTTATCCATGTGTGAGGCTTTGGAGGTGAGTGAAAGTTTAACTTATGTATGGAAAAAGGATTCAGCTGACACTTTTGTCCATGGTAAAACATGAAGATATATATATAGATATAGATATAGATAGATAGATAGATAGATAGATAGATAGATAGATCTGGGGGTATCAAAGCAGCTTGATGTTAAATAGCATCTAGTTTTGTTGTTGTTTCTCTCCT
Source organism: Euthynnus affinis (assembly GCA_029490765.1). NCBI lineage: Eukaryota > Metazoa > Chordata > Actinopteri > Scombriformes > Scombridae > Euthynnus > Euthynnus affinis. The sequence goes on along the minus strand of CM055838.1, from coordinate 18,400,417 downwards.
AACTCAAAATTAATATTCTCCACTGTATTGGGCAGCCTTGATTAAACATTTTGTTAATTTTCTTCATTAAACACAACCCTGCCACAAAGTGTATAAAACTTGGACTAGATGTTGAGGTTGTGTACCTTTCAACCTCTATTTCTTTCATGCTATCCTTAAGATCTGTTTTTCCCCCTTCTCCTTCTAAGATGTGACATTTTCAGTGTTGTTTGCAACTGCAAAGCTTTTAGTGTGAGTTGGATAAAAGACTTGTTACTTCAACAGAAGACCATAACCTTCTCAATGTGATTAAATTCCAATGAAGCAATGGTGACTACCCTTGGCATAGATAGCTGCATTTATATAGCACTTTTACAGTTTTACCGCTCATTCACCCATTCACTCGCACACTCACACACAGATGGCAGCAAGCCATTATCTAAGATGTTGGCCTAACCTGCTTTAACTCCTGAGCCACAGCTGTCCCAGCATAGAGGCTAGTACTTGTATTGTCCATATTACCACTGTATATTGTTGAGTCATCCTCCGCTATGTGTACTGTCAGTCTGACATATGCGGAACCACACAGATAATTTAGGCTGGAAGTATTAGTACTCATAATAGTTTTTACAAGAACAAGGCCATGGAAAATGACAGTGGGGGGAAAATATCAGTAATTACTAAGTCTGTTTTCAATAGTTTTCTGAAAAAGTGCAAAATATTTGAAAACTTAGTCACACTCAGTAGTATCTAGTATTAATCAAGGTTCCAGGCCAGGTGCATTTCAGTCGATGAACATGTGTCCACTATTCATCTTCCTGTAGTTCTTATCTTCTTAGTTCAGCATTCGATGGATTTTTTGTGCTTTGAGGAATGTAATTCTCCATACTACTGTTGTGCTAAGCTCCACATGGCCTTGAACATGCTGTCCTTCTCTTTAATTGACATGTTGTTTTTGCCCACAAAGATGCTGTGCATATATTGTCTATAAATATTCTTAATATTCTCTGTAAACTCACTCCATGTGGGTGGCTACATCTGAGATGCTGAAACCTTCATGCCTGACACTTACAACCAATCATTCTATTGTTAGTTACCTGTGGAGCCTGACATCATTTAATTACAGCAACAATATTTGCTATTTGAAGAAATTCAAATGTTGCTAATGAGCATGTGTTCACTATAAATCACTGAGTATGTGTATATAAAATACAAAGCTCCTTGAATTACATAATTGTTCACCTTAGAAGGAGAAGCACAACAAAAGAACAAGAAGGTCAAAAAATGATAGATAGGGGCAGGTTAGAGAAGTGCAGAGACAGAAAATGTGAAATTTGTTGACCAGTACTATAGAAAGTACAAATAAATTACAGACAAGACCAGTACATATCTATAAAGTTGAGACAAGTCAAATACTGTACTTGTTAATCAGACTAAAAAAAGCACATTGTCATGTAGACAAAGATATATAAACAAAATGCCATAAAACATATCTATATGTAGTGTATACAGTACTGGTCAAAAATTTGGATACACCTATTCATTCAAGTTAATGAGAAACTGTATCCAAACTTTTGTTACTGTGTGTGCAGAGAGAAGCTACAAAGGTAGATAGGTACCATGGCTTTTGGTGCTACACAAATAAAGTTAATAATAATAATAATAATAATAATAATAATAATAAAGCTCATTGTAGACACTCAATATTACACTGCAAAGTGTCCTGGTCTGCGGAAGGTCTGGAGGTCTGTTCTGATGACAACAAACAGAACCACATCATCGCCAAAAAGCAGATATTAAATCCTGAGGTCACCTAATCAATTTTGTTTACTATCTGAGCCGTAGACTTAATGGTACAAGACTTACTAAAAATAATTCCAAAAATAATTATTATAATGACTAAAAACGTTATACTTGCAAAAAGAAATAGAGAACTGCTATTTATTGGGGTTTGTGAGGTGGATTGTTTATTGGAAGTGACTCAAGAGTGAAAACATCTGTGTGTGTGTGTGTGTGTGTGTGTGTGTGTGAAAGAGAGAGAGAGAGAGAGAAAGGGAGAGATAATTAATATGGGTCTAAATTGCTTCTAGCTATGTCCAATGAAAGGTGTTTCCTGTTGAGAGAGAGAGAGAGAGAGAGAGGCAGTGATTTTGCCATGTCACAACACAGAGCAGTCACACTCTCAGTGTTGGACATGCTTTTATACAGAAACAAGATCAGAATTCTTCACCCGCCACCATGGCTGGTAGACATTTACAGCTACCTGCCACAGCCAGTTTTTCACCCACATTTGGCGGAATGGTGTGTGTGGGATTTTCATATACAGTGTTTAATTCAATTTTGTGTTTTAACATATTTACTTAGTGCCTTTCTTTATGCGTTTGCGTTCTGGCTCTAATGTTTCTGGCTTCAGAGACTACATCAAACATTGCCTGTGACTGGGCTGTGTCTGCCAAAAGAACTTTGTTCTGCTGTCAGATGATGCAGAAATCCCACAGAGAGCCACCAAGCCCATTTTCAAAACCAAGCTCTCTGGAGCAGCATGCCCCCACTTTTGATAGCCCTGACTACTCTGGCCTATTGCCTCATCCAGTGCCAAACAAGCCTCTACATCCTTCATGTGTCCACTAGCCTCTCTTATGTTGGAATGAATCAGTGCAGAATACAGCAAACAGAGGAGTCTCTGATGCAAAAGGCTGAAACACTTGTAAATTTAGACTGAAAATTACTTGTGCCTGTATCCCTAGTGTCCCTACTGCAGGGTAAGGTAAGTACCCCAGCCTAGAACATCTTAATAAAATTCTATTAGAGCAGTAGTGCAGGGGACAGATGAATTTTATAATTTAAAAAAGGTCGTTGTGTTTCACATTTGACACATTTAGTCCTACATCTTGAACCTTGGATTTAAATCAGTTGAATTGTGTTAATACATATCCATAAAGATAAAAACAGTGTACTAGAAATTCTATGTATGCTTTCCTTCAAGCAAGTTTCCTTTTAAGCATTTGACTCAGCATGTGATTTTCAGCATCACTTTCAATCAGCTATAAATAGAAAACGTAAAATGTCCCTCTGATTCTGATTGACTTCTGATTTTCATTCAAATGTTCTCATTCTTTGCATGAGAAATTCACCATAAAAGAATTGCCATACAGAAAATGTTTGAGGACTGGCAACACGTTGCTGCTGCACTTAATGCTTCTTATAAAGTATACTGAGTGTTTGAAAAGTGATTTTAAAAGAAATGCTCTGGTGTAGTCTAATGCCAAAAACCTGCCTGCTGCTCATTCACAGTGTCTTTGCCATAGGTGGCAGTGTACACCAGATCTTTTCTCCTTTACTGATGTCTCACCTTGATAGCAATAATTAGTTGCACAATGTCCAAAAAGCAAGGTAACACTCCAATTCATGACAGACCCTGCTGGGGGTGACCCAAATATGTCTTTTGACTTTGGAGTGAACCTAACTACACATTCATCATTTCTTACCTCAGTTTGACCCTAAAAGAAATATCACTGCAGTTTAATTTAATCAAAAAGATATGCATGACAAATTTCAGAATGAGTTCTTTCACAAAGTAAAAAAATGCTTAAATTATCACATTATGTGACTTTAAATATTGTATATACTTAGCATCTCATAATTGTTAGAAAACTATCTCAATTATACATTGTCATCTCATTTGAATAAAACAAAAACAATGCATTTAAAAAATAATGATAATACATTTAACTTGTTCCACACTTTTAAGTCATAGTGAAACGTAAAGTGCTACAGTATCGATAACATAGAACACACAACTAGTGCTGTCACAATAACTGCAATATTGCAATACTGCACTGTAGACAAGCCAGCCACAGTGGATGGCAAGCAAATGCCACAACTGCGGTATGTCCACATTTTTCCTATTCTTCAAGAGGCTAGGTCCTTCTTTTACACATCAATGCATGTGTATTATATGAAGCCGGGGATAAAGTCAACACACAACTTCATATGTCAATTTTTGGGATTTTATTCTCCTTATTTTGTTATCCCAACGGAGAGCAACTTCTACAAAGGCCAGGTTGTGAAGTGTGCAAAAACTTTGAAATCAAAATAAATAAACAAATAAACAAAAACTAAAGTTAGCACTTTTCACTTCACAAGGATTGTTGCAAAAGCGGCTTAAGTATGTCACAAGTGGTTACATATATGTTCAGCATTAAAGACGCTAATATCGCTTAGACCACATAACGTGCTGTTGAGTCATCCTGAATCACCTCAGGGGAAATTCCTTAACTGTGAGAGCCCTACATACAAGATAAAGAAAACAGTAATAAGAGTTAAGATGAAAAAGCCTTCCTGAATGGAAACATTTTTAGGCCTTTTTTAAAGGAGTCTAGGGTCTTTGCTGCTCTCAGATGGTTAGGAAGGCTGTTCTACAAGTGTGATGTAGCAGAGCAGAAGGCTTGATCCCCTATGGTGCGGTGCTTAGTATTGGGGGGCCCAGCGCAGGTTGAGGTTTGTGGTGTGATCAGTTCCTGTAGGTAGGGAGGTGCATGCCCATTGATTGATTCAGATTTGAATATGAGTACCAGGACTTTCTAGTCAGTCCTGAAGGAGACAGGGAGCCAGTCAGTGAAAACAGATTTGGTGTTATATGTTTGTGTTTTCGCACTCTCATCAGGATCTTGGCAGTGTTGTTCTGAATGTACTGGAACTTCTAGATGTTCCTGCCAAGGATTCCGAGCGCATTGCAGTGGTCCTGTCTTGAGGAGATAAAGGCATGGACAAGTTTGTCTGAATCTGACAGGGTTAGAGGGGGGCATGTTTAGACATGTTTTGAGATGGCAGAAAGAGGTTTTTGATAGATGTCTTATATGGTCATCAAAAGTCAGCTGAGGGTCAAACCTAAAACCCAGATTAGTGACTGAAAGGAAGAACTGGACATCATAGCGTAGATGTTGTTGACCTTGCCTCCGAAAAAGTGAATGAAGTTGTCACATCTCTCTTCTCTCACCTCAATTGGGGAAGATGATTGTGGCTTCAGGAGATGATTTATGGTGGAAAGAAGATGCTTAGAGTTACCAGGCTTGTTATTTATTAGATTGGAGAAGAACAGTGACCGAGCATCTTTAAGGGACTTTGAGTAAGTCCTTTGATGTTCACAGATGGCCAGTGTATGGACAGTGAGTCCTGAGCATCTGAAGTGTCGTTCCAGGGCATGTCTAGCTGTTTTTATTTTCTACAGGTCATGAATGAACAAGGGAGCAGAACATGAAAAATTGACCTCACATATCTTGACAGGGGCATGAAAATCAAAGACACTGCTCAGAGGTGTATTGTAGAGTGCCACTAGTTCATCCACTGATGCAGAAGCTAGGCAGGTGATGTGCTGGAGGTCCATAGTCATGATGGCCGGGTCAATGCTTTTCTACTTCTGAGGTTTAGTAGGGGGTGACAGGAATGTCAAATCCATTGAGACCATCTTGGGTATTGGTACAGGAGGGGTTGTCAACATGTATATTCATATCACCAACAATGACAACGTTGGTTGACATGGAGCAGAATGAGGTGAGGAGGTCATGTATCTCAGGGAGTCAGTTTGGTTGGGGGGGGGGGGGGGTAGACAACAAGCACTGTCATGTGTCATGTGTAAGGAGGTTTACATTTTAGAGCAAAGTGTTCAATATAAGAATGATCAGGCATTGGCATGGTATAGAGTTTCAGTTCAGCCTGGTGTATGATTGCTAAACCACCGCCACGGCCAGAGCTGCAGACTTTTTCCATGTAGCCATACTCTGGGGGGCAGGCCTCATTAAGCACAGAGTAGTCTCCTGGTTTATACCAGGTTTCAGTTAGGCACATGAAACCAAGCACCTTGTCCAAGATGCGATCAGGTATGAAGAAGGATTTATTGGTGAGCAATTGTGTATTAAATAGTTCCATGGTGGCAAGAGACAGAGCCGAGGATGGAAGTTTCTGCAAACTCCACAGTACACTATGATCCACTCCATATTTTGCATCTCGCCTGGTATACTGTAGTCCTGCATTGTTTCCAGCGATGATGCCCAGGTTTGTTTTGCTTCTGTATTCCACATTGAAACCACAGCGCGAGCCTCTATGGATGTAACAAGGTCTGCTTCTTAACATCCCAAACTCTTGGCAGCTGGTTAAAAAACCCTTGTCAGGTGTAATTAGGAAGCTGCGTAAACTCCGTAACTGTGCGGTGGTGTAGGACATCATAATTAAAGCAGTTGCGTCGTTTAGGCAGAATGGCAGCATTGTTAACAGCCACAGTAGCAGTCACACAGTGGAGATCATTACAGCAAACATGAGGGAAGCTCCAGTTGAAGAAAAACAGTCACTAGAGTCCATAAGTGACAGCACAGCTCTGGGTGATTTCCGTGCTGATAGAGAGGGGAGCCGGACAGGGCTTTATGGCGCACTTGAGCCAGCAGGCGGGAGGAAGAAACAGCCACTGTCCTCTGGAGAAAAGGAGTCCCAGTAGAGCAGGTAGGAAGCACTTAACATTGAATAATCCAAAATCCATACATCCCAATAGAGAGGATAGGCAGTACTTTACTTCAGTTAATCCAAAGTCCACCAGTTCAATAGAAAGTATTCCAACTTAATGAATGATCAAAACATGCAGACAGAAAATGAAAAAACATAAAAAGCCTGAGCAGAATGCAGGAAGGCCACGTTAATCACATGAGCAATGAAATTCACATTCATATGTCTATTTAGTAAAGAGGAACAACAGCCAGTAGGCACCAGCGTTCCCTTGTAATGCAGAGTAGCCTCTCTCCCAACGCAACCCAAGTACCAAAAACACTCTTGTACTTTTGGTTGCATGAATATTATTGCCATTTAATAAAACAGGCCCATGATGACATCATCTGATTTAACTTGTTTTTATTTACTCCTTAGTTTGACAAAAAGGGAGATGTCATGAAGTAATGAAGATGGAAAAATCAGTACAATGTCAGTGCTGCACAGGGATTTACCAGTCTGAGATCTCAAACACCGGCAGCATTTTTGACTGGTCACAAATGACTGAAGACTGAAAGATCTTGAAATTCGATTTTCATTTTGCATAATGAGTTGTCAGATAATGTATGATGCCCCATGTGCCAGAAGAGCAACTGCCATGTACAGTATCATTGTGCACTGTGACAGGCCTTTTACACACAAGTCATTTTGACATGTCCCAGTCGGAAAAGCACAGGAGTTAATAATAAAACTAATGTTGTCAGAATTCTATTTAGCTGCTTCAGTTTGAGAGTCCTGCTATTGTGAATGCTGGCTCACTGTCACACTGTCATGGCTTTCTGGGACATACAATCATTAATGTTATTAATACCACCTTAAGCACTTTGTAAATAATGTTTTTAAAAAGTGCTATATAAATAAAGATTATTATTATTATTATTATTATTATTATTATTATTATTATTATTATTATTTGTGTTTTTCTACCATAACAAGTAATCAAGGTCTATTATAAGCCCTTTTTGACATTGGGAGATGTATGCTAGTTGCCTAGAATTGCTTTGAATTTGTAGCTGTTAATTATGACCAACATATGAGCTCCTAAGTGAAGTTAATTTTAAATAGGGAGAGACTACTTGGCAAACCATTTCGCATAAAGCAACAGCTAAACTGTTCCAACTAGAATAGTCTTAATGATTTTGTTATTGGATCTCTGTAAAAAGGGATTAGGGTGTCAATATTTGATAGAAAGTACCATTATAACAATACATTTATTTTAATCCACTGCTTTACCCCTTTAGAATCTCACTGTTTCCAAAATGTTTGTATGAAAAGGTCACCATCTCCTTGGCTTTTATGAATCCCAGCTCTTGCATAAAAAGTGTGTATGCAATGTTTATGAATGAGGTTCCCCTTCAAATATTGTGAGAAACTACTGAATGCCTCCTCCTTTCTCCATACACATTTGATAAACCGACATTTTTCTTCCAAAGCCCAAGGTGTAGGGTATACTTTTGTACCAGTATGGTGTTATTCCACCCAGCTTGTCAAACTAGCAGAGCAATGTAAACATGTGTGCCCCAAGCATGGTTTCTGCCCAACAAAGAGCTACTCTATGATATTGAAAATGCAGTTGTTGTAGAGTTGTGCACACTTGTTTCAGAATAAACAGCACTGGTGTTTTTAATGGTTTTCAGAAGGCAGTGGAGTTTAATTGCATAGAGGCACAGGCAATATCAGGCTGTAGCTACACTGGTGAGTAGGATAAATTCATTGTTGGCATTGGAGTTTCTAGAGGGGGATGGTTGATAACAATGAAGAAGATAAAATTATGCAAGCTTTATCCTTCAGTGCTGTGCTTTGTCTTGTCACATAGCATGGGAAGCAACCAGGGTCACATAGGGAGAAGACTGTGCTGAAGTGGAACTCAGTAGTTAGGTTAACTTCTATAGCGCTTGATAAAATTACATTAACATCAGCTCAGTGGTTAAACATTGTAATCCGGCACTCAAATACATGAGTGTGCTTGTATTTGAATGGGGGCACTCCCACATGTGTGTTTGTGTGCATATGCTTTCATGTGCTTCCAAAACAGGTAACATACAGAGCATATTCTCCACTCCGTTCCCACTATACATTAAATATTTACACTCAATATAAAGGTGAAATTATTAATAACATGTTTTAAGGAGTGCATGCATGTGAACTCATTGCTATAGCAAGTAGAGAGCAAAAGGAAATCTAAATCTGTGATACACACCAGCTAATTCTGGCCTGTGGGCTACATTTAGCCCAGGTAGTAGCCATTGTAATTGTCTCACAGATCAATTTGTTATGTCTACGCACAGTAAAGGTACAGTGCCAAAACTGTGAAATAACATGGTAGAAGTCAAGGTTTTAGATCTTTAGATCTTAAGTTATTTTAAGTGTATTGCAAATATAGAACACCAACATATTAGGCATTTCCTCAGTATCTTTCTCTGTGTCTCTATGGAGGATATCTGCACACAAATACCTGGCTCACCTAAAAAGGAGGCATGTCCTTTGTGTTCACAGAGGGAATCCCCACAACACCTGTTTGTGTCCTAGACTTAAGAGGGATGTTAAAAATTGTCCTTTAATAATCCCCACATGGTCCTCAGCTTTAGTTCCCATGCCAGTACCTTGATCAAGGGCAGTGAAAGGATAATACCTACCTAACATTCATGTCTATTGGAATGTGACAAAACCAGACTACCTGTAGGAAACCTAGAGCTTCCTACAGGTAGTCTAGTTTCAGGTTTTAGGGGGATGATTTCTGAGCTTTTCATTTACAGATGATAGCATTCATAAAAACAGAGAAAGAAGTTGGATTAATGGTCAATTGTTCAAGATTCAACTGTTTTGATAGTGAAAGGAATGCCTTTGGCTTTTTATTGTATATTTTCTGGGTTCCTGTCACTCTTAAAGGTGATCATCTCTGTTCTTTGTCACATAACTATGACAGAATCATCATTCATGTGGTGCTGATTAGTGTGACATATATCATGCTGATTGTTTTGCTGGCAAATTGTAGTTGAGCTTTGGAATTTATGTCACACCGCAATGCCTTCAGGGTATTTCAGGGGCTAGTGTGTCATAATTGTTGGCAGCTAATGTTTACATATGGAGCAAATGACACCAGTTTCATTTTTGGGTACACTTCACTTTAGATATTTGAAGGAAAATGTACAGTGTAGAAATGCACAAGCCAGGACAAACTGACGATGACCATGGAGTCATGTTAATTGAGCAGTGTTTTCCCTTAGCAAGGCAATATCAAACATATTGAATTAAGCATTACATTACATTACATCTCTGCTGACTTTGATTGTTTCTGTGGTCACTTTGTATGTGTTTGAATACAGCTCATTACACTGTACTGTACAGATGTCGGCGTTTGCAGATATATCTTTCTCTTTCAGCTGATAAACAGCTGGAGGATTATAAAAACAGATTTGATCGAGGGTTGCATAAGGCTGGTAAGATTCTACAGCATCAGCAGGAGATTTGACCTTTTCTTCCCCTTGAACATTACACATTTAGAAAACAGGAAGTTCCCACCCTAAAGATTTAATAGGATCTTCACTATTAATTTACATCAACAAGATTGAATTCAGATCAGAAAACTGTGCACTGTAACTACAAGGGTTGATTAACACTGCTCTGCATCCCTAGGAGAAAATGTCACCTTTAATCGTTAATGTTGCTCATCATATCCAATTTATTGTATCACATGAAACTGACCACCTTGGGTAATTCTGCTGGCTGACTTTACAGTACAAGTCAGAAGTATAGATCAACCCAGACAAGAAGGTGTTATCTACACTGCTACAATCCAAGCTATATGACTCTAAATTGACCACAGGCACAATATAAAGATAACTAAATCCTAATACATATGAGGGATCTATGCAATGTGACATTACATGATGACAGATCCCCCGAGCCCTACAAAGTATAAGTTAAAAAAAATATTTTAAAAATACAATTGTTATCACATCACAAAGCCACTAGTTTCAGAACGGCACCCTTGATTAAAAAGCAGAGTGCCGTCTCTGGCAGCAGACAATGGCAGCTAAATCCTCTGACAAGAGAAAAAATTCGCAGCCTCACTTCCTCTCTGCTGTCTTTGTGTTTGTGTGTGTGTATATGTGTGTGCTTTGCTCAGTGTTTAACCGTGTAAAAAGATTTTTGCATGATTTACTCCCGCTACCACAGTAATTTGAAACAAGAAATCTAGAGCTGAATCACAATCACGCTTTAGCCCTTTTCAAACTTAGAATAGGTAACATTGCTGGCCTTATCTATCTGTTAAACTGATGGCTTGTCTTCCAGACATGGGTGTCTTTTACATTAATGTTCCTTACAGCTTTACATAGACATAAAAGGACATTTATGGAAAGAGCTGTGTGTCCGAACGAGAAAGAGAAAGAGAGAGCAGCAACTTTAAACTGTTCTGATTAGGAGGAAAAAGTCTGCTTTTTGTTATTTCATAGGCTGAGTCACTGATGGATTTTAAAACTTATTTTGCTGTTGAAGCCTTTATTAATTACCATCGTGAGTGCCAGTGACACTCCACCCCGCTTCTCACAGTTCATTTTCGCATCAATTTTATCATTTGACATTATTAGAGAGAAATTTTGGCTGTCTGTTTTATGAAGTACGACAGTGCACAAGCATTGAATTATATAAATTGGGATCCACATTTTATTCCTTTTTGCTCACATTCTATGTAAAACATTTTTCCAGATATTCATTTAGTCATCCATGCAGTTGACGTGAATGATTTTTTTTTTACATATAGGAAGAGATTGCTGGTGTGACCATTGGTTGGTTATTGTGGAGTTTTTTTGGGGGGGAGGAGGGGGGGTTGAGTTTTTTAAATCTCTTTTGCCCTGGTTGCACCATGAGGGGAAAACAGTTTTTATAGACTGATCTGATATGAGAAGATCCCCTACGACTTAGAATTGGCTCTTTCACAGCAGTTCATAGTTTATCAAATTGATTTTATTTTCTTTGTGCATAAGAGATGAAGATTGAGTAATAAATTCACAGTGATCTTAGAAGGTGGAACAAGATGTGCATTTATCTGTCTTTGCATGTTTTATGTTGTGCTGCTGCCGTGGTCTTTATGTTAATCTGACATCATCCAAATCAGACTCTTACTGTGTTGAAAGTGTTACAGAAATGAAACCAACATATTAAATTGTCATTAGATTAATGTAAAGGGATGCATGTTTGAAAGCAGCTTTGGTGCACAGAGCCTATTGACAAGCTGCTGAACTCTATTACTGTGGGAAGTGCTCTCTAAAATGCAGACTGTTCTCTCAAGAAAAATAACAGCATCAGTTGTTCCGGCAAATGGGAAGGAGTATGGAATTATGAATTATGAGTCTGTCTGTCAGGAGAAAAAAAAAAGACTTCTAGTCAGAAAAAAAGAATTCAATAATCCAAAATATTCCAAAAAAAATGTCTCTACAAATGTTTATGAGGAAGGAAATGCACTCACCTTATTACACCTTGTAAACTTGTTTTTCTTTACCAGAAAGCTCCATCGGGTGCCTTAACATTGTTGGTCCCACAGCTGGCAAGGCTCTAAATGTTGTTTTTTTCCGCCCAGCTATGTTGTGTTGACTGTAATTTTGCTCTGTCTATGAGCTGCAAAGCAGGGCTTTAAAATTTGAGTCTTGCCAACCTGAGTGATAAAGCCCAGTGTATATTAACTATTGACAGCACTCTATTTAACTTACCAGGAATAGGGACTAGGTATCGACAGTAATCATTGTGTCATTCTTCTCTCAGTTTCTGTCTGGTGCAGCTGCCCACCTGCACCAGAGCCTTGTCTACCAGATTGGCCATGCATAATTAAGATGATAACCCACAGCAGAGACCTGACCCTGTCACAGCGCTGAAAGTAAGGCTTGCCAGCCCAGGGGCACACTTCACCCTCCATGTGATGCCCACAAATTCCTGATATGCTGCTCCCTGACTACCATAAATGTTATTGCAGGTAGAACACACAGTAGTATTTATACGACCAAACATGGCACCAAAATTTTATAAAAAAGTTTTCTAAAAATAATGGGCATGTCCTCCAGGTGCTTTTTATAGATTATTTCTTCTTTTTTGTCTGTGTACTTAGATTTCTGGAGAAAAAATTCTTATTGTACTCTGTATCTAGATTTACTCATTTACTTTTCATCTTTGCTACAGTCCAAAACAACATCACAAAAGAAATTAACAAAACAAGCTTCACATAAGTAGCATTTGCTGTAGGCCTGTTGCTGGCCATTGCAGTGGTCATCTTATTGTGTCCACCCATCAGCGCTGACATTCTACTTGAACAACAATGTGCATTCAAATCACATTAAGGTTTTATGTTATATTGAAACATATCATTGAACAGTTGAACACGAGTTAAATTTGGCATTAAAATCATGAACAATAGCATGCCTCTAATGTGACAATTCATACAGTCTCTGTGGAATCACTTGAAAGGTCTTTATGGAGCAGAACTGATAGTGGAACATGGGCTTCATTAAGGCCGTTTCTTATGGTGAAGCCCAGTAGCCACAGCAGATCTTTTACTATGTTCTCTCTGTCATGCAGGGTATAAAAATTCTGCTGCACCAGGCCTGCTGTTTAATAGGCCAACAGTTGCCAAATGCACATAGATTAGGTTGTGTTGTATGTAAATAAGAGACTAGTGCAGCATGTCCTTGTTTCCACAGCTGAATCAATTTTTCAGCCTGTGAACAAATCAGTGCTCATTTAGATGTTGTGCGACAGTTTAATAAATCAAATGTAGCAAGGTTCATATGTCTCTCCTAGTGCTTGAATGTGCACCGTTTCCAAGACGGTTAGATAAATGACGGCCAATTAGTTCAGAATGCAGCAGCTCGGCTTCTTACTGGTTTTAACGGACGACATCACATCACCCCAATCCTGGCTTCTCTCCATTGGCTCCCTGTTTGATGTAGAATTGATTTTAAGATTTTACTGATCACTTTTAAAGCACATCTGGGTCTGGCCCCAAGCTACATAACAGAAATGTTGACCCAATATGAGCCCAGTTTGCAGCCTCAGATCCTCAGATGGGGCCTTTCTGGCCATTCCAAAGTCAAAGCTTAAATCTAAAGGTGACTGTGCTTTTGCCATCAGGGCCCCTCTGCTTAGGAATGAACTACCTGAGGAGATAAGGCTCACAGAATCAGTGACTTTGTATAGATCACTTCTTAAAACTCAGTTTTATAGACGTCTTTTTTATTCTTTTTATTTGTATTTATTTATATGTATGTTTTTTATTGTCTTTTATCTCTTTTAGCATCTTTATCTTTCATCGTCCTGTCTTCTCATCCCTCTTTTTTGCATCTTTTGTCTTACTTGAGTCTTTAGTCTTAACTTCATCTTAACTTTACCTTAATTTTGTCATACTTTTTTTGGCCTTACTTTTAGGCTTTTTGTTGTTGTCTTGCCTTCTTAGCATCCTGCTTTTGCTTTGTCTGTCAACGTACATTGTAAACTCTGTTTTTAAAGGTGCTATATAAATAAAGTTAATGTCATTATCATATTTTCATGGGTGATGTCTGCATGTCATTTCCTGAAAATACTGGTTGGACTCAAACAGTTGTGACCATTGCAGGAATACATTTTATAAGTCAGCTTAAGGAAGAGAATAGATGTCCTTTGAAAAGACATCAATCCCCAAACACCCACCATGACAGTAAGTCCCATCGCCTGATCCATTCTCACACAGCGCACTTACATCATGTCCAGATATTCTGTGGCTTTACTGTTCCTTATTCCTTGCAACTAATAGCAGCAACAACTCTGTTAGTGGCTTGCACTGCTGCGTGGCTGGACTGACAAAGCCCACATGAAAGGATAGTGGGAGACATAATCATTTCACCAGTTCAACCAGCTCCAACAGTCTTTGAAGTTGTTGCACCCTGGATCATTACAGCAAGGAAACACACTGTTGTCTAGCTCTGTAAACTATATCTGTGTTGTTTTTGTACACAACCGCTGTCTCTACGGTAGGCTCAGCCACAATCTACAGTAGGTGCGTTAGTGTTATCATGCTATCATTAGCATGTTTTTATTTGTTCCACTGCTGGCTCTGTTTCGCTGTCAGACTTGAGGCCATATTTTCCTTTTCCCAAACCACCCTAATCCCTGATTAGTGCTACCTACACACAGCAACCCACCCAGAAGAGCAGCTTGAGTCATCATTATCCTGGTTTACAAAAACACGCATATCAATCTCTATAGTCCTTGCTATCCCTGACAACCAACACCTTCACAATTGAGAGCAAAGGGCTCCCAGCTCTGGAGAGCGTGTTTGCTGGTCACATTCAGTCTGTTCATTTTTGCAGGCCTGTGCAGTGAACTATTTGAAACTACATTGTGTCAGTGTATAGATAACTGGGTTTGGATGTCTTCACATCCACATTACATCTCATTTGTGAGAGACAGTGTGTGAAAGATGGTATGTGACCAGTCTCTGAAAAACTTTTTTTTTTTTGTCAGTCAGTTGAGGTTTCTGGAGCTACCTCACTAACTTGTAATCCTGTCCTCCACACAGTATAGTTAAGAGGTCACATAGAGAGGTGGTTTGACAAGCAATCAGTGGAAAGAGACCATCAGGCAAGCAGGGATGGAGTCTGAAGCAAGTGTGAAGGTGGATATTGTTTAGACACAAGTCAGTGTGTTCCATTGCTTCTCTGCCTCTACACATTTTCATTATTCACATTTTTGCTGAAATAAATTGACATTGTCTGTACTTTTGTCTTCATCATTTGATTGAACTGTGCATCACACCACAAATTGCAATTGCAATCGCACAGAAGTGAATACACCTTACCTCACCCTCCCCTTCCAAGCATGTAGGAGAACCTACGGTAGGCACGAAATTCACAAGAAACATGAAAGGCCCTCTCTAGAGACAGTGTTCGGTTTGTCCATTCTGGGCTACTATAGAAACATGCAGTGCAGCACGGCAGCCTTCGTGGTGGCAGAGGACCTGCTCCCTATGTAGATATAAAGGGCTCATTCTAAGGTACCAAAAACACAACAATTCTTATCTTCATGTGAATATACGCAAATAAAAACATGAATGAATATTATATTGCTGCCAAGTCTGTTCCACTAGATGCCACTAAATTCTACATAGTGGACCTTTAATGCTCGAAGAAATATTTCATCAGGTTTATGTTATTTTTCATAGTGCTTATTCACAGATTCTGAATAGAATATAAGATACGGATGAGAATTCATCAGGATATACTTAGTTGAGGAGATCAGACATGGACATGATTTAATGGAAAAGTAATCGAGATTTCTGACCCTCACAGTCAAGATTACACTAATGTCTGCTTTCTGTTCCACAAGGAAAATCCCCCAGTCTATAACATGTCCCTTGTTTGTTCTGATCCACTGTGGAGGGGTGGAGAATGGGATGATGCAATGCAGGAAAGAGAAAATGATGATGAAATTGGATTATGTCTCCTGATATTAAGAACGCGTCCTTAAATTGGATTGACCTAGTCCCTGTTTCAGGTGTTCCAGACGTCCCGTAGCTTTTAGCTTAACTGGAGTGACACTCAGTTTTCAAAAACAGCGCCAAGCACCCACAGACAGCAACGTCATGTTTGTGTATGCATGTAAAGGCAAGTGTGTGTGTGTGTGATAAATTGCCTTTTTTTCCGCTCTGCGGTGAAACAAAAGTACATCAATGATACTCAAACCTTTTTCTCACCCCATTGACTTGCTTTTTTTCTCTTTACCACAGTTCTGCTCTCACAGATATCACACCACTCTCTATTTTCTCACCCTCTCTAACCTATTCTCAGCCTCTCCCTCCCTCGCCTCTCTTCTCTCCTGCTGCCCTTCCTTCAGTCCCTCCCTCGCAAACTACTTGCTATTCAGTTCAGGGAGGCTGCAGGCAGCATTGCTCTAGCTCCCCATACTGCTGCTGCAGGACTAGACTTTTTTATACCCTGCTCTCTCTCTTTCTGTCTGATAACCAGACATTTCCCCTCACTCCTTCTCTTATTCTCCTGAAACTATGCACCTAAAACCTTGGCTTACAGCCCAACACATTTAATATTTTAACCCTTCCCATATATATCATTCTTCTCCTCTTAAACCCCTGCATCTACTCATGATGTCCCATTTTGTTTTTGTGCTGACGTAATGCACGAGCTATGAAAGCATCAAATATTCCATCAGACACATCGTAATAACCAAAGCAGGCATTTCACATTCTACATTCCAGCATTTTCAAACCATTGTTACTTTTATGATAACTGGATCTTGACCTGTACTTTCAGTCTTGTATTTAGACATCCCACAAGAGTTCAGCATTCTCACATGTTGTGTACATTTTCCAGAGATGCATGAAGTATTTTATGGTCCTCAAACATCGCTGTTATATTCCTCTCCAAGGTTGTCAAGTTGGTCTTTCCCTGCTCAATCACTACCATACCTTTATTTTTCAGGCTGTTTTGCAACCTTGTAATGCCATTGTATTGAATCTGACAATGGGAGATGGATAATAAACTCTTAATTACGTCTGTAACCTCCCTGTATTTGAAAAGGCCTGGCCTGTAGAAGGTCTGGATTTCCTAGAACTAACTTCCGTCCAGGAAATCAAAACCTTGCTTCGAGTTATGGCACATTTATCCATTTTGTCCATCCATTTTTCCTCTCTGCTATTAAAGTTTTTCTTCATTTATTTCCAGTTAAATTATTATTGTGTATTTATGGAAACGATCAGTGTTATAACAAACAAAGTTGAATTCATTAGTAATTGTCTAAACTAATGTGTAGTTTAAGTTTGATCCAAGTCCCAGCCAGTCCATGCAGTATGGAACATTGTCCCTATGCCCTAGAAGTGTGAGACAAGCACTGTAAAATTGCAGTGTCCCTGGTTTGATTCCAGTTTGGGACCTTTGTTGCCTGTCCTTCTGCTTGTTGTACCCAGATAATTCCTGTCAATCTGTACTATTCATTGTTCAAATTAAGGCAAAAAGGTCAAAAGAATAATCTTTAAATAATCTTTGTTAGTATACAGTACCAAGTTTAGACACATTCCCATTCACTTAAATGAGAAAGTGTGTCCAAACTTTTGACTGGCACTGTATGCATAGTCTCTAAAATGCCATAGTGTATATACATATCAGTTCATTCTTCCGTCTCGGGATTTAGTTTTGTTTTGCATCAATCTACCGATTAACCATGTATCCATGAACACAGGGTGTTAATCCTTCATTCTGTGTTTACCCCATCCTAAACAAACTGCTCATTTCATACTTACGATGTGCTTGATGATAAGCCAGATGCTTCCTCTCATCCACAGCCTGCTTGACCACAGATGCTAATAGCCAGTGACAGGCCCACAGTCTAAACATGAGCCAGTGTAATGAGAGGAGTAAGCAAACGGCATCAGCCATTAAACATAAGAGAGCTTGTGCCAGAAGGCACTCCGGCTCCTCCTCAGGCTGTGGAGTTCTCGGCTGCATTAACTCTAACTGACAGGAGACTACCAGGCTCAAACAGCACCGTTATAGATACTATGGGCAACCATGTGAGAGGAGAAAAGACAAGAAGCCCTCGCATAGACAGCACATGGGGGGTTGGGAGTGTACTGGCTGTCCTGAGGCTCCACACGGGAGCTCAAGCTACTCATTCATTCTTCCACAGAGGAATTTAATTGGGTTTGAGAAGTGGATGTGTGTGTGTGCATTTGTGTATGTGTGTGCGTGTGTGTGTGTGTATGTGTGTTTTTATGAATAAATGAGTTAACAGTTTTTAGTAACATTGCTAAAAATTAAAACTACTCATAACATTTTTTTTGTCATATAAAGTCAATTAGCAAATTATTGACCCCATATTATTTTCCTTTTAATAGCATAATAACAGGTATATGCTTTCTTTTAATCACTGAATAATGATTGGATCATTTTTTGGTGACACTAGTTAAAACTAAAGTTTTATTTTGTCAGTGTTTAAATATAGGCCAGATAAGCATTCTTTGTGCCTTCCTCAAAATCATAACTGATGTGTACAATTTGTGAAACATAAAGGATAATGAGTTACATGTGGTGCATCAGGAGTCCCAAGGACAAAGATTGAGAGCACTGCCTTTGGTCATTATCACTTTCATTAAACCTCATTAATAAAAAAACAGAAAGTCTGGTGCACAGTCCTATATACAAGTCTTTGAAAACGTTACATAAAAAACAACAAGACATGTAAGGTCAATTTTTCATGCTCTGCTCCCTGGTTCACTCATGACCTGTGCAAATAAAAACAGCTGGAAGTGTCCTGGAACAACGCTTCAGACGCTCTGGGCCTTGATGTCCATGAACTGGCCTTCCGTGAACATCAAAGGACTTACTCAAAGTCCCTTAAAGATGCTCGGTCACAGTTCTACTCCAACCTAATTAATAACAATCCTGGCAACCCTAAGCATCTTTTTTCCACCATAAATCATCTCTTGAAACCACTATCATCTTCTTCAATTGAGACTACAGACGAGCCATGTAACAGCTTCATTGACTTTTTCAGAGCCAAGGTCAACAACATTGACGCTCAGATGTCCAGTTCTTCCTGTCTCTTCCTCCTGTCATCGACCCTTTGTCTGGCAGCTTGCTGTCTCTACTTGGTTTTACAGTTGTCAGGCAGAGCCATATTGAGGAAATCCTCAGGAAGATGAAACCCTATACTCATTCCCACAGCTCTGTCCAAATCATACTTCCCCATTTTCGACCCTCAAGGTCACAGTTATTTGCCCCCTCTTCAAGAAGTCTACCGAAGTCTTCCTTGGTCCCAGAAGTTCTTGCCAGCTACAGACCTATCTCCAACCACCCAAACAGGTCTTCTCAGGGTTGTGAATGACCTACTGATGGAAGCTGATGCAGGGTGCCCTTCTCTCCTAATTCTCCCTGACGTGAGTGCTGCATTTGACATTGTCGATCACACTATCCTCTAACAAGAGCATCTCCACACCACCACTGGACTGTCGGACTCTGCACTTAAGTGGTTTCAGTCCTACTTTTCCACAGGACTGAGTATTCCTGGGAGGATGCAGGCCTAGATTGTGCCCTGTCACCCGTGGTGTTTCACAAGGATCGGTTCTTGTTCCCATCCTGTTCTACATGCCACCCCTTGGACATATCATCAGCAGATGTTGGATGCCCTTCAGTTAAACAGCAGCGAAACTGAAGCTCTCCTTATCGGCACTCCACACTAGATTCAGTCATCCTTGATACCTCAGCTCACCTTTGAGGGCCCAGACATTCCACTTTCCTCCTCAGTTACTAATCTGGATGTTAGGGTTGACCCCTCAGCTGATTTTTGATGACCATGTAAGACATCTATGACAACCTCTTTCTACCATCTCAAAAATATCTCTAAACTCCACCCCTCTCTAACCCTGTCAGATGCAGAGAAACTTGTCTATGCTTTTATCTCCTCAAGACTGGACCACTGCAATGCACTCTTCACAGGGATCCCTGGCAGGAGGATCCAGAAGCTCCAGTACAGTCAGAACAACACTGCCAAGATCCTGACGAGAGTGTGAAAACACGACCATATAACATCAATTCTGTTTTCATAGCACTGGCTCCCTTTCTCCTTCAGGATTGACTACAAAGTCCTGCTTCTCACATACAAATCTATCAATGGATATGCACCTCCCTACCTACAGGAGCTGATCACACCACTAACCTCTACCCACACCCTCAGATCTGCCGACAGCTTGTTCCCCTGGGCCCCCAGTACTATGCACCATGGGGGATCGAGCCTTCTGCTCTGCTCCACCACACTCATAGAACAGCCTTCCTAACCATCTGAGGGCAGCACAGACCCTAGACTCTTTTAAAAAAAGGCCTAAAAATGTTTCTATTCAGGAAGGTGTGGTACAAATTAAATGTACTATTCTTCTTCTTCTTCTTCTTCTTCTTCTTCTTCTTCTTCTTCTTCTTCTTCTTCTTCTTATCATTATTATTATTATTATTATTATTATTAAACATTATGCAACTCATTTGTTAATCAATGCCTACAACAACTTTTTTCCATGTGACAGTCTAGACTCACTTTCATTCCCTTTTTATTTCAATTTCAAAGAGCTGGTTCCAAAAAGCAACTTATCTGAAACAGTCACACAAATAGCTGAAGCATGTAAGCCCTAGGAGGTAAGGTGTAAAATAAGATGTCCGGTCAATATCATCCAAGGTCTTGTGTACAGGGCAATGCTGTTTACCAATCTGCAGTGCCCAACTCAAATGTAACACAAATTATATTACATATTAAGGGCCATGGTATTGCAAATATGACTTATTCAGAATATATGTGGTCTTCTTTTAGTCAGCGTAGACATATTTTTTACAATTCATAAAGGCTGTGTATATATTTTTTTTCACATTTGTATGTTGTTCATCTACTTGGTTGGAGCCCTAATAACACCAAACCTACATTTTTGACTATACAACAGATTTTAGAAGAGCGATTCTTCTCTGGGACACATTTTAACTGAATGAATAGATCGTATTATAAAAATAAGTAAATAAAAAATAGATTAAAAAATTATGTGCAGTGTGATGGCTCACTTTATATGCCATGTCTACATAGCTTCCATCTCGGTGCTACAGTTTTCCCCTCATATACAGTACAAAATACAGTACATGCAAGTTAGGTGAACTGGAGACTCTAAATTGCCTGTAGGTGTGCATGTGCGTGTGAATGGCTGTCTGTCTGTATTTGTTAGCTCTGTGATATGGAGACTTGTCCAGGGTGGCTGTATGCCCAATGTGAGATGGGATAGACTCCAGACCCCAACGACCCTGTACAAGACAGGCAGGTATAGATAATGGATAGATGGATGGCTGAAAAAACAAAATGACACTTCCCCATCTAACTTTTCTCTAATTTTACACCTTTGACCCCTTAGAACAAAATTCAGACTGCCTGTTTTGGTATGTGTGTGTGCATGTGTGTGTGTCTGTGTATGAATGTGTTTGCACTCAGAAACATACTGCTACACACACACACACACAAACTACACTATAAAATGCTATTTTTGTGCTTATTTTCTCCAGTATTACAGTGTGTTCCTGCACTGTATATCTATTAGTTTCCCAGGGGTTTATAATGGCTATAATGAGATTATGATATGGCATCTATTTCTGTACTATGTTGCTCTGTCATCTCATTTTCAAAAAGAAAAAAACAATTCTAATCTAAACCGCTCATCTTCCAGCCGCAGGCATTGTGGCATATTTTTTCAGTATCCTGTAATCAAACTAGCTGATAGCCACCGCTGCACCTCTTTAAGTTCCACTTAATGAGAACAAGTCAAATTGGCCCATCTATGGCACTACAGCTGAGGGAGCACAATGTATCTTAATGAGGATCTAGCTACCCATTATCTGCTGGTAACCCGACCAACATGTTACCACTATTATCAACCCCCACCCCCAGCTCGCTCAAACACAAACACTTTCTCACCCTCTCGTTATCAGCTTGCCTTCCCCTTTAAGCCCACTGCAGACAGTGTAACCACAATGGACAGTAATTGTAGGCTACCTCTCGCTCCTGCCTAATTGAATTGACAAGGAGCCGGAATTGATATCATTTAACACATTGATCTTGGGAGACAATGAGACAGAATGCCTCCCCCCCTACCCCCAACCTGTCTGCTATTTTCTTCCCTCTGATTCATCTGCTCATTTCTTTGATTTGCCATGTTATTGCCTATGAATTACCAGATTCATTCCTAACCTCTTTCAACATCACCTTGCTTTCAACCTTTCCTTGCTATTGTCATGTTTGTTGCATTAGTTTCACGAGGTGCAGTGACATGGAGATAAACAATAGAATTTATTTCAATGAACAAGTGAACGCAGCCACTTTTTTAAATGCATCATAAAAATAATAAAAGCTTAATACATGCATTTACATGATGCTCACAAATAAACAGAGGCCAGAGTCTGCTTTAAGCAATCAAAAGAGATTTCATTGTCTCCCAACACCACTAAAAGACATCAAGCTACAAATGCATGGCCATTGTGATTTTCTTCTATATTTAATGTCAGTGATACTATAGTTTAAATTGAACCCTAGCTCCTCCTTTCCAATTCAAAATTAATTGAGAAAGGTACACTGTCATACCTGAAACCATGCGCCACATTGCACAGACACTACTGCATGTCATATTCCACCATTACACATTTGAGGTTAGAAATGCAGAAGCAATTTGCACTGCAGTGCACCACTGAATTACACAGCTTACTTTAGGAGAGCCTGAGAGAGCAAACATGCTCAGGGCCCTCAGCCGTTCCAGCAGCCATCTCTTTAGTGGGCAAGAATAACTCCAGTGTTACTGCTTCCATTACCCTGCACACTAGATGCTTATTTTCAGGCACCCTCCTCTGTCTTCCCCTCCCCAACTGAGAATGAATGACTGCATACCGGGGGGTGGAAAATAATGGATGGGGACAGTTTGGAACATTGTCTGCGAAACACCACGGGCACTTGTGTTTACCAGAGAAACCAAACATGCACATTCCATTATGTGGCAGTCAAAACTAAACAATCAATGTTGCTGTATGGGACACAATTGAATCAACAGCCAACTGTGTTGTCAAGCTTTTAATGGCAATAAATCGGAGAGCACAGCTGCTTACACATAAAGGGCACACCTGGATGCAAATGGAAGGAAGTCAAATAGTTTCCCAGATAGACACTGTAGACACAGAAATTCAAAGCTGTGACTCAGTTTGTCTCTTTTACTTTGTTTCTCACGCACATGTGCACACAAATGCACGCATATGCGGGTTGGTCAAAACCGGTCTGCATATCAAAGACCACAGTTTTGACTGAGCCGGGCTGAATAAGAGCCTGACGCATTGACTAACCTATGATTCATCATTGTGGACTGCCTCGTATACAAAGTTTGTGATGGGAGATTCATGCATAGTGTTTTTAATTGGGTATTTTATATTTTGCAGAAAACCCATCATGAGCAATACATTTTTCCATCTCATGAGTGGGTGAAGCAGTTTTGACATATCAAAGCAGAAGTGTAATTACAGTATAAAGGAAGCATATTTTTAGAATATTTAATGGTTGCCTTCTTGACTTATTGTAACTGTCAAGTACATGCTGCGTTGATCTTAAAGATACAAGATTATACAAAGAACTGGTATTTATAAGGAAATATACCCTCTTCATAACAACTGCTCAGTTGTCAACAGGAGCTCAAAACAACAGGTGCAGGATTTTGTCCCCTTAGACTGTCATCACTGTGCTGTTTTAATCTCCTTAGCTGAGATTAAAGAGTTCAGGGTTTTGAGAAATAAAACAGCTGGGATTTCTGATTCCAGAGAATGAAAAAAAAAAAACAGTTTGTTTAGCAATTTTTTGTTGTTGTTGTTTTCATGATGTAAATAATGAGAAGAATTATTTGTGTCATGAAGAACCTGACCATTTTCTCTTTCTTTCAGTTCAATTAAAGTTGTTGATTATACATAAAATCATGTGAATATGTTTGAAGTGTCCTCAGAAAGGTTCCAGTTAAGCCCCTTTTTATTTTTGGCAGTGAAAATCTTTAATCCTGTTCATTCCTCTGGTGCCTTAATGACACATTAGGCTCTTTAGGCAGCACAATGACTAATGTTGTCATGTCCTCTGCTTTGACATAGAAGAGTTTGTCTGTGTGTGCACATGAAAGTGTGAGTGCTTGTATGAGTGTGTGGCACGTAATGGAAGGCAGCTGAATTCTGTCTTAATTTCTTCTCCTCCCCCTGTGTCAATCAACAATTGACTCACAATGAACTTCATTAAAGATACAATGTTTGAGTGCTTAGACCTTCATCAGATAAGAAGTTTTGCTTGATGAAGGTAAAGGCAAGTAAAAGGACAGTGTGTTGGAATTCTCTCTTCTCTTGCCTGTGGACATTTCCTCCTACACACTTGCCTACAAGAAACTGAAGGTGTGCATTAGCCTATGCAGTTTAAATCAACAATTGGCTAAAACCCATTATCTGTATGTTTCAGAATATGACTTGCAACACAACCACAAAAAACATGCACATAGAGTACACTTGTGTTTCTTAGAACAGAAGTGGGATCTTGGTCAAGTGGGTTTTTCTTTGCTGCTCTCAAACATATTGTTTGCATTATTATGTCAGTTTTCTTCCTTTCTGTTTGTTTGGTGCATTGCTCCAAAAACAAATAAATAAATGACTGCACTGTGTGATTGTTATTAGAAGAGGGGGTGACCAACTGTAGTATGAGCAAGGAGACAAATGACACATTCCTAATGTTTAACATCCATATGAAAGAAAACATGTGCTATGTAAGCATTGGCCAAGGGCAAGGCAGCAATACATTAGACAGAAAGGGAATCATATCCGTTTTTTATGGCTATAGGCTATTTTCATTGAGCAGCACTTTCACATGAGTGACCTTGCAGACATGGAGATTCCCTGCAGCGCTTACCCACACTGAAATGTATGTTGAGCATGGAGTGTGACAATTCCCTAATGAAGAAAATGATAAAAGATTGGTGTTTGTCTTCAAGTCGGCATCTTCTCGATGTCAAGTCTTTTGTAAGACAGGAGCATAGACTGTATATTAAGATGGACGTAGCAAGGCGTGATGTCATCCATTTGCTTGCTCACGGTCAGCAACATCTTTTCCACTTGGAGCTTCATAAGTGATAACGTTGTGGATACTGACAGCACATAGACAGGTAAGACAGAGCAGCACAGCACAGCACAGCACAACAGCACCGTGCAGCAGCAAGTTATTCAGACCATCCAGAAGAAAGCAAGACACACACAAATCTATATTGTAAAGTATTCCCATGGATGCTGCTCAGAGTAATCTCAGTCAGCAGGCGTGAGTTACTATGGTGATGGGAATGCTCTGTGTCTTTGTCTCCTTGAAACTTTCACAGATTTCAATCACTGACCTCACAGTCATCTTAACTTGACAGGTATGCAATGGTCGTTTTTCTAATTTTATGAATACGTTGGGTGTCTGTCAGTGTAACATTGAAGAGCTGGCCTAAGTAGAGCAAGGACTTGAAATACTGAGACAATGGTCCAACTCGGTGCAAGTTGAGGCAGGGAGCGAACTGTCAATTACAGCTGTCAATCAACACTCACATGGCAGACATCAAGGCTACTATTCATCTTGATATCTTATTAGCTGAGCAATAATTTCCAAAATGACCAGGAGCACACTTATTAGAGGGCCCAAATTTAGTGATTGAGACCATAATGCCGTGTTGAAAAAATGTATTGACTTAGTGTTTCATGAGAGAAGTTGACACTTGAATGGTAGTCTATTAGAGCCAGGGATTTTTTGGAGTCAGCATCTAGCAACCACTAGTGGTATTGCACTTGAAGGAACTTCCATATTGGCTTCATTTTCAAGCTGTGGTTGTTGCCACTTGGACAGGAGAAGAGAAAGTGGACCAGTTGCTTTTAACGTGCCTGCTCAATGATAGATGCATCATATCCACAGTAAAGTTCTTTGCTAAAGCTCCTATTTCACTATTTCCTAAGCCAAACAGGGCCTCAAGGACGGGGCCCAGGTTGTTAATGTCAGCATATCGTGGTTTAAATTCATGAGTGGCCGGTAGCTCTGTGTAACAGAGGGCCTGAGTTCACAGTAATCTGCAGAGCCTCTCTGTGTGATAGGAGGCATATTCAGAACTAATGGGGAAACAGTAATTTTACAACCTGACAGTGACCAAGGCATTGAAAGTGACAATCAGTGTTAACCTTGGGATGAATTTACTATGAGGTTGGGGTTTGATGGGGTCTCATTTAGTTCTCTGTGACACATATAAGCAGTGTTCTGTTCCACTCAGTTATCAAAAGGGCAGCACAATAGTGCAGCAGCACTGAGATAAGCAACCACATTTTGTGTCTCATTAAACAGGATAACGACTGAATAGCCCCTTTACTTAAGCCCTGTTGTTCTGGAGTTGTGGTCAGTTTGTCTCAAACAAATTTGTCATTTGAAACAGACATGGATGAATGGGAATCCGTGTCACCAGGTATTTTGTTTTTCTGCAAAGGCAGATGAGCATTCTGGTTGTTCGTCTTCATGCTATCCTGGGCAGAACTGTCAGATGGTTGCTTGGCAACGACACAACTAATTTTGTATGCTGGTATTGCTTTGTCAGAAAATCACTGTCTTACATCTGTTGATCAGATTTCATTTTTCTATGCAAAATTATAATAAAACAAGCCACAACTACCTCAAGATACTGACTGTTTGACTGTTAAGTGAAATAACCAAGCAAAGCATTTAAGTGCAAAAAGCTGAACCCCAGACCTGTGTCTGACTGTAACATGAGTCACAATGTCCAGTCCACAACCAATCCTTTTATATTTATAGATTCCAAAGAGGGATTCGTCACCAAATAAAAGGACATTAGTAGGACATTAATGGCATTACTAATTAACAAATTACAGACATTTGTTGTGAAGTGTGGTGGCATTTTAGTTTACACAGCAGCTGATTAAGCACACAGCCATCAATGTAGCACAAAAGGATACTTTTTAGCTGTGTGCCAGCTCCACATTCTTTACCAGTTTAAATATTGTTGAACTGAACCTTTATTTCTCTACAGACCTTGTAGAGAAATAAAGGAACATCCTTTATCAAGCTGTGGTAATCTGCTCAGTCCTATGTAAGAAGTCCCATTTAATAAATTAGTGACAGTAATTTACATTAATCTCAATGAAACCCAACCTCCATCCATATAGAGTACATTCAGAATAGCATTATTAGGATTGTACAACTTTGCACTGCCCTCTGAGACACACATGGATTCATTCCTCAATAGGGATCAGAGTACAGGATCATTTATATGTGTCCTGGAGCAGAAATGGTTCACTCCAAGACACTGACAGCATCTCTCTAACCTTCAGGCCAAGCTGCCATCCCAAGTTAGATAGTAAAAGTGGAAATTCAATAACTGGAGTAATATAAATCACCCCTGTCTTTTCCACAGCTTCTGAGCAAAAACAGTAGAGCTTCTAAGTGGTTAATGGGGCACCCAGGTGGCATAGCGGGAAAATGAGCTTTTCCCTTGTGCTGCCGTTTCAATGAACACAATTGGCAATATTCATGTATGAAGGCAGCGAGGGATCCTGTCCTTGTAGCTTTGTCAGCGACTGCTACTGGTTGGTTATAGTGGTTGTTCATTGGAGAGTAGGGAAATCTGGAACAGCAAGAAGCTCCATGCTGTTCTCCCAGTGAACTTCCCCACAGTTGGGTGAACAGAAGCAGCTGGTGACTCCATGTGTATCAGGTGAAGCACGTTGTAGTCTACACCCTCTTGAAGCCACTAGCAGGAGTTGGCAATGACAGGAAGTGAGGCACACGGGGGAATTGGCAATGACTAATCTTGATACTTGCCAGATTGGCTAGTTGCTAGGTAACATTCCAAATTGATTGAGTCATGTTTTCACTGACTGCAGTCTAATCAGGGAGCACTTGTAATGTCAACACGCATTCTGTGATGAAATGTATCTTAATAATTGGCAATCTACACTAAATACACCCAATAAGCTTTGTTGTACATTGTGAAAAAATATGGGGCCTAGTTTGAAGTAAAAACAGATAAAATTGTTAAGTATCATTGCATTAATGTGTTATTTTTATTTCTTCTTACAGACTGGCAGGAAAGAGAAAGGTGACCCACTGAACTCAGCTATTGATAAGATGACCAAAAAGACCAGGGACTTACGTCGACAGGTGAGTGCATATTTTCATTTTACATCTCGATATCCCTATCAAATACTGTAACACTCAGTTTTCCCCTTTCACTTAATTTAAGATGTTATGGCTGGCAATATTTTATATTTATGGTATTGTCAACAAATCTTTAAAAAAAAAAAAAAATGTATGACAAGACCGAAATCAACAATGTGCAGGACCGTATTAACACTTTCCAACTTTCCCTACTTAATGTGGCACATTTCTACTGAAAATACATATTTTTATAAACAGGTCACAAATATATATGTTCATTTTCAAAAAGGGCAAAATAATTTTCTAAAACAGATGGGCACTTTAGTTTTTGGCAAACATTTGTCACACTGGAGTAAACAGACTCAAATAAACTACAGTGCCCATGCTCATTGTAACGTAGGAACATGTCACCCAGTACAACGATATGGCACATTGAGATGTTTTTAATAGCTTTTTGACAATAGTGGAGGTCTGTGGCACTTAAGAATAAGCTATATCAGGTTTAAGCTACACATCCAATACTTAATGGTTTTGATTTTTTCATGGGACTTGTTGACAATAAGAAAAGTATAGTATATCACAAAACTTACCCTTTAATGACCTCACAACCAGTCACTGGATCTTATTTTGGTACCAAAGCTCAGTTCACAGTGTCAGCAGCATTACATAGACATGATGCATCAGACAGACATCGGTATAACATATCACCTAATAATTAATAATCATAGTATTTGCAAGACTCACTGCTGCCATAACTTGATACTCCATACTTATTATAAGGGTCACAGGGTTTCATTGTAGTCCTTAAGTGACCCAGACAGGTCACCAGTGACACAGCTACCAGTCAGACATATACTTCTCATATATATAGATGGAGCGCACACAAGAAATGCAGAGAAGGGAAAACACGAAACTTTCACAAAGACAGGACCAGCACTAGAACCTGAACCCAGTGCATTCTTGCTACCAGTTACCAGTGCTATCTACTGACACGCCGTGCTTCTTCAGTATGTTTGATACCATTTGAATTATTAATACTCAATTTTCCCATGCTTCATTACATATCAGAACAATACTTAAATTGCAGTGCCCCTACCATATTTTTCATTTTTGTCCCAAGCTTTTTATATTTGAAGCTTTATTGTTTGTATGCAGCTTGACATAGTGAGCTGGACAGTCTCTGCCAGAGATTTTAGTGAACAATGAAATATATTTCAGGTATTCAGTGTTATTTATCACTGCTCCACTTCTGATCCTAAAAGAGTTGTTTCAGCAAACTGCAGTAAAATCACTTCCAAATTCTTAAAGCTACCATCCAATGGTGAAGAGTCAGTAGATGATTCATGCTGTGATACAGTGTCAGAACTCAACAGCAATATTGTTATATTTTTCATCCTCACTGAAGGCAAGATTAATCTGCCTTTCCTCTGTTGGATCCTTCAAAAAATGTTGACACAATACTTGGAAAAAAAGAGGACACTTATTGAGTACACTTAAGTGTGTGTTTATGTAATTCAACTATTAAAGAATATTTCTGAGGTGTTCTTTCAATTGTAATTAATAAAAAAAAGTCTACACATCTTTGAGTAAAGATTGGATTACATTTGAGCAAGCATCTTGTCCCAGAAAAAGTAAACCCATTCATAAACGATCAGTACATCAGTTGCGGTCCCTGAATACATGATCACTCCGAAACCAACAACTTTTTTCTGTCATGCAGTGTAAAATATTTTTTTGAAGGAGAAGCACTGTAGCAAAATTGACAATAGCAACTACCTGCATAGAGTAGCTGCGGTTGTGTCCTCTCTAACCTCTGAGGACCAGGGGATCATTCCAGATGGGAGGTTATAACTCTCCCTCCCGTTGGGCATTTGGTGGGGCTGCCTGACAGACTGGCAGGCGGTACTCACTCTGACAGGATGTTCTATTGACTCAGGGGTTGGCTTGACAGAATGGGCGGTCTGTTTGAGCTTTGAGTTTAGAAGGGAGGGCAAACTCGTAGCACACATGCAGGCATTGCATTGAGCTGTGATACTGTAATTATGCCAACACGTTTTGAGTTTAGCAAGTCAGTGGCACCGTGTAGAGACACAAGACCTTCCTGAGGGGAGGAGCACAATTGTGCGTATGAGCATTTCAGTCTCCACCATCTCTATTGTGAAAAGGAAGGATCAAATATTGGAGCAGACAAGCACAAATGACAGACTGTGTTTGTGAAATGGGAGCAGGTAAAACCGAACAAGCCTTGTGACAACACCGCCAGAGATATGTGGCATTGTGTTTTTCTTTCATGCCATTGTGTAAACATACAAAACAAAGCTAAGCTGTCTGTTATCCAGGGCAAATTCTGTAGATGTCAACCATGTTTTTCCCATTCCTATTATGTTTTCTTCGTAAATGTAAATTCACACAACACTACACCGTCTGATGGAGGGAATGCAGTGCAGCAAAATCATGCAGCATTTTGCATCACACAAATGTTAAGATGTTTGATTGCCAGCAAGACATTAAAAGCATATTTTCCATCTAAAGTCAAGAATGTGCAAGCAAATCTTGAACCAATCTTGACGTCTCAAAAATTACAGCCTGACACCCTGTTGTTATTCTTACCTCCATCCACATTGATTACATGGTTGTTCTCTATTTACAAAAGATATTAATCATCTGTATCTCCTGAAGAGAGACCTTCAGTCACTACTGAAGTGTATATTCAAAGTCATGCCTGCTCAGTTATGATTTTTGTTTCTTTGTGAAACAGACACAATATAGTGAATGACATTTGGATCCTTCCATGTTTTGTCCATGAGTCACACACAGGTATGACAATGCAAAATAAATAAATGAATAAATATATAAAACTCAAAATAACAATCTACACCCTAGGCTAGGGATTTGTCTGACACTGGCACTTTGATACTAAGGAAAGCTTTAAAATGTGATGATTCTCAGTTGTCAGTTATAGAGAACATCTTCTTTTGATTTATGGATTTTTATTCCCAATGCACATATGCGTATCATGTTTGTGTGTACAGATTTGACAGAGTTATGACTCAAAGATTGAGAACCCCCCCACAACTCCCTTGCACCCCCCTGGGGATCATGCCTCAGAATTTGAAAACCTCTGCCCTAGAGCATCAAAACAACATTGCATCAAAACAGCAAGCTGTGGTTTACAAAGACTTTTTCTTGACTGAAACTTCATCTCCATAAGTCAGTGCCCTTTTTGCCCTAGCACCGTTTCGCAGCAGGTCTCTCTCTGCTTCCCCTGCTATACATCTGGTGCTGACAGCAGTGGGGCTTCTTCCATGCTGACTGTCCAGGATCCAGGCAGTACTGATCTGTCTCCCCACTATGCATTGTAACCCTAATAAAGTACTAATAAACTGATTATATACTGTGTCTTTCATAACAACAGACAAAAGACAAATTCAAGACAGGATGTACATAAGAAAAAAATTAAAATAACAATTCAGGCATATATAGAAACAATAACCAAAAGTAAAACTAAAACACAATTAAAACAAGAGGATGGAAGGTGAAAAACTAAATACTCAAATAAAATGATGAATACAGTTATGACTGAAAAATGTAATGTTGTCTTGGGGCTGGACCTATACCCTGGTAAACATAAAATAATATTTAAATAAATTCTAAAATTAACAACTGTCCAGTGACAGGTGATTAAAATAGAGGCAATTTCATCCCATTCCTTCAATTGGTTAAAAGTCTTGCTGCAATTTGCACAGGCTGCAGGCAGGACAGAGACATTCTGGCCCAGGAATGAATTAATGTAATTATAGTTGGTGGTACAAATGGTACAAACAGGGCAGGAAGTAAAAGCATAGATTACTTCATCCACCTCAGGGATAGGGAATTAAAAAGACACATTTTTTTAATGTAGAAAGCACAGTAGAGCTATTTTAACTTGACCATCAAAACATAGACTCAAACAAATATTACTCACAGCTTTCTGGTTACGGGTCAAATAAAGAAACCAAATAAAACCATTCAATCAATAGATTTATAGTTTGGATTTTTGCAACTTATGTTGCCAAGACCATTTTTGAGAAGGTATAATGTGTTTGTGAATAATATGGAAAAGAGTAAAGGCATACAGAAAGCAATAAAGAACCTAAATTTGACCCTTGTAGCACATCATTGAGAATGCATTACCTGTAATACGTTCTATTGGCAATATAGGATTTAAACCAGCGTAGGACTGTCAGAAATTCCAACCCACTTCTCAAGATGATTTAGCAATATGTAATGGATAACTATGTCAAGTGCTGCAGTGAGATCCAGTGGCATCAGAACAGAGCACTCAGCTCAATTCCAGTAAGCTGCTCCACTGAAGAGTGTAACCTCCTTTTCCTGATATTTAAGGCAAGAGATTTTTAATCTTCTCAAAAAATGTATTTCATTTTCTTTCACACCATTGAAACTGCCAAAATTTTTATTTTTCTTGAGTTATATCATATATTTAAAGAAAATATAGTGTTTGCTAATTCTGATTTGCTCATGTAAGTCGCTTATAATGTTGTGATCCAATGTAAATTGTATAATAACAGTGTTTACTGTCCTATAATGCTACCCTTTTGGGTTAATAAATGAATTGCTGTCATGGTTAACTTATGAATGATGTTTACTTAAAGCTTAAATGTCATTGACATTTGAGACTGTAGTGAAAAGGAAAATAATATGTGCCCATTACCCATTATAGTCACTACATGTTCTTTCTTTTGCAAGATTGCTAAATATAAACATTTTTATGGAGAGGATTGTGCCACTTTACACTTAAATATCACCCTTTAAAGGATAACTTATACCACTGTTGCAGTTTTGATGAAACTTGGAGGGATGGTGTATCTTGATACAGTGTTCTGGTGTTTGGTGCAGGCATTAAATGTTGAAATTTGAACTTTTATAGTCGCAAACGTTTACACCTTAAATCAGCAGAACTTAACTAAATCAAACTACACAAACCCTTCTCCTGACAAAATACTGATTATCCTGAACTGTTGTCCTTAAACTGTTCTTCTATTGGTGAAGAGCTCTTGACATAGTTTTTAGTAGTCTCATCCTCTTTGGGTAAGCATGTGCATGCATTTTTTTTTTTTTTTTTTAACAGTGACGATGTGTGGTTAAGTCAGTATAAACCATTACAAAGTGAAGCCCATGTGTTCATGGAACCAGGGTTATAATCATTGTTTCTAACAAAGCTCACTTAATTTGTAAAAATAACAATCACATTTGCACATTTAAATCCAATTAAAATTTTACATAAAACAACTGAACTTTAACCTTATTTTCTGATGTGAAAGTTGATATGCCAAATGAGGTGTTATTAACAGATCAGAGGAATAAAATGTCAGACAAGCTAATAAGTGATCCTACCAGTCTGTATCACAGTAATTAGCTGATCAGCTCAAGCTTCAAAAGTAGCAATATAAACTGGAAGTTGTTTGAGATGATGGCCGTTTTTACAGTTCAGCTTATGTGCAAATATACTACAGTAAAAATGTCTGAAATTCTTGAAAATATTGCATGTAAATTAATTTACTTGCTTTTAGGGTTAGGCAACAAATTACCACAACTGATCTCATTCTTGAGCCTCAGTTTAGCAGCAATATTTAAAATTGAAGTCTCAATCAGTTATTGACTTATTTTGAAAGTACTCTACATACCCTACACTGAATCCTGTTGAAGGGTTAGGGTTAGGGGCTCTTATGTATAGCATAAGGCGCCTGTGATCATGTGATCTGTGATCTTGAAAGTCTGAGACTGTGATAGTTGTATGTTAGCTTTAGCAAGATGCCATCACCCACTTTATCTTTTACATGAATGTCAGTAATAGTTGTATTTTAAGACTGACTTCTTTAAGACTAATGCTATGAAAGTATGGTGTTCAAGTTATGTCTTTTAGGCATGAAAAGCAGTGTGTTTCCGGGTGTGGACCTTTGGAGAAAAAGCCTTCTGAACAGACAAAACCATGGAGTAGTATGTTCAATTTCATAATAACAGAATAACTACAAAACATGTTCTCACCTAAAATATGTAATTCCCAGATTCACATAAAAAGAAGTTACAAAACATCCATAGATGCCATTGGGGGGAAAAAAGTATGTTTTAGCCTGTGGCCTTTATGAGAGTTTTGCATTTAGGAAAAGCTGATGAATTGTTCTTACTGCTGCCTACTGTGTAGAAAAAAGTAAAATTATCCTTAAAGTTTCGACATTCATTGTGCTTTTAAAACTATGAATGTAATTAACGATGCAAGTGCAATACCGAACAAAACCTTTTTACTAGAGATAAGTATTGTATTCAAACATTTGAACTGTACAGAATAATATTGAGGATTTAAATGTTTTTCTTCCCATAAATTGGTATTCAATAGGAAACCAAGCTGACAAAGTTGCTAGAAATGAGCCATGTGTTCTACCCCCTGTCATCCTGTCTGTAATGAATGCATCTATCAAGTCATCTCTCTAGGCTGTATTTTGACTGATGGCTGATTCCAGGATTCCCCGTAGCACAAATGCCTCTCTCTCTCTCTCTCTCTCTCTCTCTCTCTCTCTCTCTCTCTCTCTCTCTCTCTCTCTCTCTCTCTCTCTCTCTCTCTCTCTGCTTTGGGATGTTGAAATAATTTCCATTTCTGCCATTAGTTTGTTGATTAGTACAGCTGTTTTTAATTGTTGGAGGCTATCATGTTAAGAAGGAACATCTGCTAAGAATCTTGTCAGCAGTAACTCTGTTTAGACGAACAATTCAAGATTATTTCGAAATCCTTTCCATCTTTTTCTGCAAAATCTGCATTAATGTTTCATTAGCTTTGTTAACGCAAAGGAACTAGAAAAGACATATTTGGAGTATTTACCAGTTGATAGCTGTATTGAAAAGGGTACATTGATTAATTTTATATTTTATATTTTTAATGCTGTTTAAAAATTATGTTTACATACAGAAAATACATTTTGAAGGAAATGTAATCTGGATTAAGTAAAAAAACATTGGCAATTACCATGTCTGCTGAGCAAGCAGCATTCTGTCTATGGCCATCAGGGGGCATCTCAACTGGCTCTGAAAAAGAAGTCCAGCTGTATAGAAGTCTATGAGAAAAAGACCCTACATTCCACTTAACTTATTACCTCAGTAAACACTTTCCTATGAGTTAATGCTCTTAATCACTAGTTTTGAAGTCTTCTTCAATGTAGCATGGTTTTCATTTTGTAAATTATGGTCCCATTTAATTTAAATTTGACAATAATGTAGGGTATGCTTTAGGGCGTACCTATGTTGTGATCAACAAGTCGCTACCACAGCAACAACATTGGTTAGGTAATGTAACCATGGCATAACCCCAGATTCACAGAGTATAGGTGTAGCTGTAGTTGTTGCAATTTCAGTGTGGAAGGAGTCTGATATTCAGTTTTTCCAGTAATAATTTTGTTTTAATGCCTGTTTTTCACTAGCAGAAATTAGCACTTCATTAGCATTATCACAGTTAACCATAGACTGTAAATGCAATGTACTAACCAAGTAGTGTTAGGGTTAGCTCCACCCTTTTTTCCAAATATGGTCACTTCTTATCACTTCTAGCTCCAAAAATCCAAGATGGCGATGGTCAAAATGCCAAACTCAAAGCTTCAAATCGAGTCCACAAACCAATGGGTGACGTCATGGAGGCTACGTGCTGCATTATTTGTATACAGTCTATGCTGCTGAGTCACAAAATGCTGATACTGAACATATTTGAAATATCCACTCTTGCAATATAATCTGCTTGAAGGAACTAAAGCTTTATTTAACTTTTTGACAGTTCTCACTCAGATAAGGTTACGTATACTGATACTTGAGACAGTGAATGCCAGTCTCTGTTATCAAACTCCTGCGCTTTGTGCACCTTCCACCCACCCAACCACCTCCTACACACTTTCTGTGCTGAAAAAAAAAGAAAAAATTGCTAGTGAAGACAAGTGAAGACATTTCCTTCCAAGTTCTTTAAACAAATTGTTAGCATATATATGGAATTTCTAAAAGACAAGGTTGACTTTTAGTTAACTAATAAAAGTTTAGGTTGAGAAACAGTGGGCACAAAAAAACCTACAAAGAAATAGGTTTAAACATAACTGAAGTACAATGCTGTAAAATACTGATGCTTTGTCACGCCCCTCTGGCATCGCATGCAAACATACACACAACCGGTGTGGTCAGGTTTAGATTTAGGCACAAAAACGCTTGGTTAGATTTGGATAAAGATCGTGCTTTGGGTTAAATGATCATTTGAAATGTCATCATACAAAGAGTAAACACCACAACAAAAAACTGTCCCGAGCTGCAGTTGGAAACATCACACTTGCAGTTAGAAGTGGAAGACAAACAGTGGTCTCCTGCAGCAAAGTCCATTTTTACTTTTTGCCTAACTATCTAGCCATGTACCCAACCCGCCTCCTCCTAAGAAGGAAATGTCAACTTAAATGGACCTCATCAGTCTCATGGCATCTAATAATTACGTGGATGTGTTTACATTGGAGTTAGTTGAAAGCCCAGTGCATCTCATACAGATGCTAAAGGGTGTCTTGTGCATTGTTATCAGATGCCAAGGGGTGTGACAAAGGTTTTTGATGCCCTGGGAATGAGAACAGGCTGGAAGAGACCCAGCTCACCAAATCCAAACAGCATCATCTCAAACTAAGCCTGTTCACACAACCCTTTCACCATATAAACAGTAATACTGAAATCTGAAAATGCTGGATTACATTAAGTGACAACTTGAGCTCCAGGCAATTATCTTTATCAAGGCAAGGTCAAGTTTCACATTCCAAGTACATTATACTTACATGAACAGTTCAAACTGTGTGTAATATCTTGTAATGTTTCGGTGGTAAATGGGATAATGGGCTTCCCTGTAATTTTTGTTCATGATATGTGCCATGGCAGAAAAAAAGATTTAAAAATGCTGTCTTTCTTTAGTAAGAATGAATCAACCCTGAAGGTTGAGAACAGTGTCAGGTTGTCTCATTGATATATCACCACCCATTGAATGTTCTGCTACCTCTAATTGTGCTAAACAGTCTGATAATCCTTGGCTCTTGTCCTGAAGTAATAATGTTTGCCAGGGTTTTGCCTGCTGCTAGCAACATTGAGTTGGCTTGTACATCCACTTCTATGTTACCACACATGACAACAGATGTCTCATTTTCTATATCATTTTACAATAAACAACTATCATGGTCAATGGAACTGGTCAATAAGTAGTAGTATTTATGATTCAATACTACTTGAAAGGGTACACTCGGTCACATAGTTTGACGAGATAATCACCATCCCAGCATTTTTCAGGAAAAAATGCTGTCAGCATGTCATTGAGTAAAAGTGCCAGATCTCTTTTGGGAACATAAATGCTTCAATCTAAAAGCACTGTCTATGCCCCTTTCCTTGTTTCTGCAACTGGATTTCCCTGGCTGGTGTTTCATTTTGCTAGACACATCAAATGAGGGCTCTGGCATTAGGTATCTAATGTGTTTGTCCTCAGACTGTTGATCAGGCAGTCCCTCATTCCCCCTTTCAATTCTCCGCTCTCCTCTCACTAATCATCTTCCTATGCTCCCTGATAGATATCATATATGAGAGCTATTACTTAATTTTTGATTTGCTCAGGCTGTTTCCCTTCAGCCGTGACTCTAGCCGTTTATGCTGTGATTGCGCTTGACATTTTAATAAGAAACTTTCCTGTGCTGACCCCAAGGTACCCAATGCTATGTGTTCTGAATCACAAGTTAAACATAACAGAAACTCTGCTGCAACTGTAAACACTCTGAAATCCTGCGCAGTGTTCCCTTTTAAATTCAGATTCATGTTTTCCACCCATTGCATGTGTAAAGACTTTATTGAATTGTAAACAAGTTGAGTTAAGGGGGTTTGTCTCTGAATACATGTGTGTACACATGATAATTCAATCTTTATTTTTGAAATCCTTTGAACATTTTTTTCTACTTTTGAGTCATACACTGATCATAGGGGATGCTTGCAACAGTCCCCCTCTTGAATCTGTTTTTGTGACAGAGCCGGGATCTAATACCACAAAATGCAAACATTTTCCCCATTAAAAAGCAAATACGCCAAATTAATGCTAATCTCATCTTTGAAGATCACACAGCCCTCCCACTTATCAGTGAGCAACACAGATATTCATCTGTCAAGTTTTGTTAAGCATATGCATCATCTTAATTATTTCACAGAGATTCTTGTTAGCCACTTCAGTATCAGGTGGGATTCACTGTTGTTAATTTTAGCTATTTCTTTAAGAGTAATGAGGATAAGAGATGTACATGATAAGAGGCATGAATGAGGAATAAAAAGAGTAGGTGTACTTACATTATTTCTGAAATTAACAAAATTCTGCAATAGCAAAGGCATTAATATCA
This sequence comes from Euthynnus affinis, assembly GCA_029490765.1. NCBI lineage: Eukaryota > Metazoa > Chordata > Actinopteri > Scombriformes > Scombridae > Euthynnus > Euthynnus affinis. Next base: position 18,361,739 of record CM055838.1, on the reverse strand, counting down.
GCATTTTCACATAATCATCTACAATTTTCATCCCATTTTTCATTTAATGGAAAGCACATGGGTCCGTTAAGGAACTCATATTCATTCATGCATTCATTTTTCAATATACCATTCCAGAAGCATATATATGCTGATATAGCAGCCTTCACTATTCTGAGAAGGCTTTCCACAAGAATTTGGAACCCAGCTGCAGGGATTTGCTCACATTCATCCACAGGAGCATTAGAGATGTTAGGCACTGATGATGGGCGATAAGGCCGGGCTTGCAATTGACCTTCCAATTCATCCTAAAGCTGTTCAATGGGGTTGAGGTCAAGGCTCTGTGCAAGCCAGTCAAGTTCCTCTCACACAAAACCAGGAAAACCATTTTTTTATGGTCCCTGTGCATGAAAGTTTTTTTTTTCTTGGAAATAGTGGGTTGACAAAATAATCTCAAGGTCCATTTACCAGCCTTTTGTGGAGATTTCAACTACATCTCACAAAGCCATTTTCATGTTGAAACAAGCAGAGGCTTTAAACAAACCATTAATACAAGAAGTTAGAAGCACACTAATCTTTAAAATGTTGTTGTTTACAGTAAGAGTGTCCTTAATTAGAACTAAGTGACCAAGCCTAAATCATGAAATCAGCCCTAGAATGTCTGCATATACTGTTGTCCATATAATGTCTCTAACTCTCTATCGACAAATCTGTCTGTGTATCTATCATGACAGCAGCTTTGGCTTGCTTCTTTGTTTCATTTAAACATATCTCTGCAGCTTTCATGTTGCCAACATGCCAATATCATTCTGGAAAAAATGAATCTCAGTACTCAGTACAGAAATCTTAAATATTGATATGTTAAAATAAAAAAAAACATTGTGTATTAATATTTAAAAGAAACATTGTAGCACTGCACGACGAGGGAGACAAATAGCTGCCCTACCGACTTATAATGAGCAGAGCTTTTGCTGTCTATTGGAATTCCAGGTCTATTTCCTTTAAGTGTTAGTGAAATACAGAGGGAGTGTTAGAAGAGAGACGGTGGGGGTGGAGCTTTGAGGGAGGTGAGATCTGAAAGATTGAAGATGGATTTCTGTGGGAGTGGTGTGTGGGCATTAGAATGCTGATGGTGCAGGAGAGACTGCGACTTGGGAAATCACTCGTCTGTATCATTTCTCCACTCAAACCTACCGTCAGAATCAGTTTCACTGTTGGGCATCCATGAGTATCCTGAGGCCTTGGACTTGCTTACACATACGCTATGCATATGCTGCTGTATGTGCCGTCAACTAGTGATTGCTCTTTTTTAACAACAATAACAGCTAATAACTTACAAGAATATTTCTACCCAGTAGATGTCCAAAATTCATATCCATGCTCCAATCAGTCTCTTCAATTAGAGATCTTTTTTCTAATCTTTTATATGTAAACTTCAGAAACAAAGAGGAGTCGACTAGTCTTTTTCATTATTGGATTCAAACAAATCCATCTCTGATAAAGAGATAATGGACAAAGTCAAAAGCAAGTTGCCATAAGAAGATTTATGTAAACAGTAGTGCTCAGTAAAAACCATTTCAATAGAGATAAGGGTACAATGAACAGACAAAAAGATCATCTCAAAACTTTGGCTTTCATGCCCAAGTGACCTGCATTATAAATGAAAAATATATTCTTCTTTTACTTGCCATTTATGTCAATTCAAACTAATCATTTTCGACATGATATAAGTCTGAGGGCTCTATCTTATACCCAATGCAGCGTCTTGCTATTTTAAGACCAACGCAGTTGCCATTTTCTCGTCCAGCGCCCACGTTGTTAAAAGAGCAATAACACTTGCGCCCATTAGTGCACTCATGGGCATGTTGGTCTAAAAGTAAGGTGTGGTCAGGCACATTGTTGGCACATTGCTATCTTGAGACAGCAGAGAGCAAGTGCTCTATTGACCAACAAAAACCTGGTCTAAAGTCAATGGTGCAATGTTTCATTGTTATTATGTAATATGCAACTACACAGGTGGGTGTACAACATACACTCTGCCTATTACATACGCAGGACGCGCAGCAGTGCACACATGCAAAAGGTAACAAATAAAAGGATTACAGTGTGAAAAATTATTATTGTGTATATTAATATAATTTAAAAACAATTACGTCATAATATTTAGGGCCCTATCTTACGCCCTGCGCAGTGTGTCGCTAAGCGCAGCGCAAGTCGCATTGCTATTTTAAGACCGGCGCATTTGTCATTTTCACGCCCAGCGCGAAATTATTTTTATTAATTATTTGACCAAATTGTGACACATAGGTATTTAAACAGACAAACAACAGCTGATCAGACACAGATCGACTTTCCTGCTTCATCAATACATGATGACACGAGGAACACATGAGGAAATAAATGAGGTGAAAACAATTATTAAACTAACGAAGGGAATAAATCTGCACTGATTCTATATTCTTATATGTATATATATTCTTTAACATTTTAGAGATTACAGTGATCAGGTTTCCACACGTTCAGCAATTTAAACTGATTTGACCTGATCTGAACAAAACGATTTTTCAAAAACAAAACAAGGATAAAACTGCAGCAAATGAATGAACAAGATCTTAAACTGGTGGTCTGGGGCTGACCACGGGAGGGTCTCGGGGCAGCAGGGGCCAGTGTGTGCGTTATGGATCATGTGCTTTCCCGTTGGGCACGAGCAGAGAAGCGCTCCCTTTTGGCAAATGCGCCATCATAATAGCAATCCGCCTAAGAGCAAGCGTATCTGGCTCTTAAAGGGAATGGGAGATGACACTGTGATTGGTTTATTTCATGTTATGCCGAAAACACACCCATGATTAATGAGGAGACCATGCGCCCGGCGCATCGACCATTTTTCCGCCGTTAAAATAGCAAAGTGGGTTTGGACACACCCTAAATGCAATTGCGCTATGCGCTTTAGATGCTGCGCTTTAGACCGTCAAAATAGGGCCCTTAGTCTTAATATTTATCAGAATGAACTAATCACAGTTATGGATTAAATTGTTAATTATTTGACCAAATTGTAACAATACATGTAGGTATTTAAACAGACTGACAACAACGGATCAGACATAGATTGACTTTCCTGCTTCATCAATACATGATAACATGAGGAAATAAATGAGGTGAAAACAGTTATTAAACTAACGAAGGAAATCTGCACAGCTTTTATATTCTTATATATATTCTTTAATATTTTTGAGATTGCAGTGATCAAGTTTCCATACTTTCAGCAATTAAAACTCCTCTGATTTGACCTTACTCCATGACTGAACAAAACCATTTTAAAGAAACTAAAACTAAAAACTATAACTATAACTATACTAAAACTATAATTTAAAAAAATAAACCTTTTTAAAAGCCAAACGAGGATAAAATTAATGAACAGGATCTAAAACTAGTGGTCTGTGGCAGACCACAGGAGGGTCTGGGAGCAGTAGGGGCCAGTGTGTGCATTATGGATTGTGCACTTTCCCTTTGTGCAGGAGTAGATCTGTTGCCTCTGTAGAGAAGCGCTCCTTCTTACTACTTGGCAAATGCACCGTCGTAATAGCAATCCGCCAAGGTGCAAGCGCACCTGACTCTTAAAGGGAATGGGAGATGACACTATGATTGGTTTACACCGAAAACACACCGAAAACACGCCCATGATTAATTAGGAGACTAAGTACAACCTCTTTGAACCATACGCCTGGCGCATCAACCATTTTTCCGCCGTTAAAATAGAAAAAGTGGATTTGGACACACCCTAAATGCATCGGCTATGCGCTTCAGACGCTGCGCTTTACACCGTTAAAAAAGGGACCTGACAGTGTGTTTTAATGAAATGTGGAGTTAATGCTACTTAAGTCTGTGTTAGCATATGTGGCATGATGGGATAAGTGATTCCACTGAATGACTACTGCATTCTGCTATTTTCTGCTTTTCTTTTCAGTCTATCATTTCACAATTTCCTATTCATACTAATATCAAAATCTGAAAAGGTCTCCATCGCCACAGGTAACAATGAGATCAATGCTAATAATGACATGATAAAGCATGTGCTGTGTCCCAACCTACATACTTATATTAAACTGTTTTGCAGTTAGTGCGCAATAAACAAATTAACTTTACAGTTTTTATAATATAGCAAGTAGGCCTTATATATGGCAGACATCAGTATAATTCCATTGTTTTTTGTCTCCATGATCTCAGATCTAAAATGTTCATTTCTACAGCTTTTACAACTCTTTAATTGTCGTCCATTTTCTTTGTGCAATTTAGTATGCATATTTACATCTTTAAGTACACTTAATGCTGTCACTCTCACGTTGAGAGTGACCAAATACACTCAAAACTTGGTTAGAATTAGCATGAAGTATACATTTAGGACACAGTGATGTGTTGTGCCTAAGGTAATTAATTTTCAGCATGCAAATTGCTCCTCAACAACATCCCACACTCAACCCAATCATTGCATCACCACAGTGAGAGCATTGGTGAGATAATCACAGTTAAAGCTTGCGAACATCATATCATTTTTACACTTATCCAGAATTATAGTGGGGCTCTGCCACACGTTTCTCCCATGCTGCAATAGCACAAACATAGTGTGGAGGCAGCTCTGGCAATGCAAGATTTGTATCTACCCCAATTTCCCACCTTTCCCGCCAGGTGACAGGATAGTGAGGTTACGTAATTGCACTGATGCAAGTCTGTTCTCAACTGAGTGAAAAAGATGTAAAATTCATAGTTCAAAAATGCCAAAGTTTATCAGCCTTTGAGAAAAGCATGCTGTGTTGGTCTTGCACAGCATCTTGGTACGCATCTCTTCAAATCAGTGATCCAGGATTATATTATCATGGATAAAGGAGTGCTTGCACAGAGTGTGAGCTTCAGGTTGTTTACAGCATTTGCAGACATGGCATGTCCACTAGACTGGCCAAATCTAGTCTCTTTGCAGAGCAATAATGATGGATTATCTGCCCTTAGGAAGCCATAATTCCCTTTTTTTTTCTCCTCCACTCAGTGGACTGGTAATTAAGTTTGTAATCACTGCAAGTTATTTAAGTGTGTCTGACAGGCTTACATATGATTTTTTTGTTGGTTAAATGAATTTTCCCTTGTCAGTCAGTCACAGCTATTAGTTTTCTCTCCCCTCTCTCATGCTCCTTCAACATTTTTAAATCAGGAATATGGCCACAATGTTTGCTTTACATCTAATTATAAAAGATGGCTTGAAAAGTCAAACAAATCTCTGTCATCCATGTTGTTAATTAAACATTTTTCACTATAATGTCATAATTTGTATGTGTGGAGAAGTGAAAACGGATGGAAAGATTTTTGTCTGTATTAGCATACCCATGGGTGGTGTGCACACAGTTTATACAGGTCCTAATTATGTGTGACACTGGATCGTGCATTGATCATATTGTCGATGTGTTACCAAAACTTTAATAAAGTGGAATTAATGTGGAATTAAACTGCTTTGACTGAAACCACTGGTGTTACTAATTTTGTTATCAGCTGCACTAATTTGGTTTCAATAGCATAACACAACAATGGCAATAACTAATAATAATAAAATAAGTAATAAAATTGTTTTATTAAACTTGAATGAACTGATACACCCACATCACTCTATTTTTGTAGTGCAGAGAATTACAATAAATTTGTTATTGAGAAAAGCTTTAAGACTGAACAATGCCTCAAAATAAATGATGTTACATGTGTGGGAATCTGCTTTTTTCCCTGTAGTGTATTCTTGTCTGTCTTAATAATGGTCTCATGTGACTAACTCCCTCTTTGTGTAAGGTAAAGGACCTGTCTGTTGTGCTTTCTATACTGTTCCCTCTGGCATCTCATTGGATATCCCAGTGAGTAGCATTAGGGTCCATTTACTGTCTTATAAAATAACCAGTCCCCAGCCAGTTTGGTACAGAAAATTTCCATAAAGAAAGATATAAGTAGCAAAGTCCGCCCTAGTAAACGGCCTTATGGGAAAAATGACACCTTACAAGCAATCTGCACTCTCTCCCGTTGCGAGTTCTTTTCCTCTTTTCCACTCTCCCTCTTACTTTCCCTCTCTCTCTCTGTCCTTTCACCCCATTATGTTGCTACGTCATATTCATTACAATGCTAAGTGATACATAATCATTGCCAAATGTAATACAGTGAAGTCATCTGAAATATTATTAATAATATGACCTCTTCTCCATCTCTTTCCTTCTGTATTCTAGTTGAGAAAGGCAGTGATGGACCACATCTCAGACTCTTTCCTGGAGACTAACGTCCCTCTGTTGGTGCTCATTGAAGCGGCTAAGAGTGGAAACGAGAAGGAGGTCAAGGAGTACGCCCAGGTGTTCCGTGAACATGCCAACAAGCTTGTGGAGGTCAGTCATAAATTATACATGGGGGTACACACATACACACACATGCACCTATCTATTCTTATTCACCAGGTCAGGTATTAAAGTGTGTTTGAAAGTTATGTGCACATATATAAGCAATGCAGGTCAGGTCACCATAAGGTGGGCTAGAATTAAGATTTCAGCCAGCACACACAAGCACTTCTCTTGAGCGATACAAACTTTGCCCATTACATAAGAAGAGATAAGACATAATATGTGCTGCATGTCTAAATTCAAAATGAACAGAAGTTTGGATATTTGGTAAAAATTCAGTAGCTACATCTAAGTGATCTAAAGAGAAACTGCAGTAGAACATGCATACTGGAAAACCTATTTACAGAATGTAAAAAAACATTAATTGCACTCTATAAAAATCATAATAAAATAAATACCATGTCCCCATTTAAAAATTCGGACACTTTTACAGACACACACGCACACACACATCCTCTAGAATTCTGCACAGATCTTGAACGCACATCCTTGCACTCAGTGATGGAATACCATACAAATAGCTTTTTCCCAGACAGTGAGGAAACGGTATTAGATCTTTTTGCATAGTGGTGACTGAGCAGAATCAAACTACATTTCGCTTCAAAATAATACTCTTCATCTAAACTGATATTTGTGACTGAAATCACATTGCAAACTGCAACTCAAAGCTCCAACCTTTATTGACTTTTATTTTAATCTTAGAGATTACATGCATGGTGTGCAGCTTTGCCATGCAAAGCTCAGACACTTTGAGTAATGTCACTGCTTGCTGCTGGAAAATGAACCAAGGTATTAGTATTTGTTTATGTCTTTTCTTTCTTTCTGTGTTTCATTGTGGCGATACAAATAGGCAATCACAGCTCAACCATACAAAAGGCTGTTTTTTTTTCCTTTTTTTATTATTTTTAACTTAAATGAAGTCATTGCTGGATAACAGTTGAATCCTTGACTTGCTGATTTCAGACTTAACTGTGCACAGCATATGATCATGCCTTTTTTTTAGTTATAAAGACCATTTAAAGGAGATGTCCCACGCACTAAATGCTCCACCAGCAAAATTGTACATAAATGTCCTGATGCCGTCAGCCTTTCTAAAGATTAACAAATGATGATGATGATTTCAGGTAGGTGTTGTATCATATTATATGCACATGCTTAGGACCTATGCAGTTCATCATTTGAAATTTGTTTTTTGAGCAAAATATTGTGACAAACACAAGTTAGTGATAGTTATATGAAGAGTTGCAGCATGTAGCAGGATCATGAGTTGCATCTGCAGGATTTTATCTTAATTTTGACAGAGGAGTTGTGTTTGTTTTTCAGATTAAATGTACATTTGTATGAGTAAATGCAACAAACTTAAAAAGCAGTAATTAAAGAAGTGTGCAGCATCATAACCATTTACGATAAACCAAGCCATAAGAACAATGGATTTCCGTGTAAGTAGAGGCCCCCAGTGCCTGTAGCCTCACATGGCTAAATAATACCCACCCACTAATGTATATATAAGAAAGAATTCTGCAGCAATATTTAGCTGCAACTCATGTTACTATCACATGATCACTGACCACTGTACGTCCATATAACAGGTAGGTAAGGCAAAAAGGTGTCACTAGGCTTAATTACATATTGAACATTTTACATGTATTGAAACTATTAAGAAAACATTTCTGCAGGTCTTCATCTAACTACTTATTTTTGCTTAAAGCCAAACCACAAATGATGAACTGCATAGGTTTTCTATGCTAAAGTTGTTGAAATGTTAATGTTATAACATGCAATATCAGTCCTCATTACTTTCTGATAGCTTCTCCTTTACTGGGTCTGTAATCTATTTTAAATCTTTTTGCCATGTTTTTAGCCAAACTGTCTAAATGTATTCATTGATAAACCCATGAATTAATGTAGAGGAAACACTGTGGCATACAACAAGACCAAAGTGAAAGGAATAAGATATCAGTAGGACAGTGCCATGTGTACTCACCCACAAGGTTTGGTGCAGTTTGGAGTCTGCAGGTTTCTTTCAGTCACTTAGTGTGGTTGTGGACAGGGTTATCCCCCTGAGCATTCCATAGATCTATCTAATTTACTCCATCCTGGGGGAGGAAGGGAAAATGCAACCTAAGGTGAGCCACTGCAGTAACAGCTTCTCAGAGTTGTGGTCAAAAGAAAGATAGGTGATGTTGACAATCCAGGAACCACTAGTGCACACCAGTGGTTAAGGAAGTTGATAAGTGGACAACAGCAAACTTTGGGGCTTGTTTGGCGCAGGTGAGACAGCAGAACAAACCCAGAAGGGCTACAGCCTCTGTAGTTAGAAGCAAAATCTCTGTAGGAAAGCCTATTCTAGAGATTCTAAGAGGCTCAAGCTAATTTTGAAACCTTGGCCAAAATTTGGAAGAGCAATGCTGTCATTGTTATGGGACTGTGGACTAGAGCTTTACACTTACAAGGATGCTGAATGAGTCATAGAAGTCTGTCCACCTGGTCTACACCTGTGTTTTTTTGGACTTATGATGAAGACTGAACGATTGTGGTACCTAGGGTTTCAGCACTGTCACCAAAAGCCCTCCACTGTCCCTGTTTAAATTCAATGAAAGCTTTGTCCATATTCTTGACAATAAGTCATTACTTTCTCACTTCAGGAATAACCATTATTACTGACAAAACCTAAAGACTGGCCATCCCTATTCAATCTAAGCTTGTGTACTGAGAGGGAAAGGCTGACAATATATTATTGCAGATGTTTCTCGGAATATCTAGACACTGTCCATCTGTACATACTGTCATATTGTTAAGATTTTATGCGTTGACCTTGTCATGTTTTCATTCAGGTGTTTGGAGTTTGTTTCTTGGTCATCTTGTCTTGTAGTTGAGTAGGAGGAAAAGTGTAATAAATTCCTCTGCCCTTCGGTGGGAGTTGTCTTTTGTTCTCATGGCCCTTTCAAAGGAGTCTTTAGAACCCTTTATGTAGGCCTCGCTTAACATACTGTCAGTTAAGACAGCGCTGCTGCTTCCTTTGACTTCAACTGAGAGAGTGAGTGATTTGTGTGCCCTTTTGGTGGAACCCCAACTGTTTGCTGATGAGAGGGACTGATGCTACACTCAAAATCTGTCCTTTGCATCCAACATTAAAACTTTGTGTAGCCCAAGGACATTTAAGGGAAATACATTCTATTCTATTGTTCAATGCTATCATTTTCAAGGAGAAAAAGAAAGGAGATATGATACTACTTTTGCCCTGTGCATTTTTTGCTTATTATGTAAAGCATATGGCAGCAAGGAGGTACAGAGCAGTCGTTTATATGCTAAGAAGATGGAAGCGCCGGTCCAAGTAGAGAATAGCTCATTGGTTTGCAATGGTTTATTGCAAGTTTTTTGTGTTTGCATGAACCCCCTTACTCCACATCTTCACAGGAGGTGTAGCATGTGCAGCACATTACCAGCAGCAGCTTCAGTAATTTGTCTGTGTCTATACAGGATGCATAACAGCACTCAGAGTCCAACACACATTCACTGTAGTTAGTCTTGTAAGGCTGAAGAAAATAGACTTGAGGCATATAGGGCAAGGAAAACGTGATTGGTTACATAGCCTTCGTAGACAAAATAGAAGTGTATCTGTTCTGTCAGATGCATGTGAGACAGACCACTTAAACGCACAATATGTAATTTCTGCCACTAGAGGTCTCTCAATCAAAACAATAACAAAAGACGAGACAGATTAAAACAGGTAAAAACACTAAATAAAGCAGTTTCATGTGAAAAATCTGTGTTTCTCCGACACTGTCCTGTGGACACAGGACATCTGGTAGGGGCTGCAAGCTGAGCTGCTGTTAACATTTGCTCGGCTTGTTTCTCTGACAACTTAAGATAGGTCTCTTCCTCTCTAAAACAAACTAGCTGCTGCTAACATTTGCTCAGCTTGTTTCTCTGATAACTTCAGATCCAGATGTCCATTGACTAAAATCCTTCATCCGGTTAAAAGATACAGTTAAAAATGACCAAGATCTAAAAAGCTTATCATAAAAATGTGGCTTAAAACTGAATGAAAGTCCATTTATGACAGTTTCTGGCAGACAACTGCAATGCCAATGCATATATCTTGTGCGCATATGCTCTTTGGTAGAGGGGGTATGACATCACTGACAGGAGACCAAATGAAATGGATTGTTATCTTGATTAAAATTACAGATTTCTTTGGGTTTGAAAAATGCTGGAAACATTTGGGATAATCTAAGTACACAACTCAACAAAATATATAACATAGGTCTAGTTGTTTGTAGACATTTTAATGCAGAATAGTTACATGTTATAGCTTTAAAAAACCTAACACACCTCCTGTGTAGATACGCCATTATGCCATTATTTGTGTGCAAACATAGTGCAAATTATTTTATTTAATTAAAAAAAGGCAACTTTTCTGTGTCATATTCATTAATGTGGGGAAATTGGATAAAACCAACATATGTTTACAAAAAATCTACTTAGGTGGAGGATGGTGCAGTATATAATCATATTATTTTTCTCATTTGCACGTTTTTCTTCACTTTGCTTTGCTGGTTGCATTTTTTCAGCCGTGTTCATCTAGAGGGGACGTTTTGTCTTTTTTGTAGCGGCAAAATACAACAATATTAACATGTGTAGCAACAATTGAAGGAGAAATCAGTTCTTTAAACAATGGGACAGAGTCTCAGAGTCAATCACTGCTTGTAGTCTTGTGTCAACACCATGGAATAATCCCTTGGTCCCTCCATACCTTTCTCACAGAGTGTGTGGTAGAAGGATGGGTCATGTCAGGCTCCCCTATTGCATGATGGTTCATGGATGGTAACATGGTGTATTAACAAAGCATCGGTGTCCATCATTGTGTTTTGAGTAAATTCATTAAATTCCTTCAGCCAATAGAGTCCTCTTAGAGTGTAAAGCATGTTTGAAATAAAATATGCACCTCAACTCTACCTTCAAAGGCAGAGTCTTCAAATACGTACTTGTCAGTTCAGGAGTCAATGAAGACTTATTGATAGACATGTTGCAGCTTCTGCCTTTTATTAAGGCAGATCTCTGTATGGTTAAATAGGTCAATCATACTGTAACTAGCTAAGCAGCACATGCATACAAATTTTAGTTCAATAAGATGATGACATGCTACTTCAATAAAGTCATATTAGAAATCTCCACCTGTGATTATAGAACTACAGCTATAGGGTCACTTTGGCCGAGTGATTGAAATGAGTTATCAGTGTGGTTAGACATGAACTCAGTTTTCATACATTAAGAAATCGCTTATTTCAAACAAATTTATTAAAGCAAGTTCTAGATTACCAGGAGTCAGCTCATTAGAGTGATTTATACCTTAATACTGTACTGATTTACAAAGAAAGAATTGAATATGATGTTTGAATACTAAATGCTGTTGTAGAGTTCTAGATGTTGTAGAGAAAATTGAACTATACACTGGAGATAATTTCCTCAGGTGTCATGTTTCTTTTAAAAAGGTGACTATGCCTTCTGCATAGTGTCCCTGCCTGTTTCTCTGTCCGGGTGAATACTTTTGTATTGTAATACTAGTTGTATTGTTACACATATTAGCAAATGTAGAACACAAACCGTAAAACGTGCAGGATGTTACCTCTGTCAGAGTGAGCATGTATCATTATTGGTCCTTGCTAGCTAAATAGCTAATACATGCCAGGCTATCTATATACTTGGCAATACTATTGACATTGCTGTCATCATCATTATTCATGCAATCCCAGACACAGTCATCATAACCACCATATAGAAACATATAATATAATAACTGAACATAATATAATTAAAAATATAATTAAAACTATGCACAAAATGTAATAACTTTTGCGGAAGTTAGTTACAACTTTTGTTAAAAATGTAATAACTGGGATGTAAAAAGATGCTCTGTATGAAATACTGGACCTGAAAGCATTACATTTTAATTTGTTATTAAAATAAATGTTGAGTTATTAGATGTTTAACAAAAAAGTTGCCACGAAACCCATAATGTAATAACATGCACTAAATATCATAACTTATGACATTATGCGGAAATAGGTATTATGTTTTGCACCAGCCATTTTTGTTACATTATTGGCAGATTATTACATTATCAGTTTTTATTACATTTTTCATTACATTATGCACAGTGATTAGATTATGTGCAGTAATTATATTATGAGTTTCTTCACATCACCATCACAATCTTCTAATATATCAGTCAAATGAACATCCTGATCAATGTCACTGCAGTCATCACCCTGTCATTAGGGAGGAGCTGCCTTAAGCCATTAGCCTAGAGTTTGGATATTATCAAAGGTATCAAAAGGAAAAGTGCTTCAATTCATGTCTGCTTTGTTTTCACTTGATTTTGTTTCATTTGGCTCCACTGTTTCCAATATCTCTCTTTTTTCCACCATTGTTCTTTGTTCACCTCAGTGAGAAGCCAAGTTCACCCTCAGGGCTCTCCTAATCACATCATATTCATTATACCATCTTGACCAGGGACAGGAAACCACTAATTACAAAGCTGGGTATATCATGGGCTTCAAGACATGCAATGGTGCTGTGAATTTTAATTTTATGAACCTGCTATAATGAGGGGACAAGTAAAATTTTCTCCATGACCCCCAAACGAAATTGGTGGACCAGCATCGGTCATGTGTTTGTATTTAACTTTGTATTTGTACAAATAGTTTCACACTCACAACATGTACACACCTGTTAACCACTGACACCATTTCACATGTACAGTTACACAACAACACTCATTCAATTTGTATTAATTCCTACTATATATATATATATATATATATATATATATATATATATATATATATATATATATATATATATATATATTCCTCACAGACTTTGCCTAATTTCAACTATCTTGATAGATAAAGAAAAATCAGTCAGCGAGTGATATTAAAAGTAAGTAAACAGAGCATACTGACACAAAGGCATAGAGAGCTAGTTATTCCTCTGGGTTTGAGAGGTGAAAATCTCAGTATCCTTGTATCATTGGCCAATTAACACAGGTTTTTACTAATTAATTCCCAAGACTGACTTTAATGAGAGGTGCCTAATCCTAACCCATCATCAATCCAGGTGATGAGTTGAGCTGTTTCTGTGCCTGGCAGTTAATTATGTCTCAAAATCAAAATGTTACAAGAAGCTGGCAACATTCATTTTAATATTGCATGCTCTACTTGCATGAATCCAGTGTTAAATAGAAAATATTTTAGATATCTCTCATCCCATTTAAAGTATCAGCCGGTGTACTTTTAGTTATTTACTTGCAAACATACTCACAATGTTTCAGTGTTGAAGCTCAAGAACAGTTTTGTACATTTGTAATCTTTTTTCATCCATCTTCCCTTTTACTGTCACAAATCCTCCATAACATGTCTTTTATTAGGTCATCCAAATCTCATGGTTTAAAGTAGTTTCTTGATAATTTGCTGAGAAGTATCACAGCAATTATCAATATTTCGATTCAGCTGCACAATTTGAGCTGCTAATAATGAGAATTTCAATGTTTCTCCAGGAAGAATGAGAAATCCTCTAAAATCTTGTTTAAATTAGAAGCTAGGTCAATATTAGGTAGGTAGAATTGATAGAATATTGAACTTTTAATTAAAATTTCACTCTTCTGGACCATGTAAATCTTGAATAAACAATATTTTTAGTCACATCACTCAATTTTTTCTCATCGCTAAGTCAAATCTAACAGTATCAGAAATGCTACACACTAGAAACAGTGACATAGACCATTTACAGCATAAAACTAGAACAGTCCACACCACTATGTAACCCATGTCTTCTCACCTAATGGTCCCCACATCTCTCTTCCTTCTCATTATTAATTAAAAGCTCCAAAGTTTGCAAAATCAGGAATTTAAGCGTGAGAGTCCGGACTTCTCATCTAACACAGTGCACTTTATTTCACACCCCATTTAACTCTCACCATGTGTTCACGTTGCTAAGTGAGTGGAGACAAAGTCCCTTGACTATCATAACGGTGCTAGTACGCCTCTGTTCATCACCTTTGTGATGACAAAACTTTATTGTAGCTAAGAGTTGGTGACGAGTGGTGTATTTAATAATTGATTGATATTGTGAAGGGATACAGTAGAACAAGTACAGCAGAGTTTTCATCCAACGGACAGCTACCGTAAACTTCCCACATCATAATGTGGTTAATCTACAATGATGAATGATGTTTAAGAATTTGTACCATTTTTGTTTCTGTTCATGTTAAATTATGTTGTTGTTCCTGATGTTATCTGACAATTGTATGTGCAGGTTGATTAGACTATTTTGTTCTTATTTAACACCTTTTGAACAGATCTTTAATCGCATTTTTCAGTTTTTACTTCTTTGTATATTCCTGATTCATTGATGCTGCAAGCCCAACTCTCCATTAAATTAGTGCTGTCCACACCAATATGCTCTTATTAATTCGAACACAAGATGAATATCCAATCTTTTAAAGTTACCATGGTTCCTTTTTATTGCCACTGCAGTGAGAATGCATACGTGCCAGAAATTCTTGGACATCTAAAGGACGTTACGCTCCATCACTATTCTAATGTCAGAATGAGGTTTTCCTCTGACCTTGACTCCATCTTGGAGCCTTTCTCTTTAACAGCAGTGACGTTATGAAGGACACTTCTTTATCTGCCTCAACATTGCCACATCTCTGCAATGATTTCCCTAGTCATGAGCAGAATTGCTTAATAGGTAGAGAAATCCATATTGTACATGCGTGCAACACACACATTGTTCAATGTAGTGCTTTGTCCCTTTTATTGCTCTTTGCAGGTTACAGTATACTGTGTATTGTCTTTGCGTGTTGTTTTGATTATTGGAGGCTGGTGAAAAATATTGTAGGTGGGACTGTGCCATATTCAGTCAGTTTCAGGAACGATCAGGATTACGATGTAATATTAGCAAACACACTATTGAGACAAAATATTAGGAATTTCTAGTGCCATATATTGCTGGATGATTTCTTATGCTAAGGTCAACTATATACAAATAAAAAGGTGTGTGTGTCTGTGTGTGTGTGTGTGTGTGTATATATATATATATATGTATGTGTATATATATATATATATATATATATATATATATATATATATATATATATATATATATATATATATGCCTGACAACTTTATTTGTACAGGATTATTGCCCTTGTGTCCTTCTGAGTGGCAAACCTCTCAATGGCTCTGTTATTGAAGTCAGGCATGTTTCTGATAAGTTTTTTTCTACATGGAGAGCACAGGCAGGCAGAACATTCAAGTGATCCTGTGTCATGATGTTCCTGAGGAAGGTCTTGATCCTCTTTAAAGTAGAGAAGCACCTTTCTGAGTCTGCCGTTGTCGTAGGTGTGGTGATGAGAATCTTGAGAGGACTGACAGTCTCAGTGAACATGCCCTGAGGGTTGTTCTCCATGAAAAACTGGAACAGAGTCAGTACACCACTGCAAGCCTTGAACTCATCGTTCTCATAGATCAGATAGTTCTGTTTTGAGCTTGGCCTTGTTTAACATGGGGTCAGGATCTACTGTGGTTTCCAGCACTGAATCTGTGAACTTTACTGTGTGTTCCAGGATCAAGTCTCCTTGAAACAGAGTTGCACTGATGAGGTGCTTGGTGAAAGAGAACCCACTCCTTGGTTTCACTCAAAACAGTATCACATACCTATGAAATGATATATAATTAAAAAAAAAAAAAACACACACACACAACAGTACACATAATAAACAGCGGAATTAAATTTTCACATCTCTCAGTACAAGTTTCATCAGGTATCCTCTTACAAGATGAGCGTGTTATTTTGAGATAAGCAAGGACATCTTATTGCTTAATATCAGTAATGTTAAATAACCACATCTAAACACTTCAGTGCCTGCCTTCCTCAGTAGATGTGTGGTGAATGGTATAAAAAATGTATCACTCTTTTATTATTACACAGGAATTGAAGAATGTAGACAGTGAAACATATCAGAGGGTAATTTTACACATCTTTACACATTAATAAATAATAAACTAAGTAAAAACACCCAATTTAGAATGATATATGTTACAGCTTACCTCTGTAGCCAACTGCTGCCGCTCTCCTTGTCCTAGTGTCCTCTGTTTCTTTGCTGCTGCTGCACAGATCCACTGTATTCCCCATGTAGAGAGGGAGTCTGTGATTCAAAACACAAGTTACCATCCACAATTACTGTTTCAGAAACTAACCTACTGGAGAAATAAATTAAGTCTGTCATTGTTTATGTTTAATAAACTGAATCTACATAATCATCCTAACTGGATTTCTTATTCACTGTCTTTAAAATGTTGAAACAAGTATTCATGAGTTGCTCTAGTGTGTTCAGCCAGGAAAGTTTAAGATTGAAACAATTTTCTCAGCCAATAATAAATAATTATTTACCTGATCATTCATCCCCATCTGCAGCTGGTTAAACAGAATATCCACATGTGGCATGATCTTGTGAAACAATGCCAGAGAAAAGCAGAAATCCAAATCTTCCAGCATTCTCACAAAGCCTTCGGCCTCCGACAGTTGGAGGATCAAAGGTACCAGAGTCTCTGATGGTCTGGAAACACCATAGGAAGTTATCCTTGTGCTCATACACAGTGTTAACAGCACAACTGTGGACGTTACACCCTGTTGTTGAAGTTCCGGGAAGTCTGTGTGCCACCACTTGATCAAGCACAGTGGTTTGTTAGAATAACTGGGAGAAGTCATTCAGAAAATCCACAAAGGTCTAAAAAAAAAGTACTGATCCTGGGGATGTGTAATGTTGTTTGCTATATGATGACTTCAACTGCACATAGCAGTGGATGCAGTGTGCACTTCCATACATTATTTACCTTATAGTGCACTCCACCTGTGGCTCCCCTCATCACAGCAGCCCACATGGACAGCCCCATGTGGACAATCAGTCTGGTCTCTTGTGCCTCAGGGAGGATAGTGCTTAGCCTGTCCAAAAGTTCTGTGTGTCAGGGGTTGTATTCTGAAAAACTCAAAAAACGCTCTTGAACATTGTCATGGATGTCAATATACTGTAGCAAAAGTACCAACTGGCAGTGGGTGGAAATGTCAGTTGTCTCATCTGCCTGATAATCAGCATCTTTTACCTCCTCTGGTATGTAATCTTTAAGAACTGACAACATGTAGTCCAAAAGTTTGTTTTGCACAGTCTTTGAGGTGCCTTTGAAAATGGTAGCTGTCTTAAGGTGCTCCTCCAACACACTATCTAGCAAGGAGACAAGATCTACTATACCCCTAAAAATGCCAGGGTTGTCTGAGGATTCAGTCTCATTGTGGCTGTGCAAGGCCAGCTCAAAGGCCCCACAGAATGTAACACAGTCAATTATCTTTGATAAAATAAACCTGTTCTTATCCACCTCTTGTTGTGTTCACTCACCCCTATCCTGTGGCCTTCATCCAGTTGCGTAGCAATGTTAACTCGGCCTAGCATGGCTAGCTTGACTGTATTCTCCATGTGTGTGCTGACATACACTCATGTTTCTTAATCTTCTTAGATAAATGTTTTATGTCCCTAACTCCTGTAGCAGTCCATGTTGTATCTATCCCTGCCCTTTATAAGTAAGCATGGGAAGCAAAATACAGCATTTACATGACTGTATCCAGTGAGCAAAACCTTTCTGTTGTACCAATCATGGGAGAATCCTTGCATGTACATTTTACTTTTTTCACCTGTTGTCTGATTTTGTTGTGAGGTTGATCTGGGCCAAGCTCTTTGACTTGTATTTTTTCCACTAACGTTCTCCTCTCAAATGGATCTTGGAGAAGAGATCTTATTGAATTTGGGGCAGCTGAAATCCTGTGTGCTGAGTACCGGCGTTCATCATTGTCAATAACATCAGGTGTCCCTACTCTACCAACGACTGACTCTGCTTGGGGCGATAATTTAATCGACCTTTAGGCATCAGGCTGATTTGTTAAATTTATGTTGCTATGTGCATATCTTGTGTCAGCAATTGGCTGTGCTGCTGCACTGACTGGGCAATGTTTCTGTCGCCCCAGAAGACATATTTAGAGAGGGGGGATGAACAAGACGCTAATTTTCCCCCAAACATAATTGTTATAGTTATAAAGTTATACTTCATATATATATTAGGTTATTGTGTATTTTAAACACAGAAATACTTAAAATAAGTAATTATTGTTTATTTTAAAGAAACAATCAAAAACACGGCACCTGGCACTGGTTTTGATTATTATTTACCTCTCTTGTAGTGCTGCTTTTTGTGAAACCCTCTCCTTTATACCTGAATTCATCACTAGTAATTAATATATATATGATCACTTATGCAGTATTAGCTTATTCCACTTAGCTGTAAATGCCCAATTTGAATACAGCAAATATACAGTTTTATTTTGTCTGTCCTGATAGAGCTTTCTACATGCATCGCTACATTAAGCTAGGTTGTTTATTTTACCTTCATCAGTTCATTAGCTTTTCTCACTTTGGATTTACAGCTGTGACCTTACTTTGGACATGAGCAGAGTCAAGGGGAAAGACATACCTTCAGTGATTATGCATAATCAATACAGAGTTGAATGTAACCAATACTGAATAGGCCTACAGGGCTCAGCAACATTAGACGGACTGCAGCAATAAATATTATTCTGTGGGCCACTGCATTAAGCACTTTACTGGACATTTAACCAGGAAGTGGATGGATCACTGTTGGAACAGGTCTATTTGTGATGACCCAAACCTTTAGGCCAACATTAATTCTCACTTTTCACACAAAGTTATTAGCCTCAGAGGAAATCTGCCTTTGGAAGATGTAGCCACAGAAATGCATAGAAAGATACATCACACCTCACCTAATCCACCATAGATATTCCCCTTTTGGAGTTATTTTTAGCTGAGTACATGGACAAAAAATGGTCAGAAAGAAAATAATTCAGATATTAAAACTGTATTTCACAACAATAGATTTCCGTCATTTGGATTCTTGCAGTAAAGCCTGCATACAAATCAGTGCACATTGCCTTTACAAAGCAGTCAACCCCCTGACTTTTACTACACTAATTTTCCTTTTATTTATTTTAAACTCCCAACCATATTAAATGATATGGAACAGACAGACATTGTTATAGAACACAGATAGTGTAATGGGTCAAACCGCAATCTTTTCTCACTAATCTATGTACATACCGGCAATGTTAAAATATATTTTTTAATCCTGTTTTATTAATTCAATTTAAAAAATGTATGGTTTGATTCTGTAACTATACAATTTCAGTAAGAATTTTAATGAGTATAAAATACATGTATGCAGATGCTACTAAATGTTTTAAAAAGAGTTGCAATTATTTAGAATGAATGCGTGTGAGTTAGGCAACATTTTCAAGGTGCCAGCATCTTTTTGAAATGTTGTTAATGGTTTTAGAGCTCTTGAGAGTGCCTATGGCTGGCTGTGTCTCTTTGCAGAGATTCTTTCCTTTTTCTGAGGTCACCTCTGAGTATTTCAAGCTGAAATCAGCACAGTATTTGAGAGAGATGCTTTTTTCATCAGTGTTACTTTTCATGAACTAGCCAGTCATAGTAGAGGAGATGAGAGTTAATGCCATTGCTTACCATGAAGGAAATGGAGGAGAAAAAACACTCACATTACCACAACAAAGAACAAAATGCTGTTTGATAGGACTACAATGAACTCTGAATCTGCCAAGTAGGTGCTTTTGTAAAGGCAATGTTTTTGTGCTCCTCTATTTCCCTGTGGTACTGTAGCAAACAGCTACACAACCAACAAGCTAACATTCGAACACTACCCAGCACCTGTAAGAGCCCCTGAGTGTTTTGTTCTGTTGCTCCTCCCTTGTGCCTCTGAGCGCTTTTCTACCCATCAAAGATGTCTAGTGGACACACATCCAAAGTTCTTACACATTGCAGGCCATGTCAGAACAGAAAGTGTACAGTCAGTTCAGCCCATTAGAATTCAGAGACAGAACTGTGACAAGGCATAGCTTTGAGGGATAGTATAAAGTGATTTTTAAAGTATAGGCTGTATAAACAGAAGGCTCCATCATTAGGAAATGGAGAAAAAAAACTTGGTCAGAGTCGTAAGTCAAGAGAGTATAAAATACTGACAATATCCCTGATAGCCCCCAAAATCAGGTGCCAATTCTGATACCACTACAGTGTTCTTTGGCTGTAACAGGAGATCTCTGTGTAAGTTCAGTAAATCATTTCCTAAATATGAGCTGTAGAGATCAGATCAAATTGGATAAGCAGTGGCTGTGACATACAGCTCATGGAGGCAATTAAGGTACCTGAAGTAGCAAAATGAAACAATTTTTGATACCAAGATCATTGCAGCCTGCGACTGCAGGAGCTTAACCAAAACTTTAAAAATATGATGAACAGTACCTCGAGCTGGGTTTACTGCATCACAAAATGGAGACTGGTGGTGTTTCAAGGAGAGAGAAGAGTGTAGGAGGAGTTTTAAGATGAGCCTGAAGGAAACTGATGCCTTGTAACGAGTTGCACCACGCATTGCAAAAGCAGCCAAAACCTATACTATTGTGGCAAGATTCACATAGACATTCATATGGTAAATTTAATGATATAGCAATGATGATAAAAGTATAATGTTATTGAAAGGAAGTTTGGGGCATGGGTGCAGACGTTGGGGCGTAGTTTTGTTTATTTTGCATTAGACTTTGAAAACCCCTGTGTTACATTGACACATAAATCCAATATAATTATAAACATTATACATCAAAATGAAATGGAAAACTGAAATTATATTATGTGTTTGTAGTTGATTGATATCTTGTTTACATGCTCTTCCTAACAATTTACTCAAAATAAATACCTTCTCTTAAATCAACGTATTCCACTTACAAGATTATTGTACTTATTTTTCAAACAAGAAATTCTTCAGATCAAAAGTAGAATTTGGAAAAATGTTCAGCAAAGATAATAATAGTTGCAGCATCTTAGCTATTGTCTACCCTGATTTAAATTAAATCTGACTACTGATAGGCATTCTACCTGAACAGAGCGAGTGTCAGACAATTCTCTATTAAAGATATGCAAGTATGTTTTGGAAAATATACAAAATATGCAATAAGTCAAGTATATGTGCACAAATGCCTGTGATTCCAGACTGCATAGTAAAAGAAAACATTTTTCATTTGTATTTTGCAAAATGCAAATAGAAAACTTATATAACTAATATATTGAAAAAGAATGTACAGAAACATTTACAATTCAACATCTGAATCACAAAGAGTACATAAATGTTGCTCTCCAGGTAACACTATAAATCTTCCTACCTCAGCTGCCTGAGGCAAGATGCTAGTTTTCAACCAAATATTTTCCTGTAGGCACCTTAGTCTTTAACAATTACATATTTTGATTCATATTGAAATACTTATAGAAACTTCAGGATTAAAGTTATGCATTGTAAAGAAATCCAGTCATGACTGAGTGTATTTTAGGAATCCATGACGATTGAATATAGTAAGAAGAAAACAAATTAGAACAATCCACCAGCTGATGACAACATTTTGCCCCTTAGCAGTCATTACTGACAGCAGTGTATTAACAGTGGTCTTAACCTGATGAAACCTTGATATCCATAATCTGATAAATACTGCTAAAAGCTACAACTAGAACGTACCAGTTAGTAATGTCCACTACATGATCAGTGTGCTATTCAACAACACCGTACCTTGTTACTGTCTGATATTTTAGCACCCTTAGTGGCCAACATTACTGGTTAGTTTTTGGTCATAGCGTTACAGTCATCAAAGTACTCTAAATAGTATAACAGGCATGGGTCTAACAAAGCTGTGTGCCATGTTGTAGTGTGTTTGAACAATATACTGAGCTCCTACCTGGCAATAAGATACAGAGACAGAGATAGAAAATAGTTATTCTAATGGTTACAATTGACCAAATTACATTAAACTTGTTTTTATCAGCTAAATGTTACATAAAACATATAATTTAAAACATAATATACATATTGTATATACCGTGCATATATTATTTGTGTCACTTTGATCCTAATATTAAACACTGACATTTTTAGATTCTGCTCTTGGCTTCTATGTTAATTTCCCTGTGACTCAGCACACATGTCTTAGAGGGAATTGGTCATCAGCCCTTTTTTCTGCAGAATTACAGCTGTGCTCAAGGATGCAATCAACCAATCTTTTAACCTCAAGCTGATATTTATATTATTTGTGTTACATCTCTACTCTCCCTAAAAGAGGAATAAAGAGATAAACAAATGGAAATTACACTGGCACCAAGCATGTATTCACAAAAGACTGCCCCCAACCCCCCTTAGGGCTCAGAGGAGTCAACTCAAGGGTCCTTTATCTCTCACAGAACGCATGGATTGGTGGCAATGTTTGTGTGACACATTTCACCAAACCTTGCCCAAGCAAATTGCCATGGAGATGAGCTTAGCTCTGAGACAAAAACAACATCAGCATTCCTGCTAAGAGCTGGGATAGCTTCTGTAAAGGTGCTACATGACAAGTAGCGGTGGAATTCCTGTCATGTTTTTCAGATATGACACTAAGTGGATTACACAAGATTAAGTATGACAAAAGAGAAAGCAAAAGAGGAATAAGACTTGACATCAAACCATGGTTCCCTGCTTTGAACAAGTAGACTTCCTATGGTAATATGATATATAGCCAAGCATAAATCCTTAATTATGTCATGTGCCCATGGGGGCTTAGTCATATCACTTTAGATGTCCCATAATGCCTTTTTGCCTCTGATTCATGTATCATCTTCATTTTCCTAAGATATGAACAATACAGTGTTCCAATGCGCAAGGCATCCAGACATTTCCCATTTTATCTCTAATGTAGAAACTATAGGAAAAACGGATTTAATCTCATTAGTCATGAGATGATTAATGTTCAGTATGCAGTCTGAGGACAAAATCATTTCTGAAAATCTAGTAAGGAAAGGATTAGATGATGACCTTGAACTCCATGTCATGCTGTTGAACAATTAATAACATTATATTAAATTTGCACCATTGTGTTTGACCTCTTGCAGATTAATCAATGGGGAAAGCCTTACAAACAATAATTTACAACTAAGCAGAGCAGTCACTTTGTAGTTGTACTACAAAGTGTACTGTAGATCATTGTAGATATTTTTCTTGTTAGTACACCAATCAGATATTAACTTTTATATATTATTGATTCAATATAGGGCATATATTTTGAGCAGGTCAACAACTCTGTATGTTACCTTCATAATTTATCTCATCCAATCCTTATATATCAAGAGTTATAATGATGATAAGCCCTGGGTGTCTGCCCTTCCTCATATAGATCACTACCCATTTTCTGCTCTTACAACATAGCGGGGGAGCAGGAAATGTTAGCTTTTAAATGGGAGTCAAGGTGAAGCACGATGCCACTGGAGTTATTACCCATCAGGCCAAAGCCTTCTGTTCTTGCATGCTATGAAACTTCAATTAATGTCTGCCTCCGTTTTATTCTCAGTGAAGGATATTGAGAGCATTAGAGCGCTCTATCCTTCTCACATAAGCATGCAATGTACACAGAGATACACTCACCTTCTTAGAGAGATTAAATTCCGCACACTTCTGTACGTCTATGTGGAATCATCTCAAGTCATGCAGGAAGCAAAATGTCTGAGCAAAATTAAAATGATCCAGCACATTTGATGTTTTTGAAGGCTGACGACATTGGAAGCTTTTTCCTAAAGGTTTCTGCGGTTCTGATGTCAGGGTGTGCAGACCAAAGCATTCATTTGTGTGAAGATGCTAAACCTCTTGATGGAAAAGGACAGTGTCGGTCTGTACTGCTGTGTAGGGCAATGTGTTTTCTTGTACTACCAGTAGAAGTCACCAATGTCAGGAATATTAAAATCCTGTAGGAAGGGTCATCAAGCAAACTATGTGCAAACACAAATGATAAAGTACTTACCAATATGACAGTAAGCACCAGGTAATGTTGAGTTAGGCTTGTGGGCCTTAAAATGTTGTGGTCAATATTAGTTGCAAATGCAGGTGGCAAAATTGTGCTCCACCTGGATAGTGATTTGGAGCTACGTCTAATTTTGATTTCATGTGCCTAAATAAGAAATTATACATAACTGTTCATATGAAATGGATCAGCAGACAATCTGCAATAGTCAAGTCAAGTCAATTTCCAAATCACAACGGAAGTTATCTCAGGGCACTTTCACACAGAGCAGGTCTAGACTGTACTCTTTAATTTACAGTACCATGGGAGACCTGGATACATGCATGCACAGAACAGGCCATAATTTTCAATTTTTCTCTCTTCTCTTCTTCATTGATGGAGAGACCTTCTCTAGCCATCTTTTGTCTATTAAAATTTATCATCCATAGAGCTACTGTAATGGATGGTGAGGAGAGCACATAGAACTCTCTGGCAGCTTATTTCAAAGTGAAAATTGACTCTTTGTAGCCACTGATGGATATTTTTAAAGAGAGATTTTAAACTCAATACTGAGAAGGCCTAGCCCAAAGATAGATAAATGAAAGCACCAGCAGACAAAATAAACCGTTCTGCAAAAATGGAAATCATTTAGCTTACTGTGCCAAATACATCTCAATTTTCAACAACAACTTTTGCTAAAAACAAATAAGAGCTTCAGAGGAGATTTCAAATGATTTCCTTTTCAAATTGGAGCATTCCTTCACAAGAGGCCTGCCCAAATCCATATTATTAGTTTTATAGATTTGACCACGAGTGTAGCAGTGATTCTCTGAAAGCTTAGATTGATTGGGGTGGGGATATTGACTATTCTTCCAGTTCCTCACTCAACCTGTTCACCGTCAGCATTGCTAATACACCAAACTAGGGGTGTAACTCTTTTCCTGTGGCTCATCAATTCAACGACCTCTTTATAAAAGGGTAAATTAAACCACGTCCCACAGCCATTTTACCTCACCGACAGCAGGTTAATGGCTCATCAAGAGTCTGTTCTCTCTCCTGAAACTGATCTTCTCATTCTCGTGCCTGCTCGTCCTTATACAGCTCTATTGATGACATTGTGCTGTGAGTGTGTGTGTGTGTGTGTGTGTGAGAGAGAGAGAGAGAGCACACGTTTCTGAGCATGTGTGCATGCTCATGGATTTTTGTACTTGTGTGTGCTTTTGTATAAAAAATCCGTTTTAAATTTAGAGTGATTCAACGCCAGCTGGCAAGCTGAAATGCATGGATTTGGTGTATGGTTGAAGTCAGTGAGAGACAGAGGAAGAGCTGAGACCTGAGAGGGTGGAGAGCCACAAACAAAGGACTCAGTTCAGAGATTGGTGCAGCAGTAACGAAGGACGACTCCCAGAAGACACAAGCTGGCCATATGCTCCCGATAGACCAGTGGAATTGGCTCTAAAACGCAGGTGAAACAGAAGAGAAAACAGAAAGAGAAAGAAAATAGAGATCACTGTATCCTTCAAACTACAGCCAAGACTGTGGGCTACTGGTTAGATCACAGCACGACTTAAAATGGCTTTCAATTTGTGATATAAGGAACACTCAAGGGAAACTTGAGCATTATTTTTAGTTGATTTGCAATAGCACACCACTGTGAATAGGTAGACTTTGTGAGTCTTAAAACTGTTTTATACCCAGTTTCAAATTACTACAGTACAGTACCATATTTACAGTTATGCACACACACACACACACACACACACACACACACACACACACACACACACATATATACATATATATATATATATATATATATATATATATATATGTATATATGTGTGTGTGTGTGTGTGTGTGTGTGTGTGTGTGTGTGTGTGTGTCATGATCAGGTCTAGATGTTTCTGAAATTATTTTTGAAAAATACAGGGCATGTGGTGGACTTCATTTATATGATTCTGTGGCTTAATGAAGTGGCAGTTTAATATTATAAGATGTAAGCAATAGTCTAAGAAATTATAATATACATTGATAGAAATATTTATTTTAGAAATATTAATTAATAGATAATATTTTTAATAGAAATATTATTCTTTGAATTGTAATTTTCTGATGAGTTTACCTTTTGACTAATTAATCAACTTGTGCCTGAATGAAAAAACACAAAATTATCTTTATAACAACAAAAATATATAATAATATATTTAAAAATCAGTGGTGCATGCCTAATGTGAGGATGAATTAAAAATAAAATTCCAATAGAATGAGTGTTGGATCAAAAAATACTTTGCAGAGTTGAGCAGAGAGATCTGTACACCAAGTAGCTGCCATTTAAAGGATTTTTATTTTCTTCTGTGACATTTCGAGCACAAGGCTCTTCTTTAAACTTCTGATAAATACAGAGAGTCGCCATCTTAAATACCCATACTACAAACACTTGTGACATAACACACCTGTTGCAGATTGCCATCATTAAAATTGTAGCAAACCTCTCTCAACAAAATACAACTTAAAAGGTTGCTTAAATTCCCTTGTGGACTGGCATATATTGACCACCAGACCTCTAAAAACTGAAATTGCTGAACACTGCAGTACAATCAGAAATAATGTAACATCTAGTTCTGTGGCTGTACATTTTTCCAAGGCGAAACACTTCCACTCTCAGATACTTGGGTACTGAAGTTATGAAACATCCATACAGAGGGGGAGACACTAACTCTACTCTTCTAAGATGTCAACTATTCTAGATATATACACACTAGGCACATTGGCCCCAAAAGGCCTCAATGAGAACTTTGACATTAGACCATTTTTGTGAATGCATACCTATAATATTGCTTTTCTGTTTGTTGTGTAGTCTTTTCGAAGTGTTCTTTCTTCTTTCTACAATTTTATTAATGGCAATCTGCAACATCTGTGTTAAGTCACATGTGTCTGTAGTATGAATTATGGTTATTTAAAATGGTGACTCTCTGTATTTTTCGTCTGGACGTCTAGTGAAGAGCCTTGTGCTCGAAATGTCACAGCAGTCCTTTAAACGGGAGCTACTTGGTGTGCGGATCCCTCTGCTTAACTCTTGTTTGAGAGTATTCATATTAAAATGGACTTCTGAAGAAATACAAATACATTTTAATCCCCATTATTAAATTGCTTTACAAGCTAGAAATCACTGCTTGAAGCTATAATTGTTTATCATCTTCTTCTGGTTCCAAAAGCCATCTTTAGCTGTTGCCAGACTTTCTCAGCTGCTGGGAAATAGTTTTCCCTGTCAAAAGATCTAACTTGTCCTGTGTGGAAGAGGCATTGATTTGATATCGTCCAAGTGCATCAGAGTGAGTAAAATTGTCGATCCCTGTTAAGAAATAACGGTATATGGGATTGGATACAGTGAGCTTAAGTCCTTTTGGAAAAGATCACTAGATTTGATTTTTAAGTACAACCTACTGTTCTCGGTGGGTCTGCTGTTTCATTAATTATTCTTGAAAAAGCAATCAAACACATAAATGGCCATCATAATTTTTTAATGAATTCTTGAGATATCATTTGCGAGCCCTCATATATTTTACTTGATACGTTAAGTTGTTACCTTTTGCTTCAGTGCTGGTATTTGAAACTAGAACAATCCTCTTCTGTGATGCGACTGCGGAAAAAATGAACTGCTCAACTCCTACCAAGCTGGATTGCAAATGCGGAAGTGAAACAAATCTCGAAGGAGCTGCTCCACAGCCCCGTCTCCCCTTCCCTGAGGTGGAGAGCCCTAGTTTGAGTGTTCACTTACATCATCAAAGGCCCCCTCTGTCTCATGTAATATTAACATGTGCTAAATCAGTGGCAAACAGCAGCAGCAATGTTTACACAGCATTAGCACAGGCTTGCAAAGCCACATAGAGAGGGGCTGTCTTTGTGTTCAAAGATTAGGAGGCTCTGACACCCATGGGAGGCAACAAGATTATAGAATATATGGTTTCACTGTTTTACAAGGTGTCTAATTTAGGCACGCTGCACCCGTCCTCTACAGGGGCCTCTATGTCTGTCTTCTAGGAGCCTTTATGAGCAGCTCAGCAGATCATTCTATAAATTATTTCTGGTTTTAAAGAGACTATTTTCCAAATCGCTTGCACTTATTTATTCTCTTTTCCATGTATCTGAGCATCATCATGTGACAAAAATGCCACTATGCAAAAACACAAACTGCATGAAACATAATTTTTTTTTTTAATGTAATGCTTGTTAAAATAAGAGGTAGAAACTCTGCGGGTGATGAGGAGAGGACAGGGAGGGACATTCATCTGTAAGCTGTTTGACTTTTTGACACAGGCTTAAATCTAATAATCAGAAAGCTTTTGAGGTGAAGTGGGCTGTCACCGTGAAGTCAAATCTGCTGGAAATTAAGTCCATTAATCACATAGTGCTTCATTTAGTCCTTTTCTATATACAGCTCTGAAGTGTGTCTGTGTGAGGGAGTAACAGAGAATAGGGGTTTCAGTTGGAAAGAGTGAGAGAAAGAGAGAAAATGCTTGGTGGTGCAGAAGAAAAGCCATCAATTCTCATTATGGAAAATAGATCATCTCTCCTAATTAGAGCCACAGCTTTTTACCACAGTACAAATGCCGAATAACACAAGCTAGCGATGGCAGACGCCACCCACCGCTGATTAATTAGGTGAGTGAATAAAAAGCTATAAGGACGCTATGATTTTGCCCCAGATAGCTTATGAAAGGTAAAATGCAATATAGTGCAGGTCATGTCCTTTGGGGAAATATATGTAGTATTTCCAGCGCTGGTATGATGCACTGCTTATGAAACATGTTGCCTGTCTGTTAACTAAATTTGTCTTGCCGTGTCTTGCTCAATAATTATGAAAGGAGCAGTGAAAGACATACAAAAGGAAATACATTTTTATGTGGATACGTCAAATATAAATAAGTGAGTCTCAAAAACAACCCTGTAAGCATATCAAGTTACCCCACGCTGTCTCCCAGAGTAAAGGTTAGAGATGGGACGTTCTGTCCTAATCCCCTTCCTAATCGCTATAGCAATTTGAAGATATCAAGTAACACACATTGGCATTTGTTCAATAATCATGAGAGAGGGATTTGTTCGTTGTCAAATGTGGAGTGACAGGTTTGGAGAGGAAGAGAATTTTGGCACCAGCAGAGAGGTATTGCTCAAGTGAAGAGCACTATAGATAATTGGGATCTTCCTTTTTAGATGATTAAGACAGCGTTACACATTTTTAAAAAGGAACAGGCAGGGAGGGGGGTCATTAAGGTAAAAAAGTTTTCTCCTCATTCCTATGATGAAATATTCAAAGTACAAGAGGTTCATATAGCAACTAGTCTTCTACTCATTTATAAGGCAGTGTGTCTCATACATATACAACATTGTAGCACAAAAATACTGACACTGTAACTACTCTATAGAGTTAATATTATCTATAATGGACATCTTGATGCCTGCTACATTTGTCCCAGTTTTGGCCATGACATCCCACCTGCAACTGGTCCCAAGACATTGTGCCTTCTGTTGTCTCTAGTTGACAATTCATATACAATCTTTTTTGGGGGCCATTTTAAATCATATTCTATTTTCGTCTGTGAAATTCATGACGACAGCTCTTAACATATCCATACGTCTGCTACTGCCTCCAGTTTTTCCTCAAATGAAATAAATAAAGCAGGAACATAAATCCAGCCAAGCACAAACAGGACATATACCTAATTTCATTTCCTTTCTTCTCTAACCCAATGTAGTCTTATCTCTCTTCTCAGCACTTTTGTGCTTTGTTTATTTATTTTCTTCTCTCTTTTCACAGTTTCTTTCAAGACTTTAAGCCTGATACGTTGTGGTTTGTTTAGCAAAGGTCACAGGTGAGGAGAATATCATGGATAAGGTGGAACGACAAGTGAAAACACAACAGTGCGGCTCAGGCCTAAACTGACTCATAATGCAAGCAGAGCATTTCCTCCTGCATATTCATGAGGAAGGCACTGCTCATCACACTATCTTTGATCCGATTCATAGAGTATGCAAATGTATGTGTGTGCACAGAAGCACACAAGCCATTTCTCGCCCTCCTGCTAGCTGCTCAGATCATCAGACCACACCACCCAGAGTTAGCCGCACTGGCTCACTCAAGCCCAAGATTCATGCAGTAAACACTGTTTACTGAACTATCTAATACTGTTAGTACAAACTGTTCTTTTTTGTGCACAAGTGCTCTAATATGAATTGGTGAGAGCATACAATATGATATATTGTGTGTTGTGAGTTTAATGTGTGTTATTTTGGGTTCATTTAATCCATATGCATTCATTGGTCTGATCTTATTGCATTACAGGAAGCCACAGGGGGGATCGTTTCACATGTCGTACATAGTAAATCGCTTTTTGAGTTGGAAATTAAGAGTAACTTGGAAAAGCAGTGGGACATGTGAGTGCATACATCTGTTTGTCATACAGCTGTTTCACACAGATGTGATGGTGAAGCCACATGCACACACATAGTGAGACTCTCTCTCTCATGCACACACACAACTGGAAAGCTTCTTGCATACATATCCGTAAAATCATGCACAGTCAAGATTTTACTTGCATGGACATGGTTTACATAGTGTATATGCCTCTTTTCACCACTATGTGTGTAAAGTCTTGTGCGTGAGAGATGGATTTCAGTAGTGCGTAAGATTATTTTTCAGTATTATATCTATATGGTTGTTTGTAAGTTAATATCTAGCTTCCTTTTTTGTAGTTAGTTAAAAACGCACACTCACTGAGCACTTTATAAGGTACACCTGTGCAATCTAATGCAATCCACTACAACAGCTCTGCCATATATTCTACTTTTATGAAGCGTATTCATCTTCAGTTTTTGTTGACATTGCCAGAAAGCTTTATTTTCTACTTTATGTTTATTATTGAGGTTGTACTGGGTGGTGGTGGTGTACTGGAGTGCATTATTTTGAATATAAATATAATATTTTGTCCCCTTCATGTATGTTAATCTGGTGGACAAAATATTTGGAACACTTTTCAATATTAAACAGTGTATAAGTGTTCCTATTAAAGTGCTCTGTGAGTATATATCCTGCATGGCAAACAAACAAACTGAATTTGTTTGCCATGAATGCCCTATGAATTTAACAACAGACTGGTTACCAAGTTCTTAGAAACATTTTCAACATTATAAAGTTCAAGGTGAAAATGTCCCCTATAAATTGCTGTAAAGACTTTTTATGGCAAACAGTAGTAGGTTCAAAGATGGCATTCACCTCCTCAGTGACAGAGCAGAATAATATTACCTATTACTTTACTGCAGAAGTTAAAATAAAGCTAGAAGTAACACTGCAATATATGTACTTTAAACACTGCCTGTTGCTGGGTACAGTGACACCAGTTCAGATATTGCTTCAAAATAGTTAACTGTATCAGTACAATATTATCTCTTCTATGTTTGTCATAAAGTTCAGTAAATGTAAAGCTTACATTGTAAATGCATTGGCAGAAATGCAGATATGGTCACAGACTCACTACTGCTAATGGCAAGAATGTGGGGTAGAGGTAGTGGGTGCATTTTTGGAATAAAATATAGTTATAAATATAATAGTTCTACAATTTCCATCCCAAAAGTTTATATCTGTCAAAATTTCCAGAAATTTCTGACATCAACAAGACTTAACAAACACCAACAAACAGACAGATAATAACGTCCTTTTCAGCTCATAATTACCTTTGGACATGCAGTAACATGCAAAGAACATAGTAAGGTAAAAACTTAATCCTTGCTTCTCTGTCTTTCAGAATAGCAAATTATGTATCATTTTGCTCTTTGTTCGGTCAGTAATGAAATACTGTATCAGCTGCTGCTTTCTCTGTCACCATGGCAACAAACATCCCCCTGGGTAATAAAGCAGAGAAACACTCAATCAAGACTGAGTCATCGAGGGGGAAACATTTTTTATCCCCAAACAATGCTGAAATAAGTAAGGTGTTCTAAGAGATCCAGGGATTATTTGTGTCCAACTTTATTTGTTAGAAAAAGACTTTGATGATCTGCTTTTAAATGACTCAAGTGTGATATCATTCCATAATATCAACTTTGTCCTAAGAAGTGTGTGCATATTAATTGATCTTTTCTTAGAGATGAATAAAAAAGAAAAGAAAAATGATCAAAAATAGATGATAGATGTATAAAAGGTTATGTTATGGCACTCAAATATATAAAGATGCAGATACTGTCAACAGCAGCATTTCTTATCTGTGATTCTATGCATCTTTTTTAATTGTATCTTTTTAGGCATGGTAAGCATGCTGAACCTCTAGATCACCAGAAAACACCATCTTTTTTTATTTCAGATTGATACCTCTTGTGCACTTCATTTCATTCACACTGATCACAAAAGAAAGCCTTGGTTATATCAGCTTTTCACCTGTCCTGTTTTATTTTTAATAATTTCAGTTTTTGTTTGTTTTTTTTCTATTTCTCGTAGGTCGTTTTCATTTGCATGTCTTAAAATGTAAGCGTTGCAAAGAATTTGTAACATTTAATTGGTGTTATACAAATAAAGCTGAATTGTCTTGACCTTTGCGGTGAGTGAACCACTGCCTTCTATTCAGTGCATCTAGATTGCATGTAAGTAACCAGGTTATGCGAGTAATCGGAGAACTGGTTTGCACACAGCAGATCAGCTGCCAGATCTCTCCCCTATCCCTGCCTCATTCTGGAAGATTGCCTTATTTATTTGAACTTTTAACAGGGATAGAAGGCACTGCATCGGCCTTGACATCTTTTTCTTTTTTGGTGGGGGAGGGGGTGTTGTGTGTAGGCATGTGTGTAAGTACTGGGAAAAAAATGAACGAACATATCTTTTGTACCGATTCTTTTTCTAGTTCGTTTACATTACAACCCTCAGAGTGTGCTACAGATGAATGCACTTGCTGCTCAAGTCGTTCGGTGCTACAAACCTGTGTACTCGACCTGACTCGGCTCGACTGTTGCTGATACCAGGTCTCACACATGCTTGCTGTGCTCGACACTTGCCGTACATGTTGAACTGCTGCCCGTATGCCTCAGGATACAGGCAGCAGTTCGACATGCAGCAGAAACTGCATGGGGGATTCAGGCTGGCCAGATTCGTTCAAGTATCAGAGTCAGACAGTAGACTCAGTTGGCCTGTGGATATTATTCCTGCTTTGCCTGAGGAAGATCTGTAGTTGGTCGAAACATTGCAAATAAAGAAAAGGGAGCTCTGATACAGTGTACTCCTTGTATCTAGTATTCTTGCTGCCTGCGGAGTTTGGCAAGACTTGCTGCTGAAGTTTGGATGAACGTAAGACAACTTTTAGTGGCTGCTAGTGTTCTTTATTGTTTTGCATTTTGATTTAAATACTTCTACTGTTATCAGGTCATTTTTTATTTATTGCTATGTTACAACATACATATGGGTTAGTAGATTTTTGTTTACTGTAATACTGTATTTAATGTAAAAATTATACACATGTAGTATCATGGGGTGAGTCCCTCCAAAACAGAGTTTAAGCCTACATCAGCTGCACAAGTACAAGCAACAAATAAGCCATGTCAGTTCATTCAAACAAGTTTAAAGATGTGAGGTTTTTTCTTTTTTTTTGTTTATCTGCTGACCTATGCTGCACAACATGAACGTGAACCCATCTGTTACAACAATTATCTCAAAATCAGTTTCAATCAATACTGTGGGGGCATACAACAGTAAGGAGAGATTGTTAAATGACTGATACTGTCTCCGTGTGAAGTGCTTGTTCTGCAGAAAAAAAGCCAATTAGAAACCTGCTTGTACACTCTACAATGCCAAGAAATTGTGGTTCTAAAGTAGAAATCTAGCTGGGACCATCAGGTTCCTCTAATCCCCTACCCCAATTACGGAAACCAGATTTCTTGTTCAAATGACTTTTAAGAAATCGACTGAGTAGAGAAAGATGAATATAACCCAGTTACTTAAGTGCATGGGTCGGTCCTGGGTTCATGAGGCCATGTCATATCCAAACAGATCTGTTACATGTGCTCTCTATGTGAGCAAGAATATTTGGCAGTTAGCTTGACTCAGAGTGTCACACATTTAGTTCAGAAGCCCTGTCTGCTCTTGTTGTGTGGGAGGCCTATTTTTCCACACTGACCCTGTGCTATTCTGGGCCAGCAGCTCTGCTATATGACTGCCAACTTCTGGTCGCTATTTCCCCGGAGGTTAGGCTGAAGTGGACATCTCTCCTATGAGATGCTGGCTAACATACACAGAGCCTGCGCTCCTGCAGACATCAGCAAGCAACACATACACCACAGGCCAGTGACATTCCCAGAGGTGTCAGATGGAAGGCGGCATTTGTACTACCTACTCCACAGGGCTGAACTAAAGACACATCATAGTCATTTAATTCCTAAATAATACTTGAGTTGTCGCCGTGGCTATGCTGTAGGTGCGTCTGCAGTAAATGTTGATTCGTAGTTCTGTGTAGACCCCATTGACATTGTCATTGCATGGTTGCAAAACCAGATTGCTAGTTTAAGAATTAATTCTGTCAGAAAAGCAGTAATTATGTAAATTCTCTCACAATCACTTTGTGATCAGAGTGGTTATAGTAGCAGCAGAGAGATGGTTTGCACTGGAATGGCTTTCATTGCTGGATGATGAAGAGCTAATTCTCCTGGTATTAATGAAAAAGGCTCAACTTGTTACATGTCGTCACATGGTCCAAGCAGGTAGATGTAAAACCTCGAAGAGGTGCATGTATGCTTTACAGACACCACAGAAATATACAAGTCTTGTAAGGTGGCACTTTCCAATATGTATTTATTTACTGACTTATTTATTTATTTAATAGCTTATTTCATGTTTCAAATGCAAAAATATTGTTGATGTGGATGTTATTCTCCCTTTCTCTCACATAAAGCCATGTGTTGTTACTCATCCCAGTACATCAAAAATAATAGTCCTGTTTTCTGGGAAACCTAAAACAGGACTTGTCTTAACCCTATTTTGATGATTTTCTAAATAGAGTTCATCAAACCTTTTATCAGTACTGGTATGTGACATGCTTTGGTAACCATGGACACCAGTGCAATATAATCTAGCCATTGTTTGCAGTGACTCGGTCTCTCTTTATTTTTTTTCTCCTCCTCCTTTTGCTGTCGTTGCCCCTGTTGCATTCATGCATAGATGGCATGCTAAGTGAAAGAGGAGCCAATGGGGATGAGCAATGCCTGCTAAGCTGGTCTTAGTCACGGGGCATTGTCATTAGATTAATGGAGCAGAAGGAGCCATCCGTTCTCTCTCCAGAGGGGAGCTTTACTTTTGGTAGGATGGTGGAGAGGGGAGTAAATGAAGGGGAGATGTGGCTCTGCCTCAAATGGAGGATGATTTGGCAGTTTGCACTGTCCCCCCCTCTCCCCCACAGTAATGTTGTCCGTGTAGACTCTTGAGGCCCTCAGTAGGTGTTGGACGGTGTTATTGGGGGCCTATGAAAAAAAATAATTTAAAAGATTATTAGTTTTTATGTCAGTTTCATTGTTTCACAAACCACCTTTGTGGTGTCACTGTTGATGCAATTTTATATCCAGAGTCATTTGCCTCATAGGACTATAATACTGATACTCACTGAGCCTATTACTAATTATTTTATTGTACTCAGAGATTAACTTTGATAATTACTTTTTGTGACTGATTATTACAAAAGTATTACCTGTAACGGTTAATGGCTATGTAATTACCTGACATATTATAGGCTGCATGGCAAAAACAGGTAATTAATTTTATGTACAAATATGTAATAATTATGTTGATCTCCTAATTACAATATTCTCTGCTATAGACAACATGTAATTGTCTTTGCACAGCAATTAACTCTTCATTATGTTGTAAGTACTTACTGTAAATACTTACTGTAATATTGTAATTACTGTGCTGTAAAATAAAGTGCTTCCCAATTGCTCTTAAAGCACAACTTCACAGCTTTGCCTACAGCATATAAATCCATATCAACACACTTCATTCAGTTTAGAATTCAGTTCTTGCTCCAATGAATTAATTCTGGCAAGAGGGGCAGCAATAAAGAGAAAACCTGAGGAGACGAAAGTTGCAAAACAGTGTTAGAGAAGAGAAGAGACAGCTGTTACCATGGCAAATAATCCAAAAATTCTTCGCTTTACCATTTCCGGCCAATTACCCCGAACCTCTGTTTCATCTGGGTGGCAAAGGTTTTTGGCAGAAGATTTACTCCCAGTGCTGATGAGTAATTCAGCACAGTCTGAGTTAAAGAAAATGTTAGTTATTGCTGTGTCTTATTTTAACTAAAGTGTTACATTTAGGAGTATTTCAACAGTCTCACATCTCAAATATACTCTACTACTCTCCCTCAGTTTTGTAAACCAAGGCACATGTTTTCTCAAACCCACTGAAACTGAACCAGTGAAATGATATGATTACCAGCCTGTTTGCATGGTATTTCCAGTGATCCAATGCCAGAACACCATACTGCTTATAAATTTTTCAGTGACCACATTTTAAATGTGGTTAACAATGCTGCAGTAATTTGTGATGGGGATAAAGGTGTGGTGTCAGGGTCAAGCATTGTCAGACAGTGATGCAGAGGTTTAAGTTTAGAGTGTGAATGGAGTGTCATCATGTGTGTGTCTTCATTAAGCCTAGGTTTTGATTCTGGATCGGGCATTGTCCCCTGCTTTATAGCCAAGAAATAACACAGAATTTTTTTTAAAAAAATAAGTGAGACAGAATATAAAATGTCTGCATTTTCTTAGAAAACTTTAGTTCCCCCCTAGATATATAGATGCAGATAATAGATAAGATCGATAATATGACGTTAAAATTACTATACTGGTAAGAGAAACATTGTAGTGCATGGGGTATTGTAGACTTCTCTGTGACTGTTGTTTTGATGGGAATGGCAGACAGAGAACTCTGAAGACAACTGAGGTGTTGAAATTGAAACAAGATGTGTCCTAGGCAGCTGTTCCACCGAGACCAGTAGCAATTAAGGCACATCCACCAATAGTGCTATTGGTGTGATCTTGTTTTCCCACAAAGGCAATAAGAAAGCACATGAATTGAGAGATCTATCTATCTATCTATCTATCTATCTATCTATCTATCTATCTATCTATCTATCTATCTATCTATCTATCTATCTATCTATCTATCTATCTATCTATGTCTGTCTGTCTGTCTGTCTGTCTGTCTGTCTGTCTCTCTCAAATGAAATGAATATTTAGATTGAATGGTTTGACCACTAATATGAGAATTTAGCCTTTAAACATACACTGTAGCACTGAGCAGTCAGAGACACAAAACACACATTCTTTTACTGCCGGTCAGATATATAGTCAGCTCACCTTAACAAGTGTTCAGATAGGACAGAATTGCTAAAGCTTTAGTTGTCACCTTTACTTAACAGTCAAATGGCAACTGATGTCTCTCAGTTTTATTATTTCCTAGTTGACCTTTGTAAAGCCCTTTGAGACTGTAATTGTGATCAGAATCCATACATATAAACCCAACTTGGTGACAGTCTTGGTTCATCTGTGAAGCCTAAACAGACTGACTTTTAAGCCTGATTTTTAAGACAAATATCCAATTACACAGTACGACAACAACACCCCTGGGATGGCAGCTGTGAATATGCCCTGATGGTGACTTCCACAACCTGCCGTCTGTTATACAGTGGAAATAACCTTAAATGCTACAGACTGGGCCCCAGCTGGTCATAAGGCTACATTAAGGCAACCGTTTACTAAAAGTGGTTGATGAGAGCAATGTGTTTTAATGAGTTCTTTACACGAAAGAGCATTTTCAAAGTGGAGAGTGAAGGGTGCGAGCATTATTTACAGTGGGAATGTCCAGACATTACTCTCCAAAGAGCAATAGGGGTAGAAGTCTCCAATTCCTACTGCTTAATTACACCAATCCAAAATTAATTGGACTGACAATTTATAGTTTATCATTGCCACGTAAGAAAAGCACCTATAACACATGTGGTTCCAGGGTTCACATTAATTGGCAACCCAGGGCAAAAGTTATGTCTGCTCCTAAATGAAGTAATTAGCTAAAGCTATTGCATCAAAGGCTTGTGCTGATTACAAATTTGACTTTGTCTGGTCACTGGGTCCTTAGACTTGCTGCAGTCCATTTATTATTTTGGTAAATGTCCTCTGCCAAAAAGTGTGCCAAGACATTGCTATTATAATCTTAACACCCTTTTGTAAAACCGACATGGACCAAGGATAGATGTGCAGTGCCACTAACACTCCTAGCATAAAACATTTGTCTTCATAAACACAGTAAAGTGGAAAATGAAATATTTACAATTATTTTTTTCATCCTAATGTGACAAGGATTCTGCTGTATGAAGTGACAGTAGGGGGAATTATCTCACAACAACGTGGCTCATAGAAAAAGTTAGTAGATATCCTTTTTATCACTTTTACTGATATGCTCTCATCACAGTTTTATCACCTCACGTCTTTATCCCTGCAGGAAAGTAAATACACTGCATACTGCAATGTAGTCTATATCACCACAGAAAGTAAACTTTTCAAATATCAGTTGCATATTAGGTGAACATTGCATTATACATGAGGTGTTATTTATTAACACCCTACTAGGAATAATATTCCAATATGGAGGAGGACTAATGGACATGATGGAGACTGTTTTTAATGCTGTTAATTCTGCTCGCAGTCAGTGCCATGATGGCCTTTCACGTCTTCACACTTTCCTGTTCTCACCTGAGAGAAAATCACACAAGCATTAATTTAAAAGCATAGGAATCAGTGTCACATTTCTGTGCTGCATTCTTCCTGAGAGACAAGTACACCAGATGCATCTGATGCATGTAGGCTCTCAAAAGCACTCATATGTTGTTGTTTACATGACTGAAATGTAGAAAACTGTTGTGCTAATTAACTCAACCATACAAAGTCCTTTATTTTTGCATAAATGTATGATTTTATGATTGCAGCATCCACAGAAGATATTTGTTGACATTTTCCTCTCATATTAATAAACATATTAATAAACATCTGGAAGGATGAGTTTTTTTTTCGGGCCCCCCAAGCTGTGTACATATTTCCACCATTCTTCACATGTGTATGACATGGAAGGAGTAATTATTGATTCTTATAAATCATCAGTGTCATCAGCTCCTATCCTCACTCCTTATTTTTTAATTTCATCTCTCCTCTCCCATCCCCCCAATTTAAAGGTTGAGGCATTAAGGGCTGACAACTGCTGACCTTTCCCACTGCGTGCATCTATTATCCAACAGGACTAATCATGCTTTTCTTGTGCCTTAGAAAGATGTGAGGAGGCAGAGGGATGTGATGTGGAGAAATGTCAAGGTCTTGCCGTGTCACATTTTGTCTGAAATTGAACTATGGTGTTAAAGATCCTTTGGATCAACTAGAATCTAGTCATGTATGAAACAGGGTTCTAATTTCCTGCTCTTTATAAGGACAAATGACACTGAGGTGATACAAATCATGCAAAGCATCATGAACATGCTTGTTACAGTAACTGAAGGTTTATATTGGGATGCATCATAGCTTATATGTCCTTGCAGAACAAACCTTACATCAGTTGTTTGGATTATTTAATTACTCTGAATTTACAGACCAGTATCATAGAAAGGCAGCCCAAATATATCCAAATATATGTTTTACTTTTTGACGTCTAACACTACAACACAACACTACACTAACACCTTGAGCAAGGAAGTAGTTTTGATACTGCGGGTACTGTGTATCGTGTCGTGCTGCAGAGTTTAATGTCTTGAAAATGGGCCTGATTTTGGCTGTGTCATTTGGGTTTCACTGGCCATTGAACTGTAAGTTGGGGAGAGAGCAGCAATTGCTGTCTGACTCTAGGCACTTTGTCATGGGTGGCACACAGTGTAAATTGATGCCAGTATTTGACAGAAAGTATCAAGCACTCAAGTCTCACTCTGCCTTGACGCTGAGAAGTTTGCTGTTCCGCTAACAATATACGATGTGGGCCAGTATTATATGGGCATTTCTTGATCGTTTTGGCCAAAAATAGTGATGGATCTGTTACACACTTGATTTAGATGGCAACTGATAAAAGGTATGCCATTCGTTACAGTACTGTGGGTTAAACATTTCAATTCCCCTGAAACAGTTTTTAAATAGCGTCTGTTGCAGAGGGACTGTGGAATGTACAGGTAGATTAAAAGAAACAACCCAGAGGTCCATTTTCATAATTATGTTTTGGTGCCAAGCCCGACTGCTTGGCTAGCACTCTTTGAGAGGGTGGGAGTGAGAGAGAGAGAGAGAGAGTGAGAGAGAGAGAGAGAGAGAGAGAGAGAGAGAGAGAGAGAAAGAGAGAGAAAGCAAAGAGAAATCAATACTTCAGTTGAAACAGCCATAGCTGCATTTTTTCTTTTTCTTTTTCTTTTTTTCGGGGGAAAGAGGGATGGAGGGGAACTGTGAGAGAGGCAGTCTGGCCCCTGTGGCGACAGTACCAGCTTTAGCAAAAGGCAAAAGATATAAGATGAACAAACTACTATACTACCTACCTGGGAGATACAACTTTTTGACTATATAGGTGGTACCAAACCCCCCACCCTCCCAACCCCATGCGATAGAGTGCTCATAGCAAAATGAAGAGAAATCAATCTAGCCAGCATTTGCTCCTGAAGACCAGACCACAGCAAAGCAGCAAGACACCAAGGCCAATAGGAAGTGTGAATAGTTGCCCTCTGCCTGAGGGAAAGTGAGTCAGCCATTTTTTCCCCATCTCCCTTCTTCCTTTAATGCCCTGTCATTCATAGCAATGTGAATAAGATAATCCAATATCCAGGACTCTAAATTGAAGCTGTAAGATGCTCATATATAGCATGTGCAGATACACACACACACATATATATATATCCTTGTCCTAATTCAGTTCTGTCCAGCTAACTTTATGATTTGTTTATATTGCTTTCAATTACCTCTCTGTGTCCCTTGTTGAGCTCAATAAAATTTTATACTGTGGGTATTATTCTCTAGGTGCCCATCCTCTCGTCCTATGGCCTTCTTCATTTAGGCATTCAAAATTCAAAGTAAATAAATCACATTTTGAAGCCTCTGTGTATGCGGTCACTGAAATAAGCCACCGGTCTTTGACATTTAGCACTATAAAGGGGTGAGCAAGCAAAGTACAGACTGCTGCAAACAGTTTGCTAGCATCTACTTTTGTATTACATCAGGTTCCTCTGCTGTCCTTTCTGATGTGTGTATGTATGTACATAAGCAACCATGTGCCTGTGCATGTCTGAACTATATTGTCATCCACCCCCGCTTTCGTCTCATGTGCGGTTCTAACCTCCCCCTGCTTGCAGTGGTGGTTCACCACCCCAGGAGCCTGCAGCGAATTATCATATTTATCAAGAAGCCGGCCATGGTTTTAGCAGGAATACCCAAACCTCAGCTGCGGCTCCCAAGAAACGACCACTGTAAATCACACTCTGGCAGCCTTTCATGCGAGCTCAGTCATGGTTGTCAAGGAGACCATGATGTGATAGTGAAGGCCATTCTGTTTTCTGTAGGGTTCAACCACAGCTTTGATTAAAAATCACAGACTTACAAAAAAAGAAAGAAAAAGAACAATTGAAAGTCATGTTAC
Source organism: Euthynnus affinis (assembly GCA_029490765.1). Taxonomy (NCBI): domain Eukaryota; kingdom Metazoa; phylum Chordata; class Actinopteri; order Scombriformes; family Scombridae; genus Euthynnus; species Euthynnus affinis. The sequence continues at coordinate 18,319,694 of CM055838.1, read as the reverse complement.
ATATTTAACACATTAATCAGATATTTTTGTAGAGTTAAACTAATATGTTCTGATTTTAAATGACCTCATAACTAAATAAAAATATATATCAGTTGAAATATACATTACAGTATACAAACATTTATATACCATAATTTGGTAATCAATTTCAATCAATAGCCAATCAGACTCAGACCTGTGTTGGCAAGAGCTAACATGCAGATTGAAGGGGGAAATATATATATGTGTGTGTGTGTGTGTGTGTGTGTGTGTGTGTGTGTGTGTGTGTGTGTGTGTGTGTGTGTGTGTGTAAGTATGACTTATAAAGGTTGTTCTAAAAGATGGCATGTTAGAGGCTGTTTTATAAATGTGTAATCCAAATAAATGTAATCCAAATAAATGCCAAAAACACGATTTCTAGCTCAGCAATTATGGCATCATCAAAGTCACATATTGACAGCGAATACTGCAAGTGTTTCAGAGAACCTTTTGACTTGCTCTAAGAAAAAAGAAAACAGAAGGCTGACAGATTGGTTATTTTGTGAGCTTCGAAGTATCAGGGTCTGTCTTGGTGGAATGGAGTTGCTTAAAATATTAAGCGCTAAGGCTTTGGCCTCAGCTGGGTTCAGGGCAGTTCAGGTTTGTTTTTTATTTAGCTTAGGATTTTATGTTTTAGTACCAGTGAAGTTTGATTTAGTTCATTTTCAAGGAACGTTTATAGTGCTTTTTAGTCAATACAGTATTTTCTGTCAGTTCAGGTTATAATTTTATTGGTCTTATAGAAATCACTTCTAAGGTAGGATTAAAGAGAATTCCTAAATGTATGTTTTGCTTATGAAGACTATCTAGCTCGCTTGTCTGATGGGACCATTTGAATCTGTATAGTTATATAGTCTACACAGGCCACATAACCCTGACCTGAAGTATATTTTTATGCTTCAAATCTATTTTCCTCTATTTTATACACATATCTAAAGATTGTTTGATTGTATGTTGCCAAAATGCAGGTGACCTATACTCATGAGTGTACCTGAATTCAGCAATTCTGCATTCACAGACAGAATAATAGCTGCTGCCACTGCTCTGCTAGCATGCTGTTCATCGTACAGTGTGTAGACACTGTGGGTGCATGTCTAAATGAACAGAAACTGAACGCAGCAGCATTCTATCCAAAGTAGTAAGGAGCAGTATTACACACCTTACAGGGTAATTAATTTTGAACTCAAAATTCAGTGAAAGAAAGTCATGCCGCATAATTGTTATCAGGCACTGTGTCATTTCCTCCTGACTTCCTCCAGTCATCCCCACCTCAGTCACAGGCACCTGTACATGTTCCTATTGTAAAGGTTTGGTTAAAGGGGATATGTACAATTGCTGGAGCTGACCTAGAAGCAGCTTTGTTAAGGATTCATTGACCATATGGAATTGGGTCACTGAACTTCCATGTTGCTATCACGGGGACTTAGTGGATGTCTTAAGCTGATTTTTTTTAACACCTTGGCCACTTACAGTTAAACAGTACAGAATGAAAAAAGCTGGGTATACTTGAATCAGTAAATTAATGTTTTTTGTTTTAGTTTTTAGTTTGTTTTGTAGTCACATTTTATTTTAACTTTGTTTGTTTTTTCATCTGTTAGATGATGATGTTTAATTTTAATGCAAGCTTGATTTCTTTTTTTACACCAGGATGAAGTAGTTGAACCTATCTTTGTTGTACTGCAAGGCTTTTCCACATTTGTCCATGTGTAGGTGACTTTGTAATAATCATTTTTTTTCTTGTCTTAATTGGTATTGTCATCCTGCATTTACTTTATATTGTCCTATTCCGATGAAATCAAAGGGCAGACCAAAACACCAGCTTATTTTTAATCCCTTCTATCCAATGTAGGGGTACATTCCTGATTGTTCACCCACTGGAGTCTAGTGAGTGAATGCTCTACTATTTTCTACCATTTTTAAGCAGCTTCCTTTACCTTAAAAATGTGCACCCATGAAATAATGAGAAGCACTCTTTCTCTGTGAGTATGTGCCAGCAACTGTGTCTGTATGCATGGAGTTGATGGAACAGGGATCTGTGCAGAGACAGTGTGTGGAGGACTGTAGGATTGTATCCCAGTCAGCCACATATTAGTGGACCTGTCACTTAGTAAACAGTGACTTAAACTCATTTCCATGCTGAGTTAGGAAGTGTAGAGAGAGCTCCTAAGTGCATTAGAGTCACTCGCAATTTAGGTCTACTTTGTCTCTCAGGCGAGGGTGGGTGGGGAGATGGAAAAAGGTAGCAGAGGGAGCAATTAAACAGCAATCAGTAATCAAAATGACACACAAAGCTTTCCCTAATTTCAGATCATGTTGTATGCTCACCATGCAAGAAAAATAAACATTGGACTGATTGTTTTCCAGTATATTTTACTAGGTATGAAATAGTGTACAACCAAAGTTTTATGAAAATGGCATAGCCCTGTTGTTGGAGAAAGTTTACTCTTCCTATAAACACTCATGAACATAATGATGTCACTCAGTCAGGAAATCATTGTATGTGTCACACAAGTTATGATACATGATAGTTATTTTTCTGAGAATTACAAATAACTCAATCAAGAAGTGCCTTTGTCTGAAGATTTGTCTGAAGAGTACAAGTGTAGACATTACAACCACTATCATGGAGAACATGTTCAAAAATCTATTGCTTTTGTTCTTGTTATTTCACACTTTTCTTGTTTAATATGCTGCAAGGTCTGGAATGTCTTTTGATGTTGTTGCAAGCCCAGAGGGCATTCGTCCTGAGGCAATACGCACCCCACTCCTTAATAGGGATTGATTTTCAAAGGCGTGGTTCATAGTCAGTCACAGCAGGTCTTCAACGCCTGCTGCTTTATATCCATTGTAGACTTGAACCTCACACAACCTTGACATCTGGCGTTACCCAGTGTCATGCACCTTAACCTGTCTCTGTCACCTCCAGTCCATGCAATGTGTGTACAGGTGTCACTGCTGGGAGCTGACAGCTCATGACTAAAACAAGTAGGAGTGCTCCTGTGAGGGCAGGCCTGTAATTGTTTCACAGACTGCATACTGTATTCCCCTGTTATGTGTTCTGCTCCATCTATGTTGACAGACCGATTTATTTACTGTGTGTGTGTGTGTGTGTGTGTGTGTGTGTGTGTGTGTGTGTGTGTGTGTGTGTGTGTGTGTGTGTGTGTGTGTGTGTGTGTGTGTGTGTGTGTGTGAGTATATGTTGATGCTCGTATATGTGTGCATAAGCAGTAAAGAGGCAGAAAAAGAGCAATGAGACATTCCAGTAGGTGTGTGTATTTGAAAGGGATATAACACAACCCTTTAGCCGATGTCAATGAACCCCATTTCTGAAAAAATTCAGATGACAGTCTTTTAATAGAACAAAGTGCTTCTGTCTTACATCACATAACTTAAAATGTCATCCACACTGATTGCTTCTTCCACCGTCATTCTTCTCCTTTTTAAAGTCTGTTTCCTGCCTGTGCCTTGGGAGGAGCTGTTGTTCTCAGCACCTTGGATGACACCCGCTCTATTAGTCGTTCCTGAGAGTTAATAACTGCAAGGGTGATTTGTGCTGTGTAGTTACTGGAAATGGCTGTAGAAATGGCATGGTTTGGAGGGGCGCTGACCATCCTGAGTGATAGAAGGAGAGTCTTCTTCTGGCTCAGCTTCCTTGCTATTTGGCACAGACACAAAGTACAAGAACATTAAACAAGAACATTCAAAAAGGGATAGGGATACCTTTTAGTCATTACATCTGAAATAATGCAACCATAGACAGTCATGAGATTACAAGAAGATACACTTATGTGCACTGTATGCAGACAGTGTGAAGATGTTATTTAATATAATACCACCATCAGAGCTTCCTGTCAATAGATTTTAGGACCTCAGTAACAACCCCCTGCGTAAAAAGAAAGAAAGAAAAAAATGACACAATCAGATCTATTTTCAGTCACTCAGCTCCATTTAGGTGATTTAGATAGCATACATGAGAATGCCCATCTCTCCAACTGCAGTGGAAACCTTCATCAAATTAGAATTGAAGTGATTATCCAGAGCAGAGCAAAAGGACAAAATCGATAGTTCTTTGTTCGAGGCTAAAATGAAGAATGGGCATTCAGCTGGGATCTCTCTCTATTGCTCCTTTTCTCTCTCTCTTATACACACACACATACACACACAGGCACACACCTCTTTGAATTGCGTATTCTGTTCCAACATCCTTGACCGTATCAGCATTAGGCTTGCGTTGTGTAGTCTCAAACCTTCTGTCTTGGTTTTTCCCTCCTCTCTTTGGAAAAAAAAAAAAACAAAACCTCAAAGGAGAAGCACTTCCTTAGATAATTGCAATTAGTAGATTTGGCTGGATGTTGTAGCATTGGCCCTGGCCCAGCTCTCTGTGTTGGGTAAGAGGGAGTGGGAGTGGGCCTGTTGGGCATGTTTCCAGCCTCCAGAAAGCCCTCTGCCCCATTGCTTTACATGAGCCTATTGCATCAGTCAAAGGGCCACTGGGCCTGAGCAGAACTAGAGAAAGGGAACTATGTAAGTGGATAAAGACAGAAAGAAAAGACTTGCTTTTTACTGTTCAAGCACTGCAATTATATTGTAATTGGAAAAAGAGGTAAATGGAAAGTGCTGCACCTTTGTCCTACTTTTTGAAAGCCTGTTATTTTATGGCGACACCACAAATGACACATAAAGGCTTTATTATTAAAAGAAAATGTCTATGCTATTGTAGTTTTAGCCTGCAGTCCTGCACCCAGTTGTATAAGCAAAAATATCATGACTAAAATATTTAGAAAATAGGTCGATTCATCCATGTCACATTAATGTGTGCATTTAAGAGAGAAGATGTGACAAGATGGGAGAGTTTTACATGCTACTACAATGTAAGTGTTCTGTCACAGTCACGAGCCACAAGATAACACCAAAGCAGGAAGTTCCATCAGCTAAAGACTGTTAAACTAAAAGAAAAATACAATTACATTTTAAACAATAATGGCTGAAATTGACTCCTTTTCTTAACTGGGAGTATTTGTTAGAAACAATACTGTGTTTATATTAAAAAAATACTTTGCAAAGAAAATGAGAAAATTGCAAATGTGTCATAATATAGTTTAATTCTGGGAGATTCTCCGTATAGTCTACAGTATTGTAAAACATGAAATGAATACAGGGAACTTAAATTACGATGGAATTATGTTTTGTATCTTTCCAAACAAATCCACTGCATGCAGCCCCTCACGTTTATGTGGAACATAGACTCTCAATCACACTCTGTCTTCTCTCTCTCTCTCTCACACACACACACACACACACACACACTTTAAACACATCCACACACATCTTCACATAAAGGACTGCAATCCATCAATGTGCTCATTGCTGTCATGAGTAAAGAGACGGAGCTCTAAGCAAGAGTCCTCTAACACAAATTTGATTTACCTCAATTTGCCTCAAACAGTGACATGTGAGCACTAGAAGTGCTAATACAGACTGGCACCTTTTGCTGCCAACAGGCATGTGTCTGTTTAGCTCAGTTTCAAAGCCTGGACTCATTCTAAAATCTGATTTACTTAGGGATGGTATTGGATTATATGGAGTTTGAAGTTATGAAAATTAACAGTGAAATACATCAATACTGTGTGTGAGTTTGTGTGTGTGTGTGTGTGTGTGTGTGTGTGTGTGTGTGTGTGTGTGTGTGTGTGTGTGTGTGTGTGTGTGTGTGTATTCTGTCAAGATGAAATTGCAAAAGATGTGTTAATGGTGGATTCAAATATTTTCTACTTCATCTAATGGCTTTTGTTTTTATTTTTTTTAAACTAAAAAAACTTTAAACTTTAAAAACTTCAACCCATTTGTATGATATACTGCATACAGATAGATACAGATAGAAAACATGTCTGTCCACAGTTCAATTTTGAAACTAATGAGATATTAGTGAAACGTGTTATCAATAAATGATACCACAATATAAAGACAGACATGAATCAAACTAAGGGTCATTCCATAAATAAATAAAAAACAATAAAGCACCTCTGAATCCAAATGAGTCACTCTACTATTTGTCAATCATTTTTGACATACATGCTCTCAGTAGTAAGGCTACTGCAATAATGTACCGGTGAAAATGGTCATCTGTTGGACAGACATTAGGTCTATGTCATCCATTGCTCATCTAGATTTTTATTTCCGCCAACTATCCAGCACAAAAATGAAATTGCCACAATGTTCAGTCTGATCTGATGCTGGCAATCTACTTTTAAAACAAAGCCACAAGTGTTGTTGCGGTGAATAAAGGGAAAGCAATTGAGCAGCCCCCATTTTTTGGCATATTGTCTACCCCAAAAATGATTTCCTGGAACAAATGTTCCCTTTCATGCATAGATAGCAATACAGAAAACATACAATGTGCTTTATTTATATACAGTATTAATGTATCTACTGTACATACCTAATAGCATGGATGTCGGCCAGTGTGGGAAAACTTTTTTTTTCCTCTCAACCTTCAGTTAAAAACATTAGACTTCATGTAATAAGCAATTTGTCCTTTTTTGTTTGTTTTCTTTATTCAGGTGGCTAACCTGGCTTGCTCTATCTCCAACAATGAAGAGGGTGTGAAGTTGGTTCGAATGGCTGCCACCCAAATTGACAGCCTATGTCCACAGGTAAGGACTTAAAAACACTTCCATCCCATAATAAAGCAGTCTTTACATAAGTTAAAATGTTTTGGTAATCATGAACTGTCCCCCTCTTCAAAGGGGTGAATTTAGAGAGTTTTTAGACATTAGAATAGCTAAAAATGACAGAAAGAGAAAGAATCATGGCTGGCAGAATGGGAGAAAGACCAATGAATAATGTGTAGGAGGATCTTGTAGCCCTGTTTCTCAGGATGCAAGCAAAAGAGGAAGCTCAAATCGATCCATTGTTTCCAGGGTTAACCATAGGCCTTATTCACATGGGGCCCGACATAGAAAGAGATAACAGATATGGAGAAGAGAGGGTTGAATTTAAGATTCAGGATCTAATGTGCAGACCCTTCTGTGCACACCTGCTGAGACCCACTCACTTAGAAAACTTGGGGAGGAACCATCTCCTGATAACTCTTGGCAAAGCTCAACACAGACAGCTTACAAAAACATAATAGACACAGTCTTTGTGACGGGGGAAGAAGGAACAAAGAAGAAGTGAAACAAAGAGAGATATTTCCATCTGTTCTGGGTACAGTTAACTGTTATCTTTATGCTTGCATATAGGCACACATTTCCACACAGTAGGGGTGTAATGGTACGTGAATTACTCTCAAACCGTCATGGTCAGACGTTACGGTTCAGTGCATGCAGTCATGAGACGAATACACTCTGTGACCCAAACAGTTACTGTCAAAATTGTTTATTAATCCACTTACTCCACTGTGTGGAACAATAATTCTGGAGTATGAGTTCCACCTAGAATGTTTTGGCAGCACACCACTTAGCTGTAGCTTCCTCATTGATGTATGCTAGCTGGCTTAGCCAAGGTAGCCTGGTTACCCTGGTTACCCTGGAATGTCACTGCCCTCAGAATGACAAACGAGATAACCATAGCACTGACTGAGTGCAAACTAAACTGTTTCAGTAATAGTTTTGACCAATGCGCCATTGTTGGATGTTAACATTTTAGAAAATAAAGGAGCAAAATGTTATTTTCCACCTTTCTTTTTTTCCCTGCTGTACTGAAATCGCATTGAACCGCGACCCCAAAATGAAGGTACATACAGAACTGTACATTTTGTGTACCTCAGCAGCTGCTATGCTATGTTTCTTTTCCTAAATCAGAATAAATTGACCAAAACTATATCTAAAAAGCAAGTGTGAAAACAAGTGATGAAGAACAAGGTGGGGGAAAAAAATGCAACTGGTTAAAGGCGCACATGCCAGCTGTCATAGTGACAGACTGTTCTTAAGTACAAATCTGTTGATGTTAGTGAGGCTCAGCAGGATGGTACTAATCTAAAAAATATAATTTGCCCACGTTTAACGAAGCTTTTTGTTTTTGTATTTTCAACATTGCAAAATCCTGTCTTGATCTTTTGGCTTAAAACCAAATGTTCCATATGACACAGATCAGACTTTTGAAATACTGATGATACTATTTTTTTTTGAAAAGATGACCTTGTTCTCTTCAAACTGCAATGAAGGTCTTCTGGACAACACATATTTTTGTTACTTTTTAATACAACAGATGTTACTGATGATAAAACTATGTCTGTAAACATTTGATTGTTTGGGGTTCTCAAGTGTGAGAATTTGCTGCTTTTCTTGGATTCTTTTCTTATATTATAGTGAATTGAATATTTTTGGGTTTTGGTCAGTCAAAACAAGACTTTTAATGATATTACCTTGTGTTCTAGTATATTGTGATTGTGTTTTTTGATGATTAGTCAATTAATTGAGAAAACAATCATCAGATTAATCGATAACAAAAAAATTATTAGTTGCAGCTACTAACAAGTATTGAGCCTAAAATATCTCATTCTCCTGTGCCACAGACCTCTATTCTTGTCTAAAAACTACTAAAAATACCTGTGAGCCACATTGGTGCACTAGGTGACATGTTCATTCATTAAGACACATGGGCACGAGTCAAGCCCCGCAGGTTTGCCTTGTGGGTAACCTGTATGTGTGACATAGTCTAGTGGGTGTGTGGAAAGCGTGTATTCAGAGTAAGAATGTGTTTTTAGCCACAGTCACAGTGAGTTGCAGAATGTTAAGCGAGTGAAGTTACTGAAGTTAACAGTAAAAGAGCTAAGAATGTCACAGAAAGGCCGTGTATTACTGCTGTACAGAAATAAAGTCCCTGTTTTTTCACTGCAGAGTTGGTCCAGACTCTTAAGAAAAGCTTGTTACCAGTTATGATCCAGGCTAAGTTGAAATAGGCTAGCATAAAACCTGGAAGGGTAACACTGTACACTGTACTTGTACATGCTTACACTACTGACTGTTCTGTCATGGAAGGTTATCAACGCTGCACTCACTCTGGCCGCCCGCCCTCAAAGCAAAGTGGCCCAAGACAACATGGATGTCTTCAAGGACCAGTGGGAGAAGCAAGTGCGCATCCTGACCGAGGCTGTGGATGACATCACCTCTGTAGATGACTTCCTTTCTGTGTCAGGTATGAGGCAATACAGAAAAAATCTTCACAAATTGGCTAATTGATGCAAATTACACAGATGTTCCTAATTTTCACTCAGTTACTTTTTCTTCTTTTTTTTTTTAATTGACCATGTTTCAAATATTAACTGAATATTTAATTGAAGGGGTTTGGCTGTGGCAGCCCTAATGAGAAAATCAAAATCACAGATTGGATAATAACAAATAAGAAATCACAACATTAAAAAGAAAAAAATATGTACAGAAAATCTGAGAAAAACAGTAATTAAACAGCAAAGACAGCAAACCAGTTAGACAACAATTGATGTTTGTTTTGCTCAATCTGTGGTTTGTGCTGTTTTGCTTGTTTGTGTTTTGTTTTATATATTTGTCCAAACATCACCCAAACATTTGGCATTTTCTCAGGATTGAATTATATGAAGAAAAAATATAGCAAATAAAGGTAAATCTATAAGGAGTTTGTTTTTGAATTATATAATTAATCAACATTTACTTATCAATGTTAATCGTTAAAGATCTCCTCAAGACATATTTTGAGATAAAATATTCTACTTTGAATAATAATGTGTGTCTGATATGGTTTTTCCACCAAGAAAGTTCAATTATCTTGTTAAAATCCTTAAAATTACATCTACTGCTTCTCCCTCATTAAAAATTCCAGAATCTATAAATATGTAAATTTATTTAATTTCAGAAGTTTATCTGTTGGACACAAGACGTTTCCTACTTCACTGAAAAGTCAGTTCTCAGTATATGCGCGCTGGAGGCTTCAAGTTTCATATTGGACCAGAATTGGCCTCCAAACTATTTGTGTTGCAAATCCTGCTTGTTGGCCCACCCCTTAAAATTGGGTTTTTCAATGAGCACAGACAAACTTTCCACTTTTTGCAGATTAATGTGAAAACAGCCTTCCAGTGTCAAACTCTGCACATACATCATTCTGCACAGTGAAGCTCAAACATTCAACTGTAGGAACAAGAAGGAAAACATATTTTTGAGTGGAGAGGGACTTTAACATTAAAAATTGGTACACTGGTGATTTATTAGCTTTTTAAAAGAAAAACTGGTATTTTTCTTCTACTGAATTGAAATTTCAGAGTTATATATAAAAAATAACATTGAGGAAACATTAATTATTATATCTCCATTTATGAGGAAAACACAAATATTATACAAACATTATTTCTTCCAACAAAATAAATTCTTGTGCATCTCCAATTCCATCCACTTTTCTGCATTTTCCAAGAAAACCACATCCTTGAGGACGTCAACAAATGCGTAATCGCTCTGCAAGAGGGAGACGTGGACACTCTCGACCGAACTGCTGGAGCTATACGGGGCCGAGCCGCTCGCGTGGTCCACATCATTAATGCTGAGATGGAGAACTACGAACCTGGGGTCTACACTGAGCGTGTTCTGGAGTCCATCAAGCTCCTGTCTGAGACTGGTTAGTGCACTGTAAACAAACCTGGTGTGGCACAGGGAGTCACAGTTTAATGCGTTGCAGTGTGTTATAAAGATGAATACAATATCCTTCACCTTCGCACTATGTTTCAAACGTTTTGCTATAAGCATGTTGGTAAGTCAACTTACTTTCATGAGGAGCAGTCTGCCACACACACATGCACACACTTGCACTTACGTTAGGTTCCCAGTCTGGTCAGTGACTTACACACACACACACCTTAATTGCCTGGATGCTCAGTATCCCACAGTTTCCATCAGTGTCTTGGCTCTAACACAAACCCTGGACACCACCTGTTCACTCCTCTGCCGTTCTTACCTCCCATCCATTTTTCATCTGTTATTTTTTTTTCTTCATTACTGTATGACTTCAGTGCCACTGCACATTGCAGGAGATCCCAGTTTAGCCCAGTGGCGTACCAGACCCTGAGCCAACATATCTAAATCCCACCGGAAGTGAAGATTGGCTCCTCCACAGTATGACTGAACACTTTTCACAGTTTATTGGAAGTTAGGATACAGTAGGGAGTAAAGAGTAAACTCTCAGAGTTGAGGGCCTGGACATGCTATGTTGTCTCAGTACATACTGGGTTGGACCTCTAAATATATCCAACTTTGAAGTATTTCAGGTATTTGAATATGTGATGCACACAAGTAAGTAATTTATGCTTCTTTATTCTTTCAAGATATCAAGTTGAAGGCTATATTAAGCTGATAAATTACAAAATCATGGAGTTTATGTGAAATATGGTGTATATATATGGAATGTATATTATCTTTGACAATACATCTACAAACATCTGTAAACACATATGCAGGATGTATCCTAACAGTAAAAGGAATAAGAAATGAATGGCATACATATAACTACAGTTAGCAATGAGTGTCAGGGTGTACTGTATGTGTCAGTCAGTCCTCACCCATAAGATACGTTGTGTCACACAGTTTTCCAGTGAGTTTCTAAAACTGTTAGATTACAGTGTTTCCATTTTGATGGCGAGCAGTTGGTTTGCTAACACATAAAAGCTTAGTAGGCGAGAGAAGTTGAGAGCTTCTGTCGGTGTCAGACTCAAGAGTGTGGGGATGTGGCTATTTCCTGGAAGCCGTATGTTCCAATGGAGATCCAGTAAAAAAGGTTTGTTTGTACATTTTTTCCCAGCACTGGTTGTGTTACAGCTCCATGTGTTATGGCAATTTTTGTACAAAGCAGATTAAGAATCAAACTAGTTAGTGTTTCTTGTCATTAATACAATCTTGTTCAAGGTATTAAGTCAATGTGTACTGTGTCTAAACACAAAAAAGAAGATCAAGTGACTCTGCTGCCTTAATTTTCTTGAGTTAGTACCTACTTTTAAGGCAGACACTAACATGTCCATATGAAATGTAGAAAAACAAAAACAGAATGAAAGGAAAGAGGTAATTTAGCAATTACCTGTCCCCAAGAATCAAATCGAACCACAATCCCTCTTTTACCCAAGCCACCCCCTCCTCATTCTTATTTTTTCTCCATTCTCACCCAGCCATCCCTCCCCCGCTTCTGTCTCTCCCATTACAGCCCATTTAGCGAGGCGGTATATCTATTGTTTCTCTCGTTACTTTCATCTGCCAGGATAATTGAGAGACACAATCAGCTACCCTCTCTGATAGCTGATAAGTCGCAAACAGCATTAGGTGAGTCACGTGTTTTCACACAGCCATCTGTCTGAGCCCCTCTTCTGGCACTAACATCCACCATAATGGACGAACTACAGTACTGGTTATATGGTATCTTAAGCACATTCTGTTCTATTATTGCATAATTCAGTTTAATTGATTGGGGTAATTAATTGATGAAGTTCAGTGGCAGTATCTCATGGACACTTAAGGTCAATTTCATATGACCATAACCTTGTCACACACTAAGACCATATAATGATGCTGCTGTTCTATTAATCGTCCATGGAGTATGGAGCTTGTTTCTAGAGTCAGCAGGAACCCAGAAGCATTATGTCAGCATTACTGAGAACAACAAATGAATAACTGTTGGTGTTGCAGTATCATATCGATTGCCCACAGATTTTTCTTTATCAAGTGTTTGCTTTTTGTAGTTAACATCATAATGTAAACCTAATGATTTACAATGAAAAGCCAGCCAAAATGTTTTAAACATAGCTCATTCCTAATAAAAACTGAGAGAGTAATGAGGAAAAAAATCCAATAATTACATTAGATCCTGAGATTTAAGAATCTTGGTATATTCCAAACTTGGAACAGGATATACGTACAGTTTTGATTTAGTGTCACTTTACTGGAGATTATGCACTTTTACTGCACTACATTTGAGAATTCTTAACCTTTTTCAACATTTACTGTACATTTTATTTATGTTTTGGTTTTGGTCTTTTTGTTGTTTTTTTATTTATTTATTTATTTATTTTACAAAGTTTTACATGCAAAACTTACTCTATCATGATAGCATTTATTTTTAGTTGTTGAATAAACATAGCCAACAGCAGCCTGTATGGATTTGTGCAACCACCTACACATTGAAATACGGTTCTGCACTTTGTACAGTTTATATTGAAACCTGTTGAGACTACATTGTAGGCTGTATTAAAACAAACATATGACACAAGAGGTTTTTGGTGTCATCTTCAAATGAGGATTTCACTGATACGATATATTTTTCTGTGATAATACCAATAGCACAAAGTGTCACTGGTGCAAAGTAATGTGAAACCAGGCCTGGATAATATTATATAATTGCATAGCTGCAGTTCTAGACCTTTAGTTTTGGTTCAACCTGTATCACCTAAAGGCAAAAGTAATATCAACAAAAATTAAGGACTGCTAGACATGAGTGTTATAGCTACAGTTTTTTTTCTTTCTTTTAGAGCTGCTGTTTGTTGTGTTAGATTTTCAACCTGCAAAATGTAAGACTTTTGTTAACTGGAGCAGCTTTCTACTGGGAAGAGTACAAAGTTCACACTGTTCTCAGTGTGAGTGCCATATTTTATTTGTCCAAAGAAAAATAACAGGGGTGGTGGGATGCAGAGGGCAAAGAAAACCAATACCAGGAAATTAACTGTGTGGGTTGACTACTGTTTTCGGTGCTTAATGTTTCAACTACACAAATTAATGATAGTGAAATAATTTACATATCTGTTTATTGGCAGAATAGTGAGTGCTGGATTTTTGACAACTGACACAGACTCTTTGCCTGATGGTCAGGTGCCTGAAAGAGTTACATGCCGTGCCCAATTCCATTCAAAAAGCAAATAAATTATAAATTCACTTATGTTTTAAAATGTTTATGTTTTACAACCATGTGCCCATGCTTCTTTTAAATTTTTTTTTTTAAGCGTAACAATTAATTATTTTATTTAGAAAAAGGCACTTTGACTGCAAAAAAAGGAAACAACTGCAGCTGTTAGACTCTTTTGCTGCAGATGGCAGTCTGTTAAAACTTCAGCAGCCTGGACATTCTTTGCCTGTAGGTGGCAACATGATAGTGATAAATTTGTCAGCTATTTTTTATTTAGTCTTAGTCTTAGTTCTGTGTTAAATGTCCTTATTACTTTTTTAAATCATGTTTAGTCAACCTCATCCTGATTTTGTTAAGTAAGTTTTAGTTGACTAAAAGTCTGATCACTGAAAACTGTTGACATTTCTTTATTAGCTCTCAGATTATATTGAACATTGCAGTCAATCTAGTCTAGCCAAAACCAATAATTTTTGTCATTTTAGTCAAATTTATTTCACACAAGATTTTATCTTGTCATTATCTGATGAAAAAGGTTGAATGATTAAGAAATGCAGCTGTGCAGAAAGTGTCTGGTCTGATAGTATAAATTAAAGGAATACATCCAGACATGGAACATTTTCTTATTTGCATATTTATTTTGAACCAGCACAATTCAACAACCGGGCCCCAATACTCTCTTTAAAGCTATTATAAAACAATGAGAGCTGTACAGATAATAAAACATTTTGAAACCAGTTTTATTGTTGCCCAAAGTACAAACCTGCCTTTCTGTTCTGAACAATAAAAATAAAAGTAGCCTGCAATATGTTGCAATATGCTTGCATCAAAAAAATAAACAGATCTGAGGTGGGTGTTAACAAGAAAAATGAAATTGTGCCCCATGGACTTAATAATGCTATCTAGCAAGCTAGTTCACATGGCATCAATATTAAAGGTTAAACAAGGCAAGGTTTGGTAGAAGAACAAAAACCATGATAAGGAAAGGTAACATTATACACTGTTATTTTAATCAATACAGCTGTCTACATGACCTGTGTAATGGCTCGTGTTTGACTTGCATTATATACATGTAAACATGACCTGAAGTCTGTTTTTCTCTGTAAAGTTTTTTTTTATTTTTTAAACCACATTTTAGTCTCATCTTTTTTCATCAATTATTGCATGTTGATTTAGTGACAATGTTTAATGATGTTGGTGCCATCTTGTCATCCTCTCGTCTTAGTCATGGATAAAAAGGTCGTTGACAAACACAGTTTTCATTAAAAATGAAATGAAATAAACATTTAAAACATGAACATGTCTACATTTGCAGGTCTAGACTGCTGCAACTAATTTTCTTTCCCTAGCTGGTTATCATATGTGCAACAAAATTGACCGAACTGCCTCACCTCGTGGAACATGCTGACATGAAAAAATCATCCAATTAGTCAGATGCAGCTGCCTCAACCTTCGGAACTTGTGAACCCAAACACAGCGGTGCCTCACCAAATACACAGATGCGGCTGCTGCTTTTAGATTGACAAGATGATGGACACAGCCACAAGCAGACGGTTTTAGGATGCCCAGTTCCTGTCTGACTCCACTTTAAGGTCAGGGCTGAGATGATAAAGTCTATAAAGATGCAGCAAATAAGCAAGTCATACTCGCTGCATGGCCTTAAGGAGGACTCCTGTCTTAAATTTTAACGAGGCTTGGTGTCCACTCAGTTGTGGCTGCTAATTGAGATGTTAAGGCGGGGAACCGGCAACTGTGTTAGGCCAGCATTTCATTGGCTCTGTATTTCTCTTTGATGAAGAGCTGTTGTGTTTCTCCTTCCTGTTTCCCTCTTAGTGGTAGTTGTGGTTTTTAAGGGCTACCATGCACATCTGATCTGGACCATAAAGCACTTATTGATCCTTGTGAACTTTTGCTTCCCTCTCCCCTCAGTCCTCACAGGCCTGATGTCTATGGATTTGAACACAGTCAAGGAGAAATCTATAGCTGGGGGAAAGATGATTAATTGTAGCTGAACAAAGGAAAAGGATATAGGACCACACACTTTTTAGAGGGTACTGAGTCCAATTAACTAGACTCTACCAAAAAATCAATAGCTGTCACCAAGGATTTCACTAAGCGATTTGAGCAGAGATTTTAGTGGAATTCATTGATGTGGTCCCTTTTTTTTCCTTTTCTCAGGGTGTGCATGTGTAAAACATTTATCCTGAGCCTATGGGTGTGTGTATTTTGGTGTGGGTGTCTGTGTGTGTCTTTTAGTTGGCTCTTTATGGTTTTATGTGATTGTGCCTGTGTTTATGCCCGCGGCTGCTCATGCCAATCGCAACCACTTGGCCTGTCTTTCTGACAGCTGCCACATCAACACAGGACGCTTATCACAACTACCTGCCCTTTGACCTTGTCTCAATTTGCCCATCCCTCTTTCTCATATTGAGCGTGGTCAGATTTAGGGCCAGGCCAAATACTGGCAGCCAAGGCACACAACTCTTCTGTGTAAAGCTGAGCCATAGATTCCTGACAGACAGTCTACACATGGGCCCAGGATTGAAGCGTGTCCTTGAGAGGGAGAGAAATCAATAGCCTAATGGGAAAGTGGTTATGGCTTCTCTCTCTTTTCCCCTCTCCCTCATTCTTCCCTGAGACACTTTTCTGCCCACTAACTCCCTGTGTTTAAACTAATCTTCTCCTCAAAAAAGGGGGACAAATTTTAAAGTCGATCATTAATGTGGTGCCTGGAGAGGGTAGATTAAAAAACTGATATATGGCCTAAGTCGGGGTGCCATTTAGAGAGGCAGGGTGGCGTTGCTCCTTGTTATTACATCGGGGCACAGTAAATGGGATTTAGCCAGGGTTTTGCAGTGAGTAATAACACACATGCTCACACTGCCACCCACATGTCATGCCTGTAAATCAGTGGATCAAGTGCACTAAAAAGAAGTGCAGCAGAGACAGAGGGATAGAAGTAAAGACACTTCACACTGTCTACTGCTAAAACATTTTTAGTCTACTTTTAAAATAATAGCTCTGAGGGCCAGACTGTGTGGCTTTGTGGCAGATTAAAAGCAACTTACAGTCAATATTAAGCATTTATTTTAAAACCTTTCATCAGAATGCTTATAAATGACAACTAATTAAGAGAAGAAAGAAAGCAACTGGTATTTAAGGGCAAATAGCAAAGTGAATCAGCGCTCTCCTTTAATACTCAAAATTGCCTCCCTTTACGGCCTATAGGTGTAGCAGCGTTGCTGAGCAGGGTGAGTCACTTTTCAAATTTGTATCCATTGTTTTAATGGAAAATAGGTTTTAGCCAGAATGGGAACCAGATGGCAAACTCATAGCTTGCAAAGAGAGGAGGAAAGGTCTCTTAATCAGTGCATAAATAGAGGTGGGAGTTAGGAGAGAGTGCTGATGAGGAAATTGAGAGTAGCGGTGCAGTATGTGGAGGTAGGTGAAACATTTTAACCAAGGTTAGAGTGTAGGAGAGCAGAGCAGTAAGCCAACTAAGTCTTAATCTCATAACCTTCAGCATTCCCTCAGATCTCTTGTTACATAAAGTTTTGGGGGGGGGGGGCTCCCACACTGTATGACAGTATTACATATTTTATCGAGTAAAACACTTTTTATGACTACATGTAATGTCAAACGGAAAATTCTGCCATAAATGTCTTGTGTATAATTTTAAGTTTGGTGACATTAGTATAAATAATATATATTCTTAATGATATATCAGTGTTATGTATGATAAACCGTATGCAAAATCCACACACTATATGCCATACAGTACTATGCAATATTTACAACATAGCATGTATAGCATAAGATAACATAATAAGATGTAAAAAAACACTGTAAAACAACACTGCTTCTGCATTAACTTGTGTTAATGTAGATTTTATTTGCATATGAGTGCATATTCTCAAAATTGAGCTGTCTTTGTGTGAAATTGAGGTTTAGGGATCAAAAACGTGCAGGTTGTGCTTGTTAAACACCTCACAGGGGCACGCCATCTCTGCTGCAAGGTTTTTAAGCATTCATTGTAACTCCATAACTTCTTACTTAAACTATGCTTAAGCCTAGAGGGTGAAAAAAATCCATTCCTACATGGTCACATTTAATTCCCTTCATCATTTTTCAACTGGAATGAGTGAAATTGCTCCTTACCATCAGCAACTTTGCTCATTAAGAGCTTGGAGAACATTTAAATATTTCTATTTAAAACGCCTTCCCAGCAATTCCCAAAAGCCTATTTTACGCTTCTCCAGTAAGTGGATTAAACTGAATTAAAAATGAAAAGAAAAAGAGAGAGACTTTTTGTAGTGCCTTTTATGTTTGGTGAAATATAGCTTATGTTTTATATCAGACAAATAAGTATACTGCAGATACACCTTTAGTGCAAGCTGGTTAATTGATTTAGTTCACTTTGCGTGTAAGAGGGGAGGAAAGTGTGGAGAATAGTAATAAAGTCACACAGCTGGGTTTCTGGTGGAGGCTCCCCAGCCAAGCTGCCATGCCTTGTTTGTCTTTTCCACTGTTTTCTTTTCCTATCACTCTGTCCTCATTAGACCTGTCTTCCCATCTCAAAATGGCGCTGTCTGAAATCAAATATCTACTCTCTGAAAACCCCACTTTCTATATTTACATAATTGTTGCTTGTTTTTTACAAAGCAGCTTTTTATAATATGTCAAAAGAGCAGGACAGTGGTGGACTATCAACAAAAAAAGTCAGTTCTATTATTTCTCTGTATCTCTCTCTGTGTTCTCTGTCATTTCTGCACATTTATATTTATTGTGGATTCAAAGGATATCTCTGCAGTAGTGGACAGGAAGCACAAGTCATGGCTTATAGTTATAGGCATTTGGTGCTGTTTGAAAAAGCCCCCATAGATATAACAGTGAAGACTGGCATTTTCTGGCCAGCAACTGTCTGTCCAGGTAAACCACAGCTTTTCTTATGATAATTTGCTGCTGCACAAAGTCCACATACGAAAAGAACATTATTAAACTCTGCATTCAATTATTATGACTCAACAGGAGATTATGTAGCAAGGTGGCCTGCAAACATTCAGTCTGTATTCTTGAATATTTAATAAAGTCTATTCACATTCAGCACAATTCATTTGAACACAAAAAGAGCATAAAGCTCTTCCATCAGGTCTGGCCAATTGATACTGACAAAAAGAAACCAACCATTTTTATGGTCAATAGGGACTTTTCTTCTGTTGCTTTCCTTTTGTTTGGCTCAAAAGACTTTGATGAATTTGTTTCCCTTCATGGGCATTGTGATTTGACAGGCTGAGCTTGCAAGTTACCGTCCTTGTACTGTAACACTAAAAGAGCACACAGCCATTTTCTCACAAGTTACACACACACATACAAACTTCGACATGCCAACTTCACCAGCATGCACACAAACAGATCTGTGACAGATGGGCCAATCTTCCTGTTGGGTAGGGCGAGGTGAAATAGTTAATTGGCGTGCAGCATGCAAATGGCATATTGTCACTTACACAGAGGTTTAGACGTGAAGTGCGCAAGTGAGCAGAGACTGATGTACAGGGGGACCCCAGTGCTATCCAATTTCAGATGAAAAGGTTGAGATCATGTCCTCAGAGAAACTGCACGCCAATAATTGTGCTTTCACCCTTCCATTTTCCTTTTCTTTTTTTAAATGGCATATGACTTAACTAAATGAAATAAGAGGGGAAAGAAAAGAGGAAAGAAGATAAAAGGAAAACAGAAAAAATGTGTGTGCCTGCATGTGTGCATGTGTGTAAATTAGATAATTAGTGTGTTAATTACTTAATTAGCTAGCTTTTATTCATTCTGAAAAGATAGATTACAAACAGTGTGATACACCTGACTCATATATTCCTTTTGTTTTCTCTCTCTACCTCCTTCACCTTTTTCTCCCTGCAGTCATGCCCCGTTTTGCTGAACAAGTGGAGGTAGCTATTGAGGCACTGAGTACGAACCCCCCACAGGCCTTTGAGGAGAACGAGTTCATTGATGCGTCCCGTTTGGTCTATGATGGCGTCCGTGACATCAGGAAAGCTGTCCTCATGATAAGGGTATGTCCGTTACCTCTTCTAAAAGAGCAAAACAAGCACACTCACTGAAAGACTTTGGTACAGTTGTTGTGTACTGATGAAGACCAAGAGCAGTAATTCATTTCCAGTTTCCTGCATATATATAAATCATTTGATTGCGTATTATGTGAATGTAGACATCTGAGTAATTTGCTTATTTCTTGGTGTTGCTGAATAGTCAGTCAGTGACTCTGTCTTAAGCCTCTTTGGATTATATACTTTTTTTCAACCTACAATTGCTTCACTCTACATATTTTACAGTAGTCTTCCTGTGATTAATGATTTTAAAATAAAGATCTTTCTTCCAAAGATGGACAGGGCATTCCTACATAAACCTATGATAATAAGACATCCTATGTCACTGGATCCATGACCTTATGAACTTCATAAATTTATCACGTTCAGACATTTCTCCAGTTTTTGCCTCTTTGCTCTCATTTTGACTACACATCTGTGAGACATTATTGTTATAGCAAAATGTGCTGCTGGTCATCATAGATAATGGTGGAAATTATCTGAATGACATATATCTGGCCTAAGGATGAAGGAAAAAATAATTGAAATCAAAAATTCAATAGAATTCACATTCAGATGTCACACCTTTCTCGTAATCTGTTTTGTAAGGCTGGCAGATCATTTTACAGTATGTCATCACAGAAATACTGCATAACAACATGACACCAGCAGCTCTGCTGCCTTGAATACTCTGATGTTACAGTATCTACATTTTTCACCCAAACTGGCCCTTCTCTCTTCACCATGTAATTCATTTATTCAACTTTATGCAGGCTGGAAGGTTTCCCAGTGCAGCTCTGGAAAAAAAATCTAATTATGGAAAATAATTTGATGTTGGTAAATAATGTAAAACAGGCAGCTTTGAACTGCCCGGGACCAGCTGGCTTCATAATCCCATCCAAGTTCAATTACTTTCTCAGGAAACAACTTGGAAGATCCTTGCTTTCTCTGTTGTCTAACTCTATCATATAGAAAGCAAATGTTGGTTCCACATGTAATAGTTTGTTGTGCAGATATTTTTATGTGTCTGTGTTATTTTGCTCCCACTTAAGCCAAGTAATGGCTCCTTTAGAATTTTTACAGCACTGATCTTATGAGCCGTCGATGGATTAAGAAACCAATTCTCCACAGTGTTTAAAAACTGAGGCATGTCTTGAGAAGAGTTAAAAGTTATCATGAAAGTTCTTGACAAACATAGTTCTGTTCTGGCCTTTGTGTGGCCCACACACATACAGAGAAGAGCACTGGGATAGAGAAGCACATTATTGAAAGAATTGAACATGCATGATAGTATAACTAGTGTTTACACTATTCTGAATAACCTGACCTCTGGCATATCTTGTGAAGTAATTTCAACTTTTACTGTAAGTTCAGACCAAAAACAGCACTACATTTAGAAAATATAATGATCTGTACCAGGGAGACGATAAAATACAATTCAAGAAATCTGGTTAAAGGTTTATCAGATGCCCAGTGCACAGCAGTTTATGACAATATGAGAGAGGATTTCTACAAATCTGGAAAGTTAATGCTGTAGCAATAATTTTAAGCTTCATTGTGATGGAGGTCACAAATTAAACAGTAGAATTACCAGGTTTCTGTGATTGCGTAACACGGCGCCTTGTTGGATTATGTTATGGCAAAAGTTCAACTTTGATTAAACTTTCTTGGCAGGTAAACGGTTGTCATTAGCAGCCAAACATATGCAACATTAAATAAATCAAATGAACAATATTTAATTAGAGGAAAAAAAAAGAAAAACAAAAAAAAAATCTGCTTCTATGCAATCTATGTACTATATGTGTCACCTGCCATGCACTGCCTGTTGGCATCTACGTCCTATCAGACTTAAACTTAGCTTTATGGCACTTACTTGTGTTGTTCTTTCCTGACTAGATCCCTGCTTGTGTTCTATTAGCTCTCAGATCTATGTTGCTTTGGATAAAAGCGTCTGCTAAGTGAAATTAAAAAATGCAATATAAGATTAGTATTTCTCATGGAGAAATAAGGTTAGTTCAAAGGCAAAAAATTGAAACAGGCAGATGCAAAACCAAGCCAAAGAAAATACTAAACTACGTACCCAAAGTTGTCAACATCAGTCTATTCTACTGTTGTGGAATAGACCGGAGGATATGTGATTTAATGAATGGATATGAGCAAAGCAACATAATACAAATGCAAAGCAGTGGTGTTTCTGCTGCTCAGGATGAATAAAAAGGCTTGAAAAAAGTTCAAAAAAGCTGGAATTAATTATTAAGAATACATTTTCAGTGGATGTGGATGCTTTTCCAAAGTTTTTCAAGCTCTTCACTGCCCATAATTAGGGCACAGTGGACATATGTGATTTTTTGTTTGTTTTTTATTTATACAATCACCATCTCATTGAGTCTTTTATTGGAAAATATTTTATTCACAAAGTCCTGATTTTAAGTAGTGATAGAATATGAGTGCAACAGGCCACACCGGATCAATCACTGTTGGGAATACTAATAAGGAAAATCAATACAACTAGCCCATACAACAGTAAATTTATTCATTACTCCCATAGGCTATGGTCCACTAGCAAAGTTTTGTGTAAAACATTTATTATATCTCTGATAGAATTAATCATTACAGAAAGGCAACAGTCTCAGAGTCCAGACATAGAATAACACAGTGCTCTTTACAAAGAGACAGCACTGTGAATGCATGGCTTTTTTAAATGTCAGCATCATGTAGGAATGATGACTTCACACATATACATGTTTTGATCTGATCCTCTGCTCTGCAGCAGCTTAGCCATTCAGCACTAGTTACCATGGTGATGTACTCTACCCTAGTTAAGAGTTGAGCAAGCTTTATGAGCTCCACAAGCCTTTCTTGAAACCAAAGCTAGCTGGCTAACCCACTAATGTTAGTTATTGAGATAGCCCCTTAGCCAGAAGAGATGAATAAAAATGCTTATTAATCACTTAGTAACTCACTTTTAGCAGATGCAAAAAATATAACTCAATTATACTCCAATTTCTTTATTTGAGAGACCGCAAATTGATCTTCCTCCCTATGCTGTACATGTAACATGGTGGACTGATGGTGTATATGTCCTTCAGTACACAAATCTTACAGCACTCAATTCCTTTCCCTTTGAAGAGAAATTAGATCAAACCAAAGAAGAGGATATACTTTAGAAGAGTCTTAATACAGAAATTGAATATTATTGTGCAGGTACAGAGTGTATATACTGTAAACGCATGCAGAGAAAAAAATAATAATTTTGACATTCTGTTTAACCCTCTTTAAAACATAGTCTTGCTCTTTCTTGTTTTTTAAATATTGTTTAATTGTAGATGTTTGATTTGACAAACCAACTTAAATTTTATTAACTAAAATATAGCAACATTTTTAGGTATTTTAGATTATCCCTTAAATTTAAATACATTTTCTGGCTTTGTCAATATTTTTTATATATAGTACATACATTGGGTTATGCTACAAACTTGAAGTTAATATGATTTTTAATTTTTTTATCTTCAATTTAAAACTTAGTAAAAATATTAACACTGTTGAGGTATACCTTTTTTCAGTTGCAAAGAGTCTTGATAAGTTGTTCCACTTCATAAAGTGACCAAATACAGAAAATCATCCCTGTCTGCACTTTAGTCTCTAATTTGACCCCTTTTCAAGCCATTTCTCCCCAACACATATGCTCACTTAGACAATGTTTATAAAATTTCTCACTCTGAGATTTGATTCTTTAAATTGTGTGACATGTCTGTCTTTCATATCCTGAGTTTGGTAAGAGTTAAAAATCCAGATGAGCCTCTGTATACTGAAAACAACAACACAGGTCAATGCATACTGTCTGTTACACATGATTGCAGTACAACGGGGCATAAAGAAGATTGCCCTTTTCAGCTGTCAGTTTAGGAGTTGTATGATTTCTTTTTTCCTTTCCATCTCCTGCCTTGGTCTCTGACTGTTTGACCGACTTTGTCTCTTGTGTTTTTCACAGACACCAGAGGAACTGGAAGATGACTCTGACTTTGAACAGGAGGACTATGATACTCGCAGCAGGACCAGTGTCCAGACTGAAGATGACCAGCTTATTGCTGGACAGAGTGCTCGGGTAAGTGGATGTTCGCTTCCCCACTGTGCTGCAAGTTCTCAGTCAGGTCAGATTAGAACAGAAAAAAACAACATATTATTCGGTTTGCGTAAAGGCTGCGCAAAAAGCCCAAATTCATCACATAATAGACTGCTTTTTTATTGCTTCAGTAGCAGGCTGAGGTGCAAGTTGAACTGTATCACACCCCAACACCCACCCCTGTTCTCTGGCCATACTTGAATCGATTCATCCAACTAGTTCCACTTACATAGCATGAAAGTCCATTTAAATGATCCTAACAAGTGGGATTATTTTTAATAAACACTGTTCAGGGATGGCAGGTGTAAAATTGCAATCATAAACAAAGCAGTAATTACCAAATTCCCTTCAGATGGTAGACAAAACACAAAATACAGTATAGAACTGTGCCAAGGCCTCCGTCATGATCACCAGGGTCTGGGCTTTGTTGCACATTAGCAATTTTTCACTTGGGCCCAGCTTAAAGAACATTAAGAGGGTACCAATGCTTGCTTCCCTCCAGCAACACAGAGGCTCTAGCGGTGTGTTGCATGTTGAATGGATTGTGGATGGCAGGAGTGTGGCTTGGCCCAATGCCTCTCCCTGTGGCACAGGCCTGCATTATACAGTCTGGCCCTCTACACAGTATGAACTCTCAGGGGGGGTAATGCACAAAGAAGGGAAAAATAAATAAAACCAGAACGGCAGCTTATTGTTGCTAAATCTATGTACTATACAGCTATAGCCCCAAATGTGATGATTTCTGACAGAAGTTAAAACAAAAACAACCAGCTCAGAGCCTAGGCCACTGCTAGCAGGCAACCCCTCTGAGTGAAACTAACTAAAACCACTGTACACTAAAGTGAGACTATGTAACTTTTGCTTAACAGCCACAGGTAGCAATTATGGGATAATGGCAGATTAAATCATAGCATTACGGTAGCAGTCCAGAACAGTCAGAAAGCCAGAAAACTGAATCACTCAGCAATATCTAGTTTGGTAAAGTTAGCTAACCACCTTAAGCTACTGGTCATGCCAGACCAAGTACGGCTATAGCTGCGAAACCCTGTTTCAGCCTAATGAAAGCCACTTGTTCATGAGGATGTGCACTTTCCTGAGATATGACCATTTGTATAATCAATGCGCCTAAAACTTCCATAGAAGTTTACCTGTGCCACTCCTTAAATGGGCAAATTAATTCACAGAAATGTTACCAAAGAGCGAAAGACTTTCATGTAGCTTCAGGTCTTGCTTTCAGTAAACATCAAATAAAAACAACAAACTTAGCAGTGTGAGTATTCTTATTAGAGGATCCTAAACAATAATACATTATTATTAGCAGTAATATTATTATTATTAGTACTGTCAACAATCATCAGAGCAGTGTGACAGAGGTAAAGACGGAATGGTTAGATTCTAAAGCAACGACTAATATGGCAGGCAGTCAAATAAAGGTGAGAGTCATGAAAATATTTGAAATTATAACTTGCAGTAAGTGATGTTACACTGTCTGATGAAACAGAGGATGATACTGAACAGAGACCTGGTAAAAGACCCCGAGGCAACTGTGGGAGTGAGAGATTTTTCATACTGAAATGCCGAAGTTGCTTTAATGAAACATCCAAGTAAAAATAACAAAGTCTAAGAAATCTCTCAGTAAATTGGCAAGCCATGACAATGATGATATGGTGACCAGAATATGAAGTTTGTTTTAGTTTTTGGGAAATATAATTTATTTTAGTTATTTTCTGTCTAATATTTAAACTCTAAATTCATTTGATGATGAATTTGACAAGAAAACTACTCATAAATGCCACTTAAGAAGAAATCTGTTCACACAAGTGGTTCTTGCGTGAGACCTAGTGTTGACAACTGGTAAAAAAAAAATTTAAAAAAAGGGACCAGCCAACATCAGTCTCCTGTGTCCAAGTCACACATTTCGTAGACGCCTCCATGCACCCTGACCACTTCTCTACAATGTTTTGTGGCTCAGTATCAATGTCACACCACTTCTGTGTTTGCTCCTGACAGAGAGGAGTCATAATTCACACAACCGCTATAGATCCTTGACAGTTAAACGTAAACATAGGCTGTATTGGGAATTTGAACCAATATATATTATTATGTATTATGCGTTTTTTCTGATGAGGAAGAGAATTAGTTGCATCATATTTCCACATTTATTCAGAAGATTGTAATTGACACAGGGAAATTCAAATAATGTATTTTGTAGCCCTAATATAGACAATATATATAGATAATATAATATATACCAAAATGTAAAACAGCATTTTATGGTTTTGTGTGTGTAAAGTAAAATATAATCAAAAGTGAAGACAATCATATTAATTCTAATTGATAAAGTGTCATTTACTCCTAGTTAGTTGAGAATGTAAGTTTTACCTAATTAATTATTCAGTTCAACTGTTCACCTACAATGTGTCCCTTAAAAGTTTACCATTGTCAAGTCAGTAATCCAACCATGAACAAAAAGAACAAACCCAGGCTTTGGGAGCACAAAAGTCGTTCCAAGAAGTCTGTGGGGGTCCTGGGTGTGAAGTGCTCTGAGTTTGTTGTATGGATACTCCCACAAAGGCTCCCGCAGAGTAACATTGCAGGGCCATCTGAGCTTAGATGCACCAACGCTGCCACACAAAAGAGCTTCACAGAATCAAACTGTTAACTAGTTTTCCTGGCGCTTAACTGTGCTTTGAGTGGGCAGCTCTTCTTGGGAACAGTTGGAAATCGCAGCCTGTCCCTTTGTCATAACTTGTTACTGTAATACCATGATATAAGGTGGATTATAGAGTGACATGGCTGAATGTAATGATTGTACATGCACATTTAAGGTGCACAAGCTCGCATTGAATAAATGTCCAATAATGCATCACTGTGTGATCGCTCCTATTTGTAAATTTAGTTTGCATTATTGCGTAGTACATACTATACAATTGATATCACCTGTTTTTTCCACTCATAGACATTGTTATGCCCTCAGAGACTAAACATTTACACACGCAGAAGACAAGCACATCCATAAAAGATGTGTTTGCCGCGAACCACTGGTGATCTGCCCAGACGGCCCCAGTCTGTCGTGTCAGGATAAAGCTTGCTGTCCTCTCATGGTCATGCCAAGTGCACGCTGGCGCACTGTGTTTCTACTCAAACAGACAAGAGGAAGCGTAATCCATTTTCTCCATAGGAGCTGACATGAGCACACTGAGGTTTACAGTCATGATCCCTCCAAGCCCTTCCAGTGTGCAGGTATCACACACAGGACACAGGCATAATATCTCCCTCTCACTTTCTCGATATCACTGTCTCTCTCTTGCTCAGTGTAGAAAGAAATCAAATCAAGTCCAGGGCAGTCCCAGGAGCCTTTGTTCCCAATGTTTTGCCTTGTGTGGTGCTCCACTTGTCACTTCTATTACCCATACGCATAAAGCAAAGTTATTAGAGCAAACATGCATAATGAGAAGGCAGAAAAACACACAGGGGAAGGACGCCTGTACATAGTGTGTTTTTCTATTAGAACATGCAGACACAAACTCTCCTTCTATAACAAACCACGGATAATGCACAGGGAACCAAACACAAAGCCCTTTCCCCTACACACATACACACACACACACACACACACCTAACATCTCTTAACACAGTGATTGGATAACACTGTTGATAGGTCATCCATAAAATTGAACTCTGAGTGTCTGGGCAGTTTATTTCAAATGAAACAAATTAAAGTCATTTCAAGACGCCGCACTCAGTGAAGAAACCCGGAAAGCGCTCTAATCCCTGCAGACGTAGCCGAGTTGCACAGTGTATTGGCACAGCACTCCCTCGGCTGGATTTGCCACTATGTTAAGCTCCCAAGGCCTGCTCCTTGTTGTTATCAGTAAAGTAGGGGAAGGGATTTGGGGATAAGTGAATTCTAGAGAGCATGGGAGGAGGGAGGGAAGGAGGGGGGGGCCTTCACCAAGTGCCTTCCTGCTCCCCTGACGTCCCAATTGGCTCATGTGTTTACCCCTGTGCTCCAGCTTTCTTTTGTGTTCAGAGCCCTTCGCTCTCTCTTCCTCCTTGACTCCCTCTTTTGTCACACCATTTTCAGAGTGAATTGGAATACCAACAAAATCCCTCACTCTCTCCCCCCCAACCCCCAACCTCCCTTGATCCCTAATTTTAGAAAAGGAATTTTCAAACCAAATTGTTGAGTTTCAAGAGACTTTTTGTTCCCTTTAGCTGTTTGGTAGTGCAGTTTGTCTTGGTTTGATGCAGCTCTTTTGTGCAGAAGATTCTGATTCTCAATTTACATTCTTTATCTGTCTCGTAACAATGTCAATTAGCAAAACTATAACTGCACCTCTCAATGGTGCACCCACCATTTTGACACCAGCGGCACATCGTTCGGTGTAATTATAGAAATGAAGTGAATAATTGATGCCTCAACAGTTGGGTGCAGGAATGATATAAGCAGCAAAGATATGCTAATGACTGCCCTCCAGTCCTGAAGTCAGAGTTCTACCTTGTGGCAAAGCACATTCACCTCTGTTGCCATTGATTAGGCAGCAATTATAGTACAGCATTGCCTACATTATATTTTTGGCTACATTAAACATGAACATGTAATCAGCAAACCATACCCTGCAGAACTATTGAATACCCAGAGCCACGAGCTTTGTGCACAGGTACTCCTCACAGGCCCCTTTCACACATGCAGCCTATCCTTGAAATTTTCAGGAACATTTCCTGCATGGGGTCATGTGTGAATGGGGAGCAGGAATTGAAATCTATACCACCTGTTCCACTTCAAGACCTAGTAAAATGTCAGGGAAAATACCAGTACAGCTGTGTTGTGAATGAAAGCAGCGACATTGCAGGAACAAGAATGTAAAGTGTTACGTCCATTTGACGAAAGACACTTTCACGTGGAGCAAGTGAACCATGCGTTTGCCAATGCTTTTGCGTGTGATTTGTCTCACAAACTTGTCGAATATTAAATACATTGCAAGAACACTGGCATCAGACAAAAACAAGTCCTCATCTGCCATGTTCCCGAAAATAATCAAAGATGTCCACTGCATACACGTACATCCGGCCTTACCCCCATGTTCTTCTTCTTCCATTGAGTTTTATGGCATCTGCTCCAACAATGCCAGAGTAGATGCCATAAAGACAGAAAGGTTCCTGAATTTAGCTGCATGTGTGAATAGTGATATAGTTATAGGGATGAAATCAACAAAATGAAAAAACTTTCTCCCTTATAAGCCACAGCAAGTGTTGTGTTGAATGAGACAAACTAAAACAACCAGGTTTTAAAATTCAGTACACAAACTCATTAGGATTATCATGTAGAATATTTACAATGTTGATATTATGAGTCTTAGCTCTGACCTTGCCACACTCAAAAAGTAAACACCAAGCTTAGAACAGCAGGGAGTGGGGAGTGACCATACTAACTTCCCCCCCGAGAAAAAGCTAGACTCAGAGCCTACAGATTGGATGTTGGAGCCTTTGAAATACTATATGAGCAGTAGCAGCAACAGCAATCTCAGTGTTACTCTCAGGTGAGCAGTGTGGCAGCAGGCATGCAGCAAATCACTGCACACAGCCAAAATCAAATGAGTGCATCGAATATGTGTTTTGCAGTGATATATATACAAATTTATATCACCCCTTGACAAGTAGCATATTTGGTGATTTTCAATTGAAAAAATGTAAACACTTTTATATCATAAATTGAACAAAAATGATTGTCATTGTGGCATGTGCAAAAGTTTGGGCACCCTACATAGTCAGTACTTAGTAACATCGCCTCTGGCAGATCAGAGCTTGCAAACGCTTTTTGTAGCCAACTAGTCTTTCAGTTCTTGTATTTGGGATTTTTTTCCATTCTTCCTTGCAAAAGGCTTCTTGTTCTGCAGTATTCTTGGTCCATCTTGCATGCACAGCTCTTCTGAGATATACCCACAGATTTTCAGTTATGTTTAAGTCAGTGGATGTGATGCCTATTTCAAAACTTTCAGCTTGTCTCTCCTGAGGTAGTCTATGGTGGATTTTGAGGTATGTTAAGGATCATCATCCTGTTGTAGAAGCCATCCTCTTTTCAGCTTCAGCTGTTTCACAGACAGTGTGATGTTTGCTTACAGAATTTGCTGATATCTAGTGAAATCCTTCACTCTCCACTCATGCAGTGTTTCCTGTGCCTCTGGCTACAACACAACCCCAAAGCATAATGGATCCACCCCCATGCTTACCAGTTGGCAAGGTGTTCATGAAAATTTCTTTTCATGAAATGCTGTGTCTATTTTGCTCCAAACTGCTGATTGGGGCCAAAGAGTTTTATTTGAACTTCATCAGTCCACAGTACTTGTTTCCAAAATGCATCAAGCTTCTGTAGATGTTCCGTTGAAAACTTCTGACATTGGATTTTATGATGTGGACGCAGGTAAGGTTTTCTTCTACTGCTTCTTGAAGGTCTTGTTTGTGCAAGCATTACTGCACAATGGAACAGTGCATCACCACTCCTGAGTCTGCTAGATCTTCCTGCAGGTTTTTTGCAGTCAAATGGGGATTTTGAGTTGCTTTTCTGACCAGCATATGAGCAGTTCTCTCTGGGAGTTTTCTTGATCTTCCAGATCTCATCTTGACCTCCATAGTTGCTCTAAACTGCCATCTCTTAATTACATTTTGTACTGTGGAAACTGCAAGCTGACAAGGCATTGCTATCTTCTTGTAGCCTTCCCCTGCATTGTGAGCATCAGTAACTTTCATTTTCAGAGTCTTACACAGCTGCTTAGAGGAACCCATGAATGCTGAGTGTTTGCACAAGGTTTGAAGAGTCAGAGTATTTGTAAAGCTTTGAAACTGGCACCAGCTGACATTTCCTAATGACAATTGTTGACATGCCTCAGGCCTAACAAGCTGATCAATGGCTGAGACCTTGTAAAAGGAATCTGAGGATTTGGAACTTAAGGTGGCCAAACTTTTGCACATGCCACAATGATGTTTTTATTTTTCATTTTTGTTCAGTTTATGACATAAAAAGTAACTATGCCTTAATGTTTGTGAAAAATATTGTGTTTTATATTCCATATCTTAGAGAAGCTGTGTTTACATCTTGTCAATTAAAAATTGCCAACATATACTATCTGCATACAACTGTAAGCAGTGTGAGCAGATTTGGGTTGAGTGCCTTAACTAGCTATCAGGTTTCAATAGAGGATTACTGCTTCAAGTTTGGTTGCAAAAGCCCATCAGTGCTAATTAAAAAGACCCAAAACGCGATACTCAATTTAGGGATCTGGCCTTTATGTTAATTTATGAACATATGGAGGTATGTTTGACTTGTGGATGGACAGATATACATGTTTTGTCATAGAAGGAATAAATGGTGGTGCAGGAGACCCAGAGCCACTGCCTGCTGTGTGAGAACTGAAATGCATGCAAACACACCTGCACTAGTCTGTTTTACACTGTTGATTTCTTATAGTTTAGTCTAAATACATATTAACTTGGTATTTGTTTTAAATGTGAGCCGTGTTTTCACCCCACACACTGTTTAATGGGATTTGCTACTGCGCTGTTGTTTGTGTGTCTTGGCACAAGTAGCAGAGGAAATCTACACTGGGCTTGAGGGGGCTGGTTTTGCTTGTTTGTTTATAGCATTCGGGTTTTTTCAAGCTAACCACCACCAAAGCTTTGCAACACTCGGCTCACAAAGTGATCAGTAGGCCAGAGCTCATGGACACATCTGTTGGCCTCTGATGAGAAAGTTCTACCCCCATGCTTCTCTATTTCTGCCTGTAATTTCAATTTTCTCTTTCTCACTGCTTATATCTTTCAAAGAATTTCAGGAGGACAAATCATCTATATTTTTTGGTTTTGATTTTCCTCCTGACACATCTACCAGGGGATATGAGCAAAGTGACGCACTTTCTCACTGAGCTCACCCCGCACCCCTCCTCACCAGCTTTGCTGTGAGAGAGGGAATAAGGAAGAGGGAAAAGAAGGACGAGCGCAATTATTTCATTAAGAGAATAGCAATACTTGGAGGACAGTCAATAAAAGATGAGGTTAAAAAACAATGGTGACTTTTCTTTTTTTTTTTTTACTGTACTCGTTTTCTCTTTCTGCCTCTCAAGTCAATATAATCGACCTAATGGAAACCAGGTTATTCTTCCTTCCATCCCACCTCCCTGACATAATGTTGAACAAATGCATTATTCATTCTCTGGTCTAAGAAGCAAGGTAATTATACATTTATCTCCCAAATAATACCGGGTCTTTACTGCGCTTGTGACCTTGCCAAAAGATTTATGCCATTTTGGACCTGCCCCCAAAGGCCGCTGAGAGAGCAAATGTATTCTTATAGAAGAAAAAATGAAGGCAAAAATGGATTTGCTTTTTATGGGTATAAGATGTCAAGGGGTTTGAAAAGGGCCAGTCATTAAATGTAAAGTTTAGAACTTTATTTTGAAGCGTTTCAGAAGGGCAGGGAGAGTCAGACCCCAAACTTAATGTTCGAGTTTTGTAGGGCGGATTAAAAAGTAGACTGGACAGGAGAAAAAAATGGAACAAATGGTGCTACAGCTTTCTTTTGTATATTCTTTCCTTTATATGTACGTGTTCTCTTTCACTAATCCCTTTTCTTATTCGCCCTTTTCCTCATTTCCCTATCGTTCTCTCTTTATCTCTTTCACCTAAATTCTTCTCCTCTGGCATTTCCCTCATTGTGAGCCATCTTCCCAATTTGTTCTGCTCAAATTTACTCCCTTACTACCTCCTCTTCCTCTAATGCTTTTGTTTCCTCTACACTCCTGTGTTGCCTGCAGGCCATCATGGCACAGCTTCCCCAGGAGGAGAAGGCCAAGATTGCTGAGCAGGTGGAGAGCTTCAGACAGGAGAAGTGCAAGCTAGATGCAGAAGTGGCCAAGTGGGATGACAACGGCAATGACATCATTGTGCTGGCCAAGCAGATGTGTATGATCATGATGGAGATGACGGACTTCACCAGGTAAAATTGACAAGGGAAAAGCAATAAGATTTAAAGTCCCTCCACTCCACTTATTGTTACTTCACTCTCTTGTTTAATCCTAAGAGTGCAGAATGGTGTATGTGCAGAGTTTGACAGAGTTTTAGACCACTAATTGAGCAGTGTTTTTATGAGTGACACTATGTATGTATACTAGTATGTATGTACATAAACATGCCAGCCTGCTGATCAATAATTTTGTGGTGATAAAGCAACATAAATGTAATAATACGCCAGTGAATGCTGCTAGCAAACAGTCATGGCTGTTAACAATGCACAATTTAAAATGTTTGTGTGAAACATGAACTAGCATGATTTTGTGGCATCGCAGCTGCTATGGAAGCCAATCATAGTGCAGTATGCAACTTATTCAAAATGTGATGTGAAACTTAAAACCACATACCACATACAAATTTTTCAGTGAAGTAGGAGACATGCGGCTAAAATTTTGAAATGAACAATATTTGTATATTCACAGATTCTGAATTCTGAAGGAGAAGGATTAAAATTGATTTTTAAAATTGTTTAAATATTGTTTTTATAGAAAAACCATATCAGTCACAAATGATCATTCAAGCAGAGTATGTTTTATATTTATTAAAACATGTCTGGAGCAGATCTTTAAATTAAACCAAAGTGACATCAAACTGGATTGCTGAGAAACATTCTTGCCTTTTATGATGCTCCATAGCTGTATACTGTTTTGTTAAAGGTAGTGACCCAGACAAACTTTGTTTCGATCATGACTACGTGGTGTTGCTGTGATTCAAAGATACTATAATAGATACAGTAGTCTGTTTACATTTAGTTCTGTATCTTATGTTTTCTAAAAGCCAACAGCTTTGCTCTCAATCTCCCCCATCTGGCATCAGCATATCTTGGAAATCCTTCATGTCTAACTGATGGTTATCTGTCTCATGCATGGAGTTGTGATGCACACCACAATTATATACCATGGGACAAAACCTCCTCCCCAAAAAAAGAATAAAAATTCAGAGCCATGAGTGATTAGTCATGAGTGATTATGGCTGTGGTGTTGTGACTGCACCATTATTACTTGGCATTGACCCCAGTGATTCAGATTGGCATGAACAAACTGATGGGAAACTTCTCAGCACTGACTAAAAATGAGACATTACACACAGACAAACACATTTATCTTTGCCACATTACCTTTCCCTGTGCTGGCAAATAAGAAAAAGAGAAAATAGAACACATAGTACAGGCTCAATTGTCAGCTATTATTTTCCTTTCCTGTTTTATTTTCCCTCTGTAACCCCTCTGAATAGTCTCTTGTTTTGCTCTTAAAACCTTAAATCTTTTATTTTATTTTGCTACCAAGCACATCTCTATGATACATCATTAGAAACAAAGGTATACCATAGTTGTTACATCCATTATCTGGTGAATTGTCTATTGTTGGTCGATTGTAATGTATTATATTCTTCCTGGGAGCAACAGCAAATTAGCTGCTATATGAGTTTGTATGACACAGGGGTGAGTTCAGTCTTTAAAGGGAAGCTCTGCATGTCTTCTGCCTCTGCAACTCCACCCACATTCCCTTTTTTTCCTCTTTTCTCACTCCTTGAATTTTCCCAGAGGCAAAGGCCCCCTGAAGAACTCGTCAGATGTGATTAACGCAGCTAAGAAGATTGCAGAGGCTGGTTCCAGGATGGACAAGTTGGCCCGTGCTGTCGCAGATCAGGTAGCTTTGCAACTCCATTTGTGTCTGTCACTGTCATTTTTATCGTTATACTTTCCATCAGTTTGAAATTGTCTCCGACTTTGTCATTGTAGCTGGCGGCGGAGCAAATTCTGAGTTAGACTAAGTGGGCATGGCCATTGGAAATCTTTAATGTGGGCACTGATGAGCCCAGCTGGAGTGGTGGGCTGTGTTGCTGCATGACTTTGTCTCCCAATGGGGCCAACACTGAGAGAGCAAGACAGCAGAACCAAGTTGTGTCTCTAATATAATTAGTTCCCAACCGAGGTGTTGCATTCATTATCAGATGAGTACCTCTCTAAAACACGCTGACAGACCATTTTCAATATCTAATCAATCAGTGCGGTGCCTAGGGTAGATGGGAGTGCAAAAAACTAGGTGTGTGTACAGCAAATGAAGTGGGAGTTATTTCAGCATGCTAGCAGCACTCCAGGTAATGCATAATGTTCTTCTTCATTTCATCTGTCTCTAATAAGCAGTGAGAATAAACTTAGGTGCAAGACTCACTGATTTATTAAGGCAGCCTGTTGTCATTGTAATTGCAACTGCTGTTAGCTAGCAAACCTTTGGAATAATTATTGTTGGTTTCAATATCACACACTGGGCTTCTTTCTTGTGCTTCTAAGAAGCTGAACAAATATTGGACTTCACATTCAAAATTTTAAATCTTTTTCAGAAGTCATGCAACATGAGGTCTGTACACGCGTTCATCAAAAGGCTGCTCTACCTTCAGTATCATGTGCCAGATTTAAAGAGTTGTTATGCTGATTTGCTTTTTTTTTTCAACATTTAATAAAAGGATAAACCCCTTGAGATTTTCAAAGTGGTCCTCAAAAGTTATTCTCACTCAGTGAATCCTACTTTCACAAAGTCTGCAGAATCCTTAAATGATATATTAATTGATTGACATTAATTGATTTTTTTGGCTGCTTGGGGTAGTACAATAAGCTGCAAATACATTCACATATAATTACCTTATAGAGTTGATATAGTGAATATGTCAACAAACAATGGCTTGTTTACTCATTCAGCAGAATGGAGAGCATTAGCATTCGATTAAAATAGTGTTTCTGGCCATCTGATGAATGCACTGTATGTCCAGTATTCACTCTTCTGTCTGCTCTGTTGTGGTGTCCAGTTTGTTCACCAGTTAGTCACTGAATTTGCCTGTCTGTTGTTTTGTGCTGGGCAGATAGCCCGCTGCATCTGAAAAGGACATTGATAAGAACAATGAGACAAAATAAAAACAGTAAAGAGCTGAGGGGAACACCAGAGTCTGGTCAAAATTATCTGTGTCCCCTTTCACATTACACACAGTCATTAGAGCCACTGTAAATACAAAAATGTTGATTATAGTAGCTTTAATAGAAGATAATAGACATATTAAATCTCTGTCTGGATTCTTCTAAATACACATAATTATTGGGATAGATACAAGTGCCAGACAGTTTTTCATTCATTTGTTAAAAATGGTTTCAAAAAAGGGAATCTGGATATAGACCAGGTAATAAAAAATCTTGTTCTTCAGTCCATGACCTTACCTTCCACCAAATGTAATTAAAATATGTTAACAAGCTTTTGAGATGTGGTGCTAGCCAAGAAAAAAAAAGACTGAAAAAATAACCTGCTGTGCAGTATATTACCCCGAACCCAGCATGGGAAAACTTTCTTTCATCAGTATTTCTTGTGAAAGCATTTTATTCTTATTGGAATCATTCTATTAATTTAGGAGGCATGCTCCTTTCCAGGGTACTGTATGTTCCTGAGAAGTTACATAAAACACACATAAAAGACACACAATACCAGTATTAAAAGATGATTTTCACCATCAACTGTGCATTCTCATTA
The DNA here is from genome assembly GCA_029490765.1 of Euthynnus affinis. NCBI lineage: Eukaryota > Metazoa > Chordata > Actinopteri > Scombriformes > Scombridae > Euthynnus > Euthynnus affinis. The sequence continues at coordinate 18,283,035 of CM055838.1, read as the reverse complement.
GTCCCTCCTTGCCTTTTGGCGGCAATATGAAATTTCACAACATTATACTGTGGATCACCCAGTCTATTGCTGTGAGCACAGTGCTGAATTCCTGTCACTTTGAGTGGCCTTAGACTATACTGAGCTTCCAGCTGACCAGAAGGCATCTTTAGTCAAAGCTGGCACCATTCTCTTCATGTCACACTGTCCTGCTCTCCAGAGCATATTGCACTACAGAGCAAAGTTTCAGGCTATGAATGCATAAACTCTGCCTATTATGCAGTAATTACCACAAACAGAGAGATGGAAAACAAGGCGAGAGTTTCAATCTGTATGAGCCTTATATATCACATGTTTCCATGTGAGAACATTTGTTTCTGAAAGCAGGTCTGTCTGTGTCACAGCTTGTGTGTGTTACTGAGAGCAGGATCTGGGACGGAAAGGACATAGTAGGCATGAACTTGTGTTTGTGTGCTCATGTATTCATTTCTTGGCATGTAGGCTGCCAAGAGATGATCAGTGTTCAACAGGGTTTTGGTGAGAGTGAATCTGTCACATGGCAAATCACTGGCAGAGCCTGTGTCTGAATCAACAGTTGCTGTAATGAAAAGAGCAGGTGGCTTGCCATTTTTAATTCTCACTTAAATGGTTCCTAGACCTGTGTTTACTGAATATTCAAAGCCTTCTGTTACACTTCCAGAGACATCAGAGCTGTATTCAGGAAATAAAGAGGGTCATGAGGACCTTTTTATTTCCAACATGTATTTAATATAAAAGTGTTTTCATATGAAGCTTTTGAGGCATCTGTTTGCCATCACATTCAGTAAATAGAATGAGTTATTGAAAGTTAAAACAGTGAAAGTTTGCTTCTATCGAGCATCTTAATGGAAGCACACAACAAATAACATAACCTTGATTATTTGTCTCTATTCCTGATGAAGAATACAAGTATTTTGCATTCACACATTATTGTAAGTAACCTGTGCTTGTCAAGAACACTGCCATTAAGAATAAAGGCTGCTCCGCTGCTTTCAGACAGGTCCCTTAAGTAGCAAACCTTGTCGCCATGACTCCACATCAGCCCTATTGATGAACACGTGTGAAGCAGAAGGCAATTCTGCATGGAAGGGTGGGAGGACGGCAAGCTCTTTCATAGTCATTTAAGCACAGCACTTGACGTAGAAAAACCCCTCGAGGCACCTCACCCCATTTCACTCCAGTAATGCCTTTTTTCTACTCTATTTCTCCCACTCCATTTTCTTCACTGTGCGTCATTCTTTAAGTATGCCTCCTACAGATGCAACGTAAATAGTTGAAGGCATCTCTACTACATGAGTGTATCTTTTGTGAGACATACATTGATTGTTCAGCGTAATGGCTCTCTGGCATGGAACAGTATGCATCATTTTGCTTGAGACGGGCAGATTTTGGTTCCTGAGTAATTCTGCAGCACCTGCTGGCTTTCATTTCACCTGTATTGCTGTTATTGTCTGTAGATTCATGTGTTGTTATTGTATAGTGAAGTATTTTATATTAACAATGGCAAAACATAAAGCTACAGAAAATAAACATCAAGCCTGGTGATATTCTGTATTTGTTTTATTGTCAACAAATCCTATAAAAAGAAGGAAAACAACGATGCTAAGTCCATCTTAGTTCTTTCAGTCTTCCCTCTGCTGTCTGTACTCAGCGTCAAGCCCATTCATTTCTTTTAAACAGGCGTACATCTTTTAAAATAAACTCCATGTCCACGATACTGAAGGAACATGTCACTCAGTACAATAGTGTGGCTCACTGATTTGTTTTATATTATATGAAATATCAGTAGAGGTCATTGTTGGTTTGTATCTTTTCATGAGATTTTTTTGACAGGAAGATAAGTTTAGAGTATCGCCAGCCTCCATCCTTTAACTCTGATTTCCTCTCCTGGATAAATTTTTTGTCCTTCAGGAACATTTTTCTTTTGTATTGCATTCATGTTTAGTTTCATGTTGACGCTAGATTTTCATTCTATGACGTAATCCCGGTTTCACTTTCATGTCACAGCAGAAGTTTCTGTCGCAGAGTCCAGAACAACAAGAGCAAAGCTCCTGTCTCCTCTACTGACAGGAGTGAAACCAAGTCTGTCTGATGTGTAATTAAAAGGCTTCTCAGGAAAAACAAAAACTACAGTTTAATAGGAGCAGGCTAGAGAGGAGTCAGTATCAACTAGCTTCAAAAATTAACACTGTTGCCAAGTGAAAATCTTGTATCTCATAAGTCAGCTTTTCAGGAAATAAGAAAAACAGCTTTGTTTTAGTTTTAGCAATACACAAATTGTAGTTTATTCTAAGAGGTTTTTATTTTTATTTTAAATGATTTCCCTAAATATGTCAGTGTCTCATCCTTTGCCTTCATTTTTAAAATATCAGAAAGCAGATTCACATTTTATGTCACCTAATACAGATATTGTGTGTCTGTTTATGAGTTTTTGAATATTTACACCAGGTAGACTCCCTGCTAATTGAACAGGACAGCCCTGATATTTTGGACATGTGATCAAAACATCCATTAAGCTAGTGATTCCCAACTTCTGATAAATCTGAGGTGGTTGTAAGATAACAGTAGTGAGAAAAAAAGGAAAGAAAAATATATTTCTGTATGTGTATTTTTCAGATATGTCTTTATTTTTGTAGCTTTCTGTAGAAATATTTCAAATTAAGCAATATGAGAAGTAGAAAACACTCACTTCCTCACAGCTCATGCACAAAACCATAACCATAAACTGTGAAGAGAAGTTATAAGCTGAAAATGTTTTGTTTTAAGGGATCACAGGCCAAAAAGGAACCACTTAGTCTATGGTGGCATCATCCCTCACCTGTCAGTTCTTGGCCACGTCAAACATCCCCATTTTCTCTTCAGTATGACTTTACTTTGACTACACCACTTTTACCGTTCAAAAATCTGTCATAAGAAATGAAAACCCACTTTGTAGGCTCTCACATCACAGACTGTCTACTGATCTGTATATTACAACATGACATGTTGCAGAGCCATTTAGGGAAAACCAGGTTCCTCCAGTTGTCCTGTTTGCTAATGTTTCCTATTTAGAATTTCAAAGTACATATAGTGGAATATAACAAAAGAAGGAAAATAAGCACATTAGGTAGCCACTTGACTATAACAAGGGGTTTCAGTATGTACTAGAACACAGAAGTGCTCAGTCTATGGTTGAGATGCCAGAAACTGGATGAGCAAATAGAAAGATTACCGGCTTTCTTGAAGAAACTGGCAGGTGACAGCTTAACATCACTGTAGTTGCCCAGTCAACTAGAAGGCATATTGTGTAACTGTGTGTAACGTGCTTTAGTTGAATCTGTCATGACACTTTCATTTCATTTAAAAAAAGCCCTCCCTTCTCTAAAATACCTTTCTTGTCTTTGTCTGCTATTGGATCTGTAATGGAGTAGAGATAAGAATAGTATAGAAAAGTGCCACAATTAAAGAGAAACAACAAAGATGTGAAGTTGAAAATAAAATAACAGACTAAAAATCACTATTTTTTTCCAATCAGAGTGGTTGAGTTGTTCAGTTCAGTTTCAGCCTGCTTACAAATGCAGCGTCAGTGTTGAGGTGTGACTCATGTTTTGACAGACTGCCACCGTTTGATAGTGTGTTGCCCCTCATTTTAGCACCAGAGTTCACATCATCGTCCTTCCTGGATTATCCTTCAGGAGTCTCATTAGTTCTGGGCCCAATTATGCGATAAAACAACTTACTTTCACCTATTTCTCTGGACTAAAACTCAAAATAATTCCCAAAATGTTGAGAGAAGCGCTTAGGTAATGAGGAATTTCAAAGAGGTTGAGAAAAGTCAGGCAGCGAACCACAGTATTTCCTCAGTAGTCAGTGATGAATACTATTTCACTGTGACGGACAGTGAGAGAGGGAGTGGGGGGGGGGGCTTCAATGGGCCTGGCAAAGTAATGGGCCGTAGTGTTTATTTACATCAACAGGGAATCGGTGGAATAAATGGACTATTAGTCAAGTGTACAACAGGGAACAATTGTGTCATGTCTACATCAAACTTGCCTGGGGCAGAAGTGTGTGTATGTGCCAGCAGTGTGAAGTGCAGTTAGCAGTGATGCTATCCAGGACTGGCGGTGCAGTGATAACGCCCAAGGAGAAGTTTCCCTCTGCCTCACTGGCTGCTCTATGAGCTAGCAGCTCCACCTCCATCTGCATTCAATGAAGCTGCTGCTGCTGCTGGCAGCTCCGGTCGTATTTACTGTGCAACTGAAAATCCTGCTCTGATAGCGGCCATGAGTATAGATGTAAACCATTCTTTAAATTGCTCTTTCCAATTATATCTGTGGGTGAAGAAACAAACATTCCACCAGACAGGAAGAAGACTGTGTTTTACTGGATATTTGTGAGCATCAGTGAAGGGCACTTGTGGCAAGTCGATTCTATTTGTCTTGGCATGAGAGGCCTATCCTCAGAGAGAAGGAGAGAAGACGAGCAGCAAGGAGAGCTGCAAGTCCTAGAGGGGGTATATTCATATCACAGCTCGATGTTTAACTTGCCATCCCCCTCTACCCGAGCCCACAAGACAAGGAAATGAGCTGTGCATTTCCCCACACAGTGCTGCTGAATGTCCTAGTTAAGACCGTTTAATATTAATGGCCAGAAGAAAGGTGTTGCTACAAAATGATGCTCACAGTGTTTAAGCAGCTGATGCAGTGTTCTTTACCCACTGGGAGCTTAGTGGGCCATAGCTGACACCTGGAAGGCTTCCAGATGGAATAATAGGGGCAAACTGTGTGATAGTAGGAGACCGAAGGAGTTTGTCCTCGTATTCCCTGTTAGTCCATTTGCTGCACTGTACGATTGGTTTCTTCGCTGTTGAAGTAGCAAAAAGGCCAGCAGGACCAGGTCAGAACTTCTGGTTCCTAAAAAAAAAAAAAAAGAAGAAGAAAAAGAAGAGGGACACATAGGAAGTCTGGTTGCAATAGAGGCAGGTCTTTATGTGTTTCAAAGTATCATTTCCATTCATTGTTGATTGATCTGATTTTTTGTTGGGTTTTTTTGCAACACGCTGTGACAAACTTGTTTTATTTGAAATGAATGAGTCTGATGTCCTGCAGTGTAACTCAACTGTCCTCTGAAACTCATACCTGCAGCAAACCACAACTGAAATAAATTGTCAAGCAACGTCTTCCTCACTCTGTGCAAAGTGTAATTAGGAACCGAAAATGCTGGAACCCCACTGTTTGTGTTGGGATTGTTGTTGTTGATTTTATGCTTTAAAAAGGCCTCACCATAGAGACCATTAGACAATTCTCTACCAATCTAATTTAGTCAAGTATTCACAAATCCAACTTATTTAGGAAAAAACCAAACAGTATACTTCTTAAAAATCAGGTGATGGTTCTGTAATAAGCAGTTTTACATTTTGCCTGAAAGTAGAACAAAGGTTTTTTGGGCTGAAGGACAAATCCAGTGCCCCAATGGTTTTATTTTCTGCCATGATATAATTATATATCCTTTCTATCAGTTAACCTACTTTTGGCTTTTCATTCCATACAGATTATCCAGTGTCAACCTAAAACACAGCATAGTTATACCCAACATTTAAATCAAATTGTTCATCAAACTGAGGAAAATGCAACCAAAAAAAGGGTTAGGGTTAGGGAAAATCAAGTGAGATGTCACTGTGCTACTTTGAATTTCGGTAATTTGCCAGTGTGAAACAGACCAATGCTGTTGTTAGACATAATTCCTTAATTTCACACAAAGACTATGGATAGGCCAGATGTGTGTAGGACTACATTTAGTGAAGCCAATGTAAGGCCAATCTCTGCCATGTTCTACATAAATGTTATTTGCACCACCGTCGTCATTTCATATCACAGAATTTGTATATTGTACTATTGTATTACTGTATGGCTATTATTTATTGGTTTTGTATCTTTTTCTTCTTTAATTCAGTGCCCTGATTCAGCGTGCAAGCAGGATCTTCTGGCTTACCTGCAGAGAATTGCCCTGTACTGTCATCAGCTCAACATCTGCAGCAAGGTGAAAGCTGAGGTTCAGAACCTGGGTGGAGAGCTCATCGTGTCCGGGGTAAGTCCATCTATACAGAACAGCACATGAGCAGCTCGATATCACTGATGCTCTGGATGGGCTTTTAGGCTTAAATCGCTAGACTTGACCAATATTTTATGCTCTCCGCTGTGGGTGGGCAAACCTTTTAGTTCAAGGTCATAATGAAGCTCAGAAGACCAGATGAAGGGTCATGCAGATTGAGGCTGATGCAATTATTTCAGACCGATTACCATCTAATAATACCAGAAAGATGCACCGCAGGCTTTTTTCCATTTGTATTTTTCATGCCTCATGAACCCTATTATTACTGCTCAAACTGAAATCAGTCAATTATTCCATATTGCTTACATTTGACATTTCAACTTTTCATCACTGGTTTTCTCCAGTATATAGACAATATACATTACAGAATGTGAATATATATTAGAGAACGTGAAATGAATCTGAATTAATTCAAACCTTTCCTGAAATCAAATACTGTAGCCATGCGACATAATCAGGTGACATTTTTTTAGAGAATTTATTAATTTTATTAATAATCTTTTATTTCTTGGAAAATAGAGAACATACATGCTCACATACGTCTGCATATTATCCATTCCCTAGCTTAATGCTTTCACATTTAATGAAAACTATTGATTAAATTTGACCCTCATTTCACCTCTGAATATAACAAATCCACGTGCAAAGATGATTATATGAAGGGATTTAATTTTCTTCATAAATCTAATACATACATACTCTCTAGGTCTAACAAAAGGGAAGTTACTCAATACAGCTGCAGGCAGATGTAGATGTCAGATGGTTTTCTTTTTTTAAAATAGGGCAATTCATTTTGTATTGTTGACATAATCATGTAGTGAACTGTGTTTGCCTCTAAAAAGAGATGCAATAAACTCTTTATATCTCCCATTATCGATAACTATGTTGATGTCCTGAATTTAGATATTCAGGTTTATATCAGAGGAGAAAAGATGCGTTCCTACTGTTTCATCTGTAAAGGACGTTCTTCTGATCTGCGTTAGTATGATTTGTTCTACTAATTAGAATCACGTTCCCTTGCATCTTCTGTTGCTACAATTCTTCATGATTTCTCAAGACTCGATTATAGGTTGTCTCACATGAGATTTGCAAGCCCTGCTGAGATTTTAACCTTTTCATTGTGGCCAGCTGGAGCCCACACTCATTAAATCTAAGCAGTTGACTCGTCTCAGCGTGAGGTAGAAGGGGGCCCACTGGCCGCCAAGTCTTAAATGTCAGCCAAACAAACAGACAGAGACAGAGGTACACCTGACCCCTGCTTCTGCTAATTAGGAACTACTAAAATAAGATGTCATATAGCGAGAGTCACGTTTGTATCCTGCTTAATTGCCAGTTGTGGCAAAGACCTCCTAGGTACTGTATGTAGCTAATACATCCTAATGTGTTTGTTGAGTGCAAAAAAGTCAATGCCCTTTTTTTTTCTTTACGGAAACTTATTTGACTAGACCTCAAATGTTTCTCTCTCTCTTTCTCCTCCAACTCTCCTTGCCCTCTTGCAGCTGGATAGTGCCACCTCCCTGATCCAAGCAGCCAAGAACCTAATGAACGCAGTGGTGCTGACTGTAAAGGCATCTTATGTAGCCTCCACCAAGTACCAGAAGGTGTATGGAACAGCAGCTGTCAACTCACCTGTGGTGTCTTGGCGCATGAAGGCTCCCGAGAAGAAGCCTCTGGTAAAAAGGGAGAAACCCGAGGAGTGCCAGACACGTGTGCGACGAGGCTCCCAGAAGAAACACATCTCCCCTGTCCAGGCCCTCAGCGAATTCAAGGCCATGGACTCCTTCTAAAACAAAATAAATAAATTTAAAAAAAATCATGCTTACCCAAAAAAAAACAACAAAACATGACGGTGACAAGTTGAAGAAAAGTCCCTTTTTATATTGTGTTAACCCACCTCTGTTTGCCCTGTGTGTGCTTGGTGACACCTCAGGAGGACTACAGTACGTATTAAACTGCCACACTACGGCTCCTGTGAAGACTGTGGGCCTCGTGGTTCACAGGCAGCCAGCACACACCCAACACTATTTATCAATCTTATTCTAGCTTAATATGTGAGAGCCGAAATGTGACACAAATACAACTACTTTTGAAGATATGGAAGATTAAAAAAAAAAAGAAACATATCAGAGGAAGAGGAAGAGTGGCATTTAAAAAAAATTGTGGCAGTTGATATTCTAGCTATATCATTAACGTGCTACTGACTGGCTGCTTGTATACTCATTTAAACTGTCTGAATGGAAATCCTGAATGGTTCAGTAGAGGAGTTAATCTATAGGGACTATATCAATGTTGGTATGCTCCCTCTTGATATTTTTTTTTTAATTTGAATGTTAACCTGTAGTGCTAGGAATAACTTATGTTTAAGATACCTGGAATTGTCGGCATCCAAGTAGTTTCCTTGTTCCTGATGATTATAATAATAATCCATACTGTGTTTTTTTCCAAAGCACACTTATGGTCTATTGTATTGCCTTTTTAAATTCAATTTATTTAATGATTACGTCACTAACTATGATGACCTTGATTGGGAGTTGTGTAGCGTATAAATATAGACAGAGAGGTTTGACTAGTTGTGGTTTGCTCAGAGAATAGAATCCCTGCATACAGTACCTTTATATTCACCCTTCTCTAATAAATCCCTCAACTTGATCCTCAAAGTTTCATGTGTGTTTCTTACTATCTGTGTCAATGAGAAGTGATTATTATAGGAGTGTCTCCTCTTATTAATCTTAAATATCTGACATAATAATTGCAGATTGAAAAGACTGGCCCACAGAAGAAAAGAAAAAAATCAATTATAGCACTAAAAGCTTACAAGAATAGGTGTATTGATTCAAGGTCAAAGGTCAAGTCCCACTACTTCACTGTGACTCGAGGTAATTGGTCTTAGGTCAGCATCGTTAATGCTATCTTTGTGATAGTTTACCTTGTCTTCAATGCAAACAGCCCATCACACTCACCATACTCACCTAAAACACAGGTACTGCTGACATACAGTGTTCATTTTAGCCATGCTAGCATCACAGCTCTATGAATGGTGATGTCTATTAGTCACTTCTGTCCAGGCTGAAATATTTCTATAACTATATGATGTATTGCCATGAAATTTTCTACACACATTCATGGATGAATCGTGCTGACCTTGGTGATTCCCTGACTCTTCCTCTAGCGTCACTAGCAGGTCAAATTTTTCATTTATACAGTAGAATATGTCTACGTCTACTTGCTGGATTGGTGCAACATTTTATACAAACATTCATGGCACCCAGATGATCAACTACTTCGGTGAACCCTTGGCTTTTCTTTGAAAGTAGAGTCCAGAGAGTCTAGATGTGTTGATGTTAGCATTTAGCTCAGAGCACGGCTGTGCTTTAGTACAGCCTCAGAGCCATTAATGTGGCTGTAGATCCTTAGTCATTATTTTCCTTATAATAAAGTTTGCCTGTTAGACGATCATCCATATAATGAACAGTTAAAGCTGTATCTATTTCATGCAATCTCAAAGTTAACTGCTGACTATATGTCAAGGTATATAAGCTAGTATTGACCACTTAAGCCCTTGTCAATCTCTCTTAAGCCTACTGAGTTGTTAAGGGAAGGAAAGGAGGGATGGACAGAGGGGAGCAATGGTTGGATAGCTTAAACTCAACGGAGGCCTGAAACATTGCCAGTCAGCAAGGCAAGAACCCCTCAGAGTATAAAATTTTGAGCTCTCTAAAGGCGCAGAAAGATTGGTGTGGCTAGTAAAAATGTGAAGTTTATATAGCTTGTCTGCGACCACTGAGACCTGGCTGCAAGCTCACTTTATGCCAAGTGATTCTGGTGAATTAGTTGATTTTAAGAGACAGCACAACGCATTCCTATTGAAAAGTGGCTGTATCAAGCCCTTGCAGGCATCCTGCCACACCCTGCCATTAAAACAGGGGAGCAAATCAATTGATTGCTTAACACAACCTTGATCTCTCAGGAATCAAATCAAAAGCATCGACAATTATAATTGTCCCAATAATGTCTCGTGGGACAATAGTTTAGATAATTCAGTGGTTTAGTCATTGATAATGAATAAGGCTCTTTATGTACTCACATTGTACCGCTAATGGCTATTAAACACAACATGCATCAGGCATCCGTGCATCACCAAAGTACCCTGTGTTTAGGAAACAGGGCCACAGGGGAGAAGTTGTAACACAGCCCAGTTAATGGAGGGATTAATTCCTGGCTGTTGTGCTGTCTAACTAGAATAATCCCTGTGTGTATCCATTCTCTGCAAATCCAAATAAAACATAACACGGTGGCTGAAGAGCCTCCATGTTATGTTTTATTTACATTTTCTTATTTACCAGAAAACACAATGAGAGCCTGTTCTCTTTGAAAATGAAATAATTAAAAAGAAATAATGATGGTAACAGAAATGCCACTGCATTGGCTCAGATATTAGTGGTTTGATTTGAGAGATGTCTACATGGGATGTGTTAAGAGGATCAAAACAGTGTCTAATCTAGTTAAACAAACCCCCCTCGGACAAACTGTTGTATAAAAATAGACGGAGAGGAGAATGACTTAAAAGTCCCAGAAGCAAAATGGTGATGAACAGCATACAACCAGCTGCTGCAATATGGTTTTTGGCTTTCGGTCTCTGGTGTCAGATGCCTTCTGACACTGAACACACAGGAGACTCAGCCATCTGCACAGATGGACATCAGTGCTGTAAAGGGACTACTTTTATGGCTGCAGTTATTTTATAACGCAACATGAAAATTAAATCAGATGAAGTGGAATTGAATCATCTTTATCTCACCTGATGTTGCAGCTGAGAGTTGTTTTTTTTTGTGTTTTTTTACCATGGTTTGAAAGACCAGGGAGGTTATCAGATGAATAGAAACATTGTTTTTGGAAAAACAACTGAAGTGTTCTTATCCCTAAATGAGGAAGGGTATTGCATGATTAATTTGGAATCCCTTATATGGAAAACCAACAAAGCACATAAACAAATATTTTGCAGTGGAAGAATAATTTCAGCTTGAACCACATGACATATAAAAACTAGCTAGTATTGGGGAGATGTGAAATGAAACCTCAGGCTTTGCCGTCTCTATTTATTTATACTTTTAGCTCTTTAGATGTTCTTCCAGGAAAGGGTCTAAACTCTTTCTAATTCTAATTTCCTCAAGCAAGCAGGTGGGGAAATATTTTGGAATTTCATGATCTTCTCTGAATGCTGGAATATGCTCTGCAAAAGTCTGGGTAACATTTTAAAGCTCTGTGCCAGTAATTCTTTTTGTATGCTTCTCTCAGCTCCAACTCAACTCCTTCAATGTGTCTGCGGAGGTCAAGTGGGTATGGCATTTCAGTGTAGCTGCCCAGATTCAGACTCTTATGCTCAACACTCTGTTTTCAATCTGAAAATCCAGAGTAGGATGTAAATGGTTTTGGCCATGTCCCCAAACGATTAAAGCAAAAATGTGATCCTGGTAGAGGGCCGATAATCTGGCCATTCCCTTGGCACAATGTCTCAATCTTTCTGAGAATATGAATAGGTCCCACTAGCACAGTCTGGGACACTAACAGCTGAGAAGTCTTAAGACCCAGTCACACCAGAATGTGTCAGTGCACAAATCATCCTAATGTCTTCACAAAATGTTTGATTTCAAGAAGCTTGTTGGAGGTGGCAACTACTATTACTAAAACAGAGCTAGCTGGTTAACTACTGTAGCAGGGAATATACATAATTTCATTTATTAACGAGTTTTAGTAAAGGAAGCATGATAATTCTAGGACTGTAGTCAACCAAAGAAAATCTTGGTAGACTAAAATTGTACATAATCTTAGACTAAACTAGCACATTTCTGCAGCAGAAATTTTGAAAGTGACACAGGCTGGTGCCAGTGGTTCATGTGTGAGGGAGCCCCAGGGGCTGATGGGGAACACTCATCTGGGAGGAATGAGTTGTGTCATTGATGCTCTGTTATGATTTCAGGCAGAGGTATGGCCGTTAATTATTAGTGCTGATCATACACTTTGTGTGTTTTTCTGTATCATGTATACACAAAACATAAAAATATATAAACATAAATAATACTATATATTACATTGACTTTTCAGTCATGATGTGGAGTCACAACATGTACATAACAAATATATTTGAATGAAGTCTGTAGCTCAAAGTATGGCGAAGTAGTTGAAGCTTGAAATTGCCCCTAAAATGTGGACGTTTTCTGACCCCTCCCCATTCATTTCCTGTGGGAAAGTTTTTGCAGTTTTTCCCAACTTACGTCTCGAAAAATTCTTAAAAAATCTTCACCAAAAGTCATAGCACACCATTCCAACGAGCCGCATGTTTTGATGTATAATTCATATGGTTTTTCTCAAAGCTGCGGGACTAGTTACACGCCGAAATTTTGTACGGAAGAGGTATAATAAGAAGTGGAAGAAGCCCCAGCCATTACGCTCCATTGCTATTGCATTGCTATGGAGAACAGTGACTCCTGCGGTGCCTCGTGTCACTAATGATTAGTCGCACCGGGGGGGGTAACGGGTGCATAGTAGTGGACTCAGCAGCCACACAATTGCTCTGTTCTGTATTTCTCTGTTTTGCGTATTCAGGTCAGGCTAATCCATCGTTGCTAACTTTGGAGCTAACTCCCTTCACTCTTCGAGCACTCGGGAAACAAAAGACTTGACTTTTTAGCATTTAACTGACACACTGTAGTCTGTACTGTACATTTACTGGCAGACTGATAACTTATCGCTAACCTTTTCCTCTGCTCCACTCCTATCCACCGCCACTTCTCTGTGTCCAACTCAATGCCATATAACTTAACTGAGTTGCTCTTTCCCAGGCAACACGAGGTTCACTCACGTGAAGAACAGCGCTGCACAGACTCACAAACGCTATATATTCCCGAATGAGTGGATATTTTGCGGTAATTCTGACATCAAAAAATATATTTTTGGCCTGGCGGGGGTTCTCATTGATATAATTGTAGGAGAAACACTGACTCAGTAAACGTTCAGTACATTTAGTAATTGTTGAGTACAGTTAGACCATGGAGTTAGACCCAGAAGTCTCAGTTAGTTTGGGCGAGTTCAAAGTTGTGAAGACAAAGGGCGTGTTTTGAAAATACACCCCCATACTACAGGTAATTTGCATAGACTATATAAATATAATAATTAATTAATTGTAATTAATAATTAATTGATTAATATTATATATAAAATCAATGAATTAATTGGTAATTTGTTAGTCTGTCCCCCTGCTGCAGGAAATAATGGATTAATCCCAGCTGCTGATGTAGCACTTTTCTCCTTATGAAAGTAAAGGAGATTAGTCGACCAACGAGAATCTAGTCGGACGAGACCATATGACCAATTAATCGACTAGTCCACCAACAGACTACAGCCCTAGGCTAATTCAGTTGCTGATGAGACAATAAATCAACACAGTTTATTCAAAAGACCTGTTTGCCTCATATCTGTCTGCAAACCATTCCTCTTTTGTGGAGCAGTTTATCAGCCAACTCTCACGCTTTTGCTTTCAACAAACACTTTCAGGATCTGTCTCACGCTCTGACGCTGCCCAAACAAATCTCACACCAAGTAAGAGGAAGCCACAACGCTGCTGCTTGATGAAAAATATATCTAGAAAGGTTATTTAGGCTTCCACTGCATACAGGAAACAGAATATCATGCTTTTCTCCACATGCCAGCACTGACATCCATCCATTAACATTACAGAGAGCACAAAATCCACAGTTTGTGTGGCTTTAGTTGGCGGAGACACATACACAGTCCTCTCCAAAAACATGTATTACAGATTGAAATGCCCATCAAAATATAACATTTAATGAGATGAAGGCAGAGTCTGTAAGGGCTTAGATGAGATGAGTCTTACCAATTATGTGCACATGTCACTGATTGTAATGGATTTGCAGAAATGTCAGTGCTGATCGGTTGTTTGTTGCCTGTTGTATGTTGATGTATGTCTGAGATATCTGTCTCTGAGATTTCAGCCTCCACGTATAATAACAAATGAGGTGAATGGAATTGAATTTGCTACCGCATTAAAAACACCTCTGTGAGAATACTAAGAATATCTCCTGTGAAAACAGTCCACAGTGAGTTCTTCAGCATTGTATCAGGGTGGAAGCAAAGACCTTAGAGAATGATATTTGAAAACCTGGACAAAATAAAACCAGCATTTGCTTCAAAGCCTCAGCTTCACACAGACTTCCCTTACTGACTGAATCTCCGTTAAGATCACACATCACATTTATGAGGAGGTCACATGGCCTGACATGTGTCACATCCACTGCAGATGTCAGATTAAAAAGATCATCTTTGGTGCAAAGTTACCTGCAGCGTTAAGTAGGTTACAACTAGGTCAACTAGCTTACTTTGTGTTGCAGCAGTGGCTTGATGTTTCTATCCTGAAAAAAAATTCAAGATCACTGATGCTTAATTTATCAGTATCTTAACAAACTATCCAAAAGCTACTAATGCTGATTTTTTAAAGCTGATTTCAGACAAACAAAAAGTTATAATCATAAACGTGGAGCAGAATTCAACTTTTCACCCAACTATGTAATATATCATTCATATTATATGAACCGTATAATGCTGAATAATCAGCTGGTTAACAATAAGAAGCCAACGTCATAGAAAAATGGACTAATGTTTATATCTGTCTGATTGAATCTGATGAGAATATGAGATGGTATGAAAACAAGCTTTGCATAAAACAAGTTTTGTTTGGATCATAAAACTTTCTGTCATCATATTGTTACACATATACTGTACACAATCTAATCAGTCACTATTATTAGTGAATATAGTAAAATGGCAAGCTGATGAGATGCTGTGCAATTGAACTAATTAGCTCAGCTACTGTATATAAATAGTGGTCCATGTATGACTACTGTGGAAGAAAGTCTTTAACACTGTTTGTTATACTGAGGTAAAAGGTCAGATATTTGTTCAAATGCAGACGCAAGGGGGTTAAAACTAACAGATGTCCACCCACACAACACAACATATTCCTGCTCCCAGTGTAGACAAGAAGTTAAAAGACAAAATAACAAGTTTGGAGAACTTCCTTATTGCTTGCGCACATAAGGTCAATAGTCTTCCTACGTATCTCCAAAGATCAGTTATATAATGGGGAATATGTCAGAGACATTCTGGGAATTATATCTCAAGTGATGTGTAGAAAGTGAAAAAAACACCAAAACATGATTCCCACCCTGTTTCCCAGCCATGTGTAAAGAAGCCATGTGGTGTACAATGCCGTTTTCTATTCCTTTAGATATTATACTGATATTCAAGCTGAAGCACTTCCATTACATCCATCACAAGTACTCTGACCTTAACCTAGTGGCCTCCAGAAGAGTCTTACAATGTCAATGGATATATTGAACTGATGCAGAAAAAAAACACTGTCTGGCTTGCACATGTTCTGAGCACTCTGGATGCTGTCAGGGGCTGCTGCCTTGCTCAGACAGAACCTCCCCAGTTACCTTCTCACCTGGATGGCAGTGATGGACAGTCTTGGGGGGTAGGGGGAGGGCTAGGGACCACAGTGTTGTCTCCATGTGTAATGGACAGTATACTGCTGGGCAAAGACTTTGGAGGGGGGGGGGGGGGTTAAGGTCACAGTGTGTTGACCTTTACAGTGATGGACACTTTGGGGATGAGGGATGGGGTATTTAGTCAGTTTCAGTCTTGTCAGTGAAGGAAGGAAGGTGATGGGCAGTGTGAGTGATGGGTAGGTGCATTTAAGTGGCGTCCCATTAGGGCTTCATGTTGAAGTAGGTGGTGATACCTGGCCCGAGGTCTTCCTGTCACACCTGCTGGAAAACAGGTTTAAAGAAGGCTGACAGTACTGCAACACCAGGCTACATGTGTGGTTTGTGGGTTTGTTCTAGTGCCACTTTTAGCATCTTGGCGCAGTCACTTACATGTGAAACCAGTGTCAATTCTGGCAGGTCTGCTTGTTTTAACTTAAATAGACAATACAGAGTAGTTTGAGTTTGAGTGAAGGTTTGTAGGTTACTTCTAAAAATATAAATAGGTCTCAGATAGGCCTCAAAAAGATCTAAGTAGAGGATTAAATGGTTATTCAAGCTGTCTGTGCCTGATTTTCATTGTATGTTTTTTGCTAATCTTTTGAAAAAAAAAATCCACACATAGTTGTTTTTGTGGATGTTCTGGAGTTTTTGATCATATCATTTAACCAGATGGTGTTGTATGGAATTGCAGATGTTCACATTTCCATTTGTCCTATAAGCACTTTAAGAGCTTCTCGTTCATGCTGGTTTAAAAGTTGAGGCTCAGAATTCAACTGAAAACATTTCTACTCTCCTTTAGGTGTGAAACATCTTTACAGGACACATCTTTATCTCAAATAGCTGTAGTAATATATCCTCCCAGCATAATGCTTGAACCTAACACACAAAATGAACAAGTAGGAGATAATAGCAGTCATATTATTAAACCTCTTCTTTATTTCACTAAACGGATACGACAATGCAAATAACTGCAGCCTGTTAAGAGAAGGCTGTTAAACCTACAGGTTAAGTGAATAATATTACATTTTTAATTCATGCCAGCTGTTTTATAGCACACATAAAATTCACTATACTAAACTCAAATATGTAGTCTTCGTGCATAAGGAAATTTGTTAAATAATTCAATGGAATAATTATGAAAAAGGCGGCTGCAGACATGTGATAGTTTAAATGTTGTAGGTTTAACATTTCTTCAAATTTAAGATATCTGACCTTGTGTTTCCTTCACACTAGCATTAAGCAGCTGTGTGCTCAGTGAAATAGGATTTGTTTTGTCCGAAGGCTTCTGGATTTCATCAAGGTTATTGTGAGGTGAAACATCACTAGTGTGAATAATAATATGTTAAGCTGTGATAAAAGTTGATATCAGTAGCTTGACTGCCACAGACAAGATGCAGCTTATTAATTAGACCCTCCTTTGTTGCTTTTTGCACTGTTGATAAACCAACAACAATCAACCAAACAGCACTATGAACCGAATAATCCCAATTGTCATCTTTAGCAATTTAAGCAAACTTTTAACTGTTTTGCATTTTAGTAACCTTACAATTCTTGGGTGTTCCTTTGTATTTTGCTTGTGATTTACTTTTTATACTTTCAATCTACTGAACACTGCTACAGTACTTTTTTTGCTTATCTTCTATGGCTGGGACATGTTTTGGGGTGCATTCAAAAGTTATTAAGAATGTGTTCCGAATGATAAAAACATAACAGAAAGCAACCCGTATAGACCCTGAGGAGAGCTGGATCTAGGGACATTTTTAAACCACATATGCCATGGAGCCAATGTCAAAAAGCCAAGAAAAAGAAAAAGAAAAAATACTATGTTGATTTTGATGGTCATATGGCCCATTATCATCACAACTTCACCTACTCTTATATATCAGCTTGTAATCTATCCAGTCCATTGTTGAATGTGACAGTAACGGCTAACAGAGAAGATTATCAGGCACAGTTGGAGGTCTGCTCTCTGCTTTCTTCTTTTATTTTTCATTTCACCAGATGGTACCTTAATGAGCCGAAGCTGTCCCTGTTTTAATTTACACAGAGCGAGGGACAGAGTGGCAGCCAAGGAGTAAAATACCCTTTGCAAACTTGGACAAGGTCATAATAAAATGGTCAGCAGTTGCCCAAAATGTCCGGAGCAACAGCTTGATTTATGTCTGTCTGTAATTGAATGAGGAAAAAGGGAGTGTCCTCTACTATGCCTGAGCCTCACCAATCACACATAAGGGAAGAAGATACTGAAGAGTGATTTCGTCCATCACCAACTATTATCATCCTAACAACTGTTAACTTTATATTATTAATATTAGCTTTCAAAGAGAGTGGACATGCAGGGAGCTCCTCTGCTAGAGTCCATATTTACCCACCAGAAGTGATGTGCTTTTACAGAGGTTACAGCTTGCATAAGAAGCGTTTGGCTGATGAACATTTTGCTGCCTGGTCAGCAGATTTTTTTATAGGTTTTTCAGCTGTAACACTAAAACACAGAAAACTACTGATATAAATCAAACTATAACATAAAACCTCTTGTTTTAATTTTTGATTCAATAAGGAGAGTTTATCTGGTCAGGCACATATTCACATCACGATTCACAAGCTGAAAGACATTCAGGGTCATGAACATGAAAACAATGGCACAAATATAGTTTAAAAAAGTAATGTTAAATGATCACATTTATTAAAGTACATAAAACTCATTTGGTATTTAAAAAGAAAGAAAGTAGTTTAAGATCCATTTTTTTCAATCTGGCTTTTAATTTTAATTTTACCTTGTGAGAAATTAAGTTTTCATTTAATTGTTTTTTTAAAATATATTTTAAAGGTTATGATTGTCAGCAATTTAATTATTGTTGATAGAAGATTTTATTTGTGGTCCTTATTCTGCTCTTCATCATTGTAAATCCTGTTTTGTACAGATTCTTGGTATCAGGGCTGTATCTCTGCATGATATGTACTTCTCATGTTAATTAAATAAAATAAAAATAATTGTTTTCCCAAGGGTTCAGGGGTCCGAACTCAAATTGCATGTTTTATCCACAAAAAAGAAAAAGAAAATTGTATTTCTGTCACCCAAAGTCTACAACAACATTTGAGAGAAGAGATGCTGCAAACAGTTTGGACCCAGGCGAGAGCAATAAGTGAGGAAAATCAACTTTAGCTAATTAAATTAACAAGCTAACACCAGAGCCGCTAACTTTGGTCACTCAGTGGCTGCCCCCTCTGCTCTGCTGGGACTGCATTTAGTGATTTTGAGACAGATAAACTGAACTCACTTCATGCACAGTGTTAAACTGCGCTCATTTGTGAGAGATAAGAACAGCAGAATAACTATGGTGTCAAGGCAGATGGTACATATAGGTTGCCCAGCCATTACACTGTTTCCAGGGCAACAGTGTCTGCAATGTGATGTATTAAAAGTTTTTTTTCTACACATAAGAACAATAAAACTAAAGAAGATATAGTCATGACAACAGGTACATGGACGGTTCCTTCACACAGACAGGTCCACAAGAGAGACCCACAAGTGGAGTACTGATTGACATAAAACTGAAATAGTTCAGAACTGGATGACTTCAACTATTTAAATGGTGAGGAAATAGTATTATGATGATGATGATGATGATTATTATTATTATTATTATTATTATTGAGACCACTAGCATTATTGTGTTAGTGTGGGGCTGTCTGTTTACTTTCATAGGTTATATTTTGTTAAAGCTGTCCATAGTGTTTAATTGTGTATGTACAGGACCTAATAGGACAGCAGTGTTGGTAGGTACAGGTAGCCTAAAGGGCTGCTCATTGTGTGTCTGAAAACATATTGAAAATGCCAGCCATGCAGCTTTCATCCTTTTATACAAAGTGCTTGGCAGTTGCAACTGTTGCACCTGTCTACTAAACAACCAAAACCTCTTGTGTCTTTTTGTTTTTTCATTTTTCAACCAGATGCCGTGACGTTCTTGGACAGAAAGGGTGAACCAAGTCCTGCGGAGCTGGCTGGTTAATTCTTGTTAAATGAAAGGACTGGCATGCTCAATTCAGTCTTTAGAGAGAAATGGGTGCTGACCCAGAAAAATCACAAAAATAACGAATGGAGTCGTCAGCACTCACAGATGAGTGTATATCATTTCTTTAATGATGCACAGCAGCAAAAAACGGACGCGTTTCAGCACTAGGCTTTCCTCTGCATTAACATTTTTTTTGCTGCTGTGCATCATTAAAGAAGTGATATACATTTATCTGTGAGTGCTGACACTCCATTTGTTATTTTTGTGGTTAATTTTTGTCACATGACCTGCAATGCACTTGCTGCATTGTAAAAAAAAAAGTGGCTGCCAGAAATTGCATTCTATGCATACCCAATATGTGTACTATTGTTCAACATAGTTTGGTGTGAATAAAGAGTATTATATATATTTTTTTAGATGCACTGAGCTGACAGAGAGCTTACTGAAAACCTGCTTGCCATTTGGAGATGTGTAATCATGGTAGCCTGTGCCTACCATAAAGTATGAACTAATTTAAAAAGTATGTTACACCTAGCAAAGTGAAACCTTATACATACAGTTAAATTGAAGCATTACTGAAGTTATGCCAGAGCTGCCTTGATCAGTTGTTGTCACTACTGCATTGTATTGTAGGATATTTATGCTGGCATAGTTTCCGGTGATTGCATACTGCAATACTCTCAGTGTTTCCCCTATAATAGTACAGGCCTGGCAGTCAACCAGGCCAAAAAGTATTTTTTAAAAGCCAAAAATAACACCAAATATCCATTCATTCTGAAATCAATAGCATTTGGGAGCCGAGACATAAGTTAACGTCTATGTCATTGCCATGGAAACTGCAGGTAGCATAGCTCCTTTTAACAACAAGAATCAAAAAGACAACGTTTTATTAAATGAGTTGAGAAGCAGACAGCAAAGCTTAACTTTACTTTTAACGTTAGTCCCCAGAATTTTTGAATTTTTCACTGAGAGTTTTCCATCTCAGTACATCACAGATGCGCCCAAAAACTGGCACGTCTTAATGAATGTGTGCTGCGATGGAATTGCTTTCGGGTTGAAAGCATCAGAAAATAATAAATTGAGACAAACAAGTGTCTTTTTTTCTTTCTGCTACATGTTGTTGCTGCTGGATTTTCTACTCAATAATTTTAGGTCAAGTTTAGACTCATTTCTCTTTCTCAGGTCTGGTTCCGCCTTGGTAGAAGCTGAATCATTGAACATATAGTATATCTCAGTAAAGCATGTCTAATAATCCAAAAAATCATACCATAAATAAAAGTTGCTTTATTAAAACTTTGTTTTCTCTTCAATTGTTTTTTGGGGTTTTTTTTTGTTTTTTTGTTGTTTTTTTTTTACCAAATACAGAATGTGTAATTAAATTAAGTAGTATGATTAAACTTATCTGTGAAGTAAATAACATGTACAGATTCTAACTGAATGCCGTAACTGTCAGTTAGAATCAGGCTGTACATTATTATAAAAAACGTGACGGTACTCATTTTAATTAACGGATTGATTTATAATTGCTGTGTATCTTGTATCTCCACTGACATCTGATGATTTGCGCATTATGACCGCTTTTTAAGTATCTGCCTGCCATTGCTGTGAAGAATAAAATGAGAGAAAGAAATGACGAACTCAAATTTTCTGGCCATCGTTGTCTAACCTCATAAGAAGGGACTGAAAAAAGAAAGAAATCCTGAATGTGTCAAATGGGAATTCCCAGTGACGTCATACGTAGTAAGGTCCCACAAAATGGACCCCTTCTCCCCGCCATGGATGTAGCTCCCCGCCCCCCACAACACCCCCCTTTTTTCGCTTTATTTCGTCTTCTACGTCGCTCTTTTGACAGACAATGGATGGCTCAACGAACTAGACAGACTAGCGGCCCATCGTGTGTCTACATTGAAAAGACATCTTCATTCTTGAAAACCTGAGGCTGCAAGCAAGACGAGTTGGCGGGGTTTCAGTCCGCCAAAAGAGTAATTCGTAAAATGCTGGCGCGCGCAAACACTCACTCCTCCCCCGCCCCCCCCACACACACATACACACACGCACACACACACAAATATAAATGTCTAAAATAAAGCAACATCTTTACATGTTCTGAACATAGATCATCTAGCAGTGTAATTACTAGTCCAGTTGTAGTAGATATTTGATATATTCAGTAGTTATGTTGTTTTATGAACCTATTTCACGACCCTACTTTACAAAACAGAAGAACTGCCATCCCAATAACGCTGTTTATGAAACACTCACTAAAATATCTTAAACAAACCAACATCTTAACTTTTTGTTAACATAGATCATTTAGATGCAGTGTGATTATTAGTTCGGGTGTATTAAATGTCTGATATATTCAACAGATTGATCTTTTCATGACCCTATCTTACTACCCTACTCTACAACCAGAAGAACTACAACTGTGGTGCTTATTTGTATCAAGAAGCATGGCAAGACACATGGGAATTGTAGTTTTAGAAAAAATATTAGCGTTTTTAATATATTAGGAAGTTGTAAATACTAAATTGAGAGTACACTAGGGAGTTTAAGGGGACGATAAACACATTTGTGTAATCAGATTTTAAATATCTAATTCCTTTATGAGTGAAAATTAATTTTAACCATATTTTACCCATATCTGACAGCGTCCCCAATTATTGACTATATTCACATGATAGCTGAGGCCCAGAGCTCTCTATAACAGTTGGTCCCATGTCCGTACCCCCTTTTGTTGATGAATTATAAGCCTTCAAATATACACTGAGGTCAAAGTTCAAAGGTCAGTTTTTCAAAGCAGGAGCCATGTAGGATCACTTAAGTCAAATTTGCCATTTTAAGTAAAAGATCAAAGTACTTCTTTCACTACTGGTTACCTTTTGGCCTTGTTGCCTAAATAAGAAAAGGTTACAAAAAACACATTACATTTCCCTGCTTGTTGTCTCATTATAACAAGACACTAGTACCTGTTTTTCATACAAGAGACGCATATATAATGCAGATCCTTTGAATGCTCATTCAGCCTATGTCTGATTCATTTGTTTAACACACAGGGTCATTTCTAGTTGTCCCTGTTCAGACAGCCTCAAAGCTGAAGTTTCACTTCTCTCCTGACACTTTTTCTCTCACTTGTTCTCTTGCCCTTTCTGTCTCCCTCTTGCTTTCTTTCTTTTGTAGACGAGCTGAGTAGGCAGTTTAATGTCGTTTAAATGTCAATATCATTCAATTAAATATCTATGCCTAATATAAATGCAGTGACTGACCCGTATTGAAGCCAGGACAGATGATGTATGTTGACCCATTGAGATCGGCCACCAACGCAGGTTTAAACCATGCACTGTGTGGGTCTGAAAGGGGGTATAACAGGATCTATCCTGACCTAACAGTCCATTAACCTTACTGCTTATTTGACCAGTGTGCATGCTTTTCCTTTTTTGTCTTTTATTTTTTCCTACCGAGAGATGCAGGTGTAATGATATCCTAAGGCTTTATATATCACCACATAAAAACAGACCTGTTGTGCCTGACTGCATTGCTGTTCCAGTAAAATGAACCTTGCCAACCCCAGAATCTAATTCAGAGTCAGTTTTCACAGCATGCTACTGTCACGTTAGCCAGTGCCTAATTCTGTCTAATTGAGTAATGACAACAACTGTGCATAGTGACACCTCCACTGCAAGGTCAGTCCAAAGCATTGCCATCTTCACACAGAGAAACTGAGTCAAGCCCACTCTTACCACAGAGCACACAGCAGGAGAGATCCCCAAATCCAATAAATCTAACTGCAGGTATCCAACACACACATGTGCAGGCATGCATACACACACAACTGACTGCAACATATGAGCCAGATTCTACAAGGGGGTTGTAGTGGCTCCATGGTTAGAATTGTAGCAACACAGCAAGAAGCATCTGAATTGATTCATGTTTTTTTTTTTTTTTTGTGTAGAGTTTACAGACCATATTTGTGCTGTTATTCTCCTGGCACTGGTTTTAAAGACGAAGAAGGAAAGATTAGATATAAAGTTGGATATCTGCCTTTCTGTGTTGGTCCTTGTATGTATCTAACCATCCAGGAGCATCTAGGAACTCTAAAAGCATCTTTGTGTACACTAGGGCTCTAAACATTGATGATTCCACTCATCAGTTGAAAAACCCCTGAGTGCAATCTCATTTTTTTTAGCCAAATAGCTGCACTTTTTTTTTTTTTTTTTTTTACATCATCGTTGTACACAGAGCAACACAGGATTAAAGCATGGCAGGCTATAAACTTTTAGAAACTGAGGCTTAACTATTAAGTTTTTAAATGTTAGAAGTCTGAATGAAAGTTTATATTGGAATATGCGACACCTGAAACTAATGTGATGTGATTAGCTATATACTTTTACTAGAGAAGACTAATCTCTCTGGAGTTGTGGGAACTACAAAAACACTCAGTCAACTTTTGATTGTGAAGTGTTTCAGAGTATTAACAATTATTTTGTCTTGCACAGGTAAATGTTAAGATAAAATGCATCAACATAACTAACTAACACAATCACAGTTATAACAAAAATTTTGGCATTTGTGAATCAGTTCAGAATAATACAAGATGATAATAATGATTCTTATGTAAAAACAAACAAACAAAAAAAAAAAACACCCACCTCTCAACCATCAATGAAGGTATAAAATCCCCTGAAACTCCACAAGCTTAACCTCCAAAACCCCAAAGTATCAATCAAAATTAAGTTTATAAATGTAAATTTCAATAGCCCTTATGCAACTTATAGCCCTTAGCCAACTTAGCCCTTAGCCAACTTATCATCTCACCCTCAGCACATTTCACAAAATGTGATAAGTATGTTCTGAAATATGCGCAAGGTGCACACATCACAGAATCACAGATTAACTCATGATAAGATATACTATCACAATATTCTTCCCACAATAATAATATATCACAATAAAGGCAATTCTGTGATACACGATATATCACAAAGAAATAATCTAATATACATCATGATATCTGCAACTGACAAAGAGAGAATAAAATTAAAAGAACAGGAAATAGCCAGATAATGTAAAATGTTTATTAACAGTACATTAGTTTGATAGAAAAGAAATGCTGCCAAGTATAAAAATCAGCACACTGGTAACTGTAAGAGACTCACAGAGCTGCTGGTAGTGTTAATAAGTCTGATTAAGAGACAACAGAGATGTTATGTTAATAACCCAAAGATTTGCTCAAAACGACTGGGCTGGATTATCCATATATCACATTGGGCGGTTGGGGCATAAGCCAATTTGCCGTGCTGGGGGGCACCGATGTGAAAAAAAAGAAAAACATCCATAATTTTTGCGGTTAGAAATGGCAGGCACACCATTTATGAAGCACTTGATTTAACTTTTATTTATCATTATTCTTATTAATAAGAATATGAATCATGAGAATAAGAACACAGTTGAAAAGTAGCTGCTGCTGTGCGTCTTTCAGCACCACATGGAGAGCGGCGTGGAGAGACACTTTTATTTCAGTAATAACAGTAGTACATTATATTGCTTATAGGAAATATATTCAAAGACCATTTCAGTAATCCACCCTCCTGTGTGGAAGAAGTACACCTTTGTATGGCTGAGTGCTATGGTTTGTACATTAGTTTTATTTTCTGTTTTACAAAGGCGAGAAGGAAAATCAAGTCCTTTATAAATGTTGTAGCTTGTCTGGCTTGATTAAAATTTTACTTTATGAAACTAAACCAAACTAAAGGAACTATAGGTGTGAAAATGCCCTTATTAGATTGCTGGGAGTGCAAATCACTCTCTCTGTGGCAAAGTTGGGTTGTGAACTCTCTGTCGTCATTACCACATGGTTGTTGTTGAATTATCTGCTTGTTTCAGCTTGACCTATATTTAATTTTCAATCACTGAAAGTTACGTTGTGTTACTCCTGTCTGTCATGCAGTGCTGCCTTTTTTTTCACACAGTCAACTATTCATTTTCACAATCAAATGTCTGTTGTTTTTTTACTGCTTTTACAGTTATATAATCAGATTTAGAATATTCATTGACAGCCTTGGTGGTGCTCTGGTAGTGGTAAGCCTAAGTAGCTGAATCAATTCTGAGTGGTCTTATCATAACAGTGTATTGATAACGTATTGCAAATGGAAATACGTTGCAATATCAATTTTTTTCGTCCACCCCTAGTCCACATTCTCACTGCACATTCAGGGATGTGGTGTAGGCTTGGGGTTTTTATGTACATATTGTATATGGCCACTAGTGTCCTGCCTTCAGCCCAGTATTTTTAGGAAGGATAAACTCTACAATTCTTAAAGGAATTAAATTGAGAAAGATAGAGAAAATTAATCACACATCCAAAGGCTTAATACTCCATTTGTCAGCTTTGGCACTCCTGGTGTATCTTTGTTCAGGAATAATGAAACATGTTGACATGACAGGTTCTCTGGTTCACTTGAAGATTATACACAGGAGGAAATGTGGACAGTGGTACCATCTTACTTTGTATATTGACAGTCTCTGTGGATAAGGATTTAGAGTGCTAATTTTCTTCAAACCTTGTTCATGCCTTTATAATTCCATTCCCGTTGCACTTACAGCACAGTGAGGTGTAGTGAGAGCTTAGAGTAGGGCACCAAGGTGCCCCTATAACCATTAAAATGTTCGACTGCCCATTAAATGCATCTGTACCTTTTTGTAAGTAGCTCTATCCATCACTATTATGACTGGTATATTCTCAGTGCATGGTCGTGGAGAGGCTGTTGATGCTCAATTTAGGCTGAACACAGAAATATGGTCTATTTAATGTCATGTTTGAGCAATGAAAAAGGAAAAGTAACGGGAATAAATGAGACGTCATGGCTCATCAATTTAGGGTAGTTCTGAAAAATCTTGAAAATAATGAGGCTACTGTTTAAATATTGATCTTGACAAAATCACATGTTGTACATTTTTATCAGATACCAATGACATTTGAATGAATTCACTATAATGCCTTTTAAATGCATTTAGAGAGGTTTGCACAATGAACTATATTTACAGTATGTACCAATGTAATAAAAATATGTGAGAGTCATAGAACACTAATTTGATACTAGCACAGATGACACACAGAGATGCTGCGCTGGCAAAGCGACATTTTAATTGTGTGAGAGGTGAGACCATGTGAGACAGCGCATGGTTTTGTATTTTATTTTATTGAATTTTCTATTCATGAATGTTCTTCACATTATCAAGACAGCAAGCAAAAAGCAAACAAGAATTTAAAATAAAATGTTGCACATGATACATGCAGTAATTATGAAATATCTGTCTCACTGGCTAAATAAACACACCATTTTCCCCATCGTTTTTTCTTCCAGTTCTTTTTAGAGCTGTGTGGGGTAGGTCATCCGTTCTCGAAGATGTAGGTGTTTAACAATATTGACAAAGAGGCCGGCAGGAGGACAGATTTTCTGAAGCCAGTATTTTGTAATGGCCTTTTTACTTGTTGCCACCAAGATCTTTAGGAGGTAGGCATCATCTTTACTTAGCTCGTCAAGGACATGTTCAAGAATATGTTTTGAATGTTGTACTGATAATAAAACTAAGGATTTTTGAGATGATTCTTGCTACTTCCATCCATAAAGTCTGAATAGAGGGACAAGACCAGAAAACATGAGCGTGATCGACCTTGATTTCTTCACACTCCCCCCAGCAGCATAGCTGGGTGCCAGTATGTTTAGACTTCTGTTTTGGAGTGATAAAAAAAAGTGAATCAAGTTTTTCCAACAGAAGTCTCTCCAGGTCCGTTGGTGGAGAACGACTGTGTTTCCCAGGCGTTCAGCCACGTCTTCAGTTAGTCTTTAGTTCAGTGTCCTGCGCTTTTTCCCATCATTGTTCCATATAGTCTGTAGTGTTCTTATTCAGTGAAATGATGCCATGGTAGAAATTGCTCATAAGACCTTTATTTCTTCCTGAGCTATAAGCATGCGTAGATATATGAATTACAGTTGGTGGCTCTCTTGAATTAGAACGTTTTACCTTTTCACAGAAATAATCACAAAGCTGTAAATACCTATGAAAGTCCTGCTCACCCAACCCATATGTCTGACATAATCAAAACTATTAAGTTCCCATTTTTAACAATCTTGCATATGGAAATGATACTAGAATAGACCCATCATCTGTTTCTATGAACTTGTGATGCTAGCGTAAAATCAGGCTCATATGCTGGCTGTCTAAGCAGTTTAACCTCTCTTTGGAGTTGGAAACATTTAACCACTTCCACCCATTCTTTCAGTGACAAATTTACCCATTGACTCACCATCTAGAATATTTGGCCATATAAGATGGGTTACATCAGTATACAAGAGGTCTCAACTGAAATAATAATCTTTTAAAGATGGGAGTGCCATGGCACCCTTCTTCTCCGGCAGCTGAAGGGTAGAGAATTTCACCCTTGGTCTCTTTTTATCCCAAATGAATTGTGAAATATGCTTATTCCATTCTCTCAGTTGTTTCTGAGGGATTTCTATTGGAAGTAATAGGAAAAGATATAATAAGATGGGGAGAATGTTAACTGATCTAATTCTGCCAGGTACTTGATGTGGAATGAGTACCATTTGAAATTATACTTTGCAATGAGTTCTTGTGTGGGAGTGTAATTAAATGTCATAGCCTGGGGTTTAGGTATAGGACATACTCTGAATATACTCCACACTGTAAAAAAAAGAGTAAAATAACAGAATTTTACTGTTTATTTCACAGATTTTTTCTGTATATTTAAAATACCAGTTAATTTACAAAAAAGACTTATTTTTTACATGTCAAAAAGTAAAATAACAGAAAATTGATGTAACTGTGAAATTATGAGAAATTTCTGTTCATTTACAATCAAACCTCATTACAATTACATATTTTTATGGTAAAAAAGTACTGTAATTTTACAAATATTCTCCTGTTATCTGAGTGAATAAACTGTAAAATTCAACTTTAAAACAGTAAATTATCATTTAACATGACTGAGAAATTAATAGTAAATTTATTGTAATTTCTTTGTTAATTGACTAATGTTTTCATTTTAAATTAATTGCAATAGCAATGGAGCGTAGTGACTCGGGTTATTCGTCATGTTTCTTCCACTTCTTATTATTCCTCTTCCGTACAAAATTTCGGCGCGTAACTTGTCCCGTAGCTTTGAGAAAACCCATGCGAATTATACATCAAAACGTGCGGCTCGTTCGGGAATGGTGTGCTATGACTTTTGGTGAAGATATTGAAATTTTTCGCGACGTAAGTCGCAATTTCAAGCTTCAACTACTTCGCCATACTTTGAGCTACAGACTTCATTCAAACTTTAAAATGTTCACAAAGTTGTCAGCTATTGAACTTGTATTCAACTTTTTAAGTATCTTTTATACTTCTTGATCTGTGACTTTTAAAGTTTCATGCGCAATTTTAGATAAATTTTGAGTTTAACATTAGTGTGTATTGCTGGAATGTTCAGTGCTAGAGTGCTTGATGTCATCGCTTAGAGTGGAAGAAGCTATTTAAATTTTTCTGAAAAATTTCTGGATAAATCGTCCTTTCAGCCACATATTTTGGTCTACACAAATAATTTTTTCCACAGTAGTAGGCACACTTGTGCTCTGTCATTTAAATCACCAACCGTAGCTCAGACACGAATAGAATTTGAACTGTCAGCCCTTTTGTGAAGGGTTTACCGGCCAACTGTCCCATAGACTCCCATATTAATTAAGGAGGAGATTTAAGGAGGAGAGTTGAACCTACACCCTTTTTTCTCTCGCTCTCCTGTCAACATTTTTGAGTCTAGGGACTTGAAGATCACCAATATTGTGCAAAAAGATCTTGTGGTGGTCCTGGTCTGCTCAGATTTCTGATAGGATTTACGGTTCCTTCTCAAAAATGCCTTTTTTGACAGGCTCACGAAGCTAACATTTTTAGCTACTTTGACAAATTTACACACCAACAGACACATGCACGCGTACGAGGACGCACACATGCACGGGTTGCCATGGGGAGCAGAGTAAATCTCCATGTATGTGTGTGGGGCTGCGTGTGGGCGTGCCTGCGGGCGTGCGTGTGAGTGTCCCGGTGTGTGCGAAGCTATGTGCACGGAGCTGTGCGCCAGCTAATCTGCCTGAATCAGAGGGCGCTGCATCAACCACAAAGACAACAGTCATCTTATTGAGGTAAGTGAATATTTTTCTCTTCAACTTTGTTATCTTAGTAGCATTATGTTATTCTTGAATCTAGACATTATTCTCTCATATTTTTGGGAATAAATTATTAATATGTACAAAAAATATACAGTCGGTGCTGAGCAAGAACACTATACATATAGCTAAACTGTGACTCAGTGTGTGTTCAACGTCCATTAAAGTGCTGAGTTTGCTTCTGTCACTTTCAGAGTGATGTGAAAAGTGTTTGAGGACATCATTAATATGATTTGTATTGAGATAGACCGTCTCTGTTGAAAAGTAAGGTCCGTTTTGTTTACGTTAACCGAAAATAGCCGCGCTATATAGCAGCGCCAGACTCCTTTGAAAAAAAAAAAACACATTTAAGATGGTAAGGTAACGGGAGGTGCTGCTGTAGCGCAGCTAGCTGCTTAGTCTGTGTGTGTGACTGGGTGAGTTTCAGCGGTTGAAGAAGTTAACAGATCCCTTCGTGAAGCAGAGTACCTCACATTAACGCCAAAAATGAGACTGTGTGGTAGATCTGTGCTCTGCTAAGTAAATTTAGTCTTTCTGTCAAAGGAGTCTGGTGTATTTGAACGGCAGTGAGGCTCACTGGCCAAACGGGTAGATGATATCACAGATTAAAACTGACCTTCGTGCTGTAAATACTGTTAGTGTAGTAACGTAATGCTGTTGGTTGAAGAAGTATTCAGATTATTTTATTACAAATAAAAGTCCGCTATGAGAAAAAAACCTTCTTTTGCTGTTCATATAAACACCCGACTTAAAATTACACCCGGAGAACTACGTATATATTACTTCATATCTATATTATACTACTTTTATTCAAGCATATTATTTTGACTGGAAAATAAAAGCTGATAAATATTTATTTCCACACGATGCCTTTTTTACATCCTCTTATTATCTTCTGATAGATGCCTGTGTCATTTCACATCAAGAAAAAACTTGCTGGTTGAATATTTATATATATATATATATATATATATATATATATAGACAAGTAAGGAGCATTTATAAATGTATCCATGTGGATGAGTTTAATTTGAGTTAATTCATGCTACCATAATGTTGTCTGTCTTACTGATTTCTTTGTTTTTTGTGTATTTTCAGAGAACATGCAAGACGATCACCTTGCAGCCAAATTTCCCTCCGTCTGTCTCTGTCTGTCCTGTAAGAGACATCCCACTTCTGCTGCTCCTCCTGAAGTTTCTTTCATTTTGTCCATGTAAAAGGTTTTTATGGGGCAGTTTCTCTAATCACATTTGAGGGTGAAAGGGCAGATTGTCATATAAATAAACACATGAAAAACAACTGTTGGTCTAAGGTGTGTTCTGTTTCAGTATTTGAAATGTATTAAGAAATGTATTCATAATGTACAGATGTGCTCCTGATGATGAAGAAAACCCATAAATTATATTTATTATGTACATGTTGTGACTCCACATCATGACTTAAAAGTCAATGTAATATATAGTATTATTAGAATTATATATATGTTTATATATATTTTCATGTTTCAAACACACTAAGTGTAATTATTGATCAGCACTAATAATTAACGGCCATACCACTGAAATCATAACAGAGCATCAATGACACAAACACCATCAGCTCCTCCCTGATAAGTGTTCCCCATCAGCTGCTGGGGCTCCTCACACATGACCCACCGGCACCGGCCCGTGTCACTCTCAAAATTTCTGCTGCAGGAATTTTCTAGTTATTATTATTATTATCATTGCTGCCGTTGTTATTCTTATTATTACATAATTCAAACATTTAAATCATAACGTTTTGAATTATTTCACAGCATGTCTGAACCTGAACAAAACATCCTACTGCTGCAATATCTCTCAGCACAAGCACACAGTACACTAAAAAAAAAAAAAAGAGGGGGGGGGGGGGGGTGTTTCTGCTCTGCTCACGGCCTCTGTCTATGCACGCGGCACAGACGTGCTGTGAAAAGCGCGGTCCCGTTCGGGTTGGTCCAGAAAACTGTTCAGAGGAAGAAGAAGGCATGCTATTGGCTGTTGGGATACATACGTCTTTCAAGAGCAACAACCCACAACTCGTTCCCGGTCTTTCGATAGAAACTATGAGGGAATAGCAGCTGAAGTCAAGGCCGAGGAAGGACGAAGGTGCGAGGCAAGTGTCAAACTAAAGATAAGTAGCATTAGCTTTATTTACGTGCTTCTGAGTTTACTCCATCGGCAAAAAGCACCGAATCCGCTAGCATGTTGTCAATTGAAATGCTATGTTAGCTAACGGCAAAAGCATGGCAAGTCTCAGTCAGATAGACTAGCCACTAACCTTTATCACGCAAGGTTAACCGTGAGTCATAGAATTTGCTTTTGTGAACTAACGTTAACTGACAGGCGGAGAGAAAGAGCTGTTTGTTTAGAGCTGCTTATTCCCGGCAATACAATGCCACTACAACCTGTTTTGAACAGCTGTTGCGTTACTTTTTGGACACATTACATGGACATATTATGGAAAGTATTTTGGTTAGAAGGGAGCAGATATTGTATTTCACAAGCATGGATACGTTGGGAGCTGTGCAAAAAGCTGTTGTGGATAAACCAAACTTTACCGTAAAGCTGTGCTAATGCCGCTAGCCGCCATATAAACAGTGTTTTTTGTTGTTGTTGTTGTTTTTTTAATTAATTAATTTATTTTTTGTAGTTTTGTCCATGACGTTTAATGTTACTGTATGACTGAAAAGTGAAATTAAAAGTCTGAATTCTCTGATTTCAGCTTCTTAAATGTGGATAACGTTAACTTGAGTTTTATTTATATATATATATATATATATATATATATATATATATATATATATATATATATATATATATATATATATATATATATATATATATATATATATATATATATATATACACACACACACACACACACACACATTTTATGGTTCAAACAAATCAACTCTTAAACAGCTTTTGCCCTACATTTGTTTGTAGCAGAATATTGTTGAGGTGGCAATACAGGATATGAAAAAATTGTTGTTGCCCAAGTGCAGTTATTTTTCTTGTTGCCTGTTCCTTTGACTTGAGCAAGTGATGGGGATAACCATGCTTTCATCTCCTACATGATCGCTGTACTTGCAAAAGCCCTTTTTAAATATATTTTCTTCCAAAGAAGAGATATCAAATATTTTTATAAATGATACTGAGACTTGGTAATGGTTTAATTCAACCAGTTACTTGTTCTTAAAACATGATTCTTTTTTTTTTCTTTCTCTCTGCAGATAAGTGGAGCTGGTTTCATGGCGTAAACTGAAACGGTGAGCAGTGCGCTGCAGCTGACGATGTCAAAAGATTACACCTGTTGTAGAAATAACTTGTGGTAGACAGGCTCTGCCATTGTTTGCCGCAAGTTATCGCAAGATTTCTGAAGGAGATTTCAGCCGGGGTGAGTTTTGGACACACAACTGACAACAAAGGTTGACCTGCAGCTGCAGGTGGAGACGTGCGTCCATGTCCCCTTTCTAATATGTTGTTGGGGCCTAAACCACGAGGTCAGACGAAAGAAGGCCTTTCTGAAACCTCAAGGCCTCACCATGAGGTCATTTCTGCCCCTTTGTTCCCTGAAACAAAGGAATCCCACCACAGAACTCAATGACCACTTGCCCCTCCTGGCTTTGAGATGAGACGAGACCCGACCCATGTTCGCCTGAACACTTTTCCGGATCTGTGGGAGCCGCCTGTTTGCAACACAGCGGCCGATCAACATTACCTGCAGAAGGAAAAAAGAGATTTCTTCACGGAGACGTGGAACTCCTACGCCCCGTTGTCATCAGTTTTGTGTTGACCACCCTGCGTTTTTTCGCTGCCCTGCCGAGAAACCCAGTGCCGTCAGCCTCGAGGAATCAGGACGGCATCTTCAGAACCCACACCAGAGAACAGCTGCTGGACCTTTCTGACGGATTCACTCACACACCGGTTCACTCAGGAGAGTGACAAAAGTAAGAGGTTGTCTGGGCAGAGACGTAGATTTAGTGTGTAGTGCGAGTTTACCGCTCAAGTTGTTGTTGTTTTGTTTTCACGGACCGCCGTGTCTGTTTGCTGCTTTACTCTGAGGAGTATTTTTAAGTGCTGCCTGTTAAGATCTTCGTTTACCATGCTAAACTGTTTGTGTGATCCCACTCGGGATCTTTTGTTGTGTTTTGTGCCACCGTGGGTGAATAGTAAGTTGCTTTGTCAGTCTGCAATCAGACAACGAGCTACCGACGAACGTCCGTACGCCCGCTCTCTGTAGCCATAGCAACCGCTACTCTCCTCTCACAGTCGCGGGACCGAGAGTCCCCTTCCCCTTCCTCTCGCTTTCCCCCCTCTTTTACTAACACACACCACACTTGCACCCACACATTCACACATCCCTTTGACCACGCACGTTCTCCACAGACTGATGGTTAGATAATGCAGGACATTGTGCCACCTTGCCATCTTTGTTATCCGCCATCAGACTTGTGTGAGTGCAGTAACGCCGCCTGCCACCGGTGGCGCTGTCTGCTATGTTCATCGTACCTCACGGCATCTTTCGCCGGTTGTTTACAGGTGACGTGACTTCCTCCAGGAAGTGTTGCCATCTTGAAATGCGTGACCCCTCACGTGACTCAAGTCGGCCATCTTTACACACACACACACACACACACACACACACACACACACACACACACACACACATACATACACATACATACACATACATACACATACATACACACACACACACACACACGTTGTTTTGCTGTCATACACTGTGTTTTACCTTATTAGCTGTAATTCATAATTATCCCTGATAGCGTTAGCTGGGCTGCAGGCTGCCTGCCCAATACTGGAGATACTTCAAAAAATGTTTTAACCAACACTCATATACACACTCTATTATGGAGACAGGACCAGGGAGAAAAAAAAAACTGAATTTCTCTTTTAAGCCATGGATTCAACCATTTAAAATTTAAATAATACTGGAAAATCTATGTAAATTAATCAAATTATTTTTGTACTCTGTTATTTGCCTCCAATATAAAGTAATAGTTTTTTTTTCATAAAATAATGCAATTAAAACCAACTAATAACAGCACATGTGTATAAACATTATTATTCATATTACAATGTTTATTTACCATCTTTATGGGTAATTTCATTGTTTTTAACACAGAAAATATTCATAATTAAATGTTAAACAATGTAAAATAATTACATTTTCATTTGATATTGTCTAAAATTAACAGTAAATTCTTGTAATGATAAACCAAATCTTGTTTTTCAACAGTTTTTTTTTTTTTAAAGATTAGTCACTTTTTTGTCATATACTGTTTCATTACATCAAATATCAATTATTAAACAAATTCTTTCCATAAAATAATGTAATTAAAACCAACTAAACTTAACTTCAACTTAAATTCACATTTCTGTGAACAATCTGCGTACATATTTTACTCCTCCTATAGATATACCCTTTAGTTCTGTCTCCTGTCATATTGCTTGGGCCAGAGGTTCGATACCCTAAAAAATTGAAGAGACTAGGGCTAGTGGGGCAGCCCTGCCTGCAGCCATGTTACAGAGTTATTGGATTAGAAAAGCTACCATTAGCCTTTATTGTTGCAAAAAATTCCCACCCAACTGAGTCAAGTTTTTTCAGTGATACAATAGAGCTAACTTTTTCCTTATTAATCCGCTCAATAATATGTAGGGCTCTCCTTATATTGTCTTGGGTTTTCTGTTTCTTATGAATCCTGTTTGGTCGTCATCTATTAACAGATGCATTGCAGTTTCCATCCTCTTTGTCAAGATGGTGACATACATTTTATAGTCTGTGTGATTATTTGATCGTAAATGGAATATCTTTGGATTTTGGACAGTTAGTTGAACAATGTTTATAGACATCAACTTGGGCTCTGGGAAATTGTTATGAGCAATTTTTTAAACAATTGATTAATCAAAAAATATTAGGCAAATTGATGATAATTCAAACTTGTTTTATTCCTTCTTTGTCCATCAATTAGCCATGTGTTTTATAAATCATAAATACAGTGTAATAAAAAGAACATTACATTCATTATTTCTCTGTGTGTGATACTGCTTAACAGCACATTTGTCATCATTGTATCTGCCAGATATAGTGCAAAAACTGCATTGTGTTAGAGCAATTTTAACTTAACATAGTAGCATAATTAACTTTAATGGTGGCTCTGTTCTATCCGAATGTCCAAGTAAGCCATGACAGTGTCACTGGTATTGAGCTGTCATGCACATTAGGACCCTGAGATTGAAACAGCTAAACAGAATTAAGCCATAAATAATTGTATTATTCACATCTATGCTTTTCCCTCTGTGACGTGTCAAAATGTAATTTGTAAAAAGGCCTATTTATCATTTTTGCACTATAGAGGGTATGTAGGGTAGGACATGTAGATTAGGTAGACTTTTTATGCCTCACTAACATGCTACTCTCCATCTCATGCTCTCATTCTCATCCCTCCCATTATTTCTTGCATAATGTATATGTCTTCATTTTCCCCTTTGATTGATTATTGATTACTTAGATCTAGATAGGCTTTTTCTCTTTTTCTGTGAATTCCTTTGAGATATGCATTTGATTTAGGGCTTAGAATGTATGTGGGTAATAGGGCTGCATAATACTGGAGAGAACTGACATTGTTATATCTCTTATTTTCTGTGATACATACTGCTATATGCAAAATACAGTACATTTCACCAGATAAATGCAGTGTGTTGCTCATGTCCAGACATACAATTAACAATCACAGTTTTCATCGTTTGAGTACTTTAAAAGGTCTATCCTCTTTGAACAAAACACAACCCCCCTCCTACTTCTACCACACTTGGTGCATCCCTCCAGAAATCAGCTTGGACTCCTTCACTTTTAGTTTCATGTATGCAACTCTGATACTGGCATGGGGAAGTGGAGAGGTATTTGGACAAAACAACCCATTTCTTAATAAACTTTATAAATGGATTTGTGTGTCACAATTGTGTTATCTACCATGTCTAATGATGTTCAAATGTATGCTCAATCTATGTGGTAGAAGATAAAGAAGGCTGTTGGCCTGGGTGAGGGCAGTAAAACTCTCAAACTCAAGCATCAAACAGATTTAGCTATATGCCAACAAGAAGCACAGATAGATTTGGATACTGCAAGTTTTCTTTATATATCATGTGTGTTATTTTTTATTTTATTTTTTACATTAGGGCAAAAACCAGTCCTGTGACAGTAACTTTTTAAATTTTAACCAGCACCAGGATGAGGTACCACCGATAACCGGAATACATGCACTCTAAAACTGTCTCGCGTGACTGAACGCCTACCTCTAGCATCCAGGTGTCATTATCTCTGACTATAGCAGTATCACGTGCATTTTTACTGACTTTCTATGCACTTGATCAGTTTATCACACAACTAAAAAAAATTGTTTAAGTTGTGTTTCCGCATTCAAGTTTGAACCATTTACAGTAGGGCAGCTCATTATTGGAAAAGTCCAATAATGTGAAACCATTCTTATTCTCTTACAAGTCGAGCTTTAATCTTAATTTTTAAGAGTTTTAATCTTGTATCTGAAAACATATGTGTTTAATCTAAAGTAAGACATAAAAAGTAATGCTTCTATTATCTTATACTACTACTGCTACTATTATATTGTTAAACCAAGATCTAAACATGTAATATTTAACTAAATATGAAAAACAATTAAACAAAACAACAAATTAAAACATTTTTTACATTTTAAATGTGTTTGCTGATGTTGTTGAATATTGTTGATCACATATTGTATTCACTCTCAATAATAGGAACAGTTGTAGTTGTCCAGTATCAGTTCAGTAGCCATGTAGCAACATTAGGAGTAAGAGTACTATTGATATTACTGTATGACATCACTACATTGATATTTTAGTAATAGTAGTGATGACAGTACCAAACAGTTTTATTTACCAAAAAAAGGTTCTGAATCATACCTTAGTTGTCCCAAGTGGCTTGTTTAAAAGATATTGATAGTGAAAATTTGATTAATTGTTCAGTGTAAACATTTTGTCTGATATGTTGATAAATAATACAATACAAGCACTATCAAATTTCCCCAAAACCTATTTTGCTGATGAAAAATAGCTGCATAAGAAAACCAATTTTAGTAGAAAAGGTTAGTTGGTGGTTTTGTCGGAGCTCAGACACATTGCCTTTATGGAGTCTGCACATTATTGAGTGCTTTCATTTAAACATAACCACATAATGGAGTAAGTAGCTACTGACTTCTTATTTACCACTAAGGATAAGTATTTTGCACTCAAAATACTTGATGTCAATTTAATATATGCATACAGCAAATTCAGTTTCATACAAATAAACAGTAAAATGCATGACATTCTTTGGAATGATAACTCTATATTTTTATTTTTGTACCATTATCTGATAAAGTCCACAATGGCTTTTCCTCCAAATTTGTCGCAACTTATCTATTGTGGCTCCATTTTTTTGATCTCTGTCAATTGCGGTTATAACAGCATGTTGCAGAGAGCTAAGTAAAATCTATTGAGAGAACCCCCCGCCCTTACCATGTTATTTTGATGCTATTGTTCCCGGTCCCAGATGTGAAAGTAATAGCTCTTCATCTCAACGACAGGCACTTGGTGGGAATGAGGCTTTTTAGTTTGAAAATTACTTAATGGGAAGCTAAAAGAAGACTAAAATTAAAAACATGGCATCTAAAATGAAGCATTTTCTTCATCAAGGCAACCCCAGGTGCGTCCCTTCCATAGCCATGCATATAAATTAGAGCCCCCCCCCCCCCCCCCCCCCCTCACAGCTGTAGAGAGGTGTCGGTACGCTTGGGCAACACTGGTATATCTATTTCAAACAGGATTTCATCAACATTCGAAGCACCATGAATGCATTTTGTCCCTGTTTACTTTGAGTCCCCCTGAGCCCCAGAGTAAATTGTACACAATACGATGGACAATAACATGCTCAGAAATGTCCTATGGTGGGAGAGCAGTCTTTTCATGTGATAACAGGCTCCGGATGGCAAGGGGTTTTCACACGTGTCTAGCCAAGTGTTTCTGACAGGAGGAGGAATATAAGGCAGCCGGTCGAGCACACCAGCACTAACCACTTCAAAATGGAGCCTTTCATCTCGCCAGCAGTCACTGAGACATATCATTCAAGGTTCAAAGGCTGTAGACATTCTTGTGCAGCAGACCAAAAGCCAGAGATGATGATGCTTAAAATCCACAAGCCCACACATTCCAGTAAATCTGTGTGTAAGACCTTTAGCTCTATGTAATATATGCGCACATTCTTGTCTCATCCATTTACATTCACCCACGATTTTAAAAGTAAGGGGAACCAGACCTTTAACAGAGACTTATTTATATTTGAATCTATCTTAGAGCATAAATGGTGCAAGAATGTCCAGAGATTCTTTTTTTCTCACTGTTTCTTTTATTGCCCACTATTGTTGGTGATATCCTCATCTGTTTTCAAATGTTTTAGGGAGAAAACAAAACAAATCAAAATAAAAAAAAAAAAAGGTTTTAGGGAAAGAAGGAAATACAGTATAAGCCCAAGTGTGTATTTTTCTCTATGAATACTGTTTGTACAGTATCCAAATAATATATCACACACGTGTTTCCGCTAGTCTAGGAAAAATAAAACACTAGTATCCCCTGTGTGATTCAATATTGGAATTCTGCTGCTAAACAGTGAGCTAAATGTTGGCATTGGGGCCCCTTTGATTTCCAATTTCAAGTCAATTTGGAAAACATAGAAATTGCCATTGTCGCAGAACTTGCTTGATTACATTTTTCATTTGCGTGCGGTTGTTTATTCTCAACGGGGAGCAACACTTGATGTCTACATTTACATGCTGTCCATTTTGTTGAATGTACTCCTTTCAAGCTACCACTGCAGTCTTCAGCCTTATTTGTACAGATTATGTTTGAATGATCTCTGTATTAACTGATCTTTTTCTTCCCATCAGAGAGGAGACTCATGTCACCAGAAATACAGAAGTAGGGTCAAATCCTCATAATACCAAATCAAATATGTCAAACACTGCCACCAGTGACTTCTGATACAAAAATGTAAAAAGAAAAATCAATTCCATGTAGCTACATACTGCAGCTACAATTAAAGTGGAAGAGAGAACTGTTGCCGCTTGGATATTAGGTCTTGTCAAATTGCCACAGAAATCACAGAATAATCAGTCCTCTACTGATCTACTGTGCAAATGATGATTAAAGCACAAATACAGATGCCACAATCCCATTAGGTTGGAATATCAGCTGTGTGAAGATAAATAGAAAATATCAGTTCAATGTAATTCTCAGTGATAAAGCAACATTGCATTAAAAGGTTATAAAGAAGCCTTTGAAATCCAGCCTCTTTAATCTAACTACTAACATTGTGTCTGTTCTACTGCATACTGCAACACACCCCCATTCTTCCTTCATTTCTCTAGCCTGGGGAGTCTGGATGTCTCCAGAGGCTTCCACTTCAGAACGAAAACGGCATTAATGAACTCTTTAGCCTGCGCAAATGCTTTCAGGAAAAGCAGAGTACAAAAAAACACCTCTAATGCTTTGTTTTTTTTTCTCTTGATTTTCTAAAACGATCAGAGACTATCCTGAGTCACTAATTTCTGGCAGTGATAGGAACATTTTGACTGCTTTATCCCCACAGAGTTGGGGGAAATAGGGAGAGGGAGGCATAGAGAGCAGGATCATTCTGCTTTTGACTGTCAGATAGAGAGAATGGCGGGACTTGAATGAGCTTGGGGGCCCGCACTCTGGATTCTCTTTATAGCTCTGCCATCCGATGCAAAAAGGAATTTTGAATGTAGTTCCTACATATTTAATACACAACTTGTTTCACAGATGTTTCTCCAGACATTTTCTGCCTCATAAAACAGGTTATATTATTTTTTAATAAGCCAACATCTCCTGTTGTTATGAGGATATGCTGTGAAGCCCATCAGGGTTGCTTTGATGTGAACAGTGACAGATAGATGCATAAGCTGGAATGACAGGGCAAAGGGATGCAAACACAATGCTTACATGCAACTTTGTGTGTGGTAATGCATGACGTGGATGATAAAGTCCTACAATCAGTTCTGTGCTCAACTTAATATACAGGATTGTCTTATCTGCGCAACTAAAACAATTGATATGTGATAATAAGAGCCAAAATGATTGATTCATCCATTAGTTGATCAGTAGAAAATCAACCAACAACTGTTTTGATAGTTGATGAGTCAAAAGCCAAAAAATAGCTGACAGTTTCAGCCCCTCAGACATGAAGCTGCTTTTGTCACAAACTGAATAATTTGGGGGTTTCAACTGTTAGTCAGATCAGTATATGAAGGCATAACATTGGCTTTATTCAAGCAAATAAGCAAATAAGAATAATTGATAATGAAAGTAATTGTTAGCTGATGTAAATTCTCTCTTTGTGAAATTCCATTCTTCATCTTGCATATAATAAACTGAGAAATGTAATTGATTTAAATTCATACATGTCTGATGTACATTTTGATGTCATGCACATTCTGAACATACCCTTACAAATCTATACAAAGTATACCGCAAAAACATAAATGATGTCAATGTAATAATACAATACAGCATATTTTGTATAAAATCTGTATGAACAATAATGTAAAAAAAATAAGATGTGTACATTAATAGTTTTCACAAGATGTTTTAGCCAAGATTTTATTTTCAATTTGTCTTTATGTGTGTAATCCAACATAACCAGAAGTTCATCTGAGAACTCTGAGAGTACAAACTTGTTTCGGGGTATTGACACAGTTTGGACAGATTTGGGTTAATCAGTTGCATTAAAGTCTTATGCTCCACAATTAAATTGATTCAAATCAACCACCAATCTGTTAGTTACAGTTTATTACCCAGTAGGAAAATATACCACAGTCTGTATGCAACACTGTGGTTGTGTGGTGCATTCCCGAGCTGACATGAGCTCCAGTATCCAAGATTGCATTTGAAAGAGTATCCAACCAGTGCTACATTCATCAACTTTCTTGCTGTAAGACTGATTATTGTAGGCAAAAACTCTAAAATGCATGTAGTATGTAAGTTGGGGTCTTGCTGTGTGGTTTCTACTTGTTTTTCTTGTGCCTGCCTGGGTTTCCTCTGGGTGCTCTGGTTTCCTCCCACAGTCCAAAGCCCTGCAGGTTTGGTCAAGTAGAAACTAAACTTCTTGTACGTGTGAATTTGAGTGTGAGTGACCTGGAACAGGTTAAAGTGGGTGTAGGAGATGGCTGGACAACAGAATTGAGACCCTGTAAATCTTAAAATGAACTTTCTGAAAGAATGAGTTGAGAGTTGACATTTTGTTGGCTGGGTGCTCAGTGTTACCTGCAGGCTTTATGGATATTGATGGAGAAAACAGTGGTGTTCTCAGTAGTATATATTCTCCTCAACAACTTTGAAAAGTCATGATGCTATCTTGGTACTGCTTTAGTATATCAATGATACTTGACCTGCATGCATGTGTTTTGGTGTTCTTGGATTAAACTTAGTCACTGGAGACTGGCTAAAGTTTATTTTACTTTGTATTCTGTGCATATGGAGGCTCTAGCCATCATCTGTGACTGTTTTTGATTTACTGAATGCTTTTGCAGATTTCTAAGGACTCGAATTTTGAATTTAAAGAATGATGCAATTCAGACTACTCTCAGCAACCAACATAAATTCACTAAACTCACTGATTTAATTACTCATTTGAGCACACCAAATTGTATGACAACATTAAAAAAAAAAAAACAAAAACAAAAAAAAACATAAATCCATTTATAAGCCCATGAATAGCAAAAACCTCACAAAAGAGCAGATACACACAGCTAAAAAGAAAAAAAGAAAACTTTCATCACCTTGTCAAAGCTGTAGTCACGGGTTTCTGGGTCTCTGCTCCACTATTCTATGTATCTAACTCTTAAATCCTATTATACTGCCTTAAAGACTGGCTTCTTGCAATGAATAGGCCTACAATATACTTTTCTGGTTTTGCATGGTGGCCAATTTTTTAGTAGGTGGCTATTTCTCTCACCCAGCTTGGCAAAGCCTTTGAGGACCACCTTTTGAAAGTGTTGGAAGTTTATTATAAGCCTTTTATGGTGGCTGTGGCTCAGGAGGTAGAGCGGATCATCCACTAACCACAGTGGAGGTTCGATCCCCCCTTGTTCTTGTCAATGTGTTGGTGTCCTTGAACAAGACATTGAACCCCAAGTTCCTCCCAATGGTCAAGCCAATGCCTTGCACGGCTGCTCTGCCACCACTGGTGTGTGTGTGTGTGTAGGTGGGAGGAGGTGGAGGGGGGCAAAAATTATAAATCACTTTGTCCGTAAAAGTAGAAAGGCGCTGCAAAAATGCAGTCCATTTACCATTTTAGCAGAGTGGATTCACGCTGAGCTGTGAATGTGCTGAAGGAGAGCATAACAGGTTTGCTTGTACAGCAGCATCCAGAACTCAGGAGTAGGTTTGATCGCTCTGAATCTTTTAAACTACCACACTACATCTTCCCTGTGAATTTTCAGTGAAAGAGTCTTCAGGGATGGAGAGAGTGTAGTCAGCACTACCGTTGTCTCATTTAATTTCAGTATCTCTCCTTAAAGTAGCTTGACATTGTCTGAGAACCGAAAACAGCACTGCAAAAAGTGGGGCTCCATGTGGGGAAACTACAGTTGCTAGCACAGTGAGCTCCGCACACACAAGTCATTAACCCATAATGATTATAAATCAATTCCACCAGTATAACACCTCTCTCATATTGTTCTGAACCTCTTTTGCATAATGCAGGTCTCACTAGGCTTGAAGCTAAAAAATCTATCTAAATCCTGTCTCCACCCTTTCATGAATGAACTTAGTGGGTGAATCTTGTGACTCTTAACTTTCACAACTGATCCAGTCAATCTATTCATGGAAAGGGCATTAATCCTCGTATTTTGTACAGGATGCAATAATTAGACCTTGAAAGATGGAGCTTTTTCATCATAGGTGATGACCAGGAGGTTTTAAAAAGGGATGGTTCTACTGTATTATTCTTTCTGCTGAAGATAATCTAAAGTACTTTGCAAACATAAGGCCAAAACAGATGCATAATGCAGACACATAAACTAACAGCACAAAAGATATGTTATATCAAGGCTACAAGGTTAACTCCTGACGTCCATTCGATGTGGCTGCATGTTCCTGTTGTGCTGAGGCTTAGTTATGTCCTTGTAGCCTTTCCAATGTCCACTGAAGGTGGACGACCTTCAAACAGTCTGTTCTTTAACGGCCTTATTTCCAATATGGTTTTGAATTGTTTTGCCAACATTTTCTTTTGCTTTAGTAGCATACTAAATATACATTGAAAGTTTGTGTCTTTATTTCCTGAATACTATATATTAGTTGTCAGTACATTTTCAACAAATATAGGCATTTGTGCATAATCACAAGCAAATTTCATGCTTCAGATATGCAAGCTGCTCCAGAGAAAAATAGACTTGGCACATATAGATAGTGGAAAGGTGAAGAGTTGATGATGGACATTGACCAGCTAAAATGGCAACGGATCATCTCTAGCAGCTGCAATGGAGCCAAAATGCAATGCAGCAAAGCTTTAATTGGGCTACAGCATATAATCAGTGTAATATGAAATAAAACTAACATACTGTGTGTCATGCAAAGTTATTCTACCCTGTGAAAATGCAGATTTCTGCAAATGGAGTGTTAAATTATTCTGGCTAACACCAG
This sequence comes from Euthynnus affinis, assembly GCA_029490765.1. NCBI lineage: Eukaryota > Metazoa > Chordata > Actinopteri > Scombriformes > Scombridae > Euthynnus > Euthynnus affinis. The sequence goes on along the minus strand of CM055838.1, from coordinate 18,238,357 downwards.
CTACCTGGCACAACAAATTGAAGCCACTGCTAGGGAAGTCTTTGCTCATGGTGAAGTATTGGCTCGGCCACTAAGGGAGAGAGATTTGATTGGCTCATGTATTTAAATGTGAAATGTTCCCAATCCTCAATTCCAGCTTTAAGCTAGAAGAGATGAATGACAAGCACCATGTAGATTCATGAGGAAGTGATTATGTAAGTAGCTATCGTGATTCAAAGTGGAGATATCCAGCTAGTGTGGAAGCATCCTTGTTATTATCTGCATATGTTTACAAGATGGGAAGTCCAACTGAAATTAAAATGCATTTTTGAGTTCCTGTGTTCTCCACTGAGAAAAATATCAGCAACCAAAAGGGAGGCAGTTTTGGTTTCATGGTTACTTTTTCAGTTATTCTTCTGCCGACACTCAGTCTGCCAGCTGACTGAGACAAAAAGGAACATTTCTTCTATTTCCCCAAAGAGGGAAAGAAGACCTTTTTTCTTTTTTAATAATAAAAAACAATTAACAATACATGTAAAAAACATGTTGACTGTTTGTTGATTATTATGTGAATGCTGCAATTTTTGACTGAGAAAAGGGATAAGTAATTGTTTGTGATATTTCTGATGAATTAATCCACAGTTGTCTGTAGAGCCTTCTGGGCATGTACAGATAAGGCAAGGTGCCATGATACACAGTGTTTCCCCTATAATTGGCTAGCTGCCAGGCCTGAACAATACAATTTTTTAATACCAAAAATAACGCCAAATATCCATTCATCCAATCAATAGTGTTTGGGAGCCTCTGTGCAGAGTTGTTCCAAAACATGAGTCAACCACTGTCTCGTTGCCTAGGAAACTCTTGGTAGCGTATCTCCCTAAGGAATAGGACAGTGTGTAATGTGTGTGTGTGTAGCCAGTGTGTGGTTGAATGAGTGTGAGTGGCAGAAAATGGACAGTGAATGCAAGCAAAGCAAAGGAAAAGGTTAGCAGTAAGTTTTCAACCTGGCAGTAAATGTACAGTACAGCCTACAGTGCGTCTATTAATAAATGCTGATAATAAATGCAGCTTCTCAAGACAAAGAAAAGTCTTGTCAGTTGTTTTCCCAACTGCTGTAAGGAGGTTAGCCCCAAAGTTAGTGACAATTGGTTAGCCTAACCTGACAAGGCTCACTTAAGGTGGACTAACTTTTAAGATAGACCCGCTATTCTCATTTTAGTGTCAAAATCAGCCGCTCTTTAACAGAGGATGGAGAACCGTGTGGCTGCTGAGTCTCTCATGAGTTTTTCAATCTAGCAAAAAGTGGACCTTATTTTGAAGAGAAACAACCCTCAAAGTTTTAGATTAGATTTTCATTGTGACACCACTGTGTAAAGAATAGACACTAAGGTCAATTGTGCAATACAACATATTATTGTCTATTTAGGCTTTGGGCCCTATTTTAACGATCTAAAGCGCATAGCGCAATTGCAATTTAGGGTGTGTCCAAACCCACTTTTGCTATTTTAACGGCAGAAAAATGGTTGATGCGCCAGGCACATGGTTCAAAGGGGTTGTACTTAGTCTCCTCATTAATCATGGGTGTGTTTTCGGCATAACATGAAATAAACCAATCACAGTGTCATCTCCCATTCCCTTTAAGAGCCAGGTGCGCTTGCTCTTAGGCGGATTGCTATTATGACGGCGCATTTGCCAAAAGGGAGTGCTTCTCTGCTCGTGCCCAAAGAGAAAGCACACGATCCATAACGCACACACTGGCCCCTGCTGCCCCGAGACCCTTCCGTAGTCAGCCTCAGACCACCAGTTTAAGATCCTGTTCATTCATTTGCTGCAATTTTATCCTCGTGTCTCTCTCGCGGTTTTTGAAAAATCGTTTTGTTCAGTCATGGAGTAACAGGTCAAATCAGCGGAGTTTAAATTGCTGAACGTGTGGAAACCTGATCACTGTAATCTCAAAAATTTTAAAGAATATATATACATATAAGAATATAGAAGCTGTGCAGATTTATTCCCTTCGTTAGTTTAATAATTATCTCATTTATTTCCTCATGTGTTTCTCATGTCATCATGTATTGATGAAGCAGGAAAGTTGATCTGTGTCTGATCAGCTGTTTGTTTAAATCCCTACGCGTCACAATTTGGTCAAATAATTAAACAATTTAATCATTACTGTGATTAGTTCATTCTGATAAATATTATGACTGACATGTAATTTCTTTAATTATATTAATATACACAATAATAATCTTTCACATTGTAGCACTTTAATTTGTCACCTTTTGTGTGTGTGCGCTGCTGTGCGTCCAGTGTGTGTAACAAGCAGAGTGTATGTTGTGCACCCGTCTGTGTAGTTGCATATTACATAATGCGCCCTTAAAATAACAATGAGACGTTGCGCCATTGACTTTAGACCAGGTTTTTGTTGGTCAAAAGCGCAATCGTTCTGTGCTTCCTCAAGATAGCAATGCGCCAACAATGCGCCTGGCCACACCTTACTTTTAAATCAACACACCCATGGGCGCACTAATGGGCGCAAGTGTTATTGCTATTTTAACGACGCGGGTGCTGGACGTGAAAATGACAAATGCGCCAGTCTTAAAATAGCAATGCGACTTGCGCTGCGCTTAGCGACACACTGTGCAGGGCGTAAGATAGGGCCCTTAGTCCCAATTCTCCTTCTGAAGCCCTGTCCTTGTTTCAGAGTGACCCTCCAAAAATAGATATGTAAGAGGTGATGCTATAAACTGAGGCAAAGTTGTGAAAGGCCATATTTTTTATTCCGGTGGTGCTTCATAACAGGTCCCTTCCAGTTTAATATTGACAAATTGTTGCTGTCCATCTTTATTCTTCAGCTATTCAAAAGTTATTAGGAGCAACAGTTCATGCCAAGCACAGAGGAAGTGAAAAAATCATCCTTAGAGGTAGCTGGGGAAAGGATAAAATGTAATTTAAAGAGTGATTTGTATTGGCAAACCACTATATTTGACATGGATATGTATTCAAAAGTGGAAAGGTCAAAAGTGACAACGAGAGGAAGAAATTGAACTCAGCACTTTCCTTACGAGATGATTGGAAAAAGACAGTTGAAATTGAAATTGTTGTCTTATTCTTGGGCTTGAAGCCTCCGCTCTTTTGGAAAGGCTTTCCAAAAGATTTTGAGGCCTGGCAGCAGGGATTTGCTCCCATTCAGCCACAAGAGCATTAGTGAGGCTGGGCAATAAGGCCAGGCTTATCTAGTCATCCCTAAGGTGTTTGATGGGGATGAGGTTAGGATCCTGTGCCTGATTTGAAAGTAGGGGGCCTAGCCCAAACCCAAAGTAGAACAAACGTATGTAGACAGGGGTGATCATACATTTGACTGTATAAATGCATCCACAGTTTTGTATGGTCTTCTAATCAATAGATGCCTGCTTCTCATAAAATTTGGATTTTAATGTTTGAAGTGAAGTTAAACTCCCATCCTACTTAACATTCAGCATTGAAACTGTGGAAATACTGATGATTCTGCGTTAGACTATGCATATATACTTGCATGCCTATGTATGTAATGCTCTATGCATTAATCCTTGCATATAATGCAGCCTTATGCTTCAGCTTGCACAGTGGTACTTTTCCTCACTGTTTTCCTGTATTATAAGTTGTACTAAGCATTACAAGTATTGACTAAATTAAACATCTGTGAATGTATGTCAGGAGTTGAGAGATGAGAGATGGTGTCCTTTTCATTACCCCTGGATCATCCGGCTTAGAGTTCAGAGTAGGAAAAATTGGAATACGTAGGCTGCTTGGATAGCTGCACCACTGGTATCTTTCTTCTTTCTTCCTTGTTTGCTGCCCTTTTGAGTACCACTAAGAATGTATAGAATTAGAATCACATCTTTTCATGAGCTTTCATTGCCTAACCTACGATCAATAAGGTATTTTCTAGAAGCTGTCTTCTGGAAATGATATGTTAGCTTTAAAGCTATTCTTGGACTTGGACTCTTTGATAGAAAAAAAAACACACAAAAAACATCTATAACAATATTGCTTAATCATACTTCACCCATTGTTCTGTACATTTCTTTATGGGAAAATTATATTGCCATGGGAGAACAACCTTTGAATGATGTATATAACAGAAAGAACTTATTGTGTTTTTGCCTTGTATTGTATCAGCATGACATCTGATGTGTACAGTTTCATCTTGTTCAGGAAGAAGGGCAGTCCACGGGAAGTAAAACTCTAGTGTATTGTACTGTTTTATTTCAGAAGAGCTTCAACAGAGTACAACTTCTTCATCTCTTACATTTTGTATAAACCTGTTTTTTTTATTACATGTCCTATATTCTTTCAGGTTCCTAAGATGATGAAATACACAAAAAATATCATAGCCAGTTTTATAAGTAATGAAAATCAGCATCCTCCAGATGCCCTCTTCATTTACCTCTCTTCTCTCCTTCCTCATACTTTTCGTCATCTCTCTTCTTGGTATTTCTACAGGACATGAGTTGAGATCTGAAGCTTTTTATGTGCAATGCCACCCTGCACGACTCTTGCACAGAGGTCATTTCCATCCTATCTTTGGTAGCTCATGAATTTCTTCTTGGTATTGAAGAAGTTGTCACATCTGCCAACTTCATACTACCTAAAAATGATGCTGAATTTCTTGCAAAAATTCCTACTGTGTGGTTCATACCGATTATATAAAATCACTCTACTGTATGAAGTCACTCTTTTTCTAGAGGTAAAGAATTCAATACATTTTAATGAGTAGTTTCATGAGTATCCTTGAATAAATATGAAATTGTAGGGTCTCCTCCATTACTCTTTAATGCTTCCTGATGAAAAACACTAAATGTGGAACATATTGCTCAGCTGCATGTTATTTTCTAGCTACTCTAGCCATTTCTGCATATCAGTGGCTTGAATAATATTAATAATCCTTTAGATCTTCCGGTTGTCTTCTGTTGTTCCATTAGCATAAAACATTTACAGATTACAACGTGCAGCTATAGTTGGCCTTGACATAAGGTCTCTCAGCATCTTCCTTGCCCAAATCGAAAGCCTACACAGCTGTTTGTTTGCTCTTAACCTAAAAACAAAACTAGAGTGCAAATTGAACAAACAAAGCCAAGGCATAACCCTTTTTTGTGTCATCTGCATATGTATAACAGCATGCATAATGGTAATGATACACAGTATATCACAATGCCTGAGGTGACATACATAAATAATAAAGTAAACCACCAGTAATTAACTTAGAATCAGTAACATTTAGGTTAAAGTTGGGCTGGTGGTTGGTGTGTCTTTATGCTTGCAGTTTAGCTGAGGCCAGTGAATAACAGTTAGTTATTTGTTAAAATAAATATACATAATTTCTGCTAGGAAACACTGCATTGCATATGTATTTAATCATAAGCTACTGTAAATGACTCATGGGAATTCCAATGTTTTGATCTCTAATTCCAGTTTTGTGTCAAATACACTGGATTGTTTATATATGCATAAGAGTACAAAACCTGTATCATGTAGTAACAGATACTTTATGTAGAAAGTGGCAGAAACAGTTTTCCATGGTTAGGCCATCTGAACAAGGAGGAAATTTAAATGGTGTTAGATTGGAAATGTTTAATGCCACAATATAATTATGCATGCTAAAAACAAAAGCTGTGAATGCAGTAAAAGGCTATCAGGTTTATGTTGACTTGTCAGTAACAATAAATTAGACACTAGCAAGGATGCACCGCGGGTACTTGTGATCTCCAGGGCCCACCTGGGGAGAGAGGTCCAGTCAGGTTAGTAGACATGATGTTAGATGAAGGTCAAGTTCAAGTTTGTTGTCATGTATTACTGAATAAAACAGAAACGTGAATTAAAAAAGACACTATTAGACACATAAGTTATGCTTGAAAAGAAAGCAAATATCTAAACATTTAATTTAATATTTTACAAACCTTGAATCAACTAGGATTAGTGAATAAAGGGGCATTCAATTTTCACTTAAAGCATATTTTAATATAGAATACTGCCTTTTGATATATATATATATATATATATATTTATAATATTCTCTGAAATTAACAAATGAACACACAAAAAGGCAACATTCATTCAGCTGCATTACAGGTGTAACGATACGTGTGTTTTGGCTATAGCATTCTCATGGGTGTATGCTTAGCTGGCTTAGCCAAGGTAGCCTGGTTACCCTGGTTACCCTGTAGTGTCGCTGCCGTCAGAATGACAAACGAGAGACCCATAACTCACAGAGTGCAACACTATTATTAAAATATGCTCCGTTATCTCTGTATTGATACTATACTGTGTCTCCCTGTCTCCTTCCCTTCTCTGTGACAATCAGCTTTTCACTCCACCTGTGAGTGAAGTCGTTCAGAACAACGATAAAAACATTTGATTTCTGATGTGGTCAGACAGCACGTCGTAAGAACCAGTTATGAGACAGAGAAATGTTGTTAAAAGTATGAAAGAAAAAGTAGTGGTTTTGTCCTGCTAAGTGATGTTTTTTATTTAACCTTTATTTAACCAGCAAGTCCTTGAGATTGAAATCTCTTTGCCGAGGGAGACCTGGCCAAGACAGCAGACCAGTTACAGTTCAAGTAGATATAAAACACAACAGATAGGGAATACAGTCAGCTCGAATAAGGCAGCTGCAATTCTCAGTTACAGGGATTTTTAACATGGCTTGTAAGTTTTCCATATTATACTTATATTATTATATATGTATTGTACATTATTAGATTATTAATACTGAAGCGTCAGTGTATAAGCAGCATGTTACTGTTGTAGCTGCTGGAGGTGGAGCTAGTTTCAACTACTTTATATACAATTAGACCATAAATGAGCATGAAACAGCTGTCAGTAGGTCCTGACCCCTTGCATGAAACAGAAAGGTTGTTTTCCTTTTCCACTGCAGCAACTAAACTGTTTCAGTAATAGTTTCCACTGCAGCACAACTAAAATGTAAGGCTGTCGCAGTGAAGGAATTTCCCCAGCAGTGATCAGGGTGGCTCAACAGCATAAGTGATATGCAATTTTAAATTTTTTTTTTTGTGTGTGTAATTCAAGGTATTTTAGTCTGATTATGTGTTTGCGGCATGGAGCAGCAGCACCTGATGAACACAGAAAACTCTTTAAATCATGTTGTTGCAGGAGACAATGTTGGCCTAAACCCCTTAAACCTGGGATTTATGAAGGGAATGCAAAGGCATGTAATGGAAGCATGATTATTTACAGTTTAACAATAATCTTTATTGTACAAAATGACATCAGTGCACTGAAACAGTAAACTTCACTGGGAATTTAATAATTATAGCTATAGATTAAAAAAAACACAAAACACATGTACGTATGTATATATTTAATTTGAGTTAAGATAAGGGCATGAAATATACATAAAATTCTGCCTATATAACAAAAAGGCAAACAAACAAACAAACAAAAAAAAAAACGACGCATATCAGACAACATATACGCCAATGCCATTAGCTGTGATAGGCCATTATCAGCAGATAATATTGACTGGCCAATAGTCTGGAAGACTCCAATATTCATACTTCCTTATGGCAATGTATAATGCTTTGACAATATTTAATGAAACCATTTCATGACTGTGTTTGTGTGTGTGTGAGAGAGATATGATGTGTGCATGCACCCATGTCCACATGACAGACAAAAGGCTCTGTATATACCTGCATACTGTATGTTCCTTCTCCTCAGAGAGCTTGAGCCTGTGTGCACTGGTCAGGCCTGAATGCTTGGCTCTGCTAGAGTCAGCAGCAGACAATGAGCTGAGGAGGGAAGGCTCCAGGTCTGTCTCCCTAGAGAGCACCTGTGGCTAAAGAGCTTGTTATTGATCTAAGTAAGGGGAGGAATGAGAGGCAGAGGGCAAGGAGAGAAGTACCTCTGCCCTATCCTGCCCTCCAGTGTCCCATCGGACAGACCTGTATGTCTTTATCAACTCCACAGCCTTGCCTAAGTCAAAATGGAAAAAAAAACAACCAAGGATGAGGAGGAGGATTATGTTACTGGAGGTTGAAGTCAATCAAATCTAAACAAATCCTGTAAAGAACCTTACCTTAATGGATTTTACCAGAGAATTATGTGCATATGCAGCTATTTTGTAATGATGAAAATAATTAGTCAATTGATTCAGAAGTTGACAGAAAACAAATTTGATAATTGATTAAAAAGTTGCTTCTGGAGCACAAATGCCTCACAGAAGCTGATTCCAGCTATTCAAATGTAATATTTGTACTTAAAAATAAACAATAAACAATTGAGGACATCAAACATTGTCTGTACCTTATTGCAGTTATGCGCACGTATCTACAATGAATAACACATCAATAATTTACACGAGACAGGACTGATTTTTAAACTTGTGGTTTAAGAATTAAGTTTAAGATTATATGGAACAAAAAACTATGGGGTTTTATATCTCCATCTTTACTAAAATATTGTACAGGTTACTTGAGCTGAAGTGTAGAAACACCCGGTTGCCAGTTCTGCACATAAAATCAGTAAATGAACAATAGTATAGTTCAATAGTACATTGAGTATGAAAGCTAAAAAAAAACATGCTTATCCAATGAGAGTTATACCAGTTTTAATATAGTGGCAGATGTATGATGGAGGCAGTCTAGGGAGAAAAGTTCCACTGCAGTACTTCAACATGACGTGCTCTACTCTCTGCAACACATATGCAATGTGCTCTCTGAAGTAAGGTAGTCTGTTTGTTGTCAATGCACTGCTCACTGTTTTGCTCTGCCTATGTTGTCTCTACTCCTCAGCTTTCAAACACTACTCCTAGTGCTGCTGCTGCTGCTGCTGCTGTTGCTCAATACCTTTTCATCAGGTCCACCTCCATCCAGCATTCACTTGTTAGCAGTGATTTAGAGTCCCCCCGAGGAAAAGGATCTCTAGCAGCCTTTGCCTCAGATCATGAGGAGCCACAATGTATAGAAACACCTTCACAACTGATTACCGCTTTATGTCCGCAACTGCAAACCATATCATCTTTTTTAGACTTGTGTATTTTCTTATGACTTTCCCATGTAGTTACATTGATTGTCTATCAGTCATATGGAGAGGTCTGTGGAGTTCCCAACAGTACTGTGTATGAATGGAACCAGAGTAAACACTGATGGAGGACTGCCACTGCTGCTGATGGGTTGCTTTCAGTATGCAGCTTATGCAAATATAATAACTACAGCAGACATTGTTAGTATCCACTAAGAGAGACACTTGATAAGTTGATGGACTTCATTCAACAACATTTCACATGCCAACATGCACAGAAAAGCAAGGACCAACCACCAAATTTTTCACCTTGCTTGCCCAATCGAAGAACCAGGTTGACAGCAGCAAAATGCCCCTTGTGCTTAGAAGAACAAATAAAACATGTTGGACATCAACCCTGTCTCCTAGAAATGACATTTATGCACTACTGAGCAAATACATTTGAAAAGAAACATAATACTACCAGTATTATGTTCTCTATTAACAAAATAATAGACATGTTATTATATAACCAATCTGTCAAGTTTCAAAATATTAGTACTGAACGTGTCAACAAATTGTTCACTGACAAAGTATTTCAATTATTTCCCAACAATTTCCACTGTACAACATCTACATGTGTCAACTGAAGATTGATTTAACTTTTTATGGTTATATATATGCTCTCACAGCAATCAGACAGGTAAGAGAAAGATGGTTGATTTGGTTAAAAAAAGATGGAAAATTTGACATAAAACATGACAAACAACATGTTTACTTTATCTTTGTTTAGTAAAGTAACAAGATGAACTTTCCATAGTGCTGCTTATTTCAAAGCAGATTATTTCCTGTTGACATACTGTGTGCTCTGTCAACACCGCCACCTTCCTCTTCTCACTCGTCACTTGTATTCTGTGCCCACAGGATTGCTCACTTGACTCAAGGGATGTGGGAGGGATATGTGTCACAGAGCACCTGTACAGCTTATTTGAAAATTTGTGAGAGCACAACATGTACGCATCTAATCAAATATGTTCACTCCCACCCTTTAACATAACAGTACACAATATTGCCCTGGTTACTAATAAACATGCATATTATAGCCAGTATATGAAATTAATATAATCCAAAAGGTTGACATGTAATGCTGCTTTAATGTTTTACAAGTATTTTGTTTTACACGTTTTATAGATCATTGCTACTGCAAAACTGCTGCGGATCTACAGTCCTCAAAATCACTCTCACAACAGATTGTAAGAATATTATCTGCCATTAGGAGCCAAACTGAGATGTGACTTGATCACAGTAATGAGTCATTTTTAATACTCCTATAACATTTTAACAGAAATGTTCAGATATATATACTTACTTGTCATGCGCATGTCTCTGCAGTCTGTGATGCCTGTTTAATTTGAATTAACAGCTGGCAGCTTCCAGTCACAGAATTGAAACATTTTCAGATTTAACTGGTGGTGTAATTTGTCACAGATGTGCCAAAATCATTTGAAAACAGTGAATTTGGACACAAAATATAATGCTCTTAAGAGCTTTATCTTGAATGGGTTATACATTTGATACATGAGATGCATTTTAACCTTTCATAGCCTCCATGTTGTACAGAGAATTAATGAACATGTAGAGGTTAATTATTTGCTTCATGCCTGATGTTCTGAACAGGTCACTCGAGGAGATGGAATTTTTAGCTGCCAAAATAAAACACTTTCAATGAATGGAAATTAAGTCCTGGAGCAGGGCCTGAGTGCTGATGAGATGTTTGAGAGAGAAGGCAGGCTATCAGTATTTTTGGCTGCACAATTAAATGAGCATTGGACTGCTCAAAAGGATTTTTATCTGATTCTTTGAAAATGTTTGTACATATTTTACAAACTAAAGCAAAACAAATTATATTAACCTATGTGATAATACCTCATTGTTTATCAGGTGCTGTATATCTATCCAGTGGATTGATTTTATCTTAAAAAGGCTAATCGTGTGAATCTGCAAAACGTTTGTCATACAGCTGTCCAGTTTTTGATTTTAGATTTATTTTATTAATTTAGGAGAGTGAAAGCAAGAGAAAGGTGATGGCAGACTGAGAAAAATGGCCCCTTAACTAGACAAAACTCAAATAATATGTTTGTGTCCTTTTGAAAAGATCGAATTGGGCTCTTGAATTACTCTCTCTGTCATAGAGTTATGATCTTAACATCCCGCTGTGTAAGTGTCTAACGAAAAATAAAAGTAAAGGTTTGGCAAACCATAATCCAAGTAGCTAAAGGGCTGAGTACACTCCATCAGAGGTACTTGCAGGATGGCTGAATAGCTGCAGAAACCCCCTCCCCCCCACATCTTTCAAACATTGGATTAGGAAGGCTGTGTAGGGCCATTGTGAAACCGACAATACGGCATTCACACCCACTTCACACAGTGATTGGACAGCTGTGTGGCGGTGAGAAATGAGCCTGGATTTGAACTTCTCTCTCTCGCTCTTTTTTCATTCTTAACACAACAATTTCTGTCACTTTTCATGTCAACAACCCACTGCGACAGTAAGAATGTCTTCCATAAGAGTCTGTCTGAAAATGCGCACCGTTATCCCTGTATTAAAATATCAAATCTTTCCACTCTCTGACAGCTGACTTTAAACTATAAACTATATATTACTAATTATTACTAAAATTACTAACATAACTTAACTATGAACATTCTTGATTTCTGATGTGGTTGGATAAAATGTACAAACCAAGACTCTAAGGCTGTTCTCCGATGGAAATGAGTTGAATTGAATACAATCACGTTAATTCTATAAATTCATCACTAGTCATCATACAAGGTAGGCTAGCATGCTCACATGCTCTCAATGACAATGCTATCATGCAGATGTTAAACAGGTATGGTATAATGTTGGTAATGTTCACCATCATAGTTTAATGTTGGCATTTACTAATCGGAACTAAACACAAAGTACAGCTGAGTCCAATCAGAAAACAATATTTTGGAAATTAAAATGTTTAGCTGATGACGCTGGATAAAAAAGTTAAGGGACTGACAAAATTATTACAGTTCAGCCTGAGGGGAGTTTAAATATGTGTACCCAACTTCATGGCAGTCCATCCAGTAATTGAAAGATTTGACACTAAAGTAAAAGTCAAGGGATCACCACAGTCACTGAGATCCATCCTCTGGGCACCATTGATATCTTAACCAAATTTCATGGCAGTCCATTCAGTAGTCGAGATATTACACTAAAAACCGCAAATGTGAATATCATGGTGACAATGGAGGGAAAGTCATTGGTATTCATCCTCTGGGGACCATGAATGTCTGTGCTTCATCCAATAGTTGAAATAATTCGTTTTGGACCAAAGTGGTAGAACCAACCACCTGACAGACAGACTGACATTGCCACCACCAGCCACCAGTGTGGCTAAAAAACAGTACATGCTTTCTACTATGAATATGTATTTAATGATGTTGCATTGTCTTATGGCAAAAGTTGAGCCAGGTACAACTTTTTTTGCCACCTTATCTTTGCAATGTAGTGCACATGGCCACTTTACCTCTTTTTGGCCTTAGTCCTTTGTGTCACGACCTTGCAATGCCAATATAGTCAGTGATCTTGAAGGAATGCGAATATCAGTCTGAAAACAGTCTAACCCCCCTACTCTCCAATTATAGATCCAACCTGGAGACATGGAGAGACACATCTTCTCTGGAACTGTGAAAATATTTTTCCTCTAGCAAAAACTCTTGCCATCAGAATAACTTGAAAGATGCTGGAATCACAAAAAAATTCAACATATTGAAGCTTTAATGTGGAGTTGGTTAAAGAGGAAATCTTGTAATTGATTAACTGTAATCATTAATGAGATCTAGAATGGTGATGAAAGAAAAATATTTGAATAAGTGAAAGTAGGAATGAACGCATGAATGGGTGAAACAATTTTTACTTTCAAAACTTTTTTTTTTCCCTATTTCTAACCTTGTCTACAGGTTCAAAGCGTTTTTTCTTCCTTCACAACCTTGGCTCTAGGCCAAGGTGTTCCATAACTTTTACATATGCTTTTTGCCTTTGTCAAAGTTAAAGAAACAAAAAGAACTCCAACCTTTGCAGTTCACTTGTGGGTGTGTTAAGCACGTAAGGCATACTATGCATGTGTGAATATATCCCTCTAAGCTGCTGTTCTACAACATTGATACACAATATTTATGAAAAATAGCCATGACCTGAATATAGTGAACAGCAATAATCTTGCCTTGAAGGTGAATGGCAGTGATAAATATTTACCCCCCAAAATGTTGCTGCTGTGGGAGAAAATATGGCACTATGCACCTTGGATTATTTTCCACACAGCTGCACATTCTGATAATTAAAAAGCAGCGAAGACAGTTCATCCATGATAAATGCATGTGTTATGACAGCACTGAACTACTGAACTGCTGCAATATAATGGTTCATGTGCCACTGACTACTCATTTCCAAAGAACATGGCTTGTGTAATGCGTCATAACGTGTGTTTGTGTGTGATCGCATTAAACAAGTGAGTAAAGGATGGACAACTGCCTTGATGAGTGATTTTACATTTTTACCTTACCATGTCATAGTTGGCTCACTCTAGAAAACCATATGCTTAAGCTGGCACTAGGTTTTGCATATTTCTTTTTTGTATACATTTGTATGGATTTATGTTATGAAATAGCATATTAATAGTTGTTGTATACACGCATGGTTTATATATCTGGGCCATGGCTCTCATTGATTAGTGACAACATTTTTTTTTTTCATTTATTTTTAATTTACTGAATCATTTTTAAAAACTCCTTTGGGGGCATTTAATTCCTTTATTACTCAAATAGTTGAGAAATGACATGAAATTTTTTGGTGATTTATTCATTATATACATAATATATACAACAGTGAAGTTCCCATTAGATTTGGTTGTTTTCCTTAGTTATGGATATGTAATGTTGATATATTACAAATATTCAAAATATAAAATCAGGCACATTTTGGATCAGTAAATGAATGGTGCATAAAATGTATGTTTCTCCATATTTTGTGTAAAGCCAGAGATTATGATTTTAATATGGAGAAGAGAAGAGAATTTATGATAACATTTCAGTGAGTATGGATGATCTTCATAATAAACTCTTGTGTCGAGAATGAAGACAATGCTGAGGGATCTGAAGAAATGTAGAGCAGTGAGAGAAAGAACGTAATGGCATTTATATGTGTGTGTGTTCACTCTAAGCTCCTTCTTTCTGCTTCCACAGGCCACTTGTCCACCACAGACATGGAGTTGAACAGTAATGATGAATGAAAAGGAGAAATGTGGAACAGGAAAATGAAACAGAATGTCTCAGAGTGTCCGTCTCCACAGTAAATAATCTGTTGAGTATTTGATAGTTGGTTATTTGTGCTTTAGAGCATAACCACTGTGAAACAATCAGAAAATAATGTTTTATTTCTCTCATTCATGGCTTTGTTCCCTCTACTGCCCCTCCTTCTCCTCGCTTGCATTCTCTCTCTTATCCTCTTGTCTTTTTTAAAATGAGAAGGGAAATGTCCTCCCCTCAACCTAAACTGCACACCCATGACTCTGATTGGCAGCCGGGCCAGTGACTGGCCAATCAATGTACCCTTCATAAAGTTTTGCTGGCCATGGGCTTTCAGTTATTTTAAATCCTGTAAGCTGAGGGGTCACTGTTGCTATTGGATGTAATGTTGCTTTGTTTTGCACTATACCTTCACCACAAGTACTTTGGACAGTATGTTTACAGATATCTTAAGGTGACTTAAGTAACAGAGATCTAAGATGATCTCTAATTTAGAATGATTAAATATTTTTAATCATTATAAATACAATACCACTGTAATGTGAACCAAATTAGTTGAAGTAATTTAACACATAAAACATTTATACTCACCTTTTTGCCTCTGTTATTAGATCTTTTAAGCCTCTCAGAAGAAAATTTAAGTAGCAGTAAAATAAGTATTTCAATGCTAGTAATCTGTTACTGAAATCAGCCACATTTCATCAGTAGCCTACAATTTGATTTAACCATTGGTATGAATACACTAAGCTATTATTTCTCTGTTTACCTTTCAATTTAAAAACCATTAAGCAACAGTGAATTTTTCAGTGTCCCCTTGTGCACCTCTCTTTTATGCTGTGGACACTGCAAAAATCCACATATGTTCAGCTATATTACTGCAAAAGAGCTAGTAAGACAACCAAATTGCTGTTTCATTATGGCTCTGTCTTGGTTGTGACAAGAAATAACCATAATGTAATATTATTTTGACCCTGGGAGCAGCTATCATTACTAAGCTACTGTAGCTCATCTCAACATGTTGCACATTTCAATAGGCCAAGAAGCTGTTCTTTGCATCTTTTTACACATTTGTATAGTCCAATATGACCTGTGGAGTGTCAATCCAGCCCAAGTGCTCTAACAGGACAAGGAATAACTCAACAAAACCTTAGCGAATAAGGAAATGAAAGCTAGAGGAAGAAACTTTTGGCAATTTAAAGTATCCTCCTCCTTGGACAAACCTTAGGTGGGAAAAAGGCAATTACAAAACAATGAACAGAAAGTCGTAACATGAATGGAAAGAGATTACAACAGTGGGATTATAGTAAATCCAATTTAGATATAGAGAGAAAAAAGCCAAAAAAAAGTCCAATAAAAGGATTCCAGTTTCCTGAACTATACTGTTTTGAATTTCATCTAACAATACGTTTTAACTAGATTTCAAAATCACAAGAGAACAAACTCTTAAACAGCAGCTGAAGTTTATGTCAAAGAATGGGGGTGTGGTACAGTAGGAAAAGGCTCTGTTTTTTTGAGGTTTTTGTCTTAGGTCTTGAGATAATTAGTAGACGTCTCTGCTGAAACGTTACAACATACAAAGCAACATTAAAGACATGTTGGATGAGTATGGCAGAGCAAGATAATTTACCATTTTACATAGGAGGAGAACTTAAAAATCCAATCACTAGGATGCATGCTGGGACACTAAGACTGGAATGAGTTTTTCATCCTTTATTACAATCTGTGTTGCAGTATTTTTGAGCAAACTGATGTGTTTTTCAAAAGCATTTAGTCAGAGAAAAGGATATTATGGAAGTATTTAGGAACCCAAGAGCTCTTTATTTTGCTCTTTTCTTTAAGCCAAATCGCCACTCATTGTGTCAGTGATGTTGTAAATGGTGATATATCTTCCTTGTTGCCTTGGGCAGCATGACAATGTATACCTTGAGAACATACAGATCATGTGGTAGAGGTTTTGCTTTACCAAAGTAGCTTTTGTTTTAATATCTGACGTTATTTTGCTACAATGTTGCAATTTAATGCTTCATAGCAATGAAGTGCACATGGCTTGTTTCTCCCTGCTCCACCTACACAACACACAAACCTCTTTTTGGATGATCTTTTTAAGGTCACAGCTTCAAAAACATTTCTTGGTTCCAGGTCTCTGCCATAAAATCATGTAACAGAGACCAGGACTGTTTCTCTCAAGAACTTACCAAAAATCTGTCTCAGTCTCATTTTTGACAGCAGAATTTAATATATTGGAATGTTTTGTTTATGCTCATTTTTACTACGGTTTGATGTTCAAATGATATCCATGATGTTTATTACAGCATTAATAATTAACGTCAGTATAACTTCTGCTAGACATGCCATGCTTGATGTCACTTAATAAAAAGAATGATGGCAGTTTAGGAAAGAGTAATCTCTGATTTATATATGGTAGAGCATTCAAGAAAAGTCCAAATCTGAGTAAAGGAATATCTGTTAGTAGACAATGTAATCTTAGTGTTTGCATCAAGACAAGGGTCAAATCTTTCTTCACATCAGCCCTGCATGGCTGCCATTCCTGCTGAACTGAAGAGCTGGAGATGGAGTAGTGAAGCAGCAAATAGTTGATGTAACTTCTCAAGCCTGTGCCGTGTCAGCCCCTACATTCATCTGGTCAAATGAACCAGGACTACTGTCAATGAACTGTTTACAGCAGAGACCCAGAGTATCTCTGTCTCTCCTGTGTGAGCCCGACTCCTTCAGCGACCTACACAACCACCATCTGACAGGTGAGGGATCACCAGTGCTACCTCTATGATATGCAGTGTTTGTCATACACCTGCATTAAAAGCTGCATCCACCTGCTACATCTGGCCTAAGACTTCGCCTGCCTAACGCTGACATTCAGCTGTTTGAGGCCCACTGAGAGCTCCAATGGACCACTGAATTTCATGCCACCATCTGACCTGCATGATGGAGCCCAGCATGATGGAGCCCTTCCTTACCTATCCCACAGTAGTATTGCCGTCATTCCTCACCACATGCTGCCATAGGTACTGTGCGTTCATTATATTATGTTCATGGGGCGTTCCAAGGTCTTATCTCAAATAATCGAATTCTCACCACTTCGGGAAGCCATCCAGCTATCATGGATACCTTTTAGTTATCATTAAATGTAGCTTTATCATGTATTTTCCTTATTTGAATCCTTGAATCTATTGCAAACTTTCACATTCTTAGTTGGTTCACTGATCATTCTCTTGCTCTTCCACCTTTTGATCAGTAATCAGTGTCTGTCTTCAATTCAGTTTCAATTATATAGTGCCAAATCATAACAAAAGTTATCTGAGGGCACTTTTCACATACAGCAAGTCAAGACCATACTCTTTTATTTACAGAGACCCAACAATTCCCCCATGAGCAAGCACTCGGTGACAGTGGCAAGGAAAAACTCCCCTTTTTTAATGGGAAGAAACCTCAAGCAGAACCGGGTCCTAGGTGGGCGTCCATCTACCTTGACCGGTTGGGTTGAGAGAGAAAGAAGGAGGGGAGAGGGAAAAAGGAGAGAGAGACACAGAAGCATAAATACAAACATACTTCATTTCATTGTTTATTATTAGACATGTTTTTTCTTGTGAAGATCCCATGTTCAACTTTGCATCATTGTTATAAATAAATAATAAATAAATGTATGTACATCTGAGGGAAGTTGCCATGACTTTTGTGTGTGTAACTATTTTTAATATTGAAATCTAGAAGAGAGATATGTTTTTCCAACTGTGAATACTTTGTTCACAACTACAACAATA
Source organism: Euthynnus affinis (assembly GCA_029490765.1). Classification (NCBI taxonomy): domain Eukaryota; kingdom Metazoa; phylum Chordata; class Actinopteri; order Scombriformes; family Scombridae; genus Euthynnus; species Euthynnus affinis. The sequence goes on along the minus strand of CM055838.1, from coordinate 18,220,265 downwards.
TTGGATTTGCTGGATTTTTGCATCACATGAAACGACTGAATAAAAGAAAAAAAAAATTAAACAGGTTTGGAACCTTGATCCTCTTTTTTTCATACTGAATTGAAAACCATGAATGCCCGTTATGTTCTTAGTTTAGTTAACTATATCTTTCATTACTTGCATCATAATTTTGTGAATGTTTTTATTTAGGAAAAGTTCCTTTACATCTCCATATTTACACATTTATTTAACTTTATAGAATATGCATAAAATACAGCATATTTTGCCCTGGTTGATTTTTTTTTTCCCTCAGCCAGCCTCTGAAAGCAGAGTGTGCATCATGTTCAATTGCAGTAACCCAACCCACCCTTAACACATCTGTCAGGTTGCTGCCGAGCCTTTCAGGAAAAGAGCCGGCTTGTTGTGAAACATAGAGGGACAAAAATAGAGAATGTCTGAGCTGACAAGTAGCGGGGTTAAACAGGGTAAGGTTGTATTTCAGAAGTAACTTAAGAAATTCCAGGGTTACTTGTCAACTATCAAACTAACTCGTCTTGGCTTAAGATTACTTTTAAATGGATGTACAGCCACGATACTGGACACATAGTTAAACATGTATGTGGAAGACAGTCTTCTGAGCTCTGTGTATGTTCCAAGTGTGCTAAACCATCACTTACAAAGAAAGGAAAGAAGAGATACGACAATGTCCAAAGTCAAAGCGTTTGTTTTTACAGTCACCTCATTAATTCTTATCTTGATGCTAAAAATAACATGACATTTCTGTGTGCTGTATTACTCAGCATGAGTAAATTCATTATGATTGGATTTGAAAAGAAGAGGAATATTAAGTTTCCCCTGTTTATGATTGTTTACCATAGACCGTATATAAATATGGATGATGTGTCTTTTTATTACTTAGACATACATCAGTTTGATAAGAACTACCTAAAATAGCAGACATTATCTTTGGAAAAAATGTATTTGATGTGTACTTTGATTTTTTAGATTTTTTTTTTGGGTTGGGGGCTGTCTTGATGCCCATATTTTATACAGTTAATGCTGTTTACAATTGACTCACAAGTGATTCATACATATAACATAAAACCTCAGTCTTTCTGCAATGACTCAAGAATTTTATTTTTCTTTGGACTCTCATCAAACTGTCCAAAATGTTAAAGCAAATGTGTGACTTAAAGATCTAAACCTTATCTGGGAATAAAGTCTTTTTTTTTTTTTTACCTCCAGTTTCACATTATTATTAGCTTTCTGATAAAAACAGCCAATTCTGGACATGAGCTAGTGCTTCAGAGGTTGCCGAAGACACTCGAATAAAATTAGATTGTTTTTTTTTAAAATAGTATTGTCTTTTTGATGACTTTGGAGAAGAGTATTGGCTGAGAAGAATTGGCTTATTGAGTCTATTACATTGGACTGTGTCCTATGACATCTGGTATCTAAAGACAAAAATATGTTAAACTTGAGAGAAAAATATTGTTTGGGAAATGGAGGCTGTTTGAATGTCTTCTTGGCTATTAAAATGTGTTTTGCCAGATATGGCTAGAAGTAGGCAATGAGGGGGGAAAAATGCATTTACTATCACCAACCAATATTAATATGCAGCTGACTTTAGTTATTCAAAATAAGAAGGGTTGAAATGTTCTTAGCATTTAGCTAAACAGACTTTTTGTGTTTTAAAATATACAAATATTTTAAACATTTTATATTTAAACATAATTTCAATCTGTGACAGATTTGGATAAACTTTAACTTATGTCATTTTGACATGATACAATATGGAGAGATTAAAAATATAAATTAAAAATCTATGAAATGCACATCCTGCTTTTATGCTAACATAAAAGCAAAATCTAAAGACATTTAAGATTGGCTTTAGTGATGATGGACACTTGATCTCTGTGCCAAGCCTGCCTGTTTTCAACCTAAACCCTTCTGTCTATGTTTGTTTAGGTTTTGTGACCATGATCACTGAAAACGGCAAGAAACCAGACAGATAGGAAACAATATCAAGACAAATGACAGCCTATCACAAAAAAAAAAGTAACGGCTAGACAGAAAGACAGAGGACACAAGAAAAAGAGAGGCAGAGAGTAATGGCGAGCCTGTGAGCAGAAGAAATACACATGGTAAAGCTGTCCTGGCACACCAGACGGAGATGAAGTAGACAGAGCTCACAAGAGACTAGAGTGAAGACACTGGCATTAAAGCCCTCCACATGCCATCACAAATTCTGCCCCCGGACAACAAGACAGAAGAAAATGGCAACCATAAATAAATGTGGCCTGTCTCTTTGTGTGTGTGTGTGTGTGTGTGTGTGTGTGTGTGTGTGTGTTTGCGCACATGTCACAGTATCAGCGTGTGTGTCGGTCCATGTCTGTAAGAGAGATAATGGAATGAATGCTGGAGTGAGAGTGCATGTGTCAGTGCCACATGCACTCACTTATATGTTTGTGTCTTTTAAGTGTGTGTGTGTGTGTGTGTACATGATGTGTTTGTGTGCACACTAAAAAATCCCTGAGAACAATTTCTCTGTGGCCATAAAACAAAGCGCAGAACTATATAATAAAATAACAAGTGGAATGTTAGGGTATGTAAGAGGTGTAAAACCCGCCGACTGAAAGATCAATAACTCCAGCAGATTTATGTGAAAGCCAAACTTTTGCCTCCTCGCTCCAATCTTTCTTCTACTGACACTGTTGTTTAAATTTCAAGAGCAAAGAGGCACAGACAAATAAAAAACTACCAAAAAAAAACCCACTAATCCAAGAGTATGCACCAGTTACTGCTAATTCAACTTATTGACAGCCATCATTACAGAAGAGACTGTTCAATCTAAATGGAGGTAAATTGGAGTGTTTCAACTTCTCTACACATTTCTCTTTCTGTCTTACTTGGTATTTGACAATTAGGTGTCATTTAAAACAACTGATGGTCCCAAGACATACTGGATTTACTGACGGAAGTAAACCGGGTACAGTAGCCGGGAGGTGCTGAGCTGAGCATGAACTGAAATGTGATGAAAGAGCTGATGTTCTTGAGAGTGTGACGTGTCAAAACTGGGAAACAGGACAATGGCTATTATGATGCATTGACCTGCCAGTGTATAGGTTTTGATAGAAAACAGAAGGAAGTTTTAGCGTGTATTGCCCATAAAGGATCTTGTCTTAAAACAATACTCAGGTGCCCATATGAACATTGAAGCAGGTTTTTCTTGCTGTAATCACTCCTCCTGTTCATAGTGACCATTAGAGGACCCCCTCCAAATGCACTTACAGTGTAAGTGATGGAGGACACAATTCACAGTCTTCATTTTAAGCAAAAGATTATTTAAAAGTTAATCTGGAGATAATATGAGGCCTCAGCCATCTGAATTAGTCAAATAAAATGAACATCTTCCACAGTTAGTCTTTTTGGTAAAAAAAAAAAAAAATCTTTCTGTCTTGATGGACAATGTTGCCTGTTCAGCTGCAGATGAAAAGAGGGAATTTGGCACTAAAAAGACAGTAACTTTTAAAGATTTTGACTTGATTTGATTCATTTGGACAGCTGAAGCCTCATTTTATTGTAATTTTTTCTTCTTCTTCTTATTATTATGTCATTAATTATGTACATTTTAATTTGCTCCACTACAATTTCAGCTTCCCCCTACATATAACACTTGCAACATTGACACACACACGCACACACCAACACACACAGACACACCCCCATGTATTATGCAATTGGGACACAGAGCCAGATAGAAAGTGATTTCTTCCTGGTGATGACCTTGAGTCTCCCTCAGCATGTAGTTTCCCATTCCCAGCTCTCTTCCTGCTGAATAAACAAGAATGTTACAGACAAAAAACACAATTGTGGATATGGAGAGGTTAAATTATACACTAGCAGAGAGTGTGCCTCTCTGTATGCAATGGGAGGGCATAGTCAGTCTGTGCGTAGGCCCTGATTTCCCTAGCATGACTCACTGCTGTAGTCTGGAGGGTCAGTTAAAGGTCTGGATGCAAATTTCAGTGACTGTGTATGTGACAGAAATCATCCTTTTGTCTGGTGGAAGGCTAGGAGCTGACAGCAAAGCCTATTAGCCCTCCAGCAAGCTGCAGGCCTAGATGCGCATGTGTTTGTGTGTGTGGGCGTATGTGCTTGCTGGGTGTACAGTGGCATGCGTGTGTTTGTGTGTGGTGAAGATTGTATGCCTTTTATGTTTTAAAGTGAGAATAAAATCACTGCATGCTACATGGTGACAAATTGGGGAGAAAGATTTTCTTGTTGTGTAAAGGAAGTTTGACAAGATGGAGCTGTACTGTGGCAACATCGTGTTTATTTGTTTGTTTTCTTTGTGTTTGTGTGGAGAAAATGTGCACTGTTTGATCAAATATGATTGTTTGAACTTGCATTGCAGATTGTTGTGCATATGAACTCTACCCTATTTTAACTGAGGTTTTTAACCGGTCCCTTACACATCAAAGGGTCCCAGCATGTTTTAAGTCAGCTGTGACTGTGGCTGTGCTTAAGAAACCCAACTCAAGCTGTCTGAATACAGACCTGTTGCTTTGACATCCGTTATCATGAAAATCTTTGAACACATGGTACGTAACCATCTCTGCAGTGTTGTCCTAGAGCCTTATCTGTTTGCATATAGAGTAAACAGGTCTGTTGATTTTGCAGTTTGCATTGTGCCTGCACTCTATTTTTCAACACCTAGAGGCCTCTGACACCTATGCAAGGGTTCTGTTTGTTGACTACAGTTCAGCTTTTAACACTATTCTCACATCCAGACTGTATGAGAAACTCTTTCATACACACAGTCCCTATGTAAATGGGTTCTTGACTTTTTATTGGAGAGGATGCAGGTGGTCAAACTTAACAAATTCTCTAAATCCTCAACCATTAGAAGGGGTGTGTAATGTCCTCACTCTTGGACTCATTGTACAAAAGGAGTTAGGATGTTTAAATTGTAGTTGTGGGTTTGATCTCTTACAACAATGAAATGGCTTATGGGAGAGAGGTTTTATCCCTGGTGGACTGGTGTAATGCAAACTACCTGGAATTAAATGTTTGCAAAACCGAAGAATTAGTAGTGGACTTTTGTAGGAAGACCACCTACCCTTACAAGGTCTTACAAAGGAGAGCAGAAACTAAAACAACTTGGCCTACTTGAACTCCTACATTCAGGTCTATGCTTCCTTCCGCCCACTACGCTTTGCCAAAGAAAGGCACCTGGTACTACCATCATGACATGACAGGGTCCTAAGTCGCTTGCCAGACTCCTCTCTTCTGTAGTTCCCCAGTAGTGGAACAAGTTACCAAACTCCATCTGATCGGCAGAGTCCCTCTCAATCTCTAAGAAAAGACAGCTTTTTCACTAACTCCTCTGCACTTGATGAACTGAAAAAAAAAAATCTGTTTCTATGCACTTTATGCATTGCCTGCTGCTTCCTATTGGACTCAAACTTAGCTTTATGGCACTTACTCACATTGTTCTCTACTAACTAGACCCTTGCTTTTGCTGTATGAACTCTCAGATGTATGTCACTTTGGATAAAAAGCGTCTTCTAAATGACATTATAAGTTGTCTTCAGCAACAGTGAAATCCAACAAATGGACAGCTACAAATTCCTGGGAGTGACAATCTTCTCCACCTTGAAATGGGGGGACAACACAATTATTATTCTCAAGGAAGCACACCAGAGACTTTTCTTTTTAAGACAACTGAAAGAATGTGGTATGTACAGGGATGGTGCAGTTTTATAGAGCAGCAGTGGAGAGCATCCTTACCTACACAATAACTGTGTGGTTTGGCAACTTGTCAGCTGAGGACAGGAGAGAATTGGACAAAGTGGTGCGTAATGCGTCCAGAATTATTGGATGTGATCTCCCACCCCTAGTGGAAATCTATAAGGCTAGATTACAAAATAAGGGCCTTAAAGTTCTAAAGGACCTTTCTCACCTGGCTAACAACCTTTTTAATTTCCTTCCTTCTCACAAAAGACTAAGACGCATTAAGACAAGAACATCCAGGCTCCAGAATAGCACATATCCTGAAGCTGTCCACCTCCTTAACAATCCAAACACAGCACTGCAGGCCACTCAGCAGGTTTAATTGTACAATAGATCAGATGTTTTTAATGCACTTGAAGCACTTTATTTAGTGGGTTGTCTGCTAATTTCCCTATAGATGCTAATGTTTTATCTATGGTGTTCTTATATGTTGGATTTTAGTTTACCCATTTGTTTTATGCTTTTATGATTATTTTATGGGTTGGACATTATCTGTTTTGTACTCTGTTTAATGTATTATGTGCTTTATAAGTGAGTGGTTTTATTATTTTTGTCTTGTTCTGCTTTTGATTAAGTGAGCTCACAAAGACAAATTCCAATCAGTCATGTTGATACGGCAATAAAGGAATGAATCTTGAATGTAGTGTTGTAAGGGACTTTAATTTGGAAAAAAGCTTGGTTCTTTAATGGCAGATCATGGAGAATTTTTCAACAGGAAGCCCTGGGATAGCTCTGCTCTCATTTATGTTTTGCAGTCTACACATTGGTCTGTTAATTGTGTGCCACAGTGCAGAAGATTGCACTGATAAATCTCTGGACAGTTGTATCAATCTTGTCTTTCTTTCTGTGTGACACTTAAAACTGTTTTAGTCTTGTGTGTGTGATATATATTGGCATCATCAACCTTCTGCATAAAAACACAGCCTAGTCAGCCAACAGTCCTCTAGACTGCATGACATACAAAAGCCTGGATTAAAGTGCTGGTTCCCTCCTCACATCGTCTGAAATGAAACGGACATGATACTGTGTGTTACTGACAGCGCTGAGCACTTACCATGTATTTGGCTGTCAGAGTGTGTATAGCTGGGAGCAGGGGCACCACTAGAAAATGTGGGTCCCATAAAAATGGCTCAACAACAGCCATGACATATCTTATGTGCATAATTGCTCGCATGTTCCAGGGATCCTGTCCAGCTCTGGTCCCCCAGGCTCAAAGAAACATATTTCGTACAGAGAGCATCATGCTCAGCTTTTCATTATGTGCATTCAAAAGATGTAGTGTGGTGCTTACCAACTCCTAATTCACATTCATTCATTCGTTCCACATTGTGGAACAGAGTTAACTCTTTCAGCAGGCCTACATAAATATTCTGTGTTTGAACTAGAGCTGAAATGATCAGTTTATTAATTTAATAGTCAACAGAAAGTTTACTGGAACTATCTAGATAATCAATTAAGTGTAAATAATTTTTCAACCTTGTTTCTGGTGCTAAATTGTAAGGATTGCTGCTTTTATTTGTGTTAGGCGCTAGCAAACCTAATGTCTTGAGTTTGTGGATTTGTGGTCATCAAAATGGTAATTTAAAAAACAGGCCTCGTGTGAAGGTTTAAAGTTTTGTTTCGCCTGTAACTTCCAAGTTTTTCAAATAACTTATTCACTTTTTATGAACAGACTCTCAGTTCAGGATTTTTTCTTTGTGAAGTTATTGTTCATGTTGGGTAACAGTTTGTGAAAGGAAATTAAACCTACTGAATATCCTCTCACTGTCAAACATTTTAAACAGAGCTGTTCTTGAAAATGTACTACATTTTACATGACATGTAGGCCTCTATATTTTATCATCATACAAAACACAAAGTATTTATAAAATAACCAGACATTTTATGTGTTTAGTGAAAATGTAATGTACATATAGTTGATTATTCTATGTATGTATTCTAATTCCTCTTCTGTCTTGTAACACAGTGTGATGTTGGTGAGTGCGCTTGCTGGTTTATCTGGTGTGTTACCAGATGTTTTCTGTTTTCTGTATTTGTTATGTTCACAAATTCTGGTGTACCTAATAAATCAAAATATTATCTTTTTATGTATTCTAATACATTAGTGTGCCAAACAAAAAGATGAGTAAACCCCTGAGCCAGCATCTATTTCTGACAAAAAAGACAAAGGAATGGGGCAAAATGTTTCAGGGCTCAACCTTTAGACTAACAAGCATAAATAACATGAGACATCTCTTCAGAGGTTGAAAATTATTAATGTAAAAGCCTGATTATGGCATAACAAGGGCAGAGCTACACTACTCATATCGGTGCAATAAATTATAATTACCCCACTAATGTGGAAGGGTGGAACAGATTACCACACTAACCATACACACTCATATATTTGAAACTATCCACATTCAAACCCATCACATGCTGTGAAAAGTCAATGTTTATCATTTTATAAATACAGGATTTTATGAAGTTTCACCTCTATGAAACACATTTGAGGGTAGAAAGAGTGAAACTGTTGTTTTGTGGTTGTAAATAAAATACATTCAAGCTTCACTATGAATTTATGCTGCTTCAGAAGTAAATGAGATTTAATTAGAACGAATTGGTAATAGATTGTAAAAATAAATGGCATGGCAAAATGTGATCATTTTCACTTTAATGGGTCATACATTCAATATGTGAGGTGTGTCAAGGCAGAAAATACTGCACACCCTCCTTTAAATATTTATTGGACAAACAGCCATGCAGATTTCTAAATGGAGGAACCATATGGAAAGGGGCACTTACTTGTTTGTTTGTTTGTTTTTTAAAAAAAAAATTCTACTATGACTGAGTAAGCATTCCTGCAAAGTGCAATTTTAATGTGACATTGTAAAGGGAGGAAGATCTATGAGAAACAAGCTAAAAATCTGTTTTCATAATACTTTTTGTATAACCTAGAAATAGCCTTCCAACTGCTGTGAGATGAGTTCACATGCTGTGCGCTAAATTGGAGATAAAAAGTCACTTTAACCTCATACAATGTGTACTATATTGTATAAAAATCATTTTGCCTTGATCTACTGTTATTGAGAAACTGCACAAGATTGAAAACTAATTAATATATTTTGTTGTGTATGTTTCCTTCACAGCCTTCACATCACGTATTGAAATGGCTTTTCTGTATTACTTCAGGACTCTGCTGTTAATAAAAAGCTGTCGGAAATGATCATAACTTAACCAGGAGAGCTTGTAACCTGTTTGGATATATTTCTATGAGCCCCTTAACTGTCACATTTGCAGCACACCCATGGCACCCATTGCAGCTCTGCTTAAAGTATTTCCCCTTAAACCATAAAACATGTGGAGGCAGTGAAACCTCAACAGACATTTATTGTTAATATCACCATGAAAGGATTTTATTCTGACAACTAAGGACAGATAGTAAAATAGGTTCTGTGGGGAAGCAATGTCACTTCTACCTATACAGTGATATGACAGCAGGTGTCCTGCTACTGTGTTTGACCACAGGGGAATTCATCTTAACTTATTCCCTTGTGCAGCCTTATACTGTGATTTGAATAATTTGTGTCTGATATGGTTTTTCCACAAAAAAGTCAATTACATTTTTAATATTACATCTCCTCCTTCTTCTCCCTCATTGAAAACCCAGAATCTATGAATATGTATATATTAATTTCACAAGTTTAACCGCTGGAAACAAGATGTCTCCTACTTCGCTGAAAAGTCAATTCTCACTGTATGTACACTGGAGGCTTCAGATTTCCATATCACACTTGTGTACATATTGTGCCATAATTGACTGCAAACTAGTTGTGATGTCACAAATCAATCTTAATCATAACATAGTTGCCATAGGGAGATATTTTAGAAGCGAGAAATTGAAAAAAAAAGTCGGCATTTGGCGTTAAAAACATTGTCGTTTTGATTTGTGGCATTGTCCAACATCAGTATGCTTGTTTGGTTGATTGGTTACAGGCATAAATTAAGCCACTAAATGTCATTTCATTAGACTTGGAAGACAGTAATTTCAATGTTTTAAGGTACAGGAAGGCATTGCGATACTTCTTTGTTTTCCGTTGACCTCTTTTTTGCGTATTCATCCAAATAAACAAGGTAGAAATGATGGACACTAGCAGGGCGATTGAGAGGTCATTGTATGTTAAAGCAAAATCAGCAAGTGTATACAGATTTTTTTTGTATAAGATTATAAGCATACATATGAGAATTTGTTATTGTGGTATTCACTTTAAATGCTTCAGTGATTCTCATGCTCAAGCACTCCACTTACCTGCTTCAGGGATTCAGGCCTGGTAGGTGGTAGCAGAGGGAGGCTAGAAGACCATTTGAAATTCATGAAGGCATCTGTCAGTGGTACGCATGAGGTAATTGGTTCAATAATAAAAGAAGAACATGTCACTCCTCGTCAGGTGTTGTTTCTGTTTGTGTGAACAATAATAAACCTGTTTGATGTTACTACATCAATGTCGAGCCCAGTGTTCTCTCCAGACATTCAGTGATGACACCTTCCCACTTTCATTTATCTTTCAATATTTCTTCTAAGACTTTGGCTGACTGCCACTTATATACAGTAGAAGGAAATTCACTAAGTTTTTTGACAAATACCCATCAGTCCATCGGGGGTCACAACCAATGAAAGCTTGCTGAGAAAGATGTATTTGTTTGTTCTAACTGCAGTGTGAATTAAAGGATCAGTTCATCCAAATCACAAAAAATATCTCCTTCCTATACCTAGTGGCATTGAGGCATAGTTTCTGTTTTGAATTTCCTGCTACTGAGACTTGTGTCACCATTCCAGTACAGTGAAGGTGAAAGGAATTTTGTTTGTGGTGCTTAAAGCAAGGAAAAATTACAATTTTATTATGTTAGTTTCAACAGCAGCATGTGTTTCCAACAGAATGTCCTGGTTACTCAGAATATATCTCATTGTTTTCATTGTAAAATGTTGTGTCATTTAGCGCACGTATGGCACACCACAAGTAGTCATGAAACAGTAGCCTGCTTTTGCTGATCCAGAGAAATAGCTGTTTCAACAACAAGAAGAATTGATAGGATAGTGAAGTTATCAATTTCATTTATTTTAGCTTTTATTGACAGCACACAGTTGAGATAGACAGGAAACATGGGGAGTTAAAGAGAGAGGGGATACCATGCAACAACTGTCTCTGATGAGAATGGATGCAAGCACATGTATGTGTCTTAACTGCTTCGAACCACTCTTGTGTTTTTTACTGGACAAATAGTCTCACTGAAATCTGTTAATGTGGTAGTTAAGAATTTAAAAATAATTAGATTTTTCAGAAGCATAAATTTATTATTTTCAGAGTTGTGCAATGATATTCCTCGTGTTACATTTCCTACAACACATAATTTCATTGTTATTCCAGCTGTGTTGCTAATGTTGTAACTGAGGAGAATATGCAGCCAGAAGTAAATAATACAAATAGGTAACGTGTGTTCTGTTTCTGGGTTCATCCATTGGTAATGCCCTATCTTTATACAGTCTATGGTAATGCCTCAGGACTCCAGTAGGGGGAATCGCACTCTCTTCCTCACTTAATACAAAGTGAGGTCAAGAGTAGTGTGCGGGTTTATTCATCCCTCTTCCCTCACTATTTTCCCTCTTTTAAGGTAATTACCATGTACATGAAAATGTAGTGACACACATTGTTGATGCTTAATTTGTCATTGTTGTTCATGGTGAGAGAAAGGTGAATTTTGTACTTTTATGTAGTTAAAGGCTAACTCCATCAGCGTGTAAGCTAGCTAAGCTACTGCTATTGTTTCGATGTAGCATCTGACTGTTGTTCTGCCATTTTCTGCATTTGAGCTTGTCTGTAAGGTGTTTAAAAACATTATTTTATTACTGTAAAAAGTCAGTTCATGTGTAAGCTAAAATATGAAAGTTAAAAAGGTAAACATATTTCATTTAAGTTTAAGTCTGTATTGGTTAAAAATATAAGTTACATTATTTAGCAAAGCAATGGAGAATAACTTGTGGCAACTGTGGTCCTGAGACTGAGTGTATTCAATCTGTGACTGAGTGTATTCATACTGAGACTTGAGTGTACCCATACTGAGAAAACGAGTGGATTTCATTGTACTGTACACAATTAAGACTTAATACAGATGAGTGAATGCAAGAGCAGTGTGCAGGTTTCTTCCCTCACTATTTTCCCTGTTTTAAGGGCACAACATTGACAGTTATGATTCAAGGATTTAAATAAAATAATCCAGGCCACATTCTTCAGAGACAACAAAATAAAATAAATAAAAACAGTTCCACTCTTAAGTTTTTCACATTTGTTTATTTTGTTAGCTTGTGAGATGTAAGTTAACTTGTTCTGCCAGGGTAAATTTGTTTGAGAACACTGAGTACATATACCCTCTTCACAGTGCTGGGCTAGATCATACGTGTGTAGATGAAACACACCATCTTCTCCTCAGGACATTTATACAGTCTTCAGAGGAGAGGACCTAGTCAGTGTGCAAGTGTAATCTTGTTTGCACACAAGTATCCATAACCAGTATGTCTGTGTGTGCATGAATGGAGGCACTTTTGTGATGACAGTATGTGAGTGTGGGTGTGTGTCCTATTTCTGAACCAACTCTACTGAAAGTAATAAAAACAGTTAGTTCCTTCACTTTTTCCACACAGCTGTAGCGTGTTGTCACACTGACTTGAAGTATAAACATTTATACTAGTTTTTTTGTTGTGGAGGTATACATCTACAGAATCATTTGCTGACTGATTGAAGATATGACTTGAAGTTAAGGCTGCAATTAGCCTTTATTTTCATTATCAAGTAATCTGCTGATTATATCAGATAAGTGATCAATGGTGTTGTCTCTAAAATTTAAGAAGACAGTGAAAATGTCTTTTATTTTCCAGAGCTGAAGGTAATATAGTCAAAAGTTTAGACATACTTTCCCATTCAAGTAACTGGCACTGTATGCAAATTAGAGCTGCAACGATTAGTCAATTAATCGATTCAGTCAAACAACAAAAAGTTTGCCAATTATTATGATAATTGATTCATTATTTTGAGTCATTTTAAGGCTGGAATCAGAGACAATGATCAACATTTTACACCATTTTCAGGCATTTTATTGCCCAAACAATTTATTGATTAATCAAGATCTATCAGACCAAAACCTAAAGATATTTAGTTTACTATCATATATGACCAAAAAAAACACACAAAAAACAAAGCATGGAATTCTTGCATTTGAGAAGCTGGAACCAACAAATGTTTTAGCATTTTGCTTGAAAAATGACTTGAATTTTTGTTTTGTTTACCTACTCAATGCTTTAGTCAACAGCTTTGCAATCATCACTGATATAAAACATTATCCTTTGAGTGGACACTCTACTGTAATAATGACCAAGTTGCAAATCACCCCTCTCTCTTCTAATCTTTCCTTCTCTCCATACTTTGATTTGTCTCGTAAAAGGTGAAAAAGAAAGTCAAATAAATAAATCAAAAAATACACCATCTTACACTGATTCTAACATAATACGGGGATGACTCATGCATGCACTCAGACATACACACACGGACAGTCTCATACACACATACTCTAATCACACTCTCTTTATAAGATGTAAATGTCGATATGAATTTCAGCAGCGTTTTTCATAATAATTCCAGTGCACTGTAAATGGATACAGTAATGAGAGCAGCATGGAAGCTCTCAGTCCTCTGCTTGTGAATCCATCTGATGCATTTTTAATATGTGCTCCACTCTGTGGCCTTTGCAAGCCACCAGAAGTAGGGATGTTTCTATGACTACACAGTGGCAGTATCCTTTATAGCTCATACTGTAACTTTTTCATTGCTCCCCACCAGATTTGTGATCTGAAATCTGAATTCCATCAAATCTCAGCAACTGCCTGCATATACTTCATATATTGCTGGTAACAATGAAAATAACTTGTTATGGTAACATCAGAAACTTGAGGTAATATTTTTTATACTGTGTGGCTGCAGCTCATATTTTATAGAGGTCAGTGGTAAGGAGAGTGGATGCATAGGAGGATCCGAGTGTAATGTTTGGGTTCCCACCAAACAAGTTATTTTGCATAACGTCTTTTTGGTAAGTATACAGTGTGAATGGTGCCCATGTGTTAAAGATGTGTTGTGGCTGACATGGTTGTACAAGAAGAAAAATGGACCACCCAAAAATGCATATATTAAGAGATAGTTTGATATTCTATGTGTGAGGTCATGATGCAGCATTTTGTGCACCAATTTACTATTTGCCAAACAGTTTGTAAATGATATTATTATGTAAATTATATTTGTAGGACCCCAACACTCTATCTTATGCATGTGTGGCTATGACTAACTTTAGACTGAAATGCTGGGGTGCTTGGGTTCGTTTTCATAAGGTAGCTACCACGAAGGTTTATCTGTTTTGGGTGTGACAATATCCTAATAACAAATGAAATATCAACTTAATGATATATTCAGTAATATCCGCTGTTTAGTGTTTTCAATAACTGACCCAGAAAACTTTTGTTGATGAGGAAAGTTTATTAATCGTTTTGGTTTTTGGTTGTTGTAATAAACACAAATAATATTTAATCCTTTTTTAAAAAATGAAACAAAACACAGAATAACACAAATTAGATACCTTCAAAATGAAAAATAATCAGTTTACAAAAATACAATACTTGGCCACAATGCCTGCTTCTTTACTACTTTTCAACTCAAATCAAAAACTTCACTTGACTCTCAGTTTAAGTGGGCTCACACTGGCACACACTCACACAAAAAAGTTGCAGGTCTGTGTGATGCTTGGTGCTGTGTGGCCGAATGATCCTCAACTTCACCGAAAACCCAATTTGCAGTTCGATGTCAGACATGTGGAAACAGTCCTCGGTCCAAAAGATGACACCAAACAGTAGCGGCAATGAAACCGTTCCGGGAACAACAACTCCTGGTCAGCCGGTGGAAACCAAAAACAGCGAAGGCGAAAACAGTTTGATACCAGTCCCGGACCAACACTTCGTGGTCCGAAAGATGAAAGCAGACGGCAGCAGAGATGAAAACAGTTTGTAGCAGTCCCAAACCAACACTTTGTGGCCCGAAAGATGACAGCAGACGCAGTTGAGGTGAACCCCCCGCCAGAAAGCATAGAGACAGTCCTTCCCGGGCAGCAATGGTGTCCTCTGGTCCAGAGCTCACAGACTAGCTTAGCTTAGCACGGCTACACACTCGCACAAACTGCCTCGCTAATCAACTTTGATAAAGCAAAACTGTGCTTTGTTGACTATAGCTACACTTTTCTTGTGTTTAGCTAAACATACGCCCATACATCTTCATTATCATCACTGCATCTTCCCTACTCCGTCTGTTCCTTTCTATTTCGCATCTCTCTCCTTCACTGTTGTTGTTTTTTTCACTCGTCCAAAACCCGCCCTTACGATTCTCTTCCCTTCCTACAACCAGTTAACACAGGTGGCACTGATTGGCACCTCAGTAACCAATAAAACAAGAATAACTGATACTAAAGGCACGATCTGTTCTATTTTTAGTTTACCACACTGTTTGCTTTGAATATTGTTTAGAACTATTTATCTTAACTATTGTTTGAACTACATAAAACATTACATGAACACTTGAATTATTTACATCCTGCCAAACTTATGAATAAAGTATTTAAATCTCAGTTGACCATATTCCTTTATAAAAACTAAAATTACTTTTAGTTTACTGGTCTTACTAATTTTCCCTTTTAAGCTTATTGGGAATTAACTTATTTTAACCCCACATTTTAACACCGGGCTACATATTATTTCCTTGTTTATGGAAACCCTTTACAGAAATTAGCAATCAGTACTTCAAAACTGTTAAACATGAACTCATACAAACTTCAGTTTGCAGGCTTGGGGGCAGGATTTGACTGACTGTGGGAGCCTGTGGGTGTTGTCTTAAAAATACAGGCCTGTAGAGACCTCCAAGGTAGGTGTCCTAGACATCTGCATGTACATGATTTATAACCAACTTGTTTTACTCAATTTTTTTTTTTCAATCTGAAATGTTCTCCACTCTTTGAAAAACTATTGTTCTTGTTTGTAGAGTATCCTTAAAAAACTCACATCTGAATATGAACATAACATATTTAATGTTTATTTGACCAGAAACTCTCAGTTGAAACTGTGAAGCTCAAACATCTTCACAGCATCTGTTTTCATATAATGGCCAAACCACAGCATGTGATTTCTCTAATGGGCTCTGTGTACATTTTCCATTTTTGATGAATGCTCGCCAACCCTTCTTAATCATTCTTGTGTCTTTGTTCTGTGCACAAAACATGAAACACATGAAAATACCTCCAGATATTGCTTGTAGATCTGATACCGCTGTGCTTGAAGGGATTCATCCAGTAAAATTGCATTTTCTCAGAAAGGCGCAGTTTGAATCCATGACAGACATTAGGCAGGAGATGAATTATTTAAGAGATGGGTGACAAATTGGAGGAAAAAACAACATCAGATGTGTGGTCTCCACAAGCTGAACAACCTGAGTGCTTCTTTACAACACCATCCTTCCAAAAGATGTTCCCTCATTTGGTGTCTTGACGATGGTACTGCAGAGTCCCACAGCTGTTCAACTTGGTTGAGAGCTGCTGACTGTGATGGTCATAGCATATGCTTCATATTATTTTCATTCTCATGAAACTCATCCTCAGTGACACAGTTTGCCCCAATGGAAGCATCTTTTTTTCACTCATTTATTCAGGCTTTCCCCTTTAATTTGTTACTTGTCTGCATGAATACACTGTATATAAATTGCACCACACCTAATACATAATTGCGCACACACACATCTGCTGCTGCCTACCTTCTCCCTGGTGTTCACAGCTCTGTACTGATGACCCAGGTGTCAATGTGGCAATGTGAGACCTCATCTTAACTGACCTTAATGACATCTGAATCCTGCCTCGCTCCCTTACCTTCCTCACCCCCTCTCTCACCCTCTCCCTCCCTCCCTCCCTGTGTGTCTACCTCAATCTTCCCCTGTCTCACACGCAACCTATTAGCATAGTGCTATCTTTAACCTACCTCTCTCATTCATTAATGAAGCAAGGGAATAGGTGAAGCGCATTTAATGAAATCAGAGTGTGACCAGCCCTCCTAAATCATCTGCACAGGTTAAAGAGCAAATGGCTCTTTACACTTGATCATGCAGACTGCAAAGGTAGTTTCTAGATAGATTCTGATGAAAGCGTCCCGGTCGAACCGAATGCAGACTTTGTAATATGGAAACTGAAAATGTAATTCCAACACTGTCTGATAAAGTCAAGACAAAAAAATAGTGCTCACATAGCAGTCAGTTGAAACAACTGAATCAAAAACGTATATCTCTCTTACCTTTTCATATGAGCTTTTATATAAAGTGGGGTGACAGACAGTTCGTGAGAATGGAAATAGAAGAAGGGAATTGAGTCATTTGAGAGATGAGAGTGAACTGAGCGATGAAAAGATGAAACAAATGAAGTGACAGGTTGAGCCTTCCTCGTGGAAGAATAGAAACTGTAAAACTGGTGATACAGGACGTATGTGGGCTGAAAGGTCTGTCTGAGTGAACAAATCGGTATCTGTGATGATATTCAGTTTGAGATGTCAGTAAAATATAGAGTGCATGAAACAAGGTTGGTTAAAGCCACCGTTATTTTTAGGTTTAACCATCAAATAGCTGCAAAACTGTTTCAAAGCTGATAAAAAACAACAACAATGACAACAACAAAAAAACCAAAAACGGATGCTTTAAACTTTGTGCACATTTCTTCCATTTCTGCTCCTATAGTCAGCCATAACGGGTATAGACATGTCCTTAATCGCTAATTTGCATATCAATACTTCTGCCAGCTCCACCACTTGTTAGACCTGTCGATGAAAAGAATGGCAAAGAAGTGCAATTTTACCAATAATGCCATGTCAGCTTGGTTCTCCAACACTGCCGACTGTGGCGATTTTTTTTTTTGACCCCTTATCATTAACTCATCACATGTACCTGTAAACCATTATTGCCGGCAGTATCTCATTCATCAATTTTAAACATCTGAAAGATAATGCTCAGTTTATAGTGTTATGGAAATAATAAAGGATAAAATGAAAGGAACACTACAGTGTATAAGAAAAACAAGATGATTCATCCTATAAAAGAATGATAAATTGGTTAAAAGGTACGTTTACTTACTTTCATTCAAACATTTATTTATACAGTGAAGGCTACTGAGAACAAGCTCTCTTTTACAAAGATGCCCTTATTACAATACAAACATAAAATATAAGAGACAATAATCAGCATATATAAAATGGAAATATTAACACGTACAATACAATATACATACACAATATAAACAATAAAAGCAATATATGAAAGCAATAAACACCTTCCATGTGCTGAACTTCACCAAAACAAAACCCAAAACACAGTTCAAAATTTTTTTATCCACATAAAACTTGTCTGTGTACCTTCCATAAAACGCATTACGGCATTAGAGTGCTAAGTGTGAGTGTTTGGGAAAGGTCACTCGGAAAGTGGGACATGATTGGCGAGCGGTTATTTGCAGTCAGTCATCGTTGTGACGTGAAAATCCATAGGGAAGAAGAGTTGCCTCTCTCCCAGGCTGGAATTGACCACCAATCGATGGTCTAGGAAATTGGTCGGTGGTGTAGAGCTATGGGGTGTGGAGCGAGGGGAGGATTGAAACTGTTTGGTAAAGCGTTAGCTAAAGATTATTTATGATCATACATATTTTGCTGCTGACACATCGGCAGTTAGGTCTTGGATTACGGGTCTTTCATTATTCGCCAAATGTTTCTGTTTTCTTATTCCAAATGGCAGACTTGGAATTGTATTCCTCGGCAAATGGCTACTCTGTGATTACATGCTGGAGTCCAAATGAGGATCATTTACTCATCTACATTGTCCTCTTGTTTGGGCTCAGGTCTGCGAGCCCAAATGTTATGCGCTCTTTCCTGTTTTGTCATTTTTATCTCTCTTTCCTCTGTCTTACCCCCTTCTCCCTCATTTTTGCTGGCTCCACTGGTCTCATTTCCTCCTTTCATTCGCTCTCTCTTTCTCTTTCTCATTTTCTCTCTTTTCCCCAGTACCACAGAGACTTGGAGATGAGCTTATCACTTTCTGCATCACAGGACCAAGCTGTCATGCTGGCTCTGAATAAGCCTCTGCGTGTGTGTGTGTGTGTGCCTGTGTGCAGAAAAAGAAGTGAGGAGCAGCTTGTGAGTGTAGGTAGGCTCCAGAACAATAAATTATTTTGCTTAAAACTTGCCACCATCTGGAGATGTTACTGACATGATATCCTTGATGGGATACTGGACCATGTCTTGAGCATTTGTTGCTTTGTTGCTAAGCCTGTCACAATAATTATATTATCAACTTTTCATATTATAATGTGATTATTGACACTATAACGTCCATATATCGACTTCGGACGATATCTGGACATGACTTGATCATTTTTGCTGGCCTCGAGATTGCCCATTGTGTTTACATGTTTGTTTACAGAAGAATGTCATCGTATTAGCCAACATGATGCCAGAATAAACAGCATAACGTATTGTGTGTGGTTTTTCAGTTTGAGGCAAATAATCTCGCTGCCTCTTTCATTAGGTTATTTCATGCTCAAGATTTCAGTATCGTGATAAATCTGGTTTTTGCTCCTGCTGTAAAAATTTAAAAAAAAAAGGGGAAGGCAGTGTGTGAAGCTCACTCTTCCTCTGCCTCAACATCACAGGCAGACTCGGCATTAGCAGCTAATAGACTATTCATGTCACATTAGCTAAGTAAGTAGTCGCCGCCATTCCTTTCTGCACACATTCCGAGCGGAGAATGCGTAAGCGAGTGACCCCGCTCATATGACGTTAACCTTTAATAACTCTGTCCCGACTTGCTGTGGCAGGTCGGCATTTTTACAGAAGTGTAGCGCCCACCCTCCAATCCCCTCGCACCTCCCTCCACCCACCCATGTTGCCTTGGTGAGTAAGCATCTCAACCTTGAGCCGCCACTCACTACTGAAACCACTGAAAGCCGCCTTCATTAGTGCCCGACCACTTCTGTGTTTACATGTGATGATGGAGGTGGGAGCTCTGTGCAGCCTATCATGACTAACCTTGCGGCTCAGGGGAAAGATTTTCTTTTTCCACAATCCAATTCAAATATCTAAACGTTCTTATGAATTAAAAGTGCATTGCTCTTTGAAAGGTTGTCCTCGCTTTATTATGCTATTATCATTACATCAGTGGGATAAAATGGTTGGTTGGTTGGTTTGTTGCTGTGATAACATTGTGATAACATTGCTGTGATAGCCCAATTTTTGATGGAAGTCTCGAGCCCTTTGTGACCCTGAAGCAGGTTAGGTAATAGATGGATGAATTACAGCTGAAACAATTAATTTATCAATCGATTAGTTGATTGTCAAAAAGTTAATTGGTTTGACTATTTGATGCTTTTTGTTTGTCATATATGAAAATAAACTGAATATTTTTGTGTTTTGGACTTTTGGTTGAATAAAACAACACTTCTGAATATGTTGTAAGGGCATTTTCACTTTTTTCTGACATTTTATTGACTAATATATGAATTGATTAATTTAATTAAAATGTAGGATGAATGTAGCCTCATCAGTCACTGGTAGATGTATTATTTAAGAAGTACATAGTACCTCAGTATACTGCAAATTCAGTATTAGTGTAATATTGACCAATCCACCAGAAATGTTCCTAAAAATAGTCAATTTAACAGAAGCAGAATGTTTGTTTTTGGGGAGGCACGCAGGAATAGAAGCGATAAGAAGCCATTTAGAGCCAAAAACAAGACAAAACAACCTGAGAAAGGAACAATACGATGCCATGCCATCTCTTCACAAGAGCAGGATGTTTATTTTCAAACATTCAGGTCTGAGCGTCTGGCAAAAACAGAAAAAACATTGTTGTAAACAAAGAAGCAAACAAATATAAGAATCCTATCGAGGTCAGTGATAGGGAAGCACCAATCCAACTTTCCTCTCCTGATAGAAAAGTTCTAATAGCACAACTCAGATTACCTGCTCATACTGATCCAACACCGGCACTCTCCTTTTCTTTATACCTCACTGTGTTTTTATGTGAAGTCACATCAGAACAGGGACTTAAACTGAGTCTGCAGCCCAAATTCTGAATATATGCGACTGATAATTTGTCAATTTATGACTGAAGAATAAACTGTGTTTAAAGTGCATCAGTCATTTCATGGTCAATACCAGTTCCACTTAATAAGCTAATAACAATCCAGTGTATCAGATCAATACACACCCTTAGTCGTCCATACTTTTGTGTTTCAGAAAATTCTTTGCAGTTTTGCTTAGACTTGTTTGGCAACACTATAAATAAGACATGTTTTCTCCTTCAGTCACATATTCAATGATCAAAAAGAAGCCAGCTTAATTAGATCTGTATCTCCAAACATGGCAGAAAACAGACACGTGTAGACCTTTGCTACATGTTCTGATCATTTGAGGTTGACGTCTCTGCTTAATTGAGACAAAGGCAACACAGCTGTGTTGATTTTGAGAGATTATCTCTAATTTGAGGAAAGGAAAGTTGAAGATTAATTCCTCCTGCGGCTTGACACGAAAGGTTCAACCCTCCTGTTTGTGAGTTTCATGGATATGAAGTCATTTGTGTCACAGAGGCCACTGTTTAAGATGGAATCATCAGCTGTTAGGTTGTTTGTGATGTAATGAAGCCCTGTGGAAAAAAAATACCATCTGTCTAGTACCATACTATTTTTAAGATGCTCTCCTCTGTGATATCCTGATATTTGGAAAGATATATCTGCAGCAATCAGCTCAGGGTTCTTTATGTCAACTCCAAAATGTTGTAAAAATGTTTCTGGATCCAATGACTCAACTTCTGGTACAGAGCTGGCAGCAGCAAGCTCACATTGTAGAGATTATTCTCACTGGAGGATGTTCAGAGCCATGACAACCAGCTTCATCACATTAGCACATTCTGTAAAAAAAAAAAAAAAAAAAAAAAAAATCTTATTTCAGCCTGATTGACATGGTGAGTATAACAATTTTGAGTTGTAGACGTGGGCAGGGCCCACAGTGTCAAAGGTGTCACTTGATTTAAAGAGATACGCTTTGCATTCATGCTCTGGTTTCAAAAGCCATGGTGGATCTAGTTTTGTTCCACAATGCGTGTCATTTAGTTAAAGCGGAATAAGCGAGCTGCCTCTTTGTTTCACAGCCAGCTTCTGCAGCAGTGGCGTCAGCTGTTGAAACAAGATTCAGGATATGACATGTGCACTTATGATGCAGTGGGAGTTGGTACTCAAGGCCGGTGTCGCCAACTAAAATAGCGTAGACATCTTGATACTCCACCTCTGAGTGACTTTCATCTCCTGAAGCATCATCAATCTCCTGAAGCATCATCCGTGATGGAGTGTCTCTCCACCTGTTCATCATTTGAAAGAAAGTTTTCAGGAGATTTAAGTTGCTATCTGTTGTCCTGATCTACATCAAGTGTGTGGGAGCCTTTCATGTATCTGCAAGCCAGTTCTCTCAAAGAGGTCTGGTCTATTCGAAGTCAAGTGACACCCACAAGTGAAACTGTGCTGCCTGGATGTCCAGTAGACTGTTGAGTTAACTACATGTATGACACAACTCAGCGTCTAATAATTCTTCTCTTCATACTTTCTGCAGCTCTCTGAATTTTTAAGTACAGTGTTTTCCTTATCATTACTGCACACTGAAGTTTTCTATCATATCTTGAATCATAGTGTGTCAACCAGAGAAAATTGGTTGGTTGTGTTCTCATGAAATTGAGAAACTTGTTGAGGGTTGGAAAATGCATTTGTGGTCTTCTTCATAGGTTTTTTTTATATTAATATGTGAGTCGAATTTTCACTCTCTGCTGGACTCTACAGTCTGTAGACATCTTCAGTTTGTTGCTTCGAAGTCTGTAGAAAGGAAAAAATGAGAAGTTACAAGGGATGAGTAATCAAATGGACTGAGCATCACTACATTGACAAGCCTTGTAAAATTACTGTAGGCAGTTAAAACAGCCATTTATTACGTAACGTGGAAATCACTGCTGTAATCAAAATTTTAGTTTTAAAAATATATGAATAATATTCCCTGCAACTTTTCAGTTATGTAAAATAAAAGCCTACGAAGATGTATGTATGTACGTATAAGTGATGAAATTAAAATTCATGGCCACAGCCAGAGCTGAATATCAAGAAACTAAGATAAAAACTAAACATGAAATATGAAATACTGAGCACCAGTATTTTATTTAACTGACTTTCTTTTGCTCCACTGCATGAATTAAATTTGATTTATGATTTCAATGAAATAAAATAACAAAACTAGAAAAAACATTATTGGAGATTCAGTCCATTCTGGCAGGCACATGCTTTATACTGTATAAATAAGCACAGGATTGTCCATTCCCATAACCTTTAAAAAAACTGATCAGAGTCTCTCTTTGTATTCAGTGTGTACATGAATGATCAAGCTTTATGAAAACTGCATAGTGTTTGATATTTACATTGCGAAAGAGAGAGCAGGAGTAAACAAACATGTCATGTGAGATATATTAGTGCAGTACAGTAGAAACTGTGTACATAAACTGAACCTAAAAGGACCACCTGCTCCCTGTCAGCTCAGTACCAGTGCAGACCTCTGAAACCAGCACAGTTTCGAAGTGCTCTAGATTAGTGAAGTTCAGGTTCTATAAGTATTTTTTTGTATTGAAGGAAACCTCAATGATACATAAAATTATGAGTCTCCTGGTGAATTTGAAGAACATCTTATTAACTGCTGAAAATATTTCCTGACACGGTTACAGGTGCAACAGAGCACCCTTCTGACCACATCCAAAGTCATTCATCTGTAATGATGGGTATATACTGTATATTCATATTTCTACAAAGTTCACCTTTAGCTTCAGCTCATAGGCAAGACAAAATAATGTTAAGCCCAGTGAGTGTGTCATACTGCAATGCTCCTTGGGAGTTATAGTTAGTTACTTCTGTCCTTTTTATCAGTGGACAAGATATTTTGCTCATTTTTGGTGTTGTTAAATGGAATTTAATGAGCATTCAAGAAGTGATCCAGTTGTCACTGTCTGTACAGATTACTCTGGACTTTTACTACAGGAGTTCTGGATATTTCTTCCCACCTTGCCCCACAGAGAAAAGAAATTTTCCATCTACCAAATGTTCTATGTTTTGGAATATGTCATTGGCCAATTGCGTTTGCATTGCGTCTCTTGTAGAAGGGATGGGTGAAAACAATTATTCACATAAGAATTGTGATTTTGAATCAATTCACAAATGCCAAAAATGTAATTTACAGTTTACAGCAAGTACATGCTAGTTACTTCGTAGTTCATCTACTACAGCAGAGTGTGAAGTATATTGTGAAAACTGTACACGCCATCACCTTCAGACTAACATTAGCAGAGTGAATCAGTGATCTCCAGCAGTGACAAACTAGACCTTTTGACCAATGCACACTGCAGCACTTTAACAACTTAAACCAAATCTGGGTTGAAAAAAAATAATTCAGTGAACTTCAGTGTCTGTTTCACCTCAAAAACCCTGCACCCGTTCATCGTCTTGGACAGCTATATTATATTGAAAAGTACTCCAGTACACCACCACCATCCACTGTGATCTCAATAATAAACATCAAGTAGAATTATCACCTTTCTGACAATGTCAACAAAAACAGAAAATTTATAAGTTTGTAAAAGTAGAAATTATTTCAGAGCTGTTGTATTGGATTGCATTAGATTGCACAGATGTTCCAAATAAAGTGCTTGATTAGTGAATTTGTTTAAACAGTATCTTAAACCCAGGCTGAAAAGCAGTGTTTCACTGCCATCTCTGGTTGAAAGTTTCAAGTAAGTTTCACCTCTGTGCTTTGTTGCTCCTGTATGTTACTACAGCAAGATGAGAGATTAAACCACTGGAGTCTAGCAAAACAAAGATTGTAAGGGAGTGTTAAGATACTCTTTCAACATGTCTGATTAGTTGCCCTGTGCTCTCTCTTGAATATATATATATAGTCATGTCACAGCATCCCCATGTCAAATAATTTATGCTGTCTGTTAATTTATATTTTATACTCATATGAAATCACCCTTCACATCTTTTCTTGATCACATGATCAAGTTAAAGTAAATGTGTTAAGATTATTTGGATGACATAAATCTCTTGAGGCAGCATTGTAGTGGGTTTTTTGGGGGGGAAATTTGTTCATTAAAGGCCACAGCAGCCACCCAGCTTCATTCAAAGTCTTAGTCACTCTTCCCTGTGCAGGACCCTGTATTAACTGTAGCACTCTCAGTGGCACTGATATTATAATTAGCTTATCTGTTGCACTACTGGTCAGCTGGGCAAATCTTCAATAATACAAGAGACACTAGCAGAGAATGAATAATTAAATAAGGTACATGAGGGGAAGGAGGTAGCACAGTATTATGGCTAGGTGTTATGAGCAGTGTTTGCTGAAGACGTGTATCTTCCGCAGGATGATGGAGTAATATGCTTTGTATGGACACAGTGTTTATAGGGCCTTCTCCTTTGTTCAGGCGACCATTGACCTTCTGATGTCGCTGTCACCACTAATGATGAAATAAACAGATGGTGTCATAGCCTGCTTATTATGGCCACAGTGCCCTGTGACTCAGGGGACTGTTGAATCATAGGTTTGACTCAGCCTGCTTTAAGACTGAAATACAAAGTATTAAAAAAAAAAATATAGTTATATTTAAATGAAGAAATAAATAATGATTAAAAATGACCTTGCAGTACAGCTAGTCTAGTTATTTGTTATTTTGCCTCTTCTAAATGCAAACTGCAAATCTGTAAAAAAAAAAAAACAAAAAAAAAACAAACAAACAAAAAAAAAACAAATGTAGTCAAACACTTATGTTAAAGGACCAACTCACCCACTTTCTACCTTATCTCCAGCTATCTGAATTAGGGATATAGTGTGAGGAAAAATACAGTTGTTGTTAATGTTCTCTGTGTCTCTGGTAAGCAGCTCCAAAGTCTGTTATTATTCTGGCACCACCGCCATCATTTGACGTGTACAGTGACGTAGATCGGGGCAAGGAAGACCTACAGGCTATTCCAGCTTGGATTTCTAGTCTCTGCCTCTGGGTAGCCAGAGGGCGTGCTCTAGTTGCAGCTGAAAAACAAAAACAAAACCTCTTGTATTGCAAACTAGCTACCTTTCCAACAGTTAAAATGACATCCCAAAATATGAGAGGAGAGAATGTTGTGGATGAGGATACATTTTACAGTGTTTTGGCTGACTCGGATACTGAAGATAAGCTGCAAAAGACAACCAAAATCATCATGGCAGAGAGGGCAGATGAACATTGAGTGAGGATTCTTGTTACTTGCGCTATTTTTGACAAAGTAATGGCTATAGGCTAGAGTGGTGATACACAGCAACATTTGACAAGTGGTTTTCTAAACACACTGTGTTGTTTGTGTTTACAATAGCTGCTAAAGTTACAGTATATGATCAGCAGTAGTATCTTCCTGATGAATAACCACTTTCTTTCCTGTCTTTTGCTCTCTGCAGACATCATCATCAGGCTGCTTATCATTTTTTTGTTGAGTGGGTGCTAAGGGGAGAAACTTGGCAAAGGGAACCGCATCGTCATGCCTTCATGTGCTTTACATCGCGTCAGAGCCAAATATCCTCCCCCCAGTGGTCAGTATAGAGGGCATGCTGACGTGGACAACACAGTGGATGAGCATTGACCATGTGATATGCAAGACTTTGTGGAATAATGCAGCTTAATTTCAATGCTGCTATTCTGGACTTTGTCTTTGTGCAATATGCAATATTTATTTGGAAATAGCATGTAATGTATTGGTTTGAATAAAACTGTTTTTAAAACTGTTTTATATATATACACACTGAATTCTTGAATTCTTTATTTTTACAATAATGACTATCAAAATTGGCTGCAGGTACACCTATGTCAGATGCATGCAAAGTCATACCTGGGGGGGGCAAGGGTTAAATATGGTTATGAATAAATAAAACCATTTATGGCATAGTGGGAAAGCTGTTGCCTTTGGGGTGGGTTTTCAAAGAGAGAAGGAATAGGTGCTTTCAAAACCTATTTCACCCTGGAAACAAGACAATTGAACAGAACCTGTTTATATATTTTTTTTAAATCTAGGCACAGTAAAAATGGAATAAAGACAAAAAAAGTATGAACTATCAATGCATAGTACAAAATGTTTATTATATTTTTGAAAAACAACATTTTAGCAAATGTCAGGGTTTCCTCCATTGCCAAGATGTGTTATTTCAAAGGTAACTAGATCTATCTGCAGCCTGGTATGACTACCTGAAAAGACATTTTAAAGAACACGCAGTGACTGTTCCAGGTTTTGCATTGCTAAGACTGAATTATGCCTCAGCCACTTTGCTAGACTTCTCATTAGGTCACTTTGGAAATCAAGGCCGGTGCTTTGCAGCTCTTCGGATGGTTTTGGGATTGCTGCAATGTTTGGAGGAAGAGTAGGCTGAAAGAGATGGAGTGATGACACCTGCATTTTGTAGGCAACTATAGAGTCCTGTCTTCATGCAAGGAGTTCAATATGGCATGCTCTGAAGTTGTGCATGAGATATTCGTAAACCATCTTCACAACCCATTGCCTGGTCATCCAGCAGTAAACAACTTTGCTTTGCCACCTCACCTGAAAAGACAAAAAAGATATTTAGGGGAACATAACAGATGAAGGCTTGGATGAACTAACTGTCATATTTTCATCATAATCCTTTAAAATAGTTAGGCTGAAGTGTATGTTTAATTTAAAAAGTTAATAGGAAATCAATTTGGGACACAGGTGACAATGTAACTTGTCCATGTTTACATTGTCATAGTGATTGTTACTATATTTTTTTTTAAAACGACAAAAAAAAACAACAACAACTACAAAATATTTGTGTTAGCACCTTGCTGTTTGTGCCCCAAAACCAAGTTGCCCTTTTTCCCTCATGATCATGTAGCAGAAGTGTTGCCTCTTGGGCATGTATTTCAACAGAGTTGAAAACTTCTAACAGACTTGTGTTTTAGAAATGACAATTGTACCACATTGTTGCAATCAACAAGACAAGGTCAAAACCTATTATATGGCTGGACTGACTGTGTATGGTCAATGTATGAAACTGTGGCCAGTTTGTTACAGGGAAAGACACATTTCTCCATTCTCTATTTCTCTGTTTAGCATCTGCAGATTAGGCTAACTATTGTTGCTAACTTCAGCGCTAACCCCCTTACCTTTTCCAGACGTTAGGGAAACAACAGACATGACTTTTCTTGGTCTTGATAGACTGTGGCCTGTACTGTTCATTTACTGCCAGACTGACAACTTACTTACCTTAACCTTTTCCTCTGCTCTGCTTGCATTCACTGTCACTTTTCTGCCACTTGTTCTCTCACTCAACCACTCACTCACCTGCTATGCTACCAAGAATTTCCTTGACAATGACACAGAGGTTGACAACATATACCATCATCACTGATTGGATATGCACGCAAAACATGGCGAAATTTCCCTTCAGCAGACTGTGAGTTGGGACAGCTTTTTAAAAACTGTAACTTTGATTGTCATAGTGTTTATTGTTTCCAAGATAATGAAGGTTGTGTAACTTTAGGTAAGTAACTTTAACCCACACCATGTTTCAAGTGATTATTTTAACCCAAACCATGATCTTTCCCTAATCCTAACCAACCACAGCATTGTGACACCATAAAACATAATTATTTTTATGATTACTGCCGATAGAGGTGGCATATTAGAAAACACTCCTATGAGTCATTCTGGTGTGCAGGTAAAATCAACCTATGTGGTTGTTTCAGTATAAGGATGTGTCAGTATATACACATACATATATAGTGCATACATATGCTACAGCTTTGCAAATTTCCTAATGTTTCCCAATATTTTTAATGCCACAGAAATAAAATATACTATATTTGTAAGGACATTTTTTTTTTTTATTTAGGTCTTTACCTTTTAAACTCACCCGTTTACCTCTTTGGTTCTCTGGTTTTTCAAAAGGAGCAGACATGTTTAAACTTTCACCCATATTTCATGCAAAAGGTATCAAAAAGTTATTGTATCCTGCTGCAAGAAGCTGTTTACCAGCAGACAAGGTTCTCTTTTGACTTTTAAATCAAATTTTCCCTTGTTGATATAAACTGATACATCTGAAGATTTAAATAAATAAATAAATAAAATATATGTGCACATACATAGGGCTCACATGGAACATTTCCCTCCCCATCTCATCTACTACTCTTACAGCTGTCTAATGATAATAGTGTATGGGCTAATACAGATTCATACTGTGGATCCAAATTACATTTATAGTCAAATTACACTGGTCAAATTAAATTACATTTTGCTTTCAACATATTAGAGAATATTGACACACACACACACACACACACACACAGGAAGCACAACGTGTGTACAGTAGCTAGGCTCAGAGCCGATGACTCAGATGCAGTAGTGGGGCAGTGTGTGATGGCTCTATTGAGGGAATTTTAATCTCTGTGCAGCTCTACAAAGTAGAGTCATAATTAAATCAGGGCCCTCACATAAAAATCCTGTAACTAATTAATCAATAAATTATCAGTTGCTGCTCCATAAATCATGATGTACAGATAAATTTTTATGTGCCATAGTTGAGAAAAGCTCAAAGTTGCCAATACAAGAGTGCAGCTTTCTGACAGAATGAGCTTTATGTTTTTTAAATTGGGCGAATAGTATGAAATGAGAAAGAAGTTCCTCTCTGAATGCTTTTATAATGTAAGTGATGGGGGACAAAACCCACAGTCCTCGTTTTCTATTTACAATGTAATTAAAAGTTTATCTAAAGATAATATGAGAGTTTGTCAAATAAATGGGATCTCTTCCACAATTACAGTCTTTTTAGTAGAAAAAAATCCTGTGTATCTTAACTGACAGTGTTTTCCTGTTCAGCTGCAGTGGAAGGCTGGTAACAAAAAGAGGAAATTTGGCACTAAAAAGACAGCTGAAGCTTCATATTAACTTCAAATAAACCTTTAAATACGTTTTTGCATGGATGGGGAGCTGTGGATTTTATCCCCCATCACTTAAATTGAGTAAGAGTGAGAACATTATGATGAGATCCCTTAATGGCCAGTATGAACAGAAGGAATGATTACAGTAAAACATGTGTCAATGTTCATTTAAGAGCTTGACTATTGTTTTAGAACAGAAAAGAAAAATTGAGAACCAATCCTTTAACTGGAAAGGGTGTTATGTTCTGGTATCAAAAGTGTCCAGGTTGGTTTATTTACAGAGCAGTCTGTGACTTGATCATGGAATATTAATAGTAAAAATGAGTAATGGGTGGGTGGATAAACGAAGCCAAAAATAAAAGAAAGATTTTCAATTCAATTAAATTCAATTCAATTTTATTTATATAGCGCCAAATCACAACACAAAGTCATCTCAGGGCACTTTTACATGGAGCAGGTCTAGACCACGCTCTTTAATTTACAGAAAGAGAAACCCAACAGTTCCCTCCATGAGCAAGCACTTGGCGACAGCGGGAAGGAAAAACTCCCCTTTAACAGGAAGAAACCTAAGGCAGACCCCGGCTCTGGGTGGGCAGCCATCTACCTTGACCGGTTGGGTTGAGAGAGAGAGAGAGAGAAAGAGAGGGGGGGGGGGGGGGGTTGTACACAGTGAAAGAGCAGCAACAACAACAACAATAGTCAGCAAGCAGCAGCAATAGCAGGAACAGAAGCAAATATGACATAAGCCTTTCGGTTAGGGTGCTTACGGTAGCTGCTTGTACCTGACACATTAACAGCAATGCCATATTTCTTCATCAGGAAGGCATTCTGCAAAATATTAAAAAATGTTGCTCCTTCAAATCACATCTGCTGTTGGAAACAGCACAACCATTAGCATGCACTTGTAGTATGCTCTGAGGCGATTTATGTAATCTAGGAGTGAATGAACGAGCCTGACATTAAATGATAAATGGATGTTAATGAGTAATCATTGAAGCACAGCAGATATGAAGTCTACATGCACTCAAATGTGACAACCAATATAATATGCTTACTTCCTGTAATTCAACCCCTGCCCCATGCATCCATAAACAATTAATAATCATCAATTTGAAATGGGCTGATAAACTAGCAGCACCCATAGATAAAGCTTTTTATAGCAGATTGCAAAATGATGACCATGTGTTAATTATGGAACATATGAAAAAAAAAAAAAAAAAAGTAAAATCACTTAACTCTACACGGCAGGAGGAAAACTGCTTGAAATGGATCTCAAGTAATTACCCCCCTCACCCCCCTATCTATGAATCTCTACACACCATCACAGAATTGCAGAAGACTGATGTTAATGTTTGGTGGCAACAGAAATATCTGATAAAAGGCTGCAGTGGGAAGCGTATCACCTTTTTTCATTACTGCTTTTCTTACTCTGCGTTACCTTTGTTGTGTTTTGTTTATAGATGAAAACTCTTAGATCTTCTTAAAACTGACAGGCGTGCCGGACAAATTATTCTGTTCTGGCTTTGATCCCCTGTCTGGCCTTCCGAGCTCAGGGGGCCTTCAAAGAGACGCATAACTGAAAGAGGACATACTAGCTTACAGGAGGCAGTCTACATGTCCTTGTCAACTTATCAACCAAGACCAAGACCTGGATCACACTGGCATGAAACCAAGTATAATGTATACTTGTATACATATCTTAAGTTACGATCAATTTTTGCTTTGGGTTATGATGTTTGAAATATTTTAAAGGAGTAGTGACATTTTGGGAAATAGGCTCTTTTTTTTGCTGAGAATTAGATGAGAAATTTGAAAATGAATACCACTGTCATGCCTGTGTGTTAAGTATGGAGTTGGAGCCAGGAGGTGATTATCTTACATTAAGAGTGGAAGCAAGGTGCAACAGCTAGTCTGCCTCTGCCTAAAGTTCAAAAATATACCCACCCACACTATATATTGGATCAGTGTCTGCACCAGTAACGTAGCCAGGAGTCAAGAAAAACATTACAGGCATCAACGCAAACAAACTGAGAAAAGAAGAATAAGTAAACCTGCTAGAGAAAATGACAACATAGCCTGGCACAACCTGACAAACATGCACCTGCAGACTTAACCGCAGCAGCATTAACTTTAAACCTTACATAGTAGTAAAAATATCAGTAAGTCTACTTAAAACAACAACAGTCCAACACAGTGGCTCAATAAGCATACATAGGCACACAGCAGCAACAGCAGTATCCTCTCCTCATAAGTTCACAGAAACAGCAGCATAAATTTGTCCATAAATGCACCCATATCAGCACTGAAATTATTTTGCTGCAGTCCAATGATTTAATCAATTCTTTTTTGGGGAAAGCATGTAGAAAGTTCAGCCTGTGTGTCACCAGTGACAACTTGATGCCAGGTTTTAGAAGGGAATTATGACACTGTACAGTTTGTCATGTAGGTTGACCAGGACTTGCAAGAAATATGCCAGTGGAGCTTATTTTTACATCCAGTCCTTCATGTGATGAAGATCACCACATGAAGTGGCTGCCTGTCTGCTGCCATAGAGTGGCAGCTGACAGGTTGTTTAAGGGCTGAATTAGTAGATTGTACACTTACTGGCTGGCAAGGAAAATAGCAGTGGGTGATCTTACTTGAGGGTAACTAAAAGCAGCTAGCTAGATAATAATGCATAATAATATTAACTATTGAATTAAAATGTATCATCAAGTATCTTTTGCTTGCTGCTTATAATTCATCTGTATATGTAAATATGTGAGATATTTCCATAGTCAGCATGATGGCACCTGTGGGAGTTTACTTTCAGTGACAGTCATCAGTTCTTAGAGTAGATCTGTTGTCTTGTTTCATTGCCCTTTCTTCCGAAAACCCACAGTCTTCAAGGTGTTGGTGGTCAGATCAAGGTGGGCTGGTCTTGGTACTGAATTTCTGTGATGACTCCAAGTACATGCAATCTTTTTCAACTTCATCAAGGAATCTGTATGTAAGCATAAATCCTTCCAAAACACTTTAAGCTTTGCTGGATAGATGATGTCAGATTTGATTTGTTTTAAGGTGAGTTGTCTTCTCATATAGACATATATACATTTTCATCATTTTGCACTTTAGTCCTGGTCAAAATAAGTATTTTCCCCCTGATAGACAATATATATCTCCATCCATGCTTGTTTCAGAACAATTAGTCACATGGCAAGAGACGGACCACACTAGTTCATAAAGTAGCATCCTCTCTTGTAGGTCTTTTCTGTAGTGACCAGCTGGATACAACAATTTAGTTGTTAAACTGGGATACCCAGAAGTTTGGACAAGATGTCACTGAGAAATCCAAGCATGTAATATCCTTCGTTTCTCTCCTTCACCTTCATCTGCACATTGTTTTGTCAAGTTTTATTCTCCAGATAGTCTGTCTTCTCTGTCAAGAATTGAGTAAATAATCTGACAAGGCTTGGTTGATTGGTTGTTTGTTCTCTTGCTTCCAAGCCTTGTTTGTGTTCTTCATTTTCCCGGATATATCGTTTTGTGTCTCCAACCTCGTTTTGTAAAGCAGAAACCTGTTTATTAATTTTGCAGAGGTGTTCTTTTATCTCCACAGAGTGTTTGAAAATCTGTTTTTGAAACCTCTTATCTGTTTGAAGGTTTCCTCTCACATCTTCTTAATTAATAACTAAAGAATGGCATCTCCCTTTTCCAATTGGCCGCCGGCAGTATTGTTTGGTCGACTACTTCTGACAGTACGGTCAGTGGCCTTAAATGTTAAACACTTGGAATGTGTCTTAAAGGTACTTTATATCTCATCAATTAATCACTTTGGAATGGACATTATCTGAGAGCAGCTTCAGAGAGACATCAACTCACATCTGTGTGTACCTGATGCTAATGTGAAAGTCAAGGTGCTTTCTGTGCCACAGAGTAAGATCTCACCCAGGGATAATCATGTTTAATAAGTATGTGAGAGAAAGGTTGTTCAAGAGGTGTTCTTTACAGACTCTTTGCTGCTACAAGTGGAGACAAACCTGAATCCCATTAGGGCTGTCGAGACAGAATTTCCCCTGCGGTGATTTTGGATAGCTCAACAGTGCGATGTGTGGTCATATGCAGTATTAGAGCCATTTTTGTGTGTGCGCATGTGAAAATCAGAGTATGTTAGTCTCATTATGTGTTCACCGAATAGAGCTGCAGTACCTAAACACTTTAAATCTTTTTGTGGAGGAAAACTATGAATGGAGTCTGGCTGAACATGCCTTTAGATTGTACGATTGATGGAAAAGTACTTTAACTTGCAGGTTAAATGGTTATACATAACCAAGACAAAGTATTCATACAGGTGTGTTTTTAAGTACCAAGCATCAGCACTGACCCCCAATCAGCTCATCCTGAGCCTGGCTCTGTTATAAGGGCTGGATGTCAGGTTAGCTTGTTAGTCTGTATGCTAGCTGCGAGAGGCTTGTGCGAGGCTCCGTGGCACCCCACAAGCGAGAAGTCAGTGTGTGAGACGCTGCGCATGGTGAGCGGGATCCTCAGGAGACAGACCAGACCAGGGGAGCTGCTGAACATTCAATCCACACGTATTGGGAGTGTTAAACAAGAGGGACCTATCTTCGTGAAAAAAGAAAAAAACGTGAACATAGCACGGTTGCTTGCCATCCACCATGGTTGGCTTGTCTCAAGAGCGGTATTGCAATATTACAGTGATTGCGTTATCCTTAATTCCCATATCAAAGTCCTTAGCAACGTTCTTAGCCAATGTACAGAATGCCTTCATTCCTGTCAGCCCATGTCTAATCCTCTACTAATTCGACACCAGTAATCCTGTATCTGAACTGAGATGTGATCTTTAAAAGGAGGGTTGAAAAGAGGTTTTCTGCCAAGGCTGACAGGAAGAAAGTACTTATTTGATAACCTGCTTGTAAATGCAATTTCTTGAAAAGGTGGGAAAGCATATTTGTAGCAGTATACAATAAAGAAAAGGTGGAAATGGGGGGCATCAATTCACTGTAGCTTTAATGATTTCTCCACAACAAGCTTGTTTGCTGTAATTTAATCAGGCCACTAGAGATGGACCAAAGACATGAAACAAATCAGAAACTGGTCAAGCATCAGGTTGAGAAAACATTTTGATAGAAGGCTGTATATTTCTTTGAAAGGGTTTTTTTTTCCTGAATGCAGAGACAGTGTTTGGAAAAGCTTATATCTGTGTGGATTCATCTCATTTATCTAGGTAGCAGAACATCAGGTCAAAAGTATCTCCTAAACTGGAATTGCACAGCCAAAAATTAAACATTTCACACAAATAGTTGTTTTTAAAAAGATTATGTCGAGTTCTATGTGTATTTCAAAAACATAGTGAAAATCAATATTGCCTCATCTTATTTCATGATTATTAACTGGTGATTTTTAGCCCTACTATTCATGTAAAAGTAATCCTGAATTTACGGTACTAACGGACCTTGTCAATATTGTTTGCTAGAAGTTGGTTGTCTTCTCCTACAGGCAGCAATTGGTTTACAATTCAGTACAATATGAAAATCAACTTGCTAGTGATATAGAGCTATAAGTAATCTTGAAATGTATCTGCGGTCCACTTGCCAAATAGAATACTGACAATAACAATTACCTTTGATGATAATGTTTTTGAATGTTCAGTGCCACTATTATTTTTTTCCATAGTACCCTTGCATGGCTTTTACACTATATGCAAGTCTACTCAGCTATCTATCATTTATCAGTTATCATTCACAGAAGAATCATGTTTGATAAGTATGTTAGGAGAATGGTTGAGGAAATGTAGGTGAAACAAAAAGTACATTTTGTATTTTATCACAAGATAACTTCTGGGATGCATTCAAATCGCAGATTGATGGTAACAGTACAAACATATCTGACAGTGGAATTTTCCTTAAAGCGTTCTCATTGATTATTCACATTGATTATTTTGAAACAAATGCTGGGTGATGCTTATTAAGAACATTATAGAAACTGTGATGAATATAGCTGTTGGCTGAGGGAGAGGCTCAGTGCAAACCCTGATACATTTTCACGCTCTTTTTATTCCTTAAGAATGGACTGTTTAATTATTTATGGGATAACGTCACCATGAAGATGCAGCGCTCTTCGTTTATTTTGCCTCTGGGCACATTGCCCTTGTCATGCAGGGTCACTATCATTTGGCTATTTCTTGCTGGGTTCCATGTCTTCTCATCTTTTCTCTGAATCTTTTCTTTCCCTCAAGGGGGGATACAGTGGGTTTGGAGTAGAGGGGAACAGCAACATCAGCGCTGTTGTGCTGTAATCGGAATGACTGGTCACCAGAACACCTCTGCAAAGGAATGGAATTCACAATTATTGACGAGCATTTAACTTCATTTTCTCCGTTCCTGAACTATATGAACAGTTACAGTATGTTTGAGAATCTAAAGAACAACAAATCATGTATTTTACAGCACTACTGACCATTTTTGACCATTTACTGATCAATTTCCTACCTTACAAGCAGCCAATACTTTCCATTCATGTCAGTGTGGTATTAAAATCAAAATTAAACAACCTATTGGTACCAACTCAATTTTCATTGTTTTGAGTTGTTCTTTAAGAAAAATGCCAAAATTCTCTGGTTCTAGATTCTTAAATGTGAATATTTTCTGATTTTTTTTTCATTTTGTGATCTATTCATTTTCTAATATATTAAGGGACAAGCAACTAATCCCTTCTGGGATAAATAAAGTCAACTGAATCTGCATCTGATCAACTGAGAAAATAATGGACAGATTAATCAATAATGAAAATAATTGTTAGGTGCAGCCCTACTCTTGGCAAGTTTGGATTGCTTGTGTTTTCTCCGTATGTTTCCAATACTGGTATATAATTGATATTGAAGATGACATCAAGCAAGTTGAAGAAAGGCTCAGTGAACTACTTTTCAGTAACACAGCAAAGCCATCTCAATTTCAAACCTTTAAACATGCACAAGTCAAAAAAACAGCAGTCAAAAGGCAGACAACTCAAAAAGGGAGCAGGCAAGATAGCAAGTCCAAAAAGGCAGTCAAAGGGTCATAAAAGGCAGGCTAACAGACTGGCAGGAAAAAATGGCTGGAACTCTAATGGCTGTGGCACAAAAGACGATTGGGCAGAAAATAAATGGGATAATACTACTGGGCAGATTGGGGAGGTGGAAGCCAGTGTGCTGGACAGCGGGGGAAGATCTGGTGATGGGAAATGGCGGGAAAAGGGTTAGTGCAGGGCAGGGTCTGAAATGACAGGCAAGTTAGTGCACGGTAGGAGAGACAGCAGACAATGATGAAAAAAATTGACTAAGACTCAGCTGACATTGTGACAAGGAGTGATGAGAAAAGATGAAACACAAATGGACAGACATAGCCAGGTTTTAAGTAATTACCGCACAAATAGCCTATGAAGTATATTACTAATTACTAATTAATATTTAGCTTGAAGCACAACAGACTGATGAAGTATACACATCTGTCTAACGTTGCAGTGGTGCTGTTAGCAAGTCAAATTCAATGTTAAACTAAAAATCACTTCCTATGCAGGAGTCACCTTCCACAGCACCACCGTTTACTGTGCAGAAATAAAATTCCACCTTTAAACATATTTAAGCACCTGTATGGTCCTGTAGATATAAAAATAATAGGAGTAATCTAATAGAAATGCTCTTATATTGGTGCAAACACTCACATTTCTCCAGTAAAAATAATATTCAGAGTATAACACACAGTCCTTGCTAGGAGGAGGAATATTAGTCACCATGTCCTCCCAGACAGTCTAGGGATTTGAACCATTCAAGCACTATAAGTGCTGTTCTGAAGTTTAGAATTTAAATATTTCATCTTTCAAAATGTCAGTCCAAGTTCTGTGCCAACACATGTTTATACTTTCAAATTCATGCAAGGAAATCATAACTATAATTAAATAACCCACTTCTGTTGACTGCATACTGACTTTCTCTTAATCTCCCCTTATCCATTCGCCTTTCTAGCACTTTCTAGATTACCACCATCCTCTAGTTGTCTGAACATCACTTTAAACACCAGACATTCAGTGTAGTTAAAACCTTACTGCTATGTTAAATAAACTCAAGACCACAATAATTGGTAAGAAACTACCTATCTGTCTTGCACTCTATCACTATGGCTGTCATTATTATTCATCATTTTATTGCATCTCTCTGTTAACTGTTTGCCATCATACATTATTATTGTACTGATCTGCAATGTCAGTGTAATTAGGCCCCAAATTAGCTTAACCAGAAGAAAATGTACTTTTTTGGAGGACAGTAAACAGAAGGCTTGATCCCCCATGGAGCGGAGCATAGTGCTGGGGGTCTGGAGAAGCAAGCTGCTGGCAGATTTGAGGGTGTGGTTGGAGGCTTGTGGTATGATCAGTACCGGTAGGTAGATAGGCACATTGATGGATTTGTATGAGTACCAGGACTTTGTAGTCAATCCTGAAGGAGGCAGAGGGCAAGTGCTATGAAAATAGAATTGGTGTTATATGTTTGTGTTTTTGCACTCTCATCAGGATCCTTGCAGTGTTGTTGCGAATGTACTGGAGCTTCTGGATGCTAGTGTTGTTTGGTAGAAAGACGTTTTGCATACATGGTCATCAAAAATCAGCTGAGGGTTCAAACCTAACACCCAGATTAGTAACTGAGGAGGAGAGGGGAATGTCTGGGCCCTCAAAGGTGAGCTGAGGTATCAAGGTTGACTGAATCTAGTGTGGAGTGCCAATAAGGAGAGCTTCAATTTTGCTTTTGTTTAACTGGAGGAAATTTATGCTTATCCAGGTCTTGAGCTCCTTAAGACAGGTGCTGAGGTGTGACATGATGCAGAAGGGCTTGGGGCAGTTTTGATGTACAGCTCAGTATCTTTAGCATAGAAATGAAAAGACATCCCTTATCTGCTTTTGACATGTTGAAGGGGGAGCATTTAGAACAGGATGGGAACAAGAACAGATCCTTGTGGAACACCACAGATGGCAGGGAACAATCTAGGCCTGCATCCTCCCAGTGAGACATACTCAGTCCTGTAGAAAAGTAGGACTGAAACCACTCAAGTGCAAAGGCTGACAGTCCAGTGGTAGTGTGGAGGTGCTCTAAGAGGATAGTGTGATCGACAGTATTGAATGCAGCACTCTGGTCAAGGAGAATTAGGAGAGAAGGGGACCCTGCATCAGTAGGTCATTCACAACTCTGAGAAGACCTGTTTCAGTGCTGAATGAAAACCTGACTTTATTTTTCAAATAGATTGTTGTGTTTAAAGAAACCACCTTCTCCAGCACCCTGGACAGGAATGGGAGGTTAGAGATATGTCTGTAGCTGGCAAGAACGCCTGGGTCCAGGTGGGCTTCTTGAGGAGGATAAATGTGACCTTGAGGGCAGATGGACTGCTGCTGGTTTGAAGGGAGAGGGTGATCAGGGGACAGAGCTGTGGGAATGGGGTCCAGGGCACAAGTAAAGAGTTTCATCTTCCTAAAGTTTTCTTCAATGTGGCTCTGCCTGACGCCAGTAAAACGGAGTAGAGACGGCGAGCTGCCAGACAAAGGGTCGATGACAGAAGGAGGCAGACAGGAAGAACTGGACATCAGAGAGCGGATATTGTTGACCTTGGCTCTGAAAAAGTCAATGAAGCTGTTACATGGCTCGTCTGTAGCCTAAATTGGGGAAGATGATTGTGGCTTCAGGAGATGATTTATGGTGGAAAAAAGATGCTTAGGGTTGCCAGGATTGTTATTAATTAGGTTGGAGTAGAATTGTGACCGAGCATCTTTAAGGGACTTAAATAAAAGCTGAAAATTAAATAAATAAAAGCCGTAAATTTTCTTCATGTTTGATAATTCCCATAACCTCTTCAGAGGGAACATTAAGACCAAGCCCAGGACAACGGTAATACATATTTCAATTTTCAGACAGCTACTACTTACCCTTACTTAATGAATGTGTATGTGTATAAAAATTGTGTTGATGCAGTATAAAATGGTTGTTTTCTGCCAAGAATCATCCCTTGAGGAGAAGGGCATTTAATAAATATTGTTACCATAAAACAACACTACCGGGGCCTAGGAGTATATATTGAAAGAGCAGTGAAAAAATACTGTTTTCCTGTATTACTGTTGCCTGTTTTCCTTTATTTGCACCATTTTTCAGTTCTTTATTTGATTTGTCTGGTTGCTTTTAGAAAGGACTGAAATTAATGTCTTTGCAGACTTGCCCTTATGGATGCTTTATACAGTATACAGTAATTGTCAAGGAGGACAGAAAATTTATAACAGAACCACAGAGAAAAGTTATGCAAGAGGGTCAAAACCCATTTATTCCAAAAATAAAAGACACAAAAATGGTTATTAATCTGTCACTATGGTAGAATCATGCAGTACTAGTGTATTTTAATGGGCTCCACATTGTGTAAACAGGTCATTTGGCTTCATAATGAATACTGAAAACATCTACTTTATACTGCACAGCTTTGCTGTCGTATTCTGCTCCATAACAAGTCACATTTATTTTCTCCTCTGAACTCTTGCAAGTAATCTGGTAATCTCACTCAGGTGTGGACTCAAGTGAATGCTGAGATATTACAGGTAATAAAAAGTGTTGCCACCTTCAGCATCTCCCAAAACAATGACATTGCAAGAATTTGAGCCCCCTTATTTTATTCCATTTGTGCTGTTTCTGTGCAAGTAATCGTACCTTAATATCTGGGTGATTTTACCTGAATTGAAGCATTTCTTTTAGCCTAAGGTTCATCTGGATTGCTATTAAGGGCTTCATATTAAGAATATGTACTGGCCCATTTAATGCACACTTAGACTAATATTAAATTTTTGATGGAATAGTTTGAAACGCTGGAAATGCTGGCTTTTTTTTTTTTTTATTATTTTCTAGTTCTTACTGTTTCTATTTATAGTTCAATCATGAAATTGCTGGAGTGTAAAAGGTATCTGTAAACCAGTCTCACATTAAAAAAATTGAAGCAAATTCATTCTGCATCTTGGTCACATCGGAGATTTTACCTGCCAATCTCTAATTTTCTGGGTTTTGGATAACTTATTGTAGCATAATTAAGTGTGCGTTATGACTGCAGATTGACTAACATTAATGAGGGTTGTTCAGTGACATTGGCATGGCAATTTCTTGTGACTTGGAGGTGTGCAGCCTGATGCCTGCAGCTCTTCATCTAACAGCTCTCTGTGGCTGCTCCTTCTTGTTCCATCACTGCTTTGCAGAAATTAAAAATGATCCGCTGAGGAATAAAATGAGAAAAGGACTATTTTCTTACTTTGTAGATGCAAGAAAGATTGCTGTCAGCGCTACCTGCAGTGACAAGTGTATTGCGTTTTCTGTGGCTGCTTCATAATGAAAATCACCATATATTTTGCCAGTTAAACACTTTTAATGTGAAGAACAGTAGTAGGATGTTTAGTTTGCATCAACAGTAACGTAATCCTTAATGTTTCATTATACAATTTGAATCCAGTACAGGAATAGCAGACTCTGCCACTACCAACAAAAACTGCCATATAGCATATCAGATAATAATGAATGTGAATACATTATATGGCTATTGCAAAAACAAAACAAAACAAAAAAAAACCCATCTTCTTCTACAATGTTAGACAATATTCTCACACTAATGTTGACCTTAATGCTACAGTGAAGGTTATGTTTTAAATGTCTTTCAGATTGTCCATATTACAGCACCACTGCAGTCACTCACCAGTCACTCACTCATATGTGATGTAAGATGATGTGATTTAAGGTTATTGTCTGCTTAAATTAAACTGTGCAACTGTAATTTCCTCAGCCACCAGAGAGCTTGTGGGCTCCTTCACCTGGAAAGGTGTAATTATACTTGGCTATGTCTCTAGAGAAGAAAGTGAGGACAGGCGCTTGGCTCTATTCATTTTAATGAATGGGACGATGCAACTCCTCTCTTACATCAGGGCCTCTTGCACCCAAGGCCACTGATCCCTACAGTAATTTCTTTACCTCAGCTTTTTGAATATGAATAACGGTATTAATTTTAATAGCACATACTAGCAAATTCTAAATTATATTAACCTTTCCAAAATGACCTCTGCATTTACAATTTGCAAACCATCCTGTTAGGGTCCACAATCCTAGAACAACCCCTTTCATGAATTCTTCCCCTCATCTTTTTTCTTAAAAAACTATGGAGGGAAAAATAGTTCACTGTTACCATTTCACTTCATGCACCATTTTTGAGATTATTGCAAGTGAGACAAGAATCCCCCAAAGGAAATCATCCTGTCACCCCTAGAACAGTGGCACAAAGCGACAGACCTACCATTTTCTCTCCTCTAAATGAAAATGTCAACATATATAGATATCACGGTGGCTGACTTCACTACACCACATTAATTCTCCTTGAAAGGCAATGTCCAATCTGCATAATGTATACTGCCTCCATCTGACTGACATCATTTTGCTAAATAGATAAATAAAAATTTAATTATTAATCAGGTTTCATGTATGCAGCAGCATGTTAATAACGCTGGAGGGATAATGCATTTTGCTAGTTGCTTATTTTCTGCACTATAATGGGACTTATTCAAAGTTAGCGTGCCTCAACTCTGCATCTTGTGAAACTGAAAATGACTTGCGGGGTAAAGTCTGTTTGTGTTACATAAACAATCAAGTAAATTTCAGTTCATGACAACGATCTTTCTACCATAACTTCAACTGTCTTAAAAGAGAGGTGCATATTAAATTTGATAAATGAATGACAATTATTAAATTTAATTGATTTATGTTGGATGTGTTTATGTTGGATCCATGGAGAAAAAAACCTGAAAAAAACACATGTACTATATTTGGATTTGAATTCTATTCAGTATCTTTTGTGCCAAAAGCCAGGGAGCAGGATATTGTGCACCCACTGATCCTTAGCCTTTTCTTCTACCACCAAGCCTTTTTGTTTAAATGAAAACCTGTTCTCCAGACCTTGACCAATACAAAACATGTAGCTGTGTCTAAGCCACAGTTACATAAATGTTGCTTCTTTTATTCATTCAGGAATAACCGACTCAGTGAAAGTTGTCCGTTTCAAGGCCTTTATGCATAAATCAAATTCAAATCTTCGCTCAACTGTCTGCTAAGAGTTATGCAATCCTCTGCAACATTTTCATGACAGACAAATCATAAATGAGGCCTCTGACACTGTTCAGCCCGATTCTTTCACCAGAATATGTATATATATATATATATATATATATATACAGATATATTTATCTTCTCATTTAACAGTGTATAAACACATTTTCTTGTCTTGAAAAAGGGATTGCCTCTGTGTCTGTGGATCCAGTTTATTTCATGTAGAAATGACTCTGCTATGTTTGATCTGCCATTTAGACAAAGTATTTGGTTCCACTCCATCTTACAGTGTGTGCTGCTAGATACATTGAGAGATACAGAGCAACCAGAATGACATAAAATTCAAATGTATGAATTCAGTTCAACGTATTTATTTTCAGCTGTCGTTATATTTATTATAAATGCATCTCAAACTAAAGTCTGGCCTGTTTTTTCTTCTGCATTTCCATCTTTTTATTGAACTGTTAAAACATTTGCTTGTCCAGCCTTTTGTTATCATTTGGTACAAGCAACAGTAATTTAAAAATAATTTGCTGCTTTACTATTTTGTATTATAAATTGAACATCTTTTGGTTTTGGACTTTTGGTTGAACAAAATAAGCAATTTAAACAATGCACCTACTCTGTGACTCTGGGAAATGGGTCTCTTTTTTCAATCAATCAATTACATGTTTAGCCTGTGAAAGATCTGAAAATAATCAACAGATAAATAAATCATAAATATAATTGTAAGGCAAACATGTGACAATTGCATAGTGCAGTTTCAGGTTAATTTGGAAATAGAAGGATGTAAAGGATAATAAAAATACAACTAATATAACCTGGATGTTATTGTCAAAGTTTTGGCCAATATAGGCCTGCTGTTTGTTAGGATACTATTGTACTGAGTCCTGATACTGTAGAAACCACAAACAGAAGCACTCTGTTGGAAACAACTTTACAACAAAGTCCCATGAGACCAAGTAAATACAAGCATCATACAACTTCTTAATAAGTTCAACCCAACTATTAAAAGCAGTTATTTAGAGATCGAAGCTCAGCATTTAAAGTAATCCATCACAGTGGTTCTTCTGTGTACTGTAGGTTAACCTTGACTCCTTTTTGATTTGTAATGTATTCTATTTAGTACTATATGGAGGAAGACATAATTACAAATCATATGCTTTTGGAAATCTTGCAAAGAATATATGTTCTTAGCAGAGCTGTACCCTTGCATAGATGGATGTAGCACTTTGTGACCTTTCCACCTTTATGCCACCCACGGCTCTGATGTTTAATTCAGCAAGCTGCTCTCTCATTCACACGGGATGTATGGTTTGTGCGCTCTCAGTCTCATGAAAACTCCTTTTGCTTGTCCACAGCAACGTGTACTTTCAGACAGAGATGTGCAGGAGTCACAACATGCAAGTCTCTGGGGGGCAAGTCTGAGTAAAGTCTGAAGTCTTTGA
Organism: Euthynnus affinis; assembly: GCA_029490765.1. Lineage (NCBI taxonomy): Eukaryota > Metazoa > Chordata > Actinopteri > Scombriformes > Scombridae > Euthynnus > Euthynnus affinis. Next base: position 18,175,776 of record CM055838.1, on the reverse strand, counting down.
ATTAGAGTCCAGGTCAAGTCTTGAGTCTCTTAAGGTTCCGTTTTAATATGTATTCAAAGAGCTTTTTCTCCTTTTGAATTTTATCTGAAAATTATACCCTCTAAGCACAGTGGCCCAATTCAAAGTAAAGAAAAAAATTCCCAGATAACACGCGTTTCAAGAAAACCTGTATTTTTTGCTTAAACGGATGCTGGCATCAGTGTAAACATTGCCTCACTGAATGGCAAAGGCACAGGGGTTAGAACACACATAAGTAAACACAGACCACAGATCTGTGCTATTTATCTGACCCGTTACTTGATTGCTCAAACGGTACAGCTGTACATTTCTGTCCTGAGTCAAAGAAAAGGTTCAATGGTGCTTTGTCCCTCTGAGCTGCCACAGTTCACTCTAACTTTTCCCTTGTTGAACTTTGTGTAACTGCAGATAAAATGTAGTTAACTTGTTAACTACATTTTGGCATATGGCAGCAGAGCCACGCCTCAACCACACCTCTAATCATCTGCCAAGCCTACTAATACCGGGTCAACTCATCCTACCCTGTCTATCTCAGATTTCTCGACCCACCCTCCCTTTCCCTTCATCCCTGCATCCTCCCACCTCATCCCTTCATCCCTCATCCCTTCATCCCTCCCTCCCCTCATCCCTTCATCCCTACATCCCTCCCTACTCTCATCTTCTCATCCCTACCCTCATCCCTTCCTATTCAGTCCAGTGCATACCTCTTACACGTCTCACTGTAAGTGCTGTCTGGGGGGCCAGTGATCAGCTTGGGTGGAAATATGCCTGAGACGGAACCCCCACACTGAGTCTCCTTCCGCCTGGTCTTCAGTACATCCCCCCAGACCAGCCTAACAGACGACATCTTCCTTCTACCTTCACCCACATCCATGCATCTATCCTGAACATTCAATACCTGTGTCATATGGAACAATTACATCAGTAACATCAACATCACAGCGTTTGATTATCACGCAAGATAACAGGTTGTAAGTTTTGCAAATAACATCACCATGAGGAAGTTTGTGAGGCCAGAGTGTTGTTCAGTTAAGCAGGTTAACCTGAAAAAATAACATTACAATATGTCAACAAAGTTAACCAGTCTAACACTAACCAATACACCGGACATTACAACAGTAATAACATTAATGCCAATGCAAGGCTAACATTTGCTAACTTATGGACTAATGCTATCTGCAACACTGACCTATCTGGGTGCCTTTTCAAGTGCCTTTTAAAGTTGGACATGGTCGACCTAATGTCTTTTAATCATTAATCATTTTCCCACATTCTTCACAGGATGCAATGTTTAGCCCAAGGGTTTTGAAATCCCTATATCCAAAGACTACTATGTATTGTTTGGATCATGCTGTGGGTGTCATGATATGTCCAACACAGCTTGTTGTGCGTGTTGTTTCGACATCACACACTTGTGGTAGTTGAAGCACTATGAAAGAATCAGGAAGGATGGTAAAAAACATTACTTTGCTCCTACATAATAATTCAGCTCCTACTTTCACTATGAAAAACTCAAGTTGGAAGCCTATTTATGTGAGACTCGAGTAGGAGTCGCCAACTCAAGTGCACATCTCTGCTTTTAAGGTAGAATTTGAACATCCCATAAATCAATAGATTTATGTTTGTAAGTCATCAGGCACTTGTGATAACTGTTCAGAGTAACTGTTGATCTGATGCTCCAAATGATTTATTGTGTCATTGCTCAGGCATATGGTTTCTCATTATTATCAGCAGTTATTTTTCAAAGCAAATGTACTGGTAGTCAGAAGTCATTATGGACAAATACAAAAATGATGTGCACAGCAGCAATCAGAAGGATCATATGAGAAATATTTCCCATGAAAGTGGGGAACATCAAATGTTTTTCTTGTCACAGACTTGAAAAGCCATTTTTGATAGCACCATTGTACTGATAAATATTGGATATTAAAAATGCTAAAGATAACTAAAGATAGCTTTAGCATTAGGATCTAAAACCACATGCAACAGCTACAAGCACAAGGGCCTCTGACCTATAGGAGGCCTCTAAACCCCCATCAACTGTGGCCTCATCCTGGTTTTGAAATATGAACCAATGAATGCAGAGTTACTTTATTTGCAAATAAGAAAAATATTTTGATTAGTTTACTGGCTGTGTCTGTATCATGATGATGATGATAAGTCAGGTCAGGTCAGGTGGTGACCATGGGAATTGAGCGGCAGGGCATGGACAACAAATGTTAGATAAGTGGAGCAGCAAAGAGAAAGACAAAAATAGTATATCATTTAACTTCTGAAAAACATACTGTCTATCTCCTCTTTTCTCAAAAGTAAAAAAAAATCACCTTGCTAGCAAAGAGCCTGGAGAGGATGATGCTAACAGCAAAGAGCAGGTGGAGAATAACACAGCCGCAGTAGCCACTACTAGTTCAGCTGAGCATCAGCATGAACCTGAAACAGAGAACCGCAGTACTCCGACAGCAGAGCCACCTGTTCAACTGCCCCACCCTCATCTTCACTTGAGCCTGACACTGATGCAGATGGCAGAGACCCGATGGCTGGTAGGTTATCAGTTTAGCAGCCCCACAATTTATCTATTACTTTTTACCTATTTCAACCATACTTATAACTAACCATTTTAACTATTCAGGCCAGGCGCCAGGATGAAGTGACTGAGAGGGGCTGTTGAAAATTGTGAGGAGGCATTTTTTTTCATAAAATAAAATTAATTGATTTAACCATATGACTAAATAACAACAACATAAGGGCTTGTGTTCATATAGTGTTTTTATCTGGCAGAAAAGCAATGACACGGCGCTGGGGAGCACCGGGATGAAGCGCTTCAAGTTCATCCCAGTGCCCAGGGCCTGTCCATATAATGTTACAGTTTAGAAACACAGTATATGGACAGGACACAAGCCCTGAGGCTGCTGTTTCAAAATCAAAGAATAAATTTATTAATCAGGCTACTCACATAATAAGGTCTGTTATATCCTGTTAAGCATTAAAAGCTGAGTAAATCCATACACATAGATAGACTACTTCATGGTATATTATTGAACACCTTGGTAGGTTTTAGGTTGTGTCCTTAAACTCTGTGTTGCATGGCTTGTGTGTTAAGTGTATATTACCATTTACTAACCCATAAATGCATCTTTTAACATTTTATCAATATCAACATAATGATTTATTTGACCTTTATCTACTGTATATTGCTACTCCACATGTGCATCTATCAAAAGATGGTTGAGGTTAGTATTGCTGGCTGTGTTTTTGTTGCTTTGTGTTGCTTGCATGGCTTTATGTGCTGAAATGGTATTTGATGTTGTATTATTGGAATGATGTTTTGCTGTTTCTTCGTTCACTGCTTGGCTTGTGATCTGAATCATAGAGCTATATTAGTGGAGGTGGGTCAGTATATGCTAGCATATGCCATTGAGCTACTCTGTAGGTTAAGTCGTTGATATTGTTGCTGCTGGCCCAGGAAAGTAATGTTGCAATCATGTGGTGTAAATCCTATACGATAGGAGATATCTACAGGTGTTGACATTGTCCTTCAGGTTGTAGCCTGTCAGTGTAAATCCAGTATAAGCTACAGGTGTTTCCAACAGATAGTAGGCTATGCTGAAAACCTATAATTCAAATCCTGCATTGCACATGTGTGGAGCGTGGGGAGGTAGGGGGCAAGATTTTGTTCCCATGGACCTCTGCATTCTTAATCCAAGCCTGGGCTGCTAAGCCAGCTAATGTTTCAGTGTCACTACCTGACAGGATAAACTGCTTCTCACCCCCAAATCAGATTTATCAAGGAGAATAAGCTTAAAAAAAATATTGAGGTGATGTGTTTATTATTATTTTTTATGTGTTTACCTCTGTGTTAAATGGGAGATTTCAAGCACTGCTACCTGGTGGTTGTGTTGGGGACCAACTAGCAGAGTAAGTTTATATTACCATACAACTTCGAAGTTCCATTTTGATGTTTTGCCAAATTTATTAAATTAACTTTTTTATTGGCTCTAGCTGATCAAATCAACTAACATCTGTCTGTTTCAACTGATTGTCACCTGTTAAAAAGGCTGACAGCTACCTCAATTGGTTAAAGTGATAAAAACAAACGTGTTTAAACAAATACTGACCCTAGGGAAAAACAGAATGTAATAAATTATTTGCACACAGCATAAATAATTGTTATGTCAACGTTTACATTCTTAACTGATAAGAGAAGCACACATAAGAGAGGGGTGGCTGTGGCTCTGGAGTTAAAGCAGGTAAAGCGGTAAAGCTTCTAAATTGCTTCTGTTGGCTGTACCATCAGTGTATAAATGTATGTGTGAATAGTTCCTTTGGTTGGGACCTTGCATGGTAGCCCCTGTACTCATTCAGTGTATAAATGCGTGTGAATGGATGAATGCGATTTGTAGTGTGAAAGTGCTTTGAATGGTTAGAAGACTAGAAAGGCGCTATACAAGTACGGTCCAGTTACCATTTACACAGGTATTAATGTCAGTGGAAATAAACACTGATAAAAGTACTACTACTACTAATAATAAATACATCTCCCTTAAATTTTCTCAGTTAAGTAACCTGACTTTTTTTAATCAAAAAAACTAGAAAAACAAGGACCTGCTATTCTAGTTTTCTTTCTGTATATCACTTGCCAATTGTGCTACTTTAAGCTCAGCTACAAAACCGTTCCACTGTTCCGCTGTTCCGCTGTTCATAAGTATCAATAAATTCCCATCATAAAATTCCAACATTATGGAGATATGCAAGACTTAATGCATCACAGTCCATTTTCAATAGCATTTGCATCTAGATAAGAGTTTAGTAGGACAGATAAACAAATTAAATAACCTCAAATCAACGACCATCCACTGGGCTGAACTACCATATAAGATAAAACTTTCTGTTCGGGTAAAGCCCTTTTACTAACTAGGATGTCAGTTCTTTTTTTAATATCTTTCAAAAAGCTTTTACACTATATCTCCTCACTTTGAGAGCTTGCTGAACATAATTCATGGCCTTTTGTAGAGCTTACAGCTCAACGCAATGATTGGAAGTTGAATTCCCAGTGTATTACCAATGTTACCTGCATACATTTGCAAAAACCAATCATGCACAAACCCTCAGATAGACTGGTGAATTGTCTAGAGCCAACTTAAATCACACCATATCATCTTAATGTAAAGGTAGTTCTCTCTGACTCTTGTAGGCAGATTGCAGTACATTTACTTGGTCCAACATCCACATACCTCCACTTTCCTTTTACTGTAGTGCAGACAAACACTTAAGTAATCACATGCATATGCCTCTATCTACATTCATGCACACACATATAAACATCCCTCATGTGCATAGCCACGTACTAGATAGACTAAAATGCGATAAATGTTCAATATAGTGCCATTGTGATGAAAAGCAGGGCTTCAGGTGAAAACTATAATAACCATACATGCTTCTTTGTACAAAAGACAGGCATTTTTATCTCCTGAAGGCACTGAAAATGAAAGTCCTTGGAACGTCTTCACAAAATACCAAGAAATGTTACCTTGCTACCAAGTTATTGGGGAAAAAGAACTATTTGTTATTACCAGGGACACTGGGGAAAAAATGTATTTTGCTAATGAAATCAAATCTTGCTCTTCAGCAACAGTTGAAGTTCAGAAGCAAAAAGTGCATATTGACCTAACCTTGGGATGTTACTCCCAACATTGCATTTATGGTGATGTGGAGGAGCTAATTAGTGCTCAATTCCTGTGTTAAAATATCCTGTTAGCATAAATACCTGCCTTTGCTACCTACTAAGTTAGACTAACTGGTGGATGTTACTTGTGCTTATAAAGTGAAATAATTCTTTGTGGACCAAGAATGCCTGGCAGCCTTCCCTGATGTCACTTCACTGCTATGCAAATGGTATCCATTTTCCTCTGCCTGAATTTGTCTATTGAGAGCATAGTGCTCCCCTCTGCTCACTGTTTGTGGTTAGAAATTTAAATTTTAATGCAATGCTGTGAGGTATATTAACAATTATGCAAATATATAAGAATACCTGATAGGATCTTTCCAGCTGTTTTTGAGTGCAGGGGCAGAAGTAAAATGTGTTCAGGCTATTTCAGCATGTTGGGAATTAAGGGAAATAAAAGCACTTATAGATATAATATACTGTATCATAAACCATACTGCACAGAGAATACCAGATGGTTCATTTATGTTGGGGTCATCTATTTAACGGGGGTATATTCTTGTACAGTTGCAAGGTCATTTATGAAGAGAAACAGTAAACAGGAAAAAGCCTTGAAACATAATGGTGAGATCAAAGTATATTTGCTCTAATTTCAGTATACAATGTGCGGTATTCCAAACATTATTTTATTGTGATTACTGTCATAGTACAAATACACGTTTGACACTACTGTTCTAGTCTGTTTGAGTTCAAAATCTTGTGTTTGAGTGTCGGGGTTCACCCTTTGGGGCATTAAGTATAGATTTAACACAAAAAGCAAGTGTATTGGATATAAAATTGGCACTAAAACAATTTTTTCACAATCAATTAATCTGATTAATTTTTTTTTCTCCAAATTATTGTTTAAAATGTCATAGAACAGTAATGATATACTATGTACTCAGAGTTTCACAGAGACCAAGGTTATATTGTCAAATTGCTTTTTATGGGATCAACAGTCCAAAACCCAAATATATTCAGTTTACAATGTTATAGGTTGTTTGATAAATCACTTATTATAAAAAATTCCGTTGACTGATTGTTTCAACAAAACATGTACACTTTTTGCACTGAATATTTACAGTGTCAAGTACATGAAGATACAAAAGGGTTAGTTGTTCTTGCTTTATATTTTTGTGTTAACTTTATCCTATTTGCAATTTTACTATTTTTTGAAAATCAATGTAAACTATAACTGTAAAATAGTAGATGCTTTAAAATTTTATTTCTATGCAGTAAGTATCAGTCAGAAATCTATACATTTACTTATCATTAACTGCTTCACTGAGGTATTTACTTGTTCCCCAGGAAGTAAAGATTCACTGTTTTTTTAACATAATTTTATAATATATCATCTTTTTTGAGTATGATGACTGTATGACATTACGGTAGAGTATAGACATTCATCCACATTCCAGCCTCTATAAACCCACATGAGGACATGTTGATTCAGTGTACTGTCTTTAATGTTGTGTTCAATCAACTGTGAACCTGAGAATACAAGAGAAAAGTGTTGCTCCAATGCACTTATACTGTATTACCCCAGCAAGGTTTTCACCATACTACAGCCTTCCCACCTTATCAAGGTAATCAATTTGCAGCCGCTTGCTCAGAAGATCAATAACTGGTTTAGATGCAAAGTGCCACCTCCCAGTTATGCTGCCTGTATATTTATTTTGACAGTTAATAAAATTGGCAGCCCAGCCAATTTGTGAAAAAAAGTACTGTGGCTCATCCTGAAATGACATGTCTTTAGCTGTGTGCTTTTTCAAGTCATTTCAAGGTCTCCTATTTTACTTTTTTGGAGGTAAACGTGCTAAAAAACTATTTTTACATGGTATTGATGTACTGATATGGCTAAACAGAGGAAAAAGTATTTGAGGGCTTATTTAGTACCATAAATAATAAATATTGAACCTAAAGTTTTCTATCATGTTTTTATGCATCACTATAGTAACAGTAACAGTATAGATTAACATATTTCATAGTATTTAATTGTTTACAATATACAAATATAAGCTGGTTAATTACTCTAGTTGGGCAATTGTTACATGTGAGGTAAGTGCTCATTTGCAGTGTATTAGTGCAATGAGTGAACAAGAAATAATCCTCTATTCTGTTTTAATGAAATTTGTACATTCATTATTATATACTTATTAGTAGAATTAAAGTTATTGTAATTCAATGTTGTATTATGTTCCAAAAAGCTGTGCTTATGCATTTCCAAGTCTTCAGAAAAACTTTATAAAGACACATTCTCAAAAAGCTGTAGAAAGATTTATTTTCAGGCTAAATCTAACAAATTGTATCTGAAATACCTTCACTGTGTATGTAGAAGCTAATAAATCTAGACAGAAATGTAGCATAACTGTGTGTAGCCCATATGGATTAAAAAGACTAAACAGATGCTGTAAAACACTGAGAAAAAAAACATTGATTATCAGACCTCCACAGAGGGTGAAGTTTTCAAAGTAAGATATCCAAAGGAAATGGTCTGAATTAATATCCAATAGTGTGCTGTTGTACTGTAAGCCCAGGAAGATGCAGATGTAATATATTCACTCTTTGCTCCCGTCTGCTTGTCATGAATAACTGAATACAGTTTGAGGTGTAGCAGGTCTGATCACCAAAACAAACACCCAGATAGTCCAGCTGTGTGGCTTTTTGACTTTTGGCTTTAAGTTGGCTAAAACGATCTAATGATCTAAAACGTCAAAGTACTTTTCAGGCAGCACAGACCAAAGTTTAATTACAAAATGGAAATGGTAGCTTCTCTTTTATTTTTTCTGTGCAACTGTCCAATGATCTTGATGAAATGACTTTCTTCAAGTTGCAAGCAATTCAAAGTGCTTTTTAGAGTGATGAAACAGTTTCCTTTTCTTTAACTTAGTTTTTGACATTGGATTACAGCTTGCAAATAAATGATTTTTTTTTAACTGATAATTAATACTAACTAGTGCAATGACTGTTCAAAATGTGCCCTCTTCGGAAAAGGCTGATTGCTTAGACTCTGGCTGCTACATAGATAAATCAACACAGTTGATGTGAAGTGTGAATGAATATATACACCAACAACATGAAAGCAACATTCCATTATACACAGATGTTATAAATAAAAGTACTCTAATTTAAATAAATGTTTTTTTTGTCATTTCAGGTAACCTAAAATAAGGGCTGCATTAAAAATAAAATAATATACATCCTTAATTAAGTGATTGATCATATTGGGCTCTTGGATTGATCTTATATTCTGTGCCTTAAGGTCGGACTTGAGTCGGTATGTTTGGTCCAAAGATTTGTGCTTTGTCAGTAGTCACACTTCACAATTGCCATAGTCTTGGAACATATGAAACAAACTGGTTTTGAGCCTGTGGAAGTACTTCCTCTGTTTTACGCATGTATCTACAATCATTGCGTATCAGGCTCTGAGTGCTTGCAAGACATGGATGACCTATGCTCAACGGAACACCTCCTATATAGTCACTTGCTTCCGATCTGCTAAACCTGCTGCTAACACTACGCTTTCTGTTTAGACACGAGGTAAGAGTGTCCATTCTCGATTTAAGGCTATGTATTCACTGTCTACTTTTCTGTTATAGAGCACTTTTCTTGGACTCATGTCATGCCTTGTCTCTGGTCTCTCCCTGACATCCAGGAGTCAGCTGGCAGAGTCCTGAAGCTCTGCCATGCCCCTGCATAGAGCGGAGTGGCTCACTGATTGCTGGTTTATTCAAAGTTTATTCATATTAAAATATTGCACATCCAAATTGCACAAAATTCAGCACTGCACTCCCTTGGGTCCCAAGTCATACACCCACCAAGTGTGGAGTTGGATGAATGGTTCAAGAGATACGTGAAGGACATATAGACATACAGAGATTTATTCCTTCAGTAGAGAGATATTTTAATATTTGTCAATATAGATCTAATAATAAATTACCAATTTGTCAGCACACCAACTAAGATGAGAAGTTGTAGCTGAGTAGTTGAGGATCTGCGTTCTAAGTATCACTATGCCTTTATATTAAACTGAACTTAAAATATATTGCAGTCTTTCTTCCTTCCCGTCCTTTATATTACTGTGCCATTTTTCTAAGACCAGGGAAAACCTTCTAAAATTATAAATCCATCACTCTCCAAACCTGTCGACTTTCACCAGCAAATCTAAAATTGGAGCACATACCTGGGCAACAGCATTCAAGTCCAATCTGAAAAGGACTGGCATATGTAACGGCCCTCAAGGGACTCTTTTTCAGTCTTCGCCAGCTCAATAGGTGCAGAAGCATCGTTGGTTTCCACAATTTGCACATATGCACACACATACACACACACAAACAAGACTGTATAAAACAGTATTGTTGAGCATGACTTTCATGAAGTGTTGTGTTAGAGTGCAATGACCAACACCTGGGAGAATGATAAAGAATGAAGAGGGATTAGGTAATGATACTTGGAGAGAGACAGTGAAAAATAGAGTGACAGAGAAATAATGGGTCAAATGGGAAGCAAGAAGAGACGGAGGGAACTGGGATGGAAAAGAAAAGAATGTGATTTTATTATTTGGTTTTGGTTTGTGAGATTACAGATTTCCTTTTTGCCTTCCGAAATGATTTAAATTGAATGGTTTATGATATACAATGTATGGTGAAAAGGTTGTGGCATCAGGGTAACCAAAGAAAAACAGATTTCACAGTTGAATTACTCCATTAAACACAAAACATTTCCAATTAAATATGCTGTGCATTTAAGCATTATGTGGCATCTACAAAGTACAGCACTGCACATGTCCTGTGTGAGCTGAATTTTCATGAATTATTTTTAAACTTGGAGACTATCTTAGTCACACATTTCCTTGGGGAGGCAAGTTGGGCTAAGCCCAAAGCGAACATTGCTTTGGGACTCCCAATGCCTCCCAAGATTCAACACTAATGTCCCTTGGTGCACCTCTTTCTCATCTATCATACTATCAAGTGACCCATATAACAGTATATGTGAAAAGCTCCAAGGATACTTCATGGGAAAAAACACCCACTGGGAATTTCTGTAGAGATGGATGCAAAGGTGTAGAGGCTTTACCTTCATTTAAAAATCAAATAACTCCTTCACTATTGATAAAATGGCTCTCAGTGCGATGGTGTACACCATGAATTTTGTGTTAATACAAGTTGGATCATTCATTTTATTACATATGTATTTCTCAGCTCTCCAGGTATAGAATGGCCTAGCTCTATTGATCCAGATATTAAATCCTGATCAGAATTCTGTTGCTAAGCAATAAAAGGAATCAACTTTCCTAAACAGATAAATAATAGTAACCTAATTACTGTCTGGACGTAAATTTGTTACCTGGCAATTACATATTTGGCACAAACAGTGATACACTTTTACACTCTGTGAAATGGATAAATTCTGCCATGCTGTTGCAAACTTGAAAGCTTAGATCTGTAACATTTTCACCCTCTGCAGTAGCAAGAACTCCAAAGCGAGGATGGCGGAATTGTTGTGGAAGCCTGCTGTTTATTTGAATCAATCACTTCGAAACTTGGATAATGCCCCAGCTGGCAAATCATGATACTGCTGGACTTATTCTTAATTTTGAAGCATAAAAACAAAAACATGGCGTGAAAGTGTTGCTTCCAGTACACTGACTCTGCTTTATTGGACAGCTTGAATGAGTTTAAACCTGTCAAACTCACCTCTAATAGTGTCATTCAGCTCATTATTTTAGTTTTCCAGCCTTTACTGTAACCGTACCCTAGTGCACTACCTGCCCATAATGATGGACATATTAATAATTTAGTTATTCTAAAACATGGATAACAGCTTAAAAACTCTATTAAGAATATTTTCAACCTGTGTAAACCTGGTGGAGATTTGGAAAATATCTCTTCGGCAGATTCTCCATTCCATCAATTTTAGATGATACTTGACTTTAAACAATTTTGTTTTGTTTCCATCATTGCTTCTACTGGCAGTTGTCTGCCTACTTGTAGATTAACCCATTTAATCCCAAATTTTTCATTGCAATATGAGAAAATGCATTTTACTCCTTAGACCTTCCTAACTCATAAGCGTTATGCCTTTTTTGATTTTATGGGTTTTATACTTGGTACTGGCACTGGTGGGAAATAGTATAGTCAGAATTCTTCAGTTAGACCTATTTACAGATTAATTAAAATAAATCTTAAAATAACATTAACAGACAGACAGTACAGATGGATGACAAATTAAAGGAGAAACTGGTCTGAATGCTTGGCCTGAATGCTTGACCCCTACACTGAGGGGATCTGGTAGCTCTGTTATGCTTTTGGGGGCATTTTGCTGGCACGGTTTTGTTCCACTTGTGCCCTTGTGCAGGGAAGGGTCACTGCAAATCAATACAAAGTTGTTCTGAGTCATCACTTTTATCCTGTGATGAAACCTTTCTCAACCCAGTGGTACATCCCTGGGAGACTATCGGTTGAAATCTGGTAACTGCAAAGGCCATTGCATATGATTCACATCATTTTCATACTCATCAAACCATACAGTGACCCCTCATGCCCTGTGAATTGGGCCATTGTCATCCTGGAAGAGACCACTCCCATCAGGATAGAAATGTTTCATCATAGGATAAAAGTAATGGATCATGTGGAAGACCTATGCTCAACTTTGTATTGATTTGCAGAGACCCTTCCTCCAAGGAGACAACTGGACCCAAACCATGTCAGCAGAGTGCCCCTCACAGCATAACAGAGCTATCAAATTCCCTCAATGTAGGGGTCAAGCATTCAGACCTCTACCAGTTTTTCCTTTAATTTGTCACCCGTCTGTATGCAACATATAAGAATGAGATATGGTTAGAATTTGCTTAATAAACTAAACAAATTTACTTCATAACTTTCACTATTGTTCATGTAACACAATGTTTGAACTTCCAATAATACAAACATTGCTGTTGGTAAACTCAACTAATGTAGGCTCATTCATTTATGACAAACAGAATCCAGGACATGGAAACCATCCACCAAGTAGAATTCAGCACTTTAAAATAACATTAAGTAAAATAAAATATATATATTATTATCATCTCTGACCATTTTATAACATTCATTTTGTTTTGTTTCATTATCAATAATATTAAATTTTAATAACATATTTAAAAAAAATCCTCAATTTTGATATATTTTTATTTTACTCTAATGTTTGCCAGATGTTTAAAATTACTCATCTCACACCCCCTCCTCTCAGATGATGCCTGGCCTATCCTGACTATCATAGTTCCGAAAGACAAACTTTGGTCAATCTGTTATCTTGGTTAAAGTATGGCATGCCATAACCATGAACATTAGACACTCAGGAAGCTTTGCAGTGTTTAAAACCAGCCTCAAGCTTCGGCTAAAGTCAGCACAAAAGTGTCACAGCCAATTATTGCCTTGCATTTATTAGTGACACGGGGTAACGCACGAGTCACTACGCTCCATAGCTATGCAATAGCAATGGAGCATAGTGACTTGGGCAAAGCCCTTGTTATTCGTCATGTTTCTTCCACGTAACTAGTCCCGCAGCTTTGAGAAAACCCATGCGAATTATACATCAAAACGTGCAGCTCGTTCGGGAATGGTGTGCTATGACTTTTGGTGAAGATATTGAAATATTTCGTGACGTAAGTCGCGAAAAACTGTGAAAAATTTCCCATAGGAAATGAATGGGGAGGGGTCAAAAAATGTCCACATTTTAGGGGCAATTTTAAGCTTCAACTACTTCGCCATACTTTCAGCTACAGACTTCATTCAAACTTTAAAATGTTCACAAAGTTGTCAGCTATTAAACTTGTATTCAACTTTTTGAGTATCTTTTATACTTTTTGATCTGTGACTTTTAAAGTTTCATGTGCAATTTTAGATAAATTTTGAGTTTAACATTAGTGTGTATTGCTGGAATGTTCAGAGCTAGAGTGCGTGATGTCATCACTTAGAGTGGAAGAAGCTGTTTAAATTTTTCTGAAAAATTTCTGGATAAATCGTCCTTTCAGCCACATATTTTGGTCTACACAAATAATCTTTTCCACAGTAGTAGGCACACTTGTGCTCTGTCATTTAAATCACCAACCGTAGCTTATACACAAACAGAATTTGAACTGTCAGCCCTTTTGTGAAGGGTTTACCGGCCAACTGTCCCATAGACTCCCATATTAATTAAGGAGGAGATTTCAGGAGGAGAGTTGAACCGACACCCTTTTTTCTCTCGCGCTCCTGTCAACATTTTTGAGTCTAGGGACTTGAAGATCACCAATATTGCGCAGAAAGATCTTGTGGTGGTCCTGGTCTGCTCAGATTTCTGATAGGATTTACGGTTCCTTCACAAAAATGCCTTTTTTGACAGGCTCACGGAGCTAACATTTTTAGCTACTTTGACAAATTTACACACCAACACACACGCAGCGTACGAGGACGCACACATGCACAGGTTGCCATGGGGAGCAGAGTAAATCTAAGTGTATGTGTGTGGGGTTGCGTGTGGGCGTGCCTGCGGGTGTGCGTGTGAGTGTCCCGGTGTGTGCGAAGCTATGTGCACGGAGCTAAGTGTGCTGGCTAATCTGCCTGAATCAGAGGGCGCTGCACCAACCACAAAGTCATCAGTCATCTGATTGAGGTAAGTGAATATTTTTCTCTTCAACTTTGTTATCTTAGTAGCATTAGCTTTCTGGGATTAATCCATTATTTTCCTGCAGCGGGGGACAGACCAACAAACTACCTTTTGAAAACGGGGGTGTATTCAAAACACCCCCGTTTTCACAACTTTGGACTTGCCCAAACCCCGGAGCGGAGGTCTAATCATAGACTGTATAAAGATAGGGTCTAACTGTACACGTTACTGAGCGTTTACTAAATGTACTGAACTTTTACTGAATCAGTGTTTCTCCTACGATTATATCAACAAGAACCCCCGCCAGGCCAAAAAATATTTTTTTTAATGCTAGAATAAATGCCAAATATCCACTCATTCCGAAATATTTAGCGTGTGGGAGTCTGTGCAGCGCGTGAGTCAACCGCTGTGTTGTTGCCTGGGAAACGAGCAACTCTGTTATACGTCATTGCATAGTGTGTTTATGTAGCGAGTCGGACACAGAGAAAGTGACGGTGGATACGAGTGGAGCAGAGGAAAAGTTTGGCGGTAAGTTGTCAGTCTGGCAGTAAATGTACAACACAGACTACAGTGTGTCAGTTAAATGATGAAAAGTCACGTCTGTTGTTTCTCCAAGTGCTGGAAAAGTGAAAGGAGTTAGCTCCAAAGTTAGCAACGATGGATTTAAAAAAAACACACATTTAAGATGGTAAGGTAACGGGAGGTGCTGCTGTAGCGCAGCTAGCTGCTTAGTCTGTGTGTGTGACTGGGTGAGTTTCAGCAGTTGAAGAAGTTATCAGATCCCTTCGTGAAGCAAAGTACCTCACATTAACGCCCCAAAAAGAGACTGTGCGGTAGATCTGTGCTCTGCTTGGTAAATTTAGTCTTTCTGTCAAATGAGTCTGGTGTATTTGAACGGCAGTGAGGCTCACTGACCAAACAGGTAGATGATATCACAGATTAAAACTGACCGTCGTGCTGTAAATACTGTTAGGTAGTAACATAATGCTGTTGGTTGAAGAAGTATTCAGATGATTTTCTTACAAGTATAAGTCCACTATGAGAAATCTTATTTGGGTGAGATAAAAAAAAAAACAACCTTCTTTTACTGTTCATATAAACACTTGACTGTAAGTTACACACCCGGAGAACTACGTATATATTGTTTCATATCTAAATTATACTATCTATTGGACTATATACATACAGTCAAAAATGATTCATGCCCCTTGTGCGAATTTTTTCTTAAAGTTACTTTTATTCAAGCATATTATTTTGACTGGAAAATAAAAGCTGAAATATTTATTTCCACAATGATGCCTCTTTTACATCCTCTTATTATCTTCTGATAGATGCCTGTGTCATTTCACATCAAGAAAAAACTTGCTGGTTGACAAGTAAGGAACATTTATAAAGGTGTCCATGAGGATGACTTTAATTTGAGTTAATTCATGCTACCATAATGTTGTCTGTCTGACTGATTTCTTTGTTTTTGTGTATTTTCAGAGAACATGCAAAACTATCACCCTGCAGCCAAATTTCCCTCCTCTGTCTGTCTCTGTCTGTCCTGTAAGAGACATCCCACTTTTGCTGCTCCTCCTAAAGTTTCTTTCATTTTGTCCATGTAAAAGGTTTTTATGGGGCAGTTTCTCTAATCACATTTGAGGGTGAAAGGGCAGATTAAATAAACACATGAAAAACAACTGTTCGTCTGAGATGTGTTCTGTTTCAATATTTGAAATGTATTAAGAAATGTATTCATAATGTACAGATGTGCTCCTGATGATGTAGAAAACTCATAAATTATATTTATTATGTACATGTTGTGACTCCACATCGTGACTTAAAAGTCAATGTAATATATAGTATTATTAGAATTATATATATGTTTATATATATTTTCATGTTTCTGTATCATGTATTTACATGATACAGAAAAACACACTAAGTGTAATTATTGATCAGCACTAATAATTAACGGCCATACCACTGAAATCATAACAGAGCATCAATGACACAAATACCATCAGCTCCTCCCTGATAAGTGTTCCCCATCAGCTGCTGGGGCTCCCTCACACATGACCCACCGGCACCGGCCCGTGTCACTCTCAAAATTTCTGCTGCAGGAATTTTCTAGTTGTATTTGTTATACTGATTATATTTATTATCTCACACTGATGGCTTCTAATGTATTATATTGTTTTATGTAGTGTAATTGTTGCTCTGTGGTTGTTTTTATGTAAACTAGCTACTAGTTAACTCTGGTGCAATTACTTTTAATTGCACACTGTGCCTGTAAAAAAATAAACAATAAAAAAAAAAAAATTGAACCATGTTTTTCTTCTAATTCATCTGGTGGATAAGTATTTGCTTATAAAATATCAGAACATCCCATAGCAGACAGTCATTTTGTATGACAATGGCTTCTCAGTTACATTCTATTGTATTGTCAATAGGTTAATATTTAACATTGCTTTCCTTTCAAAATAAAAAGTGCCCAGCCGTTTACAAAGTGCAGTCCCTCAGAGTAAGAGGGTATATCAACAGGAACAAATAGACTGGATCAGTTTCAGTTTGCTTCATGCACTCTGCTGCAGTTGGACCATAGGTCATGAAATCTGAAAACTTGGAAGCAGCTGGTTGTTTTGATCTTTTAAAAACCATGTCCCTATTTTGCATATTTTGAAGAGATGTTTTCTGGTTTTTGTAGCGTCGTGGGGTTTCTGTTTTCTGTCTGCATGTTTTGATCACTCCCTGAGTTGGAAAACATTCTATTGAACTGGTGGACTTTGGATTAACTAAAGTAAAGTACTGCCTTTCTTCTCGACTGGGATTTACGGATTTCGGATTATTCAACATAAAGTGTTGCCTACCTGCTCTACTGGGATTCCTTTCTCTGGAGGAGAGCAGCTGTCTCCTCCTCCGGCCTGCCAGCTCAGGTGTGCCACAAAGCCTCGTTTGGCTCCCCTCTCTATCAGCATGGAAATCACCCAGAGTTGCGCTGTCACTGATGGACTCTAGTGACTGTTTTTCTTCAACTGGAGCCCCCCTCATGTTTGCTGTAATGATCTCCACTGTGACTGTGACTGTGGCGGTTACCAACACTGCCATTCTGCCTAAACGACACAGCTGCTTTAATTATGATGTCCTACACCACTACATAGTTACAGCGTTTATGCACCTTCCTAATTACACCTGACAAGGGTTTTTTAACCTGCTGCCAAGAGTTTGGGATGTTAAGAAACAGACCTTGTTACATCCATAGAGGCTCATGCTGCGTGAAATACAGAAGCAAAACAAACCTGGGCATCATCACAGGAAACATCACAAGACTACCCTATATCAGGCGAGATGCAAAAGTGCTTGCTCATTGGGGAATTGTTGGGTCTCTGCAAATTAAAGAGTATGGTCTAGACTTGCTCTATGTGAAAAGTACCCTGAGATAACTTTTGTTATGATTTGGTGCTGTATAAATAAAATTGAATTGAGTTGAATGCAAAATATGGAGAGGATCGCAGTATACTGCAGAGTTTGCAGAGACTTCCATCATCAGCTCTGTTTACTGCCACCATGGAACTATTTAATGAACAATATTTCACCAATAAATCCCTCCTTATATAAAGGGTTGGGTACATTTCACATTTGCACGGATACAGGTACCTTGATTTTGGTTCTGGTACACAGCGGTACCTTTTTTCAGTACTTTACTATTTTTTATAATAACAAAAATGTAATTTCAGTTGTATAAAATAAGTCTACACTTCTCAATATCAACATTGTTAATTATTTAGAACATTTTGTTGCGTAGGGTAAAATAAACAATAATAAATGAATAATGAATAATGTAAAATAAGTTGTTTCGGCTACCATGTGCTGTTTGCTGAAAATGCACTAAGAGCCTGTTGTCTGCAGCTCTTCATCAAACATGTCACTGTCTTTTTCTGCTTGTACTGTTCCTGTCTGCAGTATTTCTAACTGAACAAATAGCTCCTGATGAGAAAACATGAACATATAACACCAATTCTGTTTTCATTGCACTGGTTCCCTGTCTCCTTCAGGACTGACTACAAAGTTCTGTTACTCACATACAAACCCATCAACAGACATGTGTCTCCCTACTTACAGGAACTGATTATACCACAAACCTCCACCCGCACCCTCAGATCTGCCAGCAGCTTGCTCCTCTGGGCCCATAGTACTAAGCGCCGCACCGTGGGGGATCGAGCCTTCTGCTCTGCTGCACCACACTCGTAGAACAGCCTCCCTAACTATCTGAGGGCAGAACAGACCCTAGACTCTTTAAAAAAAAGGCCTAAAAATGTTTCTATTCAGGAAAGCTTTTTCATCTTAACTCTCATTACTATTTTCTTTACATTGTGTGGTCTGTAGCACTTTGAGTTTCACTACCAATGAAAAGAGCGGTACAAATGAAATGTATTATTAGTCTTCAGTCAATTCATATCTTGACAGAATCTTACTTGAGGTAATCTCCTTTGTGTGCTCCTTCAATTGACCCCTGTGACCGATTCTTTTTAATTACCTTTTCAGAACATCAGAACAAATGCAAGTGGTAGAATTGCTCTTTAAATGACCATTTACAGGGTAAAAATTAAGGAACAAGGACCTCTTTACTACTAACACTGCTGATTATTCTAGGAAGCAAAGGCAATTCTGCCTGTGTAAAGACGTTAAAGAGACATTACCCATCTCAGTCCTGGCACAGCATGAGAGCAGAATAAACACAAAAGTGCTCTTTATTTGTTTTAACCTCCTCTGTGCTTGTCTTAAATAGGTCAAAGTCATCAATATTCCATTAATATCCTGTTGAACACAGAACATCAGAAAGTTAAAGGATAACTGCAAATCAAAAACTGATTTGAACAGTTTAAATTAGTAATGGCATTTTTAACATACATAAATTTTAATTTACAGCGACTGGCAATTTATGCACATTTTAATTAATGAATTCTTTTTCATCTTTGTTAATTTGTAGGTGGTTAGAACATCACATTTTGTTTCATGGCAAGGTAGAAAAGCTTTCGTGTAAGTCAACTGGTCACCTACAAGCTTTTACCTCCTTCACATTCGTAATTACACATAATTATCCACATTCATCACAGTTTTTTAATTGTACACAGATGCATGTCATGGTTTTACTTCCTTTGTTATGACTTTTTTACCATTATGATTTACATATGATTGGTTTATACAGTAATATTCCAAAGAGAGTAGGATAGCGTTTACCCTTAAAGCATGCAGCAAATCTCTCCTTTACTGTGACTTGCATTATAATATGGCAAATTGTTTTGGATTATCTTCTGCATCATATGCTTTTGTTTTATTCATATCTGATAGAATTCTGGTGCCTGTGAATTTATATTTTCTATCAACAGATTTATGTAGAAAATATAAAGTGTTTTGTGGTTCTAAAATCCCATTATGGATTTGATGTAGCAAACAGACCTTCAGGACATCTGAGAGCAGCAGAGGGTACACAGATGGGAGTCGGAGGTTTTGGGGTTTCCTCATAACCGCTCTGCAGGAATGGTGTTGAAGGAAAGTATTTTTCAATCTAAAGTGACTTTCCTGACACCATACAGCCTGGTAGTGGTGCAGCTTGGTTGAAAAAATAAAAAGAGATTAAAATAAGATTGAGTAACAAAAATGGGCCCACTGATTTTTCACATAAAGGTCTGTTTACAGGTCTTAGGTAGTAGTACTACGTATATGACAAAAAAAAAAGTTGTATGTCAATAAGAAGCATGTAATTTCATTTAAAACAGCGTTTGTTGGAGAAGAAATGAAAAAAAAAAAAATCTGTGTAGGCAGTGACAGAGAGGTGATGTTACCAGACCTCAGTAGCCTGCTCCTCACCCATGCTCAAGGCTACATTAGCTGCTACCAGCATAACAAACTCAAATCTGACTGATCTGTCACTGATCACAGAGTTTAATTGTGGGTAATGGAGGCACCAGGTTTTGACAAGGAAGACGGATGCCTGGAATAAAAATAAAGACGATATCTCTGTTCTGCTGCGTCAATTTTGATCCTTTTTTTTAAGTGCCATGACTTCAACAATGTTAACGGAGTGCAATGCTGAATCAGTAGAGAACTCTTTTAAGTATCCAATTCCCTGCTTTATAGTATGTAAGGAAATGACTACAGATGTGTAACACATTTGGGAACCAAGATTTGGAATCACCCCCGTTTTTTCTTGCATCAATCTACATAAAACAAGACCCAATGGCTGGATAGTGTATAAAATGCTAGAGGAATTTTAATCACAATAATAATAATACATTATATATTATATAATACAGTATATAATGATAATATTTATAATATAATAAAGTGACATATTACAGTAACAGTACTATAGCACTACAGTGAAATTTACAACAGCTTTTGGCCTGGCTCAAAATCTTCATTCACCATTGCTGATCGCTGCCGGTTGGTGCAAAATGCATTCTGTGGCACTTGAATGTCCCAAGCTTCAGCAGCCTTCAGCCAACCATGTATAATCATCAATCAGTTACTCAGTCAAGGACAGACGTGTTTATAGGGCTGGCCCCACTGTTGCGGTCCTTAAAAAAAGACAACAACAACAAAAAACCATATAAACAAAACCAAAACAAATGTAACTTCTCCAGTTAAACTGTTTGAAGTTATATTGTAACAGAATAGCAGGTGCACAATAGGCTCGCAAATGTTCATATGCGTGTTGCGTAGGCTGTATTTGAAGTGTTGTAATCAGGGCTGTAGTGAAGGATAAACACATATAAATGCTGTTTACCCACCTCTCAAATTCAGAAGTAGCGTTTAAACAAACTTTCGATCACTTTACAGCTGTTAGCTCAGACTGGCTTCCTACTGCAGTTTCTGTTGTAGCTTCTCGGAATGCTTGATTTGTTATCTGTTTCAACACTGTATCGCTGTATGAGACATGGAAAGAGCTTTTACTGTTAACACAGCCCAACAAACCACTACTAACTGATGCTACACAGGTGTTTAAAACAAACAAATCCCCCGTGCTGAAGCTAGCAGGCTGACTGGAGCCGTTCTCATGAGACAGATGAATGAATCAGAATTCAGAGGATCATATATGACATTAACTGAAATGTGCAGCATCAAATAATTATCTGTTAGACAAAATACAACAAAATACAACAAAATAAGTAGCTAGCAAACTTCATTGAATAGACGTTAATGTAGTTTTAACCATCCGTTTTTTATCTGGTGCAACTGCTACATTACAGTGTTAATGTATCTTGTTTGAATAGCTTGACTGCTTATGCATTCCCACTGTCTTTTATCCACAATTACTGTAATTAACACCATACAGGCTAAAGTTCTGCTTCATGCTTTGTCAGACTTTTGAAAGGAAGTCTTTTTACATTTCCAGAGAGTGAGTGAAGGAATTAGGAGAGAGGAGACAGAAGTGAGGAAGAATCACAGATGTAATGTTAATGGTGTTGAAAGCAAAGCAAGGTGAAAGTAAAGAACTGATTCAAGATTTAAAGAAAACGTTTAAAGAGGAAAGGCAAACAAATAGAGGCAGCCTGGAAAGACATGAACAAATTCAAAAAGCAGGAGGCAGAAAAAACTGGGGTCTGACTTCCACCTGTGTCTAGATGAATTACTGTTCTGGTAAATAGTTTTAAAAGCACAATCTGTTATCCAAATGTAAACTAAAGGACATTCTAACAAACAAAACTCAAAGCACAAGATTAAAACCTGCTATAAAAGGATTTACAGATCTTTTAACACAGGTACTAACACTACACACTAACACTAACAGCTCTATTAACCTGCTCTTTTCTTGTTAGAAGGTCATTGACCTCAGTAACTGTTGTAAACACCACTAAAATTGACAGATAGTTTCAGTTCTTATGAAACACAAAATGCTGATTCATCATTCATCTGACTGATTCATCTATAAGTCAAACTGTTGTCTTCATTTGGCTTTAAGTTTGAGCAAATTAATTCCCCCTAGGTCAGTTTGGTATTTTGTTATAATTACATTGATCTATATTAAGAAACATATAGATGGTGTGAGAATTGAGATTTGTTTTTAAGATGGAGAATGAATGGTCCATCTTTCATCCAAAAGGTCTATGTTTATTTATGTGAAGTAAATACTGTTATATAATATTGTCATATTTATTTACCAATTTATGTGAACTTGTTTCATTTCAGCTCAGAGAAATACAGTGATACAGACAACTGCTATACTGTGTGTGTCTATAACGACATTGTCGTCACCACATATCCGTATCCATGAGAAACCCACTTTATGACAAAATAGTATTTTCATGGGGTCTAACATCCCCCCTGAAAAAATTTTGAGGAAACACTGTCAATCATCTTTATTAAACATCAAAAGAATGATCAATGATTAATCTATAGAGCTCATATTGAAACAGATTTTATGAAGTGTTTAGCAACAGGGAAGCTTTAATAAAATTCATAAATTTAATCATTTATATGTTGACACTGTTTGGATGCTTTCAACTGTTCTGCATTCGCAAACAAAATGAAAAAAAGTTATTTATTAAATTATTATCATTTTTACCCAGACAAGTAAGTGTCTTTTCTTCCTGGACAAGTGAAATGTAAATTAATCTGTCCGAAGGAAAGTTAATGCAGAGCTCTGGACACCCAAACGAAAAATCTAGCATGTCTAAATTTTTTGTATTTTCCTGCCTAGTTTGACAATGTGTTCCTTATGTTGACCAAAAGGATGTCAGAGTACTCTCTGGTGCACATATGTAGACACACACACACACAGAAAGTCAAAGCTGTGTAGCAGCTGTCTGATTGACCTGAGCTGCATTTAGTGTCTCAGACAGCCTCATGCACAGGCTGATTCAGGCAGGAAAATGAATGTTTGGAGATATATGCTTAGATCTGTTTGTTTAAATGTAATATGAGATGGTAATTACTTCTTTCATTTTATAAATGTATGACATATTGTTCTTTGCAGGGGAAATTAGGAATGCTGTTGAACAATAAATCATGTTCTTTAAGTAAAATTTCCTCACTAAAATATATTTGAAGATTCAACTGAAAGTCAGCCCAAAACATTGCCGTATGTTCACACTGAATTAACACACATTCTAGTGTTTCCATCATATAATTAGTAAAAGAGAATTTGCCTTCTATATTAGGAATATACATGATAAGGTATGTGATGAGCATATTATGCCAGTTGAGTGTGCATTAATTACAGTACTATGCTCAATTTGAGAGACAGGAACATTATATTTCTTATTTCTCTATATAAACTTCATGTTAATAAAGAAGCCCTTAACAGTTAAATAGCTGATTTACAAGCAACATGTTGTTAAACCAATTGAAAGAAAAAAAATTGTTTCTGTATGTGATATTGACATTATTATTTTTATTATATGTGAGGAGAATAGTTGTCCTTATATATTTATATATATATATATATATATATATATATATATATATATATATATATATATATATATATATGTGTGTGTGTGTGTGTATATATATGTATATATATATATATATATATATATATATACACACCCAGCCAGAATATATATATATATGTATATATATATGTATGTATATATATATGTATGTATGTATATATATATATGTGGAGCTTACCTATGAAAGTTGGAGAGTTTTATAGGAAGTTTACCAACAGCATAAGGGTACATTAATAATAACTGAAGACCACCTACTTTTAGATCTATCTTTTAGATCTCTTTCAATCCAATTAATTCTGATAATATGGTTGAATGAGGAAAAGCCCAAAATGTTAAGACCTCCCTCTGTTAGCTTGTGTGGCTTAAAACAAGAAGTTAAATGTTTGGTGACATCAAGGGAGAAAAATACATAAGATGCTCTTGTTTTTGTATAACTAGTTGCTCAAGCGGCCCACATAGCCTAGTGACTGGCCCCAGCTCTCAATGGCTGGTCCGACTCTGCCCTGGGATGACGACAGACTTTGACCGACCGGTTATCTCAGGAGTTGGGCTGCTAGCAGCTGAGATGACTGGTTGGCACCCAGCCAGTGGCTCCTCTCTGGAAACACTGGCATTATTTGGATAAACTGTCCACATATTGGGATTCTAAATGGTTGCTTTCTTCTCTGAAAAAATATTAAAACTTAAAGTGACATATTAACAGTCCTACAGCAAAATTTACAACAGCTTTTGGCCTGGCTCCATGGCCATTTGGTGTGAAATGCATTCTGGGATACTTGGCTGTTCCGAATGTCAGCCAACTTCAGCCAACCAATGGTGTAACTTCATCACTCAGCTACTCACTCAGTCAGTCACAGACAATTGCCATTATAGAGCTCGATCCGCTGTTGCAGTCCAGCCAAAAGGAGCAAGAGAAAAAAAAAGACAGAGAGAGATAGAAACAGTGTGCCGGTGGTTGAGTGAGGAGAGGGAGCAGCGGTAGAGAGAACAAAGTCTCTGAATGAGAGGGATAAAATGCTATTTTCTGATTGTTTCACAGTGGTTACGTCCCAAAGCACAAATAAATAACCATCAAACACTCAACAGATGATTTACTGTGGAAACAAACGCTCTTAGATTCAGTTTCATTTTCCTCCTCTGCATTTCTCCTTTTCATTCATTCATTACATCCAACTCATGCAACAGTAAATAAAAAGAACGAGACAAATCTGTGTTGTTGTTTCCTTATGTGTTAATACTGCATATCTAAATGCTGCCATAATTTTTAAATTCCTTATGGGTCTAATTTACACGATCTACCTGGTTTCTCAAATGCAATTGAAACACAAACAGGACTGCACTACACACACTGCAGAGCAGAGAGGCCGTGGAGGAGACAGTGAACCAGGTTGAAGTGAAAGATAACATTTTACTGCAGATGATACCAACTATACTTGTTACTTTAAGTGCAATAAAAACTTCACAAGTAAAAAAATCAATATAAAACCACTTGTTCTATAAGCAGAAACAATTAGGAAAGTTTAATTGCTTTGCCCACAATCTCCCATCTACCGCTGGTATGCATTACACTGTATGTATCCTAACTGTTTATCTTAGTTTGCCACATATTAAAACTAGTGAAATTCTTGTAAATTTAGTTACTAGCTGAGACAGCAGCCCTTCCTCTCTACCATTGGTACCTTCAGCAGTGAAGCAAGTGTTCTTCCTAAATTTCACTCAGTATTTTGATGTCAAGAATATTATTTATTGTATTGACATCTTAGATTTGTTTCCAGTTCGCTATTATTGAGTTTATATAGTGACTTTGCTGTTACTACTCTAGAAACAATATTAAGTTAAAATATAAATCAATGCTAATCCTGTTCTGAATTAGGATTCTTTCAGGACATGTCTGAATGCATTTCCTTCATTGGCATGTATTATAACTACTACTATCTGGGCCTTCAGAGCCCTTCTGGTGTCAAAAGCTCTTGGTAAATTAACATGAAGTTGACTCTGAACAATGATAAATAGACCTATCTGGAACAATTTGGAGGTAGTTTTAAGTTATTCCACTGCCAGTGTGCACAAATATGGGCACTGGCATTGTGGGCCCTGTGTATACACAACAGCACTGCTGCTGATAAAAAAGTGTAAACATTGAGAAGACATGGGAAATACTGGAGTATTTTTTGCCCCAGAATGGCTTTTCATAATTGAATTAAATTAAGGTGTCATAAAAAAAGCCTCTTAACAATATGTCATGCCTTGAGATATGTAACTTCAGACTTTGGAGTACGACTTTACCGTGAGTCACTGCTCAACAGCAAAGCAACTTTATTTTCTTCTAATCTCCTCATCTCTTCCCTGAGGACATTACTCATGCTCTTTTTCATCAACATTTCCTGGGAAATGAACACTACCAGTTCCTAGAGTCCTATTTACCAAACTCCCTCGGGTGCTCCCACACTCCCTTGGGAGCTGGGAGTGGTGCACATAGGGCTTGTTGAATCAAATGTGAATTCAAATATGAGGCATACTCATGCATGAAACAGACAAAAGTGACATTTACCAGAACTAATTCTGCCATGGAAAAAGCTAGAAAAAAAGCACAAATCACACTGCTGAAAAAAAACAGATGATCCCTTCAAACAGACAAACATTGATAAACATAGGTTGGTGTACATTATAAAACATTTTATTTTACTTAATTGGTGAATAACTGTTCTAATATATTTGATAGTTAGTAAGCACTGATCCGCACGTTTCGTCCATTAATCAGTTAGTCAATTTATAGAAAATTACTTATTTTGATAATCTATTTATCATTTTTCAACATTCCCCTGATCCAGATTCTCAGTTGGGTATTTTACAGAACAGGATGTAGAAGGTAAAATCTCTGGGTTTTGGATAGTTTTTCTAACAAAACAAGCAATTTGAACACTGCTTTAACTTTGACAAACAAACTTGTGATGCTTTCCAATGTCCAGCTAGTTTGGAGGAGGAACTGACCTCTGATTCAGGAAAACTATATATTTTTGTTTATGGAACAGCACAGTGAAACTATACAAACAGCACAGAAGGAGTGATAATGTTTGGCTGTAGAGTACAAGGACACTGATAGAGTTTATAGCTGTATAATTTACAACTTTGTGGGCTGCTCTCCTTCTCTGCTGCCGAAACTTTGATCCATGCTTTCATAACACCCAGAATTGACTACTGCAACAGCATTCTTTATGGCACATCATCCAAAGTCCTAAATAAACTCCAGTACATCCAGAACTCTGGATGCTCGCCTGCTCACCTGCTCCTGCTCCCGTGACGACATCACCCCTGTCCTCCAGAATCCTCCACTGGCTCACTTCCCCACAATGGATCCAATTCAAAGTCCTTTTCCTCACTCACAAAGCCGTCCAAAACCAGGCCCCCTCCTACCTTACCAACCTGCTCAAAAATCACACCCCCTGTTGCAGCATTCTCTCCTCTGATGCCAACCTCTTGTCTCCACCCCTCAGGACCAAGCACCGGACCCAGGGTGACAGAGCCTTCTCCATAGCTGCCCCCTCCCAGTGGGACTCTCTCCTCAAACACATCCGATCCCCAATCTGACCATGTTCAAATCACTAATAAAAAATTCACCTTTTCAGAACTGTAATGTGTGATTAATGATATGTGTCATATGTTTTTAAGTATATTGTTTTCTACGCTATATTTTTCAGCTTTTTAGTCTACAATATATGCTTTTAGTGTGTTTTTCTGATCTTTTAACTTATGTAAAGCATCTTTGAGTGCCTTGAAACATGCTCTATTAATAAAATGTATTATTGGCACTATTAGCCTACCATTTCCTGTCTTTGCCTGATTTTCACCACATTGCGTGAGTTGATTTTGTCCAGCTGACTACACCTTTAGAGCAGAAAGACGACCAAGGCTGTACAAATTCATGTGATTGGTGCACTGATGGATCAGCCAGTTGGATTGACCTATTTTCAATAGCTTACAGCTCTTTTAATCAGAAGGCCTCATCAGCTAAAAGTTGTTAACTAGTGGCTGGAGTGGAGGTGAACTGTGGTGTGTGGGTGTCTATAATGTCAGAGAGAGAGAGAGAGAGAGAGAGAGAGAGAGAGAGAGAGAGAGAGAGAGAGAGAGAAAAGGTGCAAACTCATTATTTCTCAGACATTTTCTACCAGGACCCTTGCTGAGTAGTACTGTGCATTATTCTTCTTTTAGTCACTGAAACAGAACAGCGCGTGATTTAATGGTAGAGAACTGAGCTGAAAGTACAGAACAAGTCTAATGAAAAAGTTATGATATAAAGGATTAAATGTTGAGAAAATAAGAACTGTAGGGAAATTGGTCATAAAACGGAGCACTTGTTGGATGTGTGTAATAATCTCCACTGGTGCTCTGTGTTGATGTGTTATTACATTCGAGATTATTTGTTTTGATTGATAAATATTTTGATTTTCACATATCTGTAGGTTTTTCTTGAATACTTTCATATTGAACTCATATGCATCTGTGCGTGTGTGGGGCTTTCCCATTGTCCTTGTGATGACTTACAATAAACAAAATGAAGAGAAGACAGATGGTTGTCAGTTAATTTAGTTTATATCCTACATATACCTGTCAGATTGCTACATAGTTCACTCTATACATAAAAGCTGGAACCCCTTGCTCAGCAGTGTTTGTTTACATATAACTTAATTGATTTGTTTTAAAAGTTTTGGCTGAGTGGTTTAGCGTACATAAATTTTACAGCCTTCTTGGATAAAAATTTCTGTCTCAGGTGAATTCATCTATGGCTTTGTAATCTGAAATTGTGGGCTGGTTTTGCCATGCTAAAACTGTAAAGCCACAGTGAATAAAGGCACATTTTCAGAGGGTTATTTGAGTCTTTTGAACTTTTTTAATCTCTCAAATTGGAGGTGTCCACAAAACACTGGGGAGCATTTTTGCAGTATTAATAATTTTACATTTTGATACATATTCATTACTGTTCCTCATTATTGACATCTATCACCTCCTGAAAGTAGCCAGAGTTCCTAAAGTTCCTGGTCATGCCCTTCCTTCTTTATTTGCACATGCTCAGGGGTGAGTGGATGAGAACCTGAGCTGGAGAGCAGCCAAGCCGTGGCAGACATATTAGACAGTTGTAAGCACAAAGTAAGGTCATGCTCAAACTTAAGTGGCCAAGGGTGTGAACCTGCACCCTGTTCACTTGAGAGGTTAATAGGGATTAACAAAGAATTGCTCTCTCAGGAGACAACATTGTTTTGCCTGTTTAGAGGTGAGTGTAGACTTGACATACAGCAGGGCCTAAAATGTACAATTGGAAAATGTAGTTCCAGGAGCCATAATTGGTACGAATTTCTTCTTATCTTCTTGAGAAGTAAAGAAAGAAATGTATCCATTTTCTGATAACCTCATGTCTGTGCTCATATACAGTTGTAAGCTATGGTGTAAACAACTGTATATCCTTCTTGGTTTGAGTGTGGATAGATTGATAACAGTGAGATATTGTGGGCATGGACCTGTGGCAATTTGGGCTGGGTCAGCAATCTCCCCCCAAGGCTTATGTAATGAACAGACAGAGCAGTTATCGCTGCGATAAAAGCCACTACGTCAATACAGGAACATCATTAAGAATGCACCATTTCTGAGAGCTGAGAAGCCAAAGCCTGAGTCATAAAGTTCAGTCTCACACACTTGATGTTGTTTTAAAAAAAATGGTGCTTACTCTTTTAGTTTAGGTAAACAAATGTGAGCAAATAATTGTAATTATTTACAGAATAGTTCATCTGCAGCCAGACAGATTCTATCAAAAATATATTACTTACATACAACAGCTGCCTTATTCCAGTATATTGATTTATGGGAAGATGAAATTAAGAAAATGATTAATAATCCTGTAATTACTTTTGTTAACACAATGTCTGTACACAGTTTGTGTGCAAAAACAATGCTTCACTAAAATGTACGAGTACCCACCTACTAAAAGTACCAGGTGATGATGTAGCACTTCATCAAATTTATTTCCTCTTGGCAAGTTATGTGTAGTCATAGCAGCAGATATTATAACCCCACATTAATACTCAATGAGGCACACGATAAATTAAGCAAAATAAACCAGGGAATATGAGCACATCAGTCAGCAACGTTTATATCAGGTGGGTGAATGCAATTAGCAGTTCTGGCACTGTGCTTTTGCACGGTGAAAAATGAATGAATGAGTATTTGAACAATGTTAATTCTCCTTTAGTGAATGATCTGCTGCAGCAATGAAGTAATAACTCATCAAAAAAAAGGATTATGTTAATATACAGTATGACATACACTGGAATGAGTGCATGAAAAAATGAAGTGCTACTGAAACACTGGCATATAAAAAATGTTTCTTAGAGGCCAGAATCCATGTGCACATACATGCTATAGTCCCGTCGTGTTATACTGCATATCGTGTTCCCATCTCATCTCACTTCCTCTGTTAGTCTTTTTGTTTTTCTACTCTACTTTTTCTCCCCTCCTCATTTCGCCATTTCATCATTTCAATCACCAACCATTTGTTTCCCTTTTGTTCCTGCAACTCTTTCACCCCTTTTTCTTTTTACTTTTGTTAAATCCCTTTTTTTCTGTCCTTTTTTTTCTCTCTCATTCTCTCTCCTCATGCCTCCCATCATTTACTTTTTGCCTACCTCTCACCTATCACTCCCTCCCTCCCTCCTCACTTCATCATTCCATCTTTGTACTGGTGCAGCTGCAGAAATGAGACTTGGCTGTGACTAATCTCCTGGCAAAGCCTCCGAGGGCCCCTTGTGGTGATGCCTCTTCACAGAGGACACATGTGATTGATTGAACCTAGGGAAAACTTTGTCAGGCTGGCCATCATGACTGGATCTCTTGCCTGATAATAAATTCCCTCCTCCCTCAAGTACTATGGGGAGACACAAGTGTCATGTGGCGCATTTTCATGACACATGGTGCCCTGGACTATTACCGATGATCCACATTGCCACATTTTTACTTTCTCTTATACATACAGTCTCACTCTCTCTCTACTCCCATGGTTACATGTCCCTGACTCCAAACTAGCCAACACATTTTCTATGTTCAGTATGTCTTAACAGGATTGGATGCGAAAGAAAAATTAGGCAATGTGTGTATGTTATTGAATATGGCCATTAGTCTGTCCAAATATGGAAACACAGGGTGTGTATTTTCTAAGTGTCTAAGTGATCAACCAATCATTCCAATAACCCCCTTCTTGGTGCTAAGCCTAGTGTGCATATCAGATGATGGCTGTGGAGAGAGAGTGGGGGGAATTACTTTTATCGGTAAAGTGTCATGACAAATTGATTTTCTCACTTAAATCCCAGACAATGGACAAGACATAGCAGGTTGACTGTTTCTCTCTCTAAATGGCCCATTTTCTCTTTCCTTCACAGATCAACGCCACAGAGTCATTAAGAATGGTGAGGTAGACCTTTGCACCAAAACCAGAGGGGCTGCAACACTCTCTCTCTCTCTCTCTCTCTCTCTCTCCCCCTCCCATATATATATATATATATATATATATGTGTGTGTGTGTGTGTGTGTGTGTATCTTTCTCTCTCTCTCTCTCTCTCTCTCTCCCTCCCCCCCCATTGCCATACATGTTCATTTATCAAGTTTTCTACTGATGCCTCTGGAGCACAAGTCCATGTATTCTATCACAGGCTCAGTCACCCAGTGAAAAGACTCTGAGGTACGTTTGTCATTGTGCTGCTAGATTTTTAGTGAGGTTAGCACATGAGCACACACACACACACCTAAGAGTTCATCATGGAGAGAGAATTATAATGAAGTTGAATAATGTTAAATTACCTGTATTGTAATGTGTTACCATGAACTGATAATCTAACTTAAATAAAGCAAGATACAGTGTATTAATAGATTACCCAAATCTATTCCCCAGGTTGATTTTAAAGCTTTATTGAAATTGGTGGAAACCTAACCTAACCTGGACAGCAGAAAAAACACAGTCAACAGTCTTCAACAGTATTGCACTGTACACTATAAGAAACATTTTCAGCAGTAATGTGAATAATATATTATCTGTAACTGTAACACAAAAAAGTTTGTGGGTAGTAGCTCAAGAAAAAAACTGGAGCATACAGACATTTTTTCCCAGTTTCATTTAAAATTGAAAATTTGGTTGCATTTTTCTCAGTAGCATTATATACATGGTACTAAATAGGCAAGGCTCAAAGTCAAAGTTTTGATTAAAAAAACATCCTTAGGTCTCATTGAGTTTTAAACACTTCAATACTCAGCTAATCTGCTTTATCAAGACTGTGTTGGTGTAGTTTGGAAAATAACAATTGTCATCACATTTTGATTTAAAATTTGCTGCAGATAACAGTAGATAACAGATGACAGTAGAGACAGAAATCAGTTGAAATAACCAAAACATGTTATAAATTTGGCTAAAAACTGCATGTTTGTGTAGGACCCCACTGCACAAAGTCAGGAGATGAGAAAATTCAATCAAAATACATTGTCCGCAGGGTCATCGCAGGATACGTTACTTATCTATTTTCATTTTCCACATTATCTCTCAAGATTGGAAAATCCTGGCTGCTGTACCTTGACTGCTACTTCTGTGTGTATGGTGTGTCCTTGCTGTCCCTTTTGTCCTTCCACCTGGTAAAAGTGATTAAAAGACACAGTCATGTGCTCTAGATTTCTCCTGGGCTACCACCCAAGGACTGAGATCTACAATATACTGACTTGTCCTTCTCTGAGAGCACCGGTCCTAATAATACAGGATTGTAGATTATAGCAACTTGTTTCAAACAAAATCACCAGTTTTGTCTTTGTAGAAAAGTAAAAAAAAAAAAGAGATTTTCAGTGAACTATGTTTTCCACATAGACTTTGAAATGTGTACTTTTTGCTATGTAGTACTCAGATGTAGAAACATTTCAAATAATTAGAAGTGTTACATATGTGTGTGTGGTTGTTGTTGTTGTATAATTCATGCTAATGTAACTGTGACATTTAAAACCATATGTGGCTACACACTGTAGACTAGTCTCAAGGTATTTTGTGGGAAGTCATCCGGAAAACCTCATACTCTGCTTTTGTAAACCCATGGGTGCTGGTGAGAAAAAAATATTTGACCATGCTTTTTTTGCTGGTGTCACTGCACAGCAACAAACGCCTAGAGCACAAAGTCATGCCCCCCCTAGATTTTAAATATTGTATGGAGATTATTCCCTATCTTTATTCAAGAGCGTAGTATATAAATTCGAGAGCAAACTTTATTGATTTTACGTTCAAATTTTGTAATTTGTCCCTCAAAACCCTCCCCTCGCACTCAAAAAGTCTCTGCTTGCGCTCAGATTTGCTCCGCTTGTGCTCAAACTGTGTGCTCGCACTCGGATACAATGTTGCTCGCGCTCAAACTTCAGCTCCTCGCACTCAGGTTAATTCTGCGCGCTCGCCAAGCTTCTGCTCACGGATTTCTCCTCTGCGCGCTCGGATTTTTTTGTGTGGCAACAAGCATAGCAACCACCCTGTCAGAATCATCCAATCAATAGAATGCCCATTTTGGGTTGACCAATGAAATGGAGCCTGCCTCCTTGCGGACGCGCTCGCTTTCGTTTTAGAGTGTCCCGCACGGCGGGTACCGGGTTCACCCACTCCCGCTCTACTGGCAACGGTGGTTGTTGTAGTTGTTAACTGTAGTTCATTTTGAAGAGTTACTTCATATTTTGGTTTAGTTATAAAACCACGTCACCATCCAGCCAACATGGACCGTCAAAGTCAAGGATCTCAAGTAAGTTGTTTTTATGCTGCTATTACTTCCTTCAGATACATCCATGATGATATGATTAGCTTTAGCTAGTGTTTAGCTGTGAGCGCTGCTGCTATTTAAAAAACGCAACTGGTGTAACATGTAGTGTGTGTATGTTAAAATTGTTTTTATTAGGCTTGCTAGCTGGCTAGCAAGCAGAGACTTTTTGAGTGCGAGGGGAGGGTTTTGAGGGACAACTTACAAAATTTGAACGTAAAATCAATAAAGTTTGCTCTCAAATTTATATACTACGCTCTTGAATAAAGATAGGGAATAATCTCCATAATATTGCAGTTTGGTGCATTCTAGCCAAGATTTTTATCCCTGGCAAAGGGACCAAATTATGCATTAAAAGTATAAAATAAAACATTTACCTTCAAAATGTATGTTACTGTTGATAGAGTCCTATTTCTCTCCTTACTGAACAAAAAAATTGTAGGCCTACTTATTTGATCTAACAATTATATTTTAGAAAAAAAATAACATAAATATCTGTTCTGTTCAGAATCTACATCAGTCAGTAAAAGAAAAGTTAAAATTCTTGTCACTTTTATATTAATTTATGTGACTGCCCACTGACAATCACTACTCTTACTGAAACTCGTATCAGTTCTTCAGTTCTAGAGCAGCAACAGTAATGTTTACAACAGCAAAGTCACTATAAACTCAATAATATCTCACTGGAAACAAATCTAACATGTCAATAAGTGGCAAAGCTATACAGTTAGACTACAAACAGACAACTTTTGTTTTAGCTTGTTCATAACAATTAGCGATTAGCTGAGCTAGCACGCTGGATGACAGACTGCAGACAGAGCAGATTGAAATATTGCTTTTCTACATGTTTATACTTGTTGAACAGGTGTATTGATAGAATATTGGCTTTTTACTCACAAAGGTTTTACTGCACTTACAGTAACAAGTGTAGTTGTCATCAACTTGAGTAATCTCCCAGTTATCCGTGTGTTTGCTGACTTCACTGTGTGTCTGTGTGTGTGTGTGTGTGTGTGTGTGTGTGTGTGTGTGTGTGTGTGTGTGTGTGTGTGTGTGTGTGTGTGGAGGAGCTCAGCCACGATAAAGGAACTGAACATGTCAGAGCTTAGCAATAAGCTCACAACAATCTTACAACAGTCTTCCCTACAGAGAAATAAATGCAGAGAAATAAGTGCACTTTAAATAAAATTGCCCTACCTTTAATTATTTTGGAAAAAATAGACATATAAATTGATGCATATACAACTATGGCAGAGTAAAATCTTTTTTTGTATTAGTGGTAAAAATAAATGACTATTACAGAACAAATAATTCTTTTGATGGACAAACTTTTGATGGAAATTTGTTTGTTTCAGTTTGTTTACAACAGTTTGTTTACTTGCACCCATGTAAACCCTCCATTCATACTTGATGTGAACAGTAATAGACATTTGACAATCTCAGTGTGCTTATTCAATTGCCAAAAACAAAAAGGTCCTAATACAACCAAAGTAACATAGGCATGTTTTAGTGTATTTTTAAGTCAGTGGTAACTCTACCGTTACCTTTTGTCTGTTCACTAAACTTAATAGCTTATGGTGTATTTGAGGTGATACACTGCTGTACACAGTAGTTCCCTACTTGAGGGATTGGAGGACCTTTGTGAAAATCCCTTGCAAAGTCGTTAAGATTCATAGCTGAAATGAGATGTTAACACTAATGGCGGTGCTTTTTTCATTTTATTACATCACCACTGCTGGATAAAGAGAAGATGCAATTTGAAGAAATTGTCTCTAGTTCAGTGAACTATGGAGAAGTCTGATAGCTCACAGGTATAGAGGCTTGATTGACTGACCTGAATAGGTCTCCTGATAACCATGGCATGATACTGATAACACAAATGTTACCATGACTGAGAACTGTCTTGGATGTTACACACAACTCACATGTTTCCACTCACAGTTAAGGCTACCTGCCATCACTGTTTGACACAGTAGCGTTAATTACTGCTATGGTTGTGAGACTCATTTACCACCTTCTCTCAGATGACCTAAAATCATACATAACTAATGGTGAGGTCATTAGTGCTTTTTATTTACTGCCAAATCATGTCTCATTTATATGACAAACACATGGGATGCTGAGTTCCACACATTTAACCACAATAATGCAACAACAACAACTGAAACAAGCCATGACCTCTAAATTACACGTCAATAACTGGTGTCCACACTGGCGGGAAGCAAAAGTAAAATCTTGTTCACACTTCCTTGACCCAGCAAAGGCCTATACATTCATCTATAAAAGACATTTGTCAAGGCATATTTGGAGAAACATGAAGCACAGATACTATCAGAGGCAGGGGAAAGGACATTTGATTGGGCTGTCATCTCAGTTTCACTCCCCTGTAGGACTTCTTTTCTCCTACCAGACGTGTGTATAGAGGAGTAAATGCAATGCAGCTAAACCTCCATTATATGTGAAAAAACATTCATGCCTTCAGCATCGGATGTCATGCGTCTGAAATTGCTCATTAATGCGAGTGTCTACCAAGATTCCATATCTAGCACCCAAATGGTTGGCTATCTAGTGACTCAGCATGCAACATTTCTTAGAATCATCTCAAATGATGTTTGACCATCTTAGAGGGGTGCAGTGGTTCACAAGTGATGTGCTGCCAGGAAACAGAATTGCTGCATGTTATTGCCTCGCATGCTGTGCCAGCATGGAGTTCAGCTTTCACATTTGAACATTAGCTGACTCAAAACTGTTTTTTTTTTTCTGATAAATGTATGTGTAAGCAAAATATAAATGCGTCTCATTTCATGAATCTATACAGCTTTAGCATCACAGTAGCCATGACAGGTAAGAATTTACTTTGGATTGGGGTGCAGGCCAACATGTTGCAAATATATTGCAACATGAGGAACCTGATAGAAATGCACAAAGATGTGATGTGCAACTTTGATGTCCAAAGAAGCCCTTTATGAAATAAAAATAAGAAAAATGTTTATAAAAAAACATTTATTGAATCTTTTATCAAATTATATGAACACTTATTAAGGGTATTTTTTAGAATTATTAAACATTATTGTCTCAAAATGTCATGCTGGATCTGTTTGGACCTAATGTTGAAATGCAAAAAAGCTACAAAAAGTATTAAAAATGAATTAAAACATAACATCTCTGCCACAGGCATTACTGTATGAGTGTTGCCAACAATATATTTACATATTACAAAAAATATGAAATTCAATTGATTGTTATGCTTTGGAGCATTCTGTCCCAAAACCAGCAGTCAGCCAATGTCATCTGGGATAACAAGCAATCTGGAGCAATTTTATGGGGCATTTTATTTTGATACGTCAGGAAGACCCTGAAGGACCCCCAAATAATGGTGAAAGGTTACTAAGTCTCTCTTAAAATGTGTTTAATTTACTCTTTTTGTTCACTTGTACACTATGTTGTAAAAACCTGTGTCATTAGGAGTAACAGCAAAAAATATGTTTATTTTATCCAAATGTTTTTATTTACTATGAATTTACATACTTGGAAGTTGAAGGTCACGATTGGTAGCCCAAAAACTGCCTGATTAAAGTTCAAACTGAGTTTTGTCATACCAGATCATAGTAATTTTCTGTTAATGTGAAACATGTCATAAGCCAGATGGCATGTTTCACATTATTTTCTTTTTATACAGTTTTCAGCTTTTATTCGTATAATTTTCACTCTTACCGTGATATTAACACTTTTATTATGAATATTGTTTAGTTTGATACTAACATATTATATATTAATAATAAATATCATAACATTGTAAGCACTTTTTAGTGTTTAAAGAGGTATCTTTACATATTGTGATGTTTTTTTATTACTTTGTTTTTATTTTATGGGGTTAAGTTTTTATATTAGTTATAGTTAGTTTGTCATGTTATGTGGCCTTCTATTGTCTGAATAAACTCTATTTCTGTAGTTTATATCTGTTAAGCTACTCAGTGTAGCAGACACAAGTGCTGTTTGTTAAAATGAAAAGTACTAAGAAAAAGTAATAAAAGAAAAGGAATCAAGCCATAGTTCACTTTGACTACAGGCTTCATTTCATCTCACTTACATAATCTTTCTTTTTGTCTAGTTACCACAGATGTAAAAAGGCAGAGATGGTCCAGGAGCCAATTAGATCACTTGATACATTTGCTGTAGAAAAAAAGAGGAGATGGAGCCAAAACCAGTAGGATCTTAGGGAAAGATTGAAGCAATTAAATGCAGTGCTTAACTCTACCCCTTACTCTATTAATGACAGTGTGACAGAGCCTGAGCAGCTTCATTACCATCAGCCACATAATCCACAGCCAACTCCACCTCATCCTCACACCAACCAAGATGAAGAACCCTCACCCTCATGTCATCCTCAGCAGCACTCACCTCCAACTGGATCAGAAACTCCATAGAGAGGTAACATGAACATAATCTCTAAACTGAAAAGAGAGAAGTCAGTGTTGAAACAAAAACTGCTCACAATGAAAATGCAATTAGCTCAGCAAAAAAGAAAGTGTGGAAAAAATGCACAAAAGTCTAGAAAGGTCTTATCAGATGAAGAACACTGTGAATGAGAGGTACAAGCCAAGGGGGGAAAAGAAACTGGCAGCATCAAAGAAAATAGAAGTCAAGAAATTTCTTTGTAGAGATAACAACAGCTGAATTCTCCCTGGAAAGAGACACCATGACCAAACTAAAAAAACGCAGCAGTGCAGAGTGCTTTTAAGGAATCTGAAGGCACTCA
Source organism: Euthynnus affinis (assembly GCA_029490765.1). Lineage (NCBI taxonomy): Eukaryota > Metazoa > Chordata > Actinopteri > Scombriformes > Scombridae > Euthynnus > Euthynnus affinis. The sequence goes on along the minus strand of CM055838.1, from coordinate 18,137,418 downwards.
GCATTCAGCATTTACAACTAAGAGGTGGGGAAGGAGTTAAAAATGTCATACAGAGAGTTTGTGCACCTATGACCCTTCTTTGTGACAGAGCCAAAGATGAGATCACAACACCTGTGCTTGTCTTGATCATGAAAATGTAAGGCTGCTGGCAGAAAAGCTGTTCCATAATGGAGTCCTGGAAACATCAAGCATATCTTCACTTCACTCACGTAAAGCATGTGATGAGAAGAAAAAAGGAGTGTCGCGTTTGTGCAGATTGCTGCTACTCCGAGACTGAGGTGACGTTACCCGAAGACAAAATGTCAATGGAAACTACATGGCAGCAATGGAGAAGAGAAAAGTAAACAAAGACGACAAGGCTTACACCAGCTTTGATAAAAAGGTGGAAATAGGGTCTTGGGGAGAGCTAGTTTCATCCTTCAATCAAGCGCTAGATATGCTGACAAAGCACCACTGTGATTAGCTTCATTAGCTGGAAAATGCAGACGGCTCAAATAAAAGCTCAATAACACTGAGTTAGTTGTCCATATTGACTTCTCTGAAACTATGGATGCAAGCAAAGATCCAGGACTTCCATTTTAGCGGAAGTCGAAAACAGGCCACCATACATAACTGTGTGGTGTACAATAAGCAGGGGTGCAAGTCTAATGCCACCATCTCAAATAGCACCTATCATGATGAAAGCGCTGTCTGGGCAAACCTTGAACCAATCTTGAAAAAATTGAAGGAGGAGAACCCAACCATGAAACATTTTCGCTACTTAAATGATGGCTCAATGACAGAGTACTTGAAAAACCTGAAAAAGCACATGCAAAAGGGGTCCCTGGTGGAGTTTGAGGAGCCATGAAGCACACTGCTGTTGCCCTGGTGAATATGGGTAGAGACATCCAGACCCCAGAGGAACTTTACAGGGCTCTGAACTTTACAGCTCAGCAATGGATTACTTCTGGATCCAGAGGAGGATGTATCTGTAGCAAATCAGTCCCCAGTTGTGAGGGGCAGATACAACAAGTTGCTGCACAAACCCCTGGAAAGATCACTTACAGGGAGCTGTACTGCTTTTGCAGGTGAAGAGGAGAGATCTGTCAGTGCCATGACCCTTAATGATCGACGTCAATTAGTCAAAAATTGAAAAAAATAATGGAAGCCATCCCCACAACACAGCACTTCACTTTAATTGGGAAATTTGTAGTGGTGACATATGAAGCCCTACCCTTTGTTGGTAAAGTTCTCCGGGTGGTGGAGGATGAAATTGAGGTGAGCTGCATGAGACAAATTGGTGGGAAGAACTCATTTGTGTGGCCAGAGACACCTGATGTCATCTTTTACTACATATCTGATATTCAAGCAATCATCTCTGAACCAGAGCCTTACACTAATAGCTCTCAACTGTGCAGTCAAGACTGGAGAAAGTTTAATGAGATGTGGTAATAATCTGCAATTGAACTCACAAAACGTTGCTTGTTGTTTTATTCATACTTTACTCTGAATGTTTCTGTTATCTGTATTATCTGGCAATGTCATACTAACTAGGTTGTTACAATATTATGTTTATGCATGTACTAAGTTTGGTACATATAGCTGACAATATGGATTATGTATCAATGATCTTGTAGATTCTAAACTGAAACTGATAATTATAGATATGTTTATAATGTTAAGCTTGCTTAAGCATGTGTGTTCTAATATTTCCAGCTGGCACTGGAAGGCAGCAAAATATTAATGTAATAGATGGATTATTTGAAGCAGAACAGCACATCTAATACAGGACTAGAAAACAGCCGGGGATGTTCTGGACTATTGAAGGCAAACAAACACACTAGCCCACTGGGAAAAGTCCTGCTCCTGACCAATCCACCTCTGCTTAAGCTGCATGATTTCCCTGATGAAGTGCAATGCACTCACTATACATATAACGTGACAAGCAGTTGAAACAACTTCTTAAGACACAAATTAAATTACCCAATTCATTGTGGCTGAGTGGCTGCCTGTGTAGCTTAGAATGCAAATAAAGTCATGTCATGTGATTTGACTGATAGTAGCCAAAGAACGTTATACAAATTCTAATGTTATACAATTGTTGAATGACCTTCTTAATAAAGGCAATGAGCAGGTGTTTACTACAGAAAAAAAAAATTACCTTTTGAGGTTCCTAAAAACTCAAAAAATGCTTCCCGCTACCTTGACAAAGTTCTGTTAGTGGAGCCACAATTCATAAGTTGTAGCTGGAAGTTTATCATTACTGTGTCTGTCATCACTCATTCCAATGCTGTGTAAACATATTTGAAATTAATTGATTTAAAGATGTTACTGTGATGAGTAGCATTTTAGGAATTCAGGTAAAAACAGTTAAATCCATTTGAGAAAAAACACTTGCATTCTTTCTCACACAGCAATTTAGGGACTGTCTTTTTCAACTGAAAAAAAAAAACTCCCTCACACTGCTCACTGCTGGAATATTTATGAGTTCACATCATTATGGTCTGTCCAACCTTCATCAGGTATATGGGCGGCATCACAACACTTCCATATATACATAAGAGCTGCATCAGTCATCCAATCAAAGGAATACAGAAGTTAGTTTGACTGATGAGCACCTTCAACTAACCTCATACATATGTGTCACCATCTAGGTTAGTCAGGAAAAAGCATTGAAAAGACTAAAAAAATGACAAAATGACACAAGGGTAACGATACCAATACACTGTGTTCTTAAAATAACAGACAATCTTCAATACAAAGAGAATATAAGTGAACAAAAATTAGGTTTTTAAAGGTTGCTGTGCTTGCAGGACATTATGATGATGTCCGCATCAGCATCATTAAAAGGATATTCTATATGGTTCTTATCACCAAATGTCATGTGCAGAGCCAAACCAACAATGAACTCATCCTACTTACAAGTATTGTGTGTGTATCCAAAGCTTGATATATTGTGAGATTTATTGACAATGAGAAAAATTTAACAAAAAAATCTGCCAGCTTTATCCTTTAAGAGTCTCATTTACAATCCAAGTGCTCCCCTTTTTTCTCTAGATTTGTGCAACATGTGAACGGTGTCTTGAGATGTTTTCAGCTTTTCTCTTCTGTCAGCAGCTGGTTTCCTGTCGCTAGTGGCAACCCCTACAGAGATATAGCAGTTGCAGTTTTACTGACATTGTTACATCCCAATTTAAGTCAGATGTGTGACGAACTAAACACTGACATCTGTCTTATCTTCTCCTAAAAATCCCTTTGTTGGAGCATTATCTGCAGTTGATTGTTGATTTAGATTTTAGCTTTCTGGGGCTAATCTGTTGCTAGTATAACATTTTATCTATCTGTTTAATGTTAGGCTAAGATGTATTTTACTCTTTTTACTTTTACACTTGTGGACTTTATGTTTCTGCCACGGAGGACAGTGTAACAAATTTGACAGTAACTTGTATTCATAGTAATCGAATGTTCGAATCGTAGTAACCACTACGATTGAAATTGTGTTTTATCCAATACTGTTTCCACGGTTTCACAATTGCTTTCAGTAAAACTTCAAAGACTAACTCTTATCTTACAAACCTTTATTAGAGGTGAAGAAGTGAGGGCAGAAGAATCTCTCCCTTGAATTAAGTAGCATCAGTAATATATGAGCATGGCTATCTGTTATCTCTCCACCTATTGCACCTGTCACCCATGTTATTGGTCCAATGTTGGGAAACTGCAAAAATAAAATCCTTGTATAATCACATTCAGGTTTGGCTTTGTTGGGTTAGTGCTTTGGCAATGCCAGTACCATTCAACTTCATCACTTCAGTAAATAATACAATACATTACGTGGTTGGCCAATTATATTTTCAGGGCATACTAACAAAAAGGTGAAGCAACTTAACAAGCTACTGTATTGTAGTTTAAATATGAAGAATGTTGCTTTCGCTTTTAAGCATCTATTTTATTTGTGGACACAGCTTGACATCAAGTCTCTAGCTCATTAACCAAAACAGCCACTTGATAAATAAGTAAACCTAACTCTCTACAATGATGCTAGTGAAATCTTGTGACATTGATTGTTATTCTACTACAGTCCACACAGCCACAAAGAAGCAGCATCACAGCAAGCCAAAGGTTGTAATACACTTCACGACATGGTGTTCATGGGAATTGGAGGATTAGGACTGAGAGAGCTGCAGCTCAAAACTGCTTCAGACAGATGCAGTGATGCATCTGTGTGCTGTAAGCTTAATTTGTGAGTGTATTATGGACAAACAGTCCAGCTGAATTCAGCTTGCATAGTCTTACTTAGTTACTGAATCCCTCAGAGGAAGACGTTTACAGGTGTCAAGCTGGGTTTCTTTGCAGTATTGTGCTTGTGTGTCTGTCTAACCAAGACACTGAAGTTTGAATGCAACACAAAACAAAACAGATGACCTTTTAATGGTAACCTTTTCACAGTGGGTTTGCAATTCTTAATCACTGTCAGCCTTATATTTTAGATATAGAAATCCCCTCATATCTGCCTTTTTCTCTGTCTTACTGTAAGAGTGGTGGTTCCCCTCTACAGGCTTGTCATGGCTTTGCAGCCTGTCAGCATGCTCTCACTGACGTACTCTAGGGGTTCCGTTGGAGATGACCATCCTGTAAAGCAAGGATTGCCATGTAAAGCTGCCTCAGTTTATCACCCGGACCATGTTTCTCTGTGTTCTCCTCTCCCCTGTCCTCCCAGGTGACTGAGGTATGACATGTGTCAGTGGTGCGTGTTAGTGTAGGGAGATGGAATAGGGAAAGGGCAGGGTTAGCCTCCCTTGCATCAGAAGTCAATGATTCACTGGGGTGAGAAGGACATTCTGCAACAGTGAACAGTTCCTATAAAGCACTCTCTTTCCCAGTCCAGATTCCCCCCTTAATGCTTTCTCTTTCTATCACACAGAACAATTAAGTGGTAATAATACGAATGTGATCATAATACTGAAAGATTTGATTTGACTTAATGAGTGAAACATGTGAAAGATCACATGCCAGTATAATTAAATTATACTGTATACTGTATAATTTAATTATACTAAGTATACTGTTAAAGTATAGCAAGAAATGCCTTTTATGTATAAAGAATGCAACACAAAGCATAGACAGGCATACTGTAGATAACAATACAATACAATACAATAAAATGATATACATGTAAATTATGTACAAAGAACAAATAATTTTCTGCTTAAAGTTCATCCTGGCTCAATAAGCATACCTATCCAGCAAGCTTGAACCTTTAACCAGACTGAGCTAATTTAATCTCCAAAGTCTACCCAGGCTGAGTACAGAAAGGTAACACCTCATCAAGACATAAACCTACATCCCACTGTGTACCTGCCTTTAGCACAATACATGTGTGCCACCCTGACAAGTGCATAATGAAATTCTTAAAGTATTGTGACACATTGCCTTGACATGAGCCTTGCCTTGTAATCCATTATAGTAGTGTAAATCAGTTTCATCTCCAAAGCCACCTGGCTGTGTGTTTGTTAACTGTTGATTGTTAATTGAACAATGTTACTCACAGAAAAATGTGCCATGTTAATAAATTACTTTCAGTCACTAAAGATAGTTGCAGTTCTCTCAGTAGAAGTCAGTAATTCTACATTTAGTGCAAAACAGAAAACCATTATTATAGCTACAACTATAAAGCACCTGGAGAGTGCATGCCTCTGCCAAGGTTGCACAGTCCTCTAAATTTGTAATTTTAATAATAGAAACATTTTCTCTAGTCTACAGAAGGTTTTCCAGAGGTCTGGTAAGCTCACCACTTCTTTCTAACTACATACCCCTCACTTCAGACTCCAGCCCCAACCAAGTCACATCACTTGAAGCAATTCATCAGATTTCTTGCAGTTCCCTCTGGAGCCACAAAAGGCTTCATACAACTTTTTTCACATACAGTATGAAGGAGCACTTCACTCAGAAATGTAAACAGACTTCACCGTGTACAATCAGTGGAGTTCCCCTTTAGGGTTAGGTGACTGAAACACTTGATCATTGTTGAATTTTCTATTAGCAACCCCTGACTCCACCCCTAGGGCTTGTGCACATTGGAATAGATCCAATATGTATATGCTTATCACAGATGACACAACAATTACATCTCTTCAGCTTCTCAGCAGCTCATTTTCCTGTCCAATGAGTGCACCATCACACAAAGGAGTCTGTGAATTGTGTATTGTGTCTGTGTTCTTGTGCTTTTTGAAGTTTGTGCAAGCTGCATGCTTCAGGTGATGTGGAAGAAGAGATAAAATATATATGTAGAGGTTTGTGAACCGCTGATCCAGGAAATTTAAATTTCTCTACTTTATATCATGATATATGTCCATTTGTATTCTGTATCTACACACCATCCCATGTATTTTTGTACATCCTTGGCATTGCAGAATCCAACAAAACAACTGCCAACACTTGGCTGATTTCACAAATGCATTTTGTTAGCGGCCTAATAATACATACTGATCTAAGCACTAGAGGTGTGAATCTTCACGGGCCTCACAGTCTGATTACAATTCACCTGTCAAAAAATAAATACACAAAGATTCTTGATGCATCTCAATGAATCACATCCTCAATTCTGACTGCACATGGCTGCTTTTTCATCAATTAATACAAGCAGTCAGATAAATCTGAACTCCCTTTTACTTCTAGTAAACTAGCTTTACTTAGTGACTTCACTACCTGCACTTTGGTTTCACCGTGAAATGCAGGTATAGTTATTTTTGTTAAGTGATGGGAGCTTATACTGTGGATCCAGGGTCTTCGGCAGGTGGCATACCCAGAGTTCTCTACAACCGAATAAGGCCATAGAGCCTTATCTATGAAAGTTGTCACAGGTTGGGGGACTTTCTTGAGCATTGAGCCAAGAATTGAGCACCTCCTCAATTCTTGGCTCGACAGACATTAGCTCCAGGTTATAAAGGCTAACGTGGTTCCTCAAATTCATTGTATTACCAAAGTATTTCATTTTTGTGAGGCAGATTTTACACACAGCATGCGTCTTGTCCAGTTCTTGCTTCCCAGTAAGTTCATAAAATCTGAAATGTGCCCAGATGTCCTACTGGATACACTTTTTTTATCACTTGCCGCTGATCTCTGCCGAATCTCCCAATGTATAAAAGTAAAATTAGCCTTACATTCGCCCACAATTCAATGCAAGAGAGCAACGTTGCTTCTGGAAGGTAACTGTAACTTTACAACTTTATTGTCCAACTGAAGCTGGTAAATCAACAATTATTGTTAGAAGACCATCATTTTGTGTAGGCTATTTTAATCACAATAAAATCTTTTAATTAGAAATTAATGGTAGGGTTGGGGTTGTTGTTTTTTCATGTACGCCTACTAATATTTCCAAACTCCTGATTATGTTCTGTCACTGCATTGATGCAGCATCATCCACATCCGTATCACGATACATCTTAGAATCAAGAAATTTCCATACCTCTACTAAGTAAAGCAGCAGCTGAAACCAGCGCTTTACAGCTGACAGTCTGCTGCAGCACAAACATGTCAGCTTTCTCCAAGCATGACAGCAACCCTGTAACTTACTTTCTGTAACTTTCAATCAACTGCAGCCATCAAAAAGCCATCAAAAGCAAGTAAAAAAAAAAGCGAATAGCTACGATCACATGAGCAACACTGGAACAAAAAGAGCCAAAACATGTGATAACATGTTATTTTTCCCAGTCAGTCTAAGACTCTGCAATTTTAGTTCATCAACAGCATCAAATGTCAAATACTGAATTATTAGTGAGAACTTTTTTTTAGGTCTATGAGGCTGCAAAACGAGGCGCCTTACATACAGAAAAGGTTCATATTTAAGCAAAAATGGGAACATAGCAACCCTCCATACGCAGACAGTTGTTGGCACACCATGAGGCCACTGCTATTCAGTAGCAGCTCATCTTTTAGAGGTAAAACATTCAGTCACTATAATGTACCACAGCTCTCTACTTTGTTCCTCATACATTAAATCACCTCTCGTTAACAGATTTCTCTCTTTGTGCTCTCTTAACACATTACTTTGATTTAGATTAAATGTTAAACAGATTTACAACTGCCAGGATAAGTGTGAAAAACAAAGTAAAAATGAACTTCAAAAATGAGAGTTAATTAAAGATATGTTGCATCATTTTGTTAATTTTAGAGGGTTTTTTTTAGCTGTGCATGTGTGGGCGTGTGTGAAAATGTCGACCATGTATGTATTTTTCTCTGATAATGTAGCTGCTGTCTCCCTCGAGGGGTTAAAGTGTCATAATCACCCCCTGCTCGTTCGACTCTGGCCTTGAGGATGTTAAAAATGAGTGCTCTTGGCAATGGAGGTGACATGAAACTTCTTTAAAAATGATGGGGAAACTTTGATAAGTCCTCAACAGGGACATGAACTGTCAGGAAGACAGATACCTCAAGTGAAGCAGGGACCTTTCATTAATGTAACACAATCCCTCGACCATCTGTTTAAGCTGACATCAAGAGGTTCCTTTTGAAACACTGGTGAGCCTCATGAGTGAAACACCTTACGGCACCTTGCTTATCACTGACACTCCTAGGACTCTGCAGGTGATTAACCATGCATGTATATATATACATATATATATATATATATATATATATATATATATATACATATCTCTATATATCTCTATTTTTTGTGGTTTCTTTGAAGATTGCATATATAAAATGACTGATCAATTGCTAATTTAAAAACATTTCTGTATGTTTAAATCTGTGTTGCTATATGTTTTAGTGTCAAGAAACATTAAAATCTGTCACGATGCAGGTCTGTACACCTTTGAGAGTTAACAGCCACAGAAGGCTAAACGTGCTTGCCCTTGGCTTTGGTGTTAAAAGTGGGTTAGACTGTGAGTGTGCGCCCAGAGGTGTGAGGGAGCTGGAAGGCTGAAGCATGGGGACATGTTTCCCAAAGGAGGGTGTAATGTCAGGGTGCAGGCTTGTGCACTCTAAAGAGTAACGACTATGGAAGACTAGACGTGCTGGCCCTTGGCTAGCAGGTTGACCCTTTAGCTGAGTGGTTACTGCAGTCATCACAGTCTGGGAGACCGGGGATCAAGACCTGGTATGGGAACCCCCCTTTGCTATAAAACATATTTTGCTTTTACATAATAAACATTAATGCCATGTCAGTAAGCTAACACATGTGATACAATCACTTTGAAGTTGAGTACATGCTAGATAATCTTCACCTTATGCTGTTTTGTTCCTTTTTTGTCATTTTTGCTTTGTATCCTTTCAGAAGTGGATTGCTTTTGACAAGGAGATACAACAAGTCTGACAGGCCCTCAGCAGTTCTGATTGATTTAAAGAACTGCAAACAATTCATTATATTTCACCTTTAGTATTTCACAATGAACAGTGGACGTAGGCTGACCCTTCTCTCACACAGTCTTCAGGTAGCTTAGAGATCTGTCTGGTGGTGTTGGATGATTAGTCATTGTTTGCTGACTGTGCTGTTTATTTCTGTTTCTTAATGCTTAAAGCAAACACTAATTGAAAAACAGTATCTTGCAGCTTAACTGGACATTGTATTAAATAAATGCATGTGCCTAATATTCATGTTGGGCTTGTGCCTTTGCCTCCTCACTACTATAATAATGTATGTGCTTAACTATCAGTGCAATGTGTTTTGAAATGTTTCCCTACATACTCCAATGTTTTTCTGACCTAGAAAAGCAGTATTGTATGATGATGCACTTTTTTACTCAGTTTTTTACTCAACATCTTTGACATACAATCCCCGAAAGAAAACTTTGAGATACGATCTATTATCACAGAAACGGATTAAAATATGTCAGATAAAGATATACAGTACATATGGATGTTTAGGCAGTTTATCACACAAATTCAATTGAGATATCCTGCTAAATCCTGTGTCATATGTCAGGACATGCAGTCTTGCAATAATTCATGAGTCACATGCAGGCATTGGGAAAAATAACTGACAACAGTATATCATAAAACTTTTCTGGTTGCCCTTCCATTATTCTTTCTTTTATTTTTTACTTTGAAGTTGTGTGTGACCATGGTTTTACAAAGTACTATATGAATAGTTTTTTTTTTCCTAAAACGTGTAAAGAATGTGAAAGTTTTAAAACTGCATGTGTTTCTCAAAGTCCTTCCACTTATAAGTAGATGAACAAAAGAGTCCAACGTACCTTCCTGCCACATGCACAGGACTATAAAATCAAACTACGGGTGGTTGACAGCTCAGAGCTACATTGGTATTCCAGCTACAGTTGTCTGCACTATCTCTAGTTCTCCAATTTATAAGCCTCCTCCACTACAATTCTTTTGTGTCCAACTACAAATAAAAATCACTGGCCAGCACACTACTCGATCAAGACGGTGTTGTACCGTGTACCTTTTGGTATCAGTATTCATGGCACAGGGCAAGACACATTTTCAAAACATAACAACTGCAGCTCATGGACAAAACCTCCTCCATTGCGGTCTTTGGAGCTCAGTGGAGTAGGCCAAAAGGGGAGCAAATTTTTCATAATCATAGACAGCTGCACTGATGTCAGAGCTTAAGTAGTCATTGAGCACAACTATCTTAGGAGGTGTCTGACTGAGTGACAAGGATCTAGAGGAAAGAAGGATGGAGTGAGGAACAGAAAGCACTAACGCATGTGACAGGCCAAAAGAGACAAACGAGAAGCAAAATGCAGAGCCTATAATGAGGGAGGGTAGACACTAATTAAATTTGAGAGGAAATTTCAATGTGAAACCTTTTTCTAAAGGCATGTCTGATAAAAGGGGCCTCTCCTTGAACATGTTGCCTCTTTATTGTTCTTTGAGTGGCGGTCAATTAAATTGGTGGTCATGCATGACTAAAGGAGACAGTCAGTAAAGCAGACAGGCATGCACGCATGACCATGAGAGATGTGGTGCCTGCTGTGATAGATGTTAATGTGGCCAACAAATCGGTAGCCTGATTAAGCACTTAGTTTAATGTTTACTTGAAATGGAAAAGAAGAATTACCTAATCATCCAGTCCTTTCCTTATATTTCTATTATCTTAACGTATAGTCTTAGTTTCTCAATTTATCATACTTCTGTTTTCACTGTTCCCATAGCTGTTCTTTATCCAAGCATGAGTACTGTAAATGGACTCCACTGCCTCTAGTCATGGTTGGATTTGTCTGAAGCCCACACTGTACTTGAGCATATTAGCCTTGCCTGCCAGACGAGTCTGGTGAGTCGGTGAGACTGTGAATCATGTCTGGCCTTGTCTTTCCTCTTCCGTCTGTTATCTCAGAATTTAAAAGCATGAGTGCAGTTTTTTTAAAGCTGGAAAAGCATATCTTTTCATCTGAGGAGATGATGTTTCTGCTGTTTTCCCTAATGGAGTTGGAGAGTTCACTTGGTATTGAGAGGAAAAACAAAATGGCAGTGAAGTATAAGGCAGTAATCACCGTTGTGTTTTCATTGGTCATGGAGGATGCAAAATGTACAAACTGTCATTGTTGCCTTGGATATCATCTATGGATGTCTCTGTTTGTTTATTTTTCTGCCAGCAGCCCAGAATCATAATTGATAAATGACTGGTGGAAGCTGCTCAATTCATATCCATTTTATTAAGAATACCATCACATCATCATGCAAATGAATAAATACTTGTGTTATGATATGAAACATTGTTGGTCAACTATGGACACATGGAAGATTATTCTGAATGTTTTGGAAATATAAAATAATACATGTAATAAGTGTATTATTATCTTTCATAATGCAAAGTGTGCCTGCATGAGATGAGGTTTTTTACAGTGTGATCAACTCACAAGACTCATCTGGCTTGTGAGATTATGAACATATGTGATATGTGTACATACTTCACACATGAACACACACATACCTCAGCACCTAAACAGTTTCTGTAACCGTTTACTAGTACTCACACCTGCAAAATGCAGTTAGCCTTATAATCAGTCAAACAAAATGAGCAGCAAGCAGTCAAGTTTATGCTAGAGATGTTACATAATAGTGTGTTAATTTCTCTCTCGCTATTTTTCAATCAAAAACACACACACACATGCACCATTTATGATATGACACAATTTTATGTACTTTACTGTATGGCAACTGTACTGTCACAGGTTCTTAGTACTCTGGATGCACACAAAAAAAAAAAAAAAAAAAGAAAACCAAAACACATCAAACATATCAAGACCTAAGAGACTTGGAGCCACTCTAGCAGCTCTGTGAGGCTGCTCAAGTGAAATGCTAACATCAGCATGCTAACATGCTCACAGTGAAAATGTTAAAGGGCTTTAGCGGGTAATGTTTACCATGGTCACCACCTTATTTCAGTGTATTAGCATGCTAACATTTGCTGGTTAGCACAGAACACAACACACAGCTGAGGCTGATGGGAATGTCACATTTTGCACATATTTGGTTGTAAACTAAGAAGTATGAGATGAATTGATTTTTTAAAAATACATTTTAATGGACAAGGCTGCAGATTTTCTGTATTTTCTTATTGTCAATAAATCTCATGTGCAGAGCCAGGCCAACAATGAACTGATCCTACTTACAAGTATGTGCATGTATCCAGAGCCTAATATATCTTATATCCAAAAATGATTATATATATATGATAATACTATTAAAAATGAGTCAGTGAGCCACACTGTTGCACTAGGTGACATGTTCCTCCACCCCAAAGAGTATAGGCACATGAGTTTATTTATAAACAGCACCAAAGACTAATAACAGGAATTGCGTTTTCAATCTCACAAGAGTAGTTCCTTGTAAGGCAGACATTTGAGAAATTAACAAGGTCAAGAGGTTGTGATATATAGCACGAAAAGCAAGCGAGGCTCCATAAACAGACTGGTGTTCCCACGTCTGTTGTGCAGCTACTCTCCTGACACTGAAAACTATAATTAGTCTTTGAATCCCTTTCTCAACAAACTACCAACAAACTATCCTAACTCTCCAAGGAACATGTCCCAAACACATTTTTGGGAGTATCTGATGATTGAAATAACAGATTTCTACACATATCTACACATCCTCTTATCTGCTTTTACAATGCTTTCACTCTTTTTACCATGCAAGTCACAGGCTTTGTCAACATATTAGACTAAGCCTGTGACCTCTCGTTTCACATTACTTCTGAAGCTGCTATAGGTATGAATGAATGTTTGCTGCAGTTTTATTCTGAGGGAGATTGAAACTTTTAGCAGATCATAGAAACTGGAATTTGAAGCAAAGGATATGAATAGGGTCAGACAGCATTTTCTTTGCCTGTCTGATTTCAGTCTACTCTTATAGTAAATGGACTGAAGAGATGGATTTTCTGTTATTTTCACAGTGGTCTGTCCCAGACGAGTAATTTGAGATTTCAGTTGTTCAGACAAATTACCATACTATGGTGTCATCGTATATCTGGACTGTATAATAACATGATGATATAAACTTCAGCTAGACACTTATGTCAGTGTGAAGAACCTGCAGGTATCCTTCATTGTTTCTCTGAGGTTTTTGGGAAGCGTTGGGAATCCGATCCGCTTATGGCCATCCTTGGAGCAAGAAGCTCCTTATCTTATGCCAATAAGTATGAAAAAATGGCTACTTTGTTTGGAATGGTAATTGCAAAAAAAGTTAATCTTGCAAGTGTGGAAATGGACTCTGTACCCATATATGATTTGTGGTTGTGAAATGGCAAACATATTACATCTGCAGAGTCTGAGATTCTATAATGAAGATAGATGAGGTGTGTTTGATAAGATCTGGAACCCTGTGCTGATTTTTTTTTTCCAGGGTAAGGACTAACATGTTGCGTCCAATGTAAAGCACCTTACTATTTGTATAGTTTTGTTTATTCGTATTCCTTCTATGCTCTCAATAATAACAATAACAATATTAATAATATTAGTATTAATAATATGAATAACTAGAAAATTCCTGCAGCAGAAATTTTGAGAGTGACACGGGCCGGTGCCGGTGGGTCATGTGTGAGGAGCCCCAGCAGCTGATGGGGAACACTTATCAGGGAGGAGCTGATGGTATTTGTGTCATTGATGCTCTGTTATGATTTCAGTGGTATGGCCGTTAATTATTAGTGCTGATCAATAATTACACTTAGTGTGTTTGAAACATGAAAATATATATAAACATATATATAATTCTAATAATACTATATATTACATTGACTTTTAAGTCATGATGTGGAGTTACAACATGTACATAATAAATATAATTTATGGGTTTTCTACATCATCAGGAGCACATCTGTACATTATGAATACATTTCTTAATACATTTCAAATATTGAAACAGAACACACCTTAGACCAACAGTTGTTTTTCATGTGTTTATTTATATGACAATCTGCCCTTTCACCCTCAAATGTGATTAGAGAAACTGCCCCATAAAAACCTTTTACATGGACAAAATGACAGAAACTTTAGGAGGAGCAGCAGAAGTGAGATGTCTCTTATGGGACAGACAGAGACAGACGGAGGGAAATTTGGCTGCAGGGTGATCGTCTTGCATGTTCTCTGAAAATACACAAAAACAAAGAAATCAGTAAGATAGACAACATTATGGTAGCATGAATTAACTCAAATTAAACTCATCCTCATGGATACATTTATAAATGCTCCTTACTTGTCTATATATTACTTGTCTACATATATATATATATATATTCAACCAGCAAGTTTTTTCTTGATGTGAAATGACACAGGCATCTATCAGAAGATAATAAGAGGATGTAAAAAAGGCATCGTGTGGAAATAAATATTTCTCAGCTTTTATTTTCCAGTCAAAATAATAAGCTTGAATAAAAGTAACTTTAAGACAAAATTCGCGCAAGGGGTATGAATCATTTCAGGCTTGACTGTATGTATATAGTCCAATAGATAGTAGAATATAGATATGAAGCAATATATACGTAGTTCTCCGGGTGTGTAATTTCAAGTCGGGTGTTTATATGAACAGTAAAAGAAGGTTTTTTTTTTCTCATAGCGGACTTTTATTTGTAATAAAATAATCGGAATACTTCTTCAACCAACAGCATTACGTTACTACACTAACAGTATTTACAGCGCGAAGGTCAGTTTTAATCTGTGATATCATCTACCTGTTTGGCCAGTGAGCCTCACTGCCGTTCAAATACACCAGACTCCTTTGACAGAAAGACTAAATTTACTTAGCAGAGCACAGATCTACCACACAGTCTCCTTTTTGGCGTTAATGTGAGGTACTTTGCTTCACGAAGGGATCTGATAACTTCTTCAACCGCTGAAACTCACCCAGTCACACACACAGACTAAGCAGCTAGCTGCGCTACAGCAGCACCTCCCGTTACCTTACCATCTTAAATGTGGATTTTTTTCAAAGGAGTCTGTTTCGGTTAACGTAAACAAAACGGACCTTACTTTTCAACAGAGACGGTCTATCTCGATACAAATCATATTAATGATGTCCTCAAACACTTTTCACATCACTCTGAAAGTGACAGAAGCAAACTCAGCACTTTAATGGACGTTGACAGCACACTGAGTCACAGTTTAGCTATATGTATAGTGTTCTTGCTCAGCACCAACTGTATATTTTTGTACATATTAATAATTTATTCCCAAAAATATGAGAGAATAATGTCTAGATTCAAGAATAATGTAGGCTAATGCTACTAAGATAACAAAGTTGAAGAGAAAAATATTGACTTACCTCAATCAGATGACTGTTGACTTTGTGGTTGGTGCAGCTCCCTCTGATTCAGGCAGATTAGCTAGCACACTTAGCTCCGTGCACATAGCTTCGCACACACCGGGACACTCACACGCACGCCCGCAGGCACGCCCACACCAACCCCACACACATACATGGAGATTTACTCTGCTCCCCATGGCAACCCGTGCATGTGTGCGTCCTCGTACGCGTGCGTGTGTGTGTTCGTGTGTAAATTTGTCAAAGTAGCTAAAAATGTTAGCTCCGTGAGCCTGTCAAAAAAGGCATTTTTGTGAAGGAACCGTAAATCCTATCAGAAATCTGAGCAGACCAGGACCACCACAAGATCTTTCTGCACAATATTGGTGATCTTCAAGTCCCTAGACTCAAAAATGTGGACAGGAGAGCGAGAGAAAAAAGGGTGTCAGTTCAGCTCTTCTCCTGAAATCTCCTTAATTAATATGGGAGTCTATGGGACAGTTGGCCGGTAAACCCTTCACAAAAGGGCTGACAGTTCAAATTCTGTTTGTGTCTGAGCTACAGTTGGCGATTTAAATGACACAAGCGTGCCTACAACTGTGGAAAAAAATATTTGTGTAGACCAAAATATGAGGCTGAAAGGACGATTTATCCAGAAATTTTTCAGAAAAATTTAAATAGCTTCTTCCACTCTAAGTGATGACATCACTTAGAACATTCCAGCAATACACACTAATGTTAAACTCAAAATACAATATTTATATATATATATATATATATATATATATATATATATATATATATATATATATATAATACAAGTTTAATAGCTATTGCTATTGCATAGCTATGGAGCGTAGTGACTCGTGCAATACCCCATGTCACTAATAATAAATACATATTAAAAAAAAAAAGAATATACCTGCAGGTAGGTGAAGACCCTCAACATGGACTCTCCAAATGAGTGTATTATGAACATGGGCCCCAAAGGCAGACCCAGATGATAGCAATGTACTGTATGTCATCTTGCCAGTGATCTATTACTCTTCTGGAGACAAACATAGTCACTTTTGTGTTTTCCCACTTCTCGACCATCAAACTGCTAAAAGTGAAAAAAAAAAATCCTTTACTTTTAATTGTAAACTTCTACAATATCTTTGGTCTTGATGAGTAATAAATCTGAAGCAATATGTAGGCTAATTCATATAATTCAGAACAGGGTACCTGTAGTCTACCATTTGTATTTGATGGGAACATTTGATAGGACGTTACACTTTTTCTTTTCATTTCTTTATGTGCAGACAACAACAAGTATCATGCTGCGTTGATTTTGTTCAGTCACCTCCCATGAATTTTCATCATTTGCACTTGTCAAAGTGGCACTAAATTCTCCTCTCAATACAACTTCTTTGATGTACCTCATCTACTAGCAGTATACTTTCTCTCCTGCTCCGGCTTTGTTTTTTTTTTTGTTTCCTTTTCAGAAAATTGCCGATCATTTCATCCCTATTCATGAATGATTTCACAAGATAAAATCAATCATTTTTCAAGATTACATTTTTACTCTTATGATAGCTCTTTATACTATTCTTATGTGTAATTCTTAAAAGATTGATGATCAGGTGATTCAAATCATAGCATATCACAGACCAGATATTTCAGAAAGACATGGGTCAGATGTTTTGTGATCAATTCATAAGAATTGCTTATGAGGGTGTGGGTGCTCTGTGAACAAACCAACATATGACCACTCAAGCTAATCCCAAGACTTTAGTTGAAGCGACTTACTCATACTGAAAATGCAGTCAAACAAGAATAACAAGCAATTAGTCTTATTCGAGTATATTAACTTGTCACGCAACACTGCTTCAACTTCTTGCTTATATAAGTCAGATGATTTGTGATGTGATATGCAACCATATTCGCTGTAGTTCCTACTGCTGTGAAACAGCTGCTTTTTCGCTGATCCAATCAAACACAATTAGTATCTCCAACATAAACACTGCTTTTACTCATCTCTCAGTCTCTCTCTTTCTCATACGCACACATTCACACAATTGCATGATTCCTCCCTCCCTTTATTAACATCACATGCCTATTGGGAGCTGGCAAAGTTAAGTGAGCTCTCCATCTGTTAAATTAGAGAGTGTCAAAACTTTTAGCTGCTGAGTGATCCAGAGACATAATCCCATGTCTCCTTGGGTAATGAATTGTACTCATGCTAATTAGCACGCACATGGCCAGCAGTAGCAGTGAGAATGTCCTAATCAAATAGACTTATGGTTTTGTCATGTCTATGGTTTCTCTCTTCCTTCTGAGGCTGGCTGGATGGGCCTTGGCTCAAACCTCTGCTGCACATTCTTCCCTTGCGAACCCCACTGAAGGACACTTTTTTTATTGGATAGTATAGAGCAACATTAAACATTAGCAGAAAGAGGGGGATGTCATATGACACAAGTCCCTCATTGGGCTCAAAACAGGGATGTTGCAGTTACATGGTACATATTTTATACTACTGGGACATTCAGGTTTTGAATGATAGGCTCTTTTTCTGGACTGACAATCTTCAAATATAAAAAATACACCTGATCAATAAACAATGAAAAGACAACAATACGGATAGACAAACAAATGTTCAAAAACTGAATTTCTTGAACCAATATTTGTACCTTTTATGTATGGGTACTATCAGTCTGCGCGACGGAGTCGATAGAGTGATAGAACAGGAGAATGAGAGTGACACAGAGAAGGAGAAAGTCTTCAAGGGTGAATGGAGCAGAGGGTGTCTGTGTTGCTAAACACTGGCTATAATAGAGGCCAAGGATTAGATGGCAAACTTTATACCCCTACACCCACACACACACTGCATTCCATCAGGGCTTTATCTGGCCTTTTATTTGCCTTTATCGAGCATGGCGGAGGCAGCCCGCTCAGCGTTAACAATGTCGGGCTAAAGTCATTTCACACAACACTACTTGGTCATGTAAGCTGACAACTTTTATATTCCCTTATGTCCTTGGCTTGCTCTGTCGTATGGGCTTATCAGTAGTGGGGAGTGGTGCAACCAGTTGGTTTTCAGCACCAAGATGTGCCACAGAGTGGGGTAAATTGTGCTAATTTCAAGCCTGGAGGAACCATTACTAGGAGGTGAGCATAACTCGTAGTGGCAGACAAAACTGCCTAGAAAGCGGGAGCGTACATTGCTCATGGATCTAATACATGCTGCACTGGGTTTAACTGTTCAATACAGGGCGTTGGTGTGCATCAAAGCTTTTCACATGCAATTTATTCTTTGGCTGACAAAGGTTGTGTGCATGTATGTATGTGTGTGTGTGACTGTGTATGTGGCGTTGCTGGTGGTTTTGGGTAGGGGCTGTAAGGGGTTCATCTGCACAGTCTTTTAATTAACCTCATGCCCTGTTACTATCCACACTGCCAGGACTTGGCTGACCTTACACCGATTTATGCTGCTATAAAAGTGACAAGGTTATGGAAATACAGGCTGATGCAGGACGTGACGGAGGGGTTGCCGGGCCAACCTTTAACAGGCTGACAGAGGCCATTATCCTTGATGTCAGATGAAGAGGTGTAAGATGGAAATGTCCCTTGCATTTCATGCTGTACTGCTTAGATCAACCAGGGAGATGAACCAGTGGTGGACAGACAAACACATTCTGTTGACTTAAGGACGACTCAGGCCCACTTCACAAAAATAAGCCTTAGTCATCTCCTGAGAGGAGCAGAAAAGGATGTTAAAAAACAAACAAACAAAAAAACAACTACTAATTGGGAGTGAAAACACTGATGCTCAAATGAGTTGCATGTCAGATGCATTCTGATTCTTGCAAATAAACTACTGAGTTCACCATAAATTTGAATCTTATTCTATATGTGGAGCCACCCTCCCTGTAGTCCAACTTTAATGCGTTATTCAGAGTTCAGCTTTTATATGTTCAATATTTTATTTATGCTGTATTTTAAAACATGACATGCATGTCAATATTGTCTCTGTCAATGGCTCCCATATTAAGCCATTTTTTAATATGGCCTTGTTTTACTTCATTCTTTAATACTTAATTTGAATTAACATGGGCCCAATATAGTATATAAATCACTTACTATCTGACCTGCCATAACTGTCTTAAACCACCATGTTTATCAGTTAAATGATAAAAACCAAAATGGAGAGCACAATAATCCAGTTCAGTTTTGTATTGCTTGTGGCTGAGCAGATTTAGCAGAGTGGTGATATTTGATTGAATATTGTAGGGTTTTTTTCCTCTGCATTGCTAAATCAATTAAAAAGTCTGATACGGGTCCATTCAGCAGCACATAATTATCTTGTCATTCCAGTTAATTAGCATCCTATAAGGATTCACAGCCCACAAGGTAACTGCCCATCAAACAGCAGGGCAGATGACTACATTAAAAGATGACTTGAGGGATGTGTACTTGGGTCAAAAGGTAGGTCTCTTTCCCACCGGAGCTGTGCACAGTAAACTTGGGGGTCAAGCTGTATTCAAGCTCTGAAACATACAGATTAATATGATATCCAGTGTCAGGGACACACCAAATTCTGTGCAGCTTTCAGTTAAAAAAGGGACAAATCTACAGTGTGGGACATATAGTAGGGAAGCAATGTATCACAAAATCACAGTTTGGATCATATTACAGTTTTGAATCACAGACTGGACCATTTTTTGGATCAGCAAAAAAAAAAGGAGCCAAATGAAACTTTGCTTTCCATTTACTCTGTAAAATACTTAATGCAGGGAACTTTTGCCCATGGTCTTACATGAAAACAACATTCAAGATGTCTGATATTTAAATAATAGCTAAATATTAAATAAAATATATAAATTAGTCAATCCTCAATTGTTAAATCAAATTGCAATATGAGGCATGATACCTTCTTTCTTTAAACATGGTAGTGAATGAAACAATAGCCTGTGCCCAGATCATTAAAACTTAGTGATAATTTACTAACATGAATACACGTCTTGTCCTGCAGTTTAGCTTGTTGAATGAGCCCCCAAACAAACATTCATTGGGGAGAAGTGCACCACTAACATAAGTTTGCAGCGAGGTAACAAGTCAGCTGCTCTGCTGCAGCACATTAAACTGCATGTTAACATACCTGCAAGTGTCACTTCGGACCCATTAGACGCTGGTTTGGTTGCTACTCTTCAAAATCCCTGTTAACAACATGCTGTCTGTTCATGACTTGTAGCTATAGGAGTTTGTTCACTTTGTCTCCAATGAAACATTCATTTTTGCAGATAATCCGCAGTTTATATGGGTGCAGAACCATGGGGGGCAATCCGTATGCATCACAGATCAACTACGTTCCGTTACACCACTAACATTAACCACTAACGAACAGTGAAAGAGCCATACAATAGCTACATCTAATTCTGCAACTAGTCTACCATTTTCATACAAATGAAAACATAATTTGAACTGCAAAGACTGAAAAAAGAGAGAAGAAGAAAAAATAGGAATGATATTTTATTTAGCTAAACCAATTACAATTTAATGTTTATTTACTATTATTTTCATTATTAATGAATCTGTTGATTATTTTCTTGATTAATCGATTAGTCGTTTGGTCTAGAGAATGTGAGAGACAGTGAAAAATGTTGATCTCCATTTCCCAAAGCCCAAGATACAATCTAAAATGTCTTCTTTTGTCCTAACAAATAGTCCTCAAAGATATTCAGTTTACTATCATAGAAGACTAAAGAAACCAGAAAATATTCACATTGAAGGGACTAGAAGCAGATCTTTTTTTTTTGAGCAATGAGACTTGATGTAAACAGTAAATTTGCGCGCCATGAAACCAAACTAATAAACTGAAAGAAGCTAAAACTCTCTGTAGAAATGCAGAGTCAGATGATGATTGTTTATTCAAAAAATAAATAAGAGGACATTCATAACTCCTCTTCTGTTTGTTCCCCCATAGTTGTTCATTCCAGCCTTTTGAAGCTCCTCCTTCCTATCGACATGTATAATGTAGTGAGAAATTAACTAAACTGATAACTAACTACAGCAAACCCACAAATAAATAACACAAACACTGAGATCAACTGCCAGATTCCAATGTGCTTTTCAGGGTTAATAATCAATTTGCAATCTGGTGATTTCAGTGACTCATAGTCCTCCAGCCAAACAGTTAGACGATACAATGCCAAATGCAAAAACAACAGAACAGAAGCATCACTTGAATCACACACACACAAGCAGCAAGAGAGAAATACAATGTGTGTGCGGATATCGTAACATATTATCTGGCATAACATGAGGCTTGTCCGTCATATCCACAGGTCTTTGTTATAAAATCTTACTGGCTCGCATCTAAACTCTCTGCAGATTTTTTTTTTCTTCCTGCAGAGTTAGTTTGTTTTTTATGTTTTTGTCCTGCTATGTGAATAGCTTCTGGCAATGTTCATTGATCTGCAGCACGTTGTGTCTGGATGTTGTTTTGGAGATTGGGCAGGATGAAGCAGCTTATGTAAGCAACAGTTGAAGTCATCAGGGGAAGGAGAGATTTTGCCGCACATCTATAGAGGAGAAGTGATGAGATATTACCAATATCAACACACTCACGCTGTGCTTACGCACATCCATGGATTCCAGAGCCCGGCGGCTGATAGAGACGCTGCAGCAGACTGGTAAATATCGCTGCTCTGCACGAACATCTGTTCATTACACTAAAACTGCTACATTACCAGCTGTGGAAATTAACTGGGAACTTGTGCCATAATGCCACTCAAGCTGGGGGAAAATAGAGACAGTATATTTGGTGTTCCAATTATTATCCTGGCAATTTAAATGTACACATATAATGTAAGTCTGCAGATACAGAGTTTGAACTTTTCTAGTATTTGTATGTAAATAAGAAATCAATGTAAGAAAACAAAGGATTAGTCATCTTTATGAACAATAACTGTGTGAAAAATAATGAGTTGTAAGATGCTAAAATGATCCATAGACCTGAAACATGGGTTTTTCACCACGAGTAACCCCTTTCACAGTATTCATAGTCATTTTATCTATTGTTAATATGAAAATATTGATTATTTCAGCTTTAAGGGATGTCACAGATAAAAACAATTTGGTGTTATGTATCCACATATCCCAGCCAAAAATAATTCTCAACAGTAAAACATATCTGCTAGTCTGCAACTAACAGTCTTGATTCCCAGTTAGCCACAACAACTGCTGTCACAATACTCTAGGTTAAAGACACTAGACTGATTGGATGGAATGCAACAGGATGGAATGATTTGATTGTATAATTTAATAACTCAAGAGCTTAAATTAATTTAAGGAAACAAATTAAGCAATTACTCATTTGAGGGAACAAATCACCAACTTGAGTGCAAACTGACAAAAAAAATGTTGTCCTTGACATTTGGAGGTCTTTGTATGCAAAACTGAAAGGGAAACAAATAATTCCTGACATTTCTCTGTATCTGCAAACAAAAGCTAAAACAAAAATCTAAAAGAGAGAAAAAAAGACTTGTTTTAACATAATAGAAAATAGTGCTGAAGTGATTAATCTACCGAGAAAATTTTTCTACTATTTTTAAAATATCTTAATGCTTTCAATTCTCTGGTTGCAGCTTCCTCTTTATATCTTTGTAAAACTGATGTCTTTGGGTTTTGGACTGTTGGTCAGACATTTTTTTCAGAGTTTCCTGACATTAAATAGACCAAACAATCGTTCAATTAATTGAGAAAATAATAGGCAGATTAATCCATAATGAAAAAGAAGCCTGGCCATGAAAAAAGTAACACAATTCTTAACAAGGATTGACGTCTATGGCATAAAGTGCTCAGGATCAGATGGATTTCAGAAGGATGTAATAAAAAAGATATCCATATCTGCAGTTGTATCACTACCTGGGTGATAAAGCTGCACTTAAAACAAGAGAAGGCTTCGTTTTTATGACCATGTTACATCACTAACAGTCAAAGGTCACTCTGCAACAGCTGTTTCGTGGAACATCCCATCAGCTTCAAGGTAATTAATTTTAGTAAAGTAGCACAGCTTTAAACAGGAAAAGCTTAGAGGACACTGGTGACATTTTGGTGTTTGAAGTGACTTTGTTTTCAGTCCATTTAACAATATCTCTTGAAGATATATTTAAGGAGGTGATTGACCTTATTTCGAAGTGTTATCATACACTTTGTCTTTCAGTATAAACAGTATAAAGTATAACACAGAGAACACTTCCTCCAGTCAGCCATAAAGTGTGCATTAAATTTGAGCGTTAGTGACAGTTAGTGCCTCCTCTCTGACACTCTGTCTGTGTCAAACATTCAGTCTGTGTTAGTCTAAACTAAATAAACAACCTTCAGTCTATTTAGTCGGCAGTACAATAAGTGATAGAACTGTTAAATTGTGTGAGAATGTTATACGTTAAATAGAGGAAGAACAAACCAATAGTTTTCCATTTTCAGATGACCACATTAAAAACATTCTTTGAAGAAATATGCTGTGACAAAAACCCGTAGCATATTTGTCTCAAGAACACAGAATTGGTGAATTCCAATTAAATAATGCCCTGGGGCATTTGAATATCAGAGTGCCACAACTCATTGAAAGATACCTGCTCAAAGCAGTAGTGTTAATGAAATAAAAAATGAAAATGACTAACAATGAAGTCAGCCTTAAAAATGAATCCAGAATGATTTGGGCAAATACAATTCATAGAGTATAACAGCATAGAAGAATTTAATAAACTCCTCAGCTGCCCTCAAGGATTTAAGTGGACAAATATTCTAATTTTAAACACATGCTACTAAAACTTTATTATGACAGCATTTTTTAGGACAGAAACATCAGTCTAGAGCTACAATGATTGGATATTTAATCAATTAGTCAATCAAAAGAAAATGCCAACAATTGCCAATAATTCATATAATCAATTAATCATTTTGTCTCTTGCACTGATTGTCTTCTTTGGTTCCCACTTCTAAAATATGATATAGTTTTTAGTCTTTTATGATATTAAACTTAATATCTTTGGGTTATGGACTGTTGGTCAAGACAAACCAAGACATTTTAGGTTGCATCTTGACCTTTGGGAAACAGTGAACAACATATTTGTTAGTTGCAGTTCAACATTAAATGACTTCAAGTAAAAAACAAAATAAAACAAAACTGTATATCATGCTTTTTAAATATTTCATGTTTTAGATGGTGTTTCACATTTTGATGGTTCCACAGAAATGAGCGGTATGGTTGATTAAGTAAAAACTGTATGTGTAACAGTTTTTCAATTTTACATACAGCACACGCACACCCACACACGCACACACACACACACACACACACACACAGACCTCATTAATTAAGTACCTGTAAGCATGATGTAACACATCAAACTGTGAACACTACAACACAGCATTGTAAGTAGCATGCACACAACATGTTATTTTTACAGTAGCCAGTGGCACATTAAGTATCACTCCTCTCATTCTATTAATTCAGCCCTTCACCTGCACCAGAAACCGAATATTTTAAAAAAGGATCCTATGTTTTTGCAGTTTATTTTACACTCACAAGATCAAATGTAGGCTTATTCTGTGTCTAGTAACCAA
This sequence comes from Euthynnus affinis, assembly GCA_029490765.1. Taxonomy (NCBI): domain Eukaryota; kingdom Metazoa; phylum Chordata; class Actinopteri; order Scombriformes; family Scombridae; genus Euthynnus; species Euthynnus affinis. Next base: position 18,112,128 of record CM055838.1, on the reverse strand, counting down.
CTTAGATGAGCCACCTAAGGAATAGTTAGATCTTTGAACAGAAGTTGAATTTTAGGAACTAACTCTGGAACTAAATTAATTTTGGCTAATATCATTGTAGCCTTGAACCTCGATTCAGCCTTCGGACAGATCAAAACTGACCTCAAAACTTGAGGTCCATGAGGCTCATGACTGCTGCTGATGAGTGCAAACATCACACCTGCAAGGCTGCAACTTTGTCAAAGTTTTTGTTCTGAAGTGGTTTATATAACAAATGTTATTTACTTGTGCATAACAGATTATAATTAAATGATTTATTTGTAGTGGATTATTATGGTGTTGTTAGGGCTGTATGTGGGCCTGCATGAAACATTATTTTACAAAATGAACTGTTTCATAAAACTATTTTGGTCAAGAGCCTGTAAGCCTACTCTTCATTGTCAGGGAAATAAACACAGGTCTTTTTTATGGAAATAAACCAAACACACTTGTTGAACTGGTTTAAGTTTGGCTTCTGTATTGCTCTTGTAGTTTAAAAATGCATATTAAAAAAATGAAATAATAAGAATTATGAGGCCCACCAGGACTGTATTATTATAGGGGAAACACTGTGTAAGTGTAGTATAGATAACAACATACATTTAAGTGATGCCCTTACCTGTGACTCGTGTCCACAACTTGTGCAAACATCAATATCGCAGGTCATCAGGTTTAGTGCAAAAGGTTCTACATGCGTCAATTTTGAAAAACAGGTCAAACACAGGTCCCTATAGTGAAAAAAAGCAATAAAAATTCAGGCTAGGGGGACGTTGCATGCTGCCAATCTCATATGACCAAAATGTCACATAAATAGGAAAACAAACATTTGGATTTATCATATGAGTACTCGACAGTGCAGTCAATTGTTAGACAAATCCAAATGCAAATGTGTTTGATTTTGACAACAGGAGAACTTACTGCTTTGATTATACCATCTTTTTAACTTTTTTCCCCTCAAACACAGTAAAACTTTCTATTGTCCCAGTAGCTCCACAAATTTGCATTCAAAAAGATGTATTCACACAGTGGGACATACACACTTATAAACAATGACAAACTCTTTCATGAATAATACATATGGTGGGACTGATTTAAGAATGCTAAAGTTGTAAGAGGACCAGCCCTCCAGTTTTCTGACTCACTGAAGAATCCAAAAATGCTTCAAGCCATAATTCTTAACTTCAAGAAAGATATCACCAAGAAAAAACAAGACATTACAGTCAATATTTTAAAAAGCTGTTTGCATTTAGTGTCAAAGTATCTTTCTCTATGCCACAGGAAACAAACGCAAGTAGTGCAGTTATGTTCGTTTTCCCTGACTCCATTAGTTAATTAGTTATTTATCTTTCACCACTTGAAGCCCACATGTGATCATGCTATAAGGGCTGCCGCTATAAACATATCTGTTGTTGTAGGGAGAAAGCAACAGAGAGACAGAGAGGGAGAGAGAGCAACACCATACATTGGAATTAGCATTAATGAAGTGTGTTATACGACTATGTATGGTGACAAAGAGGCCAGGTCTAAAAAGACACTCAATATCAAGTGACAGAGGGAGGTGAAAGGGAGGCGTGTATTAACACACAAGGAACTTCCTTGACACTTTTTAATTGCCACCTTAACCTCTGGTGTCAGAGCCATTTAGTCACCACAAAGGCATCACATGCAAAAGGGAGGAGGAGGAAAAAAAATCCAAGCTGTGCACTGCATCAACCTCACTTATCCTCCTTAGCCTCTGACACTGTGTTCCCCTATAGCGCTTTGCCAATAAACCACTAAAACTCCCCCAAGGCTCTGGTACACATGACAAGCCCACGCTGCTGTTATGACCCCTCTTGCTTGGTGCTGGTAACTGTGGCTCTTAATTGCCATCTTCTGTCATCTGGGTGAACTGTAGACCTGTAACCACAGGCATCACTGGTTGTGGAAAGTACGTTACATAACATAAACTTGCTCATAATGCACAATTAAGGGCTCTTTGCTCTGTGGATTACATTTATGGGAGAGGTACAGGACTAAGAATGATGCAGCAGCTGTCAGAAAGTTAAAATGAACAACTTTGACCTTTCAAGTAATCATTCACACAAAGTTAAAACAAACATTTTCAATTTTTCTACATAAATCTAACTATAATGCAAGGACTCTCTGTCTACCCTTATGTATGTGTGTCCTTCACATATCTAGAGAACTGTTCATCTGATCTACTTCACATCTGGCGGGTGTATTGCTGGGGATCCAGCAATACAGTGTCAAATTTGGTGCAATTTGGACACATGACACACTCAGTATTAATAAACTTTGGTTAAACAAGTGAATAGTGTTCTGTGCAGCAGCAGGGGGCGGGACTTCAGGGTTCTGCAGGCTTAGTCAAGTATATATTTACGTGTGTCTGTATCGGGTCTTAAACAGGCCAGAGCTCACTGACTGCAGTTCACTTTTGCTGCTGGATGCTGTATACACTAACGTTACAACCAAACTCTCACTTGGAGTTAACGAGCACAAGGAGAGCCATTGCAACTCAAATTGGGCAAGTCTGCAATACTAACTTATAACACTAATAATAAATAATTAAGCCTATGCTTTATTTAAAAACTGCATGATCTCTGATGAAAGAAAGAGTATTTCACCGGTGTTTCTGACTGTGAGTAGCTGTGATTTAGGTGTGTTTTTCAGGGGTAGATTTAGTGATTTGGGAGCCCCAGGCATACACCATCTTGCTTTACTTTTCACCCTTTGTCTAACTGGGAATGTTGGTATTGGCAGTGGTAGAAGAAGTATTCAAAACTTTTTTTCCTGAAGTAAAACTATTAATAATAAAACTATTACCATATACCACACAGTAAAAGTAAAGTCTTGCATTCTTAAAGATAAGAGTAAAAGAGAGGCATTATCAGCATGATGTGCTTAAATTAAATAGTAACCCAGGGGTACCACACTGAGTTGGAAGGACCAACATCCTTCTACCACTACCATATTCAAGTGTGCAACCCTGCTAATCACTTCAATCTACTGCTCTGTGATGGGAAACTAACAGCAATACATATGTGACATGATGGCAATAATTAAGTGTAAGCTTCCCCATCATATCACTCTGAAGGTGGGAATGGCGATCATGCTATTTCAAAACTTCGACCAGCACAATGGACACTGCAAAGGGTGAAAGTATCTCATCGATCAGATCCTAGCCCGTCTCTTGGATGCAAAATCTGTAGTTGGTGTCAATGCTGGATGCACACTCCTCATTCCACACATCACCCTGAACCCATCTGACAACATCTTCCCATTCACTCTACAGCACTGGCAGTTTCCAGTGAGACCCTGCTTTGCCATTACCATGAATAACTTTCATGGGCAGTCGCTACACAGTGTGGGGGTCTTCTGCCCAAGAGACTTCTTCAGCCATGGTCAGTTCTATGTGGTGGCCAGCAAGGTTGGCAGATCAAGAAGGCTTTGCATTCTCAGCAATGTTGTTTATGATATGATGAGGTAAGGGTATACAAATCTAGAGAGTCTGTATAAACAGGACTGAATCATTGACAGACAAAACCTGGACTCTCCTGATCCTCCTGAAGTTCGGTTGTTGCTTGTTATGATTTACAGCCCACATAAACAGGACTAAATCACTGACAGAAGAAACCTGGACTCAACTGATACTCCTGAACTTCTGTTGCTGCTAGTTATGATTTACAGTCCACGTAAACAGGAAAAAATCTTTGACAGAAGAAACCTGGGCCAGACTAATCCCCTTGAAGTTCTAATATGCTTATATTTTCACTTTCCATGCTTATTTTTTATTGCAAAGTTGTCCTTATATTTTGTTAAACTGTGGCATTAAAATGTCTTGGACAGTCTTAAATTTAACTTGCTGCTACTTGTAGACACCCTGTTACATGGAGCTTTTTAATATTATGTGTAAACAGTTATGTATATAGTTAGGTTTTCATATAGTTATTGTTTTTAATTGCTGTATTTGTGTTCTAAAAAAAACAAAACAATAAACACCAACATGTATGGTTTAACAGTAACACATTCAGCCACTGGGTGGAAGATTCCAGGTGCAAGTCCTGGCAGCATGTTGGTTGTTTGCCAGATCACAAATGTAGTGTAATCAGTTAGTGTGATAACAACAGTAATTGGCCAACTTAGTAACAAGATGTTTGTCTTCTCCTTTATGTAGTTTGTGTTGGTTGTTGGTGATTCACATTTCAGATATTTTGCTGATGGGGTTGTGAACATGCCAGAACCTCGGCTGTGCTTTGATTTAATAGCCACACCTGGAGGAGATCAAACAGTGTTGTGTTTGTGTCTCCCATCTTGATGATACTCCATGTATTCCGGATGCAGTGTACCTGTCTGCTCCGGGGAACAACATCACCTCAAGTTGCACCATTGAGGTATGTAAAATCTGGGGCTTGTTCATACACATTGCATGAGGCTTTGACTCCATTGAGGCCACAAAATGTTTGTGTGAGCTTTTGCACCCAAATGACATGTAGATGCTAGCATTGCTAAGGGACTATGTCATGGCAGGTGAATTGCTCAGGACCCAAGGAAGCGCAGTGTGACCCCACTCCAAGTAATCCAAGTAATAATTGCACTCCTAATTACCTACTTCTTTTTAGCAAACGTGTTGGTTCTCTCATAATTTAAGTCCTGTTTGGAGAAACACTTTGCATCTCACATTTTTTATACATGAAGCTGTTTTTACAATTAGAGTTTCATCAGCTCAGTGCAGTGCCATCCAAGTAGAAAAGGATTTTGCTAACATGATAGACCATATGTTCACCTCAGTTACACAATGCTGGAAATGGTAAAGATATTCAAGTGGACTGTTGCAATGCTGTGCTCCAGGTGATTCTGTCTGATTCTTGCTGGTCCAACTTTTATACCACAGAACTTTTTATGCATAGTGTACTACAAGTATGTAACACTGCTGTACTGTAGATACTATCCCTTTGTTTGCTGTAAGAGCATCACCTAATCGACATGCAGAGAGAGACATAAATCATTGTCTATTACAGAATCAGCCACTGTAAGTTGCTTGGGGCTAAAATGCCATCCGGAACGACGACTTTTATTACAAGAGTGGAGAAAAATATTTTATTACCCACCTACTCTTGAAATATTAATCTTGTGGGAATAGAGCTTTGCATTTAGCTGTTGTATGGTATATGGGAGTCTATTGAAAAAGAAATGTATATACAGTTTAGTAAAACATCTGCAGAGGTAGTTTGTCCTGTTTTTAATGGAATCTTGTCTAGGTGGCTCCTCTGCAGTCTATGTTGTCACTTGGGTTTTGAAATTTTGCTGTCATTTTAATCAGTTGTGTGGATTGAATCAATAAGAGGAAACATTTTTTTAAAAAGACAATTACCTCTTCAATCTCAAAGCAATCAAGAAACCTGCTCATCATTTCAACATATTAAATTTTTCTGTATGACCAGAAAATAAATAACCCAGAAAAGCAATCATATAGAAATGCTTCAGGGAAATATTCCCAGTGACAGACTTGTCATTTTGTTTCCTCTTGAGGAAAATCAAAGACTGTTTTTTGACCATGCCAAATGAAAAGACTAATCAAACTGAAAAACGGGAGCGATAACATGAAAAAAAGTTTTCAAAATCAAAATATCTTTTTATATGAACAGTAATATGCTGTTTAAATCTGAAGTATCCTGGTGCAGGACTTCAGTGTATTCCATATTCATCTGTGTTTGTGGTTAGTCCTGGACAGTTCAGCAGACCATGATATTTCCTTAAACTAAATGTCATGAAGGCATTCAAGCATGAAATGTCAGACTAATTCGGGGCACAAGCACAAAATGTGAGCTCGCAAAGGACTTGCTCAAACCATACAGAGCAATTCGTCAAAGCGAAAAGGTGGCCCAAGAAGAGTGACGTAAAAAACAAATGGTCTGCAGACATAGCTCAAATTGATTTTGCAACAAAAATTGGGCTTAAAATCTATCTCAATTTCAGTGAAACATTGTTTCTCACAAATTCTTTGAGCAAAACCCATAACCTATGCCATTTTATTATAGGTGGGTGAAATAACACTGAGGACATTCAGTTCTTGAAAAGTATTATTGACTTATTTGTCTGAGAATAAATTTACAGTGACACCAATGCTGCATGTTAATGGTAACTTGGTGCAGATTCTAAGACATGTAATGCAACAGGTTTCTGTTTGAATTAATTTATGTAAATGTAACTCCAGTAGTATCTGTGCATACAGTACAATGCCTGGTATTACTGCAAAGCTTTTTCCAAGGTTAGTGGCGGTCTCAACAATAGTCCACAAACAATTAAGCAAAAACTACTCACAGACCCATTGTGTATGTTCATTCTTGACCCTGGAAATAGTTGTTTCAAGGGCAGCAGTAAACAGGTATAGGATGGTAAGCTGTCACCTAATGGACACCTGTCTAGGAAAAGCAGGAATGTACATTGTGGTGCACAATGTACATTGTGTTGTAGTTTTGTTTGTTTGTTTGTTTTTTTACTATTTTTTAACTTGTGTATTAATTTTTTCAGTTGTGTAGTGAGTCTGATAGCGGGCATCTGTGTTCACCAAGATTTATAGGCAGACCAGAATTTCTTGACAAAAAGAGCTCTATTAAAAAAGGCTCTGAAGAATGTTTACAGATTGTCAAATAAATACTGTCTATGTCTATGTCTACAGGATTTTGTGTCACTGATTTGTGCGGAAAACCTGTCCAAAACCCACGTGCGTAAATGATTTTTTCTAAAAAATAAAAAAGGGGCCCAATCAGAAAGCAACCTGTGGACAGTCAGACCCTATTCAAATATACCCTGAGGATAATTAAACATGATTCAAAAAGCAGTCAACCTGAACAGACCAAAATAGAGAGAACACTGACACAGTGGCATGATACTCCATCAATTAGCAAGCAGCTGCCGTTAAAAAGACTAGCAATACATGTAATTCGCCCCTGTGCTCCACAGTTCACACTCTGTTTGCCCCCCAAAAACATATTTTTTTACCTGTGAGTAATTATGACACACAGTACGATCAGAGCTGACAGTGACTCTCATAGCAGCTCAGGTATTAGAAATAAAAATTCAGACCTTTCCATAAGTGCCAGCTGCTGACCAAACAACTCATTTAAGTCCAGCCAACTACTTTATTATATTAATGTTTGATTCTAAAACAATAACTGCAAATGTACACATTTATGAACACTAACCTCTGCTTCAAAACAATGCAAGCACGATGATTGTAAAACGTGCTTGTCTATGTCAGTCCTGCCCCCACATGCTCTATATAAATGTGTGCATGCACAGTCAGCTGAGAGGTTGTGTCCTGCAGACTAGAGAGCAGAAAGTCATCTTAAGTGTTTGACAAATATTAGCAAAATACAAAAGAATTGCATTGATTACACAGACATGAAATCCTCATTAGACAGGCAAGTTTGGAAAACACTGTCTTGATAAACCTCACAGTGATGGTGTCCGTCAGGAATAAGCATGGTTTTAAATGTTAATAGCAATTTATAGACTGTATGGGCTAAAATGAACAAGAAGCTCCTTTACAATAATTCACTACATGTTTATAGTTGGGTAGTCAAATTCATGCAATAATTAAAATCAGTCTATATTATGGAATAGTGACATTAGAATGTGCTAGATGCCACCAAATTTCAGCTTTTACTCAAATCTTTCTCTGGGGGTACATGAAGGACTCCCCTAGCTGGGTACTTATTCGAACTGGCTGGCTACTCCATATCCTTGTGAAAAAGCCCTGTTAACACAAAGACCTGACACCTACAGCAATACAACAGGATGCTACCCAGCCCAACTTAGGTTCTGTATTAGATCTGTGTTATTAGAAACCAGGTGCAACCATTTTTTAATCCAGTGTGATTTAATCCAGTATTATTAAGTTTCTAAGAAGATGTAACTTAAATTGACTTAGAAAGCTAATTTCAGCTCCTCATCAGACATTACACACATTAAATTAGAAACAGGGAAAGATTAGGTCAACCCTAATCATGATTTATTACAGGTGCTAGACTAAAATGAATCCTCACTAAAAAGAGACGATTGGGGTCAAATGTAAAGTGACGAAGGCCTTTCATTTACTTCTTCTCGAGGCATTTTCACATCTCTGCATCTCGGGCTAGTTCTATGTTGTGACTGCACTGCTGTGATGAACTTTTGCCACACAGTAATGAAGAGCCTTAACAATTATATGTAATTAGTCACTAAATATTCATCAGCCTAAACCACAGCATGCCCCAGGATTTGTAGAATAGTATCAAATATTAATAGCTATGTAATGAGTGTAGCAGTTTATAGAAGAGACAGATGAGAACAGATGTTATTATCACATGTAATAAATTAGACAAACACTGGTGTATCATTTATGCGTAAAGTAATTCATGACACATGACGCAAAAAGTCAGTTTTGAGTATCACTTACAAAGTTTAGTTCTGATAACTGTCCAAACAAGTTGAATAACAAACAAACCATACCAAGTATAACTTTGAGAATAGTGGAATACGGTGCTGTAGGTAGATGCATCATGTATTTTGTCGGAAACCAATAAGTGGTGCTTTAGGGACAAACGAATGACAAAACAGCTCACTGGAAGAAGGCCAAGCCATCTTCTAGGTTACCCGGCAATCTGATTCCAGCCACAAATCCATTAAGTTTTTAATCTTTTATTTTAGTAGAGGACATCCATTACAATGATGTCCAAAACACAGAAAATGTCTATTATATAAAGCTAAAATGTCTGAAAATAATGCAAATCAAAAATATTTTGATACAGGGAAATGGATATAAACATAACACCCCATCCATGCTGTCCATTTCAGGATTACACCCTGTCATCATTTCAGTGAATGCTGATATTTATCAGCGACGGCGTTAATGTCCAACAGCAACAGCCCGGTTGCTCTGATGGTCATTGATCACTGATATTTATGAGGAAAAATTGCTGAATCAGACATGGGAGCTTATTTTACTGCTACAATTGACGGCAAAATATCAATACTCCCAGAGAGACGGAGGCGGACTGAAATGAGCGAAATGATCAAGAGAAGATGTAGCTTGTTTTCATTAGGGAGTGGCTGATAACATCAGATGATTAATCACCATCTTCCCTGCTGCTGTAATTCTCTACATGAGCCAGAAGAGATCTGTAGCAACCAACCACAATAAAGTATTCTCTGTGGTGTAAATCAGACTCACTCAGTAGACATCTAGGAAAAAGAACTGTGAAAACGTTTAATGTTTGGGCTGTGACTGATCCACAGCTTCACTTTTGTTGATGATATTATGAAATGGCTCTGTAATTTAAAAACTGGACCATTTAGACAAGCATTGAACATTTCATTTTTTGTTGTTTAGAAAAGCAAAAGGGGGGGAAAGGTATCTTTGAAGTTTGCCTTAATCCTTGAAACAAAATGGTTCAGAAAACAACCATCATACATAATGCATGCTGCACTTCTCTCACACATGATTCAAGGTTTTTTTCTATCTTTAGTTCTGCTGGAGGCACATGAAAAAGACCTTGCACAAAGTAAAAGCTCGGTTTTCCTGTGTTTGTAGTGGACTAGGGCACGCTGCTCTCACAATGGCCGACACACCAGGCTGGTTTGATTTCCCTAGGGATATGAAGGCTATCATATCATCCTGCACTTCCTTTCAACTCTTTCCCAGTTCAATTTATAGGGTACAAACAGGGTTCAGATCCTCAACAAGAATTCCCTGCTTTGTGAGATTAAAAAAACGATGACTCTAAAACTACAATAAACATGTTGAAGAGAATGTCTCACTAAAACATGTCTCCCAGATTTACACTCTGAAGTTCATGATCCACACGACAGGGAGAATCACTTTTCTGGTACTTTCCACAGTGGTACAAGAGAGGTGGAGAATTAATTGGATATAGAAGAATGTGTGATTAAATGTTATGTCAGACTTTTCAATTAGACTTTAAAGACTGCTCCACTTCCAAGCACCAATAATGTTACCTATCAACCTTGTCTTTAGAGACCCAGGACTATATTACACCCCGTCTAATTCATGCCTTCTCTTCAGTTAAGCCTTCAAGTCCCTGCTATTCTTCAAACAATTTGTTTTAAATGATTTTCTAGTGTCAATTTGTCAAATGTGTTGAAATGTGTTGTTTCCCTTTTGCTTGTCTTTTAAAAAATAATTAAAAAGACATTTAAGTGTGTAATTTTTGTATGCTATGCAAGTAGCAGGTAATGTGTTTTTCTGTTTGGCCTCATTCTGTTTGAGTGATACTATGAATAGCTGCAGGCACAAGGATGAGGATGTTTGGTTATGTAGCATACTGTCATAGTAACATGATGGTGCAGTGGTGTTACATTCACTGAAGAGTGGCACTTTCTTTGATAATAGAGGGTTACAATGACAGTTAAGTTTGATTTGTAGTTGCATGTTAAGGGATTGCGGCATATCCTTGGAGCCTACGCACATAGCTATTGAAGCTACACTATAGCTGATGTGCACCACACATCACAGTTACCAGATACCACAAGGAGACGAGACAAGTTTCTGATGCCAGTGGAGATTGTTGATATTGAAGACAATGTCAAGGACTTTTTAAGTTCCTTTTTAGTAACAAGATCTCCCTGTACACCACGATCACTGCTGCCTATCACAGTGAAAGAACAAACGCAAACACAAGGACTACAAGACAGAATTCTCCTGGATGTAACTCCAGTCACACAGGTACATAAGTACCTGCATAGTCCACGTCAATCTATCACATATACTGGAATATACTGTAATCAAGTCATGATACGGCCTGAACACGTGCATACACTAAGTGTTGTGGAGGTGCAAATGACGAGTAAACACTAGACTAGAAATCAAATCAGAAACAGAACCATCTTAACTCAGAAAAAAAAGATGTACCTGAAGCCACAGCTAATCAGGAGTATATTTTGTACAAAGTCATCAATCAGATCATTTTGAAGAAAAGTTGGAGCCCAAGTATGACAGAAGACAAGAGCTTCATATCAGTGGACCACTGAGAGCAGTGCACACAACCATTTTGCAACAACCACCGCTACAATTATTATTGTGGTGAATAATTTATGTTTGGTTAGTGCCAATATGTGCTATATATAAATATAAAATATAAGATATTAACATGTTTTGAGAAGTTTTCCTTTGTATTAATAAGGGATAAATAAATGGCAAACTATTAAACTAAGAAATTGGGGGTTTAGTAGTGGTAATGATATGTATTGAAAAGTTATAAGCAATATTATTTTAATCTGTAGTTCAATTTTACTGAAGTTACAAATGTCTGAATATTCAAGGTCAGAATGTTTGACAAAATAAGCCTGACATTTTACTCCTGTGGCTGGAAGATCAAGATTACTTTCAGAGAGAAGAGAACTCTTCTAGTTTTCTTACCTCTTTCAATAAATAAAATGTTTTGAAAATGTAGTTTAATAATTTAAGTTGTACATGATCATTAAAGCAAAGTGAAAAGGTGCAGGGTCAAGAAACACATACCACTGATTTCTAAAAACTTAAACAACTTCCTTGTCTTCAAGTTTAAAAGTATGCCCTATTTTTGGTGGGAAAATGTCATCCCAAACGAAAAAATGCCACAAAACTAACGTCTCCATATTTGCTGACCTTATTGAAGACAAGAAACTCCTTGCTTTATACCAAGTAATTCATATTTGTATCGGACAGCGACTGTCTACAGCCAGGAAGCTGCTTATTAAAACTACCCTGTAAATCTAGCATGGACAAGTCCTGGCCTTATTACATCGCGGTTTTAATAAAGCTGTCAATTCCTCAGATTACGCCAGTGACCTCTTTTTATGTAAGCCTTTTTAATGTTCTCCTGGGACCAGTTGGGTTTATAGAGTTGGTGCCAAGTAGTCACACTTAATCAAACACCTATCGCCTTTCCCTCAATTGTGAATTTGTGATGTTTATAAACACAGTATATCATTCAACCTTGTTTGACTGCAAAAGAGATTACTCTATAAAGTATGACATCTGTCTGTAAGGACACATATCTGGAAGTTTGTTCTTATTTTAGGGTTTAAAGGTGTCATATATACCCATTTGTAGTCCGTTCCAGTCAGTACAGTCAATTCCTTGATGTAAACAAATCTGATTAAAATAAACCATCTTAATCTCTTGTACATCAAAAGATAAATACATTAATAGCTTATTATACAATGTGTTTGTCAGACAATTCATGATTGATCTCATAACAATCATAATGTGCAGTCAAATGACGAACTGCAAATCATTTTTAACAAGACACACTTATGACTGAATTGCAACTTAAATCTTGGGTTTGTCACTTTCTTTAGAAAGATACTGGGTGATGCTTAATTAGTAGCAATCATAAAAAGAGCTTCTGCAAGAGAATTCAGCACTATTCAGTGTGATTACTAATCAAATCCAGCACTTTAAAACCAGGGACTAAACTACAGTCTATTTTTTTTTTTTATCTGTGTCATCAAAACAAGCTGTGTTCAAGAAGGTCTGCATGCTGCCAGTTAGTCACACATGCACAAATCAGCCTCGTTCTTATTACAAACTACAGAGAGCAAATAAATATGTCCACAGAACTGGTGATGTGAAACAAACTTGGAGTGCAATACTGAAACACACACTGCAGCACGAGGAAGCAACTTATTTTCCCCCCTCAGCAAAAGACATGTTCATCAGGAACCAAGCTCAGTCAACCAGGCTAAAGGTTTGCAACTGCCGCGACTAATCTACTGTATGTGACAAATGATGTTCACAACTTATTAAGTTTGCCTGCTGCTAAAAGAGCAGGGGCTCACTCTGTGTTGCAACCTGACTGCTTGTTTCACAATGTATGCTCATCGCTGCAATTGTTAATCTATACTTAGTAGTTGTTTTAGTTACAGCTAGAATGATCAATTACTTTTGTTTTACACAATTAAAATCTATTAAGTCTGCAGGACTGAGGGTGACTTAAATGTGTTGTACAGTTTTTTTCAGTTCTTTAAAATTACCTGATGTAGCTTTAAATTTGTTTTGAGTTTTGTTGTTTAAATTTGTCTTTATTCCCGCTTCTCTTTCATATACTGCACAACACACATGCACCTTGTTTTAAAGTGTTTTGATTAAGTCATATTTCTATTTTTAATTTATTAGTAAGGCTTTTCTTAGAGGAGAGAAGCAGATAAGGGAAAGAGACAGGCTGGTGAAATACAACAGATGTCCCAGACTGGCATCACTGTAAAAATGTTATAGTTACTCAGTTGCACATGAGCATGTGTGCCTTATGTGCAAATTAGATGTTTTTTTGTTAAACTTCTGCCTAGGTCTAATTAGCAAGTGTCTACCATGAAAAAGTGTTTTTGTGTTGACAGTCCTGTCAATCAAATAAACAGACAGAACCGAAAAGAGTCAGAAATTGTTTAGAGCCTCTGTAAATCAGTTTTTTTTATTGTTTACATCAATATACCATTATAGTAAATGTCAAGTTATTCAGATGAAATGGACAAAAGAAAGAGTAGACATGTTTAAATAACATTTTATGGATATGCATCCAAACCTTTTACAGTCCATTCTAGGCCAGATGAACTTTCAGTGTAAAAGCAAGATATAGGATTACATTTTTAAAAAAGTGCACACAAAAAGGGAGCAGTGTGAAGAGTTTGAGCTGCCAGAAAATATCCCACCCACTGAGGGCATAAACTGTCAAATGGGTGATAACAGAGCAAATGTAGAGTGAGGTTTAAAATCTAGTAAAACATGCAAGGACTTCATTATTCTCATGGGCTCATTATGTTGTTAACAGAATTAAAAACAAAACAAATCATGGAAGGTAATATAGATAGTAGGGAAGAAACTTATTCCAAGATGGCCACATTAACAGTGAGTTAAGGATTATTAAGGACTATTTTCAATCACACTGATCCAGGTGGGTCCATAAATCCAAACTGCTGTGAGGACAAATTTCATTTGAACAACACAGAGTTTTATCATGAAATGAAGACAGTGTAAAGTTTTGCAGAGATAGAAAATTTAATGCTGAAGAGGAAATTATGTTCTAAAAATACAGTAACTTTGGAAGATATCCGTTTAGTTTGGCTAACCCGGACAGCTGAAACTTCATTATTAACTTCAGATTCAACCAACAGCAAACAGTGCAGCAGATGTTTTCCTCCCGATACAAGTCCTGCCCAACTTCAAGGCTAACTTGTACTCGACCAGCATTTCTTCCACAGTGCATTCTGTGGGGGGTTGACTGGGGGGGCTGCTTTCATAAATCTTTCTGAAAAGCTAAAACATGGTGCAGTACTATTCTGCTAAAGTTAAATGGGTATTCAGCACTGTACTGGCTGAGAAAATGGGAACATCTCATGATTTTAATAAAGATTTAACAACTTTTTTTAGCATTTGACAACTGCAGCTCTGATGCATCTGACACAGACCCCCTGTCAAAAATCCCATGGGAGCTGAAGCTGTTAATACAGTCATAAGACAGCACTGTGCTCTGAAATACATGACATTTTGTGAGACACAGAGTAATTGGTGAATTGAAAAATGATCCCTGTCTCTGGTTGGGAAACTAATCTGGCCTTATTAATCATGTGATTAATGAGTCCAACACAGTGACTATCAGGCAAAAGAAAAGAAGATGCTTCAGACTTTTCTCTCATGCTCAGTCAATTAGTAACTAAATTGCCTTTGATTTATCTTGAGCCACAGCAAAGGAGGAAATTAGCTAGCCTTGCCTTTTGTTAAGAAGAAGACTGAGCACAACAAAATTCTAGCTGTCTGAATTTAAAACAAAGTAACGTGGCTTTAACAAAGTTGCAGCTTATAAAATGCAGAGTGAAGGCTTTATTATAGAAAATAAAAACACAGGAGAGAATAATATCATATTACTGTTACAAGTTTAAAAAAGGGACACAGACCAACAATGTCATTACAGAGTAATTCACCAGAGGGATGAGTTCTTGATCTGGTGTACACTAGACATGTTAAGGGGGCTTTGTAAACTGTTCATGAATAGACTGTTCTAACTAGTGTAAATGCATCCAAAGGTGCATGAAATATGCATTGTTGCAATTCAGCCATGTATAATCAACTGCTGTGTAATTAACTGTGGTTGATTATATATTTCCTAGAGTATCAAAGAGATTGGGTTCAGAGCAGGCTCCGGATGCCCCACATCTAACCTTACAGATAATGAATTTACATGACAGCCTGTCATCAAACAACAGTCCTGTTATTCATTTGAATGAATGCCACTCCTTGCTGGAGAAGGGATGCCAATGCTGAGGGCTCCTGCAGAAAACACAAGGTCAGGAACGCAATGGTACGTCATCTGGCAAGGTGCTGTGTTGCCCAATCAAATACATGCAAACAAATATTCCTGGTAGATGACTTTGTAATGTGAACGCTGTATTTCCACTGCTTTCTGGGTGATTGCTGTGAGGAAAGATAACATGACTGCCCCGTGACAACTTTATCCCCTGTGACAACAGAGAAATACTGTCTTGTCGTGTAGTGCTTTGACATCTGATAAACATTCAAACGCTGACTCAAGACTGGACTTCCTGGGTCATATTTCATGGTCTCACCAGTAGCCCACAACAGTGTGGGCTACAAATTTTTTTATTGCATGGCTGGATCTGGTCTGAACACCCACTAAGCCCACAGCCCATGTATGGCAACCAGGCACTTGAAAGCAAGCCTCCCTCCCAAGCCTGTCTCCAGGAATGGGCCCTTGTTTTGCTGATCTAGGGTTAAAGTTCACTCTTTCTAAAGTATGCTGACTAAGATGAGACCAATTTGTCTTAGGATGCTGTACCAGGGCCTATTGCTGTGACAACACATCGCTCAAGGTCAGACAAGCACACAGATTCCTTCACCAATTATCAGAAGGATGGATTTATGGTATTTGTGCAATATATGAGGGTTTTGTATAAAACTGTCTCTTCCTCTCAAGAAAAAATGCTAATTAGCACACCCTGAGGCTGAGCACACCCTTAAATTTACAGCATAAGCACATTCATACACTACTTAGCACTTGCTATACTTAATACACTGTACGTTTACAGGTTAAATTATAAATCGCTCAAAACATTTTTTTTGTCTTGTTTTGCTACCATTAGGATTGGGGTTTTTTGTTTTGTTGATTTAAGAGGTATATATAATGAACATTGTTCATATTTTGGAAATCTCAGTAAAATCTTTATAAAAAGAAATAATTTTACCAGTATATTTGCATGTAAAAACAACAAAGTATTATAAATGATATGCTGAAAAAACCTGACAAGACAACCGAGGTAAACAGGCTGAATAGCACACAAATACTTCTGCTGTTTTTGTGTCGCTGTAAGGGATTCACTCTAAAAATGCAGGTCCATGGACTAAAATGAGAAAAATCCCACACACATAAACAGACTCACTGCTACTCTGTCTTATTTATTAATTATTCATTCAAAATTGTATTCATGTTGAAAATGGCTTGGAGACCAAAATGTCTGCAAGTAATCATTGCAGGGAGTCTTTGTGTGTGGATATTTTTACTTTTTTTTGCTTATGGCGGCCAAATAAATCAGCACAGTTGGCAGTGTGGCCTATTAATATTGCCAAAACCCATTGTGGAGCAGCTTAGAGATGCAAACTGAACACCACTTCATAAATGTCACTATAGCCAAGTGTGTTACTAAAGACCATTTGAGGATCCTTTTGCTCCACAAAGCTACTGACAATGTGCCCCACTTGCCCAATGTCTGGACTCTGCATATCAACAATATGACAAATCCACTTAGCCTGTCTTGTCCCATAGAGCCCCTCAAATGCTTTTAAGTCTCTTTTTGACTCATTTGAAAGCAAAATGTTCAACTATTAATAATGAGCTAATGGCATACTTGACTTTGGAATAACTTTATTAAAAGAAATTGATGTGCCATTGTATCTGACAAGGCCCTTTACTTGAGGATGTGTCCAAAATAGATTCAAGGTACAAGATAAAACCCCAAATCAAAATACTTCCCAATACTTACAATGTGGGTTGATGCGACTGTATACATAACCTGCAAAAAGGGGTTGACATTGGTATCATGAAGCTGAGATCAGCGAGTTAGCAGCACGTTTGGCCTTAACCCTGGCTTTTTGGTATTAAGATGTTCCTCCTGTGTGTTTATTAGTGATCGGCTAATAGTTAAAAACTCTGGTTCTTCAGTGTTCATAAGCTCATACTTAAACCCAGTGGTGAGAGTGACACTTGATATCTATAGCTTTTTGAGTTCAGTTATCTACAATTCAGCTAATCATATCCAACATCAACAGATGAAGCGTAGCATATTCATTATGATGAAAATGTTCATTCCCATGAGAAAGTCTGTGCAGTAGAAAAAATACAATATTAAGCTAGGTTAAAATATACAGAATAATCACACAAATAGGCCAGAACAAAGACCTAATTTATTTCTCTAGGGGAGGTCTGGTTATTTTAAATGTGCAAAGATCAGTGATTTAAATCTCATCCACAACACACATGTACAATGTGTATGATTTCCATATGGAGTCCAGCCAGGAGAGACAACTGCTATTTAGATGTATCTCAAGTTTTTGTATATGAGGAGCTGCATTTCATTATCTCAGACAAAGCAAATGCGAAACTGTAGAAAACAGACAAACACAGACTTATTTGGGAAACCATACAATGACAAACTATGATATTGAATAAATACAGTATAAGCAATACACTAGAGCTAAAATGGACATTTTCAGCTGCCTTGGTTTGAGGGGTTAACTATGTACTGAAACCAAACACAAAGACAAAGAATTTAAAGCTTGTTAAGTAAGACTTTTTTATTGAAGGCTACAAAAGGTGTGTTCTTTATTTATAAATCTTGTATTACATCTCATTCAGTGTATAAAAACGATTTTTTATTCACAGTCATGTCATGTTCCTGTGAACTCCAGTGATGGAAAGATGAACAGTGCAAAGGCTGACTATGTTAAATGAGTCACTGCTGTGAATCCTGTCAGGAATGAAAAATGACAGGCAACAGTAAATGTCATTCATTATTGATTACCACTGGACCAGCTACTGAAGATTCTCACAGTTTGTTAGAAACACTGTATTCAAATGGTTGTGCAGCAAACATTTATTTAATATTTGTTTTAATTGTCATGGAAAGCAATTATAAACAATGATGACTCAATTTTCCCCTCACTTAAGTGATTAATAGGTCAATTGTTTAGTGTTGATCTGATCTTCTGAACTCAACTTGTATGTCACATGTTACTGCAGCTGTGCAGCAAAGGTGACCATTGTGATCAACTCTGGTTAATTAAACTTCAGCTTCATGGTCCTAGAAAATATGAGCTAAGATTAAAGTTAGATGATTAATCAAAAAGTTTTATGATACAATTTAGTGATATAAGCCCCTGGTTCACTTCAAAGGATCAGATTAAAACCAGGATGCTTTCTCATCAGTAAACTCTGTGGAAAAAAATCATCCATCTAGAGTCATCCATCATTCTCCAGAACCCTGACATGGACAACAGTACTGTATTCAAAGTAAAATTGAATGTACTGTAATAAACAGTACAGAGCAACAGGTTTACTTGGCCATGAGAATCTAGCTGGCCAAAGTTGTTTTCTTTTTAAGTTCTGTGCAGAAATTAAGTCACTCAGGACTACTGATTAATTCGGGGTAGCTAGCCATCACACTCATTTGTTTACTTCAGCTCAGAGGTACATGAATTGACTGAAAATGAAAGAATATATACCACCTGAAGCCCCAACATTTAGTAGTTCCAAATATATGATATACAAAGACTTTATTAAACATTAATCAAACTCTTGTTTCATCTCTAGGTTTTGCAGCAGAGAATGTGTATCTTTATGTGTTATTGTGTTTACCTTTATTATCTATAACAATAGTCTGTTCAGCTTCAGGCATAACAGCACAAATGTCAGTAACATTTATTTCTTCATTCAAACTCACTCTGGACTTAACATGTTGAAAATTTCGACTATAAATGATATATCCCAATAATAATTCAGAAATGTACTGTCTGTTGATTTAAATGCTCAGTGATAATGTTATTCTCTACTAGTCTTCTTCTTCTTATGGTGTTCAAATTGTATAGTTTTACCTCACTGAATATTACTTAATTCTTGTCCAGAATCCACAATATTAGACTTAAAGAAAGCAGATAATGCACAGAAAATCTGACTAAGGTGAACCCTGAAAACTTTCACAGCCATCCTTCGCGAACAACAAACATGTTGCAGTTACTTTTGATTGCTGCTGAGTCCTTCTCATTACAGATGAAAGCTCTGAAAGCATGCTGGCCAGACATCCTTGAATGAACCATCTTAGATTGACTTTTATTTAATTTTTTTTAAATGTCTGCTATATTTACGTTTCCATTCTCACTGCCAAATCTTATCTTAAATCCGCTGGCCTGGATCTCTCCATACTACGTTTTATTGGCTAATTGCTTAAAAATCCTTCATCTTTAATCTTTAAGTGATTGTTCCCATTACAGGACTGTCCAGGTAACAAAAAATGGCACCATGATTATGATGATGCTGAAAAAGGCCCCTGGCTATTTGAACTAATGTCACCACCGATCGGTTCATGTCTATTACATTTAGCCTTAAACATTTACTATAATATCAGGTCATGATATCATCTCTTTTTTCCATGTGATCCAGTCGTATGATATGATTAGAAAAAGTATAGCAACAGTTGCTACAGGTAATCAAAAGATGAGGAAGAGGATATCATCAAGGACGATAATATTTTGCCATCTCAACCCACCACCTAATTTAACCTCCCCCTGTACTGTTTTGTGAAAATGTAAGTGCAAAACATTATTATTTTCTCTGTTTCATGGAGCTTTGTGCAGTAATTCACCTGAGATCAGGTCATCAAATTACAGTGTGTCAATTATTCTTAACCATAGAGGTGTAACCTGCATATCAATAAATCTAGTTACAAGTTATGAAGTGTTCTTGTTATGACAGCTTCAGTGTGGATTATTCTTCCAAAGCTCTGAGTCTTAAATGCTCCTCAGAATCTTTGACTGTGTGAAAAATGAAACCCTCATGTAGCCATCATGGTCAGCCATACTGCTGTCATTCTCTTTTTTCTGAACACGCAGCAAGTATTTCAAAGGTCCAGCCATTTGTTTTGTTTAGGTGTCCATGCTGATGTAGCTAAAGGTTATCCCCCCCACCCCTCCTTTTTTTTTGGAGAGTGCCAAGATCGATGATGCAGTGCTGAGTTATAGTCAAAATGATGGGCTGAGTACTTTGTCAAATAATCCCTGTAATCCATGACAGCTCTTTTCAGGGGTTAAACCCACCTATCCCTGTGTCTGTGGTCACTACAATCTTTGCTATCACACAATATCTGGTCTTAGCCCCCCTGTCATGGCAAAGATGCTCAAGAGATAGGAAGGTGGATGAGAGAGGGGGATTTTTATCCCTGCTGTTTGCATCTGGAGAAAGGAACAGCTCAGGTAGAGTCAGACAAATATAGCAAATAAAGCAAAAAATACATAATAGAAAAAATAAACACTTAAAGTATGAGGGTGGTATTAGTCCATATTTTTCTTATTACCAGCAAATCTCATGAAATGACCAAAAATCAACAATATGTTGCGTGCGTACCCTTCCTAACCTGTCTCTGGCATTCATCCCAAAGCCAAATTGTTCCTGCTGAAGATGAAAACCTTTAAAATATCTGTGACAAATACAGAATATAGGAGTTTTAAAAAAGTGAAAAAAGGGGGCTTGTCTCACAAATATAACACCCGATCTTTAAAACAAAGCCCATATAATGTTTGTAGAGTAAGTTTATAGTTACAATCCATATCTGCCATCCAAATGTTAACACAAGTGTAGACTCAATATCAAAATTCAAAGCACAGTGTTAGAACTTCTGGACTTCATACATGGGCTGACACCAGACAATCATTAAATAAAAAGATAATTATGCTTTACTTTGTGTCACTTTTAAATGTTTTTTCACATTGGTAATATTTGCAAAGCCAGCAGGTGAATTTGCCTGAAATTTTAATTACGACCAGTTGACAAATACAAAATGTTGATTTAATTGAAGACAAACACTTTAGTTACTGTATGTATGTGAATTTAGCTCAGCCATAGTTGTAGCCTGATGATGAAAACTGCAATTCCTTTGCTCTTGTTAGAGTAAAAAGTAGAACATTCTTGGATGACCCAGTCATGTTTTTAACATATATATATAACATATATAATCATATTTCCATAGATCTCCTGCCATAAACTGGCAGCAGCACTCAAAAAAGACATGAGAGTGAATATAAAAGTTGCTGCCTTCAGTTCACCAGCAATATATCTTGAGGTTGTACAAATGTCTGACATTAGAAGAAAAGCCTGTCTCTAAACTCAGAGTATACTATAAAAATGAAAAGAGAAATCCTTAATCCTTATAAAGATACAATACAAAGAAGAAGAAGATCCAGCAGCTTAACATATATCCTAAACTGCACAAAAATACAAGATATTAATTTTTACATTTGGGCTTCAGTGACATTTGTAGTACAATATAAGATGTCATACATAATACACCAGAGTTTTCCTTTCTAAGTATCAATCACTTTAGGCTCACTTTTATGTTTGAACATTGAGGCAGATAGGACCTAGGAGTCAAATGACTATTTTTTACATTGCTTCCTTGAATTTGACTTTGGGCACATCTTTGGGGTGGTTCTATAACTCAAAACACAATTCTGTTGTTTGAAAAAGGTTCATTAGGCAATTAGGATGTTTTGGGGAATTAATCTGCATCACTCTCGGCGAGCAAATAGTCTCTCTGTGTGGGGGCGTATTGGTGCCAGAATACTTGGAAAGATGATTTAATATTTCCATTTGACTGCCAGCCTGCAACAATGTCACTTTAATTGATTGAATCTATTCTGTACTGCTAACTCAATTGAAAACAATGTGTGCAGTGCAGCTGAACAGATCTTGAAACCAGATAGAAGGCTTGTGGCATCCCCTTGTCTCCTGTGGGAGCATGTTCTGTCACAGTATTTAGTTTTTCAAATGGCTGTCATCTGATGATGTTTCCCCTTCCTCGTCTGCCTCACACTGGCTCAAAGGCTGATATGACCTTTGCGGGTGTTGTCAGGCCTTTACAGCTCATTTCTACATTATATGGTCCAAAAGGAGATAAAAAAAACCCTCTGGAATATTGTTCACAGTTATACCGTGTGTAAACGCCAATGAAGCACAACAATGTGTCATCAAGTGTCACAATTTTTCTACCCAAACAGCAACACAATTCACCATTAATTACCATGAAGTGGAATGGGAAAAGTGACTTGTAACCTTTGTGTTCTTATATCTCAAGTATTAAATATGACTATGAATGGATATCAGCAACACAAATTATTTTGTACATTTTAACATTAGTGCTGCTTCTGCTGATGATGATTACTAAATAAAACATGCAGTGTTATGTAACTCTCATGGCTGAATAAAAAGGCTTTAGGAAAAGAATTCTTGACCAAAAAGTTACATGAAAAAAGTGGTAGAAACATTGTTCTCACTGTAAGGTCTTACTTTTTTGTACAGTATTTATCACTGGTGCAGTGCAGATCAATACCCAAAACATGTCTTTTCTATTATCAAGGATGCCTCATGTCCTCCAGGGCAACAATGATGAATATGAATGCGCTATAGGCTATACTTAACCAATCCCTGTTAAAAATATCATGCAATTAATAGAGTATTTAAGATGGAACTTGCATTATTGTGCATTATTTTGTTGGTATTAACATTGTCAACCCTTTTTAAAGCCTCATAAAGAAACTAGTTGCATTAATGTATTAGGCATTTATCTTTAATACTGTCTTTACATTGCCTGGTTTCAGACCATATCTCAGATTGTTTCAGTGATTTATTCTGGTGTTGTGCTGTCTGATGGCTAATTGATGGTTTCATGAGTTGGGAAAAGAACGGAAACAATCAGAGCTTTGTAGCTAAGATTAAGAATGGGGGACATCACCTTCCCCTGCCAGAGCCTGAAAAATGGTGACAAGCAGGGATGAGATCAACACAGGTTTTAAGGTTGTACAAAAATAAGAACTTTTTTATTGTCTTTTATTAAAGTGAAAAAAGTAAAAATAAGCAATTGTGCAGCTTCCATGTCAGCTGTAAAAAGATGTTGCTGAGGATGCACTGATCCCATGCACTGGATTGTTATCGGCAGTGATATTCACCTTATTAAGCAGATCAAGTATTGTCATTGTGTAATCTGACATGACATGATTCACATTAAATCTGTGCCAGTTTGAAATTCTTTGAAAACAACGATGAGCAGGTAAAAAAACAATCTGAACTGTTCCAAACAGAAATTTTGACATAAAAAACAAAACCAGAACTTATTCAGGATATTCAGGCCTGCTATCAGGTAGGTTCACAGGACCACGGTAACCCAGGTAACCACTAGTGATAATGTAAACTTTTCATCAGCTGCCCACTAGATACATTTTTTTTAAAGACAAGAACCACTATAATATACACCACAGAATCTCTGCAGTTTGGTAACAAGGTACATTGTGTTTACAGATAAGTAGAACCTTTTCTGCTACTTTGATGTGAATGCAGAGCTTTTCTTAATAGCTGTGTTTACATTTATTCCAGTAATAAATCAAATGAGTTCAACTAGAAAAAAAATGCCTCATGTAAACACTTTGATCATGATAAATGGGGTCATTCAGGATGAAATTCCATGATGTTCAAGCAGTTTAACTCACTCACTGAAATGTATGTCTCAAATTAATGTTTGACTATTAAGGCCTTTATACAACGGGGACGTGATGAATAACAACATGAAAATGCAAAATTCTTGCCTGTAAATATTTTGCCTTAAAACTATTCATACTGGCAGCAATACAAATTTGCGACAGAAAGATGAATTTGCAAAAGGATTTGTGATATTTCATTTCATTTCTTTGGAAAAAATGATTTTTCAACATCATCCAGTGATGTGAGCAAGGGGAATCGGCAGACAAACTTTGAGCCTTGATCAATCAATGTAGATACAGTAAATAAGTTCAAAACACATATACAGCAAGATATTTGTGTGATTTAAACAGCTGTCTGTGCAGATTTCTTCACTAAATACCACAGGAATGGACTCGGAGCATGAAAAATGGGGGAGGGGTCTAGGTGTCCTTTGTCTTTTTTCATACAATAAAGGGTGATGGGAAAAACAAACAATCCACAGGTGGAGAGTGTGAGTGAACCCACACATTTTTGAACATTTACTATTTCCACATAGTTTTAAATGCAAACTTCATTTGAACTTTAAATGAGTCACAAATTTTCTTGCTCCTCCTTTGATTTTATAATGAGTGTGTATTGCGATATGTTCAACAACACTGAGGGAGTGACATCATCAGGGGCAGTTGGAGAAGAGGATTTTAGATTACACATTTTGTGAAATATGTTCATAAAT
Organism: Euthynnus affinis; assembly: GCA_029490765.1. Classification (NCBI taxonomy): domain Eukaryota; kingdom Metazoa; phylum Chordata; class Actinopteri; order Scombriformes; family Scombridae; genus Euthynnus; species Euthynnus affinis. The sequence goes on along the minus strand of CM055838.1, from coordinate 18,087,606 downwards.
CTTCATAATGTAAGACTTTGGCCAAGTCTTACATTAAAAATCATATTTTTGTAGGACATTTTCTGGCAAATCCATTGATACAGGTTTGAAAGTGGTTAGACTTATAGTTTAGACGTCAGAAGCCTCAGTTTGACACAAAGTCCATGCTCAGAGATTATCTACCCATTGGTTTACATTGTAAGGTGCAATGTGGCACTTCACATTTCAGGGCCAACAAAATCTAAACCGTTCAAGTTATTGCAAAGTTTTAAATAACTTTTGTTCAGCGCAATGTCATAAGTCGTGTATCAAAGTTTGAGGCCAATGCCATTAATGCCTTCAGAGGAGATAATGTTGTTCAGAGTCCAAAACTAGAGCAAAGTCTTATTTTGAAAGTGAGATTGCAGACTTCCTGTTGGATTTAGGTCAGGGATGCCAGTGTATGATTTGTAGGTCTTGATGAGATGAATAATTGGGTTTTGATTTGATCTCTCTACGACATTCTTACAGGCCATGGCGGCCCTTTTAGTCACATAGGTCGCACTAGTGAGCACATTTTGGCACTTTAGGGATTAATTTTTACATTTTATCAAATTTTTCACCAGACCTTATGTGCGTGCCTAATTTGTTGAGTTTGTGAGCATGTTTAAGGGGTCAAATTTAGGGTTTAAGTGGCATAATGATAAAGAAAGAAACAAACAAAGGCACAAAATACAATAGGATCCTCACCTTTAGGCGAGGAATGATGTTTTACAGTAGGCCTCTGCCTTTTGGACTCAGTCCCTAAAAATGAATTGACATGCAATTAATTGCACAAAAAAATGTCCCCGGTGTGTAAAGGCCTTTAGGCTCAATTCCAAAGCAAGGCACGCTGATAAACCTGTGTGTTGCAGTCTCTGTGTTTATATTTTGGGCCAAACTGAATTGACTGAATGGAAGATAAACCTACACATTCCTCAGGCTCCAGCATGCCCCATGCATCTCAATTAAGAGCAGTATCTGTAAGTAGAGGTGATTAGGCTTTGCTTGTCATATCACCAGAAAAGAGGGCGGATTAAGGCAATTAGAAGCCATCATTCGAGGCATTGTACTTTTGTACTCACAGGCTTATAGAGGAAGAGCTCTGAGCATTGATTCATCCAGGATCAGCCTGAAATCATTACTCTGATGACAGAAATGCATTCATTATGGTAGATTATATTTTGGGCGGGAAGCCAAGGCCTTTTTTTTTTAGTAGCCCTTAACTATGGTTGCCAGATCTATTGTCAGCATACAACACTGTTCTATATGGACCTGTACACCCCACTAACATATGGGACCTGTGTATATTTCCTTTATGCTGCATTTTATTCTAGGGCCCATGAGCTCCTGTGATGGGTGGATCAGGATAGGTGGATGTGGTTAGGTGTTGGCAGGAGCAACAGTGTTGAATGCTAATTGTTTTGAAGGGCACAGGATTCATTGGTTGTTATGGTAACGAGACTGTGCACACAAGTGCAGCACAGACATGATGAATGAAAGAAAAAGGAATATGAGGATGGAGGGAAAGACAGACAGAGGGATGGATAGACAATGAGAATAAGAAGAATCAGAGATATGTCCGTAAAACCCACAGTGCTGTGAGCTCAATTTAATTCTCTCTGCACAGGATACATTATCCTTGTGTCTGGAGTGGTAGTGGGAGAGCTGTGTTTGGTTTGTAATTTATAAAAGAGATTGAAAAAATATCAAAAACTTATTGAACAGGGAAAGGTTTTAACAAAAGACTACAACAATGGGGCTTTGATTCTATTATTTTTGTCACAACAGCCTTGATGGCAGTTTGATAGCGGCTGGAGCTTAGACGAAGCATAAAGAAACTTACATTTTCAAGAGATTACTCAGGTTTAAAGTGATGAATATGTCTTTCATAAGTTTGATAATACTTTTAATACCATTAGATATAGCTAATAAACAATAAAAAGGAAAGGTGAGCACCTATTGCACTTCATAGCCTTAAACTCATTATTTCAGTAAAGACTAAAATTCACCTTAATAGATAAAGAAATTCTGAATTTCTAAGCCTACAACTCTGTGAGAAACTTGATATGCTCAAGAGTAAAGCACATAAAACGTTTGCACATAAAGAGGAGATTTATACTGTAAAGTTAGTCTTTAATGATCTCCAGGGTTTTCCCTGGATTTTTTTGAGACAAAGGTGGCAAAGGCTGAATATCATGTGTGATGCGGTGTACACAGCATATGCATGCACCTTTAGAGTGTCGTGCACTTAAGTGAAAGTAAATGTGACCGTGTAAAGTGAAGTAAATGTCTCTATAGGGATTTAAATTTTATACCAAGATGTAACAAAAAGATGAAAATGAAGGTTGTGATAAACAACAATGTTTATTTTGTAGGCCTAGGACAATATGCTTATCTCCTGATTCAATACTATCATGATACTTGGGTGCTGATTCGATTCAGAATTGATTCTCAATTAAAGATTCTTGATTGAATGAATAGACAAGGGAGCTCTATTTTCAGTCTCTTGTTCCAGTATACTCTGTACCAAATCATTTACTGGTGTCCTTAGTCCACGGAAATACAATATGAAACATAACTGGCAAATAAGATAAATGGACCGCAGCCTTTTCATTTTAGTTAACTGCATTAATTAATGAATTAATTAATTTGAAAGTATCTTACAGTCTCCTGCCTGTATGAGAATAACAAAATGAGGGGGAGGTGGAGAGCTCTTCTGTGTTGTTATTAATGTCATGTCTCCAGCAGTGGAGAGCAGCCTCTGAGCTGCACCGTCAGCTCCAGGGAAAGTCATCCTTGTCCAAGACACTGAGTGAGTGCAGGGTTTTTGAGGTGAAACGGTCTAATTTTCCAGGATTTTCAACAAAGGTGGTGGCCAGTAATACAAAGGTAGCCCACCTTTGAGTTAGATAGGCAGGGACAACCCTGATCTCTAAAGATTAAAAAGGTCAAAGCCAGTATAGGCACTTGGAAGTTGTGATTCTTATAACAATTTCTGGTATGTTGCAGCATGTTGCCATCTCTCCATCACTAATTACACATAATATAAGGAGCACTATAAGCTGATTATGAACACTACCCATTTCTTAGAGATAGCACTGTTTAGATATTACATAGAGGTTAACTGGTGACTCCTAACTGCCTGTATATGTGTGTGTGAGTGTTAATGGCTGTCTGTCAATATATGTTAGCTCTGTGATAGACTGGCGACCTGCTGAGAGTGCACCCAGCCTGTCACTAATCTGAGCTTTAATGTGCTCCAGTCCCTCGCAACTCTGCATACGATAAGTTAGTATAGACAATGTATGGATGGACAAATGGAATGCAGTACAAAAAAATCTACATTACATAACTTCATCAAACTGAGAGAACCCGCACTGATCACATTTGTCAAAACACAGTCTGAAACACAAATGCACATAACCACTGTTCAACAACTTACTTTTTACTCCAGCCTCTTTAAGAAAAAAATGGTCAGCTACAACAAGCAATTTCAAAACCTCCTACGTGAACTGTGAAACCATCTAGCTCAACCAACGTGTAATATCAGAGAAAGTAGCTTAAATACTTACATTATGTGAGAAAGACTTTTTTTTTTACTGCACTGTAACACACAACACTATCTTTTGTCCATATCATCTGCTTCACTAAATTCTAGTTTTTCAGCCTATACCTTTTTAAACCCTCTCTGCTGTAGCTTCTCACTGGGCTTTTGAGCAGTCCACTAGGGTAATTGTTTTTGGCTTTAATAGATAATGGAAGACAAGGTTGATCTATGTATCTGGTGTAGACACAGATAGAGGACAGAAACTGTTGCTGAGGCTCTGCTAGCAGCACATAACATCGAGCTGCTTCTGATCCTTTTTCTTGACTACATCCATGATAGTGATGCATGGGTCAGGATTTTTTAATACCCACACCTGTTATGACAGCCAATCCGCACCACCCAACTAGCAAACTAGCTAGCTCTCCAGGTTTGCTAGTTGGCTGCAGACTAAGATAATATTTGTGAAATTCCAGACAATGGCTGCAGCTTAGTCTTTACATAATGTCTTAAGCCTTTGCAATCAGTCCTGGGAGAGCCTCTTGTGCTGCTCAGGTCAGCCATAAGTACCTTGCCTGCGGCCTATGCCCAGAGGTGCCTGCTTCAAGTGACAGTCTGCGATCGCAATGCTGCTCCATGGGTACCTAAGTAACAACTGACCCTCTTTTGAGGGCTACATCAACCATCTCCCCCAAGAGAAGACCAGACTGATAGCTCATGACATTGTGTATGCCCAAGCAACAATGCAGTTCTTAGGCCTTTGTGCTGCTCTGGTTGTGCACAGGTTAGACCTTTTGTGAGCTGAAGGAGCATCACCTTGTTTCTTCTCCCTCCACTAAACTTCAATTTAATAAGTTTCAGTTTTTGTCACATTGGAGGAAATATCTCTTTTTTCTCTCTGCTTCAATACTTGCTGTTTGCTCCATACACTGTGTTGGTGACCGTGCCCAGTTTCTGTTAGCGCAAGAGTGGTGTGAGGAGAGCAATGTTGCTTAAATCTCTGTCTCATTGGATACCTGCTCTAAGAGCGTTATCTGCAAGACTGGAGCTTTTCAGCCTGGTCTCTCCTTGGCTAGACAGGACAGTGAGGAGAAGATACGGGCTCCAATAACATCAACCTTCGGCCTTCTGTAGAACTCTCTGCATCTCTGACTCTAACCCCACTGAGGTATCGGACGAGAAAACAGCTTCTCTGCTGATTCCTCGGAAGGAGGCACATGCAGGTTCTGCTTACCTGTACTTTATTGTTGCTAGATAACAGAGTCATGCAGCTGATCCTGGATTTATGGATTCTTAATTGTCATATTGCTAAACAGCTTAAGCAAATTTTAATGGTTCAACAGCTGCTGAAACATATATACATCCCAGACACTTCATGACATGCAAAGATTTGAGATGCATACTTCTAGGTTTCCACCTTACCCCATTGCCCCATTACAGGACATTTCAACTATTTTGCCTTCAGGGGAAATATGTTCCAGTACAGCTTGCTTCCCTCCAGCTACAGTCTGCCACCGCTAGTGTGTGGAGACAGTGTTGAACTCACTCAGAGTGAGAGATGTTGATGGGTTGATTCTTGCCCCTCTTCACAACAGGAGGTGGCAGCCCACACCTCTCTGGCTTTTCAACACACACATCTGAAGAAGTTTTCAAAGATTCTGCTGCACTTGCATGAGCAAGTGGAGACAGTGTATAGGGTCACTGGGGAGATGACCATGTTTCTGCCTGAGTTCATGTCAGCGACCTCAGTGGTGCAGCTGGGGTTGCTATACATTGCTTGATTTGCACTGAAAAACCTTTTCTATAAAACAGAAATGTGATAAGACCCAGCAGAATCAGTATAGAGGTGGACAACACTACTGTCCTTGAAACCCAAAAATTAATTAAACTGAGGAGTTCTAAAGGAAATGAGATGACCTCACTTCTATAACTTATGAGTATAAATAATCAAAATTAACCATAAAATACTTAATTGCCTTGTGTGTCATTTTTTGATGACCACGCTGAAGGTCATTTCTGCCTCAAAGGCTGTCGTGTTTGACCTCAGAAGCAACTTTTCAGTCCAGTGCATCATCATTCTATGATGGGAACACAACCTCATTGCACATGTTATGAGCACACTGATAATCATGGCACATATCACACACATGATGCTACTCCTGCAGATCCCATTAACGTAAAAGCGGCAAAAGGTCCAAGTGTAATTAAAGCACTCATTTTGTTCTATATATTGTCTTAAGTCCTGACCCTCTGTATTGATATGTTTCTGGGAAATGTGTTCAACTTTAGAAGAATAAGATGTACAGGGCCATCTGATGAGCTATTCTGACTATCAAAGCAACTCACACCAACTGACAGCACCACTGAAGCTGCCTGAGAACAGTATGGGGCAAGCCTACATTGTCAAACAATGACAATAAGAAAATATTTAAAAAAATAATATGTGTTTGCTGTACATCATGCCATTGTGTCCGACATGAAAGTAGGAAATCACTGTATTATGCTTTCTGTATGGCCGGTTAAATGGAGAATAACAAGCAAAACCCAAGTCAGCACTGGCTATCTCTAACATTTCTGACATACTGTATTTAGGGAGACATCCCACAGTCCCTCCAATCCTTTCTCTGGCTCTCCTCTCACCTTGAAAGTAGCAGACACAATAGAAAACACTACAGACAACACTTTCAGCATAGAAATCAAAAGATGCTATAGTGCTGTTAGCAATGCACCTGCAGCAATTTGATTTTGTGTCCCCACCTTGTGTTTCGCTGCATGTGTCCTTGGTACATGCACATTATAACAGTGGAAGTCAGTCTGTCTCAAACACTCTGGGACCGGCAACTTCTTGGAGTCTCTGCTGGTTACCAGGCAACTACTCAAAGTCAACAATGAACGAGCTTATTAAAGATGTGGCCATTTTAAAATAATGCAGTTTTGCAGTGACATTCTGGTGATGTTCACTTTGCCTCTGAAAACCTAAAAATAGTAGTATTACTTCCAGGTACTCTTACAACACCACCAGATGGGTTATGTGGGTTACGTCCAGATTTCAGTCTGGGCACAAACAACACAAGTAATTGGGCCCTGGTTGTTTACAAGCCATAACCATAATATGACCGTCACAATTCTGATATGCTGATGCCTGGGCAGCATAATCCAAGCAGTTTGTATCCAAACAGTTTACTTGCGTTTGATGAAAAAGCCTGTAAATACTCCCACTAGCTCCTATTTGTAGCTCACTGTTTATGAAACTGTGAATGGCTGTGCGCATCCCTCTTCAATCTTCCAGGAGGTTCTGCTCACACACACAGTGACAGTGTGCACTGTCCCTGAAGACTGCTGCGACAGGGCACATTCATCCTTTCAAAATCAAACAGCTGTTAGTGGTCTAAATGTAAGAGGTAATGAAGAGCATGTAAGCTATTTAGACGAGAGTAACCATTACAAAACATGTTGATATTGCCTGCACAAGCTGTTCACAGACATTTAAGTACATGAACTCTTACTATTTAGTTAATTACACATGGGTCTTCTTATGTTCATACCGTTTTAAAATGGGAAAAGTATCCAAAGTGGTGATGGTGGTGGGGGGAATTCAAGGTCCTGAAAAAACTAAATTTATTGCAATTCTTGAAGTGACACGATTAGCCAATACATATAACTATGAGAGCCTTTGATTTTTGACTATTCTAAACTGATGAAGAGACAATAAACATATCAAATCAACCAATCTAACAGTAATTATATTATGCTACTGCTTATTTCTCTGTTTTATAGTACCAGCTATATGCAGCTCTTTGTTAATCAGTGTTTCTGAAGGATAACAAATGTGCTCTAAACAATAGCCCAATTTGAAGCTAATGCCCTCAAAACTAGAGAGATATATTCTCGATTGCACAAGACCTCTGAAATAACTGTAGGCAGTGAGGAGTGTGTTCGCTGCAGTTATTCTAAAGAAAAAAAAATAGTTTGTGTCGTGTTTGACCTTTTCAACAAAATGACCCACTATTTATTAAAGGAACAGCACTAATGCATGTGCACTGAGCAGAGTAATGTACAAGGTGTATAGTTATTTTGGTGCCAGTCCTAAATAAGCCAATGGGCAACATAGTCAGCATTCTTTAATTATTCAGTATTTCAAAGAAATAAAATGGTGGCATCAGCAAACACACGCCAAAATCAACTTCTTAATTCTGTAGCTCCCTCCGTACACATGACCCAGACATAACTGGTTCCGACTTAAATTATTTAGACAAGCCAAAGGTAGCATAGTTGCAAGTGTTGTTGTGGAGCTAAATGGAATTTCTTTTTCAATATTTGCTTTAAGATTTGCACTGATTATAATAAGTTAAAATGCAATTTCAAGTGGGGCTCTGTCAGTGTACCAGCGCAAGCAAACAAAGAAGTAATTGTTTTGCAAGAAGTAATATTTGTTTTTTTCATGAGTTCAAGTGGTCATGCAATTAATCAGCACACATGCAGACATGTTATTTCATAGGGAGAAGGTGGTTTAAGAGAGAAATAAAAGAAGGATGGAGGCAGAGGTCCAAGATCAAACCTCAGACAAAGGAGGGAAGTCAAGGTTAATAAAGATTTTACCTTCGTACTTTATATAAATCTGAAAATAACATCTATTAATCATTGCTCTGTGAATCCTCAAACAAATTATTCTCTCAGATTTTCTAGTTCATCTTCCTTTTTTTATTCCTGACATCTGTCCTTATTTATTGCTCTCCATACCAAACTTCTCTTTTGTATAATAACCATTATCTCCTCCTGTCTGCTCCTTTTACAGAATAGTGTCCTTTGGCAATGCACTTGTCACATGTCTAATTCCGTAAATTCTTTCGCTCCAGGTGTGAGCATTTTTTATCTCAGACACTCCAATTCATGGATTAAATAAAAAGCCTACCAGCTTTACTGCATCACGCCCTCTAATTTTCAAGCCATATATCACCTCTTTCGTTTCATACTTTTCTTCCTCTATCTCATCATTGACTACTCATTAGAAATCAAGACTTGATAACAATAGATACAAATAATCAAATGCTGTCATGCACATTATTTCTAGAATTCAAAATGAAAGCTATTTGATTCAGTAATATTATATACTGGTTCGGACAGGTTTATTGCTCTAACATTATTATGTTAGGGAAGGAGAAATACCATGCAAGACAGTAGAATATATTTAAATGGTGATGGATAAGTCAACATGCTGTAACACTTTGCTGTGATTTACACAATATGCTTTAGTGTTTCTGACAGAAAAATATCTTTCAAGATGCCTTACCTACAGCAGATCTCCCTTCTGTATTTTGATATATGAAACATACACAGCTCAGAAACAAGTTAAATAAGTTGGTCCATCAACAAAAAGCAGGAAAAAATCTTCAAAGGTAAAGATAGGTGACAACATACGATAGAGCTGAGAGGAGACTGACTGCATTATCAAAGCACAGAAATGTTTATTTTTTACAATGTGACTGGTAAAATACTCATCAGATTATTTACTGAAATGCACAACAAGCATAAATAGTGTACTGTCATTCCAGTGCATTTAACAGACAAGTCTTACAACCTCTATACATCCTAATGATCTAGTAAATAGCTTTTAATGAGCACTGCCCAACATCTTTTAAATCTATTGCACCATTAAAAACTAAGTGTATCCTGTTGTAAATAAACCTTGATATAAATGACTGATAGCATGCTGGAAGGTATTAAGGCTGAGGGAAGAGGGGGAAAAATTAAATTAAATCCTGCCACTTTTTTCTTTAAGGAGCTCATTGTTTTGTACCTTTAAATTAGGGATGCTCGTGATGCTTGTTTCTCAGAATGGTATTAATGTTAACTAGCATTAAAAATAAATAAACTGATTAGTAAATAAATAAATAAATGTAGCCAAAAAAACAACAACAAAAAAACGCTAATGTAATAAAGTTTAAATAGAGTAGTACTTTTGAGTAATTTTAGAGTCATAATTTCTAAGAGAGAGTAGTGTATAGCTTCTATTACTAACTGTTAGCATCATTATTATTTATATTCTGTGGACAGTTTATTTCATTATTACATTATTTTGCTATATGAAATTAGTTGTCACTTCAGTTGCTATCACCATCTTATTCTGTGGCTATTGATGCTGTCAGTGAATGTGAATTTGAGCGAGTGAAGGCTGACAAAGTGACACAGTAATTTGCTTTTAATGGATTTGGATTTGTATACCAGCAACTACTGACTTAGCTGCCAAGTAAGCACAGAAGTTTGAATAAATTGTGATGGTTAGAGCAGCTGAATAGGTAAACCTGCATCGGTGAGACTTTGTGCTCAGAAGAGAGGACTGTGGGAGTCCTGTTTGGTGGAAGAAGTGAATCATTTGGCACCACTCGGTCAGTTATTACCTTCTACTGCATTTAATAATGGTATTTAGGGTGCATCAGGGTAAAAGCTTTAGCAAAGCAACACCAGTCACCAGTATTAGTTGATATTTGGTGACCAAATATCAAGAGAAAGAGGGCCTTTTTAAAAAAAAAAAAGTTTAGATTGTGAATAACAGAGTGACAGCACCTTAACAATTCCAAAGCAACTACAAATCTCCATTCACAGGTTAAATCTTTGTCAGGCATAACACACACTTTCTATAACCAAGAAGAAAATGTAAGTAATGGGTAGGGAAGTAGTAGGGAATCCTCTTTTTTCCTTAGATTTTTTTCTTTGTTTGGTTTCAGCTCAGGTCTAACCCCAAGTTTAGGTATCTAAACAATTTTTGTAAGAGAAAATGTTAAATCAGTTCATCCCCAAGAAAAGACATCTTAGGGATGTTTTGTGAGGGGTTTAGAGATCTAAATACGAGTGTATGTTAATAGTGCACCAATACACAAAAGGTCTCAAATGAAAATATTTGGTTCAGCTTTCCTGTTTTATGCTCATTTGCAGCTTCAGGAAAAAGATAGCATTTAAAACCGTGACATTTCAACAATCATCAATTCTATCACGGGTAAGGTTCTTTTATTATGAAAATAAGCATAGTAAAGCCTTTGAAATAAAGTCTAATTACATTGATTAAATTACCTTCCACTCAGCCTATAGCTACTCTTGACTCCAGGATGAATAAAATAATATTAGTAAGTTCCACACACACTGAATTCAGCTCAGGTAAAATCAAGGTCACAACACACATGTATAAAAAAGTGCTAGATCTCAGTATTTACATGTAGAACATCACCATAGTGGCAATGAAATGCAGCTTACATTATTGACTGAATATCTTCTCTGGTTTAAGATGAACTCTTCGGAATGATGACAGAAAGTGATTTTTTTGATATTCCACCCCTAACAAACATACTCCAAACTGACGCTGAAACTAAGAATAGGACTAGGGCTGGGTATCGTTTAAAAAAACCATATACCAGTACCCTAAAAGTGGTACTGATACCAATAGAGTACTTCTTTTGATACCTTTTTTCTACTTCCTTTGATACCCATCATAGAAACATTCACAAATACATTATGAAAGTTTTCAAATTATTGAAATGTATGATATTAAATAAGTGTACAAAACTGTACAATGACGTATTATCATCACAGACTCAGACTGTATAGGTTGTAGCTGATTCAGTAGTGGGCCAATCACATGTTGCATTAAATCGAAGAACGCTTGTGGTGACTGGCTGCATGCAAATACAACCATACAAATAGTCATTTTTTTCTAGATCTGGGTACATAAGGATTGAATGCAGGTTTCAATACTACTTGGTACTGAGTTATACCTTAGGTGTCGAGTACCGATATCCAGTCCTAAATGGGGACCTCTCTAAGGAGTGATATCCTTTGGTTTGAAACTAATCAGGAGTGCACCAAAATGTTCTGTATATCAGACTATGTACATTCATCTTTGCAGGCAAAATCACTGTGTATATATTTAACAGAAAAGTAAAGAACAAGTGCAAGTGGTTCAGAATATTTCCAGTAGACAACAAACAAAAAACAGGTGGCAGAGAAAATTATATGAGCTACATGACAGCCATACACACTCAACCCTCAACAAGATACTGAACTGTTGCAGAGGCTCTTCAGGTTTAAGTGGGGAGTGCTTATCATTCATGATAAGAGGTAGAAGTTATAATTAATAGTGTTAAGACACATCTCAGGAATGCAATGCAACATTTTGGCTGCTGAGTAATTGGGGACTGTGTTTTAGTAAACTTGACAACATAACAAAAACAGAACAAGAGATGTTTTACATTTTCACTGTGTTTAGTCAGAGGAACATGACTGAATGAACATAGGGATTGACTACAGCCAATGCCTGTGATGTGCATCACATCGGCACACAGTAATTGAAGCCTTTTCTTTCCATCATACTCAATATAGGAAATATTTTGCAGCTCACCTCCCACAGTATGCAGCAAGGAAGGCTAACATTTGGTTAGTGAAAATACGAACCCCTGGTAGCTTCTGGATAGCTGACAAGTTTGCTTGATGAAGTGAACAGGTAAAGCCAAATATTGATGCAGGCAGGGGTAAAAGTGGTGTCCTGAGAGCTTTAATTCAAGAGTATATGATCAGATATGAATCCCTGGGGCCGTATTCACAAACATTCCGACAATACTCTCAGAGAGCTCCTAATCTAGCCTAAAAAATCCAGCAAGGAGTCCTTGCTTTAGAGTTATGAAAAGAAATAAAAATACTAATAATGAGCATAGAATGGACAGTGAAATCAATAGGCCTGATCATAGAATTTAGTCTCTATTAAGACATGGAGCAATTATAAATACTATTTCATGTAATAAACATTTCTGTTTAATACATGGTAGGCCATACTTTACAAGTAGGCTATGAAATGTTTTAAAACACATGCCTCCTTGTGCATTAGCCTATTTACATGCTGATAGTTGTTTTATTCGCTTACATTTATTTATCATGCTGGTTATTTTAGTACTTAATCTATTTGATATTAACAGGGGAGAAACAGCTCTTCGTTCATCAATTTCTGTGATTGCTGGCCAGTCTATTTAGCTGGCATCATTGGTTAGCATGTATATGTCTTTTTTTTCCAGCTTATTGACCACACAAACATTATCCCAGCAGGATCTAATCTGTAGTGTTTCATTAACTTACTGTCATTCAGTGTTTGGAAAATATTTCTCCTACCTCTTTGTCTTTCTGCCATTTTCCCTTCTGCTTAAAAAATATTTAAGTCCTCCTCCCTAATCCTAACAGTTTTTCACCTTAGGAGTTCTTTTAAGGGCTAAGATGTTTTGTGAATAACTTTTAATAGTAACCGACAACTTTTAACCAGAATCTAGTCTTAACTTAGAAAACGTCATAACTCTAAAAATTTCCTTAGTATTTTGCCATTAGGAACAACTCTTTGTACTAGGATGCTTTATGGATACAGCCCCTGAAGTCATGTGAGCATTTTTTGACTTTTGATCTTAAAAATGGTCGAAGGAGAAGCACAACATCCACACAACTTGAAAGAAAACACTCACTGACATGTTTAAAAGACATATAAAGGCTGTTTATCTGTTGAGGCAGTGTCTTGTGAGGTAATGGATGCCCTAAAGTATACTGAAAAATGGGAAGAAAAGGTTAATCTAAAGGATGCTGCTGTTATCTCTCACAATACCAGAGCAGTGTTATGCCAGGAAGATTAGTTCTACATCTTTAACCTGCACTGAATGATATTTTTACTCTAACAATGAATCAAATGAGTAATGTGATAAAAGTCACATAGTGATAGTAGTGATGAAAGCAAAGAATTGTCATCCAACACTGCAGTTCCCCACGGCTCTATGGACTGTTTTAGCATCTTTCAGCTCACTGTTTTAGTTTTCCAGCCCGCAATTTTACTCTCACAGCTCTTAGCAGTGTTATTTCCAAAGTGCTCAACTGCAGTCTTACAGCAGTCACCCAAATCTGCAAGCTGCTTATTCTTTTCATCCATTACATATTAATGTGTGTTGCATTTAGATGTATACATATTGATTCATGCTGGATGATGCAAATAGCAGTATGTAGTGTTTAAAGTTCTGACATTCTGAATGTTTCAGAAATCAGTAGGTTAATCTTCTAATACTGTGTGAAATGCCACTCTAATGCAAATATATTAACAGTATAATGCAGAGACCAGAAATCTGTGAGATATGTTTTGTGTCTAATATTGTGCATTTTCAAAACTTGTGAAGGATTTTAAATTTTAATTCTGTGCTTTCCGTTACTGCAGAGACTATAAAGGGTCATCCCCACAGAGTATTTGAATAGATTTGTCATCACCATAGTATTCGATGTACTGCAGGTGCATGGGACATTTTCAAAACATGTGCTGACCTTCTTCTAAAGTGGGAGATTACACTGAATTACATCAACATGGAATGCTCAGCTAATATCTACAACAGTTGATGCTCATATCTACAAGAATTGCCTTTTTTAGAGTTGGTGTTTCACTGTATGAAGAAAGTGACCCATTGGAAGACATTACGTGCTTTAACTCTAAAATGTCTTCATCGGGATAAAATAGAAGTCTGACTGGCTTAACTATCCAGTTTGTAAACATTTCTCTAAATGGCTTGAATATTGAGAAGAAGAGCTGGAAAAGAAATGCATCTATTTAGGTCTGCAACTAACTAACTAAATAACTATTTCCAATATCAATTAATCTATGGATTGTTTTCTAAATTGATCAATTGTTTTGTCTATAAAATGTCAGAAATTAGTGGAGAATGCCATTGCAAAGTCCCAGAGTCAATGGTGAAATCTTGAAATGTCTTATTTTGTCTGTACAAAATCAAAAGATATTCAGTTTACTATTTTATATGAGAAATAAAAGCATTAAATCATCACACTTGAAAAACTGAAACCAGACAATTTTTTGATTTTTTTGCTTAAACGGGTAACTCTCAAAAAAGTTGTGTAGCAGGTGAAAAGTATAATTATATAAATTCACGAGTACAAGCATTGGTAAAAATGAACTAAATGCAGTCAGGTGAGAACAAAAAAAGAGAAGTCAGAAATCAAGATGATTTTCAGTATTTTTAAGATCTAAATCAGCTAATATTTTCAAGTCTAATCAGCCGCTGGGTTTTTGAAGTGGAGCCTGTCAGTGGAATATTATGAAACTTAAGAGTATGTTGCACACTGTTATAAGGCGTACAAGTAAGCAGTCATTATAACAAGTATCCAATCATTGTTAAGTGTGCGTGTGTGTGTGTGTGAGAGAGAGAGAGAGAGAGAGAGAGAAAAAGTGCTGCAGTATCTGTGACTTTGTATCTGTGTGCACACTGGCATGTGTGAATATCAGTGAATGTCCAGTACTGCTTTTCCTGCAGAGACACAGATTATGATAGCACAAGTATAAATAAAGCTCTTTAAAGTTAGTGACTGTGTAGCCTATGCATTTAATCATGGGTCGGATCACAGGTCTTATATTTACAGGTCCAGATTTGACATGAAGATAATTGTGGGTAATGGGTCAGTTTCAATACTTAGCTTTGCAGGTTGCGGGTTTGCAAAATTGGAACCATGCAGGACTCTGCCATAAAGGTAAATAAGGTAAATAAATATTTTTGCAATGAAAATGTAGCTTCCTGCTTTTATAAGGTGACTGTGGCTCAGGCGGTAGAGCAGGTCATACACTAATCAGAAGATGGGCAGTTTGCTTCCCAACTCCTCTAGTCCACATGTTGAAATTTCCTTCGGGAAGATACTGAACCCTAAATTTCTCCCGATGCTGTACCATTGGTGTGTGAATGTGTGTATGAATGATTAGTTCCTACTGATGTGCAGGTTGACATCTTGCATGGCAGCCCCTGCCTTCAGTGTATGAATGTGGTAATGGGAATGTGTGAATGGTTGAATGTGGCTTTTAGTGTAAAAGCACTTTAAGTAGTCAGAAGACTAGAAAGGTGCCATATAAGTGCAGTCCTTTTGCCATTTAATTTTGTGGTTTGGTAAGGACAATAATGGTTACACAAATACTGAAAAGCTTGTGTGTATTCCAATGTATTCTGATAGAAACTATATTATTGTACCTATGGAGATTATTCCCTATCTTTATTCAAGAGCGTAGTGTATAAATTCGAGAGCAAACTTTATTGATTTTACGTTCAAATTTTGTAATTTGTCCCTCAAAACCCTCCCCTCACACTCAAAAAGTCTCTGCTTGCGCTCAGATTTGCTCCGCTTGTGCTCAAACTGTGTGCTCGCACTCGGATACAATGTTGCTCGCGCTCAAACTTCAGCTCCTCGCACTCAGGTTAATTCTGCACGCTCGCCAAGTTTCTGCTCACGGATTTCTCCTCTGCGCGCTCGGATTTTTTTGTGTGGCAACAAGCATAGCAACCACCCTGTCAGAATCATCCAATCAATAGAAGACCCATTTTGGGTTGACCAATGAAATGGAGCCTGCCTCCTTGCGGACGCGCTCGCTTTTGTTTTAGAGTGTCCCGCACGGCGGGTACCGGGTTCACCCACTCCCGCTCTACTGGCAACGGTAGTTGTTGTAGTTGTTAACTGTAGTTCATTTTGAAGAGTTACTTCATATTTTGGTTTAGTTATAAAACCACGTCACCATCCAGCCAACACGGACCGTCAAAGTCAAGGATCTCAAGTAAGTTTTTTTTATGCTGCTATTACTTCCTTCAGATACATCCATGATGATATGATTAGCTTTAGCTAGTGTTTAGCTGTGAGCGCTGCTGCTATTTAAAAACGCAACTGGTGTAACATGTCGTGTGTGTATGTTAAAATTGTTTTCATTAGGTAAACAAATGGTGTTTACCCTTGCTGTCAAACTCTGCCCTATTAGAAGGATTTCAAATAATGTTTATTTCCATACCTGCATATTTACAATGAAATCAGTTGAACTTACTATATTTACTTCAGAGAAATGCACAATGATTTTTTTTTAAAAAAAAGATTAATTGTATAACATGAAATGAACCCATATGTATTGCCTGTTTTCCCTACAAAACCTGCTTAGACGTCACATCTCGGAGAGATTGCAAAGCAAGATGCAATATGGGTTCAGCCATCCTGACTTGGACCTCGACTATATTCATTTCATGTGCACCCATGAATTAATACCATAGACTGTATAAAGATATAAATAACGTTACTTGATTTTGTCGAGACTTGCCGTGATTTGGCCAGTTTTACAATGAATCAGCGTAACGTTTATTTAATACATATTTAACAAATAATTTGAAGCAAATCAATTAACCTGAATTTAGATTTTCGCCTAAGTTTATTCATGAATCGTTTATGTGGATGTCACTTGTTTATACTTTGAATAAGATAATGTTAATAAGTTGAGTCACATTTGATGTTTAACATTTAGCGGTAACAGTTAACGTTAGCTGTTAGTGTTCTTAGTGATATTAAACAAGAAATTCGAGTTCGTACTTGGACTCAGTGTGCAAACCAGTTGACATTAAAGATTATAGCCTTGTAATGTTGTCCACCCCGCTACTGTAAGCAGCGCGCATATTTATGATTTTGACACTGATAAAAGTCTGCAGAGGACTGAAATTTTCGTGTAACGTTAACGTTACTGTTATCAACAGCGCAGCGCTACATTATTATCTATAAGATGATAAATAAATGTAGAAAATGCGAAAGAAAGGTAGTGGTATACTAATTACAATATGTTCTTTCAGTAACTCAGTAAACAACTGACTAAGGCACACCTGCTACACAAAGCAGAACTAGTACGTTACCAGTTTTGGCTACTTGACTTTTTTATACAGTCTATGCTTTAGACAGCTAATATTTCAGTCTTCACAGGACAAAAGGAAAGCCAAATGCTTTGAGGTGTTGCTCCCTGTTGTCCTACAGATGTGACATAATGGTATTGTCAACAAAAATAATTGGTTCTCCCTTTATAGTTAACTTTGTTTTTCCATTATCTGAAGCATTTATTATGTTCATTTCACTTTCATAGGCACGGTGTGGATCATTAGGGTTATGCTATGTCCGGCATGGTTCCCAGAGAGCTGCAGAGACCCTGGGAAGCAACATCAGCCTACCGGGTGTCCGTGTCTCCTGGTTTGGCTGGGGTGGGCTGCAGTGGAAAGGCCTTCTCCCCTTCTTCTTTGACAACGTCACAAATAAATGATAGCTCCTATGGGGCTTAAAACTATTCAGTGTGCAGATAACTCTGTTTTTTTCACAAAAGGAGTATAGTTTCTCATTGAATTTTCTTTATTTGTGTTTAAGAAACACTCAAAACCAGCACATAACATCAGCTTTTCATTTTTTAACATTCTGCTAAGATAAATGCAAACTTGCGTAAATGTTAAGACATAAATGAAACATTACGATGCCATTAATAACTATTAACTATCATGTTTTGTTAAAAGTGTAGATCACCACTATATTTCCAATAAAGTGTTCACTGCACAGACGGGGATGTCTTGGTTGGAGCCCAGATCTGTCTTCTCATGTTGAGTATCCACAGGTCCAGTCTGTCTGGGTCACCTAGAGGAAAACTATACACAGACAAATAAATATTCAAAGTAATATATGTGTTACAAACTTCACAGACTCCTTTTACATACTACACTTAAAAATTATTTTTCATGTGACAGTCAAATGTATATTTTTTTCATGTCATAATAACTTCTGAGACACACGATTTGACTATAGGACGTTCTGTGTTATAATTTACCGGGTTTCACTCCATCACTGCTCGCTCTTCTCATCAACTTACTAGCTCTCTTGATCACTGCTTCTCTCTTTCGGTTATCTTTCCCATAATGAGTCCGTCAGCAAAGCCTAACTTTACTTTTAACGTTATCAAATGAAGAGAAATGTATTTGTCTTCCCTCATGTCAGGGTTATACAGCGTTACAGGTTGAGTTTCTCCATAAGTTGATTCAGGTTCAAATGTCTTGCTGAGGCTGGTGACGCATGCACATTGAAATCATAACGGGAAAGAAAATGTAAACAAAAAGTAAAACGAGCCAAATAGGAAACAACGAATGTGTAAACAGCTGTTTTGTGCTTCAACACTCATTAAAATTCAGTAAACAACGGAGCTGTTCGTTTTATTATTTTATATACAAATCATGAATTTAAAAATGTCGATTAAAGCTAACGTTGACCTACTTTTCACAATTCCTACTGAAATGCAGGCATAACGTTATGTGTTAACGTTTCAGCCCAACGCCGATCGTAATTAGTAACGTTATGTGTCTCAAGTGTTTCTGCATAACGTTAACGTCATATACATTAATTTTCAAACTTCACACTGACGCCTTGAGTTTAAGATATTATCTCTTAAGTAACGTTACATGAGTCCTAACAGGTATGTTAGATAATGCATCCTGATTTGTAATTGTGCGTTTTACTCGGAAGGTTAACCGTTAGCTGGCTAGTTAGCTAGTTGACAGGCTAGGTATGGTGACCACAGACAATATGTGCGGACCGCAGACACCGATACCCGCAACCAAACCATTTGTTTACCTAATGAAAACAATTTTAACATACACACACGACATGTTACACCAGTTGCGTTTTTTAAATAGGAGCAGCGCTCACAGCTAAACACTAGCTAAAGCTAATCATATTATCATGGATGTATCTGAAGGAAGTAATAGCAGCATAAAAAAACTTACTTGAGATCCTTGACTTTGACGGTCCACGTTGGCTGGATGGTGACGTGGTTTTATAACTAAACCAAAATATGAAGTAACTCTTCAAAATGAACTACAGTTAACAACTACAACAACTACCGTTGCCAGTAGAGCGGGAGTGGGTGAACCCGGTATCCGCCCGTGCGGGACACTCTAAAACAAAAGCGAGCGCGTCCGCAAGGAGGCAGGCTCCATTTCATTGGTCAACCCAAAATGGGCCTTCTATTGATTGGATGATTCTGACAGGGTGGTTGCTATGCTTGTTGCCACACAAAAAAATCCGAGCGCGCAGAGGAGAAATCCGTGAGCAGAAGAAACCTGAGTGCGAGGAGTTGAAGTTTGAGCGCGAGCAACATTGTATCCGAGTGCGAGCACACAGTTTGAGCACAAGCGGAGCAAATCTGAGTGCGAGGGGAGGGTTTTGAGGGACAAATTACAAAATTTGAACGTAAAATCAATAAAGTTTGCTCTCGAATTTATATACTACGCTCTTGAATAAAGATAGGGAATAATCTCCATACATATCACGCTAAACCTGCAGTAGAGAAGCAGGGAGAGTAAAAATTATTTAAAAGAGTAGAGAAGCACAGCAACACGGACATAGCTACTGTCTACTGCCTACGCACTCAGTGCTGAAGTTTCTAACAAAGATTTAGTTATCAAAATAGTTGACAATTCATTTTCTGCTGATCAGCTCAAATCAATTATTAAAGTAATCATTGCAGCGCTACTTGTATCAACTTATTTTAGAGACCTAAAAAGCAAAAGACAGAAAACATTTTGCAGAGGCACACATACTGTGTAGCAATGATACATGAAAATCAGAATTAGTAAGTAATAACATGATAATGTTTTTATAAAAAAATATATTACAACAACAACAGGAATAGGTGACTGTGAGATGATGGGCCTTATTTTGACGATCTAAAGCGCAGGGTCTAAAGCGCATAGCGCAATTGCATTTAGGGTGTGTCCAAACCTACTTTTGCTATTTTAACGGCGGAAAAATGGTCGATGCGCCAGGCACATGGTTCAAAGGGGTTGTACCTCGTCTCCTCATTAATCATGGGTGTGTTTTCGGCATAACATGAAATAAACCAATCACAGTGTCATCTCCCATTCCCTTTAAGAGCCAGGTGCGCTTGCTCTTAGGCATATTGCTATTATGACGGCACATTTGCCAAAAGGGAGTGCTTCTCTGCTCGTGCCCAACGGGAAAGCACATGATCCATAACGCACACACTGGCCCCTGCTGCCCCGAGACCCTCCCTTGGTCAGCCACAGACCACCAGTTTAAGATCCTATTCATTCATTTGCTGCAATTTTATCCTCGTTTGTTTTTTGTTTTTTAGTTAATTCTGATAAATATTATGACTGACATGTAATTTCTTTAATTATATTAATATACACAATAATAATCTTTAACATTGTAACACTTTTATTTGTTACCTTTTGTATATGTGTGCTGCTGTGCGTCCTGTGTGTGTAACAGGCAGAGTGTGTGTTGTGCACCCGCCTGTGTAGATGCATATTACATAATGCGCCCTTAAAATAACAATGAGACGTTGCGCCATTGACTTTAGACCAGGTTTTAAATAGCAATGCGACTTGCGCTGCGCTAAGCGACATACTGCGCAGGGTGTAAGATAGGGCCCCATATGTTACAGACATCAGCAGATAGAAACTGACAAAAGAGCAGTCAGAGTTAACAGAAAATTAGAATAGTTATAATTAAAATAAGTTCTCTTTCAAATCAAACATCCCAAGATATGAGTGGAAAGTAATGTTCTTGCAACTGCATTTATAACCTTTTTTTGACTCAAACATTGCTTAACAATGTCATGTGATATGGTTCTCCAGTACACTTTAACAACAAATATTACTGGGACAACTACAGACAAATTGCTTATGAAGATTTAATATCCAGGGATTGACATTATAGACACTACCACTGAGTATCCTTGTAACAAACTGGCCATGATTTTGCACACTGACCATACACAGTCCACCCATATACTACGTTTTTACCTGGTCTTTTTATGTTATATCTTACATTTTCTTCTATTGTAGCTTTTTTTTTTTTTTTAAATATTATTTAAGATATCTTAATTTTGTGTATATCCAACTCCCAGTTCAACAAATACTGTTTGGGTGCCTCAACCAATTGGAGTCTCTTTCTCACCAACAGGGATGGGAACTCTTGTTGGTGTTTCCACTCAAAACAGGGCCAACTGAATCTTTTGTAACACATGACCAAGCAGGACGTACCACTACTGGAAATCAAATCCTGTGTTTCTGTGGTTGTTGACAGGACCAGTCCAAATGTCCCTTTTAATATATTCGCAATGTGGTACCTGACGAAATCCTTTGTATTCAAGGCTCAGCAGGTTCCCACACCCATCTTCCCATGATTATTTCGGTTATTATGTGGCACAATTCACTTTTCTTCATTAATAAAGACATGAATTCAGTTTATGTGGCAAGACTGTAATTGTAACAAATATAATTTGTAATCTGAAACATTAACTGAAAAATGTTGCATGACATACTCACTCTATAAACTTTGAAGACTTTGTCTTATCTCATGCAGAAAATAACTAGGCATATAAGGTAACATTCAACTTTGATATGACCAAACCTAGATTTATACGCATAATCTAATTACTATGGGTGATATATTTCCTAAATGATCCATGCAGGGTAAATGAATTAAGGACATAAAGATGATGATCTCCTCATCTGAAGTCATTGCCTTCCTCACAGATTTAAAAAGAAAAAAAAAAACTGTTTAATTTTAGTGGAGACACAATGAGGTGATGGATTAAGGAGTCTTTGTTTTATGTCATAACACTTAATGATTTTTTTAAATAGATTTTTTACATCACTCAGACTATCACAGACAATGCTTGCAATGCTTAGCGGAGCAGTAAAATGTTTTTTGGTCTTTCTGCATGGTTGATGTGTTTAAGGGCAAGAACAAGAGACAAACAAGACAAATGCTGGACGTGTGGTCCTAGGACAGTTTCCCTCCATTGTGATTTCATTTTCATGGCACCCTACCACTCTCACTTCCCCAAGAATAGGTCATCTGAGACCATATTGAGGGCTGAGGAGTATCAGAATTTCTTTCATTGTATTTACAGTGATAAATCTTTTTTCATCTCTTGCTGGCAGTCACTATTTCTGATTGCTGTGTACCTGAAAAAGAAGAAAGAAAGTGTGTTGTGTTACCATCACATCTAGCACTTTGGCTGGTTTTTAATGTAATTATAAAAATCTACATTAACAAATGGAAATTAACTAATACTGAAGCACCCTTGGCCCTTCCTTAAAAGTACTCTGCTGAGTTTTTGACCATTTGTAGCGCTATGGTGCAGTTTTGTTAGTAACAACGTAGGTTTTTTACAAGGAAGGAAATTCATGTTCATTAGGCCTCAAGGATACACAAAATGCTATTTGGTGAAAAACACTGAATGTAACCATAGCTTTGTTTGTTTACAAGAAAACTCCACATGGTGTCTTTAAGGAACCTCAGAGTGTTGCAGCACTGGCTTTGGAAATCATTGCCCTAGTGAACTAAAAGTCGTTCGGCAGCCATGAAAGTGTCACTCTGATGTTGAAATGAGATTGATTGCCTTTTAATGCAAGGGGGAAGTTCATAAGTAAACAACTGTTAAGGGAAGCAACAAGGACATAATGATGCCAGTCAGTCATAATGATGCCAGATACAATGATGTCAGTCAGGTAATGCATTTATACCTAATTGACTTGTAGATCTTTTACCAGCTTCTGCTACAAACACTGCATGACATATTGTAGCAATATTTCAAACCAACAGTACATGTAACATACAGTATAGAGGCAGGTATTCTCCTCAGCACCAGCACTTTTATCACTTACACCCTTTTAAACTCTATTTATATCCAGGGAAGCATTGCTAATAAGATACACAATCACAATGAGTACAACCACCTCCTGATCTGGCCATTGAGCTCTGTGGGCTAAGGATCTTTGTAGTACGGAAAGGGTAAATGCAGCTCTTTTAAGTTGCCCACCCATTCTGCATGACTGGAGAACCTTACTGTGACAAGCCTGTCTTTAGGCCAACATTTATTTATGTATGTATTGTCTGTGCACTAAGGAGAGTTGGTGTGGTTGAGAAATAAAACAGAGAATCCAGTGAGCACTGGTGCATTTAGTGTCCCTGCTGCAGTAGTAGGACTGTATAATTTGCAATGTTGATCAATTGGCAAAGTCCCTCTATATTAACTAACAACAGGTGTGCAGTTGGCAGAGTGCTAGGGTCATGTGAGGAAAATGCTGGATATCAAAGGGTAGGTCACTCCACAACTGGGACCATGATCAATGGCACTGTGTCAAAGTCTGGTCCTGCTGGCAAGGATTGTAAGAAAACTGTTAATCACGGCTTTTTGAGAAACTATGCTGTTTTGGACCCTCTGCCACCTGTCACTACTGTGACTGATGCTGTGATTCTTCTTCTTAAGAGCTGTAAGTACCTAGAGGGTCATCTCAAAGGCTGTGACTAGATGGTTCAACTGTTACTTTTATTATTCTGTCTCCTGTGAATCATCAAGAGAGCTTGAGAGTAAATCCTCTGAATCAAATAGTTTGGTTAAATCTCTTTGGTTAAATCATGACATGCTAACTTAACCTTTTAAGTTAATATGGCAAACTTGCTATCATCCAGAAGTTAACGTTAGCATTTATTTGAAGTCATGTTTGTGTCCATCTGATGAATTAGTCTAACATTTTCTCTCCTTGTAGCTACATTTTGGTCTCCACCAGGAAAATATCTGATTCTTAAGCTGCCAAATATTTTTTGAAGCTTTCCACTGATAACAGCTGAATGATGAATGGTGAACATGTAGAGAATGAACTGAGGCAGAGTCAGGCCATAATTCTCTGTGGGTTCTTCACTATGTGACCGCTTTCATAGATGAGTAGTCATGTGATCTATTGTTAATCAAAAAATACTGATTATAGCCACTTTAAGTCATTTAGAGATCCTAACTGGCCAGTCAGATGTTCCTACTGTCTTCCATACATCTGTGCCATTCACACATCCATTTTAAGCTGCAAATTGTGGCAACAAATGAATAAAGACTTTGAGTTTAAAGGGTGGGTGGTGGAAAAAGAGATGTCACCACACCAATAAATGGTGTAAAAGAGGGAGCACCAGCACAAAAGCTGAAGAATGGTAAAGAAGAAAGTGTCCGCAAACCCTTTTAAGAGGAGGAAGGAAGAGATTTTTCTTTAATCCCTGTGAGGCAAAGCGACTTAATGGAAACTTCTTCTTATCAGGCATGATGCAGAGACCTTAGCATTGCCTGTGCTTCACTTTGATGTGTCTGAGAGAGAGACCACTAAAGACTGCTTCACCACATGCGTGCACATAGACAGCCTCACAACCCTTTAGTTGGCTACACTGTACAATAGATCTTTGCTGCAAAGATATGGTGTTCTAAACGTGTTGGGTTTATTGTTGTTCACACTTCCCCCTCAATGTACATAATTCCAAAAAGCATTTCATTTTCAAATCAGATTCCCATGTGCTGTCCTTAGATATTGCTATTGTACACAAATATGCCTGTTTTTTTTTCTTTTTTATGAGTTATGAGAATGTGCATATAAAAGCTTTTAAAGGGAACTATCACAAAAGGAGAAACAGGTGCACTCTGATCATTCACGTTTAACTTTTATTTAGTGTGCATAAGGCAGGGATGTTGGCTTTCGTTTCGTTTCAGTTCTAAATTTTCCAAGTGAGGCTGAATTGTGTCAGGTGCAGTTGTCTGATTCACACACTCAAAACAACTACCTGCTCATTTTGCAAGTATATACAATGTAAATCATATGTAATATTAACCACAAACAAATCAAATGAGAAACCATCCTTCATACTGTGATTCAGAGACAAGCCTTACAGGTTTGAGACATGATTACAGTGCTGATAATGCTATGTATGGAGTGGTATTAACACAATTGTAATAACACAATGCCTTTTGTACACCGTGCCAGAACAGAAGTAGCGTATCCCCTGCAGCGATAACAGCAGCATTCTGCAATCACCATAGTGACAGTACTGTTTTAAAACACTGTGATGATCATGAAATATTGGCTGCCCACATCAAAACACTGCAAGTAAACAAAGGCAGAGACTGAATGTCCTCTGTCACAATTACTTGCTGATTCTCCTCAGTCACACTGGAAGCCTTGATCATGACCTGCTTATTATGTGGCTTGCCCATTTAAAAAACACATGCTGTGGTTTATGTTTGTCAAGATTGCGGGAGGTAGCAGAGGAAGGTGGCAGTAATACTAATCAGTAATCTAAAAATACCTACACACACTAAATTCTGACACTTTTATTGTATTTGGGTTTTTGGTTGGGGGGGTATATTTCTCCATTTTGGAATACTCAATTCTTATGCACTGTAGTGCTTGTCACAGCTAACTCTTATGTTGGCCTGGAGAGTGCTGATACCATCTCACAGTATATATCTTCATATCGTCCACCCCTAGAGGGAAAATAATTACATCTTGGCAGCCCTGGAGATTCTCTGAAAAGAGCAAATAAGAAAAATAATAATGAACACATGCTCTCTCTTTCTAATACATATGCACACTCACAAACAAGTCATAGCAAGCACTGTATCAGTGGCCATACATTATGTACTCATCAGCCCTGACAGACAGCACATGTCAAAAGAGCAATTGCCCTCAAAAAATAGAAGAAAAAAAGACAGCATGAAGGAAATAAGCAAGCAAACAGACAACTAGTCAAGCAGGCGACCATGGAGGAGAGGAAATAAGAAAGACAAAGAAAGAGAGGGAGGGACAGAGACATGAGGGACTATCTGTCATTCAGCCCCCCCTTTTTTTTCTTATTACATGTTCAATACTAAACATGCACCAGACTAAGGGATCACATCTACAGTGAACACAATGAAGTGAACACAATCATTTTAACCACTGAAATAAAAAATAAAAGTAGATTTGTAAATGTCATATAAAGTTGTTTTTAGAAAGACAAAACCAGTCAAAATGCAAACCTCAGATTCAGTGAACTGCACTGCTGCCATTGTCTCAATCATGCAAACTGACATTTTAATCAGAGGCATACTTGTAGGTGGCTAAAGCCAGGCTCCATTGATTATGAGATTATTAAAATCCTGACAGATACTGAAATCTAACTGTCTCATACACAAAGAAAAATGTAACAAATGATCTGTTCTTGAATTATGAGCATCACTCAGACTACAAGATTAGAAAACAAAGGTACATTACAGACTCCAGGATATTAACAAGATTATCTTTTCAGTGGAGCTATGCGTCACCTAGCTTCCTCTCACATAAACTCATCTCTCTCAAATTCTGATTGGAAATGAATCTGATTTGATTTGATTTGATTTCTACTAAAATTTATACATTTAGGAAGCAAAGCATTTAGGTATTAA
Source organism: Euthynnus affinis (assembly GCA_029490765.1). Taxonomy (NCBI): domain Eukaryota; kingdom Metazoa; phylum Chordata; class Actinopteri; order Scombriformes; family Scombridae; genus Euthynnus; species Euthynnus affinis. The sequence continues at coordinate 18,060,955 of CM055838.1, read as the reverse complement.
GAATGCTACAGAACACCTTGTCTTGTGTGTTTATTACACACACCCCTCTGTTTTTGCTTTGGTCTCCACTTATATATATTTGTGTTATTCCAGAAATAAGTAGCTAACTGGTATTGCCATATTGAACAGGATACTTTTCTCATCTTGGAGCTACTGTATTTAAGTAACTCTTTAAATTCTAATGGCATCCAGTCCACAGAGCTTTTAACTCTAAAGCCCTTTAATATTTTTGTATGAAGTATGAAAGGTTGACTCGACTGTCCAGTTGATTATTTCTGTCATTTTCCATTTCCTTCAGCTGTTCAGTAAGTAATGTTTGGGTGTTGTTCAAAGGGGAGGGGTGGGCCTGCCTTTATTTGATTGTAATAGCAAAGATACAGGCAGGAAATGCAGGGAGAGAGAATTGGGTATGATGTGCACCAAAGTTCCCTACCTGGAATTGAAACTTGCTTTCTTTAATGGTTCCTGAAACTTTAGCTCTGAGAGACTTAAAATGGAAACCTGGTAACCAGAGACTCACTCAGCACCTGGTAATTTTCCATAATGTAGAGAGATTGAGCTCTTTAGAGCAGCACTACATTGGATACTTATTTGGCTTGTTGCAGTATTTCCATGGCATCATGTATTGCAGTAGAGTTGTCGTGTGTAATTATTTAACCAAATCTACCATATCCGTAAAAATATTCTGGCAGAAAAGGACTGCCACTGCATCATAATTCTTCTTATAATAGTTATTTGATCTAGACTGTATGAACTAGTGGGAAAGTATGTTGAAATGGCGAAATAATTGTTGTATTTTAAGTAATAGTCTATGAAAAGATATTTTTGCTGCTGTCTTATGTCAGTGGGAACCTTATCATGGTATCTCATTATCAAACACTGCATCCTACTTTATAGAGCACTTTTGATATTGCAAGGGCATGCTATTGACTGCCTGGGGTTACCACCTGACTTGATGAATAAACAAGCAGATTTAGTCGTGCTCTGCACAGGGGAGGATCCACATACATCATGCATGATGCAAGAGGCATGGTGGGAGGAGGCAGGGCACAAGTAGGAAGGAGACGGGCATGGCCTCAGGGCACCACAGGCCCCACTGCTGGGATCCATTTACAATCACAGCATAAAGTAAAAAAGAAAAAGTTGTGGTTGTGTGTGAGAATATAAGACCAATTCTATGTGTGAGAGAAATGAATACAGCAGTTTAAAAAAAGCTGCGCCAGCTTTTTAAATATACATTGACATTTTCTGAATTTGTCACAGTTGTTACAGATTTCATGAAAGCTGATGAGAAATTAGACTAATTTTGGAAATTTTGTTGCTAGATTCTTGAATGTGGGTATCCTAATTATAGATCAAAGGAAAATAAAGGAAATTTGGAAACATTTGATTGTTGTTTCTTGTTTCCTATGTTCACCGCTTTGTATAAACTTTTAGCGCTCGTACACAGAAAACGGACAAAAATAAATGTTAAAGCTATTTTCAAAAACAAAAGTGACCTTTATAGCTGATATTTTGTAGATAGACTGTTTTTCAGTAAATCTTTCCTGTGTACTTGTAAACCAAACTAAGAAAACATTCTTGTTAAATGAAAAAACAAATTACTCTTGACAGATGAAAAAATACTACAATCACCAGGTTGGTTGTTATTCAACAAAATAAATTGATAATAAATTGATAACAATGTAAACTTTATTGAGAGTTAACCTTACTCCATAAGATTTTGGTCTGTCTTTTTTCCATCTGAATATCTATTAAACAAAAAGAACAGTGTAGAATAGAGGCAAAACTAAAATCAAGGGGTTCCCAAGGAAAATTGTTATCACTGCATTGTTTAAGGTGAATTTGACGAACAAAGCAATATTACTTACTATGTAGGGATGAGTGATTGTTTCTATTTTCATCATCCACTCAGTTGCCAGGGAATTAAGGATTTGAAATTCACTCGTCACTCTTGCTAATTCACGGGGCTCAGCATGCCGCTCAACCAGAATCATCTCTAAATGCACAGTAGGGCACAGATTCTAGGGATTATTTTTATAGCATTTAGAGTAAATTAGTTAAAATCGCCTTAATGTCAGCATATGAAAAAACAATTGTTGATCATCTCTTCAATTGTTGATATACGATCGGATCGCCAATTTATACAAGACTGCCACTGTGTGTTTTAGGGTTTTTTCTTCTTTTTAGCAACAGCTTGATGGTGGATTTCTAGCTGCTGTCACTGCCGCTTTCCAGGGTGCTGATTCCAGAGCTGCTCTGGGTGTTTGCAACATTTGATTTGCCTAGAAATTAACTGATAGTCAACAGTTTGCTTTGACTGATTTGTTTCAGTTCCTAGTAGCTGAGTCTTGAAGACACCAATGCCAAGCGAAAATTATTTTCTCAGGTCTAGTTTAGTAGCCTAATGTCTGCAGCAAGTTCATTTAGTTATTTCTGCCCACTCTGGTTGTAAGGTTTCTTCTTTTGAGTCTATGGTTCTACATTAAGCTTTTTTTTTTTAGTTTTAAAGTCATAAGTTATACATTATGCAGTGTGTTACAACTGCATTACGGTTTACTTAACAATCTCCACTTTTTAATGGAAGAAAACTACATAAAAATGCATTTTGTTATATACAGTAAAGTAAGCAACAAACTGGTGAAGCACAGTAAGAGACAGATAAGCTTAGCTACTACAATGACAGAATACTAGATATTACTGCTCCAATATGTGATCCTCCACTCATTGCAGTTTTTCCAGTTTAACAAGCGTTTATTGTAACTTTGACATCTCTTTGCAGAATCCACCTCAGCTACTTATGATGAGCTTAGTCAACCTGCCTGGAAGAAATATGGAGTGCTGGCCCGATGTGCTACACTGGAACTTCCTTGTACAAGGTAGGATAATGAAGAGGAGGTTGCCTAGGAGCAATTATGTACTGGGTGAAACATTTGTAATTGTGTTGAAATTAGTGAAATACTGTAGCTCTTTCAATGTCAGACTTAGGACTGACTGAAGGGTATCTTCAATTTGTAGTTAATTTCCGCTTTTTTTTCTCAGTATTCCTCCATTTTTCCTGCAAGACATGTTTGACTTTGAGGACTGGACTGATAAAAATGACCCACCTCTCCTCTTAATCCAACTGTAGGTATAGAGTAGCTACCCAGTTAATTGTTAAATGCTGTTGTAACACTGAAGTAAATACCATACATGTAATTCATCTACATATAAAGCTGATAATACACTATATGGCCTACAGATTGTGCTTCTTTGTGGCAGTGATAAAGACAGAATTCGCAATTAAATGGTACTTGAAACACACTAGCCAGATTAAATGGATTATGGCAAGCAGACTGAAGATACATTTCACTTCAGTGGTCAACTGTACTAATGAATTCTGGAAGGAGGTACAGGGTCCCCTTGTGTAGGCACAATCATTATAAACATTCATTTGTCCCTTTATCATTGAAACTTATTAATGGACAATTTGTGGATGATATACAGAAGGGCAGAGAGGAACTCAGATAACTGTTGCTCTCCACCGATTTTGTGCTTGTTTGCAAGCATTTAATTTATTTACTGTTCAATTGTGTATGCTTGAGATGTTTTTGCCTTAGAGCTGCAGTTTTTTTAATAGAGTGAACAGTTTTTGTACTAATTTGCTGGTAATATTTTTTTGTTTGGTTTTACTGTGATGATGTTGTTGCAGCAATTGTTTTTTATCTGAGACAAACCTCTCTGAAGGAGACAATAAAAGTGACCTTGACCTTGACCTTATCATTCAGTTTCACTGCCGCAGTCATGCATGTATTTGGAATAGATACTGACTGAATCAGTCCAAGGAAAAAAATATTTGATGGTTACAAATTACTAGTCTAAAGCCTTTTAAATCCTTGAAATGTTATTCATGAATATTCATCATACTGAGATCATCATACAGTTACACTGAATGCCCTTCAGAATGGCATAATAAATAATGTGTTCTTTTCTGACTCGTTGCAGACGAGAGCAATAGAAATCAATTAAGTATAACAGACGGAGTGACCACACTAGTATTGATGAACACAAGCAAGACAAGGACACTGAACAATTGAATTGAAATCGCATATGAACAAGGGGAACAGAGAGAGACCTGAGGAAGGAGAAATTAGGATGTTACTCATGATATAACAAAACTCACTTATCAAAAAGTGAGTAGATATTAAGATTAGCAAAAGCACCATTAACCGTCAGTAGGCTAAACAAGTGAAAACTTCCTCACTATAATCGGGAGTGCTTTTATTGACAAAACAACCTCACCTTTAGATCAATTTAGGAGCTTTCAATCACATCACATAATCTTCATCAGCAGATGGAGTTGCCAAAATTGTCATTGAAATGTAGATGCTCAAATTAAAATTTTACAGCACTTTATGGACTGACTTAACAGTTGAATTTCAAAGCTTTCAATCCTATCCCACAATCTGCATCAGCAGATGGAGTTTGCCCAGTTGTCGTCTGCTGATATTCCATCTGTGCTCCAGTATGATTAACAGATGCAGAACATCTACTAAATTAACCTCATGGTTAGATTGCTTCATTTGTCCACTACCCTTTCCAGGAATGAACTCTGAAACTCGGTCTTGGAAAAAGTTCATTACAGAGTTTCTGCCAGTGTATTGAAAGGCCAGCGGCCTGCCATGCCTGAGTTAACCCCTTGCTGGGCCTAAGTGTCAGGGAGTGAACTGGCGTTGTCCAAATAACCAAGGTCAGGGAGCTGGCCTGAGAGTCCCTAGACAACACATTCAAACCAGAATGTGCTGATGGTGACCTGAAGCTCCATGCAACATGACCTTAACTAACATCGGTAAAGTGCAGTTCCTTGTTTAGAAACTAAATGAACAATTAAGACTATTTTTTGATATTTTGGGATGATTTGTTGAGGTTAAAGACTAAAAGTCAGACCTTCAAAGGTAGAATAGGAAGAGACAGCATCTAAGTGCAGAACACCTTGATGTTCATGATTTTTTTGTTTTCCGCTTGGCCAAGTGTTTCAATAAATATTCTCAGCATAAGACATCAAGGCTCCTGTACACTTTCTTCACTGTTGAGTTGACCACTGACCAGCGTTTGTTCACAATACCAGAACAGCTACTAAATGGATCTTGAGGTGACAGTTTGGTTGCATTCTGTTTCCAAGGTCAAGTATAAACTTTGGAACTCAAGAGTACTTTGATTGCAGCTTTATCGACTGGAAATGCTTTATCTACATATTTTGTGAAAGGTTGGCTATAGCTCAGGTGGTTTGATGCCAGCTCGTCCTGTCTACATGTCAAAGTGTCCCTCAGCAAGACACTGAACCCCCATATTGTTCCCAATGTGTATGCATGCTAAACTCTTTTGATAAAAACATCTACGAAGTGATTGTAATGAAATGTTATTTTACAAATTGCAGCTTTTCTCTTTTGCGGAACAAAGAGGCCTGATGCTTGTGTCAAAACTCATTTTAAACAGTGAAAGAAATAACTGTTCATATTTTAAGCATGACAAAACTACACTCCCATACAATAGATAGCGTTGCATGGCAACACTACTTGAAAGTTACTACACCAGTGCCTTTCATGGAGAAGATAGCATCTACAAAGACACATAAAATAACTGAACGAACTGAATTAGTATTGTAGCTGTATTAGTAAGGCTATGAAGAAACAGATGGGAAAAAACAAGAGTTGACCCTTTTCAATCAGTGTGACCTCTTTCTGCAAAGTATCAACCTCCATCTCATACCACTTACTATATGCCATCATCCAAGAATTATATGGCACAATGCTGCACACAACAAATTACGAACATCATTATCTCTGAAATGAAGCAAATCACTCAACACAATAGCCACTGAGGCAAGAGATGGACACTCAAAATGACTGCTGGTTTGTGTAATATATCTGTCAGAGTGAACAGTTAAGGAGCAGCTTCTGGCACTGACTGTCTTGAAATCATTTGATGCACAATCCAACTGAGAGTTTTTGCAGTGGCATCATCAAGACAATGAAAATGCTAACTTTAAATGTGCTGCTCAATTCTATGACAGAATAGAGGGCATAGTGGGACAATACGGAATGTTTATAACATCCATTATAAATCATCAAAATGTTAAAAATATAACAATATTTTGTAACATTTTGATTACATGTGCCTATTTGGCAGACTCTAGCCCCATTAGGTTTACATGCTGAAAAGGCTAGACGTCTTCAGGTATGATCTGGACTTTGATTTGAATTTCACTAAACATTTTAGCAACATAAAATTAGCCATCTGTCAACATGGAGCATTGCCAAGATTAGATCATTCCCTTCATTCCAGGATGCACAAACTCTTATTCATCCCTTTGTCTACAACCAATTAGATTATTCTAACTCAATATTCACTGGACTGCCCCAGAAATCAGTTGACCGTCTTCATCGTGTACAAAACATAGTAGTTGTAGTGCAACATGGGTACATTTTCTCTTGATGGGATGACTCTGGAGTTTTGTCATTGGACATTTCCAGTTAATTCACCATTCATCTTGTTTGAAAGAATCTGATCATATTGTATAGTTGTTTGCTGCCTATGTGTATTGTGTGGATGGTTTCAGTAAGTATTATTCTAGCCATTTACATGGAATACATGGAGTGACATTTCCAATTATAGCTAAACTGCTTCAAATATTAACTGTTCAAGTGGTAATTAAATGGGAGGTAGCTTAGGTGTCTGCCAAAATCCATGAAGCAGTTTCACACAAGGGTCATTTATGAAAATGTCTTGGTTGTGACTTTGGCAGCATGAGAACGTAATAATGATTGCCTAATATTTGAAAGAGGTAATGTTTGACAAGGTATTGCAACTGTTTCATGTTTCCAAAAAGAATTAATAAATACTAAAAAAGAATACAAGGCCACTCTTATCACCTTTATAGACCACTTAGAGTCAGCTCTCAGTCAAGCCTGTAAGGCTGAGCACTTATCTCTTTATAAAAGTCATATTAAAATATTGAATAAGAAATTACTCGAGGGACACAAGTACATTAAAATACATCTACTAAACATCTCCTAAGTCATGTATTTGTTAGCAGAATTATTTCCTCTGAGCACCAAATGAAGATGAAGGTGGCTGTAGTGAAGCACAGGCCATCATAGACTAATCTGAGAAATGTAGAAAAAGAAGCAGCAAGATAACAAATCTATACAAAACTCTGAGTAGCAGTTTTAAGTGTCACGTAATCAACTGCATGTTGTATCAGCAATCCTATAATGAATAAGGTAAAAAGTCAAAAACACGGTCACTTGTGCTGACAGACTGTCTTTGAGAAAGGCATTGAATGCCATAGCTATTGATTGAAGTATTCCTGCTAAAGAACACCAGCTACAGTAAATGTAAATGAATTCGTCCATGAGCACCTCTGCTTAGTTCTTTAAAAAGACCTAATTTTAAACATTCAGATGGGTTTTTTGTGGTGGATAATATAGTGCATCAGAGACAGAAGAACTGTCTAGAAGAACCGTTTCAATGAAATGTTGCAGAAATTTGTTTTTACAAATCAATAACAACCAATTTAACATTTCCCTTGGTCTGCCTTTTACTGCTTTGGCCATCCATTTTCTGTAAAGTACAAGATGTGCCTTCACTGATACACTGTTGTAACTCAAGTGAATTTCCAATTTGGCAAAACTGGCTCTTGTGGGGCAATAACATTGGTTGAAGGAAAGAAAGAAAGATCTCATTGTCTGAGAGTCTGGGGACTTCACGTCTGGAGCAGGAGACAAATAAATAAATCCCTGCTTTGACAGCTCAGACAGATCCAGTTAGAAGTGACAGCACATCAGCATCAGCAAGCAAATAGAGGATAATGCATCAGTCATTAATTGGACAATGGAGTCAAGGGAACACGGAGTCTGACAAAAGGTGAGGACAAGGTGTCTTCTTATGATTTGCTTAATCAGGTCCATAGACATCCATTTGCTCAAAGTGATCAAAGAATCCTTCCTCTCAAACTTGAGATATGCATGTTTTGAAATATAAATTATGTAACCTTTTATTCACCAAAAAGTGCAATTGGACCAGCACACTTTCAAAGGGACTTTAAAAAGTACCTGACCTCAATTAACTCTGGCATGAGCAAAAATGTGTCCATGAAAAGCTGTCCTCTCTTATAGGTAGGGCTGAACAAATTTTTCAAACCAACATTGTTGCTTGCGATCTATAATACTGATTTTTCTTCTACCGATTTAACTCTAGTCTAGCTGTAGTTGTGTTCTACATAATAGTAAATATTTGTTTGTCCCAAAAATGATCACAAACTTATCTTACTTCTACTTCTTTTTTTTATTTTTTACTTTTAACATTCTTAGATAATACTGAACTTCTACTGACAGATTGACCAATTTAGCTCATATACATTAGGATATTACCTTAAAATATTAGCTCAGTCTTATATTATTACTCAGCAATATTCAAACGTAATCATAACGTTCAAAAGTGGTAGTATAATGCGCTGATTACAGCTACATAGTTGGCCAGTTAAGGTAATAATGACGGATGAGTTGCTTCACAGCCCTGATTCCTGTAGGTCTCAAATCAGAACTTTTAAAGCAGTGATATGATTCTTTCAAATTCCATTGCGAGATTTCAACAACTCAGTTCACCATCTGCATGCAATTTACACTTGACTTACACAGACTGCCAAGGAACCTGCAGACAGCTCAGAATTTGACATGAGACAATCACCTAGATCAGTAATGTAGACAAAGATTTGCCATTCTGTTGGTATTTCATGGAAGCAAAAATACACAGCCCACTCTTCTTTTTTTTTTTTTTTTTTTCAAAAACTGTCTCTTCATCTTTAGACTGGTGTCAGAGTAGTTTCTTTTTTTATCTTTTACCATTAGTTTCTTTTTGTTCTTTCACCATTTTACAAAACTGACATTAATTAACTAAAGCTCAGTAAATCTGCTGGCAACAGTTTTCTTCATAGGTGGTCAAATCAACAGTTGCTGGCTTAAAGTTTCACCTGTTTCACCTTAAACAGCCTTTAAGCCACTGTTAATTATGGAAGTTATCATTTAAATGGCTGGTTTTTCTTTGTGAAAGTGCCCTTTCAAATCACGATTTTTGATATAGAAATGAATAATCCTTCAGCCATTTTCACATTCTCCAAAATGACTGCAAATATAACTTTGTTTATTACTGTCATTATCATGAGTAGTAGTAGTTGTCAGTATTGGTGTATAAGATCAAAGTCGTATGCTAATGTTAAATATGGAGTCCAGTAAAAGAATAATTTCAGTATATTAACCTTCCACTTTCTTTTGTGTAGAGCATTTACCTTGTGGCCAGAAATTGATTTTTCTTTTGTGTGTGTAAGAGTGTGTGTTTGACAGACACCATTAATCACACTTGGAAAATAATTTGCTTGGGATTCTATAGGATACATTTGTAATTTTCATGAGCTTAGGCATACTTAGTATGCCTTGAATCTCTATCCATTTCTCCAGCCATCCATGCATTCAATTAGGTGGAATCCTCAGCAAAGCCAGGTAGGCTTTTCAATCAGTACATGCCTCTCCTAAAGGCAGCAGGAAACCTTGTAATCTACACATAATTGGTGACAACTCACCCGTGTTCTTATGCACAATGAAGAAAGTGCTATGTATTCAGTCTGCCACGGAAATCTGCACCTTATATATATATATATATATATATATATGTATATATATATATATATATGTATATATATATATATATATATATATATATATATATATATATATATATATATATATATATATATATATATATATATATATATGTATATATATATATATATATGTATATATATATATATATATGTATTACAGGCAAATATAATATAGGTGAAAGCCATTTGGTGTGGAAAAACTATTACTTGGCTTACTCATAAAAACTGTTCAAATCGCCTACAACAAGCCAATAGCAAATGCTCCCTTAATTAGAATATGACCACTAGCTGAGTAATCAAATGCCTGTATTGCCCAAGTATTATTAACTAACTCAAACACACTGGTGCATGACATAATATATTTACTGGTGTATTTAATGTAGCTGATGTTCTTAATTCTGGCTCTATGATGCTGTTCCTGCTTTCCTGTCTAGTATTCATTTAGCATGTGCTAGAGTTGCTATTGAAAGTCTCTATTTTAAGGAAAATACCGGGACTTCCTTCAAACACACTTGAGTCATCAAACTGAAGAAGATGGATTAAAATTATGGCATTTCATGTTTTTCTATCACTAACACATTATACTGTACAGAAAGTGAAGCAGTTGGTGTTCACTATCCTGTTTAATTAGGATGTTTTACAGTGAGTACCTTCAAGTAGAACAAGCTTAAATTCGATGACACTTATCAACTCACCTGCTCAATTCATGCCTTAAGAACTTACCTATTTATATGGAAATTATTATTTTTTGTCCCTGTTACAGTCTGGCTTCTACCTACACAGTCACTTAAGGCACAACAGTCTATCACGAAAAGCCTGCCACTCTCTTCATGAAGCTCTCCACCTTATTGCTGCATTGAATACGACTAGACTCAGACTTTCAAATGATTTTTCACCTATTCTTTATTTTGAAAAATATGTAAAACAGCATAGCAGAAACATGTCACTGTAGTCTTATTAACATTAATATAGTGTGTTTGTGTCTGAGTTGTTGCTAAAGTCAGTTCAAAATTAGATCACGAGAACAAAGAATCATAGGTTCTGCAGTATGTGTATCTCAGTGTAAATGTCTTAATTTCCACTATATCAACATGAAGTGTTGAACCATGTAATTAAGCAAACTGGTGGTGATGTTGGCCTTGTGTGTATACTGTATTAGACTGTATTAGTATGTGTATGTGTGTGTGTGTGTGTGTGTGTGTGTGTGTGTGTGTGTGTGTGTGTGTGTGCGTGTGTGCATGTGCACTTATGTAAAGAAAAGTAATATACATTTCAATATGTTGCTGAAGCTCAGTTTTTGTCAAAATACTTTTTTTATAATAACTACATTTCGGTAGGATGTTGTTGGTTATTAGGAGTGTGACAAACAATCAATATTGCAATATATTGCAATATTTCCACTTGCAACGTATTGGTGCCAAGTATCAATACATTTTTTTTAAAACACAGGACCGCTCAGGATTGACTGAACTAATACCAGAGTGCCACTAACAGACTGATGATGGTCAGATGAACGGTAATTGTAAGTGACAACAAAGAAGAAACATAAGCAAACTAACCAGCCATGAGCAGCTGCTGTCAGTGCAGGCCAGTCCACTGGAGCTTTGACAGTCACTAGAAGCACTAGCAGTTCTACTACGAAAGGCTATCCGGTGTGTATGTGTCTCTAGCTGTTTATCATGTGAATGTTACCGTCAACACTCGTCAGCCCTGAATGTCTTGTAAAGCTCTGAATATAGCGCAATTAGTTATCGGCGGGTCGTGTGTTGTGTTTACTGCTAGAAAATGAATAAACCTTTGAGTTATTAGCACAATGACGCCTCTCTGCCATCTCTTATCAGACTTGGCAACGCTACCAGCACCTCTGTGAGAGGTGCAAACTGAGGCTACAGTTAGCCAGTATGCTGATATTTGTATTTGGTGGCATTTCTTTTCTGTGAAGGTAATGCACTATTAATAAACATTGTACATTATCTGACTATTTTGCTCTTTGAAATATGTTTTTCTTTCTTGTTAATATAATATATTGATTGTCAATAAATAAATTATCAACCTTCTATATGAAACCTTACAGATAACATTCAGATTCATGAGCCAAAGAGAATAAAGTTGCAGGTGCATACTGGCCCAGCCCCAGCCACAGTAATTATAGCATTTAAAAGTGTATCCTTTATTTGTGTTTTACATATGTTAAAACTGAGAAAATTCAAAATCAAAAAAGGGCAATTTTCAGAAAATAACTTTCAGAAAAGAAAGAAGGAGCAGAGCAGACTAGAAAAACACCTTTTGTCACTTTGATTACATTTCTCAGTTGATGAGCCACTACGTTTCACACATTGCTTGAAAGTGTGTGACTGTTTTTACTTGTGTAGCCAATTCAAACTTTAATACCATTGCAGTACAGATCTGCATCACAGAATGAAGAAAATATTAGACAAATATTTCCTATTTATGAACAAACACACTGTCATATACATGAATACATTGTTTTACTTGTGTAACTAACCTAAGAGAATGAATTATAACTTTGAGATATTAATGAATGACACTGTGTGATGTAGCCTAATGGGAACAATTGAGGTGGTCACTTCTCTTTGCAAGATCATCAAAGCCTGGTGTGATGTTGAAATACGCAGCACAAAGGACAGATGCTTATCCATCAGCTATGATCTGTAACGTGACTTGTTGTAATTCATCACAGAAAAAGTTTTTTCACGCACACAAAGAGCCAAAAAACAAGCATCCTGTGCAGGTTCAGAAACTGTCTTTCCTTCTGTGAGCCATAGAAGTCGCCTAGTGTGGATGTAGTGAACTTTTGTTTTGGATGCTCTCTAACTGTCAAATGAAAGGGGAGAAGGTACCAGCTCCAATTCTAGTACAATCATTGCAAAATCGGAGATCTACACTTCAATCTGGAAGATTACATTTTAACATCCATGTAGTGTTCTTCTACCATGCTTTTGTTGGTGCATTGCTGGATTTCTTTGTGCATTACAGCCACCAGTAGATCCTTGGAATTGTGTGAAACCATTTGCAGAAATGTGTATCGCGTTGCATGCATGTCCTTGTATACATGCACAAGACAAACAAAAGAGACACACGCTTGTAAAAAATACTCCTCCATGGCACTACTACAGGACAGTAACTCCAGTGGGTACCTTTAATGACAGTCACTACAGGCAAGAGGAAAGAGTTTGGAAGGTAAAAGTGAGATAAAAGAAATAGAAGCAAAAGGAAAAGGGAAAAGAGCAAAAGCAAAAGCCAAGCACTCCAAGTTTGTCAACTCTCTGGCAGTGTAGGACCACCAAGCTGATATCCACTTGGTAAAACCAGTGTTTGAAATTAGTCTATATCTGCATTTGTTGTTTAAAAATGACAAGTTTCCATTAAGAGAATAATTATTTTTTTACAACAGCAGTGCACTCAAAATTAATTTCCACATTGCAGTTATAGAGTTCCAACATGGCCGCACTCAATAGTTCTGTAGGGAAAACATGTCATGTTTTATCGCAGCAGCATAGAAAGATGAGTTGGCAAAATTCAAATTAAATCTGTATTCTGCAAACCTGGAGAAACCTTCACTGCTTTCAAATTATGCACACTGTATTTTTATGTAAACAAACATTGGGTTTTGATAATATGCTTACCTCCAAAAGTGTCATAATTTGTCATGGTGAGAAGCTTTTCACAAGCTTGATGAAGAGCTCCATTAATTGTTGAGGTCTGCAGGAGGGAAGGAGAGGGGAGTGGAGCAGAGAGTACAACCAAAGAGGAAGAAAAATAATTGTTGGAAACAGTTTTCATTTCATCAGGCCCCCGAGCCGGAGGAGACAAGGCCATGGTGATGAGAGGTGGGAGGAAGAAGGGGGAAGGGGGGTCAGTTGAGGAATTAATTGCAGGGGAAAAATTATTACTGGCCTGTGAGCTGAGGGAAAAGGGATGAAAGAGATGAGGTGGTTGCAAGGCTCAGGATGGAGCAAGGAGGTCAGGCATGATAAATGTAAGAGAGAATGGTAGAGTCTTCTCTTTAACAAAGAAGTATGTGCAAACATTTTGGTATTACTGTCAAGATGAAAATGTTAAAAAATGAACACAAGAGCAAACTATTTGCATTGTAGAACAAATTTGACTTTTACTAAGGTAGGTCCTCTTACACACAAATAGTGCTTACTTTAGCACTTTAACACTTGATGGATTGAATCAATGCTAATGAGTAACTACACTAGCTATTTGGAGAAGGAAAAACATAGCTCTACTAGATGGGTTGAAAGTCTCTTGAATCTCTGGTGACAGATACCTAGGTAATGACATCTGATCTACAGACATTTGCATTTATACCTGGTATTAATTCATGTTAGTTATCTTGATTCTGCCTGCATTGTAATTGTATCTCAAAATGCAAATTAGTTAGGCAGGGCTGGCAGACTTGTCAGACCCAAGTCAGGGGAAGAAATGCCACGGACAGTCATTATTAATTTTTAAATCACTTGTAGTGAGTAAAGACTTGCTAGTTAATACTTCTTGTAGCTTTTGGCAGGCTTGCTTAAAGGTGCAGTGTGTAGAATGTAGTGGCCTCTAACAGAACAGAATTGGCAGAAATGGAGTATAATATTTCATGTATGTTTAATTAGTGTATAATCACCTGAAAGTAAGAACTGTTGTGTTTTCGTTACCTTGGAATGAGTCCTTTATATCTACATAGCGAGTGGCTCCTCTTCCGCTGAGTCCACCATGTTGTACTGCCATGTTTTTACAGTAGCCCAGACAAATTTCAGTTGGTTGCGATCGGCAACCTCATCAATAGATGGCACTAAATCCTACATACTGGTCCTTTAAGGTAGCAGGAAGAGGCAGAATTCAATTTGCTGGGCAAATGTTTTTCTTAGGAATACGGTCACATTGTATTGATTGCTTTTACACAAGGCTGAAATCAGATCACAATGCAAGCCAGATCACCTCCAGATGTGGTCCAATCATGAATTTACACCTTGCATTTCCTTTTCTAGGTAAGGTATTAAGATACAGATCACGCGTTAATGCCAGTTCTAAGTAAGGTCATAGTGCCGCACTACACCACTAGTCGGCAGGGCAAGCCAGACTGTTCGACTGGGTTGAGTTACTCTTTAATGTTCATCTGAAGATGATATACAGCACAAACATAATCAACTATGTGCGTGTTTGCAATTTCAATCAATTAAATATGAAAATGTGAGCAGGAGCACTTCTTGTAGTCCATGACTCAATGCTGGACTAGCCTGAAGGAGAAATTCAATTACACATAGCCATCATCATCTTGGCCTTCATTTAACTGTCATCATGCAGTTTCACAGGGGAAGCTCAAACATTTCACCTCTGCTGATTGATGGCAGCTAGTTGGGTGACTGGAATTGCTGTTCTCACCTTAGTTATAAAACAAGCCACCTCAGCAGATAGTAATTGCTCTGTGCTCTAAGGTTCATCAAAGCATTAAGTTATTGGCTTGATTAAAGTTATTAGTCACATGGAGGGGAAACTGAGCTGAGAGGATCTCTTTCCATTTTTAGAATGTGCACAAAGACAGAGAGGGGACATCACTGATGCTCGACGCCAAATAAACTGTGAGCTCACGTATGCTGCATGTGAAAACATCAGGGCTACTAAATTCTGCTGTAGCCCTCTTTATGCAAGGTCCTTCCAGGTGAAATGCTGACGATACACAATTGCTAAAGCTTGCTGATGCTTTCAAAACAAAGGTAAAACAGAGTTGTGTACAAATCTATATGAATATGTTTCTGTTACAACATGCATCATCATATTTACTGTAACTATAATGTATGATGGTTTGGTAACACTCTATGGCAAAAGCACAGGGACTGGTATGAATTAATGCATGAATTTTTGCATCTAATAGTAATTAATTATCAGGAATATACTGTATAGGAATTAACAGTAGCTTATGAATGCTGAAAGGCAAAAACTACATTATTCATCGCCAGGCATTGCTATTATTGTAATTACAGAGTATTTGGATTAACTTACTCTCCAAGTATTAGTCCATAGGCCAGGCCAGAATTTATCCATATACATATACATATGTTCCTCTTTGCCGTAGACTATAATTCAGGGTGTTCCACAGGAAAAGTGGTGGAGGTGGTAAGGGCTGCCCCAATGCTAAGATTGTAAACGATCTGTAAATGATCTGTTTTATTTGACTTTAATCTCATGAATAAACCAGTGAAGTAAATTGACATACATGACTTCCCATTATGTGCCTAGAGTATGCTGCCTTCATTTCCCTACACTCAAAAATTATGGGTTAGGGTTAGTAGAGTGCAGACATCAACTTTAAGAATCAGTTTCAGCACAGATGTGCAAAAAAAAAAAAACACTTTAATTCATCTGCTCCTGCTGTTTGTGCTTCTTGACATCAGCCTGATATCTGCAGTAAGTTGGCTAGGTAGCGTTAGTGTTGGGGCCTGCACCATGTGGTCACACAGAGAGGGCCTACATGTAACATGAAAAGCCTGACCGCATGTTCCCTTGTCTCCCTGAGACAAAGGAAGAGTGCCAAATGCTGTTCAAGACAAAGGGAGTCCACTTCAGACTACATTTCCCAGCAAGCTTCACAGTTTTCACACCTCAGCAGGGGATCGCTGCTCACTGGCAGAGACGCTCCTTCACAGCGGAGGGTCCTGCAGATGCAGCTCTGACGTCACTGCCCCTTTAAAAACTCTGGCTGACTTGCAACAAGTCGTCTTCCCGTTTGGTTCGAGCACCTGGACGTTCGCGTTCCTGCGGTGAGTCAGCCAGACTAAAGGAAACACCACGTGCATGTGATTTCCCCCTCACCGAAGTCTTCCTCTCGCCGGACGAGCCGAGACTTCGCCGTGTTCACCCGAACACACTCTGGATCCGTGAGAGTCGCCTGTGCTGCAACACAGCGACCGCTCAGCACCGTCTGCAGGAGTGAGAAACAGAGTTTCTTACGAGGACGCGGACTTCTCTGCCCCACGGATTACCTCTACCGACCGAGTCGACTCTGCTGCTTCCCCCGCCACGCCGCCGAGGATCAGCCCGCCTAGAGAATCGCCCACAGCGTGAGGATCGGCGCCGTCAGGAGTCCGCGCCGAGGAACCGAGCCGGACCGACCGACGGATCACACACACCCTGCTCGCTCTCCGCAGCGACCACGTAAGAGGCATAAGTCTGGGCAGAGGCAGTGTTTCATTGTGTGTGTTCGACAGCAACAGTGCTGTCGTGTAGCATAAAGCTTCTCAGCTTTATAGCTATAATGCTAGTGACATAACGGACCGTGTCCTTTTGTCGTGCCTACTCTTAGGAGTATGTAAAGTTTGCTGCCTGTTTAGTAGTGTTCACCACGCTAGACTGTTGTTTGTGTTTGTCCCGCTCGGGACTACTTTCTGTGTTTGTGCCACCGTGAGTGAGAGAAAGTTGCTTTGTCAGTCAGAACCAGACAACGTGTGTCTCAGACAGTCGTCCGTACACACGCTCTCTGTGGACAAAGTGACCGCTTCATGCTCCTCACGATCGCTTTCTCTCCTTCCTTTCTCTCTTGCGACTAACACGTACGCACGCACGCACACACACACTCACACACATACACGCACCGACACCTCGTTGGCACATCTGATGGTCAGATAACGTCGAACAAGCACCACTTGTCCTTCCTTATCCGCCATCAGACACGTGTATTTTTAACGGACTGCAAGACGCCGACCGCCAGGCGGCGCCATCTTGCTAGTGTGACCAAAACACCGCTATTTTTCCGCCATCCGGTTCTCGCGTGGTGTGACGTGACTTCCTCCCATAGTCACGTCCCGTCGCAGACCGCTGACGTCACCACGTCAGGCCAAGACGCCATCTTGGCACCCACACCTCTTTTCTTCCTTTTTCTTCTTCACACACACACACACACACACACACACCTTCTCATACATGTGTTTACACTTGTATATAGCTTGTGTAGTTTAGATCTAGACTAGTCGTTTATTAACTGTAGCATTTATTGACTTTGTTGATTTTGCTAAGTTTAATAAATACTGTTTTGTCTGTAAAGAGAAGTTTTTCTGTGATTATTGTGCAACATATTGTTAAAAGGTGGCTGATTGAAGGAGTCAGAGCTCGACTTCACCCTTCTTTGTTATCTGTGAACATTGATATCCTTAAGACATTGATGTTCCAGATTAACTTTTCATGAGACTATCCTGCTTGGTTATTGGTCCCGGTTTCCGGGTGGTGCCCCGTATTTGTTAACTGGTATTAATAATTCTCTCAATTTTTAATAATTAATAGATTATCTTTGATAATTGCTAATTATTGCCCCTTTATCAACTGTGCTTCTCACCACCGGTGAGGTGCTTTAACAGTTGATGCCAGAGTTATTAATCAACATTGACAATCTTTCTTCTTACAATTCATAACTGTCTATGACAATTATGAATTATTGCTAATAACCAAACGCACTCCTATGCGAGTCCCAACATTAGCTACCCAGAAGACTGCACACTGCTCAGTTGACTGGTTTCAAGAGGTGAAGCCAGCAGATGATATCTCATGTCAGAGTTGAAACCATTAAAATCGCAAGATAGCTGGAGCTAGCTAGCCACCTGGAGTCACTACAGTAGATGTGCATTTAGTGCTACTATTCAATTTACTTGAGTGTCTTGACTGAGGACAGTTAATGTAGCCAGCTATTGTCTTCGTGTTGTAATAACTCAACTTTAACAATATAGAATTTTTACACAATGTGCAAATACAAAAATGAAAACAAATTAAATTCAATATATTATGTATAGCCCTACATGAGGCCCAAACTTTATATTTCTTTCTTCATCCTATATTGTATACCTATCATTTAATAACATAACAGCGAATGGTGAGTTTTTCATATTTTTCTCATATGTCTAAGATAATATCAGTGCTCGGATGATGTTTTGTATAGTAGCCTTGTGGCTTTAATAGCTCTTTATTTCGTCAACACAGCCTGTGCAACCTTTTCAAAAGGATGAAACAGCATTGCATTTACATAGATATCACCCAGTTTTGCTAGTACACAAACACACACACACACACACACACACACACATATATATATATATATATATATCAGACCATGGTCACTTTTGCGGACATTACGGAGGCTTGCATTTATTTCCTGGAGACTTACCATAACCCTAACCATCACCACTACTGGGCCAACCCTAATCCTAACCTTAACCACTGACTCAAAAATAACACAGCCCCAGTTGAATGAGCCATCGCCAGTTAACTGGTCCTGGGTCTGAAATTTGTCCCCCAAAGTAGCCTGTGATAGACCACACACACATACACAAAATATCATCCACCCCTGTTTCATCAAGGCAAACCACTGAATTTCTGAATAAATGGAAATGCACATTAAGTCTAATTATTGGGACAAAGACCTTCCTAGTCTGAAAGCCGGAATAAATGCATATAAATTATGACTGTCCTGATTTAATCAGCATGTCTGGTCACTCTGTTGTTGGAAAGTGAAAATATTTGATGTGATTGCATGATACCATGACAGGCTACTCCCCAGGCAATGGAGTTAGTTACAAGGACTTTAGTTAAGAAAAGATAAAAATAAAAAAGAAAAGAAAAACAATATCTTAAAATGATGGTGTAATCACTTGGATAATGGGTTGATGGACACACCTCCTACAACCTTTTACAATAACCCTTTCCTAAAATATTTGTATGGATTTGTTTTTCTTGGATACAAAGGTTCAATGTGCTTTGTCTCAAGCAACGCAAGGACACGTTTTATTGTTATTGATGAGAATATTAATCAAGCGTCAAAAGGTTAATAAAGGGCAATAAATAAATTGATTTATCATTTTGAGTTGGCTATTTGATGGAGAACTCTGTGTACAGGACTCTGACATTGTCCCTTTCATTTCAAAACAAGTGCAGCAGCTAAATTGATGGGTGATTAAGGTGGGAGAAGATTGATGGCTTCATATCAGTATAGCTGACCGTGAAATTTATGAGCATGAGAAACCTTTTCTCCGGACGCATCACTTTGGCTTTTTGCATAATCGACCTTTTTAAGAGCTATTCATGATTGAGATTTACCTTTAACTCTCCAGCTCTATAACACTTTGTCACAAACCTTTTTAAAAGCATTTTAAAATGAATAACTCAACAAAATGTGTTTATTTTACATATTGACACCCATAGATAGCATGCCGGGACTATCAAGCGGACATGCAGGGCTCATTATCAGACCACCAGGGGCTCTAACATATTGTGAGTGCCAAGTCTATGATGAATACATGTTTGAAACAAGTTACTGATTTAAATTAAAATATGCAATTAGATAGTACCCTGACTCACAAGCCAACAAGTTAAAATTCACATTGTGCCCATATGTTGCACAGATAACTCAGAGACAAATTTATGTTTTTGAGTTATACAAATAAAAATGACTTGACTTAAATTTCTGCACTTGGAATGCACCAGGATGAGGATAGTCCGATTAAAACAGTTCATATGATTCTTGGATAACAATGGAAGTTATTCATTTGTCTTTGTGTCTGTAACTGGTTGTAGGTGCAGCATATTTAATAATAATCATATTATTCATCTTTATTTATATAGCACCTTTATTAACAAGGTCACAAGGTGTTGCACAGGTAAATGCAATAACATAAAAAACAACAAGAAAGCATATTCAAAAAGAACTTAAATGCGGACACAGAGCTAGCTAATCTCTGATCCTCAGGCAGGCTATTATACTGGGTCTTGTATTCTAGCAGAGGAAGTTTTTAAAATCTAAAAAACATGGATCTATTACGTGCTCTGTTGTCCTCAGTGAAATAAATCATTATTCTCTTCATTAATGTGAAATGGAGACAACTACCAAGCCGTGCAGAACGAATAATCAAGACATCAAACTAGGACATTGGTCTGTGCATTTATCACCATAGACGGAATAATTGTGAACCTCTGCCGGTGCGTAAGAGTGCACAGTGAGGATGTTCACTGGGCTGCCTTTTCGCTGGTACTTTTGTGAAGCATGTTTGGAGCCTTAATGTGGACCAATTATGAGTCAGTTCAAATTCAGTCAAACTTGACATTTTCAAAAGTCAGAGTTCTAACCAACACACACAATAATCACAACAATAATTCTAATTCAAAAACAACAAATCATCTGTTTTGATTTACTTTGATCCCTGTGAGCTTTCCCTTCTCTCCATTTTCTCTAGATCCTCCATGTTTTCACTGTAAACTTTAGCAAAAATGACTGTCAACACAGTACTGCTGAATACTTCATTTCCCACCTATCAATCCTCTCCTGTGGTGCCACAGAACAATATTGTCCTGTTTACATTCCCAGCAACATCACTGAGCAAAATGTGCCAACCTGACAGTTGTGTCCCTTGAAAATAGACATATCCTAGTACAGATGCATGACAGATGAGTAACTAACATATTAATATATTCATTAAATTTCTATTAGTGTTCTGAAAGTCACAATATATCATATGTGTTACTGCTTACTTACTTCCTACAGGTAATTAGTCAACCTCCATAGAAAGAAGCATTTTTAATAAATATCACACTTCTAATTATTCAGTTCTTTAAAAGGATCTTTTAATTTCATCCTCACGTCTATGCTTGTCAACACCTCTCCCAGATGAGCACACCTTTGTTAATTACCAGAGAAAATTCTACACCACTCTGGAGGGATGATGGATCACGATATGCATCCTTCCAGGCAATTATTCCTTTGTAGCACATGTAATTAAGTAGGGAAATATAATGTAGCGAATTAATTATGATTAATGGAGCTAATTTGAATGGACAGATTAAGTGCAGTGTTTTAATGCTCTCATATTTTACCTTTTTTATGAAAGCCATCTCAGTCTGAACGTCCTCGCTGCCTCTCACCGCACATCAGTCTCGGGAGACCTGAAGGTGACAGGAGAGTGATGGTGTAGTTGACAACCCTGCTAGGAGCTTAATTTAATACCCACATTTTCTGGGTACTTTATAAGCACAGTCATATATTGTCAGAGTTTGGACAAACAGTGATGTGTTGTTATATGATAGCACCAGTGTGTAGATGTGGAAACCCATGTAAGAATGCAGAACGCCCTCCACACTACAAGTTGGTACGCTACAAGGGTTGTCAGACACGTAGAACAGCCGATGTGCAAGATTTTTTCTTTCACAATTTGTAATATTGCTGTTTTCAAAGACTTCCGCTATGATTATCATCATTGTCCCTATTAATATTTTGCTGTTATTGAAGCAAGATATAAGCCTACATGATGCAGAAAATACACCCTAATTCTGACATGTTAAAGTACATGTGCTGCTTTTACCACTTCTTGATTGATTTAAAAAAAAAAAAAAAGAAAACTACTGTAATAATATCTAAATTGTGAGTATTTATTGTTTTTTTTTTTGTTTTATGATAGTTAACTAAATATCTACTAAATAAAACTATTTGATATCTCCACCAGTGTTACATCAGTTCAAATGCAAAATATATACAACACCTACAAAGAAAAAAAAACAATGAAGTTTGAAGGGGTAGATTTAAAAATAATTTAAATTAAGTTTAATAAAAGTAAAAAAAATGGAATAGAGAAGTAATAGCAGATTCTAGGAAAAAGCAAGGATCTTAAAGTGAGCTGTTAGCAAGAACCTAAAAGCCCCCAAACAGCAGACACCAAAACTACAGAAGGCAGCTTCATGTTGGTCTGAAACTAAATCGTTAACTATATAGTCCCCTTTTAGTCATTAAATAGGTTTTAATATTTGAGAGTTATTAAACAGTCGTCACCAAGTATGTACCAAGCGAGCATTTTTGCAGTTGAAAAATAAACTTGTCAAACTTGTGTCCACTCCCTTTTTCAGTTTCCAAGACAACAACAATCAGTAAACAATTTCTTGTTACTCAACAATAGCCCTTAATGTAGGTAAAGCTCTAAATCTTTAATAATTAATCTTAAACCCAACTGGAAGCCAGTCAAGGACTTGAGATCAGGAGTGATGTGAGCTCTTGTCCTCGTTCCATTTCAAACTCTGGCAGTGAGATTCTGTATGATATTTATGGATTTTTTTTGGGAGGATTTGAAAGCAAACTATTGGAAGTACTCGACCCTATTTTTCAGTAGAAGTCTTCTAATTATTGATTTGGCACTTATAAATGGGAACACTAAATAATAAAACTACTTCTGATTGTGTTATTAGCTATTTAGTCACAGGAGGATCCATCACACATATAGGCACAAAAATACCTTCTTTTAGATGAGCCTGCAGCTGCCCCACCACTTATACAGTATTGTCCTTGTATTGACAAGCTCTACTAGCCAAAGACATGCATCAGTGGTTGTCATTAATATTAAAAAATTGACATGTAAACAAACATGTCCATCAATTATGTCCTTACAGAACAGTGATTGAGATCGAGTGGTTAGGCAAATCAACTGAATGGCTAACAAGGCCTGTCAGACTCTGTAACTTTTTGCCAAGAGGAAAATTACATCAGCAGTCAGATTAAAAGAGTAAGTTGCCAAGAAACAGCTGATTAAAAAAACGATTAACATATGTCATTCCTATGATCTTTCCTGATCATGTACAGATAAGCATAGATGAGTAGACGGAAATCAGTGATGGCATTTAGTGAGATGCTGTTATCTATAATCTGTGCCCTACTTATTTTAAAGAAAAGACTTTGATTTCTACATTTTGGGGGAGTTTAGAAGTACATGTAATCCCTTATAAGTTCCTATATCTAACTGTCTATAGATTAATATGTGATTAACTGTAAAACTTTAAGAAAATGATGTGAGTTTCATTTGTATGCAGCTGTTTGTGTGATGCCTGGTAGCAGAAAGACAGAGTCAAACACTGTCTGGAAGACAATGGCTCTCTCAGTCTCTACTGTCACTCACAGTCCTTCCCTTAAAGCAAAGAAAGTCATATGGTCAATCTCAGAAATTACTACTCTATACCAGCCACTTGTGCCCTGTGTGGAATTTCTGTTTAAGGGTGTGTGTGTGTGATTTTGTCTGTGAATACACCATGTGGTTGTGTCCATGTGTGGGACAGTGCGTGTATGTCTATGCTGCAACCTGTCTGACACTCCTCTTGTTAGTTTGCAAATGCCCTGTCCTACAAATGACAGGCAGACACATGGGAGTGTGAATTAGAATTCACCTCTAATCACTCTCTAATTCACCTCCTGTCACTCTGGAGTCTCACTCACAGCCCTGTTTCTGCCACATAAGCGCTTTGTAGGTGAATGCTGATGTGAAGATTTAGAGCACAAGAAACCCCTCCACATACACACACAGAGACAGACACATCCAACACACACACATGGTTGTGACTATAGACTGCATGTTCACATTCATTTGAGGAGAGTAAACAAATGCACTTTAACTGAATCACCACAATAACCAAACATACAAACCTATAAGTTACCATTTATTCAATTTAATCATATATTTGTCTGTGTTGCTGTTCTGTACAACAGCATACACCTATCATCTATTTTCTTAATTTCTTTCTCCGTGAACATTCTTTTCAAACATAAGCTTTGTTCTCCTCTAAATCCTAAATTCATTTGTGCAGTGACATTTTTCAAGCCAGGGAAGTGGTTTTGCATTTGAAAGCAATTTCAGC
Source organism: Euthynnus affinis (assembly GCA_029490765.1). NCBI lineage: Eukaryota > Metazoa > Chordata > Actinopteri > Scombriformes > Scombridae > Euthynnus > Euthynnus affinis. The sequence goes on along the minus strand of CM055838.1, from coordinate 18,036,597 downwards.
CCTGATTTCAACACGGCATGTTCTATTTTTAGTGCACTCTGGTGCTTAAGAGCTGAGGCAAAGCTAGCATGTATTGTCTACATGCAGTACATGGTATGCTAAAGCATCAGCCTGCTCTGCGGTAATTTAAATTAACACTGGGCACAGAGGTGAAATTGCTCTCAGTCTTATCAACATTAATTTGCTCCAAGACCCTTTTCCCCAGAAGGTTTGTGTGTGTTTTTAAGCCTGAAAAAAACATTATTGAAATGAAACAATACAATAAATACAGTATCTGAATCATTATGCAAAACTTTAACAGGTAACCCACAACAATGTGTTTGTTTACTACACTGACATACATTGCACTGATTACTACATTATTAATAGCAGTAATAGTAATAATGTTGACAAACGATTATCGCACAACTGTGGTGAACTGTGATTTCTCCAAAGTCACAATTATGAAAATAAATGTAGATTAACAGCTGCATTTATATTTAAAAAGGTATAATATGTAATTATTCCACATAAAATGTCTAGAAAACAACTAGACCTATGTTATATATGTTGTTGAGTCATATGTCAGTGGCGTCATACTTCCTCTACCAAAGAGTAAACACGCACGAGATGCATACGGCAGCACATGCAATGGCGTCTACCAAAGAGTAACTTACACACACAAGATATCACATCGATGTTGTGGTTGTTCTACACAAACTGTTATAAATTGACTTTTATTCAGTTTAAAGCCATATTTTCACGATAAATATAGGTTGTTTTAAACTGTGTCTTTTAACTGGAAGAAGGATTTTAGTCATTGCATGTCTGGTGAAGTTAACATGAACTGGGCAAACGTTAGGAGCAGCTCAGCTAACCAAACATCGTCAAAGAAACATTGATTTCTTCTTATTATTATTTTTTTTTTAGGTGAAACAGCTTTAATTGTTATTTTAATGATTTTAATCTGCGTGTTTGTTTGAGAACAGGAGACCTCTGCGGATCATTTGACTCCTGGTAGAAACCTTAGTTTAGTTATAAGAGATATAAAGTGGTTAGCAGCAGCTCGGCTAACAGCTCTCCATAGGTCACCAAACATTGTCGGAAAAATGCAGATTTTTTAGGGGGGGGGGTGCGCACAGTGAATTCTGCAATCTGTATTTCTCTGTTTAGCGTCTTCAGGCTAGGCTAACTTTGGAGCTAACTCCCTTCACTTTTCCAGCACTTGGAGAAACAACAGACATGACTTTTTAGCATTTATTAAGTGACACACTGTAGTCTGTGCTGTACATTTACTGCCAGACTGACAACTTACCGCTAACCTTTTCCTCTGCTCCACTCGTATCCACCGTCAGTTTCTCTGTGTCCAACTCGCTACATAAACATACTACGCAATGACGTATAACACCGTTGCTCGTTTCCCAGGCAACAACACAGCGGTTGACTCACGCGCTGCACAGACTCCCAAAACGCTAAATATTTCTGAATGAGTGGATATTTGGCGTTTATTCTAGCATTAAAAATTTTTTTTTGGCCTGTCGGGGGTTCTTGTTAATATAATCGTAGGAGAAACACTGATTCAGTAAAAGCTCAGTACATTTAGTAAACGCTCAGTAACGTGTACAGTTAGACCATGAGTTAGACCCTATCTTCATACAGTCTGTTTGGGCGAGTCCAAAGTTGCCAAAACAGCGGGGGTGTTTTGAATACACCCCCGTTTTCAAAAGGTAGTTTGTTGGTCTGTCCCCCGCTACAGGAAAATAATGGATTAATCCCAGAAAGCTGCTGATGTAGCACTTTTCTCCTTATGAAAGTAGAGACAGAGATACACGGAGATTTGTCGACCAATGAGAATTTAGTCGGATGAGAGAGTATTGACCAATTAATCGACTAGTCGACCAGCAGACTACAGCCCTACTTTAAATAGTAATTTCAAAAAATTAATCTGCGTGTACATTTGATTTTGGAGAGGATGAGACCTCTGCGGATGTCTGGATCTAAACTTATAAGAAAAATAAACCGAACAAGTGTTGGCAACAGCTCTGCTGACAGCCCATACTGAACATCCGGTCATCACCAAACTTTGTTGGAGAAACACTGATTTATTAGGTAAAACAGTTGCAATTAGTATTTTAACGATTTTAATCTCCGTGTGCATTTGTTTGTGGAGAGGATGAGACCTCTGCAGATAATTTGGTTCCCAGGAGAAACCGGGCGGCCATCTGGATCTTATGTTATAAGACAAACAAACTGAACAAGTGTTAGCAGCAGCTCAGCTAACAGCCCGTATCTGACGTCCATGGGTCGCTGCATCACTAGAGAAGCACCGATCTTTTAGGTGAAACAGCTTTATTCAGTGTTTTTACCTGTAATCACCAGGTCCGTTTGTTCTGGAGAGGAGGAGACCTCTGCGGATAATCCAGCTCCCGGTAAAATCATCCTGAACGATTAACACCGAAGTAGTCGTATCCCAGTGAAGCTGGTTATTTAACAACGAAGACAACAACTCCCATGATCCCTTGCTACTTCACACCATCATCATGCTGTCTTTTGTTACTGTTTTGATTGACATATTGTGTGGTTAATGTGTATAGAACTTATGGCAATGCTTTCTGTAACACAAAGAACAGCTTAAATGTCAGTTCACCCATATTACACATCTAATACACACAATATAGTCAGATTTTTGAGATGTCTGCAAAATATCTGTCAACCACTTTCATGCGGACTATTTTTTTCTGTAGGAAATAGTTACAAATCTGTGAGTCACCAGGACATTGTTGGAATAAAACATTGCGTGTGAAATATTTTCCTTAAATTCCTTAATAGTTTCCTTCAATGAAGTTGTGTTTTCAGTTTTGTTGTTGTATTCTATGAAATACTGTTTTGCACCTCAGCCATACTTTAGTGTAGAATTTGACAACAAATATAAGTCTCACATTATAACTCTAAAACTACACAGTAGACACAATTATGTCCCCTGAAATATTTAAAATTGTTGAACAGACCTAAATGATTCACTACAGCTATTATGCATGGTCTTAATTTTATTGTATTTTGAGCTCATAAATTTAACTATGTAACAAGATAACAAGGTGCTCATAACAGCTTGAGGTTGTCAGACCATGACAGCAAAACAGTATGGATGGAGTAAAGAATTTGATGAGGAAAGATGCTTATGAGACTTGCAAACTATTAACAAGGGAGTTGCAGCAGTGTTATATGTGTGTAAATATGTGTGTATCTGTTGGAGAGAGAGAGAGACAGAGATTGATTGTACACTAACTGATTGATTGTTGATATTTGCATATTATTGTATATTTATTGCTAATCACTGTCAATGTTTCTGTAATGCTTTGGCAACATAGGTTTCTGGTCTGTCATGCCAATTAAGCTTATTTGAATTTGAATTTGAGAGACATTTACAGAAACACAGATGGGAGTAGGCAGGTTACCACAGTAACTGTAAGTTATTAGTCACCAAGGACCAAGGCTGAGCTCAATCATTTGTCACCTTGAGATGCTAAATAGTGAGGTATACACAAAGCTGGGATGTGCTCTAGTAGGCATCATCACTAAGATTACAGTACATTATTGGCTTAGAGGCAAGCCACTATAATTACAATGCAAAATGACAAGTTACATTTCATCTACCATGGGCATGAAAGAGGCACACAGATTGAATGGAGATACATCCTCCAAGGGCAGAGCAAAGGTTTTATTGCATAGCTTATTCAAACGAGTCATCATCGGCTTTAACGGCACCAACTTTAGATTTTCCTTCACCTCTTGTATCCTGCTTACAACATAGAGCGCGTGGGATTATTTCATGTCATCTTTTGAATAAATTATGCTTAATTTGCATTTATCTGTTCAAATCAACTTTAATTCTGGACATTTTTTGTAAGTAGGCATTAGTTAGTTGGTTACAACAATCATATAAAGTGTTTCTTCTTCTGAAATAATGTAGCAATCAATCAAATTACAGGGGGACTTAAATACATTCAACCACATATGAAGCAGCACTCACAACCTGAGTGAGTGCCTTGCTGTGCAGTTAACAGTCGGGTTTTGTTTTGGAGTCAGCCAGACATTACACTAGAAGCTCAAGGCAAAACCCTGTTCACTCAATAATATAACTGAAGCAATCTGTATATTCTTAACACTTGCTTCGGCCTGCTGTGTCACAGTGTCGATTGGCAATCGTGTGTATTGTTAGTTATGATCAGGTGACTGGATAGGGCAGGGTAATTGAGCAGTGTCAATTAGGGACTCAGGGACTGCTTTGAAGATTGCAGTAACAGTCTAAAATTACCTCTCCCTCTATAGTGCAAAATGTCCTGTTGCCTGTGTGAATATCAGAGTATTAAATGGGAAAAGAACAGCTCCAGATAGACACTGTGAGAATGACACTTTCAGTTTGACTGAGTCTTATTTAAATGCCTGTAAAATATTTGCCAGTACCTGACAAATGCCACCCTCTTGCACTTCATTTTACTAGTTTTCAGGAAATGCAGTTCCACCTTAAATACATGAATTACCCTCAGGACAGTGTATAGTCAAGTGTACTTGGTAAATATACATTTTTTGCTGCATGCATGTAAATTTTCCCTGAATAGCGGATGATATCTCACATTAACATCTTCCTGCCCGCTGCCATCAAAATCAAAAACACAACATGTAAAAAGTGCGCTACGGGTCAAAGGGAATATTTTAAGCAATGCAGAAGGAATTTTTAAAGGGGAAATAGTCACTGTGAATGCTGCCTCTGCTAGCTGACAGGAATGTTTCCAAAAATTCATCTGTTGTAAAATATTGTGTGGGAGTCCATACAGATGACATAGATTACATTACAGTCAAGTCATGGGAGGAAGGAAAGTCACGCTATAAAGCTATGTAATAGTGACAACAAAAGGAACATAAGAACATGTGTAAATAAGTAAGATCTAAAGTAAGATGTAAGACTTATCTGAATAACCACCCATTTGACATATTAACAAAACAGTAGTGTGCTACTCATTTAAACGCTCACATAGCAGCATAGCAGATAATACAATCACTGACAGATATTTTATCTCTGAAACTGATAAAACATGAGTTACTGATAACACCAGCACTTGTGTCCACAAGGCTTCCTGTTGTGTTTGAAAATTGCTGGCAGGAGGTTGCAAGGATGAAGCACTTCAGTGAAGTGAGGAAAAA